>OX451736.1:228414809-229813541 GCA_948472305.1 Vicia faba | reverse complement strand
TTTGCAATTAGAGATCTCAATACTTTTCTATCTTTTGCAGATCCGTAGCGCTTCACCACACGCCTTCGTCTGGTTTGTTAGCGTCACTACTCTTGAGAAATATGCAGAAACAGATTCATCCTCTTTCATCTGCAACATCTCATACTGCTTTCTCAGAGTCTGCAACTTCACTTTCTTCAATTTCTCATCTCCACCATACAAGGACTTCAGCTTTTCCCAAGCTCCTTTTGTTGTTTCTTCTTCGATTATCTTCTCAAATACATCACAATCCACACACTGGTGAATCAAGAACAACGTCTTGCCATCTTTCTTCCTCTGATCTTTGTGTGCAGTTGTCTGGGCTTCTGTAGCATTCACTTCTAGTTGTGATATTCCATCATTCAAGATTTCTACAACATCTTGAAATCTGAAAATAACCTTCATTTGGGTCACCCATTGTTGATAGTTTTCACCTTTGAAAACTGATAGATTTGCTATAAATCGTGTTGGTGTTGTTGATCTGTTTGCCATTAGATTCGCTCTGAATTACAAACAAGCTCTTGATACCAATTTGTTGGAAAAAAGAATTCAAAAAAGTTGAATATTGTGAAGAAGAAGAAGAAGAAGAAAAAGAAGAAGAAGAAGAGTTGAGTTAGTTAAGTGTAATTAACTCTGAACTGAATTCAATTATTATTGTTACTTCGATTATAAATAATGGCCATATATATAGGTAAGATGCTCATGTCCAAAACAAGCTAAAAGTCAAAATAATCATATAATAAAAATTAACCACCTAATAAAAATAAATATTTTTTATCATTTAAATTGTATGCTCCAACCACACGACTTATTAATAAAAAAATTGAAAATAAGTATTTTTATTATCATTTAAACTGTATACTCCAACCACGTGACTTATTTATAGAAAATTATGACACGATTATATTATTGTTCTTATCGGTACTTATACTAATATTTGGTTAGATTAATTTATGAATATGATAAATGATATTCTATGAATAAATAAGTCTACTGTCGAAAATACCCTATAAGTAATTAACGTGGCAATATTTAGAAACAGAAGTTAAAGGATGTTGATGTCCTTTTAGTGGACATTTGTTTTCTCAAGTTTTACAAGGGATGAATTAATTAATTTATAAGTTTAATTGTAAGTTTGCAACTTTGATCTTCTTATACTTTTATTTTTTATTTTTTATTTTTGAGTTTTGATTTAAAAATCGGGTTTTTAGTCCTTAATTTTTTTTATTTGTCTTTTTTCTAATTTAATATTAAATTTTAATAGCATAATCGTTAATTTGATGGTGTGTCACTATCATATATATAATAATTAATTCTAAATCATTTTTGTTAATTTTTAATTATATATAAATTTATATATAAATTTATTTAAAAAATTAAAAATTAATTATTTAAAATTAGAAAAGTAAAATATATTACACAAAAAAGGAATTGAACCTCATCCTCAATCATGTGGCCACCCCTTTCAACCACTTAGTCAGCAAATTTTTTTTTTAGCAAATCAAAATTAACTTCTTTCATTATAAATCAATAAATCAATACAAAAATGAATAAGATGTATAAAACTATGTCTAGTCTAAGAATTGACCGTCTTCGCTAAAGAATGAACAATCATATTCGTTTGACGTTTGATAAACTTTATCTCAAAGTTGGAAAAATTATAAAGTAAAGATTGAATGACTTTAATACTGGCATAGAATTATGAATTACCAATGACTTTAGTTCGTAGAGCTTGAACCACCCGAAGGGAATCACTTTCGAAAATAATCCGGTCTAGATGCATAACGATAGCTACTTGAATGGATTCCTTGAGGGTTAATGCTTCCGCTTCTATAACAGAATACTCACCAACGTCCCAAGCCATACCTGTTGTATGCAAATTACCTGAGTTTTCTCGGATGCACCATCCTCTGTTAGAAGTTCTACAATTCTTATTAAACCCCGCATCCACGTTACTTTGAGCCAACCAAGGGGCAGTTGTTCCCAAGATAGAACGTGTTGAGAATCATGGTCAACATTCGATTTATTTTGAGTTGTAAACCACTCGTGCCGTCTATGATACGCCAACCACCCAACTTTTGTCGATTCCTCCGTCTCATTATTCCATATGAGATCATTCTATTCTTCCACATACCTTCTAACATAACTGTAACTCTACCAGAAGTATTTCTATCTTCCTTGCTACAAATATCAAATATTATTAATTTTACATCATCAAAAGATTGAAGACTTATCAATAATATTACTTAGACCTGTTGCCCGCCAACCTTGATTCGTCTTTGAGCAACCAAAGAAGATATGCCACTCATTCTCTAAATTATTATTGCAAAAAGGACATTCTCCGGGATACGAAACGTGATGCTGACGAAGTCTCACTCAATAGGGTATACATTCATGACAAATCGTCCAAAGAAAATGCTTAGCTCTAGACGGAGCTTTGATATTCCAAAGTCTATTCTAATTCCACGTATCATTCCTCTCGTAGCCTCTTCTAATAACATTCCTCCACACTTGATAACTTGACCTCACACTATAACAACCACTTTGCTCTTCCTTCCATATCAACTTATCTTCGATAACACCCTCTACTAACTGGACATGAATAATTTCCTCCGCCGTTGTATAATCAAACAATTCACATAAAATTCTCATTTCCCATTGTTTAACATTAGTTAGCATAAGATTATTAACGGTAGTATTGTGCACACCTTATTTCTGAGGTTCATCCAAACACCCCTCACGACACCCTCGAATCCAAGGTTCATTCATCACCATGACACGACTACCATCACCAATGATCCACCTGCACCCTAACGTTAGAATCTCTCTAGCTTTCCAAATACTTCTCAAAACAAATTCTGGATTATATCCTAACTTAGCATCAAGGAAAGAAGTTCGAGGGAAGTACCTAACTTTGAAAATCTGGGAAACAAGGGCGTGAGGCTTAGACAAAATTTACCACCCTTGTTTCGATACCATTGCCATATTAAATGCTCTAAAATCACGGAACCCCAGACCTCCTTCCTTCTTGGTATAAGTAAGCTTTTCCCACTCCATCCACCTGATTCCTTTATCGTTATTCCCTTCACCCCACCAAAAAGAGTTTAGCATCTTTTCAATCTCATTAACCACTGAATCTGGAAGAATATAGATGCTCATAATGTAAGCCGAAATTGCATGTAACACTGATTTAATCATGACTTATTTCCTCGCTTTGGATAACGTATGACCTCTCCAAGAGTTAATTCTTTTCTGATCGGGAAAATAGAAAGTGTATTATTTTAATCGATGTAGTAATAATGGGTTAACCCAAAGATCGATCTCGAGGAGTCGTAGTAAATACTAAGTTCCCCAGTAGTTTAATTGAACAAAAATAATTGGTTGGTTTGTTTTGATGAAATCTTTGCAAAAAGTAATAAAGCGAAAATAACTTGACTTTTCTTTATAAGAGCAAAACATGCTAGGGGAAGTGGTTGACTTGGATTGCAAAGATATGAATTCTAATTCTCTCAAAGGTTAATCTTATGTTTTTCAATTACCGACCTCTAGATTGTTTTTCCCTATGTATATAGTGAAAAACCCTTGAACATTCACCCTTAATCCAATACCCAGGAAGATAAAAAGCGAATTCAAACATTTTTTATCATTCAATTTTTTTTTTGCAAATTAAATCATACACCTAAGACAGCTAACCAATCAAATACTGACCTTTTTACTAACATAATTTCAAATTCAACTTATTTTCAAAAAGGATTGTAGGGATCATTTACATTAACTATGAACTACGTCTACGATTCCGCTATTTTCAAACCCAGACAGAGTTTAAGGAGAATTCGAAATATTTCCACATTCATAAAAAAACTAACCAAACATTACGAACTATGAATTGAGACTCTGATTCCTCATAAGAGGATACGTAGGCACGCGACTTAAAAACCAAGGTGAGTCTTCTAATTAAAAAATTGTAAAAAAAATCTTAAACGTGTGAAAACATTAACTTTTAAATAGAAATTTCCGACCTACCCTTAGACCTAAAAATTGGGACTTCCTTGAGAACAAGGTAGATGAAGGGTGTCTAACACCTTCCCTTCGTCTAAAAATGACTCACGGACTTAGATTCTCTGTGAAAATAAGGTTTTTCCTTTATTCTCCCTCCCTTAGGACAAAAAGTAATGGTGGTGACTCTCTTATTTTTTGTCGATTACGATATTATGATCCCCATTGGTAGAGTACGATTAAAAATAAGATTTATCTGATTTTATCTTTTCACCCCCGTCATAAGAGATTCAAGGAACCTTAAATAACTCTATAAATCGGAGATCACATACCTCTAACCTTCAACGATTTCAATGGCAAACTGAGATATGCTTATGTCTTCATTCTTTGATTGAATTCTAGTATGAGTTTAAGGGATGTGAGTCGATGACATGTTTGATTCATCAGGATTAGTTTAGAGTTCTATTTGATAGAAATTATAAGGTAATGAACAGATTTAACAAGAACAACTAAGCTTTGATGGCTAAGTGGTTGAAGGGGGCGCCTACATGCTTGAGGATGGGGCTTCGATTTCCTTTATGTGTAATATATTTTGCTTTTCTAATTTCAAACAATTAAGTTTTTAAAATTTATAAAAAAAATGATATATAATTAAAAATTAATAAAAATGACTTGGAATTAATTATTTCATATGTGGTAGTTATACATCATCAAATAGACTTCCATGTCATTTAAAATTTTATCTTAAATTAGAAGGAGGACTAAAATAAATAAAAAATTAGGTACCAAAAACCCGAATTTTATACCGGAGGAATGAAAACTAAAAAAAATGAAAATAGAGGCACCAAAGTTACAATTATACCTAAATTATATATTCAAAAGCTAATTTAGAGATGCGTAATACTTGGCCCCAAAATTTCCAACACACGTTAATAGATTTTTAATAAAAATGAAACGTAGTAACCCTATATTCACCATATGCAACCGGGTTTGAAAACTACTCCCTCTGATCATATTTATAAGAAACAATTATATTGAATAATCAATGTATTTAGTCTAATAATAGAACAAATACATTAATTATTCAATGAATCTAAAACTTAATTTGTCTCTTATAAGCACGTGGTTGAAAATTCAGAGAAAAAAATGCACGTGGTTGAACATTCAGAGAAAAAAATGCAAGAGAAGCTCTAAGAGATGATCCATAATCTAGAAATTTCAACAATTTTACCAAGAGAATCATAGGAAAAAAACTTTGTTTAATAGCACTTAAGAAATGAAGAAGTCGAAAAGTGAAAATAAAGCTTAAGCTACCACTTTATAGGCATAAATGGTGTCAAGATTAACATCCATAACTTTCCATAAGATCAAAGATCATATCTGACAATTCAGATGAAATCTCAAATCTGCAACGACGCACAAGTATGCCTATGTGCGTCTCTTCACTACCTTACATGCTTGGGTGCATGTGGAGTTTTCCTCCTTAACAACGTTATGTATGCATAAGGTCCATTAAATACACATGTTCTCAATGCCAACTATCCAAATTCACCACCATTATGAGCATGGGCGGACACATGTAGGGGCTAGGTGTGGCTAAAGCCCCACCAGAATTTTTAATTTTTTGTATACTATATAGTGATAGTAAGTTGTAAATGAAAACAAAATTAAAACTATTGATCTCTCTCACATAACAGTCGCCTATATATACTATTGGGATACTTGAACAAAACTAAAATTATTGATATATTTTCACCATATTGATGTCTTACACTGCAACGTTAACTTCGACGACAACATAATGTTACATGTATACTATATACACTAAAAAAATTCTTTTTTATATTATATATATAAAGAGAGATTAAGCTGTACAAAAAATTAAAATTCTTAATTCTCTCTTTCACATAATATTGTAATAGTAATGAGTAACCACTAATTTCACACACACACACACTCTCTCTCTCTCTCTCTCTCTCTCTCTCTCTCTCTCTCTCTCTCTCTCTCTATATATATATATATATATATATATATATATATATATATATATATATATATATATATATATATATATATATATATATATATATATATATATATATATATATATATATATATATATATATATATATATATCAAACTTCACTAATATTTCACTCTCCCTCTCATTGCTAATCTCTCATTTTCCCCCCAATAATTTATTAGTAATGAGTAACCACTAAAGGAAATTAACCCAGAGATAGATAATGTAATAGATTGTGCTTCAGGAAATAACCTAATGATTGTCCCTAAGATTCAAAAGGATCTTGCTGCTGCTTGTGCTTGTGAAATAAATCAACAAATTATATGTGATATTGTAGATGG
This sequence comes from Vicia faba, assembly GCA_948472305.1. Taxonomy (NCBI): domain Eukaryota; kingdom Viridiplantae; phylum Streptophyta; class Magnoliopsida; order Fabales; family Fabaceae; genus Vicia; species Vicia faba. The sequence continues at coordinate 229,807,163 of OX451736.1, read as the reverse complement.
TGTGTTTTTTGTTTTGATTGATGAATCTGGTGATGTTGCTGGTAAAGAACAAATGGTCATTGTTATTCGCTATGTAAATAGTGAAGGTTTGGTAAAAGAAAGGTTTCTTTGCATTGTTAGTGTTAAAGAAATAAGTGCTAAGTCACTTAAGGATGCACTTGAGAAGTTGTTGTCTATTAATGGCTTGAGTTTATCTAGCATTATGGGGCAATGGTATGACAAAGCTAGCAATATGAGGGGTAAGTTTGGTGGTTTGAGAACTTTAATCCAAAATGAGAATCCATCTGCTTGCTATGTGTATTGTTTTTCCCATCAACTTCAATTGGCACTTGTTGCATGTGCTAAGATTCACAAAGATGTTATTGGTTTTTTTCGGTAAAGTTAATATGCTTGTTAATTTCATACGACCTTCTAACAAGAGACATGGATTGCTTTGAGACAAACAAGTAACTCAGTTTTCTAAATTGATTGAAGAGGGACAAATAGAGATTGATAGTAGATTAAATCAAGAATCATATATTGCTAGAACAGGTGACACTCGTTGAGGCTCCCATTTTAGGACTCTCACTAGTTTGATGACTTTGTATGATGCTATTATTGGGGTACTTGAAGAAGTTGGGAATGATACGTCATTTGAAAAATATGGTGAAACTATGCTTTTGTTAGATGTGCTTCAATCTTTTTATTTGCCTTCATGTTATATATGATGATTGAGATTTCAGGATTTACAAATGATTTGAGTGTAGTGTTACAAAAGCGTGATCAAGATCTTTTGAATACTTTGTCACTTGTTAATGCTACCAAACAAGAATTACAAGAAATGAGAAATGATGGATGGGAAGAACTTGTAGTTAAGGTTATGGAAATTTGCAATAAGCATGATATTGATGTACCTAATATGGATGCACCGTATGTGAAAGGGAAAAAACCTAGGCGACACCTATAACTTTTAATGTTTCTAATTTGCATCATTATGAGTGATTAGTGGTTAAATGACCGTCTTGTAACTTTTATAGAAATAGATGTTCTTGGAACAATTAACAATGATGTTATTTTAACTCATTTTAAAGAAATGGACAGTAGACGATTTTCGTTATAATATATTGCAGTAAATATTATTTTTTATTTTCAATATGATTTAGTTTGTAGTTTCTTTCATGTTTAGTCCCACTAATGTATAATGTCTGGATCCGCCCCTGATTATGAGCTCTCTCTTCTCAAGTTGCATGGAAATAGGGAGGGACGAGAACAATTTTTTACCTTCCTCATACCCAAGCCTGAGTTCCTAATAAGTCTTTATTCCCCGTCCTGGTCTCCATCGGGATGAAGAATTAAACCTCAAACTCGTCCTAAATGAACTCAGTTGGGTTCAAATATTTCCGTCACACTCTCATCCATGTAGTGTAACCAATATTTTTAATATAAATAATCTCTTTTTACGACATCAAATTACATTGCAAATAAAAAATAAAATAATTGCAAAAATCTCCAAACATACATTCAAATGTTTTAAACAAAGTAAAACTAAAATATCAAAGCATTAACCATACACATAATATTTCAAATTATCAAAAATAATAATAACAAAATACAAATGGATATAAACTTAAACGGGGCGAGTTCGGAATGGATACTAGTGATCTCATTATCTGACTCGTCCCCATATTTTGTAGTCAGGGAAAAACTCAAACCTAAACAAAGTGATTTTTTCCCATGAAACCTGAGGCGAGATTTTGGTGGGTATTCATGCGTACGAGTTATGTTGTGATGCTTAATTCTTGGGGCATATTCTCAACGAGCAGAATCCCTCAACAACACATATTCCTTGATTGGTTTCATTCATTTTTACATCAAAACTCTTTGCTTCAAAGCTAATGGCAAGGATTTGTGGGGAAAAGACTGACCCAATTCAGTCTCAATTCGGAAAGAGTGCTCCACTCACTAGCGTACATGTGGCCTTCACCCCTATACACTATATAAGATCTTAGTAGATAATTGAATTTTAGCTGTCCAAATTTAGCGTCGGCCATCAACACCGACGCTAAATGGTCTCCTCTACATCTTAACCATTGATATGCATTCAACAGTGGCCTCCACTCTACGGTGGACAAACTCGAAATAGTTCTAATTGTCTTCTCTATATAAGCATAACCTTTAGTCACGTCTAAGTACTATTTTTATACACTTGTAAAATTTCACCTTATTTAAACACTAAAATTTCTAGGCAGTGGTCATCTTCAACCTTCATTCCAATTCGGAATAAATATTAATATTTTTTTTATTCTTATAATATGGTGAAGAAATTTCTAATCCGAAAAATAAACAGGATTGTATCATTTGGGGCGGGATGATCCTTTCTATTAAAATTAAATTTAAAAACTATTTTTACAAAAAAAAATTTACTTATAGGCCACAGTTTTTTTTTTAAATTCATTAAAAAATAAAAATAAAAATTAATTAATATAATCACTTTAATTTTATAAATTTAACCTCAAATATCATATAATTTCTTAATTTACGAACTTATTAACTTTTTATTTTCAGTTATTAATTTATTATAGATTTTTAAATCATTGAATATGAACTTATAAATGATAATTTTTATATTTTTAGTAGATTCATTTGTGATATACTAGTATTTTGGTGCCATTAAAATATTTATATTTATTTTATTTAGCGAATATTTTAATTAATATTTTTTCAGAAAGATATTAACGGATATGCCATGCTCTTAAATATAAACAAAAGGGCACAACTTCATTACCCAACCATAAAAGTTGAGTATGGTTGGGTAACTTTACTCATCTAATTGTCATAATTGCACTGGTTCAAAATATGTCACCTGTCATATCATTAAAAGGGCAATAGTTTATATTTGTGACACTAAATTTTTTAATAATTATAAATTACTCCTTGATGTATTAAATTGGGTAATAAGAAGTGCATATTTCCAATGCTGGCTATGACCATTCATATATATTTTTTGAACAACTAATATAATAAATAAATTTAAATAAAAATAAAAAAATTAATGAAATATATACGAGTGATAATATATTAGTTTTAAGAGTAACTCTAAAATAATTTATTTTATTTAATAACTCATTATTTTTGATAATTTTTATTAATTTTATTGTTAATTATTGTCATAATATATTAATTAATCAACTCAAGTGTAAGGTCATCAACACAATAATCGTCTTATGATTAAAAAAATGGTTATTACTAACATGTATTTTAAGGACACATATTAAGGATACTATAATTTAAAAAAAAAAATTAAGTGTAATAAAATATAAAATATTTATAAAAAAATCTATTTTACTATTTTGAAAATTAAAACTAATAAAATTTCATTTTAAGTTAATAGCAAAAATTAAATTTTAACTTTTTTAATCAAATGAAAGATTGTATTAATTCAAAAACGCCATATACACAAGGCGATTGCAAAGATCCATCCCTAAAACTAGACAAATAAACCATATAACATCAATGTTGCTATATGGTTCTTAAGTTTACTATTGAACCAACCTCTATAAACTATCAAGTAAATAATATGGTTCCCAATATCCACATTCTCTCTAACTAACCCAAAACTAATTCTATTTCTAAGCTTCCAAACTTCATAGATTGTCTCTATTGTTGTCTCTATTGCCGCCAGCTTAGGGATAGCTTTTCTCCGACCTTTGTCTTTCACACTTTGCTGCAGCCAACGAATCTCCCTATCCCAGTTCAGGGGCTCATGTGGAACCCCTATCCAAGTCATCACTTTTTCCAAATACTTTTGACAATTGCACAATAAAAAAACAGATGATTGGGAGTTTTTGCAGCACCACATGAACTGCATTTAGTATCAGTCAAAATTTCAATCTTACTCAATCTATCCCGCGTTGCGAGCCTCTTATGACAAGCTAATTGTTCTGGACTGGCCCAATAACTAGAATTGGCTCAATCCACTTTTGCCTCCAACGTGACTCAATAACTCTGGCTCATCAGCTCTGGTCCTCCGTCGGGTATGCCTGATCGATTGATCCCCAAGCGCAGCGACACCAACTCACCCCGAGCCTTACGCTTTCCCGTTACGGCAGCTCCCTCCCCGACAGAAGCTGGTGTTGCATTACCCTCTGTGATTCACCTTCTCGAGCTTGTTCTGAAATATTGGGTGAGGTTGTTCTTCGGTATCTGGCTGCACGGGCATCCCTGGTGAATCGACCACATGACCTTCGGTCGCCTTAAGGAAGTTGGGGATAACCATTCGGCCATCCATCACGCGGTGGAGAAAGTAGGTCCCCTTTAAATCGAAGTCGACTCCCGGGTTCACTAGGAGAATTTGGGCCGCTACATTCTCGAAGCCCTCCTCGGCAGCCACAAGACCATCTTCGTTGGCCTGTTAGATACGAGCAACCAGTTCGGCCCTGATCGTCATCTCCTTTACATCCTCTGGATACTCCTCGTTAGGGACCATGGCGCCCTGGAGCCCCTTTACCTCTTCCTCAAGAGTTTTCTTCACGGCCAGCCAAACGTCCTTCTCCTCGGCCAAGACCTTCTTCGCCTTCGACACCTCGTCAAGATCAGCCCTCGACTTCTTCAACTTCCCTTCAAGAGCCTTGACCACCTTATGTGCTTTCCTCAAATCAAACTCCTCGACGCAGCTCCCCCAAATTCATCCTGGAGCTTCCTCGACTCCTCGACACACGGGATGACTCTAAAGTCATCGCTCTTACGTCTAGGAGAAACAAACTGAGGGATCTTGTTCTGGACTGACCCAATGACTAAAATTGACATAATCCGCCTTCCACCTTTTGCATGGCCCAACAACGCTGACCCATTAACTCTGGACCTCCTGTCGGGCATCCCTGGTCGACCATGCCCCTTGAGCAGCAAGGCCAGTGATGCCTAAGACACACTCCTGCCACGCAGGCAGCAACCTCCTAGTCTACTCAACAAACGTAGAACAGACAACCAGGAAACACTTATAAATGCTTTTGTACGTAATCTCTTTCGTACTCGGTGCAATGACTAGTTATGGGCACGACTACCCGTTTTGACCAAGTCCTGGTGGTTACTTATTTTTGAGAAACCTAATATCTAGGCCCAAAAATAGGAACCAATGGCCAAGCGTCGGAGACATTATATAAACCTTCACACTTGTAAGGGCCAGATATCCAATATTCATTCTAAAACTCTAATATCTTTCTTGTATCTCTTTACACCTATCTTTACTTGATCGTCGGAGTGTCTTGCAGATACACCTCCCTCCTCTCCACAAATTTCCAGTCAAACAGACATCATCTCTTCAACCCACCTCAGATTCTGATCAACCGGCAAAATCAGACTTCATGTCTAACTATAGTTGCAAACACTTCAAGATAGTCTAAACCAGATTTATGAAGAATCCTCTAACTCATTAATATTGACTAGTTCAGAGTCCAATAAATAATCTAGTTTACACTCCATACGAGTGTCACACATTATATATTTTTGACAATTATAAGTATTAGTGTCAAATGTCAAAATATATATTTTTAAATATAACTTTTCGAATTTTTTTTGCAATTCATACTTCATAGTTTTTAAAGAAAGTTGCTCAAAAATTCTTTTTAATAATTTATACACATATTAACTATTTTATTTCTTAATGGTAAATTTATATGATTATATAAATTGTCAAATTATTTAATATTTCTACAATCTTTTACCATGTGATCTATTTAAAAAAAAATATTTTTTTTAAATTCAAAGAGATTTAAATTTTGGAATGTTTCTTTTAAGAATGAGGTAGGAAAAAAATACATTATGAAATTTTAAAATATAAATATTTTAAATAAAAAATTGAACCCTTAAAACTCAAGATATTAATAAATACAATAAATATTAAAAAAAGTTAAACAACTTATTATTAGTATTTTATATGCTCTTCACGAAAGATTGTGATATTTAGAAGGACTATATGTTCCAAAATCAACAAAGAATAATCAAATCCCAATTAAAAAATTGAAAACACTATACTATAGGATATAAATTTGGTAGTCCATTGATTTTGTACCATTAAATCAAAACGTTACTTCTAAAATTTTAATATTTATTGAGTGATAAATCTTAACTTAACAATTGAGCATAGATGAGAAATGAGCAATGGCAGTGAGTAGTCAACGGTAGAAAAAAGTGTTCTGGTGAGAGAGAAGTAGTTTCTTTGGAAATATAAAATTTTCTAGCAACTAAAATCATTATTAAAAGTAGGGATTGAATTGCAATTACATGGAAATAAATTATTAATTTTAAAGAATAAAATTTCCAACCATGAAACAAATAAATCCTAAGATATGATTTTTAAATACCAACCAACCAATTCCAGCTCAATGATTCAATATCTGATACCTTCTGAATTCATTTTAGCTCTACAAGAGTCTTAGTCATCTCTGAAAGTGAAACCATATCAAGCACAAATTAAACTCCGTCTGTTCTTTTGTTTTGTTGAGTATTATTTAAATAGAAAAAATAGGCGGTATACAGACAGTGTAAATTAATTTTATCCTGTCAATCAATCATAATTTTATATCAGAATAAATTATATTTTAATTTTAAAATTTAAGATACATTGTTGAATTTCTATTAAATAACAGTATAAAATAATTTTATACAATACATATAAATTAAACTTTAAATATCAGTATGAGTCAATGTTAAAAGCCGATTCTATATTTATAATTATATTTAATTTATTAATTTTTTTAAATTATTATCCGTGATGGTGTCATTTTCTATAAAATATAGGTTATGGTCTCATTAGGATTTCCCCATACTCCCTATGAGATTATAATTGCATAATAGCTGTCAATAATTCATGAACCAAAACATGTCACCCTTTGTTATTTTCCCTTTTGCTCTCTTCCTATTCTTCTTCTTGTTCAAAAAACACAAAACATCCAAGAATCCAACCCTTCCACCAGGTCCTAAAGGTCTTCCTTTCATTGGAAACTTACACCAACTTAATAGTTCATCCCTTGGTGTAAACTTCTATGAACTCTCAAAAAAATATGGCTCTTTAATCTTTCTTAAACTTGGCTCAAGACCAACACTTGTTGTCTCATCAGCCAAAATGGCCAAACAAGTATTGAAAACACACGACATCGAATTCTGTAACCGACCCTCTTTAATCAGTCATATGAAACTCTCTTACAATGGATTGGATCAAGTGTTTGCACCATATAGAGAATATTGGAGACACACCAAAAAACTTTCCTTCATCCAATTTCTTAGTGTCAAAAGAGTAACAATGTATTCTTCGGTTAGAAAATATGAGGTGACTCAAATGATGAAGAAGATATCAGAACAATATGTCCCCTCTAACAAACTTGTGAACCTGCATAATCTTCTTTCGTGTCATACAAGTGCGATCGTTTGTAGGACAGCGTTCGGGCGAAGGTTCGAAGAGGATGGAACTGAGCGTAGCATGTTTCATGATTTGCTAAAAGAAGCACAGGAGTTGACGGTTGCGTTCTTTTACGCGGATTATTTGCCTTGTTTTGGAGGGATTATTGATAATTTTACCGGAATGATGGGCCGGCTTGAGAAAACGTTTAACTTGTTGGATGGATTTTTTCAGAGTATTGTTGATGAACATCTTGATCCTGAAAGGAAGAAGTTGCATCCACATGAAGAGGATGTTATTGATGCTTTGATTCATTTGAAGAATGATCCTTACTGCTCAATGGATCTCAAATCTGAACACATCAAACCTTTGATCATGGTTTATAGTTTTATTTTTCTTCACTTTAAGAATAGATATTTAAACCAATTTTTCATTCGATTTTTTTTCCTTCAATATGTAATACTAGGAAACAACCGTTTATATTGTTTTTTTAATATTGCAGAATATGTTGTTGGCGGGGACAGACACGATTGCGTCTGTGGTAGTTTGGGCTATGACTGCACTAATAAAGGATCCAAGAGTGATGCGGAAAGTACAAGAAGAGATTCGAAACGTATTTGGAGCGAAGGGTTTTATAGAGGAAGAAGATGTTCAAAAGCTTCCATATCTCAAAGTAGTTATAAAAGAAACAATGAGATTATATCCATCATTACCGATACTTCTACCAAGAGAAACCATGAAAGAGTGCGAAATCGAAGGGTACAAAATTCCTGACAAGACGCTGGTGTTCGTGAATGCTTGGGCGATTCATAGAGATCCAGAAGCATGGAAGAATCCAGAAGAGTTTTATCCAGAGAGATTCGTAGGAAGTGATATAGATTTTAAAGGCCAAGATTTCGAGCTGATTCCGTTTGGTTCGGGGCGAAGAGTTTGTCCCGGCTTAAACATGGGGGTTGTTACTGTGGAGCTTTTACTTGCTAATCTTTTATATTTGTTTGATTGGGAAATGCCTGAAGGTGTAAAGAGGGACGATATAGATTTTGATAATCTTCCGGGACTTGTTCAACACAAGAAAAATCCTTTGTGCCTTGTTGTTAAGACTAGAATTACATGTGTGTGATGTAATGTTGCATGTTATTGTTATATTTATGTTGAGAAAATAAAGCATGCATGATGTGACCAGCGACTAGCTTAAGCCATTACTATATATGCCATTTCTCTTGTGTATTATATACTGAGAAATAAAAATCATCTTCCTATATTGATGTCCTTATGGTTCAAGAAAATTGTGTTGAACATTAATTTTGTATTCTATGCATGGTGTTTTGATTCTGAATGTTATTTTACCAAGTAGTTCCTTACAAAAATCTTTAAAATTGTGTCTTTTACAAGAACTTTTCATAAATATTTGGTGGATTAATCATTCATTCTCATTCAAATCCAAACAACTCATCCATTTTGTCAGCAAGTAGCTTGACTAGGAAGAGTGATTAGAAAGAGTGATGAAGAACATTAATTCTTTTATATAAATGGTTTTTAGACTTGGTCAATGATTTGTTCTATGAATGATATGTTTCTGAAAGTTACTTCATAATCCATTTTGTTTCTCTTGGTTTCATTTGTTGTTTCTTTCCTGCTTTGAGGCTACATTTTATTCTTAGAAGCAAATCTCTTCCTATAGATTTTTCCTTCTTCCAATAATGCTGTAGTAAAATCAGCCTCTCAGTATTGATGATTTGAAATAGAAAATATAAATTCCCAAGAGATTTGAAATGAGAACAAACATTAGTTGATCAAAACAAACATAATGGAGCAATTTACATTGGGACTACTCAACATAATTGTGATGATATATTCAATCTTTCCAACTTTTATTCTTGTGCATCCTACTTTCACATTGCCTAGTAACATATGATACAATATTCTTTGAACTGCCAAAATGGATCCACTGCTGGAGTCTGCACAAGTTGTATGTGAATTTGCCAATGTTGGATTTAAATAGCTGTATGCCTATGATTCTGCAGAAACATATATTACTCAGAAGTTTCGAAATTCATACCAAATACTGCATAGAAGTTAAAAATTACTAGTTTGGTTATGAAAACACCAAAATCAATTAAAAAAATGTCCAATAATTTAGTCTGCAAAGAAAACAGTTCGGTTCACAAACAAAATAGCCTGGTTCGTAAAGGTAATAGCCCGATTCTATAAAGATGGAACCAGTTTGGTTAAGAAATACATAACCCAATGCACCCAACAATAAAGCCCGTAAGGTTTGGTTTTACATCCAGAACCAAACCATGACAGTCATACAAGTTATCCAACTATATAATGTTGATTTCATGGACTAAAGATGCTACTGGAGTCAAAACCAAACCAAAATTGAAATTTTTTATTTAGAGCCGTATTCAACGAAGCACGGATACTCTAAAACCAATGATGTATCGTATCCGATATGTTTGATACACAGATACATATGGAAGGAGTATCTGAAATTTTTATTTAAAAAAAAATTCCGATACGTCCCGATACGGCAGCAACACATCGGGATACGTTGTGGATACAGCTAGTTAATCTCATGTCTATGCATATTTCTAAAACATGAATCAATTTTCCTCATCCTCAAGTCTTCTTTTCTCAAATTTAATTACCTCATCACTTCCATTTTTCTATTAGAAAGAATCAAATTTTTCCTTTAATTACTTTTCTTTCAACTTTAACTATCTTTTCTTTTTCTCATAACTCATTTACCAATTACTATCAAATTTTGCAAACTCATTGGGTTTTTGTTAGAGAATGATTTAACTAATGTTTAATTTTAATTTTTATATATGTATCTTAAGCGTATCGTATCCTAGATTTGTCAATGACCGGCATATCTACGTATCGTATTTGATTCCTGTATCATGTCCATGCTTCATTGGCCGTATTTTTCCTTTTGCAATTGGAAATTGGAAGATCTTTCATTTCATCTCATCGATTCGATCAAATTCCATACTATGACAGAAATTAATCAAATTCTAAAGAGTTGGAAGTTTTTCATTATTCACTTCTTTCTTTTTCTCCTTTTTCATAGATTGGTTTTTGAGAATATTGCATAGTTTGAAATTCTTAGGAGACCATTATTGAGTATATAAAAGTGCTCAATGTGGTATTTAAGTTTTGAAATTCTCCCACCTAAAGAACTAGTCTTTTGTGTTGGACTCTCCTCATGTGTTTAAGTCCTAACAACAGGTGTTTTCATTGAGAGTTCGGCCAGAGAATGGGTCAAAGGGCTACCTGCAAGCTGGAGTGAAACCCCCAAAAATAAAGGGCTGCCATCGGGTTAGTGCCGGTAGAGTGAAAGCCTCTGTAGACGCCCACATTGAGTAGATAAAAGTGTTCAATGCAGTGTGTAAGCTATGAGGTTCTCCCACCTAATTTACTAGTCTTTTAAGGACCTGTTTGGATTGACTTATTGGAGCTTATCTTATGGCATATGACCTTATTGGAGCTTATCTTGTGGCATATGACCTGTTTGGATTGACTTATTGGAGCTTATCTTGTGGCATAAGTTTTGTGAGATTGTTTGGTAGTATTAAAAAAAACAGCTTATGATATATTTCTTAAACTTTTTTTAATTCCTTTTTATAAGTTGTGCAAAATAACTTACGAAAATAACTTAGAACATATATAAAAACAATTTAAATTTATTTTATCTTTTGTTGTAAAAATAGCTTATGCAAGCTTATTCAGAAGCGCTTATTTGATAAGCACTTTTATCCAAACAGGCCCTAAGTTGAACTCTCCTCATGTGCTTAAGTCCTAGGAGAAAGTGACACAATAATTTTTATTGTAATTCTGCTTTTTACCATCTATAACAGGTTAAAAGATAAATATATAAATTTGAAGGACTAGGAAGCACCCTTATTAGGTGGAATGTTTCAACTTCCAGATGCAGCAAAGCAACCCCAATGTATATTTTTCCCAATGAAAAGAATTTTCTTTCAGAATACCAATTGAATTTGTGTCACTACAATCAATAAAGAAAGAAATTTGTATATTCAATTTACCCTGTTATATCATTTGCCAGTCCTTAAGTATATGCAGCCGCCTGAAGTTCACTGTATGTATCCCTTTCGCTCCTAATAACTCGTGCTTTATCATCTATAATTTCTAGAACCTGGAGAATAATAAAAACTCAATTGTAAATAACAATAACTACTTGTTGTAAAATGCACACGTGAAGACTCGTGTAGGCTTTTGATTTACCTCTGGTCTCGAATTAAGGACTCCACTGGACATTCCAACATCTACGCGCCATATGCTACAATTGTATTTACTGTACGAAACAAAAGAGCTGATTTATATGTTGAAATTAAAGTAGTATAGCAATATACAAATTATAATCTAAAGATTACGACAACTTTAGAGGTTATTAATTTATAACAAGCATGCTTAAAGAATTGTCTTCCCTTACCAATTTACACCAATAGTTTGAGGAGTATGTCCCACAACCATAGCCTTAGCACCAACTGCTTGCAGTGTTTCCTCGAGAATGGAACATACCTGAATATTGAATTATTGGGTTTCAAGATGTCAATCTAAGTCACACTAAAAAAGACTAATGAAAAGCTACAGAGAGATGGATTTACAAAGCTAGTCTTCAAGGAAAGGAATACATGTCAGTGTCAATATCGTGTCTGGTATCGGTGTCTATGTTTCATAGGTATTAATTACAGTATACCAATAAATTTACCCAAGTATGTTTACCTGATTAGCTTCATAGTCCATCAAATCTGGTGAGTCTCTTGAATACAACCGATTCCAAACAACACTGTTATAACCTCTGGTGGCAATGAAAGGGAATTGGAAAGTACTGTCATTCTTACTTGGATCTCGCATCCACTCCGACACTTCTTTGTTCATCCGCTCTAAGCCATATGCAACTTCAGAAAACGAAGAGAATCATTAGGCTTCCGAAATCGGAGAAATGTTCAATAAATTTGAAACAATGCATAGTATTATAGTTCATACTGGTCAATACTAAAATCACAATCAAGTTAAACAAAACCAAAAAAGACAGTAGAATATTGACCATGGTGAGGAAGAAGGCCGCCGTGACAGAAGACCCAGTCATTAACCTTAAGCACAACAGCATGTCTTGCAAGCTCACATGCCAGTGGCCCACCAGGCCTAAAGAGGATTGATCTAGCAATGACTCCCTTTTGCCTCTGTCCTAGTAATTGGAAAACTTCGTCAAAAAATGAAATAAAATATCACATTTTGAATAACATAGAACTACATTTCGAGACAACGGAACTTATATTCTACTTAAAAGGCCTCGGAACTTATATTCTAGCATGTTAATTTGGGAGTTAGGATGCAACTTTAATACCTTCACTAAATTCCAAGGTCCCCAATGATTTGTAGTCATTGTTCGATCTCCTTTCAGCTTTTCAGATGCATCGACCCAACCAGTAAATGTTTCCTCCCAGTCATCTTCAGAACTATTGATATATTCCATGAAATCACTACATTCATCAAATCCACCAGATTCAACGTATCTGAAATCCCCTTCCACATTCATTGTCTCGTGGTTTCCATTTACCTAATATTACAATGACAAATAAGATATAACACAATTTCTACTTAACCCCGTGATTTAGGCTATGTTTGGACATGTTAAAAGATGTTTTCACAAACTTTTTCGAACAATATCCCAAGTGCTTATGCGAGCAGATAAAAACAGAAGCTTCATAATAATGATAACGGAACAAGGGAAGTCACAAATTACAAACCTGAAACACAGCTCCGCCATTTTCTTTTGCCTGTCTATCTAATGACCGCAGCAACGACAGGATAGCGATTTCATCTTCACCTCGATCTAATATATCTCCAAGTTGAATCAACACCTAGCAATGGGGAAAAAAATTAAAAAGCATCATGCATTAAAACTAACAGAAATCCAATTTGAAAGACAGTAAGCATACATTTTCTCCACCGGTCCACAAGTCTTGACCGTCAGAGCTCAACACACCAGCCATTTCAAGTGCAGATCTAGCTTGCTTAAGATCTCCATGAAGATCACCAACTGCTCAGAGAAAAAAAAATCAGCTTCAATAAAACATGTGATAAAAATCAAAACAAACTCAGATACTAATCCAAGATATACCAAATTTAAGTAAGAAAGATTACTATGGCAAATCCAAAATACCAATTCATATTTAAAACAAAAAATAAATATTAAAAAAAAAAAAAAAACACAAAAACAAGTTGAGCATTGGAAAACACATGAAACAACAACATCAACAAAATTGTCGGAAGAAGAAAAACAAACCAGCGAGAATAGTGCGACCAGGAGCGGAAACAAAAGTCGGAGGGTTTCCACTAACAACAATAGGTTTCAAGGTAGTCGGAGTTGTTCTAAGGCTATGATTGTTGTTAGTGTTATCAAGCGGCAAAAGAGACGAAGAAGGAGAAGAAAGAGAGGATGGTGAGAGTGGTAGTGATGAATTCATACATAGGGATGCCATTGATTTCTGCTATTGAGTTCCCATTACTCTGAATAAATTTCAGATTAAAATTAAAGAAAACGGTTTTTGTTATCACACAAAATCTCCTCAACCAAGTGTTTTTTTTTTTTGGTATAGCATTATCGATTGGCTCTGGCCACGGTTGCTGAATTTTATATTATTTTATTTTTTCATCCGATTATGAGACTAATTATTTTCTTTTCTAATAGTTGATTTAATAGGACTTATGAGATTGATTTTTTTTTTTTTTAATATGAATCTAACTGAATGATATTAAGATGTCATTGTTATAACAAATTTTTAAGGTGAGTCCAAATTACATAAGATTTTATTTTTATATTGTAGGCTCAAAATTATTTAAAAAGATATTACTGATATTTATTGATATTTTATTAATTTTAATTAAAAATTAAATAATTTAAAATAATATAATTTAGGGTTAAATATGTATGATGTCTTTATAAATAATTTAAACTTTGATTTTAGTCCCTATAAATATTTCTTGAAAAATTCTATGTTACAATCACTAAAGTGGCTTCTTTGGTGAAGTCGCTAATTTGGTCTATGAAGAACAAACTCTAACTTAATTAGTGCCACATATAATTATATTGTACATACAAACTTACTATGTATTCTCATATTTATTAATATTACAATTAAATCTCTATCATATTAAAAATGATAAAATTAATAATTTGAAAATCAATAATTTTAATTGTTAAATTGAAAATTAATAATTTTAATTGTTAAATCGAAAATCAATTAAAAGTGTCAAAATCCTTTGGATGAACGAAACTCCATCTTTCTCAACGAAACTTTATCTTTCTCTTTTCTCTTCTGATAATTTCATATTCAACTCAACATCAACTCTTTTCATACTCAATCCGTCATTGTTGGACGAATTCACCTTGTCACCTTTCTGTTCATACACAACTTTATGTCTGTCTGCCATTGTTGAACAAACTGACCTTTGTTATTCTTCCTAACACCGCATTCAATCGGTCATCAAACAAAACACCACCAAAAAGCACAGTTTGCTTGTGTTCGTATTGAGAACATAGTTGCTAAGGTAAATACGAAAATATTTGTTATATTTATTGAAATTAGTTACTAAGAGTTGATGATATCGAATTGGGGTATTACATTTGATTTCAATTTGGGAATTAGGGTTTACGTTTGAATTTGTTTTCTGTATAAGGGTATTTCAATTTGAGAATTATGGGTTATGCCTGAATTTGTTTTCTGTATATGTGTTTTAAATTTAATGATTTCAATTTTCAATTTTCTTAGTTACATTTGATTTTAATTATGAAATTAGGTATTGTGATTGATGTTGAGTTTTGTTGTGTTAAAAGTTGTTTTAATTCAGGTTTACAATGGAAAACTTAGATGATTCATTTGAGGTTGATTCCAATGAAGTTCATTCCACTGATGGTGATACATCTAATGTTGAATTGAATGATGATGAGGGTGACAGTTCAATGATGTAGACAATACTGATAATGACGATGAAGATGATTCGGTTGAATTAGATGCAGTTGTATGCGATAAAGTGGTAAGTATTAATTCCATGAGTTCTAATGAAATCCGTGCTATGGAATTCGATTCTATTAATGAAGCTTATGATTTTTATTATAAGTATGGTAAATGCAAAGGTTTTGCCATTTGGAAAGGTGATATTAGGAGAATAGGGCCTGAAGGTAGTAAAATAACAGTAATGGGGCAGTTTGTATGTAACAAGCATGGTTCAAGAGAGAATAAACACTTATGCAAGTTAGATAGGAAAAGAGATCACAAACGTTTGACCCGTACTAAATGCGCAGCTAGGCTTCGTGTGCACTACAGAGCCAAAAGGGTTATATGTAGTGTCAGTTTTTGAAGAGGCTCATAACCATGAATTAACCCCATCTAGGTTTGTGCACTTACACCCCATTTATCGTCAAACTTCTGAAACGGATAGAGCTCAGATTGATGTTCTTCAATCACATGGAATTATAACTTTTCATATAATGGGGTACATGGTTGCTCAGAAGGGTGGATACGCTGGTGTTGGGTTTACAAAGAAAGATTTGTGCAATTACTTTGATAAAAAAAAGTGTGATATTATTAAAGATGGTGACATTTCCGCTTCTTTAAATTGCCTAAAAGTAAAGTCATCTACTGATCCTATGTTATATGCAAAACATGTTGTCAACGGTGACGGATGACTGAGGTCTCCTTTTTGGGATGATGGGAGCAATAAATTTGACTATTTTTGTTTTGGCGACGTGGGTGTGTTCAACACAACTTACAAGAAGAACATATACAACTACCTATCAGTTATGTGCTTGGCATTTGAATAAGAATGCAGGTGAAAATGTAAATAACTTAGAATTTTTGGAAGGCTTTTAAAAAAACCATGTACTCAAATTTTTCAAATGATCAACTTGAAGAGTTTTGGTCGAGCTAATTAAAGAAAATGAACTTGAAGTAAATCCATGGATAACCAAGACGTGTGAGAACAAGTCACTGTGGGAAACTGCATATCTACGTGATAAGTTTTTTGGATGTATAAGAACTACATCTCAATGTGAAGCAGTTAATGCAATAATCAAGAGTTACGTCAGGAAGAAAGACTGTATTTTTGAATTTATGCACAATTTTGAGGAGGCTCTTAGAGATTACGAAAACAATGAACTGATTGCTGATTTTAAATCAAAGTTTTTAGAACCGGTGTTGACAATTCACCTGCGTTTGATTGACAGCGATACCGCTAAAATTTATACAACCCTGATTTTCAAAGAAGTTAAAGATGAAATTATGAAGGCTGGTGCATTGATCATTAAGAACTTAATAGGATGTGGTGATGTGAAGATTTACACGTTGACAAAATATTGTCAGGAAAAATACGAAAGAGAAGTTGTTTATGATGGTATAACATTTCAATGTTCGTGTAGGTTATTTGATTCTCGTGGGCTTCCATGTTCTCATATTTTTAATGTCATGAAGGAAGAACATGTTGATCATATTCCTAGCAGTATGGTTTTGTCGTGGTAGACAAAGGATGCCAAAATTAAATATTTGAACATGGGTGCTAATGGTATTATTGATTCAAATTCGATTGAGGTTGCTCATTTTGGTGCATATTGTTCTGTTTTTACTACTTTTTGCAAAGAAGCCTAAAAAAGAGTGATGTTTATGGGGAAATAATGGAGGACATCATGAAGTTACAAAAAAAATATTTCAGTACTAACAATCCTATTGGGGCACAAAGGTCAGTTGTAGGTGATCTAATAACGGTGAAGAGTAAAGGTGCTCCGAAGAAAAAAAAGGAATTTGTAGGTGTTTAGGTATTGGCTTGCATTTTTGGTAAATCCCAAGTGTATGTGTGAATGTCATGACTGATGTCATAACATTCTAGTTGAGTTTGTACTGACTCATTAGGTACCTTTGCAGAAAAATATTGTAATTCAAGTACTGATGTTTATAAGTGTGTATCTGAGCATTTTGCAAAATGATCACATTTTGCTAAATCAGTAGACAGGTTTTCTCAGATGTCATAACAGATGTTATGACATCCTGTTCTGAACTAACAGGATTGCAGGATTGGATAAGTCTGAGTTTTTTCAGGAAATAACTCAGTCTTTCCTGAACAGAATCCTGCGTTTTCTGAGGGGTAACCTAGCTCAACCTTAACCTGGTTAATAAAGTCCTGTGACCTGGTCTTTAGGTCAAACGGAATTAACCCTAGGTTTTTGTGGAAACCCTAACTGAAGTTGCAGCTGCTATATATTCAACAGAGCTGCTGTTTTTCAAAGGATCCCATTTTATTGATCAGAAGATCATTTGTAATCTGTATAGATTTGATTATTGTACTCCAAGCAATTATCATTGTGATAAGTGCCTTGGAATAGGTTTCCAATTGTAAGGGTTGTGTAGCACTCAAAGCTTTGAAGCAAGAGTGTTTGAATGTTCCTTGACTAAAGCTGTGAAGCAGAGTCAAGTTAGTTGTGTGCATCACTCAAAGCTGTGAAGCACGAGTGATTGTGTTGCTTGATTAAAAAGCTGTGAAGCTTAATCAAGTGTTTGTTTTTGAAGAGTGTCTTCATCAATTCTTAAGTCAAATTGGTTTATGTATCACTGCTGTGATTGAGGGGGAGTGAGTAGGAACTCAGGTTTAAGTTATACTTAGATTGGAATTGCATTGGGTAGGTCTTAAGTGAAGGAGATAAACTGGTTGGTTTATTCCTGAATTAACATCTCTTATAGTGGATTTCCTCCCTGGCTTGGTAGCCCCCAGAGTAGGTGTTGTTGCACACTGAACTGGGTAAACAATTGACTGTGTTCTTTATTGCTTTTGTATTTACTGTCATATAGTAAGTCAGATACGGTGTCATAACATTGAACGTGACATTGAGTATCTGCAGCCAGAATTTCAATTGGTATTAGAGCAAGCACCCTGCCTGTATTACTGGGTGAGATCTAGGGATATCACTTTCTGGCACTATGGACAAAGAAGGAGTTTTTGGAAATAGACCACCCATTCTGGATGGAACTAATTATGACTACTGGAAACCTCGTATGATTGCCTTCTTAAAATCTCTGGACAAAAAGGCTTGGAGAGCTGCTGACAAAGGATGGATTCATCCCACCATAACTGAGAAAGATGGGACAATCAGTCTGAAGCCTGAGGAAGATTGGAGTAAAGAAGAAGATGAGTTAGCTCTGGGAAATTCAAAAGCTTTAAATGCCTTGTTCAATGGAATTGATAGAAACATTTTCAGACTAGTACATCAATATGAACTGGCCAAGGAAGTTTGGGACACTCTCAAAACTACTCATGAGGGCACTTCCAAAGTAAAAATGTCAAGGCTTCAGATGTTGACCACCAAGTTTGAGAATCTAAAAATGATGGAAGATGAAACCATTCATGAGTTTCACATGAACATCTTGGAGATTGCTAACACCTCAGGAGCACTGGGAGAAAAGATGTCAGAAGAAAAACTGGTGAGGAAGATTCTCAGATCCTTGCCTAAGATTTGCAATGAAGGTAACTGCCATAGAGGAAGCCCAGGACATTAGCAAGTTGAAAGTGGATGAACTTATTGGGTCTCTTCAGACTTTTGAGATGGGAATCACTGATAATGGTGTCAAGAAGAACAAGAGCATATCACTTATGTCCAACACTGATGTTGAAGAAAACATTTCAGAAGCTGTAGCCATGCTTGGAAGACAGTTCAACAAACTCATCAAAAGAATAGATCCAAAGTCAAGGTCTAATGTTCATAACATTCCCTCTAACATTGACAGTTCCAGCAGAAGACCAAGGTCAGAAGAGAAGGGAATTCAAGGCAGAGGAATTCAATGCCATGGTTGTGAAGGATATGGGCATATTCGAGCTGAATGTCCTACCTTTCTTAAGAAACAAAAAGGAATGACAGTTACTTGGTCTGACTGTGATTCAGAAAGTAATTCTGAAGAAGAGACTGCCAAACGAGTTACTGCTTTAACTGGTGTTTGTACCTCTGAAAGTGACATCAGTGATGAAGAGGTGACTTTTGAAGAACTGGCTGATACTTACAAGGAATTGTGTATCAGAAGTACTGAAGTCTGTGTGCAGAATGAGAAACAATCAAAACTCATCATAAAGCTGGAGGCTGAAAAAAGGGCAAACCTTGAAACTATAAGTCATCTAGAAGGAGAAGTTCAACTGCTGAACTCACAACTGAATCAAATGACCAAATCTGTCAAGATGTTGACAAATGGAACAGACAAATTGGAATAGATCCTTCAGGTTGGACAAAATGTGGGAAATAAATCTGGACTAGGATTTATGGAAGCAACGAAATCTGGTTCTGGTAAGCAAATGTCAAAACAGATGTCTCAACACAACTCTCGACATCAGGAACAGAGACATATGAGGAAAAGGTACCAAAGATGGAAATGTCATCATTGTGGGAGATATGGCCACATAAAGCCCTTCTGCTTCAGATTACATGGATACCCTAATCAGAACTCAGGTGTCAAACCTAAGTCTAAAAGGGTACCACATGCTCCTCAATGGAAGAAAAAGGCTACTGCACTGATAGCTCACACTTCCCTGAGGGTCTCTGCAAAGGAAGACTGGTACTTTGACAGTGGATGTTCCAGACACATGACTGGAATCAAGAACCTCCTCGATAATGTTAAGCCTCACACCACCAGTTTTGTGACCTTTGGAGATGGGGCTAAAGGTGAAATCAAAGGAGTTGGTGATTTGGACTGCCCTGGAGTTCCAAGTCTGAATGAAGTACTGCTGGTGAAAGGGCTGACCGCTAATCTCATTAGTATCAGTCAACTGTGTGATCTAGGATTCAAGGTCAATTTCTCAAAATCTGAATGCCTTGTAATCAATGACAAACAAGAGATAGTAATGAAAGGAGTCAGATCCAAAGACAACTGTTACTTGTGGGAGCCTGAGAACACTAATTTCTCATCTGTGTGTTCCATTGCAAAAGAAGAAAAAGAGGTGAAACTGTGGCACCAAAAACTTGGCCATCTTCATCTAAGGGGTATGAAGAGGATTATCTCCTTGGAGGCAGTCAGAGGGATTCCAAAACTGCAAATTGATGAAGGAAGAGTTTGTGGTGAATGTCAGGTTGGTAAGCAGACTAGGATGTCACATCCAAAGTCAAGACATCTGACCACCTCTAAGGTTCTAGAACTCCTCCATATGGATCTGATGGGACCAATGCAAGTAGAGAGTCTTGGTGGTAAAAGATATGCCTATGTGGTTGTGGATGATTTTTCCAGATTCACCTGGATTAATTTCATTAGGGAAAAATCAGATGCATTTGAAGTTTTTAGAGAACTGTGCAAGAGAATTCAAAGAGAGAAGGAAGGATGTATTGTCAGAATCAGAAGTGATCATGGCAAGGAATTTGAAAACAGCAAGTTTGATGACTTCTGTTCTTCAGAAGGAATCAGTCATGAGTTTTCTTCTCCTATAACACCTCAGCAAAATGGAGTTGTGGAAAGAAAAAACAGGACCATACAAGAATCTGCCAGAGCAATGTTACATGCCAAAAGACTTCCTATGTATTTTTGGGCTGAAGCTATGAATACAGCTTGCTATGTTCATAACAGGGTCACCTTGAGAAAGGGAACCTCATCCACCATATATGAACTCTGGAAAGGGAGAAAACCAACTGTGAAGTACTTCCATGTGTTTGGTAGCAAATGCTATATTCTGTCTGATCGTGAACAAAGAAGAAAACTGGACCCCAAAAGTGATGAAGGCATATTTCTAGGATACTCCTCAAACAGCAGAGCTTATAGAGTATTCAACTCCAGAACCAAAACCATGATGGAATCAATAAATGTTATAATTGATGACTATTATGAAGAAATAGATGTTCCTTGTACTGTTGAGACATTCTTTGAGACTTCAACCCAACAGAATGACCTACCCAACTCCACCACAACAGAATCTGAATCAAAGGAAGCTAGCAAGAACCCTTCCATCAGAATTCAGAAGGATCATCCAAAAGAGCTCATCATAGGAGATCCCAATAGTGGAGTCATCACAAGATCTAGAGAAATCATCTCAAACTCTTGTTTTGTGTCCAAAATGGAACCAAGAAATGTCAAGGAAGCCTTAACTGATGAATATTGGATTGGTGCAATGCAAGATGAACTGAACCAATTCAAGCAACATGAAGTTTGGGAACTGGTTCCTAGACCTGAAGGAACTAACATCATTGGGACAAAATGGATATTCAAGAACAAGTCAGATGCTGAAGGAGTTGTCACCAGAAACAAGGCAAGGCTTGTTGCTCAAGGATACACCCAGGTTGAAGGGGTTGATTTTGATGAAACCTTTGCACCTGTAGCCAGGC
Organism: Vicia faba; assembly: GCA_948472305.1. NCBI lineage: Eukaryota > Viridiplantae > Streptophyta > Magnoliopsida > Fabales > Fabaceae > Vicia > Vicia faba. The sequence continues at coordinate 229,785,420 of OX451736.1, read as the reverse complement.
TGGAATCAATCAGACTCTTGTTGTCAATTGCTTGTCTTCTGAAGTTCAAGTTATTTCAGATGGATGTGAAAAGTTCCTCTCTAAATGGGTACTTAAATGAGGAAGCTTATGTGGAACAACCTAAAGGTTTTGTGGATCCAACCCACCCTGATCATGTCTACAAATTGAGAAAAGCTCTATATGGTCTGAAACAAGCTCCTAGAGCATGGTATGACAGGTTAACAAAGTTTCTCTCAGACAAAGGCTACAGAAAAGGAGGTTTGGACAAAACTCTCTTTGTCAAAACTGATGGAGGGAAGTTGATGGTTGCCCAAATATATGTTGATGACATAGTGTTTAGAGGAATGTCAGAACATATGGTTAAACACTTTGCTGACCAGATGCAGGCTGAATTTGAAATGAGTCTCATGGGAGAACTAACTTATTTTCTTGGACTACAAGTCTCACAGATGGAGGACTCAATATTCTTATCTCAAAGCAAGTATGCTAAGAATATTGTAAAGAAGTTTGGTATGGAGAATGCAAGTCACAAAAGGACTCCTGCTCCTACTCATCTAAAGCTTTCCAAAGACTCAAGTGGGGTTAAGGTGGATCAAAGTCTGTACAGAAGCATGATAGGAAGCTTGTTGTACTTAACTGCCAGCAGACCTGATATTGCCTTTGCAGTTGGAGTTTGTGCTAGATACCAAGCTGATCCCAAAGTCAGTCATATCAATCAAGTGAAGAGAATTTTGAAGTATGTAAGTGGTACTTACAACTATGGATTGATGTATACTCATGGCTGTGAACCAGCTCTGACTGGCTACTGTGATGCTGATTGGGCTGGTAGTGCTGATGATAGAAAAAGCACCTCTGGAGGATGTTTCTTCTTGGGAAGTAATCTGGTTTCCTGGTTCAGCAAGAAACAGAATTGTGTGTCTCTTTCCACTGCTGAAGCTGAATACATTGCAGCTGGTAGTAGCTGCTCTCAAATGATATGGATGAAACAGATGCTCACTGAGTATAATGTTACACAAGATGTTATGACATTGTACTGTGACAATCCGAGTACAATCAACATATCCAAGAATCCCATTCAGCATAGCAGGACCAAACATATTGACATACAACATCACTTTATCAGAGACCTTGTAGAAGAGAAGACAATCAAATTGGAACATGTTGCCACTGAGCTACAGCTGGCTGACATTTTTACCAAGGCTCTGGATGCAAATCAATTTGAAAACTTAAGGGGTAAGCTGGGTATTTGCCAACATGAGGAATTGTAGCAATTAATTTTGCTTAAAACAAGGATCAAAGGAGTTATGCCTGTTCTGATTGGTTTAAAATTGTATTTTCTCATTTCCTACTATTCTTTTAAGAAGTTGAATAGACACTCCCTTGCTTCCTTCCCCTCTCGTCTCCTCATCAAAACCCAGTCTCTCAATCAGAAATTTCTCCTCAGTTGTTGTTGGTCCTCTAAGACTGTCAAAATGTCTCAAACACCATCATAATCCAATACGACTATTTCAACCTCTTCCTCTGATCAAGATTCTAGGACAATCTCTTCTTGTCTGGACTCTGACGTTCTGGAGATCTCTTCTCGTAGAAAAGTGGGAACTAACCCCACCAAGGTCAAAGAGTTGAGAACAAGACATGCAGGAAAGCCCCAAGCTTCTGCCTCTGGTAATCCATCTCATCCTTCTTCTTCAGTTCCCCCTGAAATTGCAAATAGGGAAGGGACAGCCTATGTTAATCAAGCAATAGCAAAAATTGTTTCAAGAATTCTGAACGAGAACCACTCAGTTCCTGGCATTTCTGTTCCTCTGAACCAAGAAAACTCAAATGCTGAAACAAATCCAGATGTCTCTAAGAATGTTGAGACATCAAACAAAGAGAAGAATGCTGACATTGCTCACAAGAAAAGAAAGAAGCCCGAATCCTCTGGATCTGATGACAGTGCTTGAAGGTTGGTTGCTGTTTGGTGGTGTTACTGGTTGGTGCTGATATCTGGTGGAGTTTGGAAGTGTGTTCAGTTTTTTTTTCTGCTGCTCTTATTAATTGTTCTTGGATAACTGTATAATCATTATGAACATGTATCTTTGGCCCATTTGTGGCTAAAGAGGGGGAGAATATTTTGGTACTTACTTAATTAGTACTTGACATTCTATTTTTCTGCTGTCACTTATTTCTGCTGCTATCTATCTCTGATTGCTTAGGGTCTTTAGCCAAAAATCTGCCAAAGGGGGAGTTTGTAGGTGTTTAGGTATTGGCTTGCATTTTTGGTAAATCCCAAGTGTATGTGTGAATGTCATGACTGATGTCATAACATTCTAGTTGAGTTTGTACTGACTCATTAGGTACCTTTGCAGAAAAATATTGTAATTCAAGTACTGATGTTTATAAGTGTGTATCTGAGCATTTTGCAAAATGATCACATTTTGCTAAATCAGTAGACAGGTTTTCTCAGATGTCATAACAGATGTTATGATATCCTGTTCTGAACTAACAGGATTGCAGGATTGGATAAGTCTGAGTTTTTTCAGGAAATAACTCAGTCTTTCCTGAACAGAATCCTGCGTTTTCTGAGGGGTAACCTAGCTCAACCCTAACCTGGTTAATAAAGTCCTGTGACCTGGTCTTTAGGTCAAACGGAATTAACCCTAGGTTTTTGTGGAAACCCTAACTGAAGTTGCAGCTGCTATATATTCAACAGAGCTGCTGTTTTTCAAAGGATCCCATTTTATTGATCAGAAGATCATTTGTAAACTGTATAGATTTGATTATTGTACTCTAAGCAATTATCATTGTGATAAGTGCCTTGGAATAGGTTTCCAATTGTAAGGGTTGTGTAGCACTCAAAGCTTTGAAGCAAGAGTGTTTGAATGTTCCTTGACTAAAGCTGTGAAGCAGAGTCAAGTTAGTTGTGTGCATCACTCAAAGCTGTGAAGCACGAGTGATTGTGTTGCTTGATTAAAAAGCTGTGAAGCTTAATCAAGTGTTTGTTTTTGAAGAGTGTCTTCATCAATTCTTAAGTCAAATTGGTTTATGTATCACTGCTGTGATTGAGGGGGAGTGAGTAGGAACTCAGGTTTAAGTTATACTTATATTGGAATTGCATTGGGTAGGTCTTAAGTGAAGGAGATAAACTGGTTGGTTTATTCCTGAATTAACATCTCTTATAGTGGATTTCCTCCCTGGCTTGGTAGCCCCCAGAGTAGGTGTTGTTGCACACTGAACTGGGTAAACAATTGACTGTGTTCTTTATTGCTTTTGTATTTACTGTCATATAGTAAGTCAGATACGGTGTCATAACATTGAACGTGACATTGAGTATCTGCAGCCAGAATTTCAGAATGACTTAAAAGTTGTCAGACACTTTTCAAAATGCAATAGTACAACTCATAATGCGAGGAATTGTTCAGTAATTTCAATAACTTGTGATCTGATTATTAGAGTCAATGTCTTGTTTTTTATTAAACATAATAGTTGTTATTATTTAATTTGCAGGGTACAGAAAACGCGCCATCTGAGCAAAATGTTTAGTTGGAGTCGATGTCGTTAATTGATTCTTTAAGAAAAATTGCGAAGGTATTATATGTTTTTTTATTATATTGTGCAATTATTTGTATTCAAATAATAACTTATTTTTATTAACAAAACAAGAAAAGAAAAACAAGTTGCAATGCGACAACGACAACAATTGTGGATGTTACAAGCACAAGCAACCAATTCCCACCAATGTATGGACTTCAACCTTTGATGCATGTGGCACATCCGATAATTTATCCAATGCACATATAACCCGTATACTCAATATATGGAATGAGTGTTGGGGAAAATTCAAGTCCGTGCTTCGGTCTACTACAACAAATGATGAAATCTACTGGTCATGATTGAGTATTTTAGTGCATGTAATTTGAGACAAAAAATCAATGTTAATAGGTAGTGTTTATGAAATATGTTGTGCCTATATAGTATAATTAGAGTAAATTAACATGCATATCAAAAGAGGGCATCACATTTACTTCACGATAACAACACAATACGCTAGTCATGCTCATAACACGCATTTAGAATCTTGTTCCATACAATAACACATATGCATCTCGCAGCGGAATAATTCTCAATTCAAAAATAATACTAATGATTGAAATCCCATACTGACAATCATATCATAAAATATTAGGCACTAAAGGCCATCATCACATACATCTCAATCTAACATGAATATCCAAAGAGTATAACAATGTCTCTCAAACAAACATGAATATAATAAATATAACATGAATCCAAACATTCCTCGTATTACATAGACTAGAGCATAAATCACTACCTAGTAAAACAGATAAATAAAGAACTAGCTCTTCCAACTACTCTTTTCTAGAAGCACCACCGCTATCCTCGGTACCCGAGCAATGTCATATAAAACATCATTTCAACAAAAGGGTGATAATTCATATCATTATGGAAATATATAATAATAAGTAACGCATAACATGCATCAATTGAATTCATCGCACTTCACATGATCATGTATTCAACATACTCCAACATAATTCACATGATTACATATACAAAATTGCTCAATGATTCAAGATTCAAAGATAATCAGTCACAAATACCACAAATATAACATTCACATCAATTCAACATTTCACATCGACACATGTGACTCTAATGCAACTCAATGCAATATGCATATGGTACCAACTGTTATCCTTACTTGTCCAGCCGGGTCCACATCTCCAAGACAGATAACCACCAAAAACCTGTTCTCTAAGCTTTCAAACCCCATCTCTAGGTTTAAGACAAGTCAATAACCCACAGAATTACCAAACATTGCATCTTGACACAAATGATGCATGTTCAATCTCAACATAAATATGCAATTAAGACCATCTCCATATCTTAATCATACAAGCATATTTCACATAATTCAACACGTTTGAATTATCTTCACCAAATTACACAACATATATATTTCATGTCATCAATCACACACGATACAAATTCTCATAATATTAATCATCTCAACACATCATTATAACATGTAGCAAACAAGTCCAAACTAGGTTATCTTCAATTCCCAACAATTACATACACAAAATTAAGTATCATATTTCCATCGAAAAGTGCATCAAAACCAATCCAAAACACATAATTAAATTACACCCAATTCATGACAATTCATGATAAATCATATACATCCATGATCCAAAATAGTTTCAGAAAATCATAAGTTTTTTCATTCGAGACTGCGCTAAGCGGCCCCACGTGTGCTAAGCGACCTCTGTGAAATGCAGAAATATCTGTTAGGGATAACTTCTGCCTTCTACAAATTTATCCATCCAGATACCATTCAAACACATATAATTCACCAATTAAATGTATTATAACCTATATATTCATAAAACACAAATAATGTTATTCTCACTCTTACTAACCCCAAAACACAAATATATATTCACAAAATCACATAATTTAATGTATTACTATATCAAATAATAATTAATAAAATAAATAACTAATAAAATAACTAGTAAATAAAATTGGGGTGTTACAACCTTTCCCCACTTAAAAGATTTGTGTCCTCGAAAATTACCTCAAACAAATCATTCAGGATAAGACTCCCTCACCCGACTCTCAAGTTCCCAAGTCACGTTTCCACCCGCTGGTTCTCCCCAATCTACCTTCACCAAGGCAATCTCTTTACCACAAAGTTTCTTCAACTCTCGATCCTCTATTCTCATAGGTGATGTATCTACAGTCAGGTTATCTCTTATCTGTACATCATCTAATTGAACCACATGAGACGGATCCAAAATGTATCTCCTCAACTGAGACACATGGAACACATCATGGAGATTAGCAAGCAACGGTGGAAAAGCAATCTGATAAGCCATTTCACCTACTTTCTCTAAAATATGATAAGGACCAATAAAACATGGTGTCAACCTAACTTCAACGCTCGACATACACCCGTTACTGGAGTAACTCGAAGAAACATATGATCTCCCTTCTCAAACTCAAGTGTCTTCCTCCTCTTGTCATGGTAACTCTTTTGACGACTCTGAGAAGCCTTCATCTTATCTTAAATCATCTTAATCTTATCGGTAGTCTGCTGAACTATCTCAGGTCCAACCACAACACTCTCCTGATTCATACCAACACAATGGCGTCCTATACTTTCTACCATACAAATCCTCAAACGGTGCCATCCCAATACTAGAATGGAAATTGTTGTTATAAGTAAACTGAATAAAAGGAAAGTAAATATCCCAAGTACCTCCTTGTTCCAAAACACAAGCTCTCAAAAGATCCTCAAGTGACTGAATCATCCTCCCAGTCTGACCATTTATTTGAAGATGATAAGAAGAACTCAAACACAACTTAGTATCCAAAGCATTATTCAAACCTTCCCAAAATTTCGAAGTAAACATTGTATCCCGATCTGACACAATACTAAACGAAATACCATGCAAACTTACAATCTTCTCAATGTATAACTTTGCAAACTTCTCCATTAGATAATTCATCCTCATCGGAATAAAGTGAGCGGGTTTAGTTAATCTATCCATAATAACCTAAATAGCTTCACAATTACTCAGTGTTCTAGGTAAACCAGAAACAAAATCCATAGAAATACTATCCCATTTCCATTCAGGAATAGATAACGGTTGTATCAAACCAGACGGTTTTTGATGTTCAATCTTTGACTTCTGACAAATCAAACAAGAATGCATAAATTCCGTAACCTCTTTCTTCATGTCTGGCCACTAAGACAATTTCCTCAAATCCTGATACATCTTAGTATCTCTAGGATGAATACTCAATCCACTACGATGCCATTCCTCAAGAATCCTTTTCCTCAAATTGGCTATATCCAGAACACAAACTTTATCACAACATCTTATGATACCATTCTCATCAATCCGAAAATCACCACCTCGACCTTGATTGATCAGGGTCAATCGATCTACCAAACTCAAATCAAATTTCTGACCTTCTCGAATCTCATCCAAAAGGCCACTAGTAAGCTTTAACATACCAAGCTTAACTCCAGAAGAAGTATCTTCACAAACCAAACTCATATCTCGAAATTTTTCAAGTAATTCCAACTTTCGCACCATCAACATCGACAAATGCAAAGACTTCCTACTTAATGCATCAACCACAACATTCATTTTACTATAATGGTAATTCAAACAAAAATCATAATCCTTCGAGAATTCTAACCATCTTCTCTGCCTCATATTCAACTCTTTATGATGAAATAGATATTTCAAACTCTTATGATCACTAAACACATCAAATCTCTATCCAAACAAATAATGCCTCTAAAGTTTTAATACAAACACAACAGCAGCTAACTCCAAATCATGAGTCGGATAATTCCTTTCATGCACTTTAAGTTTCCTTGAAGCATAAGCTATAACTTATCAATTTTTCATCAACACACCTCTTAAACCCATTAATGAAGCATCAGAATACACAACAAACGGTTCTACCAGATCAGGCAAAATCAAAATATGAGCGGTTGTCAACCTTATCTTAAGCTCTTGAAAACTAGTTTCATATTGTACGGTCCAAATAAAAGCTTGACCTTTCCTAGTCAATTGCGTCAAAGGCAAAGCTAACTTGGAAAAGCCTTCAATAAACTTCTGATAGTAACCTGCTAAACCAAGAAAACTTCTAATCTCAGAAATAGATTTTGGAGCTTCCCATTGAGACACAACCTCAATCTTCGATGGATCAACAGTAATACCACCTCTCGATATCACGTGACAAAGAAAACTCACTTTCTCCAACCAAAACTCACACTTAGAAAACTTAGCATACAATTGCTTCTCTTTCAACACATATAACACAATCCTCTGATGTTCAGTATGATCTTCTTCACTCTTTGAATAGATCAAAGTATCATCAATGAAAACAAATACAAACTTATCTAAATACTGATGGAAAATCCTATTCATGTATTCCATAAATACACCAGGTGACTGAACGACATCACTGAATACTCATAGTGACCATACCTTGTTCTAAAAGCAGACTTCTGAATATCTTCAGCCTTCACATGGATCTGATGATACCCAGACCTCAAATTTATCTTACTAAACACACTTTCCCAAACCAACTGATCCATCAAATCATCAATCCCCGGAAGTGGGTACTTATTCTTGATAGTCACCTTGTTCAGTTGTCTATAATCCTCACATAACTTCACAATAACTTCCTTCTTCTTAACCAACAAAACAGGTGCACCCCATGGTGACACACTGGGATGAATAAACCTCTTCTCAAGCAAATCCTCAAGTTGACTCTTCAACTCTTTTAATCCAGATGCTGACATCTGATACGGAGCCATCAATACCAGACTAGTTCTTGGAATTAAATTGATCATAAACTCCACTTCACGCTCTAGAGGAAAATCACTTACATCTTCAAGAAATACCTCAAAAAAATCACGAACTATTGATAATTCACCAATCGTTCGTTTCCCACCAACATTCAATGTTGCCATCAAAGCCAACAACACAACACCATCATACACAGACTCATTCACTTGCTTGGCAGACATAAATAAATCTCTCTCAAAACTAAAATCAAGAAAGATAATCGTCTTATTAAAACAGTTGATATAAACATGATTGAATTCCAACCAGTTCATCCCAAGAATAACATCAAGTTGATCTAACGGAAGACACACTAAATCAACCCCAAAATCTTTACCAAAAATACTCAATGGACAATTCAAACACACATATGAAGTAGTCACTAAACCCATAGCAAGGGTGTCAATACCTATTGTACCCCAAAATTTTCCCTCCCATTTCCTCAACATTTTCTCATCACAAGACCCTTGAAGATCAAGATCCAGTTAGGGTTTCCTCTGCTCAAGACTTATCCTTGCACTGTGGACTCAAATTAGGGTTTGTGATTGCCCAAGGATGTTTTGACCTGAAATGCCTAAGATGACTTTCATGCTTCATGTTGGACTCCCAAGTTTACCCATACCAAGTTTCAAGTCTTGATTCCAAGTTTTGCCCAGTCAATTGGACAGTTGACCTAGAAATCAGCTGTATTGGGGAAAAAGTCAACTGTGGCCAATTGACAGTCAAACCTCATGAAATTTGATCCACATCAACATTATGAACTCACATGAACCATTTGATCAAGTTTGGATCACAATTCCACAAGAAATTTGATTAGATCACCAAAAGGGCAAAATGGTCATTTTTAGGGTTTTGACTGCACAAAGGCAATTTTTGACTGTTTGACCTAACCAATGGCAAACCAAGCTCACATATGGACTCAAGGACCCCATGAAATGATCTTGACACATTCATCAAGCTCAAAAGATCCCAAGTACACAAGATTGACAGTTGAATTTCCCAGTCAATTGATCAATTTTGACTGTATACTGAAAAGTCAAACTTTGACTTTTTGGTCAAAATCAAGAGTCAAGATTCATTTTTCATCAAAACTTGCCAAATCATGAAACTTGTTCACCAAGAAATCACAAAATGCAAATTAGGGTTTGAAAATGGAATTTTTCATAACTTAGAATTTTTCTAAGTTATGAAAAACCCTAATTTTTTCCCAACTTTGCCCCATCTTTTCACCAAGATCCATTTGGATTCAAACAAAAGTCAAAACATTAAAGTTGTAGCTTGTTGCATAATCTACAACTTTGATTCACAAAGTTTTCTCATTTGAAGCTTGTATCTCAAGTTACAATTTTTTGAATAAGGGCACTAAACCATTTTTAACTTAGTGAAATTTTAACCTATTTTGACAAGGTTTTCTACCCCACTTCAAGGCCACTTTTCATACCCTTCCACTTGGAATTTTAATTTTCATTTCAAAGATGGATTGTAGTACACATTCCAAGCTTTCCAAAATGTCCAAGAACTCATCAAACAACCTCATAACTTGAGAGATTCGAATTTCACAAGTTGGCAAAAATTCACTTTTGTTCTTCATCAAAACATGTTCATAACTTTGCAAATCTGAACTTAGCTTGCTTTATGCTTGATTACAGGTCCTTGAACCATTCCATACTCAATAATTTAATGCATATTCAATGTGTTAAGACCATGTTCTTTGTGTTCTAACATTGCATAGTGGATTAATCCTAAACTAGATAAAGTGAACTTTCCATTTTTGAAAAGATTAACTTTATGTCCAATTGCAAATCAAGAAGGTACAAGCAAAATCCTTTTGGCACAAGATTATGGGCAAATTGCTCTGATCAAGAGAGGCTTATGCAGCAGGATTAGAGGCCCCTACTGACCTAAAACACAAAGTGACCATTGCTTGCTTCATTTTCAAGTAACATTGCATAACTTGTACCATATCTCATCTCAGCTTACAAACACAAGAGAGAAGTTATCAAACACATTCCATAGAACATATCCAAGCTTCTACACGAGCCATTGACCTCCCAAACATCCTCAAACCAAAAAACACCATCAAACTGCAAAAACAGAGTTGTCTCTGCAGTTTGATTGCTAACTCCTATTTCCCTCAAGTTCTTGTGCAAAAACCAGTTCACACACATTCCCTAGTGTTTATGCAAGCTAACCATGTCCTGAAACCTGACCTGTAACACCCAAGCCACTTCACCATTTTTAATTTTCTGTTTTGCAGTTGGAGTTCACTAGCTCGATTCAGGGAGTTTCAAGACAAAGTAGGACTTGGAAAAGCATCCTTACACTTCAAGGAAGCTATACCAATCGTCATTTTACTCTGAAACATCCTCCATTGCAAAGCACGATTCCAACTGAACAGGTACATTCATGGAGTTCTATCTCTCTTGTTAGGCATTGTTAGCTTTAGGTTTGTGAAGAAAACATGTCACAATCATAGCCCTGAACATGCTCATATGATTAGATTTCATTTATATTTCGTGTGCTTAGAGAATTTCATGTCTGAACATTGATGAAAAGTTAGGTCAGAAATTGGGGGAGGAGAAATTCTCCCTCATCTTAGAGAGATAGGTCAAGTTCTTTATATGGTTGAAACCGTCTCTTAATGCTCTACACTTTTCATGTTATGAGTTTTGCTTGAAAGTCCAGGAATCCAGAGATAAAAAACGCGTGTTTTGCTTGAAGGATGTTGTACAGAGGTTGAAGAAGAAGTGGTCTGGGCTGGGCCTGGAACTATTTTCTTTTCACACCCTATTTCTATGTTTACACCCCCTGAGCCCATTTGTTCATTTTTTAACACTTTTGACTTTTTCCTTTCATGTTTGACTTGTTTATTTTTTTCTCATGACATTAAAAAATTAAAAATATTTTTTCCATCATTTTTTGTATTTATTGCATATTTATTTGTTTATTTCCTTTGTTTATACATAAATATTATATATATACTATTATTAGAATAAATAGAAAAATAGTGTAAATACATTTTTATTTTTATTTACCTTCTGAAAATATTTCACATAAAAAATACTCTTTTTCTTTATTTCATTAAAATATTAAATAAATATTTATTTTGTGTATATATATATATATATATATATATATATATATATATATATATATATATATATATATATATATATATATATATATATATATATATATATATATATATATATATATATATATATATATATATATATATATATATATATATATATATATATATATATATATATATATATATATATATATATATATATATATATATATATATATATATATATATATATATGTTTATTAATATGTTTAAGTTAAAATACAAAAATACTTGAATTTTTCATTTTATTAATATTTGATACAAAAATACTTTTTTCATAATATACTTCATTTTATTTTATTTTTATAAATAATAAATAAATAGTTGGATTAAATTAGACAATAATGCATTTTCTTTAAAAATTAGGGTTTTTTGCCCTAAATTCAAAATACTCTAAAAAATAATATATTTTTATTTTTCTTTTCTCTTTTACATAAATAATATTTTTTCATACATATACAAAACATTCTTTTGCATCTTGCATTCTTATTTAATTTTTGTACATTGATTAAATTGCAAATATTCAAAAATGATGTAATAATTTAGATTTAAATTACTTGTCAATATCCCCATTTGAACATTTGTACCCCCCCTTCCCATATTTGGTTTTGTAATAGCTTAGTAAATTTAATTTCGCACTTCTATTGCTTTCTAATGATAACATGTTAGAATTAGGGTTTGTATGCGAAAAAACTACAAAAAAAAATAGTTTGACCTAATACAAGATAAATGAGCATGAAAATAAACAACACATCTCACACTTGCACCCCTAGGGTATTCCACTTGTTGCCTTCAAATAAATGGGCCATATTGTATGTTGAACTTCTTTGGGCAAAGCAAACAATTTGAATGATCATAGTCCCTCGACAAAACTTTTCAAAACAAACAAAAACAAATGATCAAGTCCCTTAAAGAAAATTGCCCAAAGACATTTAACGTCGTTGCAATTATGGTCTAAACGATGACCCGCGCCTGTCCCTCTCACATCCTAACACAAGATTGTCCACCAAATACAATGGTGGAACAAACTTGTTAAAAGGGTTAAAACATAGCAATAATCTTTTGAGAAATTTAGGAGTAGATAACCTCTCAGTTGCTTGAATCAAACTTGCAAAACAAAACACTTGCCTAATTTCAAAATCACACATCACTACACTTTCAAAACAACTTTCAAAAACCCAATGAAAACCTTTTCAAAAGACATACATCTTTGTATACATCCCCACATGGATCATTACAAAGGTTGCCACCACATCGGCATCTTTTCAAAATATTTTCAAAACCCCCACACAAAGCACCATTTAAAACAATTGAAAACAAAAGGCAAGTGATCTAAGCAAGTAACTAAGAGCCCATGGATAACCATGGATAGAAAGGGTGCTAATATCTTCCCTTTCTATAATCTACTCCCCGAACCCAAGAAAACATCTCAAAAGGTTTTTGCTGTGCTTTTTAACCTTTCCTTAGGATAAAATAAAAAGTCGGTGGCGACTCTTGCTAACCGCAACATTTGCGAATACAAACGCAAAACCCAAGTCAGTTCTCCCACCGTATCACAGAACTGGCGACTCTGCTGGGGATAACTTTTAAAAGTGGAGTAACCTTAGGGCTTAGATCACCTTTGTTTTCAATTGCTTGCTTTGTTTGTTTTTATATTTATGGGCTTTGCATCGGAGTTCATAGATCCTAACCCGGATCTGGGATATACCCTTTTTAGGTAGCATAATCTGTGAGGGACCTGTCCGGCATAGACCGACATGGGTGAAACAGTGGCTACGTTGGTGTGGCATCTTAGTCTGTACCTATATCCCTTGTGTTGTAACGGGGAGAATATAGGTCTTCTAAGGGGTCATTAAACACCAACCAACCTTAGAACCCTAAATTGACCAACTTGGCTATTAGGACAGTAGCAGTATGCTACACTCATTGAGGCTAAACTCTCGAGATGGTTCTGGCCGCGAGAAAAGATTGCGATGCTGGAGTTATGACCGATTGAGGGTAGCCAATGATTTGAGATCCTCTAGAACCCGGTTACTTTTGATAGGACAGGTTTTTAACCGACAAAACCAAAAGAGGGTAATACCTGAAACTCATGCTGGCCTGAAACCTAAGGGTGTCTTGTGTGACTTGTGTGCCTTATTTGCCTATGTGAATACTTGTGATGTGCTTCATCATAGCATCATGCCATCATACCATTGCATGCATCCTGTATAAAAGGCTAACCCATTTCAAAGACAAAAAGGTTTCATCTTTGCTCTGTTTTGTAGGACATCATGATGCCCGTGCGTAGAAATACTGTCCGGCTCAACTTTGTTCAACCACCAGTTTTACTCAAGGACTTGGTTGGAAGGATTCCAAACACTTCTTCCTTCATCAACAGACATGGTTCTCTCCTTGGCTTGATCACTGCAAAATGGGACTAACAACTGATAAGTGTTCTGACCCAATTTTATGACCCTCTGTATCATTGCTTCACCTTTCAAGACTTCCAGCTGGTTCCCACCCTGGAAGAATTTTCTTATTTGCTTGGGATCCCTGTCTTGGAACAAACTCCATTCACTGGTTTGGAAAAGACTCCTAGGCCTGAGGAGATTGCTGCAATTCTCCCCTTGACCAAGGAAGAGGTTTTGTCCAACTGGGAAACTAGAAATGGGATCAAGGGCTTTTTGGTCAAATTTCTGGTTGGCAAGGCTAATGATTTCTGGAATGACTTGGACTTCAAGGCATATGAGGATATTCTAGCTCTTTTGATCTATGGTCTGGTGCTGTTTCCCAACCCTGACACCTTTATCAGTATCCATGTCATAAGGATCTTCATGTCTCGGAATCCGGTACCCACTCTTTTGGGTGATATTCTACAACAACTCTATGCTCGTACTGCTCGAAAACGGGGGACCCCATGGTGCTGTGCTCCTTTGCTAGTAAGGTGGTTTATTTCGCACCTTCCTAAGTTCGTGCTGAAGAATGAAGAAGGAAAAGGTTGGGCTCGGAGGTTAATGTTTCTCACTGATAATGACATCACCTGGACTCTCAGAGGTTTGGATGAGGTAGCTGTTATTGACCGTTGCGGAGAATACCCTAATGTCCCGTTGATTGGTATCCAAGGAGGAATCTCTTACAATCCGTGTTTAGCTCTCCGTCAGTTTGGAAGAGCCAGAGGAGATGGGCCTCATGAAATGCTGGTTCCCCACTTCCATTTTGGGTTTCAGGCAGACAGTGACAAACTACGCCAGGAATTCATTAGAGCTTGGGACAGAATCCACAAAGCCAGCCCACATGAGTTGGGACCAAAGACTTCTCTGCCATTGAAGCCCTATTGCAAATGGGTCCGCATCCGTGCTCAGAAGTTAGGTATGCCCTACGAAGCTGTCAGACCAATCATCCTTGAATCTCCTGACGAAGATGGGGTTCCTCCAACTGTCCTCCCTCCTCAAATACCTACTGATTTTGACACCATGAAGAGATCTTGGGCGCAGCTAAAAGAAGAACGGGATTTCTATCGGGAGAAGTTCAACGAGCAGGAACGGAAGATCCAGAGGCTGACTAAGCAATTAGAGGAAGAACGGGTCCTGAACAACTACATCAGCACTGGAAAGAGGAGGCCATGGGAGCATTGATGAGCTTTGATTGTTCCCTTTTGTAGTTTTATTTCCTTTTCCGTATTTTTCATTCCTGTAATGCCTAAGGGCCAGTTGTTGAACAATTGAAATTTTAATCTAATGAAGTGTGTTTCCCTTTTTGTCTACAAAGTTGAATCTTGTTTGTCTTTGAAAACATAAAACATACGCATTCCATTGCACCATATGCATAGCAGGTACCCTATTTCACAGGTTGCTTAATTTTCTTCGCTGTTTGTATGAACAGTCATCATGAATCCAGACTCCTCCAGTGAGCAAGCAATCAAGGCCCTTCAGGCCCAAAGTGCACAGTTTCAAGAGATGGTCCTAAGCCTAGCCCAAGGTCAGCAAGAGTTGAAGACTCTACTCCTGAAGAAGAAGAAGAAAAAGAGGACTGCATTGTTCAACACCGGACGCAGATTTGGGAACACACTCCATAATGAAGCTGATCCAACCACTTCTTCTGCTGAGAAAAACAGTCCCCAAGGGGGAGGGGCTCCTAGTCCCGCAGTCTCCGACAACGAGACGGACTATAACGACGAACAATACCCACCTGCTGCTGACAGATACAAGCAATTGGAGGACCGCTTGAGCGCCATGGAAATTCAGAATGTGCCGGGACTGGATTTCGGAGATTTGGGGTTATCTTCTGGAGTAGTAATTCCACACAAGTTTAAGGCGCCTGCCTTCGCCAAGTATGATGAGGTCTCCTGTCCAAAGCTACATCTAAGGTCGTACGTAAGGAAAATCCAACCTTACACGGCGGACAAGAACCTCTGGATTCACTTCTTCCAAGATAGTCTCTCGGGGTCACAGCTTGAATGGTTCTACCAATTGGATGGAGCTAGCATCCGACACTGGGAAGATTTGGCAACCGCATTCTACAGACAATACCAATACAATTCTGATCTCGCTCCTACGCGTACCCAACTTCAGGGTATGTCTCTAGGAACGGGTGAAGGGTTCAAAGAGTACGCTAAAAAATGGAGAGATTTGGCTGGCAGGGTGCAGCCTCCGTTAACTGATCGAGAGCTGGTTGATATGTTCCTAGGGACGTTGTCTGGTCTGTTTTTCAATCATTTGGTTGGTAACTCCTCCGCCGGGTTTACAGATTTGATATTGACGGGAGAAAGAATTGAAGCTGGCATCAGGTCAGGCAAGATACAAAAGGCTGCCTCCACAAGTGCTGAGAAGAGGCCGTTTAAGAAAGAAGCAAGTGCCGTCTATGGTCCTAGAAGACAAGTCAAGCCCGAAAGTCGCCAAGCCGTCAATGCTTTGGTCATCTCCAAACCTGTTGCTGCTCCTCAGCAGTACAATCAACAAAGAAGCGAAAGGCCCAAGAGGCAGTATACCCGACTGAGTATGACCTTATCTCAAATTTTACCCCAACTGTTATCCACCAACCTGGTGACCCTCAAAGAAGCTCCTAAGGTCGTCAACACTGCGTCTCCTAAGTATAACCCAAATGCCCGGTGTGCTTATCATTCTGATAGTCCCGGGCACACTACTGATGATTGCTGGGCCTTGAGAAACAAAGTGCAGGATTTGATCGACGCAAAGGAAATTCAGTTTGAAGCACCGGAAAGACCAAATGTTGTAACTGCTCCTATGCCCCAGCATAGGGTAAATGCCATTGAGGAAGAAATGTACGCTGTTTCGGTAAATGAAGTTGTCACCCCTCTGAAGACTGTTAAGAGGAACCTACTGCGGGCCGGTTTATTTCCGGGCTGCGGTGAAGGTTGCCTGTTCTGTGCTGTTTCCCTATCTGATTGTCCCTTGCTGAGGTTAGGCATCCAAGGCCTAATGGATAGCAAGGAAATTCTATTCAAAAAGTCTGCTGTTCAGTTGGTTCCGATAAAAGAAATTTCTGTGGTTACCATCTTCAAAAATCCAGTCAAGGCTCCCCCGAAGAAGCCTGTTCAAATCATGACTGTTGCACCTGTGATTATTACGGTGTCGGGGCCCATCCCCTACGTGTCTGATAAAGCTGTCCCCTGGAATTATGGGGCAGACGTATATGTCAATGGAATCAAACAAGAATTCGACACTGGCGCCAGTATCTGCAATATCACTGGTCCAGCCAAGGTCACCCGCAGTGGCAGGCTCTTCTCGCCTGACATTGCACCGCCCGCTATTCGAAAACCCCTCCTTATAAAACCTACAAGTTTACCTGTTCCTGTTGCTGATCAAATTGTTTCCCCTGCCGCCGAGTCATCAAATGCTCGGGGCAAAGGGATTGAAGAAGAGCCTGCCCAGATGGAGGCACCAATACCCATAAATGCTGAGGCCTCCCGACAAGAAATGGAGGAGATTCTGAAAATAATAAAGAAAAGTGATTTCAATGTTGTCGAGCAGTTGGGACATACGCCCTCCAAGATCTCTTTGCTCTCCTTATTACTATGCTCCGAGGCCCATGCTAAGGCCTTGATCTCATTTCTCAAGACGGCCCATGTGCCGCAAGAGACGTCTGCAGTCTAGTTCACCGATTGCATAGCAAATCTGACGGCAGACAATGGCTTGGGTTTTTCAGATGCTGACCTGACTGCGAAGGGAAGAGACCACAATGATGCCCTGCATGTCTCTATCGAATGCAGGGGCACTACTCTGGCGCATGTATTGGTGGATACTGGTTCTTCTTTGAATGTTCTACCGAAAAAGGCTTTAGACCGTCTGGATTACGAAGGCCTGGAATTGAAGCCCAGCAATATCATCGTCAGGGCCTTTGACGGTTCTAAAAGGATGGTTCATGGAGAGGTTAACATCCCTATTCGTGTGGGCTCTCAAGTGTTTGACTCTACTTTTTACGTGATGGATATACGTCCATCGTACTCTTGTCTACTGGGTCGACCTTGGATCCATAAAGCTGGGGCAGTGACCTCCACCTTGCACCAGAAGCTGAAGTATCCCGTCAGGGGGAAGATCGTCACCGTGCAAGGAGAAGAGGAGTATATGGTGAGCCATTTGAATTCCTTCAGGTACATTGAGATGGACGGGGAGTTTATTGAAACCCCCTTTCAGCATTTCGAGGAGGTACATCCAATTTTAGCAGCTGCAGAGACAACAGTTGAAGAGAATGTTTCCTTAAAGATGGCTTCCCTAAGGGATGCCCGGGCTGTGGTTCAGAGGGGCAATTGTGCAAACTGGGGTCAGCTTCCTGACTTCACTCAGAAGAACGACAAGTTTGGGCTAGGCTTTACTGCAGAGGCTCAGAAGGCTGTGCGCAAAGAGAAGATCAGAAAGGCTCCGGTGTTTATCTCCAGCTCAAGGGTGAATGCTATCGAGGAGGATGTAGAGGAAGCAGAGTTTGACAGTTGGATCTACCCGACTACCAGCAACGGACCAAGCAACTGGACGACAAAGGATTTTACCCCTATCACATTTGTCACGCAGTAATTAATTTCTTTTGATTTCCAATTTGTAACAAACAATATGTTAAAACTTTGTTGGCTCGGTGTCCTATCCGGGGCATCGTAGCTCTATTTGTGAGGGCTTTTTGTATGACATTTTCATATATCATCAATCAAAACATTGGACGTTTGTTGCATTTCAAATCTTGTGCTCATTTCCTTTCTGTGTTATATATATTGCAAAACAGCTATATTTACACACACTCACTTATACAGGTTTCAATCCACCCTGGATCTCACTGGTAACAGCTCTGCTACTGCCAGTTATGACTTCGAAAATCCGATCAACTTGGCCGAAGACGAAGGTGAAGATGATTGCGAAGTACCTGGTGAACTCGCAAGACTGCTACTCCAGGAAGAGAGAGCTATTCAACCACATGAAGAGCCTGTGGAGACAATTAACTTGGGTACTGAGACAGATAGGAAAGAGGTCAAGATTGGTGCCAATCTAGAGCTCAGCGTGAAGCAACAATTGATCCAGATGCTACAAGACTACATGGAGATTTTTGCTTGGTCCTATGAAGATATGCCTGGTTTGGATGCCGACATTGTAGTTCACCACCTGCCAACCAAGGAAGATTGCCCTCCGGTAAAGCAAAAGGTCCGACGGATGCGACCAGAGATGTCTGAAAAGATCAAGGCCGAGGTTATGAAGCAGTTTGATGCCGGGTTCCTCGCAGTGACTTCTTACCCTCAGTGGGTTGCCAATGTGGTTCCAGTACCGAAGAAGGACGGTAAAGTCAGAATGTGTGTTGACTATAGGGATCTGAACAGGGCCAGCCCCAAGGATGACTTCCCCCTACCTCACATTGATGTCCTTGTTGACAATACAGCTCAACACAAGGTGTTCTCCTTCATGGATGGTTTTTCGGGGTATAATCAGATCAAGATGGCTCCAGAAGATATGGAGAAGACTACCTTTGTGACTCAGTGGGGCACTTTCTGTTATAAGGTCATGCCATTCGGATTGAAAAATGCTGGGGCAACCTATCAACGTGCCATGGTTGCTTTATTTCATGATATGATCCATCACGAGATTGAGGTATACGTGGATGACATGATTGCAAGGTCTCAAACTGAGGAGGAGCACCTTGACCATCTGAGGAAGCTGTTTGACCGACTCAAGTTATACAAGCTAAGGTTGAATCCCAACAAATGCACCTTTGGGGTAAGATCCGGAAAATTGTTAGGTTTCATTGTAAGTGATAAGGGTATTCAGGTAGACCCTGCCAAGGTAAAAGCCATACAAGAGATGCCGACTCCAAAAACAGAGAAAGAGGTCAGAGGTTTCCTAGGACGACTGAATTACATTGCCCGATTCATCTCACATCTGACTGCTACTTGTGAGCCAATCTTCAAATTACTGAAGAAAGATCAAGTAGTACGCTGGAATGATGAATGTCAGGCTGCCTTTGAAAGGATAAAGGAATACCTCCAAGAGCCACCCATCCTTATGCCACCGGTGGAAGGAAGACCTCTGATATTATACTTGACAGTACTTGACAATTCAATGGGGTGTGTGCTGGGGCAGCATGACGAGTCTGGCTGAAAAGAGCACGCTATTTATTACTTGAGCAAAAAGTTTACCGACTGTGAGTCTCGTTACTCACTGCTTGAGAAAACTTGCTGCGCTCTTGTATGGGCTGCTCGCCGGCTGAGACAGTATATGCTGACTCACACTACTTTATTGATTTCAAAGATGGATCCCATCAAGTACATATTTGAAAAGCCCGCTCTGTCTGGAAGAATAGCGAGATGGCAAATGATCTTGACAGAATATGTCATCCAGTATACAACTCAGAAAGCAATTAAGGGAAGTGTACTGGCAGATCATTTGGCGCACCAACCTGTGGACGATTACCAATCATTGAACTTTGATTTTCCGGACGAAGACATCATGGTGGTAACTGACTGTGAAGTACCTGGACCGGATGAAGGACCTGAGGAAGGATCCCGATGGTCTATGCATTTTGATGGAGCCTCCAATGCTTTGGGTAACGGCGTCGGCGCTGTAATCATATCTCCCAAAGGAACTCATACTCCCCTCACCGCCCGATTATGTTTCAGCTGCACCAACAATATGGCAGAATATGAGGCATGTATCATGGGTTTACAAGCTGCAATCGACTTAAGGATCAAATTCCTAAGTGTCTTCGGAGATTCCGCTCTCGTGATCAATCAGATCAAAGGCGAGTGGGATACGAAACACCCGAATCTTATTCCTTACAAGGAGTATGTGTCGACCTTGCTTCCCCACTTTGAAGAGATAACTTTTGAGCACTTCCCTAGAGAGGAGAATCAGCTAGCGGACGCCCTAGCTACGATGTCTTCAATGTTCAAAGTTAAATGGGACAATGAGGCTCCCCGAATCATAATCTGGAAGTTGGATGAACCGGCATACTGCTGCGAGCTCGAGGTTGAGAAGGTCACTGAGAAACCCTGGTATCATGAGGTGAAGAGGTACTTGGAAGCTCAGGAATACCCTGAAGGTGCATCTGTCAATGATAAGAAGTTCATGAGGAGGTTTGCTGCAAAATTCTTCCTCAGCAACGGCATTCTCTACAAACGGAATCATGATTCGACTCTGCTACGTTGCGTGGATAAGGCTGAAGCGGAGAAAATCATGATGGAACTGCATGAAGGTACATTTGGAACACATTCTAGTGGACACACCATGGCTAAGAAAATCCTTTGGGCAGGATATTTCTGGTCCACAATGGAAGCCGATTGTTACCAACACTCCCGAACTTGTCATAAATGCCAGATCTATGCTGACAAGGTGCATATCCCTCCAGTTCCTTTGAATGTCCTGACGGCACCTTGGCCTTTTGCAATGTGGGGCATCGATATGATCGGTGAGATCCGACCAACGGCATCCAATGGGCATCGCTTCATCTTGGTGGCGATCGATTACTTCACGAAATGGGTTGAGGCAGCTTCCTATGCCACAGTAACCAAGAGCGTCGTGGCACGTTTCATCCGGCATAATCTGATCTGTCGGTACGGCGTCCCAGAAAGAATCATTACGGACAATGGTACCAACCTCAATAACAAAATGATCACTGAACTCTGTGAACAATTCAAGATACAGCACCACAATTCTTCTCCCTACCGGCCGAAGATGAATGGGGCTGTAGAGGCAGCCAATAAAAATATCAAGAAAATTGTGCAGAAGATGACAGTGACCTATAAAGATTGGCACGAGATGTTACCGTTTGCTCTTCATGGGTACCGTACCTCAGCCAGAACATCAACCGGGGCAACTCCCTTCTCCTTGGTCTATGGCATGGAGGCAGTCTTGCCAATTGAAGTCCAGATACCCTCTCTCCGGATAACGAAGGATGCAGACTTGAATGAAAATGATTGGATCCAGACTCGACTTGATCAATTAAATCTGATTGACGAAAAGAGGCTCACTGCTATCTGTCATGGTCAAACGTATCAGAAACGGATGATCAGGGCATTTAACAAGAAAGTCAGACCGCAAGAATATCAAGTTGGGGACCTGGTAATCAAACGCATCATCCTTCCTCAAAGTGATCCCCGGGGCAAATGGACCCCTACTTACGAAGGGCCATTTGTGGTTAAACGTGTGTTCTCAGGAGGAGCCATGATCCTAACCACCATGGATGGTGACGACCTTCCTCATCCCGCCAATGCAGACATAGTGAAAAAATACTACGCATAAATAAAAGACCCGCTAGGTTGACATACCTAGGCAAAAATAAGGGCTTCCCGGCGAACCAAAAGGGTTCGGGCAAAAATAAGGGATGAAATGAATAAAAATCTGTACACCCGGCAAGTCGAAAACCTGAAAGGGCGGCTTGGGCAAAAATGGGTATCCCGGTGGACTGAAAACCCGAAAGGGCGGTCCAGGCAAAAGTTAGGGATGAAAGCGTAACACTATGTCTCATTGGATCACTTCGCATCCGGAATTCGGCATCAACTATCTGGCTCAAGATTTCGGCATTGACCAATCAGCTTCATCTTCAATTAGGTAGCAAAGCGATGAGACGTTCGAAGACATAAAGGCAATAGCAGAGTTGGAACCCAGTGGGATTGTTCACATAGCTGTTTTGTTTCCTTTTTCAAATTGTAAACTCTATACTATTTGGCGATGTCCTCTTACTAGGATGTCAGCCTCTTGTACAAAAACGCCTATTCACAGGCAAAGTTTAAATCAATACAAATTCACTTGTCCATACAAATTACCATTGTTTTCCTTTTTCTGTTTTGTCTTGCGAAGAACGTCCAATGTTCGTTGTTGATATATGCATTTGACATTAAATTGCTGATTCATAAATATTTGCATATAAAACAAGAGATTGATTACAGGTGACATCAAAGACAGGGGCAATGTGAGGTTGTCTAATGCGGCCTGGTTGTTTGGTCCGCCAAGGTGCCAAGGTGGGTTCAATTGAAGAATATAGCCAGATCATCTCAAATTCCCCACAGAGTAAATCAGGTTCAGCAATACTTTCCCCAAGCGGAGTTGATTCCCCGTCGATCCTGAAAAAGCACAGCATTCCCCGACAGGTCTTAAAACTCATCCCCAGTAAATTCTGGAAGCTTATCCCCTGCGGAGCACGGACGTCTCTCTCGAGTTTTATTTAGAGTTATTTCCTCACAAGGACTTATAACTGGGTTATCCTCAGCTAAAAACCACGGAAGACCGCCCTCGGCAAAGTTCCTTCAATCCCCAGCGGAGTTTATCGTCATTATCCCCAGCGGAATCCATCATTAAGAGTCCTCAACAGGCCTCACATCAAAACTTCGGCCAAGTATCTCTACCGCGGAGCAACTCCCCGGCCGGTCGTCAAGGATTTATTTTCCTAGGACAAAATTGCATTCATAAACATTTCACGTTTTCATACATCTTGCTTACATACATGATAAAGCGCATACAACACTATCTCATGATTGAGCATCATAACACCATGCATATCATACATCATGACATTGCATACAACTTACGTTTTTTGCCTTTACAGGAAAAAGACAATCCCAAAAACAATTACCGTCAACTGTCGCAATTCTAGATCTGATTCCTGTATCTAGCCAGGGCACATCTGAGAGTGATCAGTTTCCAGACTCGATTCCTGTATCTAGCCAGGGCACGTCTGAAAAGTTCGAAGATTCGATTCCTGTATCCAGCCAGGGCACATCTATCAACTACAACATCTCCAGATTCGATTCCTGTATCCGGCCAGGGCATATCTGTTGACCACGTTTCCAGACTCGATTCCTGTATCTAGCCAGGGCACGTCTGAAGAGTTCGAAGATTCGATTCCTGTATCCAGCCAGGGCACATCTATTAAACGACTATTTCCAGATTCGACTCCTGTATCCAGCCAGGGCATATCTGTGAGCAACCAATTGTAGATTCAATACCTGTATCCAGCCAGGGCATATCTACATAAGGAAATTGAGGATCAAACACCTGTAACAAGCCGGGAAAACATCCGTCTTTCTCAAATACACAAGTTCTCGCTAAGGAATCTCTTATGCGATCGACACTTCCAAATGGCATCTATAAGCCCATTCCCGACAAAGTTCTGTCACATCTCCAGATGGCATCTATAAGCCCATCTCCCTATCTACTACCTCTCCAAATGGCATCTATAAGTCCATTCCTGACATCGCATTGTTGAGACTCCAGCATGCGAGTGCAAATTTCCGGGCACTCTAGTGTCCAATCTCCTTTTACCCTCGAGTCACGAAAGGCAAACTTGCCAATCTAACTCTTCAGGTTCAAGAAGATTGAACAGGGGCAACAGTTGTACCCCAAAATTTGCCCTCCCATTTCCTCAACATTTTCTCATCACAAGACCCTTGAAGATCAAGATCCAGTTAGGGTTTCCTCTGCTCAAGACTTATCCTTGCACTGTGGACTCAAATTAGGGTTTGTGATTGCCCAAGGATGTTTTGACCTGAAATGCCTAAGATGACTTTCATGCTTCATGTTGGACTCCCAAGTTTACCCATACCAAGTTTCAAGTCTTGATTCCAAGTTTTGCCCAGTCAATTGGACAGTTGACCTAGAAATCAGCTGTATTGGGGAAAAAGTCAACTGTGGCCAATTGACAGTCAAACCTCATGAAATTTGATCCACATCAACATTATGAACTCACATGAACCATTTGATCAAGTTTGGATCACAATTCCACAAGAAATTTGATTAGATCACCAAAAGGGCAAAATGGTCATTTTTAGGGTTTTGACTGCACAAAGGCAATTTTTGACTGTTTGACCTAACCAATGGCAAACCAAGCTCACATATGGACTCAAGGACCCCATGAAATGATCTTGACACATTCATCAAGCTCAAAAGATCCCAAGTACACAAGATTGACAGTTGAATTTCCCAGTCAATTGATCAATTTTGACTGTATACTGAAAAGTCAAACTTTGACTTTTTGGTCAAAATCAAGAGTCAAGATTCATTTTTCATCAAAACTTGCCAAATCATGAAACTTGTTCACCAAGAAATCACAAAATGCAAATTAGGGTTTGAAAATGGAATTTTTCATAACTTAGAATTTTTCTAAGTTATGAAAAACCCTAATTTTTTCCCAACTTTGCCCCATCTTTTCACCAAGATCCATTTGGATTCAAACAAAAGTCAAAACATTAAAGTTGTAGCTTGTTGTATAATCTACAACTTTGATTCACAAAGTTTTCTCATTTGAAGCTTGTATCTCAAGTTACAATTTTTTGAATAAGGGCACTAAACCATTTTTAACTTAGTGAAATTTTAACCTATTTTGACAAGGTTTTCTACCCCACTTCAAGGCCACTTTTCATACCCTTCCACTTGGAATTTTAATTTGCATTTCAAATATGGATTGTAGTACACATTCCAAGCTTTCCAAAATGTCCAAGAACTCATCAAACAACCTCATAACTTGAGAGATTCGAATTTCACAAGTTGGCAAAAATTCACTTTTGTTCTTCATCAAAACATGTTCATAACTTTGCAAATCTGAACTTAGCTTGCTTTATGCTTGATTACAGGTCCTTGAACCATTCCATACTCAATAATTTAATGCATATTCAATGTGTTAAGACCATGTTCTTTGTGTTCTAACATTGCATAGTGGATTAATCCTAAACTAGATAAAGTGAACTTTCCATTTTTGAAAAGATTAACTTTATGTCCAATTGCAAATCAAGAAGGTACAAGCAAAATCCTTTTGGCACAAGATTATGGGCAAATTGCTCTGATCAAGAGAGGCTTATGCAGCAGGATTAGAGGCCCCTACTGACCTAAAACACAAAGTGACCATTGCTTGCTTCATTTTCAAGTAACATTGCATAACTTGTACCATATCTCATCTCAGCTTACAAACACAAGAGAGAAGTTATCAAACACATTCCATAGAACATATCCAAGCTTCTACACGAGCCATTGACCTCCCAAACATCCTCAAACCAAAAAACACCATCAAACTGCAAAAACAGAGTTGTCTCTGCAGTTTGATTGCTAACTCCTATTTCCCTCAAGTTCTTGTGCAAAAACCAGTTCACACACATTCCCTAGTGTTTATGCAAGCTAACCATGTCCTGAAACCTGACCTGTAACACCTCCAAGCCACTTCACCATTTTTAATTTTCTGTTTTGCAGTTGGAGTTCACTAGCTCGATTCAGGGAGTTTCAAGACAAAGTAGGACTTGGAAAAGCATCCTTACACTTCAAGGAAGCTATACCAATCGTCATTTTACTCTGAAACATCCTCCATTGCAAAGCACGATTCCAACTGAACAGGTACATTCATGGAGTTCTATCTCTCTTGTTAGGCATTGTTAGCTTTAGGTTTGTGAAGAAAACATGTCACAATCATAGCCCTGAACATGCTCATATGATTAGATTTCATTTATATTTCGTGTGCTTAGAGAATTTCATGTCTGAACATTGATGAAAAGTTAGGTCAGAAATTGGGGGAGGAGAAATTCTCCCTCATCTTAGAGAGAT
The DNA here is from genome assembly GCA_948472305.1 of Vicia faba. Taxonomy (NCBI): domain Eukaryota; kingdom Viridiplantae; phylum Streptophyta; class Magnoliopsida; order Fabales; family Fabaceae; genus Vicia; species Vicia faba. Next base: position 229,758,913 of record OX451736.1, on the reverse strand, counting down.
AGGTCAAGTTCTTTATATGGTTGAAACCGTCTCTTAATGCTCTACACTTTTCATGTTATGAGTTTTGCTTGAAAGTCCAGGAATCCAGAGATAAAAAACGCGTGTTTTGCTTGAAGGATGTTGTACAGAGGTTGAAGAAGAAGTGGTCTGGGCTGGGCTGGAACTATTTTCTTTTCACACCCTATTTCTATGTTTACACCCCCCTGAGCCCATTTGTTCATTTTTTAACACTTTTGACTTTTTCCTTTCATGTTTGACTTGTTTATTTTTTTCTCATGACATTAAAAAATTAAAAATATTTTTTCCATCATTTTTTGTATTTATTGCATATTTATTTGTTTATTTCCTTTGTTTATACATAAATATTATATATATATACTATTATTAGAATAAATAGAAAAATAGTGTAAATACATTTGTATTTTTATTTACCTTCTGAAAATATTTCACATAAAAAATACTCTTTTTCTTTATTTCATTAAAATAGTAAATAAATATTTATTTTGTGTATAATACATATTTAAGATTTAATATATATATATATATATATAGATATATATATATATATATATATATATATATATATATATAGTATATATATATATATATAGTATATATATATATATATATATATATATATATATATATATATATATATCTTATATATATATATATATATATATATCTATATATATATATATATATATATATATAATATATATATATATATATATATATATATATATATATATATATATATATATATATATATATATATATATATAGATATATATATATATATATATATATATATATATATATATTATATATATATATATATCTATATATATATATTATATATATATATATATATATATATATATATATATAGTATATATATATATATATATATATATATATATATATATATATATATATATATATATATATATATATATATATATATATATATGTTTATTAATATGTTTAAGTTAAAATACAAAAATACTTGAATTTTTCATTTTATTAATATTTGATACAAAAATACTTTTTTCATAATATACTTCATTTTATTTTATTTTTATAAATAATAAATAAATAGTTGGATTAAATTAGACAATAATGCATTTTCTTTAAAAATTAGGGTTTTTTGCCCTAAATTCAAAATACTCTAAAAAATAATATATTTTTATTTTTCTTTTCTCTTTTACATAAATAATATTTTTTCATACATATACAAAACATTCTTTTGCATCTTGCATTCTTATTTAATTTTTGTACATTGATTAAATTGCAAATATTCAAAAATGATGTAATAATTTAGATTTAAATTACTTGTCAATATCCCCATTTGAACATTTGTACCCCCCTTCCCATATTTGGTTTTGTAATAGCTTAGTAAATTTAATTTCGCACTTCTATTGCTTTCTAATGATAACATGTTAGAATTAGGGTTTGTATGCGAAAAAAACGACAAAAAAAAATAGTTTGACCTAATACAAGATAAATGAGCATGAAAATAAACAACACATCTCACACTTGCACCCCTAGGGTATTCCACTTGTTGCCTTCAAATAAATGGGCCATATTGTATGTTGAACTTCTTTGGGCAAAGCAAACAATTTGAATGATCATAGTCCCTCGACAAAACTTTTCAAAACAAACAAAAACAAATGATCAAGTCCCTTAAAGAAAATTGCCCAAAGACATTTAACGCCGTTGCAATTATGGTCTAAACGATGACCCGCGCCTGTCCCTCTCACATCCTAACACAAGATTGTCCACCAAATACAATGGTGGAACAAACTTGTTAAAAGGGTTAAAACATAGCAATAATCTTTTGAGAAATTTAGGAGTAGATAACCTCTCAGTTGCTTGAATCAAACTTGCAAAACAAAACACTTGCCTAATTTCAAAATCACACATCACTACACTTTCAAAACAACTTTCAAAAAACCAATGAAAACCTTTTCAAAAGACATACATCTTTGTATACATCCCCACATGGATCATTACAAAGGTTGCCACCACATCGGCATCTTTTCAAAATATTTTCAAAACCCCCACACAAAGCACCATTTAAAACAATTGAAAACAAAAGGCAAGTGATCTAAGCAAGTAACTAAGAGCCCATGGATAACCATGGATAGAAAGGGTGCTAATACCTTCCCTTTCTATAATCTACTCCCCGAACCCAAGAAAACATCTCAAAAGGTTTTTGCTGTGCTTTTTAACCTTTCCTTAGGATAAAATAAAAAGTCGGTGGCGACTCTTGCTAACCGCAACATTTGCGAATACAAACGCAAAACCCAAGTCAGTTCTCCCACCGTATCACAATACCCATACTTCCATTCGTAATAGATAACTCAAAATTCAATCTCTTAAAACAATCCAAAGAAATGAAAGAATGTGTCACACCAGTATCAATAATAATAATCAAAGGTGTGCCATTAATAAAGCACGTACCTCAGATGAGTCTATCCTCAATAGCAGTCTCAGAACCAGATAAATCAAACACTTTCCATCTAGCTTGGTCTTTCTTTGGATTGTCACATTTGGAACTAATGTGACCTTGCTCACCATAGTTGTAATAAGTCACACTTGAAACTCCTCCACAATCACGAAACGTGTGACCTAGCTTGCCACACTTGGAACACTTCACATCAGGACTTGTACAATCAGAAAAACGGTGTCCTTCGACACCACACTTAAATCACTTAACTGGAGTAGAAGATCATGCCCCACTCGGTTTCTTGTCATAACCACCTCAATGTTTCCCCTTATCAGCAGGAGTCACATATGATTTCCCTCTGAATTGCCCCTTTCCCTTCTTATCATGCAAAGCCTTATAGTGAGCAGCACTATCTCGAGTATCCTCATCATAGATCCTACTCTTATTAACCAACTCAGAAAATCGTGTAATCTGATGATAACCCGTAGCCTTATTGATCTCAGGTCTCAAACCATTCACAAACTTAAGACACTTAGATCTCTCAGCATTAGCAGTGTTGTAATGAGGACAAAACTTAATCATCTCCTCAAACTTTGCAGCATACTCAGCCATGATTCTATTACCTTGCTTCGGCTCAAGGAACTCAATCTCCTTCTTCCCACACACATCTTCTGGAAAATACTTCTCCAGAAATGCATCTGTGAAAAGTTCCCAAGTAACCTTAATCGCATCCTCTTCAAATCTCTAAACAGTGTTACTCCACCAATGCTCAGCTTCCTTCTTAAGCATATGGGTGTCAAACTGCACCTTCTGCGCATCCGAATAATTCATGACCCGAAAGATCTTCTCAACCGCTTTCAACCAAATCTGTGCCTTGTCAGGTTCATGAGCTCCTTCAAAGATTGGCAGATTATTTCTATGGAACTTCCTCAAAGCACGAAATTCATCATTATCTCTGCTACCAGCATTGACGTGTGGTTATTTCCCAATTTCACCGGCCAATATAGCCAATGCTTCAGCAATAGCATCATCATTCCTTCTTGTAACCATCATCCTGAGATTCCAAACAGCCAAACAACCAATAATACTCATCAGACGAACAATACCGATTGTGTATATGACACACATCGAATTCAAAAGAAATTAAACATATTAATGCCTGGCCAATTGGCCGACCATGCTCTGATACCACTATTGTAACACCCTCTCTAAACCCTTCACAAATATATATCATAATCAAAGTAAATTAGCATGCATATGAAAAGAGGGGTCACATTTTCTTCACGATAACAACACAATACCTTGGCCATGCACATAACACACATTTAGAATCATGTTTCATACAATAATATATATGCATCTCGCAATGGAATAATTCTCAATTCAAAAATAATACTAATCATTTAAATCTCACACTGACAATCATATCATAAAATATTAGGCACTAAAGGCCATCATCACATACATCTCAATCTAACATGAATATCCAGAGAGTATAACAACATATCTCAAACAAACATGAATATAATAAATATAACATGAATCCAAATATTCCTCGTGCTACATAGACCAAAGCATGATTCACTACCTAATAAAATGAATAAATAAAGAACTGGCTCCTCCACCTACTCCTTCCTAAAAGCACCACCGTTATCATCGGTACCTGAGCGATGTCGTATAAAACATTATTTCAACAGAAGGGTGGGAATTCATATCATTATAGAAATATATAATAATAAGTAATACATAACATACATAGATTGAATTCATCATACTTCACATAATCATGTATTCAACATACTCCAACATAATTCACATGATTACATATACAACTAGGGGTGGCAAAACATGTTGGGTCCACCGGGTTGACCCGCCATTTTTGGTGGGCTGGGCTGAGGTTTTCGGCTCGGTACCTTAAGTTGGCCTGCCTCGCCTAAGCCGCTTAAAAAAGCGGGGCGGGGCGGGTTTTCCCCGCGGATTTTTTGTTAAAACTTTTACTCTTTTTATTAAGAATTAAAACAACTTTAATTATAAAACAACACTTATCTCTTAGGATTGTATTATAGATTATTATACAGACAAATTGAATTATAATTGTAAAATTCTTTCTATAACTTTCTAATACACTTGTTGATTAAAAATGATTGAAATAAAAGAACAAATATATGACATGCATAATTATTAAGTTTCAATATATTAGCTCAGATGCTTTCTTTAGAATTAGATGTTAATTTTATGAAAAGGAAGGATTTGATTAGTGTATACGTGTGACAAATTTAGGATTTAACTATTAAAGAATCGGTCAATATAAGAGTCTGTATAATGTAAACAGTGAGAAAGTTCGGTGTTGATATTTTACGCATTTGCACTGTGATGTTTTATGCAATATTATTGTTATCATTGTTGGTTTTGTGTAAATTCTAAATTGGATTCTTTTAGTTGTTAGTTTTTAAATAGGATTAAGATGATATGTATTGTTTATTTATTTTGATATTTTTTATTGCGCTTGAGTTTATTTTGTTTTTTTGTTGTAATTGGTCTTTATTTATTAAATTTTTTGAATTGTTTGGACTTAAGACATCTTGAAGTTCTATTATGTGTTGTTAAAAAAATTTCTTTAACGACCTTTTTGGTAATAATTATTTTTTTTCTAAATTATGTATTAAATCAAATTATAAAATTAAAAAAATAAAAAATTGGCGGGCTGGTCCGCCAACCTGCCAACTCGTTAGTAAACGGGGCGAACTTGACTTTTGAGCTCGGACCCCTACATTGGCCTGCCCCGCTCCACTTTTAGACAGGCTTAAACGGGGCAGGCCTAAATGGGCGGGCCGCCCGCTTTGCCACCCCTATATACAACATTGCTCAATAATTCAAGATTCAAAGATAATCAATCACAAATATCACAAATATAACATTCACACCATTATCACATATTGCACACCAATTCAAAATTTCACATCAACACATGTGACTTCAATGCAACTTAATACAGTATGTATGTGGTACCGACTATTATCCTTATCGGTCCTACCGGGTCCATATCTCCAAGAGAGATAACCATCAAAAAGCCTGTTCTTTAAGCTTTCAAACACCCTTCTCCAAGATTGGGACAAGTCAATAATTCCCACGGAATCACCAGACATTTTCTCTTGACACAAATGATGCATGTGTAATCTCAACATAAATATGCAATTAATACCATCTCCATATCTTAATCATACCAGCATATTTCACATAATTCAACACATTTAAATTAGCTTCACCAAATTGCACAACATACATATTTCATGTCATCAATTATACACAATGCATTATCATAGCATTTATCATCTCAACACATTACTATAACATATAGAAAACAAGTCCAAACCATGTTATCTTCAATCAACATCAATTCCCAACAATTACATACACACAATCAAGTATCATATTTCCATCGAAAAGTGCATCAAAACCAATCAAAAATACATAATTAAATTCCACCAAATTCATGACAATTTATGATAAATCACATACATCCATGATCTAGAACAGTTTCAAAAACTAATAAGTATTTGCATTCTAGACCGCGCTTAGCGGCCCCACGCATGCTAAGCGGCCTCTTTGAAATGCAAAAAAAATCTGTTACGGATAACTTCTGCCTTCTACAAATTTATCCATCCAAATCCCATTCAAACACATATATTTCACCAATTAAATATATTATAACCTATATCTAACATATAGCATCAAATACAAATATCAAAACATGATTTCCAATATTAATTTCACGATTTCACATTCAAACCCTAACATGTCAAAATCTAGAAATTGAAGAACAAATCCCTAATTTCATGTTACTACCAATCACATACCATTACATACACCCATAAATAAATGAATATCCACCATTACCTTGGATGTAGATACTCTAGGGTTTTATCATATTCTCTTCTCCTTTTCTCCTTTTTTTTTTCTCTTTCTTCTCTTCTCTTGTTTTTACAATTCTCTTACTTTGTTTTCACAAAACCCCTTACTAACTCTTGTCTCATTAATGGTCTTATCTCACCTAATCCACACTAACCCATCATACTAAGGCCCAATTACTTAATAATTCTATTCTCACTCTTACTAACCCCAAAACACAAACAAACAATTAATCCAAATAATCCATATATTCACAAAATCACACAATTTAATTAATTACGATATCGAATAATAATTAATAAAATAAATAACTAATGAAATAACTAGTAAATAAAATTGGGGTGTTACATATGAACTTCAACCTTTAATGCATGTGGTACATCCGATAATTCATCCAATGCACGTACAACCCGTATACCCAATATATGGAATGAGTGTTAGGGAAAATTTAAGTTCATGCTTCGGTCTGCTACAATAAGTGATGAAATATGCTGGTCATGATTGAGTATTTTAGTGCATGTAATTTGAGACAAAAAAATCAATGTTTTTAGGTAATGTTTATGAAATATGTCGTTCCTATGATGGATTGGGAAATGTTCTCAAGGTACAATGTTATTTGTGGCTAAACTGAACCTGAGAATTCGATGTTGAAACTGCTCATGTGATGGAGAAGTATGCAATTATTTTGATCTGAATAGTATGTGAATTTGTATGTGTATTTCCAACATCTTATTTGAAACTGAAGTGGATTTGTATGGCATTGTGTGATGATTTTTTTTCTCTGTTTGGTGTTTGAATGTGGTGATTTCCTTATTTGTGAACATGTTTTGAAAAGTTTGCTTCTTGACATGGCTTTGTGCTTTAATTATACAAGTTTTCAAGGTGAATGCATTTGTCCCTGTATGGTGATTTTTGTCCTTGAATGATGAATACTTGCTCTGAACTTAAATATGCTTGAATGTATGTTAGAGTTGTATATAGTAATATGTCGGCTGGTACAGGTTGCATTGTAGGTTTGCATTGTAATTGTTGTTTTTTGTAATGATTTTGAACCATTTGAACATATGAATTTGATGATATGGTTTATATTGATGCTGGCAGTAGCGAGTTTATTTTGTGTGGATTTCATGGCCTTTTGGTAATGCATGGTTATAAGCAAAATGAGGGAAAGATGAAAAGTGCTTGAAGACGACATGACCATGGATGAAGATGTTTTGAAGATAGCTTGGAGATTTTGAGGAGAAAATATTTATTTTTATGTAGTTCAACCTTGATTGTATTTTCCATGGTATGTCATGGTGTATCAGTTGTACTTTGTAGCTGTTGAAGACCCCTAATTATCTATTTCGTATTAGTTATAACTATTTTGGTAATTTGTATCTATCATGGTGTATCATTAAGCTATGTTACTGTTGTATCAGTTGAATCCATTATGGTTTTATTGTTGTATCAGTTGAATCCATCATGGTTTTATTGTTGTATCAGTTGAATCCATTTTGTGGTTAATCTGTTTTGATAAAAATAAACAAACGAACATTATTTAATGGTGTATCATTTGAACAAATTAATAGTGTATTGAAGCCATTTTGTGGTATATCTGTTTTGGCCAACACATACTAAAACTATGCTAACAAAACGGTGGTATGTCATTGGTGTATTAGTGGTGCATAAGTTACCACATATCAGTGGCAACCAAAGCAAATCTTATAAGAATTTTTTTACATAATAAATCTTAATCGTCTAATTAAAAATATTATCATAACTACTTTTAAAATCATATATACCAGTGATTATGGCTAGTATGAGAGAAGGACATGTTACAAAGGTAAAAACAATTTCAAACATAGCCAGAGGACTTTCATCATGGCTAGTTTCTTTCCTATGCAACATAATTTGTGTTTAACTCTCTCTCGACCATGTTGATCCAGTGAGATGAAGGGATCCAAATACTACTAAGTATGCCTCAAAATCAAAAGCTGAGATGAATACAACATTTCTTTTATTAGCCATGCAACAAACTTAGGAAGTTCAACAAACTTAGTGGCATAAAGAAAATTAATAAAATTAATCTCTTTTTTAATTATTGAACAAATGGAATAATTAAGAAAACATCTTAAAATAACTAATGACAATAATCCAATAAAAAACAAAAAGGTCTTAAACATATTGGATGTGTTCCTTTCATTTTGTAGTTTCATCTTCATCTTCTCTCTTTTCTTGCATTGAAGTTATTTAACTATGGTAATCATGTCCTTCAAAATCTCTAAGCAGTTGCAACCACAACATATCTTCACACTGTGTGTATTTGAATCGTTCGAATCCAACAACAAGTTTCTGGTTTCATGTCCTATTTTACGAATATATGGAGGTTGACCTTCAATTTCATCATCCCATATGAACAACTTACAACTTGTCATTTCCTATAAATGAATAAAAAAACAACATTTAATGACAATTTAACTATAAAACCTTACGAACAATGAAAGCAAACATAAAATAAGAAATTGTTTAAAATAAGAAATCGTGTCAAATAAAATGCAATCAAACTCGCCCCTCAATTTGCACATTTCCAATACCTCCTTTTAGGGTTATCATTTGAATTGGAGATGAACAACCTCATTGGTTTATTGCAACTATATTATGGTATTTGAAGTGGTATGGAGTTCAAAACTGATGTCAAAGACATGATTGAATGGAGGTTGAAGGCGAATGTGAGAAGGGATGCGAAACATTGAGAATTTAGGATTTATGAAGAGATGATACAAGAAGCTTTTGTAGGCATGCAAAATCTGCATTGGAATTTGGTACGAGTATTTGGGGGGGGGGGGGGGGAATTCCCTCCATAGAAAATTTTCAGTTTTCACTTTGATATGGGTGAGAGAGAACGAAACATGAAGCTGTTGAGAATCAAGTGTGAGGAAGAAGTCCCACATTGATTATAAAAGGGAAGATTGAGCACTTATATATGAGAGAACCCACTCATCTATCACCTTAAGGTTTTAGATGGACAAGTGATGTGTCTCTCACAAAGGTGTGTCCCAAGTAAAATGCTCTCTCCTCGGAATTCCCCCTACAGTGGTATCAGAGCCTTTGGTTTCGAGATATGGACCGACTTACTTATATCGAGCGATGGTACAAGTGTATGTGGAAGAGAGTCATTCCACGTGAGGGGGAGCATTGTGACTCACACTTGAGGGGGAGTGTTGAGAATTAAGTGTGAGGAAGAAGTCCCACATTGATTATAAAAGGGAAGATTGAGCATTTATATATGAGAGAACCCACTCATCTATTACCTTAAGGTTTTAGATGGACAAGTGGTGTGTCTCTCACAAAGGTGTGTCCCAAGTAAAATGCTCTCTCCTTGGAATTCCCCCTACAGTGGTATCATGAGCCTTTGGTTTCGAGATAGGGACCGACTTACTTGTATCGAGCGATGGTACAAGTGTATGTGGAAGAGAGTCATTCCACATGAGGGGGAGCATTGTGACTCACACTTGAGGGGGAGTGTTGAGAATCAAGTGTGAGGAAGAAGTCCCACATTGATTATAAAAGGGAAGATTGAGCACTTATATATGAGAGAACCCACTCATCTATCACCTTAAGGTTTTAGATGGACAAGTGGTGTGTCTCTCACAAAGGTGTGTCCCAAATAAAATGCTCTCTCCTCGGAATTCCCCCTAGAGAAGCGACATAGAACATGAAGTAGCAGGAAGGATTTGGATTCAATTTGGTGCAGCATATGCATTGACATAGTATAGTTAACAGTCGTCCGATATAAATCAATGGTTAATATATATATATATATATATATATATATATATATATATATATATATATATATATATATATATATATATATATATATATATATATATATATATATATATAGGTGACAAATTAATCACATACCTCCATAATAAATAAGCGGTTGTGATTTAAAATAGTGGGAAACTTTGTCAAAATTGACTGCAGTAGATTTGGATTGTGTGTTTTTTTTACTATTAAAAATTATATTCAAGTCTATTTCATTTAAAAATTATAATTTTTTCTAAAATTTAAAAATATTATTTAAGTCTATTGTATTTAAAAATTATAATTTTTTCTAAAATTGAAAAATTATATTTAAGTTTAAAAAATATATTTAAGTTTATTGCATATTGCAATAGACTTAAATAACAACCGATGTATTAAATAAGAGAAGAGAATGGGTTCTTATAGACCTAGCCAAGACTAATGTATAAAAAAAATTGATAAGTCAAATAAGTCTTCAAGAACAATCTTCAAGAAGTCTTCAAGAACAGTCATCAAGAAGAGAATGGGTTCTTTACAGACCTAGCCAAGACTAATGTATAAAAGAGTTGAGAAGTCAAAGAAGTCTTCAAGAACATTCTTCAAGAAGTCTTCAAGAACAGTCTTCGAGAAGTTCAAAACATTTGACAAGTCCAAAACTTTGAGAAATTATGATATTTCCAATGTAAAGGTAAACATGTAACTTGTATGGAATGATATCGTATATACTGTTCTATTTTTGAGTTCAGATTTACAAGCATGTTGTTACCTGAAAACTGTTGTTCAATTCAAATATCAAATATTGATTTTTCAGCATGGTGAATAGAGATGAAGTCAACGTGTAAAGGAATAGTATGTGAAATGATCTAAATTTAATCGTACTTAGAAAAATCACAAAGAGGTATGTAGGATCCAAATGTCAAAAATGTTAATTGAATTTTGGTGTGTAGGTTAAATCCAGAATTTAGAGTAAGAAAATATTTTTGGGTTTGAATATTATTGTAATGGGTCAACTATGAATGATATTGTATTATCAAATTCAATGTAATGTGTCAATTATGAATGACATTGTATTATCAAAGTCAATGTAATGGGTCAACTATGATTGACATTGTATTATCAAAGTCAATGGATGAGTCAACTATGAACGACATTGTATTATCAAAGTCAATGGGTGGGTCAACTATGAATGACATTGTATTATCAAAGTCAATGGAATGAGTCATTTATGAACCATATTGTATTATAAAAGTCAATGGAATGTGTCAACTATGAATGATATTGTATGATCAAAGTCAATGGAATGAGTCAACTATGAATGATATTGTATTATCAAAGTCAATATAATGGGTCAACTATGAATCATTTTGTATAATCAAAATCAATGGAATGGGTCAACTATAAATCATTTTGTATGATCAAAGTCAATGTAATGGGTCAACTATGAATCATATTGTATTATCAAAGTTAATGTAATGGGTCAACTATGAATGACATTGTATTATCAAAGCCAATGGAAGGGTCAACTATGAATGACATTGTATTATTAAAGACTATAATGAGTCAACTATGAATGACATTATATGATCAAAGTCAATGGGATGTGTCAACTATGAATGACATTGTATTATCAAAGTCAATGAAATGGGTCAACTATGAATCATTTTGTATGATCAAAGTCAATGTAATGGGTCAACTATGAATCATATTGTATTATCAAAGTAAATGTAATGGGTTAACTATGAATGACATTATATTACCAAAGTCAATAGAATGAGTCAATTATGAACCATTTTGTATGATCAAAGTCAATGTAATGGGTCAACTATGAATCATATTGTATTATCAAAGTTAATGTAATGGGTCGACTATGAATGACATTGTATTATAAAATTCAATGGAATGGGTCAACTATGAATGACATTGTATGATCAAAGTCAATGTAATGAGTCAACTATGACTGACATTGTATTATCAAAGTCAATGGAATGAGTCAACTATGAATGACATTGTATTATCAAAGTCAATGGAATGGGTCAACTATGAATCATATTGTATTATCAAAGTCAATGGAATGAGTCAACTATGAATGACATTGTATTATCAAAGTCAATGGAATGAGTCAACTATGAGACATTTTGTATGATCAAAGTCAATGTAATGAGTCAACTATGAATCATATTGTATTATCAAAGTCAATCTAATGGGTCAACTATGAAATATGACATTATATGAGCAATCTTATGGTTGTGTTGTTGCTTTAATTTATGAACTTTTAAGTTATGTAATTAAATTATGTCATATTCTTCGTATGATGTTTGTGTTGAATAACACTCATGGTTACACGTGTGTTATATGGTCTGCACTTGTAGTTAAGAAATAGAATTCTCCATGATGTTATGTAATATTTGTGAGATTAATGTGTGCTTGAAATTTTCAGTTATATGCTTACCAAAGGCAGTTTCCAAGGTCATTACTTGATTAATTTATAATTCAATTCTTCACAAATGATAAAATTAAGATGCAATGCATGATAACAATATAGATTTTAAAATTAATCTAATTTGCATGTAATTAAAAAAGAATACATTACAGCAACACATAATGAATTCTCTGTGATTTCCATGTTACACATTTTCAAACACTTCTAGTTCAGACTTAATCAAAACTAGTAAAGGATTCGTGTGTTCGCATGAGTCACATAATATAGAGTTTATTAGGAAATATTTCAATAATTTGATTGCTATATCAGAATGTATAATGAGGGATATATAAAATTTATAATCAGTTGTCCCTAAACAACTGATTAATCTAATGATGTATATTGGTTTGCGAAGATTGTGCATTAGCATGATTATCATCCACTTAATTACAATTAAATCTTGAAAACATTGTTCCATGCAAATTGTTTAAGGGAACTAAATATTTATATCAACGCATTTTGGATATTACCCATAATCGACTTGCATATTGAAACCATAGTATAGTACGAAACACTTGATAATTTGAATGAAAAAAAAGTATAAATATATTAATGAAATATCCTTTGTAAGATAAAACATAGATAGTAATAATAAATAAACATTAAAGTTTATATATAAAAAAATAAGATAGTAAGGCATAAAGAGCTTTGTTATAAAAATTATAAATATAACAAATATGGTTAACAAAAATAAATATTTTAAATTGATTGTTAAAAAAATTGAATAGTTAAAGTGGTATACGCGTGTTCAAAGGTGGTATCGGAAAGCAAGGGTTACTGTTCTAGTCATTATTAACTTTTCATTCAGAATGGAAAAGGTTTGTTAAGAAAAATCACATAATTGATAGTCTTTCTTTCTATCCAAACAAAAGAAGTGACGATTAACAACAATGGCATCCTCATGTTCACCTTGCCATGGCTGGGTTTCTTCTTATGATGAGAGACACATGAGGTATGAACGAATTATCTAATAAATATTTATCGTATACAACAATCTAAATCTCCATCCTTTAAAATCCTTTTCTGACGAATCCGCAAATTAAGTGGGTTAGGTTTTTTTTTCTCCAAAGAATAAGATTTACATGCAACAAATTGTTTCGATTTCATTCAATGAAATGTAAATATTTTCTAATTTAGGGTTTATTTTTTATTATAGTGGCCATCCGCTTTAGGTGAATAACCGATAAACATTTAATGTTGTTATTCTACTGGTAACATTTGTTAGGGTAATGAAATTGATTTTGTGTGTTTTTAGTTGCGGATGTTAATACAATATTTTATTAAGAAGAAATGGATAAGTCATAAGACGAATTTAAGGTTTAGATGTAGTCACATTAGTAATTGATGTACAAATCCATTTTCGTTTTTATAATCTTTGATTTTATACATGACGGTGTAATTTGATGCATACATTTTGATTCAACATCAATGAAGAAACAATGAAAATCATTGGTGGATTAGTTGTTGAGACTGGGTATGTTCCCACAAAGGAAAAGAAAGCTGCGAAGGAACGTCGTACAAATGAAAACCATGTTGTAAGCATCACAAAGGAAAAAGAAGCTACCAATAAACCTCCTACCAATGACATCCATGTTGTGACAACCACAAAGGGAAATGAAGCTGCCAAGAAACCTCCTACCAATGACACACATGTTGTGACAACTACAAAGGGAAAGAAAGCTACCAAAAAAATTCATACCAATGACATCCCTCATGTGACAATGGCGAATACCGCTACACTTCCCACCAGTACTGAAAATGTTATAATTCGTCATATTAAGGAAGAACAAGTTGAAATCACCGAGGAGAATAGATATAACATTTAGGTTATGAAATTTAAGAAGAAGGATAAATTTGGAAATGGGTCAAAGAAGAAGGTCATGGCTAAGGAAGGAAAATATAAAGCAGTTACAAAAGTAGATTGACAAATGAAGGCTATTATTATAAATGACAGTGTATTTACTATATAGGTACCATCATTGTAAAAATGAAACCATGATATCTGAAGACAATAATAATAATTATAAACATCACTATAATTTTATAAATGAAAAACAATTGATATAGAATAAAATATATGATTTAAAGGGGATCTTATGATAATTTCACTAAATTTAGAGATGAAGTTTAGGATTTAGGTTCTCAGTACCATAGCTGTTGTATTTGTCTTCAATGGTGAAGTTCCGCGAATATTTCCAAGCATCTTCCTCCAGTAGGTATGTAAAGACAATGCACCCTTTGTATACAATTTTTAATTTCCAAATCCATAGATGATGTCAAGTATTTAATGGGCAATTCACATTTCGTAAAATCTAATATGTTGTTTTTTTATTGTAGTAACCCAGAGGAAGAGATAATGCAATTAGTGCGCAAGATCTTATATGCTTACCAAAGGCAATTTCCAAGGTCATTACTTTATTAACATGTTGTCAGACGAGTTATACAATACTCATCCTGATTATACAATACTAGTACTATTCACGGTCCATTCAATGCAACACCATTATGATTGTTTTGGTTTTACACTCAACATATTGTACGACAATCTCAGGGTGCAGCTTTTCTGATCTCTTTTATGACTATTGCTTGTACACCCAACCAAAAGTCGAATAGTATGCACACAACATTTTAAATAATTTTATTTAATTACATAAAAAATAATTACATAAATAAATTAATAACATAAAAATACTTATAAATTTCTAGACTAATACATATTAAACACAATTTTAGATCAATAGTAGCTTTTAACACAAGTGACTCTTCTCATTCACATTAATTGTGCATCAAAAGTTGCATTTTTCAAGTACATTAAATACACAAAATCTGACATAACTATTGACATTCTAACCTTTTTTTAACCATAATCATACTTACTACAAGCTAATTACTCCAACTGCCAAAACATTTTAACTAAGAACTTACTCTTCCAAAACATCACAACTTAACAACTTTATTGACATTTAAATTACATTCATACATTGATCAAGCAAGCAGACGCACAAAACATTACAACTTTATAAACAATCAAAATGAAACAAACTTCTCCAACAATGGGAAACAGACGCACAAAATGCAAGAACACTGAAATGAATTCAACATATAAGAAGAGTCAAAAGACTTCAAATAATTCAACTAATTCCAAATAAATTAGGGAGAGGTAGTCTGAGACTCACATGAAGCACCTAAAAACTGAGATTATCAAGATATCATCCAGGTAATAACTCATTTTTTCTTCCTATTTTCTACTTTAGCAATCCATCATTTTCTTCCCTTTATACTTCACATATTGGTTTGAAAATTCATGAGAACATTGGTAAGCATGTGTGTTTGTGCCGTGAGCTATATTGTCTTAGCAACAAAATTTGAGTGTGTCATGAAATTCTAAAGTCAAGGACTAGTAACCAATTGTTTTCATTCATTTTAATGTAAAGTTGATTTAAATAACTTGTTAATAAGCATAAATAAACAGGAACCATTTACCGTTTCATAAGGATAGCAATCATAAAACTTCTATGAGTATGTGTGTGTGAGTTTCTATGATGATTTCAATCATTTCTATTAAACTTGTGTGTGTGTGTGTTGTGTGTGTGTATGTGTGTGTGTCAATCATTTATATGAAAAGTTTCTTCAAAATTCACCAATATGAAAAGTTCCATTCATATTTATGAAAAGGTTCTTCCCTTTATACATCACAAATTGGTTTGAAAACACATGAGAACATAGATAAGTGTGTGTGCCCTGAACTATATTTTTTTAGCAACAAATTTTTAGTGTGTCCTGAAATTCTAAATTCAAAGACTAGTTAAGGGTGTGTGTTTGTGTGTGTGCACCCTAAACTATATTGTTTTAGCAACATAATTTTAGTGTGTACTGAGCTTCTAAATTCAAGGACTTACATGTGTTAGATTGATAATTTTTCCAATTTGAGAATCAATTTTTCAATATCATATATGTTGGTTATAACATATTATGGAACTTTAGTTTGTATTATGTTTCTATACTATTAGTAAAATGATTATTAAAATGATTTGAGCAGTCATCATACTACTACATTGGACAGTGACAACTATGAAGCACATGATTATAAATCCTAAGCGTTTACACTTATTATGGATCGCAAATATAGCATTAAAATTTTAGCGGCAATTGAAAGGAAAGCCACAAAGTATAAAAGTAAGGTGACTATGGGCATAACCTCGGCTCCGCCAAAAAAAAACATAAAGGAAAGGGGTAAGAGAAATATAAATGAAGGGTAATTACAAAAGATTCAGAAGACGATTTTTAGTCAAGATGAGAAACCCTGTGATAACGACTTTTACATCAACTGCCATTTAGATGATTTTGTTGGATATGAAGGTGCTCATGCTGCTACTAAAATTCCTGATGTAAGTATTCATTATTTATTTTCAATAAATCCTAATATTACATGATACTATATAATTTCTCATTACAACATTCTTTGTTTCATGTGTATTTAATGACAGTGGATGCCAATCACATTTAGACCACCTCAACGCACGAATCTAAATGACATTTGTTCTTACACAACCGCATACATCTTTATGCGTGACGAAGAAGAACTTAACGGGTATTTATTTTTAATACACATGCTAAAACCTAATAGTAAGTTTATTTATCACAGTTATTTTAATGATTATATATATTTTCTCTATAGTGATGAGGTTTTGGTCAAAACAACTTCAAGTGTATACGGAAATAGGAAAGCACTAAAGTCGCTGATGCCAGGATGCCCTATGGATCATGAGGTTATTATTAATATGATTCTGAGTATAATTTATTCCATTAATGTATAATTTTGTTAATATCATTTTTGTTTGACTATACAGATGATCATTCTTGTCGTTTCAAGACAAAACTGGTTCATAAATAATGCAGGAAAATGTAAGTCCTCTTGGTGTCTGCCTATTGAGTTTGCGATGAGTACTACTATTAATAGTATTGTCAAATGTACACTCCTTTAGCATTAATTATTGACTTAAGTTACACTCATTCTAATTGCAGCAATATGCCTTAAGTGAACATCATACTGCTGAATATGTGAGGAAAATATATCAGCCTTCCATAATGAGACTGAAAAATGGGTTTCCAAGGTGAGTTGTGTGTCACTTTGTTTCCAAAACAGTTGGCACATAAAATTTTTTCCTACAACTTAATATTACATTTTTGTAGTTTTTTATTCCTATTAACAACGAAGGAGTGCACTGGTTTCTAATTGTTGTTGATTTTTTGGAGGAAATATTAGTTTGGTTGGACTCATGAGATTGTCCTGACATTATATCACACACACTACAATCAAAAAATTGGTATGCATGTATCTGAGAATTGGTTTTTTATACTATCCAATCAATTTGTTAGCTTTTTTTAACTTTGGTTTATACTATGTGGTAGGCCATATTTCTTGAGGAAATTCTTATGCATGAATCCTTTTGTGATGCTAAAACACCTTGTCCAAGAAATGTAATAACAACATTCAGTATATTTCAACCGACATGCCTTCAAAAACGACCTGGGTAGTAAGTAATCTCATACATTACTGTTTTTTATTCGATTGATAATATTATCTATTATGTGTCACTAATGCACTTACTGACTGAACGCATAAATGATTATAGAGTTTGGGTATGTAAATGGATGATTGAGTGTTGCTTACAATGGTGGTATTTATATTATATCACTGTAAATTGAATTCATGTGAAAATGATTAATTTAGCCATTTCTCTTGTAATTATATTTCTAATTGTCCTAAATATTCATAATTATATATAGGTTCGACTTCAACAAGAATGAAACTAGCACTATTTTTGGTACATTAAATCGATAATGTGTTGCTAGATGAAGTGGTGTCAAAGTCAAGAGCTTATTAGAATAACCAGGAAAAGCTTCATAAGGCATCAGTGAAATGTGGTTGAAGTTTAATGTTTAATGTTTGTATGATTGTGAAAAGTATTTTTTAAGTCGTTGGGATAATCCTTGTGAAAACATTGACATTCACAATTACTGTTTCATTTACTTATTAATAGTATTTTCCTATTTCATGTGACTTAGTTTTCGTAAACAATGATTTTCATGAAATTTTTTTTCCAAAAACTTGTTTTATTAATTAAGAATGAACCAATTACTTATTAACTTATTTATTAATTTTTACTTATTAATCCTTTTATATATCATAACTAAGCTGACCTCTTAATGGTTTGGGTAGTCCCCAAACAACTAGCCCAGGATTCACTAACAATGACGAATCTAAAGATTATGACTCCATTGCTTCAACGCCTAAAGTGGATCATATAAATTGTATTAAAAATCTGCATGCAACCGAAATAAAACCAACCAAGTCCAAAATTACTAATTAAGACTTTGGGAACAACATCAACACCACCCAAATTCAAGATTAAAAAAGAGGGGAGGACTGGATTACTGAATGAAAATTAATACAATAGGTTAAAGAAGAATCTGTTCTTTCTGCCCGAAGAAGAAGATGACAACGACTTTTTCCTCAACTTTCATCCATCAAGTAATATTGGATATGAAGCTTCTGATACTGTTTTTGTTATTCATGAAGTAAGTATTAACTAATTATTTTTAATATAACATAATATCAATTTATTACTTACAAATTTCTTTCTTTCATATGTATTTAACGACAGTGGATGCCAATGAATTTTAGACCCATCCCAAATATGATTTTAAATCAAATATGTGCTTATACAACGACATATATCTTTATGCCTGGTGAAGAGCAACAAAATAGGTATGTTTTTTTAATACACATGCTAAAACCTAATTGTAAATTTATTTTTCACATTTAATTTGATAATTGGCAGTGCATATATCTATTCTTTGTAGTGATGAGATTTTGATTAAATCTACATCGAGTGTAGCTAGGGATAATACAACCCTAAAGTCTCTGATACCTAGTTGTCTTATTGACAAAGAGGTTATATTTATATGATTTGAATTAAAAAATTCCATATTAATGTAAAATTTTGATCTAATAACATTTTCATTAGACTATACAGATTATTAATCTAGTCGTTGCCAGACAAAATTGGGTGATATACCACAGGAAGAGGGAAGTCTGTTTGGTATTTTCCTATTGAGTTTGCGGTGATTACCAATTTCATTTCCAACTCTTACATTTGCAGTCATTAAGTATTAATTATTGACTTAAACTATATTTTGTTTAAGCAATATGCCCTGAACAGACAATATTCAACTGACCATGTAAGGAAAATGTATCAAGCTAAGTTCATGACAACAAAATGTTTCGTTACCAGGGTGATTTTCTGTTTTTTTACAAAAATATTTGTTACATTCAAAATTGAAAATTTTGTTCACATCACTTAATATTAGTTTTTTTTTATAGATTTTTGTTCCTATCAATGACTAAGATGTACACTGGTATCTGCTGGTTGTTGATTTAGCGTATAAAACACTGGTTTGGTTGGACTCTATGCCTTCTGCCGAATGACATCGTTTTTGACGTCATATAATTTTATCTGTGGTATGTATGTTATCTATTATTTGTTGTGTTTTCCAATCTATTCTCTGGAGTTTTTAATTCAAATGTGGTATTCACTATTGTGGAAGACCCTATTTCTTGAAGAAATATTGTTTCATGATTCTTTTGGTGAACTCAATCCACATTGTCCCGATAATATAATCATAAAATTCTGCCTAGTTCAACTAAGGTGCCTCCCACAACAGTGACACATATCGTAAACATTCTCAACCATTTATCTATTTTTATTTTATTGAAATGAGACTAATGCATTTAAATGACTGACCATAGAAATGATTGTGGAGTGTGGGTGGCTAAATGAATGATTGAGTATACATACAACAGTCATTTTGATATCATAATTGTAAGTTGAATATATGTGATAATTATTTATTAAACGCTTCCCCTCTAATTATATTTATAATTATCCTAAATGTTTATAATTATATGCATGTTATGACTCCCACAAGAATGAAAATTGCACTTTATCTTATTCAGTCATCTAATAATGTTTTGTTGAACGAAGTTGTGTCAAATGCTGCAAAGTATTAGGATATTTAGGAAGTGTATTCATAATTTGCCAACTACACCAAGTGTATTATAAACCTTCCCTAATATATCCATTCTCATATATTGTAGATCTCTCAATATGTCATCTTCTACTCCTAACAAGTAATATATATAATTTTATTTAATTTTTACAAACAATGCTTCAAAGGTCCTATTTCATTATTAGCTAAAGACTATTTTTTATAATACCATTTCAGTCTCTTGTCTATTGGCATGAATGAAATCAATGAGATAATGGAAAAACAGTGGATGAGGTCAATTCAATTAATGAAGCTGATTATCTAAATTATTTGTAATATATCCAACATTATAATCTAAGTTTATGTAATAACATGGTTTAACATCATGGTAAACTTATTCAATAATAACACAATGAATATCATGTGCAACTCAATTTCAAATAAACATTAAGTTCAAAGATATG
This sequence comes from Vicia faba, assembly GCA_948472305.1. Lineage (NCBI taxonomy): Eukaryota > Viridiplantae > Streptophyta > Magnoliopsida > Fabales > Fabaceae > Vicia > Vicia faba. The sequence goes on along the minus strand of OX451736.1, from coordinate 229,737,765 downwards.
AGAATTACCTCTATAAATGCATCAATTTTACTGCAACCATCAGGAGATCTCTGAAGAACGTACCACCTCCAAACTTCTTCTTGAAGTTAACTTAAAAGTTCATTAGACAAAACTCGTGTTCAAGTTCAGGATACTCTTCCTCAAATACTTGCACTAGTCCCTAAACACATAATAACTTAAATCATTATTAAACTATAATGACAAGCAAGTGCAATAACCACCAATGGACCATTACATATACCTTTTGCTGATTAAATATGAAGCACTACCTACCATCACCACCAATGTCATCAAGAAGTAACTTGATAAACCAGCTCCAAGAGTCCTTGGTCTCATTCTCTACAACCCCAATCTTCAACTTCTCAACAATCACTCTAGAACTATCTTCAACATTTGTGTTTATGAAATAAATATTTGATATTAAATATTGTAGTTCTTAAAACTCTGCTAAATAGGACAATGTAGCTACACTTCTTTTTTGTCCTCACAAACAACCCTACAGATGATCACACCAACTTTAAGTTGAAAAAAATTATGCGCTTGTGAAAGTTGGTGACATTGTAAGAATTCAAATATTTCTGTTTGTTTCATTTACAACTGCAAGAATGCAAAAAATTCTTGAGTGTTTATTATTTATTATGTTGAGCCCTAATCTCCAATTACATAATTTCTGGACAAGAATTCAAATCAATTTGAAACCCATCAATCAAAATTCAACATCTATCACAAGACATAATTCCTTAATTAAAATCAAAGGTAACTAACGAAATTGAAAATCGAAATCATTACATTTGAAACCCATATACAGAAAACAAATTCAAGCATAAACCCTAATTCCCAAATCGAAATTCCCATATATAGAAAACAAATTCAAGCATAAACCCTAATTCTCAAATTGAAATCGAATTTAACACTTCCAATTATACTTCATTCAAAACCAAAAAATCTTAACAACTAATTTCAAATAAATATAACAAACAATTTCGTATTTAGCTTAGCAACCGTGTCTTTAATACTAACACAAGAAAACTACATTTTTCAATCTCGCCCTCGAATGATTAGTGTGGTGTTATGTTCGATGAGCGATTGAATCGGAAAACGCCATTAGAGAGGTTTGGACGAAGAAGTTGAAAACGCCATAGAATCGGAATCTGAGGTTGCTATTAGAGAGTATTTGACTAAGATTGAAAATGATTTGATTAAGTCATGTTGGGAGAAGGATGTTGGGAAAAGGAAGAAGAAGAAGAAGAAAAAAAGAAGACGACTGAAATGAAGAATGTTTATGTTTTTGAATTTGTAAATTATAAATTTAAATAAATGTTATTTTTGAATTTGTAAATTATTATTAATTTAATAGAGGACTAATATGCAATAAATAAAAGTTTTAAATAAAAATGTTCACTATAAATGTCCTGCACTATAACGCCGATGTGACATTGATTAAGTTAGGACTTGTTTCTTATTGGTCAGATTAGTGACTTCACTAAAGAAGTCGTTTTAATGACAGCACAAAAGAAGCTCCCATATTTCTTTAGGTCCTCTTAAACTTTGATTTTATCGTCAACTTGTTCTAATAGAAGATAGCACAACATGCCAAGTTGCCCACCACGATGTAACCTAAAGTCAACGGGGGCTAAAAAAATGCGTTAAATTGTAAATTGTGGAGGTTATAAACCTCCTTAAATGGATGCAAACCAAGATATATATCTTACCTTTTTATTTCTCCGTAAAACCCAATTATTTGAAGCATATAAACATCTCTTCCTTCACTTGAAAGTTCAAGACAATGGTTCATATCATATTCTCCCTTCAGCTTCTCCACCTCTATAAATCTACCAATTCATATCAAAGCAAACCCTTCATCACTATCAACATTTTCCCTCCTTATAACATGCATTTCATAAATTCACACGATGTTGCACTTGCTCCACGAGAAGCTTGATGTCACTATATATGAGGTTGATTCATTACAAACACTTCCAGATGCAATTTTGATAACGGCAACAAGGGAACATATACAAGGTTTTGAAACTTCGACAATGTTCACTCATCATCAGAAGACTATACTTGTTGACAATAGAGTTGTTGGTTCTGCACAATAGAATAAAAGAGCAATCACATTCAACATTGAATTCAGTTTATCATGATGATTTTCATCAACCAAATTTCCCATGTGCTTCTATTAAGAATGGTAACTGAGTTAACTGTCTTTCCATGATCGTTTCTTATGCCATCCATATTCGAAGGAGCTATTTCCATTGTGTTGCTTTGATTCTTTGATTCTTTGAGATTTCATTTGAAGCTTTAGCATGTGTGGATCTAACAAGTTTGGGAAGAGTTGTTTTAGATGGTACTTTTGTTGATTTCTACCTTTTTTTGTGCACAACAAGAGTTTGGCAACAAATTTTCCTTTCCACATCAGTTTAGTACTTTTATCTACTGCCTTTCAAAGATGAGTTTGAACAGTTTTGGTGGGGTGCACAAGAGTTCATTATCATCTGTGAAATGCTTAACTCCATTTCTGAATTTTATCAAGTTGGTTCTATGTGTAGTTTGGATTATGACTTAGAGGCTATTAAATGCAAACTAGGTTCAAGTCTCATAAAAGCCTGGTTACTTGTCCTACACTTTATGAATTTGGATTATAACTGCTATGAGTATTGGGTTTGATGAATGAAGTTATATTTGGATATTCGCAAGATGTTTTTTTGCTTTATTCAAGACACTGCGGATTTTTTTAGCTCACTAGTATTAGAACTATTGGATTGGTGTTGAGATTGTCTAGTTTACTATTGGTTCGTGATTTCTTAAGGATTTTGTGCACGCCATGTGTTTATTAAATTTAATTGATTAAAGAACTTATTTCTGTCCGAAAGTTTACTATTTAGAAATTAGGTTTATTAATAAAAAGGGATTAGTGGAGATTATTTGTGTCGGTACATGAAATTGAGGAAAAAGGGAGAAAGGGACAAGAAATCTTAAAGAGAGCTATAGGAAGGAGAAACCATGACCAACACTTGGATTCTTTGCTGGAAAGTTAAAGTAAGAAGGGAGAGATTACTCTAATATTGGTGTTAAATGCATGAAGGATAGAGAGGGATCCTCACTCTCCTCTAGGTTTTTCCATCTTTTCACCATTGTTGAAGCTTATGTCTTATTGAAAAAAAGTTGTAAGAAATATGTGATAATTATTATAGTTGCTATGAAACTTGTGTTCTATTTTATTGATGAATTTCGTGTATGATGTGTATGTGTTAATATGAGTTTGAATGTTTGTATTCATAGGGTTTTCGTATGATAAACATGTTCTTAGATTGAAATAGATTGATGATTTGAGTGATAAATTAGTGGGATTTCATGGAATGAATATTGTATGATATATATGTGATATTTTCTGTTTGATTTGGGTGACAGGGGGGGGGGGGGGTTGTCAAAATTGTAGCTTTTGAAGGGCTCCAATGGCAGGAATCACGTTTCTGGTTTCGTAGGTTTACACGTTCTCGCTTAGCAGAGAGGAGCTCGCTTAGCGTAGAAGGGTCTCTCCCAACGAGATGATCAGTGAGAATTGAGGTTTCTGATTTTAGACTTTCGCTTAGATAACTATGACTTTGCTTAATGTGAGCTTGCCTATAAAGGTGCATTGTTTCTTAGTGAGTGATGGCAGTGTCGGCTGTTTCAAATCAATTTTTCAAGTTGTTCTGATTCCAGCGACCGTTGGCTGCTATTTTGTTGTGTATGATGAGTTTAATAATATTTGAGATGTTTTACATAATTATGTGTTGTGAATTATAATTATGTATATTAGTTGTGGACTGTTAGTATAATTATGTGCTGATGAGGTATAATTATATGTTGATGTTGAGATGTGTAATTCAGAGTAAGAACTATTGTGATTTTCTTCTGTGCTGTTGTGATGGTTCAAAGTGGAACCAATGGTGAATTTATTGCACATATTTGTCGTTGTTGTTGTTGTTGTTGCATATCATGCATCATGAATGTCAGTGTTGAGAAGTGACGAGTCACTGGCTTAGAAGAGGAGATTAATGACGAGTTTGAGTTCGAAGAGGAACGACAATGAGTGAATGAATATCAGTAACGTAACTCAGATGTTCACAAAATGGTATCACATGCATTGAGTCGAGATGTTGTTTGCATTGCATACATAAGCGCATTGGATTGCCTTCTAGCAGTTAAACGTTGTGTGTATGCTCAAACGTGGGAGGCTTAAGCATTTGTTTGTGTTGCTGTAGAATGGATAAACATGTTCTTTATGAAAAGTTTGCGATCGCGTGAAGGCGGAAAAAAATAGGTTTGAATGGTTGAGATTGATTTTATATGAAGACAAGTAACCATTTGAACAAGGTGTGTACCTTGCGCTCATTTACTCAAGGTTTCAAAAAGATGTGCATTCAATTGTCCTTTTTCATCCATGTTGGGTTTATGAAAATCTCTTTGCAAAACATGAGTAACTGTTTGAACAAAGTGGAAATTTTGCGCTCGTTTACTCGAGGTTTTAAAAGGATGTGTATCTAATTGTCATTTTTTTCTTCAAATTCAATTAAATATTTTAGACGGAAGACGAATAATCATTTTGAACAAAATGTATACTTTACGCCCAATTATTCAAGATTTCAAAAGAATGTACATCCAATTCTCCTTTACCATCAGAGTTTATTGCAAAAATAGATTTAAAGTGCGTTCGATTAAATTTGAAAATGATTTGAAGTTGATTAACTTTTAATTGATTTTAAAAATTTTCTTTTTATTTTGAAAATGTAGTTGATTTAAATGGAAATAACTCAAGTAATCATGCCTTTCTACATTTTTGCACCCACGTCAAAATAAATGTGCAAATTTCATAACTTTGACGAGACATCCTAAAGATAGTGCAAAGATCTATAAACTTATATCAATTTGTTTTGTGGATACTTATTTCTAAAGACTTAAGTTATTAATAAATCTAAGACTAAAAAAAAAAAGAATTTGCATCAATGTAAATAAAAAAGAAGATGATCAGGTGCAAATAGCAAAGTAATAATAAAAAGTAAGTGGGTTTAAATTACTATGTTAGACCAAGTCCAATATATCATTCTTAAACTAAATTTAAATTTATTTTTTCTCCTAGGTATTCTGTTTCAGAAAATTTGAAAATACTATTCGAATATACATATTCAAACGTATCTTGTGAATTTGAGATATTGAGTTACTTCGGATATATATATCCGAACAAACTCTTATATTTCATTTTCAAGAAGATTTCAGATATGCATATCCGAAATAATTCAATATCATAAATTTCTTTTGATTTTATTTTAAAAACATATTTATTTTTAAATTGAGTTATTATTAATAAAGAATAACTTAAATTTATAATTTGTAATTAAATATTAAAGTAAATTTATGATATGAAATTAAATAATGAATGTAATAATTAAATTTTTAATTATAATGATGAACTGTAATTGTCTTTTAATTTCTTATTTAAAATTCTGAATAATTTTTGATAAAAAATATAAGATTTTTTTTTAATTATAACTTTAAAAGTTAAATTTAATTAAAATGACACTTTTTAGTTTTTATTATAGAATTGATAATTAAATATTATGTTGTAATTAAAAAATTTATTATATTAAAAATATATTTATATTATAATTAAAAGTTGAATGTTATTAATAATTAATAATATTAAAATAGGACATTTAATATTAAATGAATATTTTTTGTAAAAAAATGATGAATACTTTATAAATTATAGAGATAATCTATATTAAATACATATATATCTCATAAGAAAAAATGAGATTATTTCGAATATTCATCTATAAAAACCCCTAAAAATAAAATATTGTGTTATTTCAGATATGCATATCCAAAATAACTAAATATTGAACCATTGAGTTATTTCCGATATGCATATCCAAACGAACCCCTAAAAAATTTAAATTTGGTGTGTTTGAATATGCACATTCGAAGTCTGAAGATATTTTGATTTTTCACTAGGGGCATGTAAGAAGACACACGAGTAAAAAAAGAAATTCCCAAATTTATTCAATAAAAAAATAAAACACAAACATATTGAAAAAAGATTAATTGCTATGCACCATTAGTGTAAATTTTTTACATAATCAGTGTGCTGCAACCACTCATAAATATTATTTTCTAAATAATTAAAATCAAAATCAAATTTCATTACAAATCTAAGCGTTATAAACCATGAAAATGGAAATAAGGGTTTAAAATGAATAAAATAATATTTTCCCCTTTCTAAATGTTTAACGACTTATGCTTGCATATTTATATTTGGCTTGCATAATTATACTTACCCCTACGAGATTCGTTCTATCTTACTATAAAAAAATTGTTTTTTCTTGTAATATTAAAATTTCGTGCCTTTGAACTCTCATTTGATCAAATGACATGAACTTTTTATTTGTGGTGACATGGTATGCCGACTTAACTTTTCTTTTAATTTTTAATTTGTTCTTGACTGGCCCCGCGGCTGACCTATTGTTGGGCACAATCCATCTCACCCCTACGTCGAGGATGGCCTAATGATGGTCTAAGCCTTTGAGATCCAAGCCAAGGACATAGTCTCCTTGTGCCTCTCTTCCGAAGACACGTCGCCATGCAACCACCCACGTTCATTAGAGAGCATAATCGTCTTGCCCTACATGACGGACAAGTTCGCCCACAACCCGAGGATAGCTGGACGATTGACCCGAGGCAATGAGCATGTGATGTTCATCCTTATTGTCATGTAGAAACCCTGGAAGTCATCTATTATGGGCCTGAATCCCCAGACCCATAATAGAGACCATTGGCATGTGCTGGGGGCCTATAAATACCCTTATGTACATGAGGGTTAGGTAGATTCATTCATAACTCTAACTCACTGTTGCCTCTCACTCTTTTTAACTTCAGCATCAGAGTGCCTTGCAGGTACAACCCCCTTCTGTAGAACGCTTACACCAGTATACTACTTGATCGACCATACACTTCTGATCACCTGTAAGATCTGTTGCGCCATATGTGGGAATCATTGTTTCCCCGTCCTCTTTTCCTTGAAATAGAAAATTACAAAAAAACTTCAAAAACCAATCATGGCTGGTCCCAATGAAAAAAATGACGGTCCTGACACCGTCATCCCCTCCCCCGCCTGGAATAACAATGATAACAAAACATCTCAGAATTGGGGGACATCTCCCATAAAGAGGGATGGACATATCGCCTCCTATTTTTCCGATGATGCATCCGAAGATCTCGTTCTGTATATTAAAACTCGCAAGCCTCGCGACAGAGAAACCCTAACGGAGGCCCCACAAACATTTAAACCAATTTTGGTGCCACACGACACTGACCCGACGATGGAAGCTTTATTTGCGGCAATCAACCAGACGAACACGCTGATTCACCATCAAAATGAAAGGATCAGAGCGCTCAAGAATGACCACCACTCACACTCTCCCCCGTAGAGACACCAACCAGTGGGGTTATGTCGAGCTTATCGTCACCTTCGAAGCAACTGAGACCGTCAGGGCGGTTAAAACCCAAATCTTGGTATTAGATTGTCCATATTTATACCAGTGCACTCTCGAGAAGCCAACACTATCCGAACTAATAATTGTGTCCTCCATGATCCACTTAAAGATGAAGTACTACACGCCTAAGGAGCTCATCGTCACCCTTCACGTGGACATCAAGGCTGCAAGAAGATGCTTTGAAGCAGCTGCAAATGGGCAAAATTCCATCAACATAGAACCGAGATATGGCAATAAGCCTACACAGTCCAGTAGTTCGAAGGAGCCAAAGCCAATCCCTCGCATCGACTCGATCAACCTCAACACTCACTTCACCCAGGATGACCTGAAGATACAGAAGAAAAAGGAAAGGGAAGCTCGACTAGCAACACCAGAGTACAATGAGGAACGTCCTCATCCCAGGAGCCCCATTCTAGAAGGCGAGTTCAAAGTCATCCTCCTCAGCAACGACCCGGACAAAGGAGTGAAGATCGACACAAGATTCCCCTACCTTGCTAGGAAGCAGCTAAAAGCCTGCCTGAGGGAGAATGCTGACTTATTTGTATGGAGCCCTGCAGAGATGCCCAGACTGGACCCCAAGGTCACCTGCCACCAGCTAACCTTAGATCCCGCCGCTAGGGCAGTAGTACAATGTAGGCGTAGGCAGTCTCCTGAAAAAGCGGAGGCTGCTGAAAAAGCTGTAAAAGATCTCCTAGAGGCAAATTTTATTTCTGAGGCCCATCAGACAACCTTTCTATGTAGCGTTGTATTGGTAAAAAAATCTAATGGAAAATAGTGTACGTGTATTGATTATATCGATCTCAATAGGGCATGTCCCAAAGATGCATATCCTTTACCTAATATTGACAGGCTGGTCGACAACTAGGTAGACTATAAACTCTTATCATTTATGGATACATATTCAAGTTACAATCAAATCCCCATGGAGAGGAGTGACAAACAGTGCACCGCCTTCATGACCCAGTCGAGAACTATTACTATAATGTAATGCCCTTCGGTCTGAATAACGCCAATGCCATCTATCAACGAATGATGAGCAAAGTTTTCCTAGGAGAGATCGAGGATATGCTCGAGGTCTACATGGACGATATGATCATGAAGTCCAGAGAAGATACCGACCATACTACCCACCTTAAGAAGGTCTTTGACTAGGCGGGGAAATGCAGGATGAGGTTCAATCTGGAGAAGTGCACTTTTGATGTACGGGAAGGAAAGTTCCTCGGCTTCTACTTGACCGAGAGAGGAATCAAAGCCAACCCCGACAAGTTCATATTCTTCTCTAAATTCCTGATTCCCAACTCGAGAAAATAAATCCAATCTCTAAATGGGATGCTCACCTCGCTATCTCACTTCGTGGCCAAATCTGTCCAACACACACTTTCAATTTTTAAACTTCTACGTAACAAAGAAACCTTCGAGTGGACATAGGAGTGTGAGAAAGCTCTCCTCCACCCCCAAAATATGGAGAGACTCTGTACCTTTACTTGGTCGTCTCAGCTGAGGCCGTCAGTGAGGTACTTATCCGTGAAACCTCTGACGGGTAGAAGCCAATATAATTTACGAGCAAGGCCCTACAGGGCCTAGAAACAAGATACCAACATATCAAAAAGGTCGCCTTGTCCCTCATCAATGTGACGAGGAGACTGAGACACTACTTCCTCACGCACACGATCGTCGTACGAAAAAATCAGCCCGTGAAGCAACTACTCGATCGTCCAGACATGGCAGGTGGGATGCTTAAGTGGTCACTGGAACTGTCAGAGTTCGACATCTAATATGAAAGTAGGAAAGCCATCAAGGCCCATGTCCTGGACGACTTTGTGGCTGAGATGACCATCCCCACCTCCCCAATGAGTGGAGCCTACAAGTGGACTATATTCGTGGATGGGGAATCCAGCTCGACAGGAAGCGAGGTTGGCATCATTCTCGAGAATGAGGATGTCATCCTAATCGAGGTCTCCCTTGTTTTGTCCTTTTCTATGTCAAACAAACAATCCGAATATGAAGCTTTACTCGCGGGACTACAACTAGCCGAGGACTTAGGAGCACAGGAATTAAAAATCTTCACGGATTATCAGCTCGTCGCCTCCCAGGTACGGGGAGACTACCAAGCTAAGAACGATAACCTCATCGAGTACTTAACTTTGGTGAACGAAAAATGAAACAATTCTCTTCTGCATAAGTTACGCACGTCCCTTGTGAGCATAATAACCGAGTAGATATCCCGTCGAAGCTGGCAAGCATGAGAAAGAAGGGTGGAAACAAATCAGCCATCCAAGAAATCCTCCCTCGCCTGAGCATCAAAGAATCGTCCATGATGCTCGATGTGAACGCTACCGGGGACCACGACTGTTGGATGACCCTAATATACCACTACCTCACCATAGGGGAACTTCCCCTCAATGAGAAAAGGGTTAATGCTACTAAGCAGCGAGGCTGCTCGTATGTCCTACTCTAGGACAAACTCTACTGAAGAGGATTCTCCATTCTACTCTTGAAATGTGTCGAGGAGGTCAACATCCCCGATATCCTACAGGAGATCCACGAGGGAATCAACGCCTAACATATGGGAGGAAGATCCCTGGCATGCAAAGCCCTCTGAGCGGGATACTATTGGCCTACCATGCAACACGACATGAAGGAACTTGTCAAGAAGTGCGATAAATACCAACGCCATGCAGACATGCACTTGGCACCCCTCAACGAGCTCAAGACGTTATCATCCCCGTGGCCTTTTGCGTGGTGGGGGATGTACGTCCTTGGCCTTTTCACTGTGGGATCCTACTAGAACAAGCATCTGATCATCGTCGACTACTTCACAAAGTGGATAGAGGCCAAAGACCTTGCTAAAATCACGACATATAACATACTATGTTTTTACAATAGAAACATGATCGCTTATTTTGGTGTACCCCAAGCACTCGTCACTGATAATGGGACGCAATTCACTGGCAAAAACTTCCAAGACTTTGTTACTAAACTTGGTACCAAGCAGCACTTAACGTCTGTCTAGCACCCTCAAATGAACGGGTAAGTCGAGGCAGTGATGAAACAACCAACTGAAAATAATCAAACAATGAAGTCGCCATCGAACGTCTTTTATCCTACATGAAGGGAAAGGTAAACATCGAGAAAACCTAAGAAGGGAGAAGTCACAGTCTTGCAACTGAGAGATCAGATAAGGGAGTCTGTTACGCGAGGGGAAGGTATTAACACCCCACACACCCGTAGTACTCTACGGTATCCACTCTTGTTGTTCTAATCTTATGGGTGTGTTTAATCTATGCTTACTGTTTATTACTGCTAAAGGGAGAATGCATGCAAAAGAAAGGAGAAAAGAATGTAGGGAAAATAAAGTTGTATTCGCTTGGGCCCTACCCCAATGCCTACGTATCCTTTTTGAGGAATCAGAGCTACCATAGTTTGGCTAACATGTTTTGTTTTTTTTATGGACATTGTTAATTCCGCCTTCTGCCGCAGCTCGACCTTTGGAGACTTATACGTTGGCACAGAAGTAAACTAATCATGTCCTTACCTGAAAAGGGTTTTAGAGAAAAGGTGCTCGAGCACACAAAATGGTTTGAGTTGGTTTGTATTTTGTTGAGGATAATGGCTAGTTGACCTCGAGAGAGAGATATTAGCCACTTTTCCCCTTATCCATGAAAGGAGTCTTTGAGACTTGAACCACACCTAGGCTTGATATGAATAATAATAATATCGAGAAGAGACCCGCTTATGATTTCCCATACTAAGAAAAGGCATGATTCTCATTAGTAGTTTTAAAGTGTTTTGAAGTTTGAAAGAAAAAGAAGTTTTTGGTTTTAAATGCATATGCAAAAGGGGAAATAAAAGTCAAAGGGAGACTAGCCTATTTCTAAACCTAATGTTATCATGCAATGGTGGTCCTACGTCAAGGATGAAAGGGGGAATCTCTACCTAATGTTAGCATGCATGGTTTGCAACCTAAGGTCTAACTTGCATCCGAAAGGAGCAAGCACATCCTAAGGGAACATGATATGTACAAGGATAAAGCAAACAAGCTAATAAGCTCAAGAGATCACACCTAGAGATATCCTATCTAGGTTAGCACGCCAAAGAAAGTCTAAAAAAACTATCCTATAAGGAACATGCAACGAGAGTGAAGTCGTGATCTCAATTTCTAAATCGAGTGACTCATCGATCAATAAGAAATAAAGGAAAGCGATAAAAATCCTATATGGAGCATGCACTGAGAGCGAAGTCGTGATCTCAATTTTTAAATTGAGTGACTCATTGATCAACAACCAAAGAAACAAACACAAGCACAACACATATAGAAAATAAAGTGAGAAATGCCTGCTACAGGTCTTTAAACAGCGACTTCGAGCGCACGCTCTTTATTTCCTACTTCTCATGGTATCTAGAAAAAGCGGTAAAGAAATGTAGTAAAGTGTGAAGGATTATGAAGGTAATAGTGGCGAATACCAAAGTGAGAAAATCGTCAAGAGCAGATGAAAGCAATGGAGAAGCAGGGAGTACGCGTCAAGCAAGCTTCACCAAGAAACAAACAAAGTCAGAAATAATATCCAACTAAGATAAAGGCAAACGCGTGTTGCGAATGCAACACGTAATCAGAATTTCCTGCACAAAGTATCACAAAATATCACATGCATCAGGACAACATATAATATGATATGAATATCTCAAGACGATGAGAAATAAGGCGTGTTGCATCAGAAGCGAGCATGAGCCGTATGCTTCGATTACATAACTACCTGTTATGTTACCTGATCGAAAGCACAAAAATGTATCTTGCACAATGAATAAACGCGTCAAAAATAACATGGAAAAGCAGCACGAAAATGCGGATAAAAACTAAAAGAGAAAAGTATATTTTCTATTAGTTTTTAGAAGCTAAAGGGAAAAGTATTTTTTATTAGTTTTTTTCATGTAAAGAAAATTCTATAAAATTAAAGAATTAATTCCTAAAAAATTCTATTATGCTCTACTATTTTTTGTCTTTTATATTGCTTTTATCACGTATCAAAATGACAAAAATTACCACAAAAAAAAAGACTAAACCTATCAAAGAATTATTAAATCCAGGAGGGTGCTGATTGGAATTTGATGGTGCATCGTAGTGAGCAATTCGGGTACAGGGCCCAAACTTCCAAGGTCCAATAAATATTTTTATTGTGTTTCTTTAAGACCAAACAAATTGAAACAAACCCAGGGGGTGATGCCATCCGGCCCAGTTCACCAACAGCTCCATTCAAAAATTATTTTGCTTACACTTCAGCTTGTCAAAAACAAGGTTTGGGCCTAAGGTTGAGGATTTGCGGTCCAATTTAAATTTTTATACCTTCTTCAGACTCCAAAAAAATAGGAACAAACCTAAGCTAATCCGGTTCGGCCCATTATCAAACCCCATCGGTCCAATTGAACCAAATAGTTGTTAGAGGGAAAGGGATTAGGGTTCAAAGAGTGGCTATGCAACTTCTTGACCAAAACGGATTCTTCCTCCTCACCTTGCTCACAGCGGCGCGATTCCTCATTGCAAATAACCCCTCCGCACATCCACTAACCTCCGTCTCACCATCATCTTCCTCACACCTCCTTCCTCCTTCATCATATCTCCGATTTCACACTCAAAAACCTAAAAGGATCGAAAACCTAAAAGCTGAGATAATCGATTCTTAAGCTTCATCAACCTCAAGATCTTGGAGATTTAACACAACGTGCGTCTAGCAAAGACACTATACAAAGAATTACGCAGTGAATCGAAAGAAAGTAGAACTTGGATCCGTAGCTTGAAGGAGATAAATTCTAGAATACCAGAGGTGAGGTAATATTACACATCCATTAATCTTTTGTCTTCTTCTTCTAATTCTTCTCTGATTTCGCGTTCTGATTTTGTTTCTATGTGAATCGTGAATGTGATGTGGTTACTAAAATTTTGTTGTTGCTTCAATTTATTATTTCAGAATGAAAGAGCGAAAAGTTTATTGCAGATTTTCAAATCTTTTTGGTAAGATGATGGCGATGAATCTGCGATAGAGATTGAGATGCCAATTGTAGTTGTGATGAAGATTGGAGATTCCTGAAGGGGATGAAAAGGATGCTTATCAGAGAAGATAAAGATTGAAACATTGATGGAGATTCATGAGGATCTGGATTCAGAGAGAAAGTACAGAGAAGAGAGAGTTCTCAGAGATTGAAGAATCGGTTACAGAGAAGGTTGATTGTTGAAGATGAAGACGATGAATGGAGGGATCCTCTGAGATTATGCAGAGAGTGAGGTTTAAAAAGGTGAGTCCTCTAACTGATTTCTCTTTCTTATGTAATATAAATCGTGAAATTCCTTTTTCTTCTCTTCTGAATTCTATTGGGAATTCTCTCTCCCTCCTTTCTGTTATTCTGCTACCTGTTATATCCCTTTCCGTTTGTTGAATTCTGTTGAGAATTTATTATGACGTTTGTTGAAGTTTTCTGTTAGAGGTTGTTAGAAATAGTTTGGAAACCGTTATGATTCTATTTTGATGTAGTCTGAAATTGGTTAGAAATCAGTTAGAGATTGGTTATAGGATATTTTGGAAGTTAGTTATTTTGTTTTGCCGTTTCAGGGGGTTGGATACTGTTGTACCCCAAAATTTGCCCTCCCATTTTCTTCAACACTTCCTCACCACAAGACCCTTGGAGCTCAAAATCAAGTTAGGGTTTTGCTCTGCTCAAGACTCCTCCTTGCACTGTTGACCCAAATTAGGGTTTGAGTTTGCACAAAGATGTTTTGACCTAAAATGCCTAAGATGACTTTCATGCTTCATGTTGGACTCATAAGTTTATCCATACCAAGTTTCAAGCCTTGATTCCAATCTTTGCCCAGTCAATTGGACAGTTGACCTAGTAATCAACTGTATTGGGGAAAAAGTCAACTGTGGTCAATTGACAGTCAAACCTCATGAAATTTGACCCACATCAACATTATGAACTCATATGGACCATTTGATCTAGTTTGGATCACAATTCCACAAGAAATTTGATCAGATCACCAAAAGGGCAAAATGGTCATTTTTAGGGTTTTGACTGCACAAAGGCAATTTTTGACAGTTTGGCCTAACCAATGGCAAACCAAGCTCACATATGGACTCAAGGACTCAATGTCATTGTCTTGACATGTTCAAAAAAATTCAAAAGATCCCAAATGCACAAGATTGACACATGAATTTTCCAGTCAACTGAGCCAAATTTGACTGTATACTGAAAAGTCAAACTTTGACTTTTTGGTCAAAATCAAGTGCCAAGATTCATTTTTCATCAAGACATGTCAAATTATGAAACTTGTTCATCAAGAAATCAAAAATCACAAATTAGGGTTTGAAATGAAGAATTTTCATAACTTAGATTTTTTCTAAGTTATGAAAATCCCTAATTTTTTCCTAACTTTGTCCCACTTTCTCATCAAGATGCAAATGGATTCAAGCCAAACTCAAAACATGAAAGTTGTAGTATATTTCAAAATCTAAAACTTTGATTCACAAAGTTTCCTCAAAAGAATCTTGTAGCTCAAGTTATGATTTTTGGAACAAGGGTGCAAAACATTCTTAACTTAGAAAATTTTTGACCTATTTTAGGCAGGATTTTTGCCTAACTTCATGGCCACTTTACACATGCTTCCACTTGGAATTTCAACTTTCATTACAAATATGGATTGTAGTACACATTCCAAGCTTTCCAAAATGTCCAAGAACTTCTCAAACACCCTTGTGGTTAGGGAGAATCGAATTTGTCAATATGGGCAAAAGTCACTTTGATTCATGGCCAAAGGCATGTTCATAACTTGTGCATTTTCAAACTCAGCATGTGCAAGCTACATTACAGGCCTCTAATATCATTTACACTCAAAAATTAAATGCTAAACCATTGTGCCAAGATATTATTCTATGCATTTTGTCATTACATGAAGAATTAAGCCTTAATTAGAAAAAGCAAGTTATCCATTTTTGTAAAGTGGCACTTTATGTCAAGATTACAATCTATGAAGTACAATGCAGATCTTTGAGGCACAAGTTGAGGAACCAATCCCACTGATCAAGACAAAAGTGTGCAGCATGCTTGAGGGGCCTGTGGTAGCCTAGAAACCAAGTTGACAAACTTTACTTACATTAGAAGAAACATTGCATAACTGATCACAACTCTCATTTGCTGCAAGAACTAGCCTAAGCAAACTTGTTGAACACATTCCATACTCCTCAAGTAACCTAAAACACGACCAAGCCATCCTCAAGACTCCCTCATTCATCAAAACACAGTTTTGTGGCAAAACAGGGTATCTTCTGCATATTGACTTCCACAATTCATTTCCCTCGTGCGTTTTCATCCAAACCACCTCAAACACATTCAATAACATCCATACAAGCTATCCCCAACCTTAGATATAGACTGTAACAGCCATATCATAGTTTGCCATTTTCATTTTTCTCTCTTGCAGTTTGACTTCCATGGAGTGATTCAGCAAGATTCAAAGCACACCAAGCATTGGAGAAGCATCCCTAAACTTCAAGCAAGCTGTACAAGTCCTCACATTGCCTTGAAAGTGCCTCCATTGTCATACACGAATCAAGCTGAACAAGTTAGTTTTTGAACTTTTATCTCTCTATCCAGGCATAGTTAGGTTTAAGTTTGTGAAGAAAACATGTTCTAATCATAGCCCTGAAGCCATCCATATAGTTACTTTTCATTTATATTATGTGTGCTAAGAGTATTTTGAACCTGAACATCTGAAAAAACTTAGGTCAGAAATAAGGGGAGAAGAAATTCTCTCTCATTTCTGAGAGTTAGATCAAGTTTTTTATATGTATGAACTCGTGACATGATGCTCTACATTTTTGGTGTTATGAGTTTTGCTTGAAAATCAAGGAATCAGGAGATAGCAGGGACAAGGCAAAACGCGCGTTTTTTGTTTGAATCTGGCCAGAGGTTGAAGACAAAGTCTTTTGGGCTGGGCTTGGTTCTTTTTTCTGTTGGCACCACTGTTTCACACATACACCTCCCTGGCCCATTGTGTTTATTTTATCATTTTTTGACTTTTTTCTTTTTTGTTTCAGACTTATTATTTTTTGCCAAAATATAAAAAATATTAAAAACATTTTTTTAACCATTTTTGCATTTTATTTGAATTTTATTTGTTTTATTTGAAGTTTATACATATAAATAACATATATATCCTTTTATTTAAAATACTAAAAATAATACCAATACATTTTTATTTTCTGATTTTATTTTATTTCATCTCTTGAAAACATTTCCTAAAAAATATACTTTTTTTTGTAAATAATAAATATTTTATTTTTTGTACATATTTAATATATTTAGTAAATAATATAAATACTTATATATTTATTAGAATATTTAGGATAAAAACATAAAAATAATACATTCTTATTTTTATTAATATTTAACTTAAAAAATCACTTTTTTACAATATACTTCCTTTTTATTTATTTTTTGTACATAATTAATAAATATTGCACATAATAAATAATAAATACTTCTTACTTAGAAAATTAGGGTTTTGCCCTAAAAATGTAAAAATATCCAAACTTATTCATTTTTATTTTTGTTTATTTGTCACATGAAAAACACCTTTTTACATACATATAAAAATCATTTTTTGCATCTTGCATATTTATTGTATTTTATTTAATTATTGTGCATTAAATAACTTGTAAATTCCATTTGGATTGTAATAGCTTAGATTTATTTTTCTTGCTAAATATCCCCATTTGAACATTTGTACCCCCCATCCCGTAATTGTGTTGTAATAATTTAGGACTTTATTTTTCGCATTTAAAAGCTTTCTAAATATGCCATGATAGACTTAGGGTTTGTATGCAAAAATCAACCAAAACAAATAGCTTGACCTAATTCAAAGATAACAAAGCATGAAAATGGAAAACACCAATCACACTTGCACCCCTAGGGTTACTCCATTTGTTGCCTTCAATAATGGGCCATATCGCATGTTGAGTGTTTTTGGCAAAACAACACAATATCAAATGATCATAGTCCCTCGATGACGCTTTCGAAAGTTGCCTAAAAATGATCAAGTCCCTTAAAGGAAAAATTGCCAAAAACACTTGGCACCATTGCAATCATGGTCTAAACGATGACCCGCGCCCGTCCCGTTAACATCCTAACACAAGATTGTCCACCAAATACAATGGTGGAACAAAATTGTTAAAAGGGTTAAAACATAGCAAAGATCTTTGAGAAATTTAGGAGTAGACAACTCTTGGTTACTTGCCAACTTGCAAAACAAAAGCACTTGCCTATTTTTCAAAACCACACATCACAACACACTTTCAAAACAACTTTCAAAAACATTGAAAACCTTTCAAAAGATATACACCTTTGTATACATCCAAACATGGATCATTACAAAGGTTGCCACAACAAATGGCCTCTTTTCAAAACATTTTCAAACACACACACAAAACACCATTTCAAACAATTGAAAACACCATTTCAAACAATTGAAAACACCATTTTAAACAATTGAAAATCAAGGCAAGTTGATCTAAGCAAGTAACTAAGAGCCCATGGATAACCATGGATAGAAAGGGTGCTAATACCTCCCCTTTCTATAATCTACTCCCCGAACCCAAGAAAACATCTCAAAGGTTTTTGCTGTGCTTTTTAAACCTTTCCTTAGGATAAAATAAAAAGTCGGTGGCGACTCTTGCTCAACCGAACATTTGCGAAAAGAAACGCAAAACCTCAAGTCAGTTCTCCCACCATATCACAGAACTGGCGACTCTGCTGGGGAGATTTTTTTTTAAAAATGGAGTAACCTTAGGGCTTAGATCACCCTCTTGCATGACTAATTGTTTGCTTTGATTGCTTTATATCTTGGTTCTCTTGTTTTGGGCTTGAAATCCTACACCCGGATTTGGGGAAACATTCATAGATAGCAATACGTTATGGAAACTGTGCAGGGTATACCGACACGGTCGAAGCAATAGCTATATTAGTGCGACATATTTGTGAGTACCGGTAACCCTTGAGTTCAATCAAGGAGAGTACGGGGCCGCTGAGTGATGTCACTAAGCACTAATGACCTAGAACCTTACTTGACCATCTTGGCCTTTTATTAGGGGTAGTGAGATGACCGGCTTTGGTGCAGTCCGAAGTTGGTAGATACTCGATACTACACTCATTGAGGGTTGTTTTCTTGGAATATTTTGGTCGCTAGTTAAGTGGCTAAACCAAAACAATGAACATGGAAAACAATCCAGTGATATTGAGCTCCTTAGAACCCGGTTACTATTTATAGGACAGGTTTTTAAGCCAACTACACTCAAGAGGGTACTTACCTATGAAACCCCATGCAAGCCTGAAACTAGGGTTTTGTGTGAATTGCTTGTACATATGTTTGTGCATACATCATAAACATCATAAAGCATCATACGCATACACTAACCATTTCAAGGGTTTGGATCTTCATCTTTGTTCTTGTTTTGTAGGTCATGGAAATTCTTCGCATGAAAACTATCCAAGTCCACCTTGTGAGAATCCCCCCTCAACTCAAAGAGCTCACATCCAGAATTCCCGGAAGCTCTCCCTTCAGTGAAAGACATGGTAGACTACTCAGCCTAGTCAACACCAACATTGAAGAGGACATGATGAAGGTGCTGTTCCAGTTCTTTGACCCTCTTCACCACTGTTTCACATTCCCCGACCACCAATTGGTGCCCACTTTGGAGGAATTTTCTCAACTCCTGAGAATTCCTATTCTTAATCAACTACCCTACAACGGTACGGAAAAAGAACCAAATCTTGAAGATGTTGCTCAAGCACTACACTTGCAACCATCTGACATCAAGGGGCATTGGGAAACTAGAAGCGGTGTCAAAGGCTTCTTAGCAAAATTCTTATTTGAGAAGGCACAAGAGTGTTGGAATTCATTGGATCTACAAGCCTTTGAAGAAATTGTGGCACTCCTCATTTATGGGTTGGTCCTGTTCCCAAATCCTGACCAACTTGTAGATGTCAACGCCGTCAAAATCTTCTTATCCAGAAATCTAATACCAACATTGCTTGGGGACATTCTTCACTCATTTTACACACGAACAATGAGAAAGAGGGGGTGTTCTCATGTGCTGTACTCCTCTCCTTGCAAGGTGGTTTATTTCGCACCTTCCACAATCTGTTTTGAAGAATGACCAAGGCTTAAGGTGGTCACAACGGTTGATGACCCTCACTCACTCTGATGTACATTGGTGTTCTCGGTCCAGAGAAAATGTCATCATCATCGATCGTTATGGAGAGTTCCCTAATGTTCCATTGCTTGGCACTAGAGGAGGCATCACCTACAACCCATGTCTAGCTTTAAGACAATTTGGATATGCACGGAGGGATGGCCCTCATGACATGTTGATTCCTGACATAGTTTTTGACTTTGAAAACGATGCGCAAGGACTTCGCCAAAGATTCATCAGAGCTTGGAGGATGCCTAACAAGGTAGACAGCAAGACACTGGGGCACAAGAACTCCATCCCTCTTGAGCCTTATCTCAAGTGGGTACGAACCCGAGCCCAGAGTCTAATGATGCCTTATCCTCATGTTCTCCCTGTGATTAAAGAGCCCGTTAAGGAAGGAGAGGTTCCCTACACCATCCTATACCCTGACATGCCTACATCGTGGGAGGAGATGCATAAGAGTTGGATCCAACTCAAGGAGGAACGGAACACTTTTGAAGCCAGTTTCTACGCCAGTGAGAAGAAGGTTTTGGAGCTTACCCTCCGACTCCATGAGCAAGAGACTCTCAACACCTACATTGCACCAAAGAGGATGCGCAACGTCTTTTTACCTTGAGAAGTTTTTTGTAACATTTGGCCCATGGGGCATTTATGTACTGACAAATTTCTTCTTATTAATATGACGTGCGTTTTTTTGTCTGCAACAATTGTGAATTTCTAAAACCCTTGAATGCATTGCATAAATAAGAATATCATGCATCATATGCATAACAGGTACCCTTCTTCTACAGGTTGCTTAATCTTCTTCGCTGTTTATTTCAACACTCAATCATCATGTCTTCCGAGCCTACTACCGAACAAGCTATCAAGGCCCTCCAGGCCCAGAACGCCCAGTTTCAAGAGCTGGTCATGAGCTTAGCCCAGGGTCAACAAGAGTTGAAGACTTTGCTCTTGAAGAAGAAGAAGAAGAAGAAGAGAATCGGGGTGGCTACCCTAGGAAGAAGGTTTGAGGGTGAAGCCAGAAGAGTTCTTGAATTTCCTCCTACTTCTGAAGAGGGAACCAAAAAAGGCAAAGGGGCTGCGGTACCTTCCGAATCCGAAGTTGAAGAAGAAGAGGCTGAAGAAGACGAAGACTACTCTGAGCAACAATACCCACCCGCCGACGATAAGTACAAGGGCTTGGAAGACAGGTTGGCAGCTATGGAGCTGCAGAGAGTTCCCGACTTAGATTTCGAAGATTTGGGATTAGTTGCTGGAATCGTGATCCCCCCGAAGTTTAAAGTGACAATTTTTGTAAGGTATGACGGGCTAACCTGCCTGAAGATGCATCTCAGATCATATGTAAGGAAGATCCAACCCTACACTACAGACAAGAACCTTTGGATCCATTTCTTTCAGGATAGCCTTTCAGGGGCTCAACTCGAATGGTTCTGTCAGCTGGATGGAGCCAGTATTCGAAACTGGGAGGACTTGGCTACTGCATTTTATAAGCAATATCAGTACAATTCTGACCTCGCTCCCACGCGTACCCAACTCCAGGGTATGTCACTGGGGACGGGCGAAGGATTCAAGGAGTATGCGCAAAAGTGGAGAGAACTGGCTGGCAGGGTGCATCCACCGCTAACTGACCGTGAGCTTATCGACATGTTCTTAGGGACCCTGTATGGTCCATTCTTCAACCATCTGATTGGTAATTCTTCTGCTGGGTTTACAGACCTTATTCTGTCTGGTGAGAGAATAGAAGCTGGTATCAAGTCGGGAAAGATACAGAAAGGTGCCTCCGCAAGTACTGAGAAGAAGCCCTTCAAGAAGGAAGCTAGTGTTGTGTATGGTCCCAGAAGACAAATTAAGCCGGAACGCCGCCAAACTGTCAACGCGTTGGTAATTTCAAAGCCTGCTGCTGCTCCTCAGCAATACAACCAACCAAGGGGTGAGAGACCCAAAAGGCAGTACACTCGGCTTAGCATGACCCTGTCTCAGATCCTGCCGCAACTACCGTCAACCAATCTGGTAACTGTCAAGGAAGCTCCGAAGGTAGTGAACA
The DNA here is from genome assembly GCA_948472305.1 of Vicia faba. Classification (NCBI taxonomy): domain Eukaryota; kingdom Viridiplantae; phylum Streptophyta; class Magnoliopsida; order Fabales; family Fabaceae; genus Vicia; species Vicia faba. Next base: position 229,715,947 of record OX451736.1, on the reverse strand, counting down.
CAACTTCTCCAAAGTACAACCCCAAAGCCCGTTGCGCTTATCACTCTAATAGCCCGGGACATACTACGGATGATTGCTGGGCTCTGAGGAATAAGGTTCAAGACCTTATTGATGCTAAAGAAATACAATTTGAGTCTCCCGAAAGGCCCAATGTTGTGACTGCTCCCATGCCCCAGCATGGAGTGAATGCTGTGGAAGAAGACCGGTATGTGGCCTCCGTGGAAGAGATTGTTACTCTGTTATTGACCGTCAAAAGGAACCTGTTGCTAGCCGGTTTATTTTCGGGATGTGGTAAAGGTTGCCTTTTATGTTCTGTTTCACATGTTGGTTGTCCTTTGCTGAAATCAGGTATCCAAAGCCTGATGGATATCAAAGAAATCTTGTTCGAGAAGATTGCCGTTCCTGCTACCCCTACTGAAGAAGTTTCTATTGTCACTATTTTCAACAAACCGCCTAAGGTTCTCTCAAAGAAGCCTGTCAAAATCATATCTACTCAGAAGATTGCTCCTATCATCATCACTGTTCCGGGGCCTCTCCCCTATACGTCTGACAAAGCTGGCCCGTGGCACTATGGGGCAGACGTTTATGTGCTTGGAGTTAAACAAGAGTTTGATACTAGTACCGGTGTCAACAACATCACCGGGCCTGCCAAAATTACTCGCAGTGGTAGGCTGTTCTCACCAGATATTGCGCCACCAGCTATTCAGAAACCTCTTATCATCACACCTGCAAGTGTGCCTGTTTCCCTTCCTAATCAAGTTCCTGTTACTACCCCTGCTGCTGAGTCATCTGATGCTCGGGGCAAAGGGATTGCTACTGATATGCCTGCCCGGACGGAGGCACCAAAGACAACTAATGTTGAAGCTTCCCAACAAGAGATGGAAGAGATTCTCAAGATCATTAAGAAGAGTTATTTCAACGTAGTTGAGCAGTTGGGGCACACCCCATCAAAGATTTCTACGCTATCACTGTTGTTGTGTTCAGAGGACCATGCCAAGGCCCTGATTTCCTTCCTGAAGACGGCCCATGTGCCACAAGAAACGTCTGCTGATCAATTTACCGATTGTGTGGCCAATTTGACTACCGATAATGGATTGGGCTTCTCTGACGCCGATCTGGCTGCCAAAGGAAAGAACCATAACGACGCCCTGCATGTCTCCATCGAATGCAGGGGCACTACTCTTGCCCATGTGTTGGTAGACACCGGTTCTTCATTGAATGTATTACCCAAGAAGGCCCTAGACAGGTTGGATTGTGAGGGTTTAGAGCTCAAGCCTAGTAACATTGTTGTCCGAGCCTTTGACGGTTCGAAGAGGATGGTACATGGTGAAGTTGATATCCCAATCAGGTTTGGTTCTCAGGTGTTTGATTCTACTTTCTATGTGATGGACATTCGTCCATCCTATTCTTGTTTGCTGGGTCGTCCATGGATCCATAAGGCTGAAGCTGTAACCTCCACACTACATCAGAAGCTTAAATACCCGATCAGAGGGAAGATTGTTACACTGCAGGGGGAGGAAGAATATATGGTCAGCCACCTCAACTCATTCCGGTACATAGAAATGGATGGGGAATTCATTGAGACTCCATTCCAACACTTTGAAGAGGTGCCTCAGACACTGGCATCGGCTGAAACTGTAATTGAAGACCCTCCTTTGAAGATGGCTTCCTTGAAGGATGCCCGGGCTGTGATTGAGAGGGGTGAGTGCACAAACTGGGGCCGACTTCCTGATTTCATTCTGAAGACCGACAAGTTTGGTTTGGGCTTCACTGCAGAAGCTCAAAGGACTGTTCGTAAGGCAAGAATTGGAAGACCTCCCGTGTTCATCACCAACCCGGGAGTGAATGCTATTGAAGACGACATGGAGGAATCTGAATTCGACAGCTGGATCTACCCAACAACCGACAGTGGGCCAAGCAACTGGACTTCCAAAGATTTCACACCTATTACTTTTGTCACTCAGTAATGAACTCTTTTGTTTTGAATTTGTAACAAACAATATGTTGAAACTTTTTATGGCTCGGTGTCCTACCCGGGGCACCGTGGCTTCATTTGTGAGGGCTTTTATATGTCATTTTCATATATCATCAATAAAAACATTGGATGTTTGTTGCATTTCAAAATCTTATGCTCTTTTTCTTTCTTTATCATATATTGCAAAACAACTATATTTACACACACTCACCTATACAGGTTCCAATCCACTCTGGATCTCACTGGTAACGACTCTGCTACCGCCAATTATGACTTTGAAAATCCGATCAACTTAACCGAAGACGAAGGTGAAGATGATTGCGAAGTGCCCGGTGAGCTTGCAAGACTGCTACTCCAGGAAGAGAGGGCCATTCAGCCACATGAAGAGCCAGTGGAAACGGTAAATCTGGGTACTGAGACAAACAGAAAGGAAGTCAAGATTGGTGCCAATCTAGAGCTCAGTGTGAAACAACGGTTGATTCAGATGCTGCATGACTATGTGGAAATCTTTGCTTGGTCTTACGAAGACATGCCTGGGTTGGATACCGACATTGTGGTTCATCACCTGCCTACCAAGGAAGATTGCCCTCCGGTAAAACAGAAGGTCCGCCGTATGCGTCCAGAAATGTCCGAGAAAATCAAAGTTGAGGTTATGAAACAATTTGATGCCGGTTTTCTAGCAGTGACTTCTTACCCTCAGTGGATTGCCAACGTGGTTCCGGTGCCAAAGAAGGATGGTAAGGTTCGAATGTGTGTTGATTACAGGGATTTGAACAGGGCGAGCCCTAAGGACGATTTCCCTCTGCCTCATATCGACGTTCTGGTTGACAACACTGCTCTGCATAAAGTATTCTCCTTCATGGACGGCTTCTCCGGTTATAATCAAATCAAGATGGCTCCTGAAGACATGGAGAAGACCACTTTTGTTACTCAGTGGGGGATCTTTTGCTACAAGGTCATGCCTTTTGGGTTGAAAAATGCTGGGGCAACCTACCAACGTGCCATGGTTACTTTGTTCCATGATATGATCCACCATGAGATCGAAGTGTATGTCGATGATATGATTGCAAGGTCCCAAACTGAGGAGGAACACCTTGACCATCTACGAAAGCTGTTTGACCGTCTGAAGTTGTAAAAGCTGAGGTTAAACCCAAACAAGTTCACCTTTGGGGTGAGATCTGGAAAATTGCTAGGCTTCGTCGTAAGTGACAAAGGCATTCAAGTGGACCCTGCCAAAGTGAAAGCCATACAAGAGATGGCAACTCCCAAGACAGAGAAAGAAGTCAGAGGTTTTCTAGGACGGCTGAACTACATTGCCCGATTCATCTCACATCTAACTGCTACCTGTGAACCAATCTTCAAGCTGCTGAAGAAAAATCAAGTAGTACATTGGAACGATAAATGTCAGGCCGCTTTCGAAAGAATCAAAGAGTATCTCTAAGAACCACCCGTCCTTATGCCACCGGTTGAAGGGAGACCTCTAATCTTATACTTGACAGTACTGGACAACTCAATGGGGTGTGTGTTGGGGCAGCATGACGAGTCTGGCCAAAAAGAACACGCCATTTATTACCTTAGCAAAAAGTTTACCGACTGTGAGACCCGATACTCACTGCTCGAGAAAACTTGCTGCGCTTTGGTATGGGCTGCTCGCCGGCTGAGACAATATATGTTGACTCACACTACTCTGTTGATTTCAAAAATGGATCCAATAAAGTACATCTTCGAAAAGCCCGCCTTGTCCGAAAGAATAGCAAGATGGCAGATGATCTTGACGGAATATGACATCCAGTACACGACTCAAAAAGCAATCAAGGGAAGTGTATTGGCAGACCATTTGGCACACCAGGCAGTGGATGACTACCAGTCCATGAACTTTGAATTTCCAGACGAGGATATCATAGTAGTGATTGATTGTGAAGTACCTGGACCGGATGAAGGACCTGAGGAAGGATCCCGATGGTCTATGCACTTTGACGGAGCCTCGAACGCTTTGGGTAATGGTATCGGCGCTGTGATCATATCCCCTAAAGACACTCATACTCCACTCACCGCCCGACTATGTTTCAACTGCACCAACAACATGGCAGAGTATGAGGCATGTATCATGGGTCTTCAAGCTGCAATTGATTTAAGGATCAAGTTTCTGAGTGTCTTCGGAGATTCCACTCTCGTGATCAATCAGATCAAAGGCGAGGGGGATACAAAACACCCAAATCTTATTCCTTACAAGGAGTATGTGTTAACTTTGCTTCCCCACTTCGAGGAAATAACTTTTGAGCACTTCCCAAGAGAGGAGAATCAGTTAGCGGATGCGTTGGCTACAATGTCTTCTATGTTCAAAGTCAAATGGGACAGCGAGGCTCCCCGGATCATTATCTGGAAGTTGGATGAACCTGCACATTGCTGTGATCTTGAGGCCGAAGAGGTAATTGAAAAACCCTGGTATCATGAAGTGAAGAGGTACCTTGAAGCTCAAGAATACCCCGAGGGTGCATCCGTTAATGACAAGAAGTTTCTGAGAAGGTTCGCAGCAAAGTTCTTCCTCAGCAATGGCATTCTCTATAAGCGAAACCATGATTCAACCTTACTGCGTTGTGTGGATAAGACTGAAGCAGAAAGGATCATGGAAGAGCTACATGAAGGTACCTTCGGAACACATTCCAGTGGACATACCATGGCAAAGAAAATCCTTCGGGCAGGATATTTCTGGTCCACAATAGAAGCCGACTGTTATCAGCATTCTCGAATCTGTCATAAATGCTAGATCTCTGCTGATAAGGTGCACATTCCTCCGGTTCCTCTGAACGTCTTGACAACACCTTGGCCTTTTGCAATGTGGGGCATTGATATGATCGGAGAAATCAGACCTACGGCATCCAACGGGCATCGATTCATCTTGGTAGCGATTGATTACTTCACGAAGTGGGTTGAAGCAGCTTCCTATGCTACCGTAACCAAGAATGTCGTGGCACGGTTCATTCAGCATAACCTGATCTGTCGATACAGTGTACCTGAGAGGATCATTACGGACAATGGTACCGATCTTAACAACAAGATGATCACTGAGCTCTGCGAGCAATTCAAGATACAGCACCACAATTCTTCTCCCTACCGGACGAAGATGAATGGGGCTGTAGAAGCAGCGAATAAGAACATCAAGAAGATTGTGCAGAAGATGACAGTGACCTACAAATATTGGCACGAGATGTTACCATTTGCTCTCCATGGGTACCGTACCTCAACATGGACGTCAACGGGGGCAACTCCCTTTTCCTTGGTCTATGGCATGGAGGTAGTCTTGCCTATTGAAGTCCAGATACCCTCTCTCCGGATAATGAAGGATGCAGATTTGAGCGAAGACGACTGGATCCAGACTCGGCTTGATCAATTAAACCTAATTGACGAAAAGAGACTCACTGCTATTTGTCATGGTCAGACGTACCAAAAACGGATGATCAGGGCTTTTAACAAAAAGGTCAGACGACAAGAGTATCAAGTCGAAGATCTGGTAATCAAACGCATCATTCTTCCTCAAAGTGATCCCAGGGGCAAATGGACCCCTACGTACGAAGGGCCATTTGTGGTTAAACATATCTTCTCAGGAGGAGCTATGATTCTAACCACCATGGATGGTGACGACCTTCCTCACCCCGCCAATGCAGACATAGTAAAAAGATACTACGCATGAATTAAAGACCCGCTAGGTTGACACACCTAGGAAAAAATAAGGGCTTCCCGGCGAACCAAAAGGGTTCGGGCAAAAATAAGGGATGAAAATGAAAAAAAATCTGTACACCCGGCAAGTCGAAAACCTGAAAAGGCGGCTTGGGCAAAAATGGGTATCCCGGTGGACTGAAAACCCGAAAGGTCGGTCCAGGCAAAACTAGGGATAAAGCGTAATACTATGTCTCATTGGATCACCTTGCATCCAGAATTCGGAATCAACTATCAGACTTTGGCATCTATCAATCAGTTTCATCTTCAACTAAGCAGCAAAGTGATGAGACGCTTGAAGACATAAAGGTGATAGCAGAGTTGGAACCCAGTGGGATTATTTTTCACATAGCTATTTTGTTTCCTTTTCACAAAATTGTATAAACTTTATGTTGTTCGGCGGCGTTCTCTTACTAGGACGCCAACCTCCTGTACATAAAACACCTATTTACAAGCAAATTTCAAAATCAATACAAATTCACTTTTCAGACAAATTACCCGTCGTTTTTCCTTTTTTCTGTCTTGTTTTGCGAAGAACGTCCAATGTTCATTTTTGATATATGCATTTGACATTAATTGCTAATCATGAATATTTGCATACGAAACAAAGGAATAATTACAGATGACATCAGAAACAGGGGCAATTTAGAATTGTCTGAGCGATCTAGCCGCTCTGTCCACCAAGGTGCCAAGGTAGGTTCGACTGAAGAACGTAACCAAGTTACCTCAACTCCCCACAGATTAGGACCAGATTTCAGCAATACTCTCCTCAAGCAGAGTTTGTTTTCCCATCAGCCCTAAAAAGGCACAATATTCCCCTAGCAAGTCAGCGATTCTCTCCCCAAGCAGAGTTAGTCTACTGTCAGCCTTAAGGAAGTTGGGTATCCCCAGAAGATCTCAACATTCCCCAGCGGAATATAGACATTCCTCAGCAAGCATCCCCGACAGTTTTAATATAAGATTGTTCCCCGGTGGAATACAAGACACCCCAGTGGAGCCATTTCCCCAGTACAGTTCAAGAGTTTTCCCCAGAAGAGTCGAATCAATCTCCCCAGTAGATTCTGGAAGCTTATCCCCTGCAGAGTATGAACGCATCTCCCCGACTTTATTCAAAGGTTATTTCCCACCATGGCTTATAACTGGGTTATCCTCAGCTAATTACCATGGAAAGATCGTCCTCGGCGAAGTTCTTCCTATCCCCAACGGAGTTCATCAAGTTCCCCAACATAACTTATCACCGGAATCCCCAGCGGAGCTCTCATCAAAACCTCAGTGAAGTATCTCTTCCTACAGAGTATTTCCCCGCAGAGTAATCTCTCCAACAAGTTTATTCCCCAACAGAGTCATCTTCTCCTACTGGTTTATTCTTGCAATCAACATCCCCAGCGGAAACGAAGAACTCTATTCTTCAACATCAAGCCCAGGATTCAACAAGTCCCCGACACTCGTCAAGGATTTATTTTCCTAGACGAAAATACATTCATAGACATTTCGCATTTCATACATCCTGCTTACATACATGATAAAGTGCATACAACACTATCTCATTTTGAGCATCATGACATCATGCATCATGACATTGCATACAACTAATGATTTGCCTTTTCAGGAAAAGGTCAATCCAAAGATGATTATTATCAACTATCGCAATTCCAGATTCGATTCCTGTATCTAGCCAGGGCATATCTGTGAGCGTTTTGATTGTAGATTCGATACCTGTATCTAGCCAGGGCATATCAGCATGAAGAGTTTGAAGATCAACCCCTCTAAGAGGCCAGGAAATTATCTTTTATTCTCAGGTCAGAGGTTTACACCTGTATCCAGCCAGGAGAGCTATCTCTACCAACCTTTTGCAAGTTCCAGATTCGACTCCTGTATCCAGCCAGGGCATATCTGTAGACGACCAATTCCAGATCCGATTCCTGTATCCAGCCAGGGCACATCTGTAGACGATAATTTCCAGATTCGACACCTGTATCTAGCCAGGGCATATCTGTGAGCGTTTGATTGTAGATTCGATTCCTGTATCTAGCCAGGGCACATCTGCATGAAGAGTTTAGAGATTCGATACCTGTATCCAGCCAGGGCACGTCTATAAACAACCTTTTGAATTTCCAGATTCGATACCTATATCTAGCCAGAGCATATCTGTGAGCGTTTGATTGTAGATTCGATTCCTGTATCTAGCCAGGGCATGTCTACACGAAGAGTTTGAAGATCAACACCTGTAACAAGCCAGGAAACCGTCTTTCTTTCTCAAAATACGCAAGTTCTCGCTAAGGAATCTCTTACGCGATCAACACTTCCAAATGGCATCCATAAGCCCATTTCCGACAAGGTTCTGTCACACCTCCGGATGGCATCTATAAGCCCATCTTCCTATCCACCATCTCTCCAAATGGCATCTATAAGCCCATTCCCGCCATCACATTACTGATACTCCAGCATGCGAGTGCAAATTTCAGGGCACTCTAGTGTCAAATCTCCTTTTACCCTCGAGTCGTGAAAGGCAAACTTGCCAATCTAACTCTTCAGGTTCCAGAAGATTGAACAGGGGCAACTGTTGTACCCCAAAATTTGCCCTCCCATTTTCTTCAACACTTCCTCACCACAAGACCCTTGGAGCTCAAAATCAAGTTAGTGTTTTGCTCTGCTCAAGACTCCTCCTTGCACTGTTGACCCAAATTAGGGTTTGAGTTTGCACAAAGATGTTTTGACCTAAAATGCCTAAGATGACTTTCATGCTTCATGTTGGACTCACAAGTTTATCCATACCAAGTTTCAAGCCTTGATTCCAATCTTTGCCCAGTCAATTGGACAGTTGACCTAATAATCAACTGTATTGGGGAAAAAGTCAACTATGGTCAATTGACAGTCAAACCTCATGAAATTTGACCCACATCAACATTATGAACTCATATGGACCATTTGATCTAGTTTGGATCACAATTCCACAAGAAATTTGATCAGATCACCAAAAGGGCAAAATGGTCATTTTTAGGGTTTTGACTGCACAAAGGCAATTTTTGACTGTTTGGCCTAACCAATGGAAAACCAAGCTCACATATGGACTCAAGGACTCAATGGCATTCTCTTGACATGTTCAACAAATTCAAAAGATCCCAAATGCACAAGATTGACAGATGAATTTTCCAGTCAACTGAGCCAAATTTGACTGTATACTGAAAAGTCAAACTTTGACTTTTTGGTCAAAATCAAGTGCCAAGATTCATTTTTCATCAAGACATGTCAAATTATGAAACTTGTTCATCAAGAAATCAAAAATCACAAATTAGGGTTTGAAATGAAGAATTTTCATAACTTAGAATTTATCTAAGTTATGAAAATCCCTAATTTTTTCCTAACTTTGTCCCACTTTCTCATCAAGATGCAAATGGATTCAAGCCAAACTCAAAACATGAAAGTTGTAGTCTATTGCAAAATCTACAACTTTGATTCACAAAGTTTCCTCAAAAGAAGCTTGTAGCTCAAGTTATGATTTTTGGAACAAGGGTGCAAAACATTCTTAACTTAGAAAATTTTTGACCTGTTTTAGGCAGGATTTTTGCCTAACTTCATGGCCACTTTTCACATGCTTCCACTTGGAATTTCAACTTGCATTACAAAGATGGATTGTAGTACACATTCCAAGCTTTCCAAAATGTCCAAGAACTTCTCAAACACCCTTGTGGTTAGGGAGAATCGAATTTGTCAATATGGGCAAAAGTCACTTTGATTCATGGCCAAAGGCATGTTCATAACTTGTGCATTTTCAAACTCAGCATGTGCAAGCTACATTACAGGCCTCTAATCTCATTTACACTCAAAAATTAAATGCTAAACCATTGTGCCAAGATATTATTCTATGCATTTGGTCATTACATGAAGAATTAAGCCTTAATTAGAAAAAGCAAGTTATCCATTTTTGTAAAGTGGCACTTTATGTCAAGATTACAATCTATGAAGTACAATGCAGATCTTTGAGGCACAAGTTGAGGAACCAATCCCACTGATCAAGACAAAAGTGTGCATCATGCTTGAGGGGCCTGTGGTAGCCTAGAAACCAAGTTGACAAACTTTACTTACATTAGAAGAAACATTGCATAACTGATCACAACTCTCATTTACTGCAAGAACTAGCCTAAGCAAACTTGTTGAACACATTCTATACTCCTCAAGTAACCTAAAACACGACCAAGCCATCCTCAAGACTCCCTCATTCATCAAAACACAGTTTTGTGGCAAAACAAGGTATCTTCTGCAGATTGACTTCCACAGTTCATTTCCCTCGTGCGTTTTCATCCAAACCACCTCAAACACATTCAATAACATCCATACAAGCTATCCCCAACCTTAGATATAGACTATAACAACCATAGCATAGTTTGCCATTTTCATTTTTCTCTCTTGCAGGTTGACTTCCATGGAGTGATTCAGCAAGATTCAAAGCACACCAAGCATTGGAAAGCATCCCTGAACTTCAAGCAAGCTGTACAAGTCCTCACATTGCCTTGAAAGTGCCTCCATTGTCATACACGAATCAAGCTGAACATGTAAGTTTTTGAACTTCTATCTCTCTATCCAGGCATAGTTAGGTTTAAGTTTGTGAAGAAAACATGTTCTAATCATAGCCCTGAAGCCATCCATATAGTTACTTTTCATTTATATTATGTGTGCTAAGAGTATTTTGAACCTGAACATCTGAAAAAACTTAGGTCATAAATTGGGGGAGAAGAAATTCTCTCTCATTTCTGAGAGTTAGATCAAGTTTTTTATATGTATGAACTCGTGACATGAAGCTCTACATTTTTGGTGTTATGAGTTTTGCTTGAAAATCAAGGAATCAGGAGATAGCAGAGACAAGGCAAAACACGCGTTTTTTGTTTGAATCTGGCCAGAGGTTGAAGACAAAGTCTTTTGGGCTGGGCTTGGTTCTTTTTCTGTTGGCACCACTGTTTCACACATACACCCCCCTGGCCCATTGTGTTTATTTTATCATTTTTTGACTTTTTTCTTTTTTGTTTCAGACTTATTATTTTTTGCCAAAATATAAAAAATATTAAAAACATTTTTTTAACCATTTTTGCATTTTATTTGAATTTTATTTGTTTTATTTGAAGTTTATACATATAAATAACATATATATCCTTTTATTTAAAATACTAAAAATAATACCAATACATTTTTATTTTCTGATTTTATTTTATTTCATCTCTTGAAAACATTTCCTAAAAAATATACTTTTTTTTGTAAATAATAAATATTTTATTTTTTGTACATATTTAATATATTTAGTAAATAATATAAATACTTATATATTTATTAGAATATTTAGGGTAAAAATATAAAAATAATACATTCTTATTTTTATTAATATTTAACTTAAAAAATCACTTTTTTACAATATACTTCCTTTTTATTTATTTTTTGTACATAATTAATAAATATTGCACATAATAAATAATAAATACTTCTTACTTAGAAAATTAGGGTTTTGCCCTAAAAATGTAAAAATATCCAAACTTATTCATTTTTATTTTTGTTTATTTGTCACATGAAAAACACCTTTTTACATACATATAAAAATCATTTTTTGCATCTTTCATATTTATTGTATTTTATTTAATTATTGTGCATTAAATAACTTGTAAATTCCATTTGGATTGTAATAGCTTAGATTTATTTTTCTTGCTAAATATCCCCATTTGAACATTTGTACCCCCCATCCCGTAATTGTGTTGCAATAATTTAGGACTTTATTTTTCGCATTTAAAAGCTTTCTAAATATGCCATGATAGACTTAGGGTTTGTATGCAAAAATCAACCAAAACAAATAGCTTGACCTAATTCAAAGATAACAAAGCATGAAAATGGACAACACCAATCACACTTGCACCCCTAGGGTTACTCCATTTGTTGCCTTCAATAATGGGCCATATTGCATGTTGAGTGTTTTTGGCAAAACAACACAATATCAAATGATCATAGTCCCTCGATGACACTTTCGAAAGTTGCCTAAAAATGATCAAGTCCCTTAAAGGAAAAATTGCCAAAAACACTTGGCACCATTGCAATCATGGTCTAAACGATGACCCGCGCCCGTCCCGTTAACATCCTAACACAAGATTGTCCACCAAATACAATGGCGGAACAAAATTGTTAACAGGGTTAAAACATAGCAAAGATCTTTGAGAAATTTAGGAGTAGACAACTCTTGGTTACTTGCCAACTTGCAAAACAAAAGCACTTGCCTATTTTTCAAAACCACACATCACAACACACTTTCAAAACAACTTTCAAAAACATTGAAAACCTTTCAAAAGATATACACCTTTGTATACATCCAAACATGGATCATTACAAAGGTTGCCACAACAAATGGCCTCTTTTCAAAACATTTTCAAACACACACACAAAACACCATTTCAAACAATTGAAAACACCATTTCAAACAATTGAAAACACCATTTTAAACAATTGAAAATCAAGGCAAGTTGATCTAAGCAAGTAACTAAGAGCCCATGGATAACCATGGATAGAAAGGGTGCTAATACCTCCCCTTTCTATAACCTACTCCCCGAACCCAAGAAAACATCTCAAAGGTTTTTGCTGTGCTTTTTAAACCTTTCCTTAGGATAAAATAAAAAGTCGGTGGCGACTCTTGCTCAACCGAACATTTGCGAAAACAAACGCAAAACCTCAAGTCAGTTCTCCCACCGTATCACAGATCCTATTAGGGAAAATCAGTTAGGCCTATAGGGAGTTATTCTGTTTTGGAAGTTGGTTGAATCAGTTATGGTTAATTAGGAGATTAGGGGAAGTTAGAAACAATTAGAAAATCTGTTATGGTTAGTTGGGATTAGTTGGCTGGGTTCTGTTAGAAACAGTTGGAAAATGGTTTAGAAAATAGTTAACTTTCTATTTGGACTGTTGGTTGGAAGTAGTTAGAAATTCTGGAAATTAGTTGGAAGACGGTTAACAAGAGTTTGAGGTGTTATAGAAAGGGCTGAGTCTGTTTTGATAGTTTAAGAGTTAAATTTTGTTATGGAGGGTTGATTGCAGTTAGTTACAGGCTGTGGGCAGTTTAGAATCTTCTCCTGTACTATTATTTGTTTTGTGAGGTTGCATTTCCTTCTGGTTCTTTCTGTTCTTCATTTTTATTTGACTAAGGCATTTGATTTATGAACTGGTTCTGATGCAGGTTAACCATTGGGAACTGGTCTTGATGCAGGGCTTGGTTTTAATTAATGATTGTTTGCTTATGTTTCTTTTGTTTACTGATGCAGGTTATGTGAATTAATACCCAAATTATTGGCAAATTGGAATATTATTGAAGCAAGTGGAAGTTTGGTCATGAAGAATGAAAACATCAAGAGGATAAAAGTCAGGAGCATAAATACTATGGAAGAATCATGAAATTGTACATGATGTTTAAGAACTCGTTGCTCAAATTTTGTAGGATAGTATCTCTTGAATTAAACTCTTGTATGGAACGTTGATTTTAATGGAGAAGCTCCACCTATTTCTTCTTTTTTTTCTTCAAATCGACCTCTGCTTATAGTTTGGTAGTGTGATGAAATTAGGAGCATGATATTCTTGTAGATCCTTTAAAATATCTTGAATTCAACATCAATTTTCTCAAACGCTCAAAGTATTGCCTTTTATTTTCCCTGGAATTGTAATGATATGATCACTCATATGTAAATTGTAATGGTCATGAATATGAAGTCAAGTATGGTCAAGGCATGGTTTTTGAGCTCGTTTTGTAAAACAAAGTTGAATGATAGCTCCTTTTTTATGGCTTGTCACTTGAACTCCAAGGAAACTCCCTAAGTACATGTCCCAACTTTTTATGCTTAACGAATAAAACATGTAGCTTTGATGCCGTTTTGACAAACTTGAACAAACTTGAATCTTTGGTATCAAAAACATGAATGAACACTTCACAGTCCTAACTCAGTACAATGAAACTGTTGTACCCCAAAATTTGCCCTCCCATATTTCTCAAAACATTGCAAGAAAAATCTCCAAGTGGCTCAAGATTGCTCAAGAGTTGGACAGTCAAGCTATCTCCTAAGGCAGTCAACCTCAAATTAGGGTTTTGTGTTGAATCAAGGTCCTTGCATACAAATGAAATAAAGTGATACCCAATGTCCTAATATGTTCTCAAGCTCATCCATGTCAAATTTCAAGCCTTGCAGAGGAAGTTTGGTCAGTCAAATGCTCAAAAGGTCCAAAAATCGATTATGCTAGGGCAAAAGTCATCTGTGACCTACAAATAGTCAAACTTCAAGATTTTTTGCCAACATTCTCATTTTGAAGGATATTTCATCATTTGATCAAGGGTTGATCATGATTCATCAAGGATTGCTCAAAATTCATCAAGACTCAAAGGTTGCTAAATTAGGGTTTTATAGGAAAAGTCAACTCAACTTTGACCAAACATAACTTTCTCATACTTTATGAGAAATGACCCATCCAAAGCTCATTTTGAAGAGGATGCAATTTCCTACAATCCATATTCATACCCCAAGATTAAGAAATGTACTCACAAAAATTTACAAATTTGGACATTATAGGTCATTTTTGAAAGTCAACAAAGACACCTTTTTTTCCAAAGCTTATAACTTGATCATGGAACATCTAAATGAGATGAGACCAAAAGGGTTCGTTAGAGGACATCTCAAGATTTCTAAAAATTCCAAGAACACCTCCAAAAGTTCAAAATTGAAGAAGTTATGCATTGTTGAAGTTGGGCATTTTTGCAAAATTGCCAAAAGTCAACTATCCCCAAAACTTCAAATTTTGTCAAATGGGCCCATTCTTTTCCACTTGATTTGATCTTGTCACACTACACACGTGTCCTAGATTCAACCTTGTGATCATTTATCAATTTTATTATTTAATTTGATTTTTTAATGAATTATTTCATTTTAAATCAATTTAAATCAAATAAAATCCAAACATTGATTATTTGATCTCTTTTTGGCTATTTCAGGATTGAATCATCATCATCAAGTGGATCAAATTCGTATCAAACATTGCATGTGCAAAAAGATTGGATTTTTGGCAAAATTGGAAAGTTATCAATGGTGAATCAAATCAAATCTCAAAACATCAATGTGCAAAGATTCAAGACCCAAAAGTTGACCTAATACATTGCAGCATACATATACAAGTGAAAGCACACGAATTTGGAGGCTAGAGGCTGCAAGAACATCAAAATCAAACTTGTAAAAATTGAAAAAAAGTGTGAGACTGAAATCAAACTTGGAGGAACTTTCAGGACCTAACAAGCATCACAATCGCTTCCTGGCAGTTCTCAGAAGCAGAACCAATCAAGGTTACACATTCTCCAGCCTCCAAAAGCACTGTAAGCATCCCACGGATCCGCCATGTTCTTGGATTCACAAATCTTTGTCCTTGCATCCATTCTCAAAAACGATTGCATATTCTGATTCCTCACATCATTTGTGAACTTTCTGCAATAATCAATTTCATTATTATACTGTGTATCATAAAACACCATTGAAGGGTTCTTTAGTTTTTTTTAGGGCTTTCTATTGCAGGAACAATTTGCTTGTGAGAAGGGTACCATCTTGTTCAGGGGAATAAGACGAGTTCATCCATGGTATCACCTTTCATTTATATGGCCTATGCAAGATTTTAGAATGGACATGGCCTATAGCGATAGACCTTTGTCCGTTGGTATAGGTGTTTTGGTTTTTGGCCACGGTTCAATGACAGGGATGATGGCGTGTTGCATCCTCATTCGTCCATTCAAACTTGGCGCGTGTTTTTTTTACTTTATGGCATAATGATGCATTTTTATATATTATATTTAGTTTGTATTTTACTAACAATTGAGAAGCAGTGGTGCAGTGGAAAAGGCGTTGTCCAATGATCAACGGGACCTGGGTTCGAATCCCAGGTCCCCCATGCTTTGTATTATTTTTCTTCAGGAATTCCAGTACAACTCCAAGCGCGTAGCACACCATGGTCTCACTTAATCAAGCGCCAGATGGCCTAAGGCCAGATCTGGTGGTCAAGATGAGATGCCTACCATGTTACCAAGTCAAAGGGCGCGTAGAGGATCAGAAAAGTCAGCAAGGCCAGCGCCTGTTGGACCACAAAATTGCTGAACATGCCTCCAAATTGCCCCCCCCTAAGTCTTTCTATTTCCTTCTTTTTATTTATTTTATTTATTTGTTTGATTAATTATTTTTATTACTAATTAACCAATTAAAACTTTTTCTTAATAAAATTAAAAACCAAAAATATTTTCTTTATTAAATTTAATTTTCAGTATTTTATTTTTGTTAATAAATATTAATTTAATTAATTTAGTTTTAATTAGGAATAACTTTGATATCTTTTTGCGATAATTAAAATCAACTTAGATAATTAGGTTTTATTAACATTGATCAGATTTATTTTTATTTCTTTAAATATCAAAAATCCAAAAATATCATTTTTATTAATTAATTAATTTGTTTATTAATTTAATGATTAATTTAGTTTAATTTCTTTTTAATTCAAAAACAAACCAAAAAATACTTCCTTTCAAACAAAGGGTCAAAACCCTAGAACTTGCGCCCGATTTAATTTTCCGCACATGATCTATTTTATTTCAATATTGTATCTGTTTCCAGAATGTAATAGCTTTAATTAGGACTGTTTTTATCGTTTTATTTATTTTCCGCATTTTAATTTCAAGGGTTGCTTTTGGCGATGTAAATACCCGATGCCTTGTAATAGTTAGTTTAATTTCCGCAATTTAATTTCCGCAACTTATAAACTGTTAGATGTTTGATAATAGGGAATGCATGACAAGATCGAATGCTTAACTTAAAATCAACATAGATAACCATTGACATGTACAAAGATAAAATAAATTGAAAACAACACACTCGCACATGCGCACTCTTAGGGTACACCTCACTTGGTTGCCTTCGAACATGGTCATTGAGTATAGGAAGTTTTAGAGTTCGCCCTCTTGTCCAAAGATCATAGTTGCCTCGAAACGGTTGCCTTGGAAAAATGATCTAAGACATTAGGGTTACAGCTAAGGCGTCCTAACATTGCTTTAGTGACCGCACGTCCCTTAATAGAATTGACCCTTAAAACTCCAACAACGGTGCTACCTACTCATTCATAGTGGGATAGCATTGTCTGAAGGACATTAGCACATATTGATTCCTTTTTTGAGTAGGTAGATTGTTCTTAGGTACTTGCTCTTTCTAAAACAAAACAAAACTTTTCACACTTACACTCCTTTTCAAACAAAAACTCTTTTCAAACCCACAAACACAAAGAAAAGCAAATTTTGAAAACACTTTGAGCAAGTACCTAAGAGCCCGTGGATAACCACAGATAGAAAGGGTGCTAACACCTTCCCTTTCTATAATCTACCCACCGGACCCGAGAAACATCTCGAAAAAGGATTTTTTTTGTGCTTTTTTCCTTTTCCTTGTTGGATAAAATAAAAGATGGTGGCGACTCTTGCTTACCGCGACATTTTGAGAAAATAAACGCAAAATGCAAACCAGCATTCCAAAAATAGTCAGTTCTCTCCCACTGTATCACAGAACTGGCGGCTCTGCTGGAGACGCTTAATAAGTGGGGTGTACCTTAGGTTTAGATAATTGTGTTTTCAATTGTTTGCTTTGTATGATTTATACTTGTGGGCTTATATCGGAGTTACTATAGATCCTAACCCGGATCTGGGGGATACCCTTTAGGTAAGTAGCAATAAACCGTGAGGGAACTGTACGACGTAGACCAATACGGTTGAAGCAGTAGCTACGTTGGTGTGGCACTTTAGTCTGTACCGATATCCCTTGTTTTGGAACGAGGAGAATATGGGTATTCTAAGGGGTCATTAAGCACCAACTGACCTTAGAACCTTTAAATTGACCAACTTGGCCATATAACAGTAGCAGTGTGCTACACTCATTGAGACTAAACTCTCGCGATGATTTCGACCGCAAGAAAAGGTTGCTAAACTGGAATTATGACCGATTGAGGGTAGTCAGTCATATTGAGATCCTCTAAAACCCGATTACTATTTTAGGACAGGTTTAAACCAACTGAACTGAAAGAGGGTAGTACCTAAGCTCCTTGCCAGCCTAAAATCTAAGAGCTCTCTGTGTGACTTGTGTGCCTTTACCATGTTTGCTATTTGTGGATACTTGTGATGTGCTTTCTATCATGACATCATGACATTGCATACATCTTGCATTGGACTAACCTATTTCAAAGACAGGAGGGATTCATCTTTGTTCTGTTTTGTAGGTCATGATGCCCATGCGTAGGAATACCATCCGGATCAACTTTGTACAGGTTCCCACCATGCTTAAAGAATTGATTGCAAAGATGCATGATACTACCTCCTTCATCAGAAGATATGGGTATCTTCTCAGTTTGGTCACCTCCAAATTGGACGAGCAGATGATGAGTGTTTTGGTCCAATTCTATGATCCGCTGTACCATTGCTTTACTTTTCAGGACTACCAGTTGGTTCCCACCTTAGAAGAGTTCTCTGATCTGCTCGGTATCTCTATTCTGGAGCAGACCCCGTTTACTGGTTGGGAGAAGATCCTTAGGCCATAAGATATTGCTTTAGCCCTTCATATGACAAAGGATGAGGTAATGGCTAATTGGGAGACTAGAAGTGGAGCAAAGGGCTTTCTGACTAAGTTCTTGGTTGGTAAGGCTAATTATTTCTGGGATAGTCTAGACTTCAAGGCATTCGAGGATATTCTGGCTCTTCTGATATATGGCTTGGTATTATTTCCGAATCCTGACTCCTTTGTTGATGTGAATGCGGTAAAAATCTCCATCTCTCGTAATCCTGTACCCACTCTCTTGGGTGATATTCTTCATCAGCTTTATACTCGTACTGCCCAAAAGCGGGGAACCTTGATGTGCTGTGCTCCATTATTGGCGAGGTGGTTTATTTCGCACTTCCCCAAATCAGTGCTGAAGAACAAAGAAGGCATGGGCTGGGCCTATAGGGTTATGCCTCTCTCTCATAATGACATCATCTGGACTATCAAGGGTATGGACGAGGTGGCTATTATTGATCGATGTGGGGAATACCCCAATGTTCCCCTGATAGGAACCAATGGAGGAATTTCTTACAATCCATGCTTGGCCTTACGTCAGTTTGGGAGAGCCAGAAGAGAAGGACCTCATGAGCTGTTAATGCTTAGTATCATCTTTGATTTTCAAGGGGATAGCGACGAGCAACACCACAGGTTCATAAGGGCTTGGGATAGAGTTCACAGATCTGATCCACATGAGTTGGGTCCAAAGACTTCTCTTCCGATGGAGCCATATCTCAGATGGGTCCGTATCCGTGCCCAAAAGCTGGGTATGCCATATGAAGCCGTCCTGCCTATCATTGTTGAAGTTGCTAATGAAGAAGGGGTTCTTCCGACCATCCTCCATCCTCATATGCCCACTGACATCGGGGCACTGAAAAGGTCTTGGATGCAACTGAGAGAGGAACGGGATTCTTACTGGGAAAGGTTTAACGAGAAAGAGCAGAAGATCCAGAAGTTGACTAGGCAGCTGGAGAACGAGCGGATCCTCAATGACTATGTCTGCACCAACAAGAAGCGACCATGGGAGCACTGATTGTCCTTTGATTATTTCCTTTCTAGTTTTTATTTACTTTTCAGTATTTCCTTTCTTGTAACGCCTTAAGGGCAATTTTTTGAACAATTTGAATTTCAAAGTTTATCTAATAAAAGTGTTTTTCATTTCTTGTTTACAAATTTGAATCTCTAGATTGTCTTTGAAGTCATATCATACACATTTCATCCCATGCACTTCATAACAGGTACCCATTACAGGTCTCTTATCTTCTTCGCTGTTTATTTCAGCACTCATCATGTCTGCTGAACCTTCAACTGAGCAAGCAATCAAGGCCCTACAGGCCCAGAATGACCAATTCCAAGAGCTGTTCATGAATCTAGCTAAGGGTCAGCAAGATCTGAAGACCCTGATTCTCAAAGAGAAGAAGAAGAAGAAGAAAAGGACAGTCCTGTTTAACACAGGTCACAGGTTTGGAAACAGGCTACGGGATGAAGTTGATTTGACCACCTCATCTGGAGGAAAAGATAGTCAGGAAGAAAGGATGACTCCTAGCCCTGTGCTCTCAGACAATGAGACGGACTTCGACGAAGACCATTATCCTCCGGTCGAGGATAGATACAAACAACTGGAATACCGTTTAAGTGCGATGGAAGTTCAGAAAGTTCCTGGTCTGGACTTTGGTGATCTGGGTCTATCGTCTGGGGTGGTGATCCCCCACAAATTCAAGGCACCAGCCTTTGCTAAGTAGTTTCTTGTCTGAAGCTGCACCTCCGGTCATATGTAAGGAATATTCAGTCGTACACCGCTGATAAGAACCTATGGATCCACTTCTTTCAAGACAGTCTCTCAGGGACTCAGCTTGAATGGTTTTACCAGTTGGACGGAGCCAATATCCGCAGTTGGGAAGATTTGGCTACTGCTTTCTATAGGCAGTACCAATACAATTTCGACCTTGCTCCCACGCGTACCCAACTCCAGGGTATGTCTATGGGAACGGGTGAAGGTTTCAAAGATTATGCTCAGAAGTGGAGGGACCTCGCCGGAAGAGTGCAACCACCCTTGGCTAATCATGAGCTGGTGGATATGTTTTTGGGGACCTTGTCTGGTCCATTTTTCAACCATCTGATTGGAAGCTCATCGTCTGGGTTTACAGAGCTAATTATGACCGGTGAAAGGATTAAGGCTAGCATTAAGGCTGGCAAGATACAAAAGGGTTCCACATCAAGCACCGAGAAGAAGCCTTTTAAGAAAGAGTCCAGTGCTGTCTACAGTTTGAAAAGCCAGAATAGACCTGAACGCCGCCAAGCTGTTAATGCGGTTGTTATTTCAAGACCTGCTGGTGCTCCTCAGCACAACAATCAACAAAAGGACGAGAGACCTCGAAGGAAATTCACCCGTCTCAGCATGACTTTGTCTCAGATTCTGCCGCAGTTGTTAAAAACCAATCTAGTGTTGCCAAGGGAGGCCCCGAAGAATCCCAACACTACGTCACCAAAGTACAACCCTAATGCCCGCTGTGCTTTTCACTCTGATAGCCCGGGGAATAATACAGATGATTGTTGGGCTTTAAAGAACAAAATACAGGACTTAATTGATGCTAAGGAGATTGAGTTCGAGGCACCCTAAAGACCTAATGTTGTGACTGCTCCTATGCCCAAGCATGGAGTGAATGCTATAGATGAAGACTCGTTTATGGTTTCTGTGAATGACATTGTTACCCCTTTGATGACTGTGAAAAAGAACCTTTTGCTAGCCGGTTTATTTCCGGGCTGTGACGAAGGTTGCCGTATGTGTTATGTTCTACCTACCAGTTGCCATCTTTTGAAATCAGGTGTCCAACGCCTGATGGATAGTAAAGAAATTCTGTTTGAGAAGACCGTTGTTCCTTTAGTTCGTACTGAAGAAGTTTCTATTATCACCATTTTCGACAATTCTTCCAAGGCTTCCTCGAGAAAGCCTGTTAGAATTACATATGTTCCAAGAATCGCGTTGTTGATCATCACTGTTCCTGGGCCTATCCCCTACACCTCTGATAAAGCTGTCCCTTGGCACTATGGGGCTGATGTTTATTTTCATGGAGTTAAACAAGATTTAGATGCTGATACTGACGTCAACAATATTGTTGGACCTGCTAAAGTCACCCGCAGTGGAAGACTTTTCTCACCTGATATATCTCCACCAACTGCCCGAAAGCCTGTTATTATTACACCTACCAGTGTACCTGCTACTATTCCTGTTCAAGTTCCTATTCTTACCCCTGTCGCCGAGTCATCTGACACTCGGGGCAAAGGGACCACCAGTGAGCCTGCCCAGACGGAGGCACCGAAGACGATTACCGTAGAAGCTTCTAGACAAGAGATGGAAGAGATTTTAAAGATCATCAAAAAGAGTGACTACAATGTAGTCGAGCAGCTGGGGCAAACCCCGTCCAAGATTTCTATGTTATCATAGTTGCTTTGCTCAGAGGCCCATGCCAAGGCTCTGATTACATTTCTGAAGACTGCACACGTACCACAAGAGACATCAGCTGATCAGTTTAAAGATTGCATGGCCAACCTGACTGTTGATAATGGGTTGGGTTTCTCTGACGCCTACTTGACTGCTAAAGGGAACAATCACAATGATGCCCTACATATCTCCATTGAATGCAGGGGCACTACTCTTTCTCATGTATTAGTGGATACTGGTTCTTCATTGAATGTCTTGCCTAAGAAAGCTCTAGATCGGTTGGACTGTGAAGGGTTGGAGCTGAAGCCAAGCAACATTGTTCTTAGGGCCTTTGATGGGTCTAAGACAATGGTGCATGGAGAAGTGGATATTCCGATTAAATCCGGTTCTCAGGTTTTCAACTCTACATTCTATGTGATGGATATTCAGCCATCTTATTCTTGTTTGATGGGTCGTCCATGGATCCATAAAGCTGGGGCCGTAACCTCAACGCTCCACCAGAAGCTGAAGTACCTGGTTAAAGGGAAGATTGTGACAGTACAATGAGAGGAGGAGTACATGGTGAGCCACCTCAACTCTTTCTGATATGTAGAGATGGATGGGGAGTTCATTGAGACCCCATTTCAGCATTTTGAAGAGGTTCCCTAGATCTTGGCATCAACTGAAACTGTTGTTGAAGATTCTCCTATGAATATGGCTTCCCTCAAGGATGCCCGGGCTGTTGTCGAGAAAGGTGGGTGTGCAAATTGGGGCCAACTCCCTGATTTTACACAAAAGACTAACAAGTTTGGTTTGGGTTTCACTGCAGAAGCTCAAAAGGCTATTCGGAATGCATGGATCGGAAGACCTCCCGTGTTCATCAGCAACTTGGGAGTGAATGCCATTGAAGACAGTGTTGAAGAGTCTGAGTTCGACAGTTGGATCCATCCTACGACCGACGGTGGACCAAGCAACTGGACAGCAAAGGACTTCATCCCTATTTCTTTTGTTACCCAGTAATGAAACTTTTTGTTTTGAATATGTAACAGACAATGTTTTAAACTTTACGGTCCGTTGTCTTACCCGGGGCACCGTGGCTTCATTTGTGAGGGCTTTATGTGTGTCATCTACATATATCATTAATAAAAGCATTGGACATTCTTGCATTTCAAATTTTGCGCTCCTTGTTTTTCTTTATTATATATTGCAAAACAGCTATTTTACACACACTCACGTATACAGGTCTACATCCACTCTGGATCTCACTGGTAACGACTCTTCTACTGCTAGTTATGATTTCGAAAATCCGATCAACTTAGCCGAAGACGAAGGTGAAGATGATTGCGAAGTGCCTGGTGAACTTGCAAGACTGTTACTTCAAGAAGAGAGGGCTATACAGCCGCATGAAGAGCCGGTGGAGTTAGTAAATCTGGGTACAGAGATAGACAAGAAAGAGGTCAGGATCGGTGTAAACCTGGAGCTTAGTGTGAAGCAACGGTTGATTCAGATGCTGCGAGACTACGTTGATATCTTTGCCTGGTCTTATAAAGATATGCCTGGGTCGGATACCGACATTGTGGTTCACCGATTGCCTACCAAG
The DNA here is from genome assembly GCA_948472305.1 of Vicia faba. NCBI lineage: Eukaryota > Viridiplantae > Streptophyta > Magnoliopsida > Fabales > Fabaceae > Vicia > Vicia faba. The sequence continues at coordinate 229,692,626 of OX451736.1, read as the reverse complement.
GAAGACTGTCCTCCAGTGAAACAAAAAGTCCGTCGAATACGCCCAGAGATGTCTGAGAAAATCAAGGCTGAAGTTATGAAACAGTTTGATGCCGGTTTTCTAGCAGTTACTTCGTACCCTTAGTGGGTTGCCAACGTGGTTCCAGTGCCGAAGAAGGACGGTAAGGTTCAGATGTGTATTGACTATAGGGATCTGAACAGGGCGAGTCCCAAGGACGATTTTCCTCTACCTCATATCGATGTTCTGGTTGACAATACCGCACAACATAAGGTCTTTTCCTTTATGGATGGTTTCTCCGGTTATAATCAGATTAAAATGGCTCCCGAAGACATGGAGAAGATGACCTTTGTTACTCAGTGGGGTACCTTTTGCTACAAGGTCATGCCTTTTGGATTGAAAATGCTGGGGCAACGTATCAGCGTGCCATGGTTACTTTGTTTCATGACATGATCCACCATGAGATTGAAGTATATGTCGACGATATGATTGCAAGATATCAAACTGAGGAGGAGCACCTTGATCACCTTCAGAAGCTATTTGACAGGTTGAAGTTGTATAGGCTGAGGTTAAACCCGAACAAGTGCACCTTCGGGGTGAGGTATGGTAAGCTGCCGGGCTTCGTCGTTAGTGATAAAGGTATTCAGGTGGATCCTGCAAAGGTGAAAGCCATTCAAGAGATGCCAGCTCCACAAACAGAGAAAGAGGTCAGAGGCTTTCTGGGACGTCTGAACTATATTCCCCGATTCATCTCGCACCTGACTGCTACTTGTGAGCCAATCTTCAAGTTACTGGAGAAAGATCAAGTGGTATGTTGGAACGATGAATGCCATACCGCTTTCGAAAGGATCAAAGAGTATCTCCAAGAGCCACCTATTCTGATGCCTCTAGTTGAAGGGAGACCCTTAATCTTATACTTGACAATACTCGACAACTCAATAGGGTGTGTGTTGGGGCAGCATGACGAGTCTGGCCGAAAAGAGCATGCTATTTATTACCTTAGCAAAAAGTTTACCGACTGTGAGACCCGATACTCACTGCTCGAGAAAACTTGCTGTGCTTTGGCATGGACTGCTCGCCGGCTGAGACAGTATATGCTGACTCACACTACTCTATTGATATCAAAGATGGATCCAATCAAGTATATCTTCGAGAAGCCTGCCTTGTCTGGAAGAATAGCGAGGTGGCAGATGATTTTGACTGAGTATGACATCCAATATACGACCCAAAAGGCAATCAAGGGAAGTGTGTTGGCAGACCATTTGGCACATCAGGCAGTGGATGATTACCAGTCTTTGAACTTTGAATTTCCGGACGAGAATATCATGATAGTGACTGACTGTGAGACACCTGGACCAGATGAAGGACCTGAGGAAGGATCCCGATGGTCTATGTACTTTGATGGAGCTTCGAACGCTTTGGGTAATGGCATTGGCGCCGTGATCATATCTCCTAAAGGCTCTCATACTCCGTTCACCGCCCGACTATGTTTCAACTGCACCAACAATATGGCGGAGTATGAGGCATGCATCATGGGTCTTCCAGTAGCAATTGACCTAAGGATTAAGTTTCTAAGTGTCTTCGGAGATTCCGCTCCCGTGATCAGTCAGATCAAAGGTGAGTGGGATACGAAACACCCGAACCTTATTCCTTACAAGGAGTATGTATTGACGTTGCTTCCCCATTTCGAGGAGATAACCTTTGAATACTTCCCTAGAGAGGAGAATCAATTGGCGGACGCGCTAGCTACTATGTCTTCTATGTTCAAAGTCAACTGGGACAACGAAGCTCCCCAGATTATCATTGAAAGATTGGACGAACCTGCACATTGTTGTGACATCGAGGCTGAAGAGGTAACATAAAAGCCCTGGTTTCACGAAGTAAAATGGTATCTTGAGGCTCAGGAATACCCCGAGGGTACATCTGTTAATGACAAGAAGTTTCTGAGGAGGTTCGCAGCAAAGTTCTTCATCAGCAATGGTATTCTTTACAAGCGTAACCATGATTTGACCTTACTGCATTGTGTGGATAAGAATGAAGCAGAAAGGATCATGGCGGAGTTACATGAAGGTACTTTCGGAACTCATTCCAGTGGACACACCATGGCAAAGAAAATCCTTTGGGCAGGATATTTTTGGTCCACAATGGAAGCCGACTGTTATCAGCATTCTCAGACATGTCACAAGTGCCAAGTCTATGCTGATAAGGTGCACATACCTCCTGTTCCTCTGAACGTCTTGACGGCACCTTGGCCTTTTGTAATGTGGGGCATTGATATGATCAGCGAGATCAGACCTACAGCATCCAACGGGCATCGTTTCATTCTGGTAGCAATTGATTACTTTACGAAGTGGGTTGAAGCAACTTCCTTTGCTACTGTAACCAAGAACGCCGTAGCACGGTTTATTCGACACAATCTGATCTGTCAATACGATGTACCCAAGAGGATCATTACGGACAATGGTACCAACCTTAACAACAAGATGATCACTGAGCTCTGCAAGCAGTTCAAGATACAACATCACAACTCTTCTCCCTACCGGCCGAAGATGAATGGGGCTGTTGAAGCAGCTAATAAGAACATTAAGAAGATTGTGCAAAAGATGACGGTGACATACAAGGACTGGAACGAGATGTTACTGTTTGCTCTTCATGGGTATCGTACCTCAGCACGGACGTCAACAGGGATAACACCCTATTCCTTGGTATATGGTATGGAGGCTGTCTTGCCCATTGAAGTTCAGATACCCTCTCTCCGAATCATGAAGGATGCAGGTCTGGGCGAAGATGACTGGATTCAGACCCGGCTTGATCAGCTGAACTTAATCAACGAAAAGAGACTTACTTCTATTTGTCATGGTCAGACGTACCAAAAACGGATGATCAAGGCATTTAACAAGAAAGTTAGAAGACAAGAGTATCAAGTTAGGGATCTGTTTATCAAGCACATTATCTTACCTCAAGGTGATCCCAGGGGCAAATGGACCCCTACTTACGAAGGGCCATTTGTGGTTAAGAACATTTTCTCAGGAGGAGCTATGATTCTAACCACCATGGATGGTGACGACCTTCCTCAACCCGTCAATGCAGACATAGTGAAAAGATACTACGCATGAACAAAGACCCGCTAGGTTGACTAGCCTAGGAAAAAATAAGGGCTTCCCGGCGAACCAAAAGGGTTTGGGCAAAAATAAGGAATGAAAATAAAAAATCTGTACACCCGGCAAGTTGAAAACCTGAAAAGGCGGCTTGGACAAAAAAGGGTATCCCGGTGGACTGAAAACCCGAAAGGGCGGTCCAGGCAAAAATTAGGGATCAAAGCGTAACACTATGTCTCATTGGATCACCTTGCATCTAGACTTCGATATCGACTATCAAGCTCGGACGACACTAATCAATCTGATCTACCTTCAACCAAGCAGCAAAGTGATGAGATGCTTGAGGACATAAGGGCAATAGCAGAGTTGGAACCCAGTGGGATTATTCACATAGTTGTTTTGTTTATTTTACACAAATTGTATAAATTCTATTTGTTCGGCGGCATTCTCTTACTAGGATGTCAGCCCCTTGTACAAAAACGCCTATTTACAGGCCAAACTTCAAAATCAATGCAAATTCATTTTCAGACAAATTTCAAACTGTTTTTCCTTTATCTGTTTTTGTTTTGCAAAGAACATCCAATGTTCATTTTTGATATATGCATTTGACATTAATCGATGCTCATAAATATTTACATGCGAAACAAAAAATGATTACGGGTAATATCAAAAACAGGGGCAATAAGAAGTGTCCAAGCTGTATAGTTACTTTGTCCATCAGGTACAAAGGTAGATTAAGTTGAAGAATATGGCTAAGATACCTTCACTCCCCGCAAAGTAAGACAGTAATGGTAGCTCTCCCCCAGTTGAGACTTGAAACTATGAACGAATCAACAATGCTCTCCCCAAGCAGAGTTTATCTACCATCAGCACTGAAAAGGCTTGATATCCCTGGCAGTCTTAATATTCCCCAGCGGAGTATAAGAATGTTCCCCGACAGAATACAAGATACCCCTAGTGGATTTAAAATTTGCCCAGCGCAGTTCGAAAAGCTTCCCCAACGGAATTGAAGCATCATCCCCAGTAGAAATCAGAGGATTATCCCCACAAGAGTCTAACAGGGTTATCCCCAGCAATTCGCAACTGAAATATCATCCCCAGCGGAGTCCTTTCCTTTCACAAACAGGAATTCAATCCTCAACAGATTCAATATCACCAGCAACGGTAATTCATCTCGACAGAATTTATCAGTTGAATCTTCAGCAGAGCATCTCTTCCCCACAGAGTAATCTCCTCATCAGTTTATTCCCCCAATAGAGTCATCTTCTCCTGCAGGTTTATTCTTGCAATCATCTTCGTTCACCATCCCCAGCGGAAGTGAAGAATTCAACTTTCATCTCCAACAGCTATCCGGGATTTATTTTCCCCAGCTAGAAACATTACATTTCCATACATCATGATACATGCATATACGCATCATACCACATAATCTCATTTATTTTGAGAGCATCATTGCTTGATATATATCATGCATCATGACATTGCATATCACTAACTCTTTACCTTTTCAGGGAAAGACGAATCAATAAACACTGTTGACTATTCATATGACTTGGTAGTCCCCTCAAAAAGAAACTACATCTATGGAAGACTTTTGTCTGGTCCAGTTAAATCGATCCTAAGATTTTTCTGATGTCGATCCAGTCAAAGTTAATCCAAGACCTTCTCTGGTTCAGTCAGATCGACCCTAAGATCTCCCTGATTCGTATTCCAGTTGAAGATATTCCAAGACTTTTGTCTAGTCCAGTTAAATCGATCCTAAGATTTTTCTGATGTCGATCCAGTCAAAGTTAATCCAAGACCTTCTCTGGTTCAATCAGATCGACCCTAAGATCTCCCTGATTCGTATTCCAGTTGCAGATATTCCAAGACTTTTGTCTGGTCCAGTTAAATCGATCCTAAGATTTTTCTGATGCCGATCCAGTCCAAGTTAATCCAAGACCTTCTCTGGTTCAGTCAGATCGACCCTAAGATCTCCCTGATTCGTATTCCAGTTGAAGATGTTCCAAGACTTTTGTATGGTCCAGTTAAATTGATCCTAAGATTTTTCTGATGTCGATCCAGTCAAAGTTAATCCAAGACCTTCTCTGGTTCAATCAGATCGACCCTAAGATCTCCCTGATTCGTATTCCAGTTGAAGATGTTCCAAGACTTTTGTCTGGTCCAGTTAAATCGATCCTAAGATTTTTCTGATGCCGATCCAGTCAAAGTTAATCCAAGACCTTCTCTGGTTCAGTCAGATCGACCCTAAGATCTCCCTGATTCGTATTCCAGTTGAAGATATTCCAAGACTTTTGTCTGGTCCAGTAAATCGATCCTAAGATTTTTCTGATGTCGATCCAGCCAAAGTTAACCCAAGACCTTCTCTGGTTCAGTCAGATCGACCCTAAGATCTCCCTGATTCATATTCCAGTTGAAGATATTCCAAGACTTTTTGTCTGGTCCAGTTAAATCGATCCTAAGATTTTTCTGATGCCGATCCAGTCAAAGTTAATCCAAGACCTTCTCTGGGTCAGTTAGATCGACGATAAGATCTCCCTGATTCCTATTTCAGTCGAAGTTCAGACCACCTATCAACAGTCTCCAAATGGAATCTGTAAGCCCATTCCCGATATCACAATGTTGATACCACTTCATGCGAGTGCAAATTTCTGGGCACTCTAGTGTTCAATCATCTTCCACCTTCGTATCACGAAAGGCCCGAAAACCAATCTATATCCTCAGGTTTAAGAATATTGAACAGGGGAAGCTGTTGTACCCCAAAATTTTCCCTCCCATATCTCAAAACATTGCAAGAAAAATCTCCAAGTGGCTCAAGATTGCTCAAGAGTTGGACATTCAAGCTATCTCCTAAGGCAGTCAACCTCAAATTAGGGTTTTGTGTTACATCAAGGTCCTTGAATCCAAATGACCTCAAGTGCTCCCCAATGTCCTAATATGTTCTCAAGTTCATCCATATCAAATTTCAAGCCTTGCAGAGGAAGTTTGGTCAGTCAAATGCTCAAAAGGTCCAAAAATCGACTGTGCTAGGGCAAAAGTCAATTGTGACCTACAAATAGTCAAACTTCAAGACTTTTTGCCAACATTTTCATTTTTAAGGATATTTCATCATTTGATCAAGGGTTGATCATGATTCATCAAGGATTGCTCAAAATTCATCAAGACTCAAAGGTTGCTAAATTAGGGTTTTGCAAGAAAAGTTAACTCAACTTTGAACAAGCATAACTTTCTTATACTTTATGAGAAATGACCCATAAAAAGCTCATTTTTAAGAGGATACAATTTCCTACAATCCATCTTCATACCCAAATATCAAGAAATGCACTCACAAAAAGTTACAAATTTGGACATTATAGGTCATTTTTGAAAGTCAACAAAAACACCTTTTTTTTCCAAAGCTTATAAATTAAGCATGGAACATCAAAATGAGATGATACCAAAGGGGTTGGTTATAGGACATCTCAAGCTTTCTAAAAGTCCAAGAACACCTCCAAAAGTTCAAAATTGAAGAAGTTATGCATTGTTGAAGTTGGGCATTTTTGCAAAATTGCCAAAAGTCAACTATCCCCAAAACTTCAAATTTTGTCAAATGGGACCATTCTTTTCCACTTGATTTGATCTTGTCACACTACACACGTGTCCTAGCTTCATCCTTGTGATCATTTATCAATTTTATTATTTAATTTGATTTTTTAATGAATTATTTCATTTTAAATCAATTTAAATCAAATAAAATCCAAACATTGATTATTTGATCTCTTTTTGGCTATTTCAGGATTGAATCATCATCATCAAGTGGATCAAATTCGTATCAAACATTCCATGTGAAAAAAGATTTGATTTTTGGCAAAATTGGAAAGTTATCAATGGTGAATCAAATCAAATCTCAAAACATCAATGTGCAAAGATTCAAGACCCAAAAGTTGACCTAATACATTACAGCATACATATACAAGTGAAAGCACACAAATTTGGAGGCTAGAGGCTGCAAGAACATCAAAAGTAAACTTGCAAAATTGACAAAAAGTGTGAGACTAAAATCAAACTTGGAGGCACTTTCAGGACATAACAAGCATCACAATCGCTTCCTGGCAGTTCTCAGAAGCAGAACCAATCAAGATTACGCATTCTCCAGCCTCCAAAAGCACTGTAAGCATCCCACAGATCCGCCATGTTCTTGGATTCACAAATCTTTATCCTTGCATCCATTCTCAAAAACGATTGCATATTCTGATTCCTCACATCATTTGTGAACTTTCTGCAATAATCAATTTCATTATTATGCTGTGTATCGTAAAACGCCATTGAAGGGTTCTTTAGTTTTTTTAGGGCTTTCCATTGCAGGAACAATTGGCTTGTGAGAAGGGTACCATCTTGTTCAGGGGAACAAGACGAGTTCATCCATGGTATCACCTTTCATTTATATGGCATATGCAAGATTTTAGAATGGACATGGCCTATAGCGACGGACCTTTATCCGTTGGTATAGGTGTTTTGGTTTTTGGCCACGGTTCAATGACATGGATGATGGCGTGTTGCATCCTCATTCGTCCATTCATACTTGGCGCGGTTTTTTTACTTTCTGGCATAATGATGCATTTTTATATATTATATTTAGTTTGTATTTTACTAACAATTGAGAAGCAGTGGTGCAGTGGCAAAGGCGTTGTCCAATGATCAACGGGACCTGGTTTCGAATCCCAGGTCCCCCATGCTTTGTATTATTTTTATTCAGGAATTCTAGTACAACTCCAAGCACGTAGCACATCATGGTCTCTCACTTAATCAAGCGCCAGATGGCCTAAGGCCAGATCTGGTGGTCAAGATGAGATGCCTACCATGTTACCAAGTCAAAGGGCGCGTAGAGGATCAGAAAAGTCAGCAAGGCCAGCGCCTGTTGGGCCACAAAATTGCTGAACATGCCTCCAAATTGGGTGCACCCCCCCCCCCCCCCCCTAAGTCTTTCTATTTCCTTCTTTTATTTATTTTATTTATTTGTTTGATTAATTATTTTTATTACTAATTAACCAATTAAAACTTTTTCTTAATAAAATTAAAAACCAAAAATATTTTCTTTATTAAATTTAATTTTCAGTATTTTATTTTTGTTAATAAATATTAATTTAATTAATTTAGTTTTAATTAGGAATAACTTTGATATCTTTTTGCAATAATTAAAATCAACTTAGATAATTAGGTTTTATTAACATTGATCAAATTTATTTTTATTTCTTTAAATATCAAAAATCCAAAAATATCATTTTTATTATTTAATTAATTTGTTTATTAATTTAAGGATTAATTTAGTTTAATTTCTTTTTAATTCAAAAACAAACCAAAAAATACTTCCTTTCAAACAAAGTGTCAAAATCCTAGAACTTGCGCTCGATTTAATTTTCCGCACGCGATCTTTTTTATTTCAATATTATATCTGTTTCCGGAATGTAATAGCTTTAACTAGGACTATTTTTATCGTTTTATTTATTTTCCGCATTTTAATTTCAAGGGTTGCTTTTGGCGATGTAAATACCCGACGCCTTGTAATAGTTAGTTTAATTTCCGCAATTTAATTTCCGCAACTTATAAACTGTTAGATGTTTGATAATAGGGAATGCATGACAAGATCAGATGTTTAACTTAAAATCAACATAGATAACCATTGACATATACAAAGATAAAATAAACTGAAAACAACACACTCGCACATGCGCACTCTTAGGGTGCACCTCACTTGGTTGCCTTCTAAACGCAAACCAGCATTCCAAAAATAGTCAATTCTCTCCCACCGTATCACAGAAACCTTAATTCCTCTTGATTTTTTCAATGCATTTAATATTATCGGTGCTTTGTGATAAACCCATAGACTTAAGTGTCTCCATTAATGATTGTTGAAACATCTTACACTCTTCAACCAACTTTTCTTCAAGTTCAGCTCTAAGTTTTGTTTCCAATGTTGCAAGTCGTTCATTTACGTCAATATGTTGTTGTTGACGTGACCTTCCAAAGTAAGTGCTTTATTTATGGCATTTTCCAACACCACAAACACGACCTCCATGCTCATATGTTCCAATGGCTAATGTTAAGATATCGTTACATCCATCCAGAATAATTGCACCTTTTCAGCTTTTTGAACTAGAGAATCCTACAAAATTCAAAAACCACAATTAATCAATCACAAATATATTGATACTTGAAGTATTTTTCATTGTTTACTTACAATTTTTTAGCAACCTCTTGTGTAGATTTTGATTTGTATTCTCCTCCTTTCTTTTTTCGTGCTCTCTTCCATAACTCATGGCGTGATGGTGGAGATGGACTACCATTATCATCTAATGTGGAATTATCTCTCGATGATGACTTTTCTTTTATAATTTTATCCTCAAGCAAGCGATACCCTCCACGAGACAATAAGTGTGGGTATACATTCTTAGCCACATTATCCTTACCCTTTTGAATTTTTCTTATTATAAACTCAAAAAGTTATTAATCACTAAATATAATAAAAATGTTATGCACACAAAAACATATAACTCCTACTAACCTTAAATTCAGGGGTATCTCGAATCTTGAGAAACTCTTTCCATGCGTCTTCCGTAATAAAGTTATACTTGACATATGGAGGAGGATCATTTTCTATGGGATGATTAATATATCTGTCTGTGAGTTATGTCTTAAAACCTCTCAATCGCTCTCCCGCATATTTAATCCATTCTTTCTTCAACCTATCCTTCTTTGGATCTTTACATTCTGGAATAGTGAAATGAGCCTACAAATATAGTATATGTCATATGTTGTTAATTAGTATATGATTATAAAATATAATAAAGTGTTATATTTAAAATACCTGAATATCAGTCCAAATAGCATCTTTTATGCCTTCATCTACTTCTTTCTAATCATTTTTCACAATACTACAATATTGCCGAGCAAGACATGCTATATAACTCTTAAAATGTGTAGCATTTTTACCAACACCAATACATTCATAGGTTCTTAGATTAAACTCAACCTTTATCTTTTCACCTCTTTGATGAACTTTGTCAATTTGTGTCATGAAAGTGGGACCTCTAACTCTTATTTTATTGGGGTTACTAGATGAAGAAGGATTATCGTTTGAATCACCCATGTATCTGTTTACACAAAATAAAAATAATTAGAAATAAAATTAAACACAAAATAAAAACAATTAGAAATAAACTTAAGCACAAAATAAAAATAATTAGAAAATAAAGTAACATGGAATTAACTTATAAAAAAATTCTCACTAGTCCTTCCATATCCCTTCTTCATGGTCTATGCGAATAGCATGCACATCATCCCCTTCATTTTCTTCAATGAATGTAGTCACATTTGTTGAGAAAGGATGAGTTTCGGAAATATCAAGATTCTCATCATGATTTTCATCACTATCACAGACCTTTCCTTATAAAACCACTGACCACTTTTTATTAGAAGGATCTGTGACATAAAACACTTATTTTGCTTGAGATTCCATGATGAAAGGTTCGTTCGCATAAGCTAACTTGCTAAGATCAACCAGTGTAACTCCAAATTCATCGATTCTTACACCACTGTTGATATCAATCCATTTGCATTTAAATACATGAACTTTAAACACAACATAATTAACTTCCCAAATCTCTTCAATCACCCCAAAGTACGGTGTAGATGCCATAACTGGGTTTTTATCTTTAGCACTATAGAAATGCATGAACTCGGCCAGAATCATTACCCCACTATTTTGCGTGGTACTACGGTCATCCTTTGACTTTGTATTAAAAGAGGTTTTATTAATATCATATCAACTCCAAGTTATTATGTTACATTTAGGCCCATAAGACAACCACTTAATTGTATTAGAATCACTATCTTAATTAGCAATTCTTTCTTTAAACCACTCAGAGAAACTCTTATATTCTCTTTTAACAACCCTCTTTCATTCATCTTGGGGTACTTTTTCTTTATGATGCTTTTGTGAGCAGATAAGTAAGGTTGAACTTCATCTATGTTAGTCAATATATACAAATGCGCTTGAACAACCACATCAATAATTAAGCTCTTGACCTTTAAACCTTGTGTACCCACACCCTCATATCTTCCATCATGACGAGACTCGGGAACCCCTACAGCATCCACTCCTGACAAATAGTTAGAACAAAACTCAATTGCTTCTTCTACAATGTACCTCTCAATAATCGATGCTTCCGGACGGTATAGGTTTTTTGTATACCCTTTTAGGATCTTCATGTATCGCTCTATTGGATACATCCACCGTAAAAAAATTGGACCACATAATCTAATCTCCCTTACTAGATGAACAATCAAGTAAACCATAATGTCAAAAAATGAAGGAGGAAAATACATATCTAATTGGCACAAGATAACTGCAGCCTCATTTTCCAAATCATCTAACTTTAGTGGATCAATGGCTTTACAACAAATTGCATTGAAAATTAAGCACAACCTAGTTATAGTCTTCCTAACGTTGTTAGGCAATATCCCACGAATAACCAATGGTAGTAGTTGTTGCATTAAGACATGACAGTCGTGAGATTTTAAGCCAACTAATTTAAGATCTTTAACTGATACAATCCTCTTGACATTTGATGAGTAACCATGCGGCACTTTGATACTTTGTAAACACTCACAAAAACTTGTTTTCTCTTTTTTAGACAAAGTGTAGTAGGCAGGAGGCAAATATGTCTTGTTACCTATATATTGTGGAGTTAATTCTTCTCGTGTACCCATCAAACCCAAATCCAGACGAGCATTAATACCATCTTTTGTCTTGCCTTGAATGTTGAGAAGTGTTACGATTACACTATCGCATACATTTTTCTTCACGTGCATCACATCAATATAATGTCTTACATCAAGACTAGACTAATATGGAAGATCGAAGAAAATCAATCTCTTTTTCCATACATTTTTCACAGTAGATCATTTTTGGTACTTTCCAAAGACAACATCAAGTCCCTGTTGTCGCTGATAAACTTCCTCTCCAGACAAGGGCTTTGGAGCAACACCATGCTCTTGTTCCCCATTGAAAGCTTTCCACAATCTACGATATGGATGATAACATTTTAGAAATTTTCGATGCCCATGATAAACGGTCTTCTTTCCCTTTTCAAGATGATGGTAACATGTGTCTTTTTCACATATAGGACACGCCTTATGCCCTTTAACTTTATACCCATGCAAATTACCATATGTCGGAAAATCGTTGATGGTGCAAAACAACATGGCACGCATATTGAACTGTTCGCCAGAATACGCATCAAAAACATCCACCCTTTCCTCCCACACCACTCTTAAATCATCAATCAGTGGACTTAGATAAACGTCTATGTCATTTCCTGGTTGTTTTGGGCCCGATATCATGATTGATAACATAATATATTTACGCTTCATGCACAACTTAGGAGATAGGTTGTAATTCATCAGGAGAACAGGCCAAGAACTATGGTTAGTACTCAGATTACCAAATGAATTCATTCCATCAGTAGCAAGTCCAAGTCTAAGGTTTCCCGACTCTTTGCCAAAATTTGGAAACAAAGAATCTATTTTCTTCCATTGCAAAGAATCAGCTACATGACGAATTTGTCCATCATATTTTCTTTCTTCTGCATGCCATCTAAGATTCTTTGCATCATTTGCATTGGAAAATAATCTCTTGAACCTTGAAATTATTGGTAGGTACCATACCACTTTCGCAGGAGGACCCTTTTTGACCACCTCATAATTAATTAATTCACCATCTTTCTTTTTGTAGCGTGACGCCTTGCACTTCGGACAATGATTATAGTTTACATACTATTTTCTGTATAATATGAAATCATTAGGGAATGCATTTATCTTTTCATACTCCAAACCCATTGGACACAATATTTTCTTCGACTCGTAATAACGACTTGGCATTACATTACCTTATGGAAGCATTTCGGTCAATAATTCAAGCAACTCAGTAAAACTTTTATCAGTCCACCCATTCTTTGCCTTCAGATTAAATAATTTTAACACGGCTGATAGACGTGTAAATTTTTTTCATCCCGGGTACAATGGTTTATCCTTGTCACTGCATAGAGTATCATACACATGCGCCCTCTTAAACGAATCTCGTCCAATATCACGCATCATGTCTTCTAGACGATCATCCATTTCTACACTAACATAATCTCTTTGAGACACATTTGACTTTTCTACTACTTCATCGTGCCATATCCATTATGTATAACTTTGACAAATCCCTACACAAATTAGATGATCCATAATTTCTTTCTTACTACATTTTGGTTCTTTATTTGCACAACGAACACATGGACAAAGAAAAAGCGCAAGAAGACTTTTTTTAGCATTACTTTCAACAAACTGTAGAAATTCCATCACTCCATGTTCGTACTCGTCACTTAATCGATTAGCTCTCATCCAATTACGATTCATAACTATGTTCACATGGAGGAAGGTCTGACGAAGGGTGTGCCCGCGCCTGCGCTACTTCACGGAGATTCTGAGATTTCAAGTTGTGCTGCTTCGCGGAGAAAGAAAAATAGAATCAAATTTCAATGGCAGGGTGATAACTCTATTAAGTTTGACAGGTTAAATATAAACTGTGTGTTTCTGAGAGGACCATTAATGTTTCTTTCGAAGGTTTCTAAGGAGACAATTTCTCTAATGAAAAAGAATGACATATACACAACATGTACTATATTCTTAACTCTATACAAAATATATACTATTTATAACTAATTAGACTTAATTAACCTCTCTAAGAATAATAAATTGTTTAGTAATTAAAAACAGATATGAACAAAGGAATGGATTCACCAAGCCACTGAGTTAGTATCTAGTATAATCTTCTAATTGTTTTTATATGTACTTCTAATTTTTTATAATGTATCTCAGTAGAAATCCATAGATATACAATGAAATTGAACAAAATATCTTAAAAACTTTTTTGTATATATACCTCTTAGAAATCCATATATATACAATAAAGTTGAACAAAATAGAAAATTTCTTACCGGAATCGTAGTTGAACGACGAAGAGGGTTTCAAAGACGGCGACAGGCTGTGACGGTTAGAGATTCGAGGCCGTCTTCGTGCACAACGGGAAATGGAAGCTTGTGAAGGACGTCTTCGTGCAGGACGCCGCAGATCTACGAGGAGACGGTGGAGGGAGGAGGGAGTTCGTAGGCGGAGACAGACGGACTGTATAGGCGGAGCGGAGCGGAGGGCAGAGACAGACGGACTGTGTAGGTGGAGCGGAGGGCGGAGATGGACAGACTGTGTAGCAGTGAGAGTTTTAAGGAGAAAAATAATGAAATGTATAACAGTGAGAGATTATTTCTTAAATATATATTATAGTTTTTACATTGGTGGAAATCAATAACCGATGTAATAGTTACGTCAAAATCATGTTTTTACATCGGTGCATATCAATAACCGATGTAATGGTTACGTTTTGAGGTTTTTTACATTGGTGGATCGCAAGGCCCGATGTAAGGGTTTTCCTGTTTTTCACATCGGTGGATCGCAAGGCCTGATGTAAGGTTTTGCGAGTTTTTTATTTACCATTTTTCCACCTAGTTTTTTATTTACAAAACTGCCATCGTGTTTTTTTTACAAAACCTTTTACATCGATGGATTAATTGGCCCGATGTAATAGCCATTGAAAAATATCTTTTTAATATTTTTTATATCATTTCAAATAAATACCTGATTGTTATACGGTGGGAGAACTGACTTGAGGGTCTTGCGTTTTATCGCAAATGTTGCGGTTAGCAAGAGTCGCCATCGACTTTTCTTTTATCCAAAAGGAAAGGTAAAAAAAGCACAGGAAAGACCTTTGAGATGTTTTCTTGAGTTCGGGGGGTAGATTATGAAAAGGGAAGGTATTAACACCCTCTTCATCCATGGTTTTCTATGGGCTCTTAGTTACTTGCTAGATCACTTACTTTTGTTGTTTGAAAATGTGTTTGGTGTGGTTTTGAAAGTATTTGTAAAAGAGGCCATTCGTTTAGGCAATCTTTGTAATGATTATCGTTCGTAAGAATGTATACAAAGATGTTTGTCTTTTTGAAAACGTTTTCAATGTTTGGAAGATGTTTTGAAATGTGTGTGTTTATTTTGAAAATAGCAAGGATGGTTGTTTGAAATTAGAGCAAGTAACTAGAAGCAATCTACCTACTCAAATGTCTTTCTTTTACATTTTCTATTCCTTTGACATTGTTGTCTTACCATTAATTTGGTAAGAAACCCTATCTTTGGATGTAAACGGGACGGGCGTGGGTCATCGTATAACCATGATTAGCAATGTTGCAAAGTATCTTAGCATTTTGAAGGACCAAGATCATTTTTGTAAGGCAACCTTGAATAACGTCATCGAGGGACTATGATCTTATACTTGTTTTTTTTGCCAAGATACTTCGCATGCGTAATATGGCCTATTTTTGTATAAGGCAACCAAGTGGAGAAACCCTAAGGATGCTTGTGTGCAAGTGTATCATTTTCATGCTTTGATTTTATCTTATATTTAGGGTTTTCTATTTTACTTTGTTTTGATCTTATCATACAAACCCTAATTACTAATCATGGCATGTAAAATGGTAAATTGCGTAATGTAAACATTACTAAGCTATTATAACAATTTTATGGGAGGGGGAATACAAATTTGAATGGGAATTTGCAAGAAATTAAACCTAAATAAATTATTACAACCAAATCGAATTTGTACAAGTATTAGAATAAATAAAATACAATATTTAAAGATGCAATATAATGTACATGTAAGAAAAGATTTTTGTCTTGTTTTTATGTAAAAGAAATTTTAATCTAAACCTAAAAATATAAGGAAAAGAAATTAATTTTTAAAAGGGAGGCTTAACCCTAATTATTATTTTAAAAGAAAATAAAGTTCTTATATATTATTTTTTAGGTATTTTTTTGTATTAAAATAATAAATAATATTGTATAAAAATATAAAATTTTAAATATGCAAAAATAAATATTTATAAGTATGAAATGAAAAATAAATTAAACTAAACATGTTTTAATTATATTTTACAAGTTTATTAAGAAAAATAAATAATATATATTGAAGATAAACATATAGTTTTATGTGCAAAAATAAAATAAAGTAAAATAAAATATGATATTATCAAATTTATATTTTTTAGGATTTTTATGCATCAAAGAAAATATTTAATATTATTAAAATGAAAATAAAACAAATTAAATAAAAATATAAAAATAGTTGGGCAAATGGGGTGTCTTGAATAATCAGATGGTGAAAGTTAGAAAAAACAACTAAGCCCAACGTGGAGGCCCAAACCTACAAAAAGACAAAACTGAAAAATGGAAGAAAATGTGAAAAAACACAAAAGTAGCACCCAGGTTCGAACCCAGGACATGGGTCTCACCAGCGCGCTACTTTGCCACTGGGGTGGCTATACATCCTTTGTTTTAAGTGAATCGAAAAAACATAACATGAACAAAGTCCTTACCCTGTACTTCATCTTCTTCATCAAGCTTGGTCGGATGTCCTGTAACTCTCTCATTCTTCCATGAAAATGAAAACTCATAACATGAAAGTTGTAGTATTTGATATCATGATTCTAACCATATAAGTTATGTAAGCTAACAATCAAATATCAGAAAGAATTTTAAAAGCCCTAAATTAAAACCTATTTTTTCCAGAAACTTCAAGTTCTAAATTCTCTAAACTCAGGTCAAATAAATGCAAGATAAAGATATGTACAATTTCGTTGTAATGAGGACTACATTATTTATTCACAAATCATGGCCAATGGTTGCTTGTACAAGGAGATAGAATTTGAGATTTTACTTCTTTCAGTTGAAATCGTGGATGGAACTGGAGTGAGTTTGATGGAGGCCTGATGCTCTCTTGAGCTTCCTTGAACCTCCCTAAAGGTGTTCCAACCCTTGCCTTGCTTTGAAAGTGTATGAAACTCCTTGGCCAAGTCAACCTGCAAGCTTTGAAAACAAAAATGGCAGATGATGGATAAGTGGTTACAGTACAGGGATGAAGGTCTGGATTGGTTATATATCAAGTAGGTAAGATGTTTTGATGATCAAGACTTGAAAGGTACGAGCCAAATAGGAGATTGGTATGCTTATGCAAAAACTGTAAGTCTTGACATTTTTCTTCTGGTGTTTTTTAGTTTGGGAGTGTTTTTGTCTTCAAGTAGTTGTGTGTTATGTTGTATTATGTTTGTATATTAGTATGGAATCAATTTCATGCCAACCCTCTAACAGATGTGCCCGTTCTCACCTTTTTGCAACCTTTCTTGCTTTTGAAGTAAAGTGAAGGGACAAGGCTTGCCATGTTTGTACTTTCTTTCTTAGGGTTGGTATATACTTGTACAAATTGCTTTAGGCCTATAAGACTTGTATGTGCAATGGAGACAGGTTCAATGCTCAAGAATTGGAAAGTGGCAAAAGTTGAGCTTTTTCAAAATGGCAATGGTTACTTTATGCCATTTATGGAATTACAACTTGGGTAATGGCTCTAGGGCATGTCAAAGCTTTTTCAACTGAGCAAGCATTAAATTAAGGAGTGAGGAACAAGTTTGGGACCTGTAAAGCATGGATTAGGCAGCATAAGTACTGATTGGAACTTTGTTCTTCATGAAATGACTTGGACAAAAAGTGAGAAATTGCCAACTTCATCTCTTCGATTCTCTCTACTAAAAAATGATCTTGAGGAGTTCTTGGACATTTTAGAAATCTTGCAATGTTCTCTATAACTTATCTTTGAAATGAATTTCAATATACCTCTTGGAACTAGGTGAAAAATTGCCATGAAGTTGGATCCAAAACCTGCCTAAATTAGGGTAAAATTTCACTAAGTTATTTAGTTCATGAGCATGTATTCATAAATTTATATCTTGAGATCCCAAAATCTTTAGGGAAAAGTGTATGAAGCAAAGTTGTATATTTCCTGGAGGTCTATAAATTTCATTTTGAGAACTTTCTTTGAATCATTATGTATCATGGTGAAAAAATGGCCTAAAGTTGAGAAAAAATAAGAAATTTTCTATACTTAGAAAATTTTATAAGTTAAGAAAATTTTCAAATTTAAACCCTAATCTTCAAACTTGGATTTCTTGATGAACAAGTTTCACACTTTGACATATTTTGATGAATTGTGACCCTTGGCACTTGATTTTGACCAAAAAGTCAAAGTTTGACTTTTCAGTGTACAGTTGACTTTTGATCAGTTGACTACAAATTTGATCTGTCAATCCAATGAAATTGAAATGTTTTGAGCCATGTAATTAGGTCAAGATGATGCAATTTAATCCTTGAAATCATGTTTTAACTCAATTGGTCATTTGCTAGGTTAAAAATCAAAAATTGCCCTTCCTTAGTCAAAACCCTAATTTGACCATTTTGCCCTTTTGATGATTTGATCAAATTTCTTGAGGAATTGTGATCCAAACTTGATCAAATGATATATATGAGTCTAAAATGGTGATGTGGATAAAAAAATATGAAGTTTGATTGTAAATTAGCCATGGTTGACTTTTTCCCCAATACAACTAATTTTTAGGTCAACTGTCTAATTGACTGATCAAAATATGGTTCAAGGCTTGAAACTTGTCCTGAGTGATCTTAGGATCCATAATGATGTTTGAAAGTCACATGAAGCATTGATAGTCCAAAAATCCTTGTGCAACCTCAAACCCTAATTTTGGGTCACTAGTGTATGATGATATGCCTTGAGCTGACCAAACCCTAATCCAGTCTTGAGTCAAAGAAATCTTGTGAGAAAAGTTTTGATAAATGAGAGGGAAAATTTTGGGGTACAACAGCTGCCCCTGTTCAATCTTCTTTAAACTTGAAGAGTTAGATTGGCGAGTTTTTCCATTCGTGACTCGAAGGTGAAAGTTGATTGGACACTATAGTGCCCAAAAATTTGCACTCGACGATGTGTAGTTGAGGGAATGGGCTTAAAGATGCTATTTGGAAAAGTGATAGAATCTTGTTGGAGATGGGCTTGTAGATGCCATCCAAAATGTTTGTTGAACTGTAAGTAGTAAGCTGAAAGAATGAGTATCAGAATGGCATCCGTGTCTGGAGCGTATCTGTGCTGTATCTGAAGTCTGCATCTGAATGAGTATCAGAATGGCATCCATGTCTGGAGCGTATCCATACTGTATCTGAAGGTTGAATCTGAATGAGTATCAGAATGACATCCGTGTCTGGAGCATATCCATACTGTATCTGAACTTGAATATCTGAATGAGTATTAAAATGGCATCCGGGTCTGGTGCGTATCCATACTGTATCTGAACCTTGAAATCTGAATGATTATCAGAATGGCATCCGTATCTGGAGCATATCTATATTGTATCATGATTGAATATTGTTAATGGTAGCTGTTAATATTATCCTGAAAAGGGTGAAATGTCAGCTAAAATACAAAGTTATGTTTTATGAAATGTATGATGCAATGTATTTATTTTATCAATGTTTATGATATATGGATGTAATGTATGCGAATGTAAGTTGATTTGCTGTATTGCTGTATGGTTGAGGAAAATAAATCGTTGAATGCTGCTGAGGATATATGGATTCTTCATGTCTTGAAGTTTGAAGTACTGACAAAATTCTGTTGTGAGAGTAATGCCGTATACTGCTTAAGGAATTCCGAGAAATTTGACGACCTCTATTGGGGATTAATAATTTGAAGGTTTAGTTTCGTTGAGGATCTAAATGACGTACTGTGGGGATTGCTTATGGAATAGCCTAGAGACGTTTTCCGGCTCTTTCAACCTATCAGTAATTGTCTTTCTCATTTTGTTTATTTGTAAACAATAATTATGTTCAAATGCATATGTTCATTAATGAATCATTTGGATGTTTTTGCAAATAAAACACAAGTGCGAAAAGACAAATAGTTTTATGTATTTTCAAAGAGATATCTTTGTATTGACTTTGAATAAGTATTTTGTACAAAGGAGACAATCATTCTAGTAAGAGAATGATGCAATAAGAAAAACTTTATACAAAGAAAGATAGCTATGTATAATAATCCCATGGGGTTTCCATTCTGCTATAGCCTTCGTATCTCTAAATATCTTGTCTATTTGTTGCTTCGTCCGAAGATGATTGAATTAATCAGAAACTCTGAGTTTGTCAGTGGAAGTCAAGAGGTTATCCTCAAAGTGATCCGACGGGACATAGTCATACGCTTTAATTCCCTAACTTTTGTCTGGACTGCCCTTTCGGGTTTTCCGTCCACCGGGAAACCCTTTTTTGCCCAAGTCACCCTTTCGGGTTTTCAGCTTGCCGGGTGTACAGATTTTTTTATATTTTATCCCTAATTTTTGCCCGAACCTTTTTGGTTCGCCGGGATGCCCCCCTTTTTTTTGTTGCCTAGGCGTATCAACCTAGCGGGTCTCTTATGCGTAGTATCTTTTGAATATGTTTGCATTCGCAGGGTGTGGCAGGTCGTCACTGTCCATGGTGGTTAAGATCATCGCCCCGCCAGAGAATATGTTCTTGATCACAAATGGCCCTTCATAGGTAGGAGTCCATTTGCCCCTGGGATCACTTTGTGGCAAGATGATATCCTTGATGACTAGATCTCCAACTTGATATACTTGGCGTCTGACTTTCTTGTTGAAAGCCTTCATCATCCGTTTTTGATACATCTGACCATGGCAAAAAACAGTAAGTCTCTTTTCATCAGTTAAGTTTAGTTGATCAAGTCAAGACTGGATCCAATCGTCCTCATTCAAACCTGCATCCTTCATAATTCTCAAAGAGGGGATTTGAACCTCAATAGGCAAGATAACCTCCATGCCATAAACCAAAGAATAGGGTGTTTCCCCAGTTGATGTACGAGCCGTGGTACGATACCCGTGGAGAGCAAATGGTAGCATCTCATGCGTCCTTGTAGGTGACTGTCATTTTCTGTATGATTTTTTTAATGTTTTTATTTGCAGCCTCAACGACAGCATTCATCTTTGGCCGATAGGGGGATGAATTGTGATGCTGAATCTTGAACTGTTCGCACAAAGCGGTGATCATAGTATTGTTAAGATTTGTACCATTATCAGTGATGATCCTTTCTGGGATACCGTACCGGTAAATGAGATTTTGCTTGATGAAGCGGGCAACAACATTCTTAGTAACAGATGCGAAGGAAGCTGCTTCGACCCACTTTGTAAAATAGTCAATGGCCACTAGAATGAAGCGGTGTTCATTGGAGGCTGTAGGCTTGATCTCTCCAATAATGTCGATTCCCCACATAGCAAAGGACAAGGATCCATCAAGACATTCAGAGGAACCAGAGGTACATGCACCTTGTCAGCATAAATTTGACACTTATGACAGGTTCGAGAGTGTTGATAGCAGTCTGCTTCCATGGTAGACCAATAATAGCCTGCCCGTAGGATTTTCTTCGCCATCGTATGCCCACTGGAGTGAGTGCTAAAAGTACCTTCATGTAATTCAACAATGATCTTTTCAGCCTCAATCTTATCCACACATCGGAGCAGAATGGATTCATGGTTGCGTTTGTACAGGATGCCATTACTCAGGAAGAACTTATCAGAGAATCTCCTTAAGAACTTTTTATCATTGATTGAAGCTCCTTCTGGATATTCTTGAGCCTCGAGATACCTCTTGACTTCATGAAACCAAGGTTGGCCCACTACCTCTTCAATATTAATCTCGTGACAGTGTGCTGGTTCATCCATTCATTCAATAGTGATCTGGGGAGCCTCGTTATCCCAATTAAGTTTAAACATGGATGACATTGTGGATAGAGCATCTTCTAGATGATTTTCTTCTCATGGGAAATGCTCGAAGGTAATCTGCTCAAAATGTGGTAGCAATGTCAAAACATGTTCTTTGTAAGGGATAAGGTTTGGGTGCTTAGTGTCCCATTCTCCTTTAATATGACTGACGACCAAAGCTGAATCTCCAAACACATCCAAAGATTTGATTCCCAAGTCTACGGCAGCCTTGAGACCAAAGATGCATGCTTCGTATTCCGCCATGTTGTTCGTACAGTTGAAGAAAAGTTTGGCAATAAAGGGAGTGTGACACCCTCTCGGAGATATGAGTACAGTGTCGATACCATTACCAAGTGCATTGGATGCCCCATCAAAGAACAGGGTCCATCAGGATCCTTGTTCAGGTACGTCATATGGTCTGATTTCTTCACAGTTGTCTAATGTCATGATTTTTTCATCAGAGAATTCAAATTTCATGGACTGATAATCTTCCATAGCTTGGTGAGCAAGATGTTCAGCTAGCACACTGCCCTTTATAGCTTTCTCGGTATTGTACTGTATATCATATTCTGTTAGGATCATCTTCCATCTAGCTATCCTCCCAGACAGAGTAGGTTTTTCAAATATGTACTTTATCAGATCCATCTTAGATATCAACAAAGTAGTATGAGTCAATATATACTGTCTTAGCTGGAGAGCAGCCCATGCCAGAGTGTAGCGATAAAAAATGTAGCGGGGTAAATCGGAGATCGAATTATTGATTAATTCGTCTCACAAAAGCAAGAGTCGCCACCGCGCTTTATTATTTCCAAGGGAAAAGGGGAAAGAGCGAAATAAAACCCTAAATATGCAATGTAAAATAATACTTTTTAAAAGTAATGAAAATACAAGGCGTTTTTGAAAAGAGATCTATGGTTCGGGGGTTGGTTATACAATGGGAAGGTATTAGCACCCAATGTATCTATAGTACTCTATAGGAACCTTTTGAAATATCTGTTTATTAAAATGCGTTTATTTGATCGAAAATAAATTGTTTTGGACGAAAAGGGATACAGACGGGTTTTTGAAGGTACGACGACCTAATGTCGAAGTTTTGGCTTAAAAGGTATAAGTTTTGAAAAGATTGAATATTTGAGGAAAAATTGTCTTAAGTTTTAATGAAATGAAAATATTCGCGTGATTGGACTTGAGGACGTGAAGTCAACAAATTTAATCATTTTTCCCTTGGATTTAGACGTAAACGGAATAATCAAATAAAGATGGAATAATTAAACACAAAATTATGCAGATAATGATTAAGTTATATATAACTACAACAATGATTAAATAAACAGATTAAATGGCGTGAACATGTATTTTTTTAGATTTTTGTCTAATGTTAAGGAAAAGAAAATGTTTTAATAGTTTTCATTTTTTATGCATTTTTTAATATAGACAAAGCATGAGAATTAATTTAAAGAAAAGATAAAATGTTTTAATTCTTAAATTCTATTTTTTTAATATATTTTTGTATTAGTATTAACTAAAGCGAGGGAATTAACTAAAGAAAACAAAATGTTTTTAAGTTTTAAATTTTATGTTTTTTAATATTAATAAAAGTATTATTTTTAAGAGTTATTAAATAATTAAACTAAATTAGAACTTTAAATGGTTATTAACTTAAATCTAGTCAAAAAAAGGAATACTAAAATAAAATACTAAATTAATCCAAAACTTAAACTATTAAAGATTGGGTAAAATATTAAAATTTGTCTAATTAAATTCACCTCTTATTGGTTAACTCTAATTAACTAAATTAATAAAACTCTAACAAAACTAATAGAAAATAAATAGAAGTAGAGGTATATATAAAAAAAGGGTAAATAATTTACAGGGGCCAAAGGGGATTCCAAGGGGGCCCAAATCAAAACAAGAAAAGGGGGTGCAAAAAAGGGATTCGTTGGGCTTATGCAGTGAGACGGGCCAGGTCCATCAGATTTCATAATTTGTTTTTTTTAGGGTTAAACATTGTTTTAATTTTGAGAGAAAGGGATTAGGGTTTTGGTTTAACAGCAACGGCGCTCATTCATCCTCACTTCGTCTTCTTCGTCTTTCTTCTCCGCTGCTCCCACGCGTTGCTCTCATGTCCGCCTCTGACTTGCCTTTGCCCGAGCCACCAACGTCTCTTCTTCCCCGTGTGTTGCTCCGCGATAAGGTGAAGGTGATGATTCGCATTAAGTTTTATGATTTTTTGCATGTTATGATTTGATGTTCATTTTGATTCTGACTTCGAGCTTGTTACATGATTTTTGTTGAGATGGTAAAAAAGGAAAAGGGAAAAACAAGGCTACCTTTAATGGAGGAAAGGGAGAGACGTTATGGAGGCTCGATGGCAGAGGAAAAAAAAGCGCGATGCTGTGGCTTACTCCTGGTATTTCGTTCCTTTGTCCCTTTTGTTTAGTGATGAAAACTCTGAAAACGGAAAAAACTTTATCTTCTTCTTCTTGGTGCTTCCCTGCTTCGTGTGTTTCTTTTCCTTCTTCTATGCCGTGGGCTTGATGTTTTGCTTCAATTGCTTTTTCTATATTTTTGTTGATGACATGTTCAAGGATGAACCTTTTAGGTTCTGAGAATTTGTGGCCTTTGAACACTTGTTGTATGCTGATATTTAAATGATGCTACTGTTGAAACATTTCTGTTTTGATTAGCTTGACTTCTTCTTCCTCTTGCCTTGCTCCTGTATGCTTGAGTTATTGGCCTATGATGATAACTCTGAGGCTTTTTGTGGGTTTGGAAATAGTTTTATGGTTTATGCTTTTGTGGTTATGGTCGATTGCTTCAGGTTTGGCCTAGCTTGGTTTAACAAGTTGGACAGGTTTTAGGCCATATTGGTTTGAAAGGCTATATTGGTTGTTGTTTTGGTGAGGCTATACGGTTTTAACGAGTTGAACAGGTTTTGATGGTTTTAGGCCATAAGGTCTATGTTACATGTTATCACTTTTGAAAAGGGATAAGGTTTTGGCCTAGTTTGTGGTTTGTGGGCATAAGGTTGTTACAGGTTTCAACAGGTTTAGGCCATGGTTACTGGTGTATGCAGGTTTAGGCCATGGTTATGGTTTTTGCTGTCTTGATACCGTAGGTTCTATGGGTTTTGCTTTGAGACCTTAAGAAAATTTTTGTATTTTTTGTTTGACAGTTTTGTTTCTAGGCTTTGAAAACAGGTTGGACTCTCTGAATTTTTTTGAAGGGGGTTTGATGTGTTATAACAGTTTTTACTGGCTCTTTGTTTATGTTACAGGTTGTATATATTTTTTGGTATATTTCTTGATACTCTGCACCATACTGTTTTATCAGTTTTGTTTTGTATCCTCTTTCATGCTTTCTTTCTTCTTACTGGATGCTGCTGATTTGTTTGTTATCCTTTTTCTGCCTAAGCCAAAAACCTGTAAACCACACTCTTCCTCTCTTCTCTCTCTTAAGTACAATTGAAACATTAAAATGTTGTTATGTACTTTATTTGTTCTGAAAAAGCAAACTGGAAAATGATGAGAAATGGAAATGCATTATGCTTGCATATTTGGATTTCAAACTGCATGCTCTTTGTCAATGATATTGTACAGCATGGGAACCTTTGTGTTTTTGGCCTTTTCCCCCATGTTTGCATGTTTACGTTGGAATTTTGGAAACTTGCATATGCTGTTTTGTATTATGCTTTTGAAATATGCATGGGATTTGAAACATGCAGTTGGCTTTTTAATTATGCAGTTTTCAATAAAAATGCAATTTTGACCAAAAAAATGAATTTGTGCATATTTAAATTTGTGCATTCATTTTTATCAATAAAAATTCATCCCTTTTTGTGAACCGGGAGAAATCTCGTGATTTGCAAAAAGGGTAAAAACTGATTCCAACCGTTTGCTTTTAATGATGAACGATTAAAATTAATTTTCTGCTTTTCATTATTTATTTCTGACTTTTCTTTTAATTTTTTTTTGCAGGTAAAATTAAATGAGCAAACAAAGAAGCATTGGATAGAAGATGAAGATTTACAACTTAGGAAAAATTAGGATAGCTTTTATTTTACTTTAAACATTTTATATAATTGTTATTGTAAATATTTGCAAATAATACAGTATTTAGATAACAATTGTAATAATTAGAATAAAGATGAATAAAATTCTATTATTTTACCCATTAATTCTTTTCTTCTTTCCAATTGTTTATTTTATCATTTATAATTCTTTAAATTATATAATAACTGAAAATAAATTTCAATTACTTAAATTCAGAATAATAAACAATTAAATAAACATCATTGATCAATTAACTTCTCTTCAATTAATTATTTCATTATTTATAATTCTTCTAAATTATAATAACTGAAAATAAAATTTCAATTATTTAAACCTAGAATAATAAATAATTAAATAACATTGTTTGATCAATTAATAAACTCCTTTTCAAATATTTACTTTATTATTTATAAATCTTTAAATTATATAATAACTGAAACTAAATTCCAATTATTTAAATTTAAGATAATAAATAATTAATAAACATCGTCTGATCAATTAATAAACTTCTTTTCAAATATTCACTTTATTATTTATAATTCTTTAAATTATATAATAACTGAAAATAAAATTCCAATTATTTAAATTTAAGATAATAAATAATTAATAAACATCATTTTAGCATTGATCAATTAATAAATTTAGCGTTCAAAAAATAAACAGCTCTCGACTTGGAAAAAGTTATGAATTTTAAATCAATAGATCAAAACGCTTGCAATGTAATGATGCAGATGGGAGATGGTATCTTAGGTCAAAATTTTGGGTACAACAGCTGCCCCTATTTAAGTTTCTTCTATCCGGAGATATGAAGATTAAAATCTTCGTTTCGACGAGATTGAAGGTACTTAAATACATAATACGCAAATTTTGCCCTAAGATACCGCCATTACGTTTGATATGAATGCAATGATTGAATTCACAGAGAAAGATATTGTATGAAACAAGACAATGCTGGGGAAATCGAACACCAACAAAACACAAAGACATGGATTATACACTATTGGGGAAACGAGCCATCGACTTCAAATGACAGACTCTTGACAGCGAATAAAATTGAGGGAACACGACTTCTGACCCTAACAAAGAAGGCATCTTGCATAGGCCATGAAACAGATTATTGACCCAAAAATCTCAGTGAGCTCACAACTCAAGGTCAAAGATAGACAAAAAGTATCAATTTTGCTGATGATGGATTACCGACTTCTGAAGGTAAAGATTCATGACAAACTTCTTTGCGAGATTTCCGGAGATATACTCATTAATGCTGAAATAATAAGATTGTAGATACACAAGCTGCTCAAATAAAGAAGCTGTCACTTGCTGTCTTCCCAAAAATATTATGACATACAAGCTGCTCAAATAAAGAGGCTGCCACTTGCTGTCGTCCATGGATGTCAATAACATGCAAGCTGCTCAAATAAAGAAGCCGCCACTTGCTGTTTTCCAAGAAAATACCAATAACATACAAGCTGCTCAAATAAAGAAGCTGCCGCTTGCTGTATTCCAGAAAAATAATAACGTACAAGTTGCTCAAATAAAGAGACTGCCGCTTGCCGTTTTCTAACGATGTCTATAACGTACAAGTTGCTCATGAAGAGACCGCCGCTTGTCGTTTTCCAAAACAATAATAACGTACAAACTGCTCGTGAAGAGCTGCCGCTTGTCGTTTTCCGAAGATAATAATAACGCACAAGTTGCTCGTGAAGAGCTGCCGCTTTTCGTTTTCCGAAGATAATAATAACGCACAAGTTGCTCGTGAAGAGATGCCGCTTGCCGTTTTCCGAAAATAATAATAACGCACAAGTTGTTCATGAAGAGCTGCCGCTTGTCGTTTTCCGAAAATAATAATAACGCACAAGTTGCTCGTGAAGAGCTGCCGCTTGTCGTTTTCCGAAAATAATAATAACGCATAAGTTGCTCGTGAAGAGCTGCCGCTTGTCATTTTCCGAAAATAACTTAAAAGGAAATTGCGATGACAACTGGCAGAGAATAAAATCTTCGTCAAAGAGAATCATGAATCAATCCTTCCTTAGGAGATCACATACTTAAATGTGCAAAATAAATGCACCATTCGTCTAGGTCGCGACTTCACTGGGGAAATCATGAGATAGCCTATGCAAGAGACAACAACTCCATCCAGGAATAAGCCAGAGAGAAAACAGTCAAATAAGACTCCAACCAATGAGAAAGTGACTTGATTGGGGATTCATCCTATCCAGAAATGGACAGGGTAGGCTGAATCAAAAATCATCCACGAGGATTAGCTCAGTTGGGGAATTTAGAAAGGAAGTACATTTTCTGCCTAAGCTAACCTTCTACTTGGAAAGAAACATGTACGTTGTTTGAATAAACAAAGTACAACCCAAAATCAACGGCAAAGGTGAATATGCATGCGTGATATAAGTGTAAATTAATACATGAATGTTATGCTGACGAAACGAACAGACGGAATATCTTGAAGATAATAAGATGTCACGACATGATAGATCCTTGGCCAATCTTAAAAAAGACGGAAAATAACTGAAACTGGAACCCCGAAGCAACGTCGGAGTGTACCATGCTACAAGGCTCAAGTCTTCTGAGGAGAAAAGCAATCAAATCCGAACTTCTAATACCAATAGACCACTGGCATGAGACAAAGCGTACCACACTTCAGAAATCGCCCAAATGATAACCAAAACAACGCTTAACTTGAAAAAACTGGGGAGTCACCAAACTTAGTACCACGAGAAACGCAAGTTTACACAACCAACACCTCATGACGATTTTGAAATAAAACATGTTCATCATGCAAGGATAAATACTGTACTGTTTCTCATTTCATGGCTTGACCATCTTCGGAACCACTGTTGATATTCCTTTCATTATTCACGACACATTTTAAAAATAAGAATATTTTAAATACTTTGTTTCAAATATTTCCGTAAAAATTAAAATTTTGCCCACAACAAGTGTGATACGGTGGGAGAACTGACTAGGGTTTTGCGTTTGTTTTCGCAAATGTTTCGGTTGAGCAAGAGTCGCCACCGACTTTTTATTTTATCCTAAGGAAAGGTTTAAAAAGCACAGCAAAAACCTTTGAGATTTTTCTTGGGTTCGGGGAGTAGATTATAGAAAGGGAAGGTATTAGCACCCTTTCTATCCATGGTTATCCATGGGCTCTTAGGTACTTGCTTAGATCAACTTGCCTTGGTTTTCAATTGTTTGAAATGGTGCTTGGTGTGTGGTTTTGAAAATGTTTTGAAAAGATGTCTTGTATAGGCTACCCTTGTAATAATTCTTTACTCGAATGTTTTACAAAAGGTGTTTTGTCTTTTGAAAAGATGTTTCGAGGTTTTTTGAAAGTTTGTTTTGAAAGTGTTTGTGGAGTGTGGTTTGAAATTAGGCAAGTGTTTTCTTTTACAAATCGACAAGTACCTAAGAGTCATCTACCCTAAAGTTCTCAAAGATTTTTGTTATGTTTTAAACCTTTTGACAATTTTGTTCCACCATTGCATTTGGTGGACAATCTTGTATTAGGAGGTGAAAGGGACGGGCACGGGTCATCGTTTAGACCATAATTGCAATAGTGTTAAATGTCTTTGGGAAATTTTTCTTTGAAAGGGATTTGATCATTTTAGGCAACTTTTTTTTGAAAGCGTCATCGAGGGACTTATGATCATTTGATTGTTTGTTTTACCCAAAGAAACCCAACATGCAATATGGCCCAATTTATTTGAAGGCAACAAAGTGGAATACCCTAGGGGTGCAAGTGTGAGATGTGTTGTCCATTTTCATGCTTGTTTATCTTGAGATTAGGTCAAACTATTTTGTTCGTTTTATTCGCATACAAACCCTAATTCTAGCATGGCATGTTTAGAAAGCATTAAAGTGCGAAGTTTAAATTCCTACACTATTACAACACAATAATATGGGGAGGGGGGTACAAATGTCTCAAATGGGGGATATTTAGACAAGAAATTAAACCTAGCTATTACATCATTTTCTTTGAATATTTACATTATAATCAAAAGCATAAATTAAATGGAAATGAAATAAATATGCAAGATGTAAAAGAATTTTTATATGTATGAAAAAGTATTATTTATGTAAAATAAAAAAGAAATAAAAAAGGTATTATTTTTGGAGTATTTTCATATTTAGGGCAAAACCCTAATTTTAATCAAAAGGGTATTAATTATTTAATATATATAATATTTACTATTTATATACAAAGAATAAAATAAAAATGAAGTATATTTGTAAAAAATGTATTTTTTAGTGTTAAATATTAATAAAATAAAAATATGTATATTTTTGGTATATATATATATATATATATATATATATATATATATATATATATATCTTTATTATTTACTAAATAAATATTATATATATAAAAATAATAATAATTAATATTTATGAAAAAAGTATGTTTTGTATAAAAATATTTCAAGAAGATAAAACCAAAATAAAAATAAAAACAAAATGTGTTTACATTATTTTCTCTATTTATTCTAAATAATATATTATTTATTTATTTGTATACAAATATCAATATAATCCAATAAATGTCTAAAAAATATAAAAATGATGCAAAAATATTTTTTTATGTTTTTAATATGATAAGAAAAAATAAATGAGTCAGAATGAAAAAGAAAAAAAAAATCAAAAAATCATAAAAATACACAAAATGGGCTTGGGGGGTATGAAAATGGAAATAGGGTGTGAAAAGAAAAGACCACACAGGCCCAGCCCATGTGGCTTCTTCTTCAACCTTCAGACAAAAAATTGTCCAAAACGCGCGCCTGTTCTTCCAGTTCAAACATCTTGATTCCTTGATCTTTTGCACAAACTTTCAACACAAAAAATGTTAAGCATTGAATCACGATTCCAAATATATAAAGAACACCTCCTAACTCTCAGAAATGAGAGAGAATTTTGACATTCCCAAATCCTGACCTATGTTTTCTGCCATTTTCAAACCTTAAATTCTCACAGCTCAAGCAAAAGAAATGAAAAGTAAAAGTATGTACAGGTTCAGTGGTATGAGTAGAACATTCCTTATTCACAAACTTAGAGCTAATGATGCCTATACTAAGAGTTAGAAGTTCACCAAAGTACCTGTTCAGTTGAAGTTCTATCTGGCAATGGGGAAGCTTTCAGTGCAAGATAATGGTTGGTATAGCTTCCTTGAGGTGTGGTGATGCTGTTCCAATATTTACTTTGCCTTGAGACACCTTGAATTGAGCTGTAGAACTTCAACTGCAAAATGAAAAAGTGAAAATGGTGGAACTTGTTAGAGGAATTACAGATCGTGTTTCAGGTCTTGGTTAGCTTGCACTGATGCTAGGGAATGTGTGTGAACTGGTTTGGGCAAGAAAGCTTGAGAGGAATGAAAGATGGCACCCAAACTGCAGGCCTTACCCTGTTCTTGCAGTTTGAAGGTGATTCTGGGATTGGGAGTGTATGAGGGATGTTAGGGTCGTGTACTAGCTTGGTTGGGATGTCCTGGATGTGTTTTTCAAGTTTGCTTCAGTGTTTGTAAGCTGATATGAGAGTTCTCTTACAAAATGCCAAGTTACTTACACTTTAAGCAACAAATGCCCAAGTTGTGTTCTAGGTCAGTAGAGGCCCCCTAATGAGATGCATAATCTCTCCTTGATCAGAGTGTTTTGCTCATAATCTTGTGCCAATTAGATTTCATTTGTACTTGTGGATTTGCATCATGACATAAAGTGAAACTTTTGCAAAAATGGATATAATGCTTTTTCCAAATTGGGATTAATCCTTTAGGCAATGCTTGAACTCATGAAACAAGGCCTTAGCACAATGAACATGCATTAAATTATTGAGTATTGGATGGTTTAAGGACCTGTAATCAAGGGGCATGCTGGTTTGAGAAGTTTGCACAAATTATGAACATGGAAAATAGCCAATTCAAAAGTGAGTTTTTGCCATATTGTGAAATTCGATTCTCTCAAGTTATGAGGTTGTTTGAGAAGTTCTTGGACATTTTGGAAAGCTTGGAATGTGTACTACAATCCATCTTTGAAATGCAAATTGAAATTCCAAGTGGAAGTGTATGGAAAATGGCCTTGAAGTTGGGTAGAAAACCTTGTCAAAATAGGTTAAAATTTCACTAAGTTAAGAATGGTTTAGTGCCCTTATTCAAAAATTTGTAACTTGAGATACAAGCCTCATTTGGGAAAACTTTGTGAATCAAAGTTGTAGATTATGCAACAAGCTACAACTTTCATGTTTTGACGTTTGTTTTAATCCAAATGAATCATGGTGAGAAAGTAGGGCAAAGTTGGGAAAAATTAGGGTTTTTCATAACTTAGAAAAATTCTAAGTTATAAAAAATTCTCATTTCTAACCCTAATTTGCATTTTTTTGATTTCTTGGTGAACAAGTTTCATGATTTGGCATGTTTTGATGAAAAATGAATCTTGACTCTTGATTTTGACCAAAAAGTCAAAGTTTAACTTTTCAGTATACAGTCAAAATTGATCAATTGACTGGGAAAT
The DNA here is from genome assembly GCA_948472305.1 of Vicia faba. Classification (NCBI taxonomy): domain Eukaryota; kingdom Viridiplantae; phylum Streptophyta; class Magnoliopsida; order Fabales; family Fabaceae; genus Vicia; species Vicia faba. The sequence goes on along the minus strand of OX451736.1, from coordinate 229,660,200 downwards.
TCAACTGTCAATCTTGTGTACTTGGGATCTTTTGAGTTTGTTGAGCATGTCAAGATAATTCCATGGGGTCCTTGAGTCCATATGTGAGCTTGGTTTGCCATTGGTTGGGTCAAACAGTCAAAAATTGCCTTTGTGCAGTCAAAACCTTAAAAATGACCATTTTGCCCTTTTGGTGATCTGATCAAATTTCTTGTGGAATTGTGATCCAAACTTGATCAAATAGTTCATAGGAGTTCATAATGTTGATGTGGGTCAATTTTCATGAGGTTTGACTGTCAATTGGCCACAGTTGACTTTTCCCCCAATACAGTTGATTTCTAGGTCAACTGTCCAATTGACTGGGCAAAACTTGAAATCAAGACTTGAAACTTGACATGGATAAACTTGGGAGTCCAATATGAAGCAAGAAAGTCATCTTAGGCATTTTAGGTCAAAACATCTTGGTGCAAACACAAACCCTAATTTGGGTCAGCAGTGCAAGGAGAAGTCTTGAGCAGATGAAACCCTAACTGGATCTTGATCTTCAAGAGCCTTGGTGAGAAATCAATGAGAAATGGGAGGGCAAATTTTGGGGTACAACAACAGGTAAATGCTCAAACTTCATTAATAAGATGGTAGTTCGCTAACAACGCGACTCCAACGGTTTACAAAAGTTTGGGAAATAGTACATGAAAGAAAAAGGTTACACAAAAATAATGATCACTATTCTCCCTAACAACTTCGAATTCCGAAATGTGTTCCAATGCCACAGCCGGGATGACCAAAAGCCTGCCTAAGCCGCCCCTTCGGGTTTTCAACTTAGCAAACTGTCAACTCAAACCTAAGCGAAATACTTCTTGACTGCATCGGCGTTCATGGGACGCGGGAGCTCTTCACCGTCCATATTGGTGAGAATCAAGGCACCTCTAGAGAAAACCTTCTTAACGACATACGGTCCTTCATAATTCGGAGCCCATTTGCCCCTAGAATCAGGTTGGAAAGATAATATCTTCTTGAGCACAAGGTCACCTTCTCTGAACTCGCGTGGTCGGACCTTCTTATCAAAAGCCTTCTTCATCCTCTGCTGATACAATTGACCGTGACACAACGCTGTCAATCTCTTTTCTTCAATTAAATTCAACTGATCATATCTACTTTGACACCATTCAGCCTCAGAAAGTTTAGCTTCCATCAACACTCTCAGAGACGGAATCTCAACCTCCACGGGGAGTACTGCTTCCATACCATAAACTAGGGAAAATGGGGTTGCACCTGTTGAAGTTCGAACTGAAGTACGGTATCCATGCAGAGCAAACGGAAGCATTTCATGCCAATCTTTATAAGTTACCACCATCTTCTGGACAATCTTCTTGATGTTCTTGTTAGCAGCTTCAACAGCCCCATTCATTTTCGGTATGTAAGGAGAAGAATTATGATGCTCGATCTTGAACTCTTCACAAAGCTCTCTCATCATCTTGTTATTCAAATTCGAACCATTATCAGTGATGATCTTGCTCGGGATACCGTATCGACAAATGATCTGATTCTTGATAAATCTGACTACCACCTGTCTGGTTACATTAGCATAAGATGCTGCTTCCACCCATTTAGTAAAATAATCGATCGCTACCAAGATGAAACGATGACCATTTGAAGCTTTGGGTTCAATCATTCCAATCATATCAATGCCCCACATAGAGAAAGGCCAAGGTGAAGAGATAACATTGAGGGGGGTCGGTGGCACATGTATCTTGTCCCCATAAATCTGGCATTTATGACATTTCTTCACATATTTGCAGTAGTCAGATTCCATTGTCATCCAATAGTAACTAGCTCTCAACATCTTTCTAGCCATTGCATGTCCGTTGGCATGAGTGCCAAAGGATCCTTCATGTACTTCTTGCATCAGCATGTCTGCTTCACGTCTGTCTACACATCTGAGCAAGATCATGTCGTAATTCCTCTTATACAAAACTTCTTCATTAAGGAAGAAACTGCTTGCTAATCTTCTCAATGTCTTCCTATCTTTATTGGATGCCCCAGGCGGGTACTCTTGAGTTTGAAGGACACGTTTAATGTCATAGAACCATGGTTTGTCGTCGGTGACCTCTTCTACTGAGAACACATGAGCAGGTCTGTCGAGGCGCATAACTCTGATTGTAGGCACATCGTTCCAATCATTCACTTGAAACATTGAAGACAAAGTAGCTAAAGCATCAGCCATCTGGTTCTCATCTCTAGGGATATGATGTAATTCCACCTTGTTGAAGAAAGTTAACAATCTTCTAGCATAGTCTCTGTAAGGGATCAAACCAGGATGACGAGTCTCCCATTCTCCTTTGATTTGATTAATTACCAATGCCGAATCTCCGTAAATATCAAGAATCTTAATCCTTAGATCCACTGCTTCTTCGAGACCCATAATACATGCCTCATATTCAGCCATGTTGTTCGTGCAGTCAAACTTCAATCTCGCTGTGAACGGGATATGAGTACCTCGGGGAGTGACGATGATTGCCCCAATTCAATTTCCATAAGAATTTACAGCTCCGTCAAATATCAGACCCCAATGCGATTCGGGATCAGGTCCTTCTTCGGGTAACGACTCTTCACAATCTTTAGCTTTCAAGTACATAACATCTTCATCTGGGAAATCAAACTTGATGGATTGATAGTCGTCAATTGGCTGATGAGCCAAATGATCGGCTAAAATACTCCCTTTGATTGCTTTCTGAGTGTGATACTCAATGTCATATTCGGACAACAACATCTGCCAACGGGCTATTCTTCCAGATAAGGCGGGCTTCTCAAAGATATACTTGATCGGATCCATTTTGGAGATCAACCAAGTGGTGTGGTTAATCATATACTGACGCAGACGGCGAGCAGCCCAAGCTAAAGCACAACAGGTTTTCTCAAGCAATGAGTATCGAGACTCACAGTCTGCGAATTTCTTACTCAAATAATATACAGCATGTTCCTTTCTTCCGGTCTCATCCTGTTGACCAAGCACACATCCCATGGAATCTTCCAATATAGTCAGGTACATAATCAAAGGTCTTCCTTCCACCGGAGGAATCAAAATGGGAGGTTCAAGCAAATATTCTTTGATGCTATCAAAAGCTCTCTGACAATCTTCTGTCCACACACATCCTTGGTTCTTTCGGAGAAGCTTGAAAATCGGCCCACAGGTAGCAGTCATATGAGATATAAATCTAGAAATATAATTCAGTCTCCCAAGGAATCCTATTACTTGTTTTTCTGTCTTGGGTGCGGGCATTTCCCGAATAGCTTTGACTTTATCAGGATCTACCTCAATACCTTTCTGACTGACAATGAAACCCAGAAGTCTTCCAGAACGAACACCAAAAGTGCACTTGTTGGGATTCAGACGGAGTTTATACTTTCTCAAACGCTGGAATAACTTCAATAAATGTTCCAAATGATCTTCTTAAGTTTGCGATTTGGCAATCATGTCATCTACATACACTTCTATCTCTTTATGCATCATATCATGGAACAAAGCGGTCATGGCCCTTTGATATGTTGCACCAGCATTCCTCAAACCAAACGGCATAACCCGATAACAAAATGTTCCCTAAGGTGTAATGAAAGTTGTCTTCTCCATATCTTCTGGTGCCATCTTGATTTGATTGTAACCAGAGAAGCCATCCATGAAAGAAAAGACTTTGAACTTTACGGTACTGTCGACCAATACGTCAATGTGCGGTAATGGGAAGTCATCCTTTGGGCTAGCTCTATTCAGATCTCTATAGTCTACACACATCCGAACTTTGCCATCTTTCTTAGCAGCGGGCACTATGTTGGCTAACCATTGAGGATAGACCGATGTAACAAGGAAACCTGCATTAATATGCTTTTGAACTTCTTCTTTGATCTTGTCAGCCATATCAGGACGAGTCCTTCTCAACTTCTGCTTAATCGGCGGACATTCAGGTCTCAACGGTAAACGATGCTCCACAATATCGTTGTCCAAACCTGGCATATCTTGGTAGGACCAAGCAAACACATCAACATACTCTTTGAGAAGCTCCAACATTTTATCTTTGACTTCTGGGATAAGCAATGCTCCGACCTTAACTTCCTTTTTATCTTCTTCATCACCCAAATTGACCAACTCTACAGGTTCTTCAAACGGTTGAATAATCTTTTCATCATGCTCAAGTAAACGGGAAATTTCATCAGGAATCTCTTCGCTATCCTCTTCTTCGGCTCCGAACACAGGGAATTCAAAGTTGGGAGGGGGCATAGGATCATTATTTTCAATGGTTAAGTCATGGATTAATCTGCACATATGATTATGCTTTATTTTAGAAATCGATTAATATGAATGTTGTACAAATGAAACAAAATATTATTATATTTCCTATTACTACCAATTAATTTTCATTACTATTTCCCAGAAAAGTGAAAAATAGAACAATAGTGGACAAAATAACATTTTTATTCACGAGGGGCAATACTTGAAACAAAGAGCCCAGACATTTCTCTTTTGCCTTGGGCAGAGCAAAAGGATTTATTTTCATCATAGCCCGACACAAATACTTTTCGCCTTGGGCAGAGCGAAAGTTTTCAAAAAAACAAAACAAAACATTACTCGGAAATGTGCATCACAACAAGAACATCAACAACTATCCAGTTCTGGCAAACCACTCCATGCGTCACAAAATCGGGTAAATCCTCTTCAGAATCGTCTCCTATTATAGCATCAACTTCAGGAGGAGTCGGATGGATGAAACCTGCGCTTCGGAAAACCTCTTGTATCAGACGAGTAACTAATTCCTGCTTGACTCTTGTAGACACGGGATGAAAACCAAGACCTTCTCCAGACTTGTTCTCGGGCAAAGTCAACACCTGGCCCCAACCTTCAGCCGAACCACTTTCAACCACCCGTCGCACATCCTCAAAAGAAGAAATAGACGTCCCTTGCTTCTTCACTTCATTCTTAGCGACAGATAGAGCTTGGAATTGGGTTCCAACATCCTCACCGGCCTCAATTAAAGAGAAGGATGACAAATGGCTTACCACCATAGCCTGCTCTCCACCAATCATTACCAGCTTTCCATGCCTGACAAACTTCAATCTCTGATGGAGCGTGGAAGTGATTGCCCCTGCATCAATGGATCCATGGACGACCCAAAAGGCAACTGTAGGCGGCACGAATATCCATTACTTGAAAAGTGATCTGAAAAGTATGAGGGCCAATTACTATAGGAAGATCCACTTCACCAATGACAGTCTTCCTAGAACCATCAAACGCTTTAACAATTACTCCACTGGGTCTCATGGGAGCACCTTGATATGAGAGTCGAGATAATGTAGTTTTGGGCATTACATTTAACGACGAACCTGTATCTACCAACACACTTGATAAAGTATCATTTCCACAACTTATTGAGATATGCAAAGCCATATTATGGTTTCTTCCCTCCTCCGGAAGCTCTTCATCACTGAAACCAAGATTGTTACACGAAGTAATATTTCCCACAATTCCATCAAATTGGTCAACCGTCACATCATGATCCACGAATGCCTGGTCCAAGACCTTCATCAAAGCTTCTCTATGGGCACCAGAATCTCTTAATAAAGCAAGCAAAGAAATCTTGGAGGGAGTTTGCAATAGTTGGTCCACAATCTTATATTCACTTCTCTTGATAAGCTTCAGAATCTCATCATCCTCAGGATGTGGGATAGGTTCATTGGATCGGCCTATCTAAACCCTTGGTTCAACATTTCTCTCTGGAATTTCTGCCGGTACGGGCCTCCTGACTTGAACTTCTGGTCTCTTCAAATGTACTGCTGCAAAGACACGTCCACTTCTCGTAACGCTACTCACATCAACAATGTTAACAAAAGACGGCCTTGTCGGTATAGGGACTTCTACCCCATTCTCAATCATTGTGGCATTATACTTATACGGTACAGCTTGGTCTGAGTTGTAAGGCACAAGACCAGGTGGATAAATGATCAAAGGAGCAACAGGTGCAGTCTGACTGTCGTAAACAATCTCTACTGATTCAGGCAAATTGAATTGTGGTATTATAACATTCACTTCATCCTCCGGATCTCTGTCATATGTAATAGTTATAACCCTCCGGTCTAACAACTTTTGAATATCCTCCTTCACAATAGGGCAATAAACCTCTCTTGAACAAAATTCAAAAACATCATAATCATGCTGATGCCTAACAAAGGCAAGTCTTCTTAAGCTCTGATGTAACCTGATCAACGACTCTCTTATGTGTTCAACTTGAAAAACTCGAAACTTTCCCGGACAACCTTCCACCATATTCATTGATGCTGCCCCATGTCGAGGCAAAGGATTATCTCTAACATTTGGGTTAACATCCTTGAAAGACAAGACACCATTCTTAATCAATATCTGCACATCCTCCTTCAAAGCAAAACAATTCTCAAGGTTGTTCCCCGGCGACCCTTGATGATATTCACAAAACTGATCTGCCTTGTACCACGGAGAAGTACTATTTGGTGCGACAGGAGGAGGCTTTGTTGTTATGAGGTTCTTTCTGATAAGAGCAGGGAACAATTTAGTATAAGTCATAGGAATGGCATCGAATTGCGGTTTTCTTGGTGAACGGTTCTGATTGTTGAATGGATAAGCCTGTTGTCGAGGCTGCTGCTGAAATGGCCGTTGTTGAGTTGGTGGGGTTTGATGAGCTGGGGTCATCAAAGCTGGGCGGACAGCCGGAGTGACTGCCGCAACGTGTGAGTAACCTCTCCTCGGTCTCCCTGGGAAGATTACGCTGACATCCTGTTCTTTTCTTTTTGGGAAAACACTTCCAAACTTCTTAGTACTGCTAGACGAACTTCCTTCTTTAACCATACGCCCTTCACGAATCTCTTCCTCCAACCGCATGCCCATGCTTACCATTTCGGTGAAGTCACTGGGTGCGCTGGCAATCATTCTTTCATAGTAAAAGGAACCTAAAGTCTTCAAGAATATCTTAGTCATTTCTTTCTCCTCAAGGGGAGGATAGATTTGAGAAGCAATTTCACGCCACCTCTAGGCGTATTCCTTAAAAGATTCTCTGTCTCTCTGCGACATCGCCCGGAGTTGATCCCTGTCCGGTGCCATGTCAACGTTGTACTTATACTGGTGAACAAAAGCTTCGCTAAGATCGTTGAAGTTGCGGATCCGAATGCTGTCTAAACCCATATACCACTTTAGAGCAGCACCCGTCAAACTGTCTTGAAAATAGTGAATCAACAAGTCATGATCATCAGAATATGTAGACATCTTTCTCACGTACATAGTCAAATGACTCCGAGGACACGAATCACCCTTATATCTTTCAAAGTCTGGCACTTTGAATTTTGCTGGAATCTTGACATTCGGAACTAAACAAAGGTCGTGAGTGTTCTTCCCAAACAAATCCTTCCCCTTTAACGCTCTGAGCTCCCTCTGCATTTCTTGGAATTGGTCTTGAAATTCTTCCATTCTATCAAAAAGACCCAAACTTTCAGCGGGCTCGACAGGATAAGTAGGTTCATTCAAGTATGGCACGGAGTGAACCACAGGAGCGACAATTGTCATTACCGGTTGCGGAAAAGGTGTTACAGACGGGATTACTGGCGGCATGGCAGTTGTCTCTGGTTGAGGAAGAGAAAAAGCAGGTTGAAATAAAGGCTGTACGACAGGCTGGTACCCCTCTGGCACAAAGTTGTAAGGCATTCCCCACGGAAAACCTTTTGGCATCTGATGCTGAAGCGGAGAGTTGATTTGAGTCACAGACGTTGGAACGGTGACAATCTCGGAAACCACAGTAGTTGAAGTCTGAATCTCAGCAGCTGTAGTCGATGGCTGATTCTGAGCAGCCACCAAACTTTCCACTAGCGCAGTTAACTTTTCCATACCAGCACGAAAGGTAGCAACCTCCTCACGAAGCTCATGGCTTTCCTGTTCCAGATCTTCCATCTTTCTCTGACGATTGGCTCGAGTATAGTATCGATGAGACAGCTTGACAATCTTTCGGAGTGGAAAAAGAAACAAAGATAAGACTCTAGAAAACATGGGAAGTGAAATGTTGAATGATGCATGATATGTGATGCAAACGATGATTCATTTTGAAATTATGGCTGCAGATACTCAATGTCACGTTCAATGTTATGACACCGTATCTGACTTACTATATGACAGTAAATACAAAAACAATAAAGAACACAGTCAATTGTTTACCCAGTTCAGTGTGCAACAACACCTACTCTGGGGGCTACCAAGCCAGGGAGGAAATCCACTATAAGAGATGTTAATTCAGGAATAAACCAACCAGTTTATCTCCTTCACTTAAGACCTACCCAATGCAATTTCAATCTAAGTACAACTTAAACCTGAGTTCCTACTCACTCCCCCTCAATCACAGCAGTGATACATAAAACAATTTGACTAATGAATTGATGAAGACACTCTTCAAAAACATACACTTGATTAAGCTTCACAGCTTTTTAATCAAGCACCACAACCACTCTTGCTTCACAGCTTTGAGTGATACACACAACTAACTTGACTCTGCTTCACAGCTTTGAGTGATACACACAACTAACTTGACTCTGCTTCACAGCTTTAGTCAAGAAACATTCAAACACTCTTGCTTCAAAGCTTTGAGTGCTACACAACCCTTACAATTAAAAACCTATTCCAAGTCACTTATCACAATGATAATTGCTTGAAGTACAATAATTAAACCTATACAGTTTACAAATGATCTTTTGACCAAAAAGGGATTACTTGCAAAACAGCAGCTCTGTTGAATATATAGCAGCTGCAACTTCAGTTAGGGTTTCCACAAAAACCTAGGGTTAATTCCATTTGACCTTAAGACTAGGTCACAAGACTTTATTAACCAGGTTAGGGTTGAGCTAGGTTAACCCAAAGAAAACGCAGGATTCTGTTCTGGAAAGACTGAGTTATTTTCCTGAAAAAACTCAGAATTAACCAACCTGCATACCTGTTAGTTCAGAACAGGATGTCTTAACATCTGTTATGACATCTGAAAAACCTATCTACTGATTTAGGAAAATGTGATCATTTTGCAAAATGCTCAGATACACACTTATAAACATCAGTACCTGAATGACAATATTTTTCTGCAAAGGTACCTAATGAATCAGTACAAACTAAACTAGAATGTTATGACATCAGTCATGACATTCACACATACACTTGGATTTTACCAAAAATGCAAGCCAATACCTAAACAACTACAAACTCCCCCTTTGGCAGATTTTTGGCTAAAGACCCTAAGCAATCAGAGATAGATAGCAGCAGAAATAAGTGACTGCAGAAAAATAGAATGACTAATTAAGCAGGTACTAATTAAGTAAGTACCAAAATATTCTCCCCCTCTTTAGCCACAAATGGGCCAAAGATACATGTTCATAAAGATTATACAGTTATCCAAAAATAATAAGAGCAGCAGCAGAGAAAAAAAACTGAACACACTTCCAAACTCCACCAGATATCAGCACCAACCAGCAACACCACCAACCAGCAACCAACCTTTAAGCACTGTCATCAGACTCAGAGGGTTCGGGCTTCTTCCTTTTCTTGTGAGCAATATCAGCATTCTTCTCTTTGTCTGATGTCTCAACATCCTTAGAGACATCTGGATTTGTTTTAGCATTTGAACTTTCTTGATTCAAAGGAACATAAATGCCAGGAACTGAGTGGTTCTCGTTCAGAATTCTTGAAACAATTTTTGCTATTGCTTGATTAACATAGGCTGACCCTTCCCTATTTGCAATTTCTGGGGGAACTGAAGAAGAAGGATGAGATGGATTACCAGAGGCAGAAGCTTGGGACTTTCCTGCATGTCTTGTTCTCAACTCTTTGACCTTGGTGGGGTTAGTTCCCACTTTTCTACGAGAAGAGATCTCCAGGACTTCAGAGTCCAGACAGGAAGAGATTGTCCTAGAATCTTGATCAGAGGAAGAGGTTGAAATAGTCGTATTGGATGATGATGGTGTTTGAGACATTTTGACAGTCTTAGAGGACCAACAGAAACTGAAGAGAAAATTCTGATTGAGAGACTGGGTTTTGATGAGGAGACGAGAGGGGAAGGAAGAAAAGGAGTGTCTATTCAACTTCTTAAAAGAATTGAAGGAAATGGGAAAATATAATTTTAACCCAATCAGAACAAGCATAACTCCTTTAATCCTTGTTTTAAGCAAAATTAATTGCTACAATTCCTCATGTTGGCAAATACCCAACTTACCCCTCAAGTTTTCAAATTGATTTGCATCCAGAGCCTTGGTAAAAATGTCAGCCAGCTGTAGCTCAGTGGCAACATGTTCCAATTTGATTGTCTTCTCTTCTACAAGGTCTCTGATAAAGTGATGTCGTATGTCAATATGTTTGGTCCTACTATGCTGAATGGGATTCTTGGAAATGTTGATTGTACTCAGATTGTCACAGTACAATGTCATAACATCTTGTGTGACATTATACTCAGTGAGCATCTGTTTCATCCAGATCATTTGAGAGCAGCTACTACCAGCTGCAATATATTCAGCTTCAGCAGTAGAAAGAGACACACAGTTCTGTTTCTTGCTGAACCAGGAAACCAGATTATTTCCCAAGAAGAAACATCCTCCAGAGGTGCTTTTTCTATCATCAGCACTACCAGCCCAATCAGCATCACAGTAGCCAGTCAGAGCTGGTTCACAGCCATGAGAATACATCAACCCATAGTTGTAAGTTCCACTCACATACTTCAAAATTCTCTTCACTTGGTTGATATGACTGACTTTGGGATCAGCTTGGTATCTTGCACAAACTCCAACTGCAAAGGCAATATCAGGTCTGTTGGCAGTTAAGTACAACAAGCTTCCTATCATGCTTCTGTACAGACTTTGATCCACCTTAACCCCACTTGAATCTTTGGAAAGCTTTAGATGAGTAGAAGCAGGAGTCCTTTTGTGACTTGCATTCTCCATACCAAACTTCTTTACAATGTTCTTAGCATACTTGCTTTGAGATAAGAAGATTGAGTCCTCCATCTGTGAGACTTGCAGTCCAAGAAAATAAGTTAGTTCTCCCATGAGACTCATTTCGAATTTAGCCTGCATCTGGTCAGCAAAGTGTTTAACCATATGTTCTGACATTCCTCCAAACACTATGTCATCAACATATATATGGGCGACCATCAACTTCCCTCCTTCAGTTTTGACAAAGAGAGTTTTGTCCAAGCCTCCTTTTCTGTAGCCTTTGTCTGAGAGAAACTTTGTTAAACTGTCATACCATGCTCTAGGAGCTTGTTTCAGGCCATATAGAGCTTTTCTCAATTTGTAGACATGATCAGGGTGGGTTGGATCCACAAAGCCTTTAGGTTGTTCCACATAAGCTTCCTCATTTAAGTACCCATTTAGAAAGGCACTTTTCACGTCCATCTGAAATAACTTGAACTTCAGAAGACAAGCAATTGACAATAGGAGTCTGATTGATTCCAGCCTGGCTACAGGTACAAAGGTTTCATCAAAATCAACCCCTTCAACCTGGGTGTATCCTTGAGCAACAAGTCTTGCCTTATTTCTGGTGACAACTCCTTCAGCATCTGACTTGTTCTTGAAAATCCATTTTGTCCCAATGATGTTAGTTCCTTCAGGTCTAGGAACCAGTTCCCAAACTTCATGTTGCTTGAATTGGTTTAGTTCATCTTGCATTGCACCAATCCAGTATTCATCAGTTAAAGCTTCCTTGACATTTCTTGGTTCCATTTTGGACACAAAACAAGAGTTTGAGATGATTTCTCTAGATCTTGTAATGACTCCACTGTTGGGATCTCCTATGATGAGTTCTTTTGGATGATCCTTCTGAATTCTGATGGAAGGGATCTTGCTAGCTTCCTTTGATTCAGATTCTGTTGTGGTGGAGTTGGGTAGATCATTCTGTTGGGTTGAGGTCTCAAAGAATGTCTCAACAGTACAAGGAACATCTATTTCTTCATGATAATCATCAATTATAACATTTATTGATTCCATCATGGCTTTGGTTCTGGAATTGAATACTCTATAAGCTCTGCTGTTTGAGGAGTATCCTAGAAATATGCCTTCATCACTTTTAGGGTCCAGTTTTCTTCTTTGTTCACGATCAGCCAGAATATAGCATTTGCTGCCAAACACATGGAAGTACTTCACAATTGGTTTTCTTCCTTTCCAGAGTTCATATATGGTGGATGAGGTTCCCTTTCTCAAGGTGACCCTGTTATGAACATAGCAAGCTGTATTCATAGCTTCAGCCCAAAAATACATAGGAAGTCTTTTGGCATGTAACATTGCTCTGGCAGATTCCTGTATGGTCCTGTTTTTCCTTTCCACAACTCCATTTTGCTGAGGTGTTATAGGAGAAGAAAACTCATGACTAATTCCTTCTGAAGAACAGAAATCATCAAACTTGCTGTTTTCAAATTCCTTGCCATGATCACTTCTGATTCTGACAATACACCCTTCCTTTTCTCTTTGAATTCTTTTGCACAATTCTTTAAAAACTTCAAATACATCAGATTTTTCCCTAATGAAATTAATCCAGGTGAATCTGGAAAAATCATCCACAACCACATAGGCATATCTTTTTCCACCAAGACTCTCTACTTGCATTGGTCCCATCAGATCCATATGAAGAATTTCCAGAACCTTAGAGGTGGTCAGATGCCTTGACTTTGGATGTGACATCCTAGTCTGCTTACCAACCTGACATTCACCACAAACTCTTTCTTCATCAATTTGCAGTCTTGGAATCCCTCTGACTGCCTCCAAGGAGATAATCCTCTTCATACCTCTTAGATGAAGATGGCCAAGTTTTTGGTGCCACATTTTCACTTCTTTTTCTTCTTTTGCAATGTAACACACAGATGAGAAATTAGTGTTCTCAGGCTCCCACAAGTAACAGTTGTCTTTGGATCTGACTCCTTTCATTACTATCTCTTGTTTGTCATTGATTACAAGACATTCGGATTTTGAGAAATTGACCTTGAATCCTAGATCACACAATTGACTGATACTAATGAGATTAGCAGTCAGCCCTTTTACCAGCAGTACTTCATTCAGACTTGGAACTCCAGGGCAGTCCAAATCACCAACTCCTTTGATTTCACCTTTAGCACCATCTCCAAAGGTCACAAAACTGGTTGTGTGAGGCTTAACATTATTGAGGAGGTTCTTGATTCCAGTCATGTGTCTGGAACATCCACTGTCAAAGTACCAGTCTTCCTTTGCAGAGACCCTCAGGGAAGTGTGGGCTATCAGGGCAGTAGCCTTTTTCTTCCATTTAGGAGCATGTGGTACCTTTTTAGACTTAGGTTTGACACCTGAGTTCTGATTAGGGTATCCATGCAATCTGAAGCAAAAGGGCTTTATGTGGCCATATCTCCCACAATGATGACATCTCCATCTTTGGTACCTTTTCTTCATATGTCTCTGTTCCTGATGTTGAGAGTTGTGTTGAGACATCTGTTTTGACATTTGCTTATCAGTACCAGATTTCTTTGCTTCCATAAATCCTAGTCCAGATTTATTTCCCACATTTTGTCCAACCTGAAGGATCTCTTCCAATTTGTCTGTTCCATTTGTCAGCATCTTGATAGATTTGGTCATTTGATTCAGTTGTGAGTTCAGCAATTGAACTTCTCCTTCTAGATGACTTATAGTTTCAAGGTTTGCCCTTTTTTCAGCCTCTAGCTTTATGATGAGTTTTGATTGTTTCTCATTCTGCACACAGACTTCAGTACTTCTGATACACAATTTCTTGTAAGTATCAGCCAGTTCTTCAAAAGTCACTTCTTCATCACTGATGTCACTTTCAGAGGTACAAACACCAGTTAAAGCAGTAACTAGTTTGGCAGATTCTTCTTCAGGATTACTTTCTGAATCACAGTCAGACCAAGTAACTGTCATTCATTTCTTTTGTTTCTTAAGGAAGGTAGGACATTCAGCTCGAATATGCCCATATCCTTCACAACCATGGCATTGAATTCCTCTGCCTTGATTTCCCTTCTCTTCTGACCTTGGTCTTCTGCTGGAACTGTCAATGTCAGAGGGAATGTTATGAACATTAGACCTTGACTTTGGATCTATTCTTTTGATGAATTTGTTGAACTGTCTTCCAAGCATGGATATAGCTTCTGAAATATTTTCTTCAACATCAGTGTTGGACACAAGTGCTATGCTCTTGTTCTTCTTGTCACCATTATCAGTGATCCCCATCTCAAAATTCTGAAGAGACCCAATAAGTTCATCCACTTTCAACTTGCTGATGTCCCGGGCTTCCTCTATGGCAGTTACCTTCATTGCAAATCTTTTAGGCAAGGATCTGAGAATCTTCCTCACCAGTTTTTCTTCTGACATCTTTTCTCCCAGTGCTCCTGAGGTGTTGGCAATCTCCAAAATGTTCATGTGAAACTCATGAATGGTTTCATCTTCCATCATTTTTAGATTCTCAAACTTGGTAGTCAACATCTGAAGCCTTGACATTTTTACTTTGGAAGTGCCCTCATGAGTAGTTTTGAGAGTGTCCCAAACTTCCTTGGCCAGTTCATATTGATGTACTAGTCTGAAAATGTTTCTATCAATTCCATTGAACAAGGCATTTAAAGCTTTGGAATTTCCCAGGGCTAACTCATCTTCTTCTTTACTCCAATCTTCCTCAGGCTTCAGACTGATTGTCCCATCTTTCTCAGTTATGGTGGGATGGATCCATCCTTTGTCAGCAGCTCTCCAAGCCTTTTTGTCCAGAGATTTTAAGAAGGCAATTATACGAGGTTTCCAGTAGTCATAATTAGTTCCATCCAGAATGGGTGGTCTATTTCCAAAAACTCCTTCTTTGTCCATAGTGCCAGAAAGTGATATCCCTAGATCTCACCCAGTAATACAGGCAGGGTGCCTGCTCTGATGCCAATTGAAATTCTGGCTGCAGATACTCAATGTCACGTTCAATATTATGACACCGTATCTGACTTACTATATGACAGTAAATACAAAAACAATAAAGAACACAGTCAATTGTTTACCCAGTTCAGTGTGCAACAACACCTACTCTGGGGGCTACCAAGCCAGGGAGGAAATCCACTATAAGAGATGTTAATTCAGGAATAAACCAACCAGTTTATCTCCTTCACTTAAGACCTACCCAATGCAATTTCAATCTAAGTACAACTTAAACCTGAGTTCCTACTCACTCCCCCTCAATCACAGCAGTGATACATAAAACAATTTGACTAATGAATTGATGAAGACACTCTTCAAAAACATACACTTGATTAAGCTTCACAGCTTTTTAATCAAGCACCACAACCACTCTTGCTTCACAGCTTTGAGTGATACACACAACTAACTTGACTCTGCTTCACAACTTTAGTCAAGAAACATTCAAACACTCTTGCTTCAAAGCTTTGAGTGCTACACAACCCTTACAATTAAAAACCTATTCCAAGTCACTTATCACAATGATAATTGCTTGAAGTACAATAATTAAACCTATACAGTTTACAAATGATCTTTTGACCAAAAAGGGATTACTTGCAAAACAGCAGCTCTGTTGAATATATAGCAGCTGCAACTTCAGTTAGGGTTTCCACAAAAACCTAGGGTTAATTCCGTTTGACCTTAAGACTAGGTCATAGGACTTTATTAACCAGGTTAGGGTTGAGCTAGGTTAACCCAAAGAAAACGCAGGATTCTGTTCTGGAAAGACTGAGTTATTTTCCTGAAAAAACTCAGAATTAACCAACCTGCATACCTGTTAGTTCAGAACAGGATGTCTTAACATCTGTTATGACATCTGAAAAACCTGTCTACTAATTTAGGAAAATCTGATCATTTTGCAAAATGCTCAGATACACACTTATAAACATCAGTACCTGAATGACAATATTTTTCTGCAAAGGTACCTAATGAATCAGTACAAACTAAACTAGAATGTTATGACATCAGTCATGACATTCACACATACACTTGGGTTTTACCAAAAATGCAAGCCAATACCTAAACAACTACACATTTTAATAGTTTTTCAAGGACCTTCAATAATTTTGCACACATCAATGGTAAAGGAATTTGGAACAACAAAAACTCATCCATTAATCAAAAGCGGTAAATTACAACTTACAACTTTGGAATAACAAAACAATAAATTACAATTTGGGATAACAACCCAATAATAAAGCAGTAAATTACAACTTTGGAACATGAAGCCCATAATAAAAGCAATAAATTACAACTTTGGAACATGAAGCCCATAATAAAAGCAGTAAATTACAACTTTGGAACATGAAGCCCATAAAAAGCAGTAAATTACAACTTTGGAACATGAAGCCCATAATAAAAAGCAGTAAATTACAACTTTGGAACATGAAGCCTATAATAAAAGCAGTAAATTACAACTTCGGAACATGAAGCCCTTTTACAGAGTTTTACAAAATGACATCAGTAAAATAAAACTAAAAGCTAAAGATCACTCAGAATCATCAGATGAAGGACCAAATGCCAACTGTAACCGGAGCTTCTTGATCTTCCCTTCATAAAAGTCTTCCATCTATTTCTTCTCAGCTACCAGTCGATCAACGATTTCCTTTTGTGGATTAGGAACAAGAGCAACGCTCACCGAACCTTCCTTCTTTCTCTTCCTTTCACTAGCATACTTCCTCAGTAAAGCATCCTTTTGACGAAGCTTCTCATCATGATCAATAAACCAGCCGTCTTGAATAAAGAGTAAATCCTCCTTTTCCTTTAGTTGTCGAGCCAGGACCCGATTCTCATATTCAGACATATTATACTTTTCTTTCTAAGCATCTCTCTCGGACTTCATCCTAGCCAGATCTCCTTGGTATTCTCCCATATTCTCGATAGGGATATCAACAGATGACGATGCAACGGTAGGGAATAAAGGTTTCTCAGGTTTATAGGGCATCTTGAGAGCACAAGCCCTAGCACGGACCCATTGTAGGTAAGGCTCCAAAGAAACGACACCTCTATGTCCTAACATGTCTCTCCCTTTCCTATGGATGCGGCGCCAAGCTCCTTCGATCTCCCTCTTAGCTGCCTGGTGATCTCGTCCTTCCTGAAGAAAGAAACCACTCACATGAATGTTATTTGGCTTGTCCCTCATCGGGTATCCAAACTGACAGCGC
The DNA here is from genome assembly GCA_948472305.1 of Vicia faba. Lineage (NCBI taxonomy): Eukaryota > Viridiplantae > Streptophyta > Magnoliopsida > Fabales > Fabaceae > Vicia > Vicia faba. The sequence continues at coordinate 229,643,062 of OX451736.1, read as the reverse complement.
GCGAGAACAGGGTTATAGTTAATTCCACCTTTCGTACCAAGAAGAGGCACGTTAGGAAAAGCACCACAACTATCGATGATCTTCACGTCATAGTAAACTCGATTATACCAATCAATGTCGAAATGAGTGAGAGCCATAATTTTTGGCGCCCATCGCGGCTCCTTCTCGAGATCCCAGAAAACGTCAGACCCAGGTAGATGAGAAACATACCACTGATACAACAACGGTGCACAACAAATAATCATCCCTCCTTGATAAAAGTTTCGAAGATGGATGGAGTATTAGGTATCTCCTAACAGCGTAGGGACCAGATTTCCAATCAAGAAAATTCTGATGGCGTTGATATCCACAAACTTATCAATGTTAGGGAACAAGAATAGACCATAAGCGAGTAAAGCAAAAACGTCTTCAAAGGCAATAGTATCTTTTATCTCAGCGAAATGACGAGCTTTCCTCAACAAAAACTGCGCAGACAAACCTCGGATTCCCCCTTTTGTAGCCATGTTCTCCTCTATCTCTGACTTCTTCAAGTGGGTAATGGTCGCTATCTCGTGAGATTTGGGCTCCTCTTCTAATCCAGAAAAAGGAACACAGTCGGCGATCGGCAAACTAAGTATGTAGGAGTACTCTTCTAAGGTGGGCATCAACTGGTAATCCGGAAAGGTGAAACATCGGTACAAAGGATCGTAGAATTGGACCAACGTATTAAGGATGCCTTCTTTCATCTTGCGCTTCATGAGAGGTATAATGGACCCATACTTTTTCTGAAAATCCGTCGGGTTCTCGATCTTAGGGATTAAACTCTTCAGTTCTTCAATCTCGGGCTCCTTAAAACTAAAACTTCGAGTGTTTCTCCTTCCAAATTTCATAATAATAGTACCTGAGATGTCCGTAAAAATCATTCCTAAGTTCCTTGAAAAACAAGTTTTTTACAAAAAAAGTTGATGAATGCATGAATGAATGATAATGCAACAGTCACACACAAGTTCACAAACATGGGGTTCAAAGGTTCAACGTTTCAGCATGGAGTCAAGGATAAAGCTCACCCCAAGGTATGTACTAACGGTTCAATCACACCTGTAAGACAAGGTTCTAAAAGTTCCCAGAGTCTACATTCCTCCTTCGGATATTGCCAACGTCTTGATTACTCAATAATTAGCAATATTCTCAAGAGAAACTCATCCGAGCGTAGCATCGCGTAACAACTACTTCCGAATTACTCCGTTATAGTCTCCGCGCTACACCTAAAAAGGCCAAGATGGGTTAGGGTTCTACGGTCCTCAATTTCTCTGGCTCCTAGGTCGAAAATAATAATGTCTTTCCGATTACTCGGTAAATAAATATTAAGTTCAAGAGGGCCTTCAATTGAGTGGGGGATCTCATGCCTCCTTCTTCGGGATTACTCCCTCAAAGTTAACATGACTGTACCGCCCGTCCTATTCCTTAAGTGTAACTTAATCCGGGTATAGGATTCGTCCTTTGCAAAAAAACCCAAACAACCCCAATTTAAACACATAATCAAACAAATCAAATAATAATAAAACAGATAAGACAAATTAGGCTCAACCCACTTAGGGATGGACCAGCAAGAGGTCAATCTTTCTCCAGCAGAGTCGCCAATTCTGTAGCGATAAAAAATGTAGCGGGGTAAATCGGAGATCGAATTATTGATTAATTCGTCTCACAAAAGCAACAGTCGCCACCGCGCTTTATTATTTCCAAGGGAAAAGGGGAAAGAGCGAAATAAAACCCTAAATATGCAATGTAAAATAATACTTTTTAAAAGTAATGAAAATACAAGGCGTTTTTGAAAAGAGATCTATGGTTCGGGGGTTGGTTATACAATGGGAAGGTATTAGCACCCAATGTATCTATAGTACTCTATAGGAACCTTTTGAAATATCTGTTTATTAAAATGCGTTTGTTTGATCGAAAATAAATTGTTTTGGCCGAAAAGGGATACGGACGGGTTTTTGAAGGTACGACGACCTAATGTCGAAGTTTTGGCTTAAAAGGTATAAGTTTTGAAAAGATTGAATATTTGAGGAAAAATTGTCTTAAGTTTTAATGAAATGAAAATATTCGCGTGATTGGACTTGAGGACGTGAAGTCAACAAATTTAATCATTTTTCCCTTGGATTTAGACGTAAACGGAATAATCAAATAAAGATGGAATAATTAAACACAAAATTATGCAGATAATGATTAAGTTATATATAACTACAATAATGATTAAATAAACAGATTAAATGGCGTGAACATGTATTTTTTTAGATTTTTGTCTAATGTTAAGGAAAAGAAAATGTTTTAATAGTTTTCATTTTTTATGCATTTTTTAATATAGACAAAGCATGAGAATTAATTTAAAGAAAAGATAAAATGTTTTAATTCTTAAATTCTATTTTTTAAATATATTTTTGTATTAGTATTAACTAAAGCGAGGGAATTAACTAAAGAAAACAAAATGTTTTTAAGTTTTAAATTTTATGTTTTTTAATATTAATAAAAGTATTATTTTTAAGAGATATTAAATAATTAAACTAAATTAGAACTTTAAATGGTTATTAACTTAAATCTAGTCAAAAAAAGGAATACTAAAATAAAATACTAAATTAATCCAAAACTTAAACTATTAAAGATTGGGTAAAATATTAAAATTTGTCTAATTAAATTCACCTCTTATTGGTTAACTCTAATTAACTAAATTAATAAAACTCTAACAAAACTAATAGAAAATAAATAGAAGTAGAGGTATATATAAAAAAAGGGTAAATAATGTACATGGGCCAAAGGGGTTTCCAAGGGGGCCCAAATCAAAACAAGAAAAGGGGGTGCAAAAAAGGGATTCGTTGGGCTTATGCAGTGAGACGGGCCAGGTCCATCAGATTTCATAATTTGTTTTTTTTAGGGTTAAACATTGTTTTAATTTTGAGAGAAAGGGATTAGGGTTTTGGTTTAACAGCAACGGCGCTCATTCATCCTCACTTTGTCTTCTTCGTCTTTCTTCTCCGCTGCTCCCACGCGTTGCTCTCATGTCCGCCTCTGACTTGCCTTTGCCCGGGACACCAACGTCTCTTCTTCCCCGTGTGTTGCTCCGCGATACGGTGAAGGTGATGATTCGCATTAAGTTTTATGATTTTTTGCATGTTATGATTTGATGTTCATTTTGATTCTGACTTCGAGCTTGTTACATGATTTTTGTTGAGATGGTAACAAAGGAAAAGGGAAAAACAAGGCTACCTTTAATGGAGGAAAGGGAGAGACGTTATGGAGGCTCGATGGCGGAGGAAAAAAAAGCGCGATGCTGTGGCTTACTCCCGGTATTTCGTTCCTTTGTCCCTTTTGTTAGTGATGAAAACTCTGAAAACGGAAAAAACTTTATCTTCTTCTTCTTGGTGCTTCCCTGCTTCGTGTGTTTCTTTTCCTTCTTCTATGCCGTGGGCTTGATGTTTTGCTTCAGTTTCTTTTTCTATATTTTTGTTGATGACATGTTCAAGGATGAACCTTTTAGGTTCTGAGAATTTGTGGCCTTTGAACACTTGTTGTATGCTGATATTTGAATGATGCTACTGTTGAAACATTTATGTTTTGATTAGCTTGACTTCTTCTTCCTCTTGCCTTGCTCCTGTATGCTTGAGTTATTGGCCTATGATGATAACTCTGAGGCTTTTTGTGGGTTTGGAAATAGTTTTATGGTTTATGCTTTTGTGGTTATGGTCGATTGCTTCAGGTTTGGCCTAGCTTGGTTTAACATGTTGAACAGGTTTTAGGCCATATTGGTTTGAAAGGCTATATTGGTTGTTGTTTTGGTGAGGCTATACGGTTTTAACGAGTTGAACAAGTTTTGATGGTTTTAGGCCATAAGGTCTATGTTACATGTTATCACTTTTGAAAAGGGATAAGGTTTTGGCCTAGTTTGTGGTTTGTGGGCATAAGGTTGTTACAGGTTTCAACAGGTTTAGGCCATGGTTACTGGTGTATGCAGGTTTAGGCCATGGTTATGGTTTTTGCTGTCTTGATACCGTAGGTTCTATGGGTTTTGCTTTGAGACCTTAAGAAAATTTTTGTATTTTTTGTTTGACAGTTTTGTTTCTAGGCTTTGAAAACAGGTTGGATTCTCTGAATTTTTTTGAAGGGGGTTTGATGTGTTATAACAGTTTTTGCTGGCTCTTTGTTTACGTTACAGGTTGTATATATTTTTTGGTATATTTCTTGATACTCTGCACCATACTGTTTTATCAGTTTTGTTTTGTATCCTCTTTCATGCTTTCTTTCTTCTTACTGGATGCTGCTGATTTGTTTGTTATCCTTTTTCTGCCTAAGCCAAAAACCTGTAAACCACACTCTTCCTCTCTTCTCTCTCTTAAGTACAGTTGAAACATTAAAATGTTGTTATATACTTTATTTGTTCTGAAAAAGCAAACTGGAAAATGATGAGAAATGGAAATGCATTATGCTTGCATATTTGGATTTCAAACTGCATGCTCTTTGTCAATGATATTGTACATCATGGGAACCTTTGTGTTTTTGGCCTTTTCCCCCATGTTTGCATGTTTACGTTGGAATTTTGGAAACTTGCATATGCTGTTTTGTATTATGCTTTTGAAATATGCATGGGATTTGAAACATGCAGTTGGCTTTTTAATTATGCAGTTTTCAATAAAAATGCAATTTTGACAAAAAAAAAATGAATTTGTGCATTCATTTTTATCAATAAAAATTCATCCCTTTTTGTGAACCGGGAGAAATCCCGTGATTTGCAAAAAGGGTAAAAACTGATTCCAGCCGTTTGCTTTTAATGATGAACGCTTAAAATTAATTTTCTGCTTTTCATTATTTATTTCTGACTTTTCTTTTAATTTTTTTTTTGCAGGTAAAATTAAATGAGCAAACAAAGAAGCATTGGATAGAAGATAAAGATTTAGAACTTAGGAAAAAATTAGGATAGCTTTTATTTTACTTTAAACATTTTATATAATTGTTATTGTAAATATTTGCAAATAATACAGTATTTAGATAACAATTGTAATAATTAGAATAAAGATGAATAAAATTCTATTATTTTACCCATTAATTCTTTTCTTCTTTCCAATTGTTTATTTTATCATTTATAATTCTTTAAATTATATAATAACTGAAAATAAATTTCAATTACTTAAATTCAGAATAATAAACAATTAAATAAACATCATTGATCAATTAACTTCTCTTCAATTAATTATTTCATTATTTATAATTCTTCTAAATTATAATAACTGAAAATAAAATTTAAATTATTTAAACCTAGAATAATAAATAATTAAATAACATTGTTTGATCAATTAATAAACTCCTTTTCAAATATTTACTTTATTATTTATAAATCTTTAAATTATATAATAACTGAAACTAAATTCCAATTATTTAACTTTAAGATAATTAATAATTAATAAACATCGTCTGATCAATTAATAAACTTCTTTTCAAATATTCACTTTATTATTTATAAATCTTTAAATTATATAATAACTAAAAATAAAATTCCAATTATTTAAATTTAAGATAATAAATAATTAATAAACATCATTTTAGCATTGATCAATTAATAAATTTAGCGTTCAAAAAATAAACAGCTCTCGACTTGGAAAAAGTTATGAATTTTAAATCAATAGATCAAAACGCTTGCAATGTAATGATGCAGATGGGAGATGGTATCTTAGGTCAAAATTTGGGGTACAACACAGAGCGCAGAAAGTTTTCTCGAGCATTGAATATCTGGTTTCACAGTCGGTAAACTTTTTGCTCAGGTATTAAATAGCGTGCTCTTTTCGGCCAGACTCGTTCTGCTGCCCCAATACACACCCCATTGAGTTCTCTAAAACGATCAGATACATGATCAGTGGTCTTCCCTCGACTGGTGGCATCAAAACATGAGGCTCTTGTAAGTATTCTTTGATCTTGTCAAAAGAAATCTGGCATTCTTCATTCCATCTGACTACTTGATCTTTCTTCAATAGTTTGAAGATTGGTTCATAAGTAGCTGTTAGGTGAGAAATGAATCTGGCAATATAGTTCAAGCGTCCTAGGAATCCTCTGACTTCCTTCTCAATACGAGGAGCAGGCATTTCTTGTATCGCTTTAACCTTGGCAGGATCAACCTCAATGCCTTTGTTGCTGACAACAAAACCTAAGAGTTTACCGGACCGGACTCCAAATGTGCACTTGTTTGGATTCAACCTTAGTTTGTACTCCTTCAACCTCTCGAACAACTTTTAAAAATGATCTAGGTGCTTCTCTTCAGTTTGTGATCGGGCTATCATGTCATCTACATAGACCTCTATATCATGATGTATCATATCATGAAATAAAGCTACCACGGAGCGTTGATAGGTTGCCCCAACATTCTTCAGTCCGAATGACATCACTTTGTAGCAGAATGTGCCCCACTGTGTGACAAACATAGTTTTCTCCATGTCCTCAGGTGCTATTTTGATTTGGTTATAACCTGAGAATCCATCCATGAAGAAAAATACTTTATGTTGGGCCGTATTGTCAACCAGGATATCGATGTGGGGAAGTGGAAAATCATCTTTAGGGTTGGCCCTGTTTAAATCTCTATAATCCATGCACATTCGTACTTTACCGTCCTTTTTAGGCACGAGAACAATGTTGGCAACCCATTGAGGATAGGAAGTGACAACCAAGAATCCAACATTGAATTGTTTCATGACTTCCACTTTGATCTTCTCTGACATATCAGGTCTCATGCGGTGGACTTTTTGTTTCACTGGTGGACAGTCTTCTCTTGTTGGCAGACGATGTACCACGATGTCTGTATCAAGTCCCGACATGTCTTCATATGACTAGGCAAAGATTTCAACATAATCATGCAATAGCTGAATTAGACGCTCCTTGACACTCGACTCTAGATTGACACCCACCTTGATTTCCTTTTTATCTTCCTCGGTACCCAAGTTGATTGTATCCAACGGTTCCTCATGAGGCTGAATAGCTCCTTCCTCTTGTTGTAGTAGTCTGTCCAATTACCCTGGTACTTCACAATCTTTCTCACCTTCGTCTTTGGCTTGGTAGATTAGATCTTCAGAGTCACTAAAGGACATAGCAGTATCGTTACCCATGGGATCCGAAATGGAGGGATACCTGCATTTGTGAGTGTGGGTGTGTGTAAGGGTATAACCATCTTTAAACAATAAAATGTAAAAGAAAGACAATGAGCACAAAAGGTTTGTATGTGCAAAAAACGTCCATGATTCATTGAATGTCATATGAAGATGAAATAAAAACCCTTACAAATGGACCATTTTGCCTGGAGTAAGACACAAGGTTTTTAATGTGTGAATTGTTTGTGAATATTACAAGTCCAACAGAAATGTAAAAGATAAATTACTAAGAGATGAAAGTTATTTAAACAAAGTCTCTGACTTCCCAATTGCAAAGTCCTCCGTTGACAGTAGGAAATATCCAATCCTCCAAGCTGCCATCTTCTTCACCATCTTCCACTGTGTTGACCTCTTGGTTGCTAATCTTCAGAGGTGGCCCTCCGGCACGGGCATGGCGCACAGTCTTCTGAGCATTTGAAGTAAACCCTAAGCCAAACTTGTCATATTTATACGGAATGTCTAGAAGTTGTCCCCAGATGGTGCATCCACCCTCCTCTACTACTTCCTTGGCGTCCTTTAGAGACGACATCCGAAGCAGAGGTCTTGTGATCTTGGGGATTTGGGATACCGTCTTGGTTACTGCTACCTCTTGAGAGACTTCTTTGAAATGTTGAAAAGGAGTTTCAATGAACTCGCCATCCAACTCCACATACCGGAAAGAATTGAGGTGGCTAATCACATATTGTTCCTCTCCGTGGACAATGATAATCTTTCCATGGACCAGGTATTTCAGCATCTGGTGCAGTGTAGAGGTGACAACACCAGCATTATGGATTCAGGCCCGTCCTAGCAGATAGGAGTAAGAGGGGAGGATATCCATTACATAGAAAGTTGAGTTGAAAGTCTGAGTTCCCACCTTTATGGGGATGTCCACCTCCCCGTGGACCATCCTCTTTGAGCCATCAAATGCTCTTACAACTATGTTACTGGGTTTCAATGTCAGTCCTTCGCAATCTAATTTGTCGAGAGCTTTATTCGGTAAAACATTAAAAGATGAGCCAGTGTCCACCAAGACATGGGCCAGAGTTGTTCCTCTACACTCCACAGAGACATGTAACGCCTCGTTGTGCTTTTTCCCTTTTGGTGTCAAATCAGCATCAGAGAAGCCTAGGACGTTATCAGCTGTCAAACTGGCCACACAATCTTGGAATTGGTCAGCAGATGTCTCTTGTGGCACATGGGTTGTCTTCAGAAACTTCACCAGAGATTTCGCACGTGCCTCAGAATACAACAACAATGCTAGCATGGAGATCTTAGAGGGAGTTTGCCCCAACTGTTCAACCACATCATAGTCACTCTTCTTTATTATCCTCAGCATCTCTTCCATTTCCTTCTTAAAGGTTTCGGGGATAGTCGATGGTTGAGCCTTCGTCCGGACAAGCTCTTCTTGAATACCTTTTCCTCGAATTTCAGCAGTAGAAGTGTTGGTAGGGATAACATAAGGGGTTGTGTCGTCTTTTCCAGTAGGAGCACTTGCAGATATGATTATTGGTATGGAGGTAACCTTTGGAACATCTACAGGTCCAAAAACTGCCTTTGGAGGGGCAATTTTTAGAGAGAAAATTCTACCGCTACGGGTAATCTTGCTGGTTCCGGAAATATTGCCAATGTCGGAGTCTTCTTCTTCGGAGCTCACTTCTTCGGCGGTCAACCCATCTTGTTTGATACCATGGTAGTAGATGTCTCCACCGTAATTCCACGGTACTGTTTTGTCTGATTCATACAGGACCGGCCCGGGCATTGTGATTATAAGAGGCGTAGTCTTTGGAACCGATGTAATCCTAACGAGTCTTTTGGGGACCCTTGAAGGATTGACGGAGATGGTTATAATTGAAATGTCTTCAACAGGAACAGGTGAAACATGAGCATTTTCAAACATAATCTCTTGGTTGTCAATCAAGCGTTGAATGTTTGTCTTCAACAGAGGGTAAATAGTTGGTGAGGATAAGCAAAGATGGCAGTCTTTATTACAACCTGAGAATATACTAGCTTTTAACAAGTTTATCTTAATGATTGGGAGCGGAGTCAAGAGTTCATCCACCATGGTAACACACAAATCTTCTTCGATAGCATTGGCGTTGTGACCATGTCTAGGCATATGAGCGGAAATGACGTTTGGTTTCTCGGGTTCCTCAAACTCAATCTCTTTTGCATCTATAAGGTCTTGAATTTTGTTTTTCAAAGCCCAACAGTTGTCAGTGTCGTGACCCAGACTTTCGGAATAATATGCGCATCTGGCATTCGGGTGATAGTGAGGGGACGCCGTGTTGGGATTCTTTGGAGCTTCCTTCAAAGTTGCCAAATTAGATTTTAGAAGATGTGGTAAAACCTGGGCTAGAGTCATATTAATTCTGGTGAATTGCCGGACTGGCCTTTTCACCCTTGGTTGATTACTCCTTGGTTGATAAGATGTAAGCTTTGGGATCATAACGGCCCCTGCCATTGGTCAGTGTTAAGCTCTCCCTTGGTTCCTTTGTGGATAAATAACAGATACCTCCTTCTTCCTAATGAAGGGTTTTTTCATAGCTGTAGAGGCAGACGAATCCTTCTGAATCTTTCCACTTTTTATACCAGCTTCCACCCTCTCTCCGGTTAATATTAACTCAGTAAATCCAGCAGATGAGCTCCCAATCAAATGGTTAGAGAAAGGGCCCGGTAGAGTGCCTAAGAACATATCTACCAACTCCCTTTCAGACAACGGGGGTTGCACTCTTCCAGCTAGATCTCTCCATTTCTGCGTGTAATCTTTGAAACCCTCATTTGAAGCCATAGCCATACTCTGAAGTTGAGTACGGGTAGGCGCCAAATCTGCATTATACTGGTATTGTTTATAGAAAGTTGCGGCAAGATCTTCCCAGTTGTGGATGTCGGCCCTTTCTAATTGGTAAAACCAATCGAGTTATGTTCCGGATAAACTATCTTGGAAAAAATGGACCCACAAGTCTTTATCGGCGGAGTGCGGTTGGATCTTTCTCACATATGATCGGAGGTTCATCTTAGGACATGGCACCCCATCATATTTTTCAAACAATGGCACTTTGAACTTTGGTGGGATCACAATTCCTGACACTAGCCCCAATTCTTCAAAGTCTAGATCTAGTACCCTTTGTATTTCCATAGCGCTCAGACGATCTTCAAGATGCCTGTACTTATCATTAACCGGAGGGTACTGTTCCTCAGAGTAGTCTTCCTCTTCTTCCTCCTCTTCAAATTTTGAAGGAACTGCTGTTTCTTTTCCTTTCCCTTCCCCTTTATCAGATGTTGCTGCGAAATTCAAGGTTCTCCTAGTTTGCCCTTGAAACCTTCTCCCCATGATTACAACACCAGTTGGTTTCTTCTCTTTCTTCTTTTTCTCTTTTTCCAACAAAGTCTTCAGCTCCTCTTGTCCTTTGGCCAGGGTTGTGAGTAACTGTTGAAACTTCATGTTTTGAGCTTGAAGATCTTTGACTGTCTGTTCGAGATCCATCTTACTGAAATAAACAGTAGAGAGATGAGGACACTTGTTTTAAAAGACCTGTTTATGTTATGATGAATGACATGTGCATATGTAATGTTTTCAAGGATTTTAAAATATTCAAGCTCATTTTAAACAAAAGAGAAACACACGTTATATTAATAAGATAGAGTTTGAGTACATCAATGCCCCTTGGGCAAAATAATACAACACTCTAAGATAAAAAAGTAGTGCACATCCTTTTTGGTGCTATGTAGGTGTTTAGAGTCTGCTCCTCATGAAGTAGCCTAGTGAGTTCCAAAACCTTCTTCTCGCTTGCGTAGAATTGGGCTTTGAAAGTATCTCACTCTCCTTTGAGTTGTATCCAATCCCTTTGTAGGTCTTCGAGAGATGTGGGCATGTCAGGATACAGGATAGTGTATGAAACTTCTCCTTCCTTAACAGGCTCAATAATCACCAGGAGAATGGAAGGATAAGGCATCATAAGACTTTGAGCACGGGTTCGTACCCACTTGAGGTAAGGCTCAAGAGGGATGGAATTATTGTGTCCCAAAGTCTTGCTATCTACCTTGTTTAGCATCCTCCAAGCTCGGATGAATCTCTGGCAAAGACCTTGATCGTTGTTATCGTAGTCGAATACCAAGCCTTGAATCAGCATATCATGTGGGCCATCCCTTCGGGCATAACCAAACTGTCTTAGAGCCAAGCATGGGTTGTAGGTGATTCCTCCCCTAATTCTAAGTAGAGGGACATTAGGGAACTCCCCACAACGGTCAACAATGATAACATTCTCTTTGGATCAAGAGCACCAACAAATATCTGAGTGTTTGAGCGTCATTAACCTTTATGACCACCTTAATCCTTGCTCATTCTTTAAGACTGATTGGGGAAGATGAGAAATAAACCATCTTGCCAGGAGGGGAGTGCAACACATAAGGACACCTCTTTTCCTCATTGTACGAGTGTGAAAAGAGTGCAGGATATCCCCTAGTAATGTAGGCACCAAATTGCGTGACATGAAGATTTTGACGGCACTCACATCTATGAGTTGGTTAGGATTGGGGAACAAGACCATCCCATAGATAAGAAGAGCCACAATTTCCTCAAATGCTTGTAAGTCTAAGGAATTCCAACAACTTTGAGCCTTCTCAAACATAAACTTTACTAAGAAGCCCTTGACACCACTTCTAGTTTCCCAATAAGTTGTGACATCAGATGAGTGCAAGTGCAGAACTTGAGCAATCTCTTTTGGCTTTGGATATCTTTCCGTACCGTTGAAAGGTAGTTGATTGAGAATGGGAATCATCAAGAGTTGAGAGAATTCTTCCAAAGTGGGCACAAGCTGATAGTCGGGAAATGTGAAGCAATGGTGCAAAGGATCAAAGAATTGGAAGAGCACCTTCATCATATCCTCATCTGTGTTGGAGGTGACCAAGTTAAGTAGACGACCATGCCTCTCGGTGAATGGAGAGTTCTTAGGGATCCTTGAAGTTAGCTCCTTGAGTTGCGGAGGAATTCTTACAAGGTTGACTTGGATAGTTTTCCTGTGAAGTGAATCCATATCCTACAAAACAAGAACAAAGATGAATCTCCAAAATCCTTGAAATGGTTAGTGAATGCATATGATGTTCATGATGTTCATAATGTTATGCATAAGTATGTGTATACAAGCAAAACAAACAAGTTCTTAGTTTTAGGCTTGCATGGGGTTTTATAGGTAAGTACCCTCTTGAAGTTTAGTTGGCTCAACCTATCCTAATAATAGTAACCGGGTTCTAAGGAGCTCAATATCACTGGATTGTTTCCTTGGTCATTGTTTCAGCTCAAGCCTCTTTAACAATGACCGAAATATCCCAAGAAACCAACCCTTAATGAGTGTAGTATCGAGTATCTACCAACTTTGGACTGCACCAAAGCCGGTCATCTCACTACATCCTAAAGGCCAAGTTGGTCAAGTAAAGGGTTCTAGAAGTTCATTAGTGCTTCATGACATCACTCAGCGGCCCCGTATTCTCTTTGATTGACTTAAAGGCTACCGACACCCACAAATATGTCACACTAACATAGATATTGCTTAGACCATGTCGGTATACCCCACACAGTTTCCACAATATATTGCTATTTACCTATAATGTTTCCCAAATCCGGGTGGAGGATTCAAACCCAAACAAAGAACTATAATGTAAAGCAAACAAGTTAAACAATGTAAGCAAATAAATGTGATCTAACCCTAAGGTAACCTCACTTTTATAATTGTCCCCAGTAGAGTCGCCAGTTCTGTGATACAGTGGGAGAACTAACTTGAGGGTTTTGCATTTTATTGCAAATGTTGCGGTTAGCAAGAGTCGCCACCGACTTTTCTTTTATCCAAAAGGAAAGGTAAAAAAAGCACAGGAAAGACCTTTGAGAGGATTTCTTGAGTTCGGGGGGTAGATTATGAAAAGGGAAGGTATTAGCACCCTCTTCATCCATGGTTTTCTATGGGCTCTTAGTTACTTGCTAGATCACTTGCTTTTGTTGTTTGAAAATGTTTTTGGTGTGGTTTTGAAAATATTTGTAAAAGAAGCCATTCGTTTAGGAAATCTTTGTAATGATTATCGTTCGTAAGAATGTATACAAAGATGTTTGTCTTTTTGAAAATGTTTTCAATGTTTGGAAGATGTTTTGAAATGTGTGTGTTTATTTTGAAAATAGCAAGGATGGTTGTTTGAAATTAGAGCAAGTAACTAGAAGTAATCTACCTACTCAAATGTCTTTCTTGTACATTTTCTATTCCTTTGACATTGTTGTCTTACCATTAATTTGGTAAGCAACCCTATCTTTGGATGTAAACGGGACGGGCGTGAGTCATCGTATAACCATGATTAGTAATGTTGCAAAGTATCTTAGTATTTTGAGGGACCAAGATCATTTTTGTAAGGCAACCTTGAATAACGTCATCGAGGGACTATGATCTTATACTTGTTTGTTTTGCCAAGATACTTCGCATGCGTAATATGGCCATTTTTTGTATAAGGCAACCAAGTGGAGAAACCCTAAGGATGCTTGTGTGCAAGTGTATCATTTTCATGCTTTGATTTTATCTTGTATTTAGGGTTTTCTATTTTATTTGTTTTGATCTTATCATACAAACCCTAATTACTAATCATGGCATGTAAATTGGTAAATTGTGTAATGTAAATATTACTAAGCTATTACAACAATTTTATGGGAGGGGGGAATACAAATTTGAATGGGGATTTGCAAGAATGTAAACCTAAATAAATTATTACAACCAAATCGAATTTGTACAAGTATTAGAATAAATAAAATACAATATTTAAAGATGCAATATAATGTACATGTAAGAAAAGATTTTTGTCTTGTTTTTATGTAAAAGAAATTTTAATCTAAACCTAAAAATATAAGGAAAAGAAATTAATTTTTAAAAGGGAGGCTTAACCCTAATTATTATTTTAAAAGAAAATAAAGTTCTTATATATTATTTTTTTAGGTATTTTTTTGTATTAATATAATAAATAATATTGTATAAAAATATAAAGTTTTTATATATGCAAAAATAAATATTTATAAGTATGAAATGAAAAATAAATTAAACTAAGCATGATTTAATTATATTTTACAAGTTTATTAAGAAAACTAAATAAAATTTATTGAAGATAAAAATATATTTTTATGTGCAAAAATAAAATAAAGTAAAATAAAATATGATATTATCAAATTTATATTTTTTAGGATTTTTATGCATCAAAGAAAATATTTAATATTATTAAAATGAAAATAAAACAAATAAAATAAAAAATATAAAAATAGTTGGGCAAAGGGGGTGTCTTGAATAATCAGATGGTGAAAGTTAGAAAAAACAACTAAGCCCAACGTGGAGGCCCAAACCTGCAAAAAGACAAAACTGAAAAATGGAAGAAAATGTGAAAAAACACAAAAGTAGCGCCCAGGTTCGAACCCAGGACATGGGTCTCACCAGCGCGCAACTTTTCCACTAGGGTGGCTATACATCCATTGTTTTAAGTGAAACGAATATAACATAACATGAACAAAGTCCTTGCCATGTACTTCATCTTCTTCCTCAAGCTTGGCCGGATGTCATGTAACTCTCTCATTCTTCCATGAAAATGAAAACTCATAACATTAAAGTTGTAGTATTTGATATCACGATTCTAACCATATAAGTTATGTAAGCTAACAATCAAAGATCAGAAAGAATTTTAAAATCCCTAAATTAAAACCTAATTTTTTCAGAAACTTCAAGTTCTAAATTCTCTCAACTCAGGTCAAATAAATGCAAGATAAAGATATGTACAGTTTCATTATAATGAAGACTACATTATTTATTCATAAATCGTGGCCAATGGTTGCCTGTACAAGGAGATAGAAGTTGAGATTTTACCTCCTTCAGTTGAAATCATGGATGGAATTGGAGTGAGTTTGATGGAGGCCTGATGCTCGCTTGAGCTTCCTTGAACCTCCCTAAAGGTGTTCCAACCCTTGCCTTGCTTTGAAAGTGTCTGAAACTCCTTTTCCAAGTCAACCTGCAAGCTTTGAAAAAAAAGATGGCAGATGATGGAGACGTGGTTACAGTATAGGGATGAAGGTCTGGATTGGTTATATATCAAGTAGGTAAGATGTTTTGATGATCAAGACTTGAAACGCACGAGTCAAATAGGAGATTGGTATGCTTATGAAAAAACTGCAAGTCTTGACAGTTTTCTGGTGTTTTTGAGTCTGTGAGTGTTTTTGGCTTCAAGTATTCGTGTGTTGTGTTGTATTATGTTTGTATATTAGTAGGGAATCAATTTCATGTCAACCCTCAAACAGATGTGCCCGTTCTCACCTTTTTGCAACCTTTCTTGCTTTTGAAGTAAAGTGAAGGGACAAGGCTTTCCATGCTTGTACTTGCTTTATTAGGGTTGGTATATACTTGTACAAATTTCTGTAGGCTTGTAAGACTTGTATGTGCAATGGAGACAGGTTCAATGCTCAAGAATTGGAAAGTGAAAAAAGTTGAGCTTTTTCAAAATGGCAATGGTTACTTTATGCCATTTATGGAATTACAACTTGGGTAATGGCTCTAGGGCATGGATCAAAGCTTTGTCAACTAAGTAAGAATTAAATTAAGGAGTGAGGAACAAGTTCAGGACCTGTAAAGCATGGATTAGGCAGCATAGGTACTGATTGGAACTTTGTTCTTCATGAAATGGCTTGGACAAAAAGTGAGAAATTGCCAACTTCATCTCTTCGATTCTCTCTACTAAAAAATGATCTTGAGGAGTTCTTGGAAATTTTGGAAATATTGCAATGTTCTCTGTAACTTACCTTTGAAATGAATTTCAAGATACATCTTGGAACTAGGTGAAAAATTGCCATGAAGTTGGGTCCAAAACCTGCCTAAATTAGGGCAAAATTTCACTAAGTTATTTAGTTCATGAGCATGTATTCATAAATTTATATCTTGAGATCCAAGCATATTTAGGGAAAAGTGTGTGAAGAAAAGTTGTAGATTTCATGGAGGTCTACAACTTTCATGTTGGGAACTTTCTTTTAATCATTATCTATCATGGTGAAAAAACAGCCTAAAGTTGAGAAAAAATAAGAAATTTTCTATACTTAGAAAATTTTCTAAGTTAAGAAAATTTTCAAATTTAAACCCTAATCTTAAAACTTGGATTTCTTGATGAACAAGTTTCACACTTTGACATGTTTTGATGAATTGTGACCCTTGACACTTGATTTTGACCAAAAAGTCAAAGTTTGACTTTTCAGTGTACAGTTGACTTTTGATCAGTTGACTATAAATTTCATCTGTCAATCCAATGAAATTGAAATGTTTTGAGCCATGTAATTAGGTCAAGATGATGCAATTGAATACTTTAAATCATGCTTTAACTCAATTGTTCATTTTCTAGGTTAAAAATCAAAAATTGCCCTTCCTTAGTCAAAACCCTAATTTTGACCATTTTGCCCTTTTGATGATTTGATCAAATTTCTTGAGGAATTATGATCCAAACTTGATCAAATGATATATATGAGTCTAAAATGTTGATGTGGATAAAAAATTTATGAAGTTTGACTGTAAATTGGCCATGGTTGACTTTTTCCCCAATACAACTGATTTTTAGGTCAATTGTCCAATTGACTGATCAAAATGTGGTTCAAGGCTTGAAACTTTTCCTGAGTGATCTTAGGGATCCATAATGATGTTTTAAAGTCACATGAAGCATTGAGAGTCCAAAAATCCTTGTGCAACCTCAAACCCTAATTTTGGGTCACTAGTGTATGATGATATGCCTTGAGCTGACCAAACCCTAATCCAGTCTTGAGTCAAAGAAATCTTATGAGAAAAGTTTTGATAAATGAGAGGGAAAATTTTGGGGTACAACACTGATGTAAAATATTTTTAATTTTATTTTTTACATCATATATTTTTATACCTGATGTAAAGACCTTTTCTCAAATGTCATTTTTTTAGTAGTGATAAAAGTCAGGAGCATAAAGACTATGGAAGAATCATGAAATTGTACATGATGTTTAAGAACTCGTTGCTAAGATTTTGTAGGATAGTATCTCTTGAAATAAACTCTTGTATGGAACTTTGATTTTAATGGAGAAGCTCCACCTGTTTCTTCTTTTTTTCTTCAAATTGAACTCTGCTTATAGTTTAGTAGCGTGATGAAATTAAGAGCATGGTATTCTTGTAGATCCTTTAAAATCTCTTGAATTCAACATCAATTTTCTTAAACGCTCAAAGTATTGCCTTTTATTTTCCCGGGAATTGTAATGATATGATTACTCACATGTAAATTGTAATGGTCATGAATATGAAGTCAAGTATGGTCAAGGCATGGTTTTTGAGCTCGTCTTGTAAAACAAAGTTGAATGATAGATCTTTTTCATGGCTTGTCACTTGAACTCCAAGGAAACCCCCTAAGTACATCTCCCAACTTTGTATGCTTAACGAATAAAACATGTAGCTTTGATGCCGTTTTGATAAACTTGAACAAACTTGAATCTTTGGTAACAAAAACTTGAATGAACACTTCACAGTCCTAACTCAGTCCAATGAAACCTTAATTCTTCTTGATTTTTTCTTTCAATTAAACCCAAACTTGTATGCTAAGCACAAATATCCGAAAGAATGATGATGCTTAGAAAATCATAACATCTCTTTGACAAAACCCCTTCCCTATAGATGGTGTTAACATAATAACTATGCCCTGAGGGATTCTTTGAAGATGAATATGAAAGCTGGGACATGGGAATAATTTGATATGGAATGAACCTCAAGTAGAATGATGACAAGCTCAAGTATGATAAGATATAAACCCTAATCCTCAGCTTCATCATATAAAACCTTGCAACTTGATATTAAGAAGAAAAGAATAGCCTCATAGCTTGATGATGATAAAGTCCATGAAATGAAAACCTAGCTTCAAACAAATGATCGATGGAGAAATCAATTGAAACAAGCTTTGCAAATATGAGAGCCTTAAAGTCATATAACAACCCTAATTCCACAATATCATTGATCTCATGCAAAATTATGTTGTTAATGAATGTATGCAATGTTAAATGACCTAATGGAAGTTATATACATGAGATAAATGCGAGATGCGTAAGCCAGATAAAAGCGATATGGGTAGGTCAAATTTGAGGTATTACAGTTGCCCCTATTTAATCGTCTTAAACCTGAAAGTATGATTGGCGTGTGCCTTTCGAGCGTTCGAGGTAGTAGATGATTAAATACCAATGCCAAAAATTTATTCTGGAAGATGGTGGTAATGAGTATTATTTTATTTTTGTGACATCTGCTGGGGAATTAAAAGAGGTGGGACTAAACCAGAGGTATATGTCGATCAGGACACGACGATATCAGAGTACATCGATCAGGACATGATGATTGAGAAAAAAAGCATTGATCAGGACACAATGATTCACAGGAGAGGTATCAATCAGGATACAATAACCAAAATGGAGACATCGATCAGGATATGATGGCACGTAGGAGACGTTGATCAAGACACGACAAATGTTTGAATCGATACAGACGAGTATCAAAAGAAGATACGAACGAGTATCACAAAAGGTTAAACACGGACGAGTGTTTGAATCAATACGGACGAGTATCGAAAGGAGATACGGGCGAGTATCAAGAAAGGTTAAACACGGATGACTGCTGGAATCAATACGAATGAGTATTGAAAGAAGATACAGACGATAATCAAAATGTTAAACACGGACGAGTGTTTGAATCAATACAAACGAGTATTGAAAGAAGATACAGACGAGTATCAAAA
Source organism: Vicia faba (assembly GCA_948472305.1). Taxonomy (NCBI): domain Eukaryota; kingdom Viridiplantae; phylum Streptophyta; class Magnoliopsida; order Fabales; family Fabaceae; genus Vicia; species Vicia faba. The sequence continues at coordinate 229,624,139 of OX451736.1, read as the reverse complement.
GGTTAAACACAGACGAGTGTTCGAATCAATATGGACGAGTATTGAAAGAAGATACCGAAGAGTATCCAAAGGTTACACGCAGACGAGTGTTTAAATCAATACGGACGGGTATTGAAAGAATATACGAGCGAGTATCAAGAAAGGTTAAACACGGACGAGTGTTTGAATCAATACGGATGAGTATTGAAAGAAGATACAGACGAGAATAAAAATGTTAAACATAGACAAGTGTTTGAATCAATATGGACGGGTATTGAAAGAAGATACAGACGAGTATCAAAAGGTTAAACACGGACGAGTGTTCGAATAAATCAGACGAGTATTGAAAGAAGATACCGAAGAGTATCAAAAGTTTAAACACATACGGGTGTTTGAATCAATACAGACGAGTATTGAAAGAAGATGCAGACGAGTATCAAAAGTTTTAAACACGGACGAGTGTTGGAATCAATACAGATGAGTATTGAAAGAAGATACAGACGAGAATCAAAATGTTAAACATGGACGAGTGTTTGAATCAATACTGACGAGTATTGAAAGAAGATACAGACGAGTATCAAAATGTTAAACATTGATGAGTGTTTGAATCAATACGGACAATTATTGAAAGAAGATACATACGAGTATCAAAAGGTTAAACACAGACGAGTGTTTGAATCAATACAGACAAGTATTGAAAGAAGATGCAGACGAGTATCAAAAGTTTTAAACACAGATGAGTGTTCGAGAGACCTTCATGGATGAGTGTTTAGGAATTGACACAGACGAGTGTTTAGGGATTTACACGACGAGTGTTTAGAAGTTGACACAGTGAGTGTTGGAGTCAATAAGGACGGGTACTGCAAGAAGGTACGAATGAGTATCAAGGAAGAGATAACAAGGATGAGTGTTTGAGGAACTGACACGAATGAGTGTTTATGAGTTAACCCAGACGAGTGTTTGGAAAACTGACACAGACGAGTGTTCAAGGAACTGACACAGATGAGTGTTGGAAGACTGAATTATTTGTCAGGCAGGAACTGGCTACCAGACGAAAATTGGGTCTAGAATGACAAAGTGTATTGATTTTGCTGGGAATTGTGAAAGTGAAGGTCACCAGCTGGGGATTTGGGAATGATATCCTCTTGTAGGGATGTATTTTTGTCCTTGAATGATTCAGGTCTTTCGTGTAGGGTACCTTATCTGGTTTATGCTTCGTATGCATGTTTGAATTTCTTTTGCCGCAAAGATCCATTCTGATGGATCGGCTACGCACTTTTGAGGATGCAATATTATGCACTGATAACTATATGCAATGGCAATAAATAGACTTCATGGGATAAGCGAAGGCCCATTGGGAACTATTTCTCATCACTAGAGATTCCAATATATATCGGCGCTGGAAGCCTACAGTACCAAGGACTGCTGGGGATATTGGTAAGAACTTGCATTGGGGAGCTCATGATACCAAAGATTATTGATGATTCTGCTGAAGATTGAATTGCTGACCGTGTGAAGAAATGCATTGCCGTGGAAGAGATAATCTGACTCGACTTTCTTAGAGTCTAAATAATTAAGAGAATGGTAGAACTGAATATGCCGAAGAATGGATACTGAGCACCATGTGGATCTCTTCGAATACATGCCCCAAATTACGCCACACTGGGGAATTACCGAATTAAATCACTTGGGGATGAAAGGTGGGCATGGGCGCCTGTGAATGCCCCTGTTTAGCTCGGTGGAGACCGCGATTCACTCCACTGGGGATGCACTTGATTAACTCCACTAGGGATGCACTTGCGTGTGCTAAGTTAAACGATGACTCTGGACTTTCTGAATTCACTCGGGGAATCGGGTTTGAAATTCTCTGTAGTAGATGAAGGCAGCTTTGTGCGCTGGCCAGGTCAGGGTGACCGTTATAAATTGTCGCCTGCAAATAGAAACAACACTTGGAATGCATACGACACTCCCTTATGGTTATATATCGATGTAAAGTCAAGTTTTATCCCGGCTTGAGAATTTTTATTCCCCATTTTTCTAATGCAATGTTTAATAACAAATAAAATACATTCTGCATACGAAAAACATGTTATGATAGTAAGAGACAATTTTTTTATGAAAACAAACTTTATTGATAGGCCCATGAATAGGCATTTGTACAAGTATGCAACTCCTATACGAGGTAGCTGCGAAATTGAAACGGGAAATACAACAAGTATAAATGGCAATGAGAGATGCTCGAATTTCCATTAAAACTGGTATTGCTACAGTTCCCATATCCTAAGTAGTCTCAATGCCTTGCCACTGAAGAATAGCAGTTGTACCGGTCAATTCGTTGCCAAGGTGCTATAGATGTGCATGCATCATTCGTGAAGAGAATCCAGACTACAACCTCTCGCATAAGATCCCTTGCTTTTGCTTGGATCACCCTTTCGGGTTTTCGATCTAATGGGATACCCATTTTTTCCTAAGTCACCCTTTCATGTTTTCAACTTAGCGGGTTATTATTATTATTATTTTTTATTTTATCCCTAATTTTTGCCTGGACTTTCATGTCCACCGGGATGCCCATTTTTGCCTAAGTCGCCCTTTCAGGTTTTCGACTTAATGGGTCTCTTTATGCGTAGTATTTTTTTACTGAGTTTAAATTGACTGGGAGTGGAACGTCTTCCCTGTAGAGGTAGAAATGTTTAAGACTAAGCTATTGGATTGACTAAACTTGTACAAATTAAAATAAAAATCGCCACCGCGCTTTATTGTTTCCAAAGGAATGGGAAAAAAGCGAATAACCCAAAAAGAGGGGGAAAGATTATAGGTAAGGGGGTTGGTTATGCAAATGGAAGGTATTAGCACCTTAAACATCTACGGTACTCCACAAGAACCTCTTTGTAAAATCTGTATATTTTGGCTATAAAATGTTGTATGTAAAATAGATGGTGGAGATGAGAGAAGAAATATATTTTTTTATGATTTTTGCACCCGCCGCGGTTGTGAATCTTTAGTGCCTACTTACCACCTTTCGTGAAATAGGGGATCAGGGTACATGTAGTTCACCTTTGAAACTTTTTAAAACACAAGTGTGTTGGTTAATTTTATGAGATAAGACATCATCGTCATTGTCCGTGTGGAAAAACATACTTACTACCCATAATCATGAGAAAGGAGAATTTGCATCATCTCAAAGTGGAGGATATGGATTGGATTTTAAAATCAACAATGCCTCACTCAACACCCAAGTGGAAAATATCTCACTTCACTACATATTATAGAAGTATAGTTGTTTGCATCACTACAAGGATTGACAAGAGTCGAATCTTTTGAGAAAAGTTTAAGATGAAAGCCAAGATGGAAAAATGGTTTGAACGAGATTGATTGATTTTTAGTCTTCTCAAAAAAATGTCAAGGTTTTATTAATGTTGATTGAAGTTTATTTGTGAAGGATGTTTTGAAAATGCATGGACCTAAGTCCAAGTTTATTATGAAAGTAGTTCAATTTTAGAAATAAGAAGAGTTTTCAAAAGGAGGGAGAAGATATTTTTGAAATTTAAGAAGATGGGAGGAGAAGAAGAGGCTATCCTAAAGCATAAGGTAAAAGCTAGGGATAAGAACCATCTAACCAACAAGAAGCCAATACTTGACATTATGAGCCAAGATAGAATTCTCGTTATTTGGATTGAAACCAAGAAAGCAAAGATACTAGACCTCTTGTGAGAACCAAACTTCAAGTGTATTAAGTCTTCATAAAAATTGGGCAGAGTAACGGCTGTATACGGGTGAATTCCAGATTACAAACAAAGAATGTAATCATAATAACCTGCACACAAAACAAACAAACAACCCAATGTCTTGAGGTAAACCTCAAGATCTCCAGACAAAATATCAATTAAGGTCACAAGGTCTCCAACATAGACCAAGGTTTCTAATCCTAAGTTCAAGAATTTCAATACTCCATAATGCCAAGGATAGTAACCAAATTGTCCAAGTATCATTAAAGTTTTTTATGGTTCATGTTGATTATTAGGTGTCTTAGAAGAGAAAATAAAAGGCTCAAGTGAGCAAAATAAAAATGACATGAAATATAATGCTTAAAGTAAATGGTACATAAAGCATAAAAAATAAAAGGGCATAAAGTAAAAACAATTTAATAATTAGTGGTTAGTTGGATGACCATCTTGAAACTTGCATTTGGAACTTATTAGAGGATTATTAGAACCAAAGCCACCACACAACAAGTTGGATTTGCTTTTTGTCAAGTATATCATCCATTTGGAATCCTCAAAAGTACCATTTAATGATCAACGATGTTTAAGTGATACACGTTGACCAAAAGTATTGTAGATCCATTAGAGGATTGGTAGAACCAAAGCCTCCACACAATGAATCTCAAGGTTATTGGATCAAAGGGATCAAATTAACATACTTGGGCTTGCAAACATATGTTTGGACCACAAATGATCATTTATTCGAATCAGGACAAAATATAGCGCTATGTTAAGCAATCGTAAGTGGACTTATATAGAAGTCACACCTACTTTGAGATCGGTCAATAACAATCTATGCACTATTTGTTTTGAGACATGATATATAGATCATACTCCAATAACACTTAGTGCAATGAGAAAGGGACAAGATGGAGAGGGGTGGGAAAGAATATACAAACCACATTTAAATTAAATTTAAATCAAACTATTATTAAAATCATTCATCCATTTTTGTGGAGTTAGACTCAACACCATGGATCCAATGATGTTAACAAAGTTCATGACCAAAAATTCAATCCAAGATCAGCCAGAAAATAATCACAAAATAATATTGCATTTAATATATACATTAAAAAAAGTTTTAAAATAGAAATGAAAGAGAAAAAATATCAACTATATTCAAATTAATCAAGAAATAAAAAGTAAGACCATAGAAAAATCAGAAATGAACTAAAATCATTTTATAACGTTTTTGGTAATTTTTTAAAGTCAGAAACTATTTTTAAAATTAAAAAAAAAAGAGTAAAATAAACCAAAAATGATAAAAAATAACAAAGTCAGAAATAAAAAATAAACGAGGTCACCAATATTTGTCACAATATCATTGGATCATTCCATAATTTTTCCAAAATTTAAAAACACATAAAAGTATTTTTAAACATTTAAAACAATTCAAATAAAGTGGAAATTTATAAAAAATATCAAAACACAATAAAATTGTGAAAAAATAAAAATCAGAAAGAGAAAAATCAAAAATATTTTTCATAATTTTTTCAGATTTTTTTGACTAAAAATGAATTTTCTATGATTTTTTTTGAAATTTAAAACGATAAAATATAAAAATCAGAAAAGAAAAATAAAGTCAAAAATATGTGGACCATTGGATGAGAGTCAAAACGCGTTAGTAATCAAATCCAAGGGATCTGACGCGCTGTGTATATCATGGTCATTAGTGAATAAAGCACTGAATCAAATGTAAATCAAAAATTCAAAAAATCCAAATGGCGTTGTTTCATTGGTTGAAGGATGGCACGTTGGTCATCTTCAACCTCCAGCCAGTCCCAAAACCAGGTTGCTCAATCTTTAAAATTAGAGCACGAGACCTATTCCATTCGTTTCATCTCTTCAAGACGAAGACAACCACACCTTCGCGATAAATTTATATAAACCGTAACTCAAGCAATTTGGAAAGAAAGTTTTGAAAAGGGATATGAAATTTCATGGTCAAAACAAGTTTCCAGAGAAAAGTAAGTGTTACGACTAGAACCAGGGCAATGAGAGCATCACAATGATATCAAAGTTTTGAAGAATTGATGAAGAAATATACCTATTGAAGTTGAGTTGCAGAGCTCTGAAACTGGACTTCTATGGAGTAATATAGGGCACAATTCTTGAATGTAATTATATGGTTAGCTTTAGGGAAGATCTAGGAAGCTAAATTGATAGAAAAATTGGATTGAAAAAGGCTTGAAAACAGATTTCAAATTTGCAGAATTTTGAGTTATGGAACAAGTTTGGCAGGGTGATTCTGGCTATCCAAGCTTGAGGAAATGAATGGGGGATGACCCTCTATTTATAGGGAATCAAATGGAATGTCCAAGCGTGTGAAATGATGAAGTTTGGAGGGAAATCGTGTGAAGTTGCAAACAAGAAAAGTGTGACTTCTAATTTGATCAAAACTCATCCAAAATGCACGTTTTGTTGGGATAATCACTTCTGGAAGTTCACTAAACATGTTTAGAGGAAAAAACACACAGAAGCAAAGTGTTTAGAAGTTAAACCAATGATTTCAAATTCTGAATTTTGAAGAAACATTAGTTCCAAGTTACCAAGTTCAAATCAATGGCATTCTCAGCTCATGGGGTATTAGGGCATGATTCTTGATGCTTTAGAAAGATGAGGTTACAAGCTTTGAAATGGAAAATAAATGGAATCAAATGGATGCTTGAGCTGAAGTTGCATTGAGTCAAAGTTGGGGAAAAAAGGTTGACTTTCCATACTTAGAAATATTTCAAGTTTTTTTTTCAAAAGTGACCTATAATGTTTTGCATCCAAACATGGCCTTCCACTTGAAATTTGCTCTTGACCAAAAAAGATGGAATGAAATAGACCTCTTGAATGACATTTTGAGACTTGAATGATTCAAAATCTATAAATATTGAGAGAGTTATGAATTGTTGAAGTTGGAAAAAAACCATGAAATGACCTATAATATTTTGTATCCTTAGGGCATCTTCCATCCATTTTATCACTTTGACCATAAAATAAGGCTTAAATAACACATCCTAAAGATCACTGTTGAAAAATAATGGGCTCAAGGTGATAAAAATTGACCAAGTTATGATCATTTGAAGTCACACATGAGAAATTGGGGGTTCATCTGGAGGACTTGTAATCTTTCTTCATCATCAAGTTTCTTCCACATGAAAACTCCTTGAAACTTTTGAAGTGATTTATTGATAACCCTTTGAAGAGAAGGATGTTTTTGGAATCACTCAAAAATACCAAAAGATGAGCAAGATATGCTTCTCTGAAGTTTAAAACCCTAGCTTCTAGATCAAGAAAATGCTTTGAGGAACTTTGACAATTTTGAATAAACTTCTAGTACCAACACAAATGCTTTGTAAATAGAAGTTGTTGAGGATGAAAATGAGAACTCATAGCCACCAAAACCACTTACATATCTTGAGAATTGAGAGAAATATGCACTTGTGACCAATGGGATTAAGGCCTTGTCCAACCATGACAACTTCCTCAATGAACCCCTTGTACTTTTGAATCAAATTTGATAATCTTGAAATGTGGTGAACCAAAATAACCTTTAAATTCCATTTCTTCCAAAAAAAAATCCAATGGTGAGGTTTTAACTTCTCAAGCTTTATTGACTAGGGCATGTAAATAAACTCATGAACCTATGGAGCAACTTGCTAAATCTCATTGCCTTTACCTACATTAGTAACAAGCAAGACAAACCAACATTGCATTTTATTAATTAAAAGGAAAAATCAAGACAAAATATTCATGACCACAAAAAAAAAGTCAAGGTGCTTGGTGATTCCTCAAAGAGCAAAGCTAAAGGTAGGGAGGAGAATCAAGAACCCTGATGTGATCTTGTTGTGATTGAATCAAGAACCCTGAGGAGAAATATCATAGCATTTCCGTTCACTGACGATGAACTACCAACGTTCACTAAGGGTATCAAAAAGATAACAATCACCAACTTTCACTGAAGGTGACCTACCAACTTTCACTGAAGGTAGGGATAAAATATCATAGCACCGCCATTCACTGATGATGAACTACCAACGTTCACTGAGGGTAGCAAAAAGATAACAATCACCAACTTTCACTGAAGGTAGATAGAAAATATATCATAGCACCGCCGTTCACTGACGATGAAATACCAACATTCACTGAGGGTAGAAAAAAGATAACAATCACCAAATTTCACTGAAGGTGACCTAACAACTTTCACTGAAGGTAGAGAGAAAATATCATAGCATCGCCATTCACTGACGATGAACTAACAACATTCATTGACGGTAGCAAAAAGATAACAATCACCAACTTTCACTGAAGGTAGAGAGAAAATATATCATAGCACCGCCGTTCACTGACGATGAACTACAAACATTCACTGAGGGTCGAAAAAAGATAACAAGTTTCCCCAAAATTCTAGCATTTCACCTAGAACGGGTTTCAACTTCTTCTTTAACCAAGGCACTCTATCTGGAAAGGGTAATATATAAGCTGTCTCAAATAAAGAGACTACCACTTGTAAAGATTTCACAATGAACTGTCTCTGTGATATTGAGAGTCTTGCCATCCACTGGAGTAATTTTGGCAACGGACTGCAAACTATCCACTCATAGAGAAGATATCAAAAAAAGTTACGTCGACTTTTACAGGGAAGTACAGGTTGCTCAAATAAAGAGACCCGCTACTTATTGTGTTAGGAAGGATTGTAAAAATAAATGATTTTCGGGGAGAGCAATATGACTTCCTGGGGAAATGCCAATATATTTATGCTTGAGGATATAAAGGTCTTCTCGTGCAAAATAAATGCATATTCTCAAACGAATGCTCGAAGCTTGCAGAAATCCAAAGTAATAATATTGCCGATGATCAAAAATTCAAACCAGAAATAAACTGGAATGAGACAGTCATCCGAAACACTTCCTTTGAGAAATAAATTCAAGAGGGAAACCCAAATCATCCAGACAAAGAGCTGTACAAGAAGGCTAAAGCAAAAATCTTCCACGAGGGATAACTCAGTGGGGAAATTAAAATAATATACGCTTTCTGCTTAAGGCCAACACTCTATTGGAGAGAGGACAACATAACTCTGCAAAACAGGGTAATATGTCAACAAAATATTAACGAATGTGAATGAGTGATGATTTTCCAATTTTAGCTATGCATGATGTATGTATGAATGTATGAGCGTTATCGCGCATATGCTGACAAAACAAATATATAACACTGGGAGTAAACAGGAAAAACCAACTCGAGCACAATCAACACTTGACTAAATTACATCCAAGATGAACAATCCAAGAGAAAGTAAGCGCCAACTGAGGAAACAAAACCTACTGTCTGGTTTAACTTTATTGGGGAGAAACGTAATTCGGAAGTAAATAAAACATAGCGACCAAACAGTACAAATATAGAGATACAACATCCTCTCCCATGCTTTACCAGGGAATATCACTCAGACTTTAACGGGGAATCAAATATTTTCAAAAGTAATACCTCTACTGGGGATTTGAAAAATCAATTTCAAGTAGAGCAGACGGACATCAAATCATCAAAACATTTATTGGGGGATTCGTGCCGACTTCATTGGGGAGGTCAACACCACATTCACAAAGGGAAAAACAATATACGTTCTTCACTGGGGAAAATAGAGGCCCGTGTTCTTCGAGAGTAATTATTGTACCAACTTCTCTGGAAAAAAGAACTTCTATTAAACAAATGAAACCTTCATTGGAGAAATCTGGGATTGAATCTTCATATCATGCAAACTCAGAAAAGAGGAGAAATGAACCAAAACTTGACCGGGGATACTGGAGTTACAAACCCTATATGGAGAAACATCCTGAGAAAAACTTCTCCGGGAAACAAAACTTCTTAAAAGCAACTGAAGTTCGTCCATTCATGGGATCACCACTTTTGTTGTTTTTCTCTCTTGCGTCACAAATTTTAAAGTAAAGGCAAATTGTAAATTATTTTTGAAAATCAATTTTGTTATTTAATCTTTTCGCTTTGAAAGTTATTATCAATAATAAATGGAGTCTTTGCAAGCGAAATAAAATAAGAAATATAAAGAATTGGGTAAAAGCTCAAATTTCATTAATAGAATGGTAGTCTGCGAATGGCCAGACTGCATGGATAATTACAAAGTTCAGAAAATGGTAATATATAATAGAAAAGATACATTGAGATACAATGACCACTATCCCCTCTAACAACTTTTGAAATCCTGAGCAGCAACTTCTTTTGAAGTATGATGAGGATCCGAGAAGATTGTTGCTCCAATGATCAAGTCTTGTCTGATGTAGTTACTTGCCAAGAAAGTCCCTAACTTTTGCCTAAGTTGCCCTTGCGGGTTTTCAACTTAGCGGGAAATTTATTCTGTTTATGTCTCTAATTTTTTCCTAGACCGCCCTTTCCGTTTTTCGGCCTACTGAGGCGCTCTTTTTTGCCTAAGCCGCTCTTTCGGGTTTTTAACTTAGCGAGCTGTTCTTTTATTTCTTTAGGCGAAGTATTTCTTGACTACATCAACATTCATGGGATGTGGGAACTCCTCGCCATCCATAGTTTCAAGAATTAATGCACCGCCAGAGAAGGCTTTCTTTACAACATATGTGCCTTCAAAATTGGGAGTCCAATTGCCCCTAGAATCAGCATTAAAAGACATGATCTTCATGAGCACGAGGTTGCCTTCTCTGAATTCACGAGGTTTAACTTTCTTCTCAAAAGCTTTCTTTATCCTTTTCTGATATAACTGTCCGTGACACAAAGCTGTCATTCTCTTCTCTTCGGTCAAATTCAATTGGTCAAACTGATTCTGGACCCATTCATCCTCTGACAACTTGGTTTCCATTATCACACGTAAAGAGGGAATCTTAACCTCGATTGGGAGCACAACTTACATTCTATACACAAGGGAGAACGAGGTTAGTACAGACGAATGTTCGATATCCATGCAAAGCAAAAGGGAGCATTTCATGCCAATCCTTATAAGTAACAACCATTTTTTGGATAATCTTCTTGATATTCTTATTAGCAGCTTCAACAACCCCATTCATCTTTGGCCTGTACAGAGATGAGTTGTGATTGACAATCTTGAATTCTTCACACAGTTCTGTCATCATTTTGTTGTTCAGATTCAAGCCATTGTCAGTGATAATTCTGTTCGGCACACCATACCAACATATAAGATTATTCTTAATGAAGCGCACAACCACCTTCTTAGTAACATTAGCATATGAAGAAGCCTCCACCCATTTGATGAATTAATCAATTGCTACCAAGATAAAAAATTGTCCATTCGAAGCTTTGGGTTCTACCATTCCAATCATATCAATACCCCACATAGAGAAAGGCCATGGGGAAGAGATCACATTGGGAAGTTTCAGAGGCACCTGAACCTTGTCCCCATAAATCTGGAATTTATGACACTTCTTTGCAAACTTGTAACAATCAGATTCCATTGTCAGCCAATAGTAATCTGCCCTTAACATCCTTTTAGCCATCGAATGTCCATTGGCATGAGTTCCAATTGAACCTTCATGAACCTCATGCATCAACATGTCTGCTTCGTGTGTATCCATGCATCTGAGCAAGACCATGTCATAATTTCTCTTGTACAACACATTTTCACTGAGGAAGAAACTTCCAGCCAATCTTCTCATTGTATTTCTATCTTTATGCGATGCACCAATCGGGAATTCCTGAGTTTGGAGAAAATGCTTGATATCATAATACCAAGGTTTCTCATATGACACCTCTTTTGTTGTAAACACATGAGCGGGCCTATCCAATCTCTGAACCATAATTCGAGGTATATCATTCCAAGTATTCACTTGATACATAGAAGCCAAAGTTGCCAGAGTGTCCGCCATTTGATTTTCATCTCTAGGAATGTGATGGAATTCAACTTTATTAAAGAAGGGTAACAACCTTCTAGCACAATCTTTGTAAGGAATCAAGCCGGGGTGACGAGTATCCAATTCTCCTTTAATCTATTTTATTACCAAAGCTGAATCACCATACGCATCTAGAATTTTAATTCGGAGATTAATAGCTTCCTCGAGACCCATGATGCAAGCCTCATATTCTGCCATATTATTAGTACAATCAAATACGAACCTTGCAGTAAAAGGAATGTGTGATCCATGTGGAGTGACAATCACAACACCAATTCCTTTACCATAAGCATTCATAGCTCCATCAAATATCATAATCCAACGAGATTCAGGATCAGGATCTTCCTCAGGCAATGGTTCATCACAATCTTTCACTTTCAGAAACATCACATCCTCATCGAGAAATTCATACTTCACAGACTGATGATCCTAAACTGGTTGGTGAGCAAGATAATCTGCCAACACTCTACTTTTTAAGTGCGGTATTTGATATCATATTCAGATAACAGCATCTGCCAGCGGGCAATTCTCCCAGTAAGATAAGGCTTTTCAAAAATGTACTTGATTGGATCCATTTTGGAGATCAACCAAGTAGTGTGATTCAACATATACTGCCGCAAACGTTTTCTCACGTTGAGGATGATAGACTTTTTCTTCTTCTTGCTCTCTTTGGTGAAGAGTGTTTTCAAATCTTCCTGCCCCTTGGCCAAGTTCATGAGTGCTTGTTGGAACTAAGCATTTTGAGCTTGGAGATCTTTAACTGTTTTCTCTAGAGCCATCTCTACTGAAATAAATAGTAAGAAGATAAGGAAACTTGTACGGAAAAACCTGTTATGCTGACATGCATGATATGTGGATGCACTCTCATATTCACCTTTTCAGAGCAATCATTAGGTGTATTGACTGTCACCTTCTCATGAAACAAAGACTTTAGGGTTTTTGCGAAGACCTTTTCCATCCCTTCTTTCTTCATAGGAATTGACTTGTGTGGAGACCAAAGTTTCAACCAAACTAGTTAGATGCTCCATACCAGCTTTCAAAGTAATCATCTCCTTACGGAATCCGGAAATATCTTGCTTAATATTTTCCATCTTCCTCTTAGCGCGAGTGTTGTACTGGTGAGACCAAAGGAAAAATAAGGCTTGGAAATGACTTTTGAAAGTGAAACAAAAAATGTAGAATGATGCATGATATGCAAAAGAGAGTTTTTATTTGATTTTCAAGGAACTCGAGAAAGTTATAAACATCAAAGTATGAAGATAGAAGATGAATTTTAAATTGGATCAAATAATTGATCAAGTTTTCATCAAGATCAATCATCCATTTTGGTGGATTAAGGTTTTCACCCCATCAAAACCCAAGATCAATTGAGATTAACAAAACTTTTGATGTTTACAAAGAAAGACTTCTAAATTCCTTGAAAATCAAAAGGGGTTTCACGGATGCATGAAGGCATGGCTATGCAAAAACCACAAGCAAGCTCACAAACAAAGTTGAAAGGTTCAACGTCACGAGCATTGAGCCGAGGGTAAGAACCACCCACAAGGTATGGACTAAGGTTTTCAAATCACCTGTATATCAAGGTTCTAAGGGATCCCAAAGTCTACATTCTTCTTTTGGATATTACCAACTTCTCGATTACTCGGTGTAATACGGTGGGAGAACTTACTTGGGTGTTTTGTGTTTGATCACAATTGTTGCAGATAGCAAGAGTCGTCACCGACTTTTCTTTTATCCAATAAAGGAAAAGGGTGAAAGGAACATGAAAGACCCTTTGAGATATTTTCCTGATTTCGGGGGGTAGGTTATGAAAAGGGAAGGTGTTAGCACCCTCTTCATCCGTAGTTATCTACGGGCTCTTAGTTGCTTGATCATTTTGAAATGTGATTGTGATTGTTTTTGAAAGTATTTTTGAAATGTGTCTTCGTTTAGGCAAACTTTGTAATGATTCTCGTCTATATAAGAATGCATACAAAGTGTTGACTTTTGAAAATATTTCATTTGAAAGTGTTGGTGTGTTTAAAATGATGTTGTTTTGAAAATGGTTGTGAGAAAGAAACTACGAGCGTTCTACCTACTCAAAAAGTCTTAGTTCTTTTCCTCCTCCTTTAGATATTACTATCTTACCATTGATTTGATAAGAAGCCCTATCATTAAATGTGAAGGGACAGGCACGGGTCATCGTACAGTCATAGAAGGAAACATTGTAGGATACCTTAGAAATTTGTTGTGAGGGTCTAAGATCATTTACGAAGGCAACATCGAAGGGTCATCGAGGGACTACGATCTTGTATTCGAGGGTCATTACTAAAGTATCCCACGTTCGAGGGACTTGACTGTTTTTATTCGAGGCAACAAGTGTGGGTGACCCTAGAGGTGCGAGTGTGCAAAGTGTTTTGTTTTCATGCATTTTTGTCTTGAATTAGGGTTATCTAGTTGTTGATTTTAAGTTTTGCCATACAAACCCTAATTACTAGCAATTATATTGAAAGCGATAAATTGCAGAAATGTAAATTCTTACGCTATTACAAAGCTTCGGGAATGAGGGGTACAAATTTACAAATGGGGGATGAAAGAAATTAAAACCTCATTACTATTACAACCATATTGAATAATGAATAACAATAAAAATATAAAGAAATATAAAGATAATGTAAAAAAAATTATTTAAAAAAAACTTTTATGTATTGACACATGAGCTTATGCATTGATACAAAACCTTTATGTATTGACGCATGCACTTATGCATTGATACGAAAACTTTATGTATTAACGCATGCACTTATGTATTGATACGAAAACCTTTCTTGCTTTTGGAAAATGAAATTAACTCAGTATGAGTCGATGCATGCACTTACATATCGGCACATATCTCTTCTTGTTTCTGAAAAATGAAAATTAACTCAGTGTGAGTCAACACATTCGCATTTTGTATCAACTCATATAGAATTTCGTATTGATGCATAATGGGTTGCATCAGCTCATAAACTATTTTGCACCTAATATGTGTCGACTCATAGAGATACGTATCGACTCATACTATTATTTTTTGCTTCTAACATTGTTTTGTCACATATTCAAGTCAGTTCTCAATACATGGTTAGTGAAAATGAAAAGTAAGCATATGGTTAGCTTGAGGGGAAATAATACCTATATTTTATCTTCACAAATGGATCACTAATGATGCTTGTATGAAGACTCCAAAGTTAAGAAAACTTACCTTGAAAATGAAATTAGTGTTTTGATTTAGAGTGGATGTGTTGTCTTGGAGAAGTCAAGTTGCAGGTGGCTGTTTTTTGAGATCGGAAAACAATGATAATGATTTTATAGAAGCTGTTATTGTGTTTTAACAACCCTTATATGATGTATGTGGAGTGTTTGGATGGTTTGTTTGGACAGAACTTGCAAGGTGTGAGAGGTTCAAAGATTTGGACTTCAAAGCTCAAGAGTGGAGGTTTTGTGGACAATTATGGATTTTTGAGAGTATGAGATTTTGAGGGCTTGTCTACACAACAAAAACTTATGACCTTTAGCTTACAAATGACCTTTCTATTTATAGAGAAGGTTTTATTGGATGAGAGAGTTTGTTTCAAAAGTTATGGAATTCTGGTTCGGTTGAGATGAAACAACCAAGTTATGTGAAATTTGATGTCCCAATGCATGGTACAAAAGGGATCTAAAGTGGCTAGGAGCTTCTAGGCATGTTGCTTCTTGATTTGACATTATGTGTGCAGAAAAAACAGTTGAGAGGCTCAAGGAGAGCTGACTTTGTATAAAGCATGCTTTATGTGAATGGTAATGCTGCCTTTGTGCCAAAATGGAAAGATGCAATGGACAATACTTGAATCACTTGGATAATGGTTCAATCAATTGTGTAAACATCTAATTATGGATAGATTTGCAAGTCAAAAGGTCTGCAAATCAAGATTATGCAGCATGGCATAAGGATTTTGTTATATGTTCTTCAACAAAATGACTTACAATTCAAGAATAGATGCCCAACTTCAGGCCCTTGAATCTCCTAGATCAAGTATGATAGATTTATGCTCTTGGGTGTTTTTGGAAAGCTTGAAACATCCTCTACAACTTTCATGTTTCCCACTTTTGTTAAATCAAACTAGAACTTGATGAAAATTGGCCAATAAGTTGAGATAAAAACTGACCAAAATCCGTTGGAAATTTCTTTAAGTGTTTATACAAAAATGTCATGACTTCATGATCTCATATCTTCAAATCTAAGCATTTTTTGGACATCAATCCTCTAATACAAAGTTGTAGATATCATCAAGATCTACAACTTTTATGTTGGAAGTTTTCTTTGAATCATCTTGCATCTTGGTGAAAAAATGTCATGAAATAATGAAATTAACATGTATAAAAACACTTAGAAAAATTTGTAAGTCTTGAAAAGTTTGACTTTTCACATTGAATTTTGACTTTCTTGATTTCTTGATTATCAAGCTTTTTATTTTTGAATGTCTTGATGAATTGTGTTCTTTGAAATTAAATTTTGACCAAAAATTCAAAGTTTGACTTTTTGTGTATCAGTTGACTTTTCATCAGTTGATCAAATTTCAACTATCAATCTATTAATCTTGAGGAATGTTTTATACCATGAAACTAGGTCAACATGTTGTATTTGAATCCTTGAGAATATGCTTCAAGCCATTATATCATAAATTAGGTCAAAAGTCAATGATCAGTTAACTACAGTCAAAACCCTAATTTTAGGCATTAATGTTAAGGAGATGGCTTGACCTAGTCAATACTTGTGCAAGCTTGAACTATTTGAAGATCTTGTGAGAAATGTCTTGAGAAAAGAGGGAAAATTTTGGGGTACAACAGTTGCCCCTGTTCAATCTTCTTAAACCTGAAGACTTAGATTGGCGGATCTGCCATTCGTGACTTGAAGGTGGAAGATGATTAAATACTAGAGTGCCCAGAAATTTGCACTCGCTGATGTGTTAGTTTGATTGTGTCGGGAATGGGCTTAAAATGCAATTTGGAGAGATGATGGAGAGTTGCCGGAGATGGGCTTATATATGCCATCCAAAGGTGATTGTTGATAGAAATTAGACTAAGTCTAAGCTTGACTGTAACTGGGAGAAGTATCATAATAAGTCTTTGGCCAATTTAATCTGAGTCGGAAGATGTAGTGGAATGATTATCTGAATAATAACCATAACTGGATTGTATCTGACTCGTATCTAAAAGATGTATTGAATGAGTGTCAGAATGACATCCGTATCTGGACCATATCTGAACCGCATTCGAAAGATGTATTGAATGAATGTCAGAATAACATCTGCATCTGGATCATACCTGAACTGTGTTTGAGAACTGTACTGAATGATGTCTGAATGACATTCACATCTGGATCGTATCTGAACTATATTTAAGAATTGTACTGAATAAGTGTCAGAATGACATCTGCATCTGGATCGTATCTGAACTGTATTTGAAAGAATCTGGAATAAGTATCAGAATGTTATCCGTATTTGGATTGTATCTGAACCGTTTCTAGAGAGAATCTGGAATAAGTATCAGAATGTCATCCATATCTGGATCGTATCTGAACTTTTTCTAGAGAGGATATGGAATAAGTGTCAGAATTTCATCCGTATATGGATCGTATTTGAACCGTTTTTAGAGAGAATCTAGAATAAGTTTTAGAATGTCATTTGTATGTGGATCATATCTGAACCGTTTCTAGAGAGAATCTAGAATAAGTTTCAGAATATCATTTGTATCTGGATCGTATCTAAACCGTATCTAGAGAGAATCTGGAATAAGTTTCAGAATGTCTTCCGTATATGGATCGTATCTAAATCGTTTCTAGA
Organism: Vicia faba; assembly: GCA_948472305.1. Classification (NCBI taxonomy): domain Eukaryota; kingdom Viridiplantae; phylum Streptophyta; class Magnoliopsida; order Fabales; family Fabaceae; genus Vicia; species Vicia faba. The sequence goes on along the minus strand of OX451736.1, from coordinate 229,606,688 downwards.
GAGAATCTGGAATAAGTATCAGAATGTCATCTGTCTCTAGATCGTATCTTAACCGTTTCTAGAAGAGAATATGGAATAAGTATTAGAATGTCATCCGTCTTTGGATCGTATCTGAACCTAGAGAGATTCTGGAATAAGTATCAGAATGTCATCCGTCTCTAGATCGTATCAGAACTATTTCTAGAGAGAATCTAGAATAAGTATCAGAATGTCATCCATATCTGGATCGTATCTGAACTGTTTCTAGAAGAGAATATGGAATAAGTATCAGAATGTCATCCATCTTTGGAATGTATCTGAGCAGTTTCTAGAGAGAATGTGGAATAAGTATCAAAATGTCATCCGTCTCTGGATCATATCTAAACCATTTCTAGAAGAGAATCTTTGGCTAATTGTATTTGACAGATGATAGACTATTGACGAGATCTACCTATTCGGGAACCGTCCTAAAAAGATAAAGTTAGTTTCATGCAAGGGCATGATATATGTAATGTATTGCATAATGATTCTCTCAGAATGAATGAGAGTGCTATATGTGTTTCGTATGCATATGCTATGATGTATGAAATGTGAAATATGGTTAAAGTGTATCTTTATCTGGGAAAATAAATTCCTGACTACTGTTGGGGAGTTTCGGGAGACTAACTCTTGGACTACTGCTAGAGATGAAGAGTCTGTGTATCTTCAACTTTGTTTAGAATACTTTCGTTGGGGATTCCTGCTTAGTTGTTTGAAGAAACTCCACTGGGGATGTACTGATTTCTGTTTAGGGAGAAGAGTTTAGGAACCTTGGTGGTTCGTTGCTCTACTGGGGAAACTTGACTGGGGAGAATAAAAGTTAACTAGTATCTGGTCGAGTTCCAGGCTTTGCAGCAACTTTCTGAGGATAGTAGTGATTCTGCTGGGGGACAAAGGAGTTTTGTCCGTTGATTTATAAATAGTCTGAGAAAAGACTTTTGTTGGGGAATCTGTAGTTTGTTTGGGAAATAAACCCTGTTGAGGAGATTATTTTGAAGACCTTGTTGGGGAGATAAATTCTTTTGGGGAGAACTCCGCAAGGTTTCTTTTTTCAGTTAAGACCAACTCAACTGGGGAATGTCAGAATGAATCTGAGCCTTGATTGTATCTGAGGAGATATTGAACGAGTACCAGAATGACATCCGTATCTGAACTGTATTGGGAAGAAAATTTGGAATAAGTGTTAGAATGGATCTGTATTTAGATTGTATTTGTACTGTATCTGCACGAGAATCTAGAATGAGTGTCAGAATGAATCTTCATGTAGATTATATCTGAATTGTGTCTAAGAATATGCATTTGAATAAGTATCAGAGTGGATCTTTATCTGGATTGTATCCGTACTGTATCTACAAGAGAATATGGAATGAGCATCAGAATGAATATGTATTTAGATTGTATCAGTACTGTATCTAAAAAATGGTAAATTGTTTGAAATTTCCCTTTGTTTGGGAACTGGCGTGATGTGTGCGTTCGTTGGGAGAAGATCAAACTCCTTTATCCGCTGGTGAGTTTGACTATGTCATCGGCTGGAGGATGCCCCACTTTTGTTTGAAGACGCTTCTGCGCTTGTCGGGGATAGCCTTGTGGAGGATTGTACCCTTAACCGTGAAGATTATTCTGTGGGGATAACCTTATAGAGGTGGCTCTGGAGACTTCACTGGGGATCTCTTTATGAAAAGGACTTTGTGGGGATTTGTGGATGACTTGAACATTGTCCTATCTCCTAGAGTCCTTGGTAAACGCTGATCAGAGTGACAAATCTCATTTTGATAGACAAGTTATGAGATAACGGGATATAATCGTACTCTTTAATCCCTAACTTTTGACTAGACCACCCTTTTCATATTTTCAGTCCACTGGGATACCCTTTTTTCCCAAGCCGCCTTTTCAGGTTTTCGACTTGTTGGATGTACAGTCTTTTGTATGTATATCCCAAATTTTTGCCCAAACCTTTTTGGTTTTCCAGGATGCCTTTACTTTTTCCTAGGCATGTCAACGTAGCGGGTCTCTTTCATGCGTAGTGTTTTCCTACTACGTCTGGGTTCATAGGGTGTGGAGAGTTGACACTTCCCATAGTAGTAAGTATTTGTAGCAATGCCAAAACAATATTGGCTTGATCGTATGTGACCCTTTGCATAAATTTATGTTTAATGCCCTAAGTGATTCAGATGGAGATCTCCCCCTGACTATTCAACACTTTACAAGATATTCTTTGAATCTTTACTTGACTGCCACAGGTGAGTCGGATAATAACATGTCATGCCCCTTGACTATGGAGGGTTTGTCATTGGATTTGAAGTGATTCTGTTTATTGAGAGGATTTCCGTTCACTAGATATTCGTCGTGTGAATTTCTCTACTGTCGAACAATTAGTTATATGCAAATAGTGGTATTCAAAATGAAAAGCTTATGTTTGTCTTGAATTTATTTTTGAAAAATGCATTTTTAACAAGCAGCAAAATTTTGTAAGAATATAAACTCAACTCAGGATTTACAGTAAGCCTTACAGGAGTCAGGATACCTTTTATAACAATATGCTTTCGAACTAACCTATGCTTCAACTAGGACTTTTAAAGAGTTGCAACATGGTCTAGTTCACGGTTGAAGAAACAAAGGATAAGGCTCAAAGTTTATTTGTCCCTAATCCGCTCTCCATGATGTTTTCCAGTCTTAAACTCAGTTGATCGCGCATTTATCTCTTACTAGAATCTGGAATGATGATGGTTAAGTTTATTTGAGAAGGCAATCATTTTTTGCAACATTTTTCCATTGTCGAGGATTTGTAGTGACCTTTTTTTTATTTATTATCCCTAATTTTTTCATGACTGTTTTTTTGTTTTGAGACTACAGTCAGCGGGATGCCCCCGTTTTTTCTTAAGTCTCCTTCATAGGTTTTGACTCAACGGGCTTTTCTTTTGAGAGATAATGACTTCCTATTTTATTGGGAACCATCATTGTTTTTAATTTTTTATTACTATTTTTAATTCAAAAGGATGTTTTTGATGTCATTCGTTGTGTACGAAGTGAAAGTTTGTGATTGAACACGCATTTGAATTAATTGAGAAACTATCTTGTCCCCGGTCATGATTAAAGGTTTCAATTTGTGTGAAAAAGAAACTCCTACTTCTTAGGCTCAAAGGGGTTGACTAGGGACTATCTTCCTTATAACTGCACTATTTAGGGTTTGAAAGAACGCATGTACATCGTCAGCAAGGTCTATCCAAAAGCATACTGTATGAGATTATGGTATTGTTTTAATCATCCTCCTTCTAGCGACTTAAACTTTTAACAGGAGTTGAATATCATAAAACGAAAGAAGTAAAAAGCATAGTTTTTTTTAAATAGTGAAAACGAATGGATTAATTCACGACAAACATATGCAATGCATTAATGGAAACAAAAGTTTGACATAATAGTAATTATTCAACCAGACAAAAGAAATTACAATTGAAAAAATTCAAACGAAATTGACGCTCTCAATCTTAGTCTTGATTTGTCATGGGAGTGGTGATCACTTTACGAGTCTCAAAAGGGTTAAAATCCATCTCCTTAGCATCAATCATATCTTGAATTTTGTTCTTCAGAGCCCAGCAGCCATTTGTATCATGTCCAAGACTATCATAATGGTATGCACACCTTTCATTGGGATGGTAACTAGGAGCAGAAGTATTGGGATTCCGAAGAGGAGCCTTTAACGTAATCAACTCTGCCTTCGACATGTGTTGTAATGCTTGAGCCAATAACATGTTAATTTTGGTGAATTATCTTTTAGGTGCAACCTCCTTACGCTGATTCCCCTGTTGATGTTGTTGTAAAGACGTAGGGTTAGAGATTAGCACAACTCCCACAGATTGGTTGTGGATACCTCTAGCATGTCCCTCCTGGCCATATACAATGTTGGACTCTTTCTTTCTAATGTACGTCTTCTTTTCAATACTTAAAGATGCATCCATATGGATTTTTCCGCTTCTAATTCCGCCTTCAACTCGTTCCCTGGTTAGAATCAGCTCAGTGAATCTAGCTGAAGAGCTTCCAATTAGGTGACTGAAGAAAGGTCATGTCAAATTTCCCATAAAATTATCAACCAGCTCTGTGTCCGTTAAGGGTGGCTGCACCCTGCCGGCCAGTTCTCTCCACTTTTGGGCGTATTCTTTGAAACCCTCATTGGAACCCATGGTCATTCCTTATAACTGAACTCTAGTTGGCACCAGATCAGCGTTGTACTGATATTTGCGGTAGAAAGCGGTGGCCAAGTCCTCCCAGGTATGAATGTTGGAACCTTCTAACTGCTAAAACCACTCCAATTGAGTCCCAGACATACTCTCTTGAAAGAAGTGCACCCACAACTTCTTATCAGTGGTATGCGGTTGAATTTTCCGGACGTAAGATCTCAAATGAAGCTTTGGGAACGAGACACTGTCGTACTTGGCAAAAACTGGAATCTTGAATTTATGGGGGATCACTACCACATGAACCAAACCCAAATCAAAAAAATCAAGGTCAGGTACAACTTAAATTTCCACAGCCTTCAATCTATCCTCCAGTTGCTTATACTTGTCTTCGGCGGTTGGATATTGTTCGTCAAAGTAATCCTCGTCCTCAGAAGTTGGATTGTTACCACCTCCAGCACGGGTACTCCTTGCATCTTCATCCTGATTCTCATCCTCCTCAGATAACTCTTCAACCACTTGAACTTATCTCACGGGGCCTTTGAATCTCTTCCCCATGTTGATCAAAGCCTTCTTCTTGGTCTTTTTATTTAAAACCATAAGTGACATTAGTTCTTGCTGCCCTTTGGCCAAGCTGGGCAAGGTTTCTTGAAATTGAGAACTTTGTGTCTGCAAGTCTTTCACAGTCTGCTCGAGATCCATCTTACTAAAATAAACAATATAAAGATGAGGAAAATTGTCTTGAGAATACCTGTTATGTAATGACATGCATGATATGTAAAATGCAATGTTTTCAAGGATCTTGCGGGGTAAACACAAGAAAATGTCAGAAGTTTAAACTTTGATCACAACTTTGGTTGAAGAACTTTGTATCATTGGATGTCCTTCTACGAGAATCAAGCTCACCATGTCAAGTGGGTCATAGCCCTTGACTCAAGATAACGTGCTTTGGCCTTTGATGGCACCTGGTTAGAGGAAAATAAATCCTCTTGCCTCTTGATAGACGTCTGGTTCAACATAACCCTGCATCATAAGTCCTTAGATTTAGGCTTGCATGGGGTTTGTAGGTAAGTACCCTCTTGAAGTTTAGTTGGTTCAACCTGTCCTAGAAAGTAATCGGGTTCTAGGGAATCTCAATATCACTGATCTTTCTTCATCGGGCATTATTTAAGCGCAAGCCTCTTTGTTGGAGACTGAAATATCCCGAAAGTCCGATCTCAATGAGCGTAGCATCGAGTATCAACTAACTTCGGACTACACCAAAGCCGGCTATCTCACTACTTCCTAATGTCCAAGTTGTTCAACTAAAGGTTCTACTGTCAGTTAGTGCTTCATGACACTGCTCAGCGGCCCTGTATTCTCATTGATTCAACAAAAGGGATACCGGTACCAACAAATGTATCACACTAACATAGCCATCACTTTAACCGTGTCGGTATACCCCACATAATCCCCACGATCTATTGATACTTACCTAATAATGTTCCCCGATCCGGGTAGAGGATCAGCGAGAGTTTGAGGTTTTAACAAGATAGTGGTTATTAAACATTAATTTTAAAAATAGCGAGAGCGCTTTAAAATTAATTGGACTCTATTTGTTTTCAAAAAATACTTTTGAATTTTAAATGAAACAGCGAGAGCGCTCATTTGAGTTTAATAATATGACCGAAATCGATAGAACGAAAGTGTGAGATGAGAGTTTTTAAATAAATAGTTTCCACTGAAACAATGTTTTAATACTGAAAACAAATGCCAATGACTTATTGAATCCCCGAAGTTGACAAAGTACATACCGGTGTCCCGTTATTAATTATTAGATTTGTGTTAATTCTCGTTTAAACCCAAGCACCCAAATTTTATAATTATCCTAATATTTAGACAGTGACCCTAAGATAACAGTAGTTTGACCATCAACCATTGTGGGTTAGATATCTTTTAAAACTATGCCATAAGACTGTGTACTTGCAGTCACTACACCAGACAGACTCATAAAGTCACAATCAAGTTTTTGGTGCCGTTGCCGGGGACTGATTTAGTCAATATTGTTATTTCCGTTGTTGCACCGTATAGACTAAGGCACATTACTTTAATTACTATGTATCACTCGATTTTTTTCTACAACTCCCATTCTCAGTATTTCAAGGAAACACAAGAATCCCATAAATCTGACCTCGAAATACTGATAGAAGATTTCAATGCTTCACTAACCCACTCTCACTCAAATTACTTCTAGAACTACCAATCCCAACATTTTAAGGAGGTGCAAGAATCCCATAAATCTGATCTCGAAATATTACTGGAGGATTACAATGCAACACTAACTTATCCTCAACCAAATTTCCTCTACAATCACCACGCCCAATATTTTGAGGAGCCACAAGAATCCCAAAATTCCACTCTCGAAACATTAATGGAGGATATGACTGTGACACTAAATCGCTCTAGGCTAGAAACTATGATGATGAAGCGCTTTGTGGAAACAAAAAATGCGACGCTAACTCACTTTGAGGAATCACATGAATCCCATAATTTCAACCTCGTAACATCAATGGAGGATTTCAATGTGACGCTAACTCACTCTAGGTTAGAATCTATGATAGTGGATTTTGTAGAGACACAAATTGTCGAAAATAAAAAGATAAGAAATCAAAGTCTTCAAAATAATAAAACTCTTAGGCAGCTGAACAATATGGTTGAGTCCGCCCCGAGTTTAAAAATAAGGGTTTTTTCTGAACAGAAAAGAAAATCCTACTTCAAGCCTTGAAAGCAATAACGAGGGTTTCACTCCCTTATATCTCTGGTGTTTGAGGATTTGAAACAATGCCTGTACATCATCAACATGGTTTTATCCGAAAGCATACAACCAGAAAATTTTCGTTTTAATATCATCATCCTCCTTCCAATATCTTCCTAGGCAAGAGAACGGGTAACAAGTTGGTATCATAATGCAAAATGCAATTTAAAGTTGAAAACAAATTCGAGTGAAACGAATGGGTTTCTTCCAGACAAATATATTCGTTGTACTAAGATAATCATTCAAATGAAAACGACTTCTTACATGAAAACAATGCAATGATAAACAAGAAAAATTACAAATGAGAAAATCAGTAAAAATGCTAATAAATTGAGAAGGCTAATTATCCTTAAACTTCAGGGTATTCTTCAATCATGTTTATTCTTCAGCAAAAATTTTACTTGAACCTCAAGACCAATATCCTTAAATGACAAGATACCACTTCTGACCAATTTCTGTACTTCAACTTTCAACGGATAACAATGTTCGATATTATGCCCAGGGTCTCCCTGATGAAAAACACAAGTTTGATCTGCCTTATAATACCAGGGTAAGGTGAAGGTATAGCAGGGGGGCTGGTTTGTACCAACTTCTTCTGAATCAAAGCCGGGAATAACTCTGCATAGCTCACTGGAATAGAGTCAAAAGCTTCTCTCTTCTAACCTTACCCTTGATTTCCTTGAGGAGGTGGTCTCCGGTAAGCAATAGTAGTTGGAGCTACATTGACGACAGGAGTTACAGAAGTAACCTGTTGTTGGTACCGATGATGTCTTCTAGTTGGTTGATGCGTCTGCAAGTGCACAAAAATATTGAAGTAATATAAAAGGTTATCAAACCCACAGAGACCCATGTCAACCTACTGTAATCTATTATCGCTTTGTAAAGCTAAGGCTAATGAATGATTGGATTTGGGGAAACTACGAACTAAAACTGAAATAAAATAAAGATTAAGATAAATATAAGAAAAGAGAGACCAGAATGCATATTCTGCGTATCTCATGGACTCTATAACTCGTTGGCTTGTATTGATGTTAAATAGGCGTTTAGTAGAAAATACCAATCTAAAGACAATATCTCACGCTCTCGTGGTTTTGAATAAAGTCACGTTCCTTAACCGTAGGATTTTTCTCTTGCTCGCCCACTTGAATCAAGGATCGCGTTTTGAAAACCGAACAAGTTCTAATTAATTCCAGCTCTCATTGTATTTAGGATTAATGCCTAGTTTTTACTATCTTGTTCGATCCCCACGCTCTCGCAGTGCAGACTCGAACCTTAGTTAATTTCTCACTCCCGTGGCAAAATCTTGTTAAGTAACCTCTCACTCTCGTAACAAAGCTCTTTAAATTAATTATATAAGAAAAGACCAAAAAATAATTTCTAAATTAAATATTTAAGCCAACTTTGTTATTGAGTCCTGTCGAAGAAGACGATCCTCACATACCGGACTTACAACAATTTAGCCAGACATATTTAAAGAAACAAACATGCAATTATAATTATTATCCATGAACATAGCCATATTTAGATTTGTAACGATAAAATAATATTATAAGAACAAGAAACTAAAATAAATGCAAATAAATAAACCTGGAAGTAAAGTAGACGAAAATAAACTTGAATGAAACTTCGAACGAAATAAATCTGGAAACTTGAAAAAAAAATTGAAATAATATCGGCAAGATTGCGATCCAAGAGTACATAAATTGTAGGCATAAAACTAATGGTGTGGTAGTTCCTCGATGTGAGAAACTACCACTTTTACATGGTGAGTTTTCTGCCTTAAAACTAAGAATAATAATCTGCGCACAAAACTTGGATGTCCCAAACTAATTTCTAAGATCCTATATAGACAGAAATAAAATGGAAGTTACAGCTATATGTGATAAGTAGTGGAGATAATGGAGAAAGTGGAGAATGAAGTGGAAAAATGGGAAGTTGGAAAGATCATGGGGTGATAATGGGAAGTTGGGCTTCTGAGTGGTTACATGAAGAAGACGTGGAGAAGACTTCGTGTTTAACACTGAAATTAGCCTTTGACGAGTGGCACACAATGTGTGTCATGGGGCACACATATCTTCATCTTGTGCCGATCGCCATGGATTGTGTGTCGAGTGGCACACACACTTTTGGGTTGTACCGAGCAGGACATGTTATATGCTGAGGGGAACACTAATGTAACTTGTGGCGGGCGACATATGGCTGTGACGTGCGGCATGGCTTTCTGTCATGATATTTTCTGCATTTTCTGCAAAGTTGACTCTTTTCTTCTTCATTTCTTCCTCTTTTCTTATTCGATACTTGTGAAATGTAAATACCTGAAATTAAATAGAAATACCGGCATAACAAGATAAAATGAATGAAAAGCGGTATAAAAGTGCATGTGAATCAAGTCAAAAATATGACATAAATTCGTGTTATCAAATACCCCCACACTTAAGCCATTGCTTGTCCTCAAGCAATCAACCAACACAGTAAAATAAAATAAATAAATAAATAAAAAGTTAAGAGCAATTCGAAACATGAGCACGATACAACTCCTAATCATACGTGGCTGCTAGGCTAATGTCATTTTGATAGGTACTAAGTATTTAATACCAAGGATACCATAATGACACAATGTTCAAAGACTCCCTCTTTATATAAACCAATTTGAATCATGCCATTATAACTCAACCTATATCTCTCATTTTTATTTCACTCTTTTAATTCAAGCGTAATCACATTAGGCATGTTATTCATACACACACATAGTAGGGAAATCAATTAGTGACTATGATGCTTTTCTCGGGGTTCTGGTACATAAGTTTGGTAACCCCTTTTATTTAACCAATTGTAGTTGCGAGGGATCAGACCATAGTCCTCCCTACCAAGTTCAGCATCAGACACCTCTGAACCAACTAACGACGAGTTGTTTTATTATATTTTTGTAGGTTCCACAATTGTTGGATTAAGTGACCAAGTGAGGGTCACCTAACTTAATAGGTGAATTCCCTATTTTAAATTTATTATGGAAACTAATTTTTTAGAATTTTTAGGATCATTCACTTATATTCATCGACTCCCTACGTAGTTTGCACTTAAGATGGTATTGACTGTTAATATAAACTACTTAAGAGCTACTTTGAAAAATTGAGCCTAAGGTTTCGGCATAATGGATACCAAAATTGATATCACATAATAAGGGGGTTTAGGGTGTCATAACAGTATTGATTTTATTGAAACTTTCCCAAGTCTATCTAACACAGCCTAGAGTATGACAACCTATATACTTTCAGAGTGTGTGTGCCATGCATCAACAAGAAAATTGTTGTTGGAGGTGAAAATTTTAAGGACTCGGGGAAATTCAGTAACAGTTGAAAAACAAGCATACAGACTTGGCATCACATGCAATGACTCGACCACATATTGGAAATATATAAAATCTTAAAAATATGAAATAAACTAGAAAACAATAAATCAAAAGAAGAAGCGATAAATGGAAAGCGGTAAAGTTCCTCCCCCAAACTTAAACCAAACATTATCCTCAATGTTTTAGTAAAAAATGAGAAAAGGAATAAGAACATGATCAATGCTCACCTCGATAATTTCCTACATGCAACTGATAGGTTCCAAGTGACCGATATCTTTGTTTTCCGCAAACTCAAACAAAAGAAAAAACATTAAATTGAAACTCGTGGGTTGCCTCCCACGCAATGCTTCTTTTAGCGTCGGTAGCTCAACGGTTAAAAAGTGTCATTACTCATGGTGATTTTCTCGAGAATGACTCCTCGATTAAATTTTTAATTGTCTTTATTTTCCATGGCCACTTATCAAGTCATCTCAGATATCCCTCACCTTTTCTTTTCTTTCTTCTGTGGGGTGGTTCATTCTTTTGAACTTGTGCGTGTGGTTCAAGATCTATCATGAGTTTCGGCTTTTCAAGTTTGGGCTTAGTTATTTCATCCACCATCTTGAATGTTACCCTTCCCTTCTTAATGCTAATGATTTCCCTATTTTCATGATCCTAAAATTTTCTCTTTTTATGCTGGATCTCACACAAAGGCGCATTGGTGTGGATATTCTCCATATACTAATGGATTGGGAATCTATATTAGCTTCTACAAATATTTTTAGAAAATAAATAGGTGGGTAATAGGGAGGAGGAACAACAATAGATGTTTCTTTCTCGACCTCTTCGAGAACCTCCCTTTCAGATGGCGTTAGTGTATTTTTTTCAATCTGTACTCTCTCCTCATCAGAACTCTTCTAAACCTCATCATTACTCTCTTTAACCTCATTATCACTCTCCTTAAGATTTTCGATTTGTTTTTCACTATTGGTTTTTTCAACATCCACACGCTCCTCAGGGAAGGGTCCTAGAGGATTTTGTGCAAGCATTAAGATTTAGGTCTCCAAGGCCATGTTGTGAGTCGCGAGGGACTCAACCGCATTGCTCATCTGCTTAAGGGTTTCATTATTTTGAAGACTTTGATTTCTTATCTCTTCATTTTGGACAGTTTGTGTCTCTACAAAATGCTTTATCATGTATTGTAGCCTAGAGTGAGTTAGTGTTGCATCAAAATCCTCCATTGATGTTTCGAGGTTGAAATTATGGGATTCTTGCGGTTCTTCAAAGTGAGTTAGCATGGCATTTTGTGTTTCCACAAAGAGCTCCATCATCATAGTTTCTAGCCTAGAGCGCTATAGTATCGCAGTCATATCCTCCATTAATGTTTCGAGAGTGGAATTTTTAGATTCTTGTAACTCCTCAAAATATTGGGCGTGGTGATTGTAGAGTAAATTTGGTTGAGGATAAGTTAGCGTCGCGTTGTAATCCTCCAATAATGTTTCAAGATCGGATTTATGGGATTCTTGCAACTCCTCAAAATGTTTGGATTGGTAGTTGTAGAGGTAATTTGAGTTAGAGTGAGTTAGTGAAGCATTGAAATCTTCCATCAATATTTCGAGGTCGAATTTATAGGATTCTTGTGATTTCTTGAAATATTGAGAATGAGAGTTGTAGAAAAAATTTGGGTGATACATAGTAATTAAGCTTTGAGTGTCTTAGTCTATACGGTGTAACAACGAAAATAACAATATTGACTGTTGATCCACGACAATGGTGCTAAAAACTTGATGCGTCTGCAAGTGCACGGAAATATCGAAGTAATATAAAATATTATCAAACCGACAGAGACCAATGTCAACCTACTGTAATCTATTGTCGCTTTGTAAAGCTAGGGCTAATGAATGATTGGATTTGGGGAAACTAAGAACTAAAACTGAAATAAAATAAAGATTAAGATAAATATAAGAAAAGAGAGACCGAAATGTGTATTCCGTGTATCTCACGGACTATGTAACTCGTTGGCTTGAACTGATGTTAAAAATGCATTTAGTAGAAAATACCAATTTAAAGACAATACCTCACACTCTCATGGTTTTGAATAAAGTCATATTCCTTAACCGTAGGATTATGCTCTCGCTCGCCCACTTGAATCAAGGAACGCATTTTGAAAAATGAAAAAGTTCTAATTAATTTTAAAACTCTCTTGTTGCGTTTAGGATTAATGCATGTTTTTTACTATCTGGTTCGATTTCCATGCTCTCGCAGTGCCGGCTAGAACATTAATTAATTTCCCACTCTCGTGGAAAAATCGTGTTAAGTAACCTCTCACTCTCGTGACAAAGCTATTTAAATTAAGTATAAATAACAAAGACCAAAACATAATTTATAAATTAAATATTTAAGCCAAATTTGTTACCGAGTCCCGTCGGAGACGACGGTCCTCACATACCGGACTCATAACAATTTAGCCGAACATACTTCAAGAAAAAAATGCAATTAAAATTATTAACCATGAACATAGGCATATTTAGATTTGTAATGATAAAATAATATTATAAGAACAAGAAACTAAAATAATTGCAAATAAATAAACCTGGAAGTAAAGCAGACGAAAAAAAACTTGAATAAAACTTTGAACGAAATAAATCTTGAAAATTGAAAAAAAAACTTTGAAATAATGTCAGAAAGATTGCGATCCAAGAGTACATAAATTGTAGGCCTAAAACTAATGGTGTGGTAGTTCCTAGATGTGAGAAACTACCACTTTTACATGGTGAGTTTTTTTCCTAAAAACTAAGAATAATAATCTGCGCACAAAACATGGTTGTCCCAAAATAATTTCTAAGATCCTATATAGAGAGAAATAAAATGGAAGTTACAGCTTTATGTGAGAAGTACTGGAAATAATGGAGAAAGTGGAGAAAGAAATAGAAAAATGGGAAGTTGGAAAGATCATGGGGTGATAATGGGAAGTTGGGCTTCTGAGTGGTTACATGAAGAAGACGTGGAGAAGACTTCATGATTAACATTGATATTAGCCTTTAACGAATGACACACAATGTGTGCCATGGGGCACACATATCTTCATCCTATGCCGATCGCCATGGATTGTGTGACGAGTGGCACACACACTTTTAGGTTGTGCCGAGCGGGACACGTTGTATGCCGAGGGGCATACTAATGTAACTTGTGGCGGGTGGCATATGGCTGTGACGGGCGGCATGGCTTTCTGTCATGATATTTTCTGCATTTTCTTCAATTTTGACTCTTTTCTTCTTCATTTCTTCCTCTTTTATTATGCGAGCCTTGTGAAATGTAAATACCTGAAATTTAATAGAAATATCGGCACAACAAGATAAAATGAATGAAAATAAATATAAAAGTGCATGTGAATAAAGTCGAAAATATGATATAATTTCGTGTTATCATTGGTCTAATCTTCCCTTCCCCAATGACAACATTCGTTTCACTTTCTTTCTTTCAAGAAAATCTGTATGATGACTTCTTCGTTCCTTCATCTTTCGTCAAGCTTCCTTCCCTGACAACTTCTTCTAGACGAACACCCATGCTTACCATCTCAATGAAATCACTTGGCGCACTGGCGACCATCCTTTTATAATAAAATGATCCAATGGTTTTCAGGAAGACCTTGGTCATTTCTTGTTCTCCCATCGGGGGTACCACCTGGGTAGCTATCTCGCGCCAACGTTGTGCATATTCTTTGAATGACTCCTTGTCTCTATGATCCATCGCCCTCAATTGGTCACGGTCAGACACCATGAACATATTGTACTTATATTGTTTGATGAAGGCTTCTCCTATATCATTGAAGGTGCGGATATTGCTACTATCCAAACTCATATACCACTTTAAAGAGGCACCAGCTAAACTATCCTGGAAGAAATGAATAAGAAAACACTGATTATCAGTATGGGTGGAAATTTTTCTGGTATACATCACCAGGTTGACTTGAGGACAAGAGTTTCCCTTGTGCCTCTCAAATTCTGGCACTTTAAATTTTGTTGGCACCTTTACATTAGGAACTAGGCGGAGTTCACTGATGTTCTGTCCAAATAATTATTTTCCTCGAAGAGCCTTCATTTCCTTCTGCATCTTATTGAATTGATCCTGAAAATCATCTAATCGGTCATAGAAACCCACACTTTCACTCGATGGTGGAACAAGACGATAAACTTCATCGTTAATAAATGGCATAGCATTCATCGTAGGAGGTGCAATATAATGGATCTCATTTCTAGCGACATAAGTAACATGCACCACAAGAGGTACAGGAGTAGCCGCAACTTAAGCAACTGGAGCAACTTGTGCATCAAGATTGTAACCTTCTGGCATGAAATATTCAAGCATTCCCCACGGGTAACCCTGAGACATATGGTTTTGAGCAGCAGTAACTGGAGTAACAAAAATGGGAACTGTCGGAGCTTCAGAATTGACCGTTGTTTGTTGTGGTTGAGTAGATTGAAGTACAAGTGGTGGATGATTCTGAGCAGCCACCAATGATTTCATCAGAGAAGTCAGATTGGCCATACCGACCTTCTAAGCAGTAACCTCTTCGCATAGCTCACAATTCTCTTGTTCAAGATTCTCCATTTTCTTCCTGGAATTAGCCCGAGTATTATACCGGTGAGATAACTTGCTTCTGAACAAAGTCGAGAAACACAGTAAGACTCCCGAGTATAAATAGAAATGCAAGAAATAGGTGAAAGATGATGTATGATATGCAATACACATGATTTATTTATCATTATTAATATTTCAAGGGACTCAAAGAATTATAGATGATTTGAAAATATTAAAGTACTAACACATTTTGAAATAGTGAACATTTCATTATAATAACTTCAGAATGGATTATAAGTTTCAACAATCCTAAGTACAAGAGAATATAGAATCTAAAATCCTAAGGAGGAAAGCTGATGAAGAAATCTCCACACATTGATGCTTTCTCGTGAGTCTTGCAATCTGATCCTTCAACTGCTTGTTCTCTTCTGCATACATGTCGGTGATTTCTTTCCAATTACCAGAGCTAGGAAGTGAACAACTAAGTCCGGACCGAGCTCTAGAGGAAAATAAATCCTCTTGCCTCTCCATCGTCTCCACAACACGACTCTCAAGAATCTTGATCAAGTCATCCTTCTTTTTCAAGTCTGCTTGGTAGGTTATCTCTAAAGTTTGACACTTGTTCTTCCATGCTTCCTTCTCCTGCTGCATCCTAACTAGGGCAAGCTGAAGTTCTTCCACATCATCTTAAAGGGGACGAGTGGTCTTCACAAAAATATCAGGCATAGGTTCTTTACGGGAATATGGCATCTTCAACTGAATTGCCCTTGCTTGTACCCACCGGAGATGAGGATCCAAAGAAACAACTCCTCTTGGTCCCAAGTCTTTTCACCTCTTCCTGTGAATATGGCCCCAAGCCTTTGCAATTTCCTCCTTAGATTCCTTATGATCCTCTCCTTCTTTAAGAAATAAGCCACTCAAATGAATGTTATATGGCTTGTATCTCACCGGATATCCAAATTGACGTCGTGCAAGAACGAGATTGTAGTTAATTCCTCCCTTTGTACCGAGAAGAGGTACATTAGGGAAACTACCACAACTATCGACAATCACCACTCATAATAAGCCTGATGATACCAAACAATGTTGGATTGAGTGAAAGCCATAATATTCGAAGCCTAACGAGGTTCCTTCTTGATATCCCAGAAAGCATCAAATCAAGGTAAGTGAGAAATAAACCACTGATATGGTGTGCAACAAATGGTCATCCCTGCATGATAAAAATCCCGAAGATAAATGGAATAATAAGCTTCTCCTAATAATGTAGGAACTGGATTCCCAATCAAAAAGATCCTGATGGCATTGACATCCACAAATTTTTCGACATTAGGAAATAAGAACAACCATATGTGAGCAAAGCCAAAATGGCCTCAAAAGCATCTGTTCTCTCCATCCTAGCAAAGTAGCGAGCTTTCTCCAATAAAAACTAAGCGGGTAATCCTCTGATTCCTCCTTTGGTAGTCGTGTTGGCCTCAATCTCAGACTTCTCCAAATGAATCATGGCAGAAATCTCATGATACTTGGGCTCTCCCTCTAAATCGGTGAAAGGAACACGCTCGGTAACGGGTAAACCCAGTAGGTAAGAATACTCCTCCAACGTAGGCATCAGTTGATAATTAGGGAAAGTAAAACATCGATACATTGGATCATAGAACTGGACTAAAGTAGAAAGAATACCCTCCTTCATCCTAAGCTTCATAAGAGACACGATGGATCCATATTTCTTCAGAAAATATGTAGAACTCTCGATCTCGGGAATTAGACTCATCAATTCATCTATCTTAGAATCCTTGAATCTATACTTTCGAGTTTTTAATTTTCCATAATCCATGGTCAAACAGTACCTAAGATATTTGCAAAAAGTCAAATTTAAGTCCCTTGAAACAATTTTTTTAAAGGATGCTCATGGGTGCACGAATGCATGATGCAACAATCACACACAAGATCACAAACATGGGGGTTTATAGGTTCGATGTCACGAGCATGAAGTCAAAGGTACTACCCACGAGGTATGGACTAATAGTTTATCACCTGCCGAACAAGTTTCTAAGAGGTTCCCAGAGTCTACATCCTTCCTTCGGATATTACCAATGTCCCGATTAACTCGGTAATTAGTAATATTCTCAGGAAAAACTCATTTGTGTGCAGTATCGCGTGACAACCATTTCCCGATAACTCCGTCATAGTTTATGCACTTCGCCTAAAAGGCCAAGATGGGTTAAGGGTTATACGATTCTCAATTTCAACAGGCTCTTAGTATGAAAGGAGCACGTCTTCCTGACTACTCGATAAACGAAACTACAGTCAAAGGGGTCTCCACTGAGTGGGGGATCTCATGTCTCCTTTTTTAGTATTACTCCCTCAAAGTTAACATGATAATACCGCCCGTCCTATCTTAAGTTTTCTTAAGTCCGGGTAGAGGACTTATGAGAAATCACCAAGCACCCATAAAACCAGGAAAATCCAGACAAACATATATACAACACATAATATACAACAAATAATGACACTTACTCAAATAAAAAAACATAGGCTCAACCCACTTAGAGATAGACCAGCATTTGGTTGATCAGTCCCCAGTAAAGTCGCCATTTTTCTGTAGCGGTATAAATGTTGAGACTAAGCCATAGGATTGACTTGACTAACACATATCAAATAAAAATCATCATCACGCTTTATTGTTTCCATAGGAATGGGAAAAGAGAGAATAATCCAAAGAGAAGGGAGAGAGAATCTAGGTACGGGGGTTGGTTATGCAAAGGGAAAATGTTAGCATCCTAAACATCAACGGTGTAGGAACCTGTTTAAAAATTTGTGTATTTTGGCTATAAATGTTGTATACAAAAATAGATGGTGGAGGTGAGAAGAGAAATATATATTTTATAATTTTTCCACCCGTCGCGGTTGCGAACCTTTAGTGCCTACGTACCACCTTCCGTACAATAGGGGATCAGGGTACTCGTAGTTCACCTTTAAAAAATTTAAAACACAAGTGTGTTGGTTAATTTTAAAAGATGAGAAATCATCATCGTATCCGAGTGGAAAACATACTTACTACCCACGGTTATGAGAAAGGGGAATTTACGTCATCTCAAAGTGGATGATACAGCTTGGATTTAAAATTTAACAAATCCTCGCTCAACACCCAAGTGGAAAATGTCTAATTTCACTACATATCATAGAAGTATATTAGCTCACATCACTACAAGGATTGACAAGAGTCTAATCATTTGAGAAAATTTTAAAGAGATTGAAAGAGATTAAAATTTGTTTGACTTTTAGTCTTCTCAAAAAAATGTCAAAGTATGATTAAGTTGATTAAAGTTTGTTTAAGGAAATATTTTTTGCAAAAGGGAATGGAGCTAGGTCCAAGTTTATTATGAAATAGGTTCAGTTAGAAAACAAGAATAGTTTTGAAAAGGGGGGAGAAGATTTTTGAAATTAAAGAAGGGAGGAGATGAAGGGACTATCCTAAGGCATAAGGTACAAGCTAGGGAAAAGAACCGTCTAACCAATAAGAAGCCAACACTTGACACAATGAGTCAATGTCGAATTCCCATCCTTTAGATTGAAACCAAACAAAAAAATATATTAAACCTTTTAAGAATACCAAGCTTCAAATGCATTATGTCTTCACAAAAATTGGGCAGAGTAACGACTGGATACAGACGAATTCCCAATTATACAATCAAAGCACATAATCAGAATAACCTGCACACAAAGAGAAAAAAACCCAATGTCTCGGGGTAAACCCCAAGAACTCCAGACAAAATAACAATAGAAGTCACAAAGGTCTCAAGGGTAGTCAAGGTTTCTAATCCTAAGTCCAAGAGGTCCACAACTTCATAATTCCAAGGATAGTAACCAAATAGTTCAAGTAACCTTACAGTTTTTTATTGTTCAAGTTGATTATTAAGTATCTTCAAAAAGAAAATGAAAAGCTCAAGTGAGCAAAAAAAAAAGACCTAAAGACAAATGCTCAAGTGAGCAAAGATGAAAATAACATGAAATGTAAATGCTAGAATAAATGGTGTGTAAAAGTAAATACGTAAATTAAAAGCATAAAATAAAGGTGAATTGTTAGTGAGTTAGAAATTAGAGGTTAGTTGAATGACCATCTTGAGACTTACATTTGAAAACTCATTAGAAGATTGATAAAATCAAAGCTTCTCAACAACAAGTTTCATTTGCTTTTAATCAAGTAAATCATTTATTTCAAATTCTCGAGGCAACAATAAATGATCAACGATGTATAAGTGATTCACTTAGCCCAAATTTTATGAAGGTTCGTTAGAGGATTGATAAGACCAAAGCCTCCTAACAATGAACCTCAAGGTTATTGGATCAAAGGCTTCAAATTAAACATACTTAGGCTTGTAAACATAAGTTTGGGCCACGAATGATTATTTCTCAAATCGGGACAAAATTTAGTGCTATGTTAAGCAATCGTAAGTGGACTTATATAGAAGTCGCACCTATTTTGAGGTCAGTCATTAGTAATCTATGTACCGTATGTTTGGAGAAATGATATGTAGATCACCATCTAACAACATGTAGCACAAATGAGAATGGGATAAGATGAAGAGGGAGGAAAAATATTTGAATCAGAGAATTTAATCAAACTATCATTAAAATCATTCATCCATTTTGGTGGAGTTTAACTCAACACCCAAGATCCAATGATGTTAGTGAAGTTCATGATAAAAAATCACATAGCCAAAATATATTCAAAAATAAATTGCATTTAATAAACAAAATAAAAAAAAGAAAATGATTTTTAAATTGTTTTTTAAATGAAAATGAAAGGCAAAATAGCAAACTATAATCAAAGTATCAAAGAAAAATTAAAAGAGACCATAGAAAAGTTAGAAGTGATCTCAAATATTTTTATAATTTTTTTGGTAATTTTTTAAAATAGAAAAGTATTTTTAAACTAATAAAAATCACTCAAATAAGTGAAAAAAATATCAAAAATAGTAAAAATCAAAATAAAATGGTCAGAAATAAAGAAAATGATCTTGATGAATTTTTTTAGAATTTAAAAAATGCCAAGAAGTATTTTTAAACAATTAAAAAAAGTGTCAAAACAAAGAAAAATCATTAAAATAAATTAAATCTGAAAATAAAATCATGAAAAAATAAAAATCAGAAAGAGAATATTTGAAAATATTTTTGTGAATTTTTTCAATTTTTTGGGTCAAAAATGATTTTTCTATGATTTTTTGAAGTTTAGAACAATTAAATATAAAAAATCAGAAAATAAAAAAAAGTCAAAAAAATATGAACCATTGGATGAGAGTCAAAATGCGTTAGTAAACAGATCTAATGGATCTGGAGCGCTGTGCATATCATGGTATTTTTTGGAAATCACACCAAATCATTTTTAAATAATTAAAAGCAAGAAAAAATCTAGCGCGGTGGATAAAGTCTGAATAATGAAAGTAATCAGATCCAATGGTTCCTATGGTGCGCGCATGGTAAAAAAAAGCACTAGATAAGATTTAAAAATAATCACATGTCACACTATCATTGGCTGAAGCACGACACATAGGTCGTCTTCAACCTTCAGACGCCCTAAATTGAGGTTCCACAAACTGTAAAATTAGAGGATCAGACATGTACCATTAGATTCGTCTCTTCAAGAAGATTCTAATGGTACACTCGCAAAAAATTTATATAAACTGTGCAAGGTTGTATTTGAAGAAAACCAGAAAAAATAGCAAGCACGAAAATCCCAAGTATCTCTCTCAATTCTCAATAAAAATGCAAACCGTAAGAAGTGTGAGAATCAGAAGGATGAATAGAGTAGAATAAGACTTTATTTGGTTCAATTTGGTTGAGAATTTTACCTGATCGAAGTAGTTCAAAATTGCTCTGAAACTAGACTTGGTTAGCACGATTTAGAACATATCAAGGCTTGGTTATTCTTAGGTTAGCTTCAGTGAAGTTCAAGGATAAAGAATCAACAAAGAAATTGGATTGAAAAGTGGAGAAAATAAGAATTCGAAAACTCAGAAAATTGGGTTATGCAGGGAGTTTGGCAGGGTGATTTTGGCTATCCAAAATTGAGAAAATGAGAGGATTTAGGTACTCTATTTATAGGGAAATGAATGGTGCAAATAATTGAGAGGAACATTGAAGTTTGGAGGGATATTGGATGGAGCCCGAAAGTGGAAATTGTGTGACTCCATGTGCATCAAAACTCAGCCAATTCCTATGTTTTGATCCTTAATTCAACTTTAAGAACTTTGTTAAACATGTTTAAATCAAAAACGTGTGCTAATTTGGTGTTTCGATGCTGGATTATGGATTTCAAATTCTGACTTGGAAGAAAAAATCAATTTCAAGTGGCTGAATTTGAACTCATGGTGTGCACGGTTTACGACACCTCAAGACTTGATCATTTGGAAAGATGAGGTAACATTATTCATAATGTGCCAAGAAAGAGATCATTTGGATGTTTGAGATAGAAGTTGTGCTTGGTCAAAATAAGAAAAAATGTGCTGACTTTTATACTTAGAAAAAATTCTAAGTTTCTCTTCAAAAGTGCCCTATAATGTTTTGACTCCAAACAAGGTCTTCTTCCAAAATTTTGCTTTTATCAATGATGCTAGCTTTAAGTATACTCTTTAAAGAGTATTGTGGAACTTTTATCACTCAAAAATTCCAAATATTGGACAAGTTATGATCCTTTGAATTTGATGAAAATCCATGAAGTGACCTATAATCTTTTGAGTTCTTAAGGCATCTTCCCACCATTTTCAAGTTTTGCACATAAAAGAAGAATTGAAGTTCACACTTTTAAGATCATTATGGAAAATTAATGGACTCAAGGATATAAAAATTGATCAAGTTATGACTTTTTGAAGTCACATAAGGGAAATTGATGGCCTATCTAGAGGACTTGTAATCTTTCTCAATCATTAGTTATATTTCACACAAAAGTTTCTTGAAACTTTTAGAGTGATTTATTGATAACCCTTTAAGGAGAAGCATGTCTTTGAAATCATTCAAAAATATAAAAAGATAGACAAGATATAGCCCTTAGAAGTTCAAAACCCTAACTCCTAGATCATTAAAATGGCTTGGGCACCTCTTTCAATTTTGACAATCTTTCTTGTACAAATACTTTTGCTATGTGAAGAGATGTTTTTGGGGATGGTAATAAGAATCTATAGTAACAATAACCACTTCCATATTTTAAGAATTGAGAGAGTTATCCACTTGTGATCCAAAAATAAATAACTTGTCCAATTAGGTCAAACTTCTTCAATCAATTCTTGCATCTTTTGGCTTCCTTTGGAAAATTGAGGCATGATAAATCATAGTAGACCTTGTCATGATATTACTTTAAAGCACTCTCAATGATGAATCTTGGATCTCAATGAAGCTTTGTTGAAAGAAGGCATGGAAATAAACTCATGAACCTGTGTATCATCCTTATGAGATGTGTTGTGCCCTCACCTATAATATCATCATTTAGAGAAAACATTCATTATATTTGTTAGATAAAAGTTAATAAACACAAGACATATGTGATCACAATATATAAATCAAAGTGCTTGCTGATCCCTCATGAGCAAACCTAGAGATAGGGAGAAGAACCAAACCCAAGTGTAATCTTGATATGATTGAGTTGATATAAGATGATAGAGAAATATTAGGGGAAAAAATTGGGGTATAACACCATCCTCTTGGGGTTTTCTCAATATTTACCCTTCCTTAGAGATAAATAATGTTTGGTGGCGACACTTTGTTTTTTGCCGGTCACTTCAAGTATGTCTTACGTAGATGCACCTACACCATGAAAAGAACTACCATTCCTAACACTATTTGGGGAAGTCTCATCAAAAATAACATGAACGGACTCTTCAACAATAAGTAATATCTTGTTATAAACTCTATATGCTTTACTAGATTGAGAGTATCCAAGAAAAGTACCTTCATCGGCTTCCGCGCCAAATTTTCCAAGATAGTCTTTTCCATTATTTAAAACATAAAATTTACATACAAAGACATGAAGATGAGATAAATTTGGTTTTCTACCTTTCAAAAGTTCATAAGGATTTTTGTCAAGAATTGGACGGATAATTATCCTATTCAAGACATAACATGCCATGCTAATAACATCGACCAAAAAGTATTTTGGTAGACTACAATCATTGAGCATTGTTCTTGCCAACTCCTCTAAAATACAAATTTTCCTCTTGACAACACCATTTTATTATGGAGTTGTAGGAGATGAAAAGTTATGTTCAATTCCAAATTTATCACAACATTCTTCAAAGAGGTGGTTTTCAAATTCACCTCCATGATTGCTTCGAATAACAACTATTTTAGAGTTCATTTTATTTTGAGCTATCTTGGAAAAATGTGTGAAAGCTATGAATGTTTCATCCTTGCTACGTAAGAAAATAGTCCAACAAAATCTAGAGTAATCATCTACAATTACTAAACATAGTAATTTCCACCTATGCTTTTAGTTCGTGAAGGACCAAACAAATCCATGTGAAGGAGCTCAAGTGGCCTTGATGTAGAAACAACTTAGATTTAAAAGAGGCCCTTGTTTGCTTTCCCTTTTGACATGCGTCACATATATGGTATTTAGAAAATTTTATTTTTGGTAGACCGATTAATAAATCTTTTTAAACTATTTTATTAAGTAGATCAAAGTTTACATGAGCTAAACATCTATACCATAGCCAAGAGTCTTCACTCAAGGTAACAAGACATTGAGCATTATTCAAGGAAATCTCTCCTAAGTCAAGCATATAAATGTTACTAACCCCAAAACCTTAAACATAAAAACCTTTTTTTCACTATGTTCAGTTATGCAACAATCTTTGGCAAAAGACACTTTATACACATTATCACATAATTGACTAATACTAAGAAGATTGTGTCTAAGGCCTTCAACTAACATAACATTTAAGATAGTAATAGTTGAGGGATTATCTATACTACCTTTTCCAAGTATTGCATATTTGTTGTGATCACAATAGGACACAAATCTTTTCTTCTTCACCACAAAGTCAGAGAAGAGAGATATGTCTCCCGTTATATGTCTTAATTATCCACTATCGAGAATCCATTTTTCCGTCATAGCATCAAGACATTCATCCTATAAAAAAAAATTGTGGTAGGTACCCAATTATCATTGGATCCTTGAGATTGAGTTCAATAATCATTACATTTGGGCAACCATTGAAAATTACCCTTAGGAATCAAAAAAGTCCTAAACTTGTATTTTTCACTAGTATGACCATTTTTGCAACAATAGTGAAAAAATTTCCTATGATGAGAATTAATAATGCTATTAGGTTCTTTCTTAATTAAAGAGAAACTTTTATGAGGCTTTTCAATATTCAAGGACCTAATATACATTTTCTCAATGGGATGATATAAACTATCTAATTTGGTAGCAAGAGTACTCACCTCTTGTTTCCAAATTTGACATGTGTCACAACCATATTTGTAAGATGGCTCATCCTCTTTTTCATGATTTGAACTATCTACAATAATTTATTTTAATGCTTATAACTTATCATTGGTTTCATCAACCTTGGTCTCTAAAAATGTAAAAAATTTCTCTTGGGAGGCCAATTTTTTTATTAGCATTCAAAAACTCTATTTTTAGTTTTTCAAATTCCCTTTTTAATTCATTATAAGAAAAAGTGGAAATGTTAGAGTAATTAAGACTTACATCCTTTTTCTTTCCTTGTAGATGATTTGCAATGAAACAATAGTTTGCCTCTTCATCACTCTCACTTGAGCTTTCATTGCTTGAGGATTCATGTCCACTCTCCCAAGCAACATAGGCTTGTTTAGACTTATTTCTTTGTCCTTTTCCTTTCTTTTTTGCAAGAGATGGACAATTCAGTTTGTAATGACTCGACTTGCAACATTCATACAAATAACTTTTCCTTTGTCCTTTTTGTTGTTCTCTTCTTTGAGGGAGGAGGATTTCCTTCTATACTTTATGAGATTATTTTCATAATGCTTAACCCCCATTTTTCCGAATTTACCGATTATATTGCCTCATGAATAATCCCATCTCTTCATCATCTGAAATCTCATCATCACTAGAGTCATTATTCTTACTTTGATATTCTTTTGTGGATTTAGAGATAGAATCCTTAAGAGCTTTAGACTTCACAACTTCCTTCTTGTGACTTTCCTTATTTTTCTTTTTCTTCTCAAGCTTCTTTTCATTCTTATCCAAGCAATTAAGTTCTTGCTCGTGTTCTTCAAGCTTACCAAAAAGTGCAGTGAGATCAAGTGTCTCAAGATTGTCAGCTTCCTTAATCGCGGTGACCTTAGATTTACAATTCCTAGTACGACATCTCAAAACTTTATTAAGAGCAATAGCATTGGAAATAGGAATACCTAGTAAGTTTAAACAATTAATAAGATGAGAGAATCTCTTTTGCATTTCCACAATGGTTTCACCATTTTTCATGTGAAATAGTTCAAACTCTTGAGTGAGTGTATTAATCCTAGCTTGTTTGACCTTATTAGTTCCCTAATTGGAAACTTGTAGAGTGTACCACATAGACTTAGAGGTTTGACAATGAAAAATGTGATAGAACTCATAAACACCAAGTGCGGATATGATGATGTTCTTAGCTTTCCAATCGCAAGACCACTTTTTTTTTAATCATTTTCATCCCATAGATTTTTCAGATTTGTCATAGTAATGCCATCAACATCATATGTCACAGGTGCTGGACTATTTTCAACGACTTCCCACACACCTTTGTCATATGATTTGATATGAATTTGCATACAAGTTTTCCAAGAAGTATAATTTTCTCCTGTGAAAATTGGAGCTCTCTTATGATCGCCTTTAGATTCTTAAGCCATTTTCTAAGTAGTGTTTAAATCCGGAATGAACCGGGCTCTTGATGCCACTTGTTAGATGATGAAGCATATCTATATGGGGGTGAATAGAGGCACAAAAATGATTCTAGAGACAAATCTATAATTTAAACTATTTTCAAAACTTTTTAATGCAGAAGCAAATCACTAGATAAGTCATCTAAAATACAACTTATTGGAAACTCAGATATCCAAATTGTTAATGTTAAATCTATGAAATAAAATTGAATAATTGATTAACACAAACTCAATTCAACATTCCGCTTATTTATTGTTTGAACACAATCACTTTTCAATGCTATTTCCAAGGCTAAATAATCAAAGAACTAACTTGATTGTTTTATCAAACACTTGGCGTGCAAGTAAATTTTCAGAATTTTTCCTTGAATGGTGTTGATATACAAAATCACTTATAATCAAAAGTGATTATAAGTTATATCTACAACTAATTCAAAAACATATTTTGAGAGGAAAATTCTTACAATTCAATAACTATCACAATGCTATTTGTTAAGACGATTGATGAAATTGAAAGCAAGTAAAAGCGAAAAAGTAAAAACACACAAGGAATTTGTCTACACAGTTCCTCGCGTGTGGGTACGTCTGCGCCTAATTCCAATGGAATTAGGATAATCCTTATATGCAAAATTGTTTATTACAAAAGGATGAGTAAGAACAACAATACAAAATTATCCAATTTGGTGGTTATGCTTCTTCTTCCAACCTTTGATCTTAAGCAAGACCAAATCAATCGATAGATGCAACCTGTTTGCCGCTTAAGATAATTCCTTGAAAAGATTTCAAACACTCCAAGGTTCCTTACAAATATTTCAAACACTCCAAGGGATCTTTCACTCGAGTAAATCCGATTGCATTCTATCAACACAAGATCTTCGATTCTATCATCCAATTCTTGCTACTTCCTTAAAAAGATTTCAAACACTCTAAGGTTCCTTGAAAAGATTTCAAACACTCCAAGATATTTTTCACATGGACGATTCCTTATTGCATGATCTTGCATGAAAACCCCCAATTCAACAAATGATATTTGAGAAGAAACCCGATGGTTTTTCCCGGATAAAGACCCCTACAAATCTAAACCCATACCAATTGGAAATCCATAATTCTTCGTCTAGATGGAAATGCTACAGAACATCATCATAATGTAATGTTTGTGTGTATGTATAGATTGAAAGGTTGAGGAAGAATAAGAAATATAGGATAATTTTATGGTATCATCGAGTTGACAATGATGCATGAATGGGTATTTATAGTTTGGAAATGTTTAGGGAAAAAAGGACAAATCCAGAATAAAAGAAATTGAAAATATGACCAAAATAGATTTAATGTGTCAACCTCAAATTCGTATGTGTTGATACGTATATTATAAAAAGAATGCATGTGTGGACCTGAAGGACTATGTGTGTCGACCTGAGCAAGTTAGAAGCTACAGGCTTTAATACGTGAGTAAATGTGTCGACCTGAAATATGGATGTGTCGACACATAAAATAAGAATTTCTGAAATTTCTGAAATATCTCAGTATGTGTCGACCTGAAGGTTATATGTGTCGACCTGTGACTTACATAAGCTTGTAGGCTTAAAAACTGAGTTACATGTGTCGACTTGAAAATCGAATGTGTCGACACATGCAATATAAAAACATGCATAAACTGTTTTTCAGTGTGTTGGGTCAGTTTCAAAGTACTTTTTGATGATTCCTAAGACCTATAATGCAAAGGAATTCCATAAGACATAAAGATACCATCCATTTTACCGATGTTTTGACATCATGCAAAATATCTTGTATTTAAGTTGTACTCACAACTTAGTCTTATAAAATGTTTTCAAACTCTAATTTAACTTACCAAGAGTTTTCAAAACCATGTTTTTTCAAAACATACAATTTACCCCCCTCTTATTTGTGAATTCTCAAGTCCAACAATGGTGGCACCGCTATAGCTATCAAATGAACTTAAATTCTCTTGTGAACTCGTGTGAATATTAATCCATTTATTGTGTATTTTGGTGTTATAATACTTTATGGGTGAAAGTCCATGCTCCATGGATGTCTATGAAACATGTATAATGCCACCTTTTACACCTTACACTATTATCTCACCTATATTTTGTGTTCCCAACTTTTTATGTAACTTTTACTCTACAAGTGATCCCTCATTTCTTCAACATTCATCTCCGTTCGCACATTGTTTTGTATTTTTAGTGATTTTGTCCTTGTTTCTTTAACTCAACCTTCATATCTTTCTTAAAGTAACAATATCTTATTCCGTCCTTTCAATTGTTTCCATTTAATTTCTAGTCATTAATTGAAGTAATAAACTTGCAAACATTAGAGGTGCCCCCTTTAGCTGTGAGGTACATGTTAGACGTAAAATGATTTTCATAGTAATTGTGCCCATAAAAATCACAACGTGGCAAATTAAATTACTATATTCACAAGAATTGTATTAACCTCATACAAGGATAAAGTGATTTAACTTGTAGTTTTTTAAATTTTGTTCTTGGGGGACAGGTGTTGGAACAACTGGTCCAACTAGTTTAACCAGATTTAACACACAGATGGATTGTAATACAGAGTCAATGTAGAAGCACTAAATAACGTCATAAATTGATAACCCAGTTTGGTACAAACAACACCTATATTTGGAGGGAAATCCACCAAAGAAAGGAAACTCACTTAGTCTTCTATGACCAATAGTTTAGTACACTTAGTCTTCTATGAACAACATTTTCTTCAATGCCTCATCGTAACACTACCCAATGAAATTCTGTTTAGGACTCCCCCTAAATATGAGAATGCATCCCAGTGTCTTTAGTCACTAATCCCATGTGACCAACTTCAATAGTAACCCTATTGAATGTTGAATATTACAACTCATGTAAGACAAACCAACAACTATGCCAAGTTACTAAAATATAGAGTGGTGTACACGGGGATTATACCATAACCCTTATTATGGAATTATCATGGAATACATGCTACAAAGGCTCAAACCCTAGCACAAATATTCTAAACCTTGCGCATAAAATCCATGTCTCAAACACGAGACAAAACCTCTTTATATAGAAATGTCTTCTGGGTTTTTCTCCTTGCATATTTGATTTGATTTAGTCCAGAAAAGAGATGATTTTGTTGGATATGATCTTCTCCATAATTTTATCCAACAATAGACATGATTTGTTATATTTCATATTCAAATTTAAATTTCTTTTAAATATGATTTGAATGTCTCCAGCTGTCAAACAAATCAAACAGACATTGATAAAATAACTACATCAAAGCTGATTAAATCCCAAATCAGAAATTACGCTCCAAGCAACATCCATATGACTTGCTGTCAATTCCATATGTTGCATTATACACATATTGAAGCATCATGTTCAACATGTTGCACCTGTACATCCAAAATAACTCTTCAGTTTGAATTTGTAGATCTTCTTTGTAAAGTGAATCTTGGATAGAATAACCCAGAACCATAACTATAATAACACCTGTCTGATGTAAGGGACTCGATATTGAGACACACATGTTGGAACATCGGGTTCCACATGTGTCCCTTTTGCATTAGAACTAGTTTAAACAAACTCCATGTTGTTTTGCATAATGCAACCAATCCAAAAGGAACTTCAATCTCCCTCTTTAGATTTTTTTCGCAAAACAACTCTTTCAAGAAGAAAACCCCACTAAGTATCAAAGATCTCATAATCAGAACAATCATCAGCAACAACATAAGTTAAACCATCAGAGCATATATCAGCAACAACAAAATTCAGAGCATCAATAATAACAATTTGTAGAACATACATAAAATCATGAGGTAGTTACACACACATGAGTTTGCATGTTAGAGGTTATGAGGTAGTTACGCACGTGTGTAGTAAGGTAGTTACACACACATAAGATTGCTTCACTACCATACAATAGAATGATCTATAACAGTCATTCTTGTATGAACATACATCAATTAGTAGTCATTAGTCAAAGATCAGACGCTACTACTAACACGCATTAACACCAGCACACACATATCTGGACTAAGAAGTCAGGCTAGATTTTGCAGCATGTGTGCTTTTCATAGAAACCGGTAAAACCAGTTATTACTAATTACATCAGTCAGTAATAAGAACATTAAAGATCAGCTCCACACAACAGTTAGTAGTTTAAAACTGTGATATGGTGGGAGAATTGACTTTACTAGTTTTGCATTTTATCGCAAATGTTACGGTTAGCATGAGTCGCCAGCGACTTTTATTTTATCCAACAAAGGAAAGGGTGAAAAGAACAGGAAAGACCTTTTTAAATATTTTGAGTTCTGGGGGTAGGTTATGGAAAGGGAAGATATTTGCACCCTTTCCATCTATAGTTATCTACGTGCTCTTCATTTCTAGCTAACTTTTAAAAATTATTTTTTTGTGTAAGTGTGTTTTGAAAATATTTTAGAAAGATGCCTAAGTGTGGAGAACTTTGTAATGTTTCTCGTATCGTTGAAAACGTATACAACGCGTTTCTTGTCTTTGAAAATATTTAGAAACAGGGTTTGTGTGTGAAAAATTATTTTGTTTGTTTTCATGAGAGAGAAACTGTGATACGGTGGGAGAACTGACTTGGGATTATGCGTTTGTTTTCGCACTTGTTCGGTTTAGCAAGAGTCGCCCCCGACTTTTTATTTTATCCTAAGGAAAGGTCAAAAAGCACATGAAAGACCTTTGAGATGTTTTCTTGGGTTCGGGGGTATATTATGAAAAGGGAAGGTGCTAGCACCCTTTTCATCCATGGTTATCCATGGGCTCTTAGTTACTTGTTTTAGATCACTTGCCTTTGCTTTTCAATTGTTTGAAATGGTGCTTTGTGTGTGTGGTTTTGAAAATGTTTTGAAAAAGATGCCTTGTCTAGGCAACCTTTGTAATGATTCTTGTTTGAATATATACAAAGGTGTGTGTCTTTTTGAAAAGATATTTCAATGTTTTGAATGTTGTTTTTGAAATTGTTTTGAAGTTGTGTTGTGAAGTGTGTTTGAAAATGGCAAGGATGTTTTGCAAAATTTTTGATCAAGTAACTAAGAGTTGTCTACCCTATTTTACTCAAAGATCTTTCTTATGTTTTTAACCCTTTTAACAGTGTTGTTTCACCATTGTGTTTGATGAACAACCTTGCGTTAGGATATTTAAATGGGACAGAGGCGGGTCATCGTATACAATCATTGAAGGCAACTTGTGAGACGCTCTAGCAATTTTGTAAGGGACAAGATCGTTTTATTGAAGGCAACATCGAGGGTCATCGAGGGACTACGATCTTTGTTTATCGAATGGGCATTTTCTAGAATGTCTCATACTCGAGGGACATGGTTGCATTTTCCGAGGCAACAAGCGAGGTTACCCTAGGGGTGCAAGTGTGAATGGTGTTTGTCATGTTCATGCATTTGTCTTTGTGTTAGGTCATCTAGCGATCGATTTTAGATTTTCACATACAAACCATAATCTTTAATCATGGCATATTTAAAAAGCATAAAGTGCGAGAATTAAATCCTAAGCTATTACGAAAGAGTATCCAGGGATGGGGGTACAAGTTATTTACAAATGGGGATGAGTCTTATCAGAATAATGTCCCAAATATTATGGGTTACAACCAAATTGAATCAACACAATTCAAATATTAACAGATTATAAGATAAAGAAAATCAGAGAAATATGAGATGTATGTACTTATTTACAAATGATCAAATAAAAAAAATTAACTTAAAAAGATTAAGTATTATTATTATTTTTGTGTTTTTGTTAATTATATAAACAAATTAATTAAACATAGTATTCTCTTATATTTAATCAAATATACAAATATTAATATAATATATCAAAGCAATTCAAATTTATTATTTCTCTTTATTATTAACAAAACAAATTTTTTTAGAATAAATAAAAAAGGAAAAGTATTAATTTTTCTAAAGAAAGTAAATTAATCGGTGAAAAAGAGAAAAGAGTATTGCTTTTAAAAAAAATCACAAAGAAAGGTAATGGGCTTAAGCATGTGTTTTGGCCCAAATAAAAAAATAAGAATTTGTTAACAGGGGGGTGCAGGCGCTGGAACGTGTATTGGGCCTTATGGATTCATGGGGGAAAAGTCCAATTGCATTGTTTGAACAAATTTGTTTAGGGTTCGTTCATTTGTTTGGGAATTAGGGTTTTACAGTTTGTAAACGGCACCACTCCTCTCATCTTCTTCGCCTCTCATCTTCTCTCTCAGCCAAGCGGTGATTCATCCACCTCCATGCTGCCAGGACATTGCCTCCGCCCTCTCCTCTCTGTGACTATACAAGGCGGTGATTTGAAAAAGGTATCGTTTTTTGTTCTTGACGCGTTTTTAGGTTCGGTTCTTGCATGTTATCGTTTAACAATGTTTTAATCATTGATGTTTTGGTGTGTGAGATACAGTGATAGAAAGAGGGAAATTGATACCTTGGTGGCTTCGTCTTTGGAGAACGGGTGGAGGGTTGGAATGGCGGTGCTCTCGGTGGCCGGAGGTGGAGGAGACGAGGACAACACTTATCTGGTACTTTTGTATCTTTCTATTTGAATCGTTTGCTGATGATTCTGTTCTGAAAACTTGATTACTCTTTTCTTCACTTCTGGACTTCTTCCTCTTTGCTATGTTAGTGATGGCTTTTGATATCAATGATTATCTTTCTGAGATTTGGTCTTTGTTTATTGCTTTGTCTTTGTTGATATTTTCTGAAAGCTATGCTTCTGAGTTCTCTCTTCTTCTTTTGGATACCCTGTTATTTTAATGATGAACCTGTATTCTGAAAAAAGGGCTTGTTATTAGCTTGGATTTGAGTTTGATTTGCAGGCTGTAAGTTTGTGAGTTGGCAGTTTGATGAAATTTTTAGGAAGGCTTTGGACTTACAGTTTTGCTTTTTGGTAGGCTATGTAGTTTTACAGGTTTGTAAATGAGTGTCCAGGTTTTTTGTTTGAGCTTTTGGGAAGGTAGGCTTGTGGTTAGCTTGCTTTCTGAGTTTGAGTAAGCTTGTAAGTTTTTTTTTTGTAAGTTTTAGGCAGGCTTGTTGTTGTGTTTGTAATTATGCAGGCTTATGCAGTTTTTGGTGAAGGTTTTAGACTTGCAGTTTTGCTTTTTTGAGGGCAGTTCTGCAGGTTGAACAGGTTTTAGTTTTGGGTTTGGAAGCAGTTTTTGCAGGTTATACAGGCTTGTGAGTGGTTTGGATTTGTTTGTTTGAACTTTTGGGAAGGCAGGCTAATGTGTCTTTGGGTTTTGTTTGTGTTTACGAGCTTGCAGCTTTGTAAACATGTAATGCTGGTTTTAGTTGGAAGATGGCTTTTTGGATTATACAGTTTAGCACTGTTTAATGTTTTTGGTGAGCTTGAGAGGCTTCTAAGTTTTGAAGCAGGCTTGGTAAGCTTTAGGTAGACTTGTGTTTTCTTCTTGGATACAGGTTTTCATTGTGTTGAGAAAATAGGCTTGAAGGCTTCTTGTTAGCTTGCCCGTTTGGAGGTTATGTAATATCTTTTTTTATCTCTTGTGTTTAGACTGTTATATTGTTTCTTTGGTTCCTCTTATCTGCCTTTTACAGCCTTCCAAAACTGCAAACTGCAAAACCTATTCACTAGGTTCTCTCTTACCTCTCTCTCCATAAAAAATTTTAATTGCTTATTTACCTTTGTATTTCTGAAAAATTGGGCTGTCTAGGAAATGAGGAAAAAGCATCTTTGACAAGTTTTTACTTGTCAAACAAATTGCTTCCTGCTGTCTTGCCTTTTGTCTGCTGTATTGCTGTTTTTATGCTTCATTACCATTTGTATCAAATTTGTCTTGTAACTTAGTTTTGGGCAATTTTGTACTGTAGCTGAATATGGGACTTTAGTTGCTGCTGAGTTTATTCCTTTGCTTTGACTTACCCTGGTAGTTTTGGCGCCTGTTTGCCTCTTTGAACTTGTAACACAGTTTACTTGGTTAAGGTAGCTTGGCACTTAGTTTGTAACTCAGTTTGCAGCTTGGAACTTTTTGTGATTCAGTTTGCTTGGTTAATGTAGCTTGGAATTTTTTTTGTACTTGACCCATGTATTTGCATTGAGTTTGACATGTTTGCATTTATATTTTATTTTTCTCTGTGAACCGAGAAGAGTGATCTTCTTGTGATTTGCAGAGAGAAAAATAAAGCGTGATAAAAAATAGGCAATCTGATTCTAGACGGCCAATTTTAATGATGATTTTTTTTCTTCTTTTCATTTAAAATAATCTTGTACTGACTTTCTTTTTCTTCTTTTTTTAGGTAGGTACCAGTTGAATAATGGAAGAAACAGTAGAAGATCAAAGATTTCAAGGTTTAGGCTTTAGATTTATTTTCTTTTCATTTATTGTAAAAAATATTATTGTAAACACTGTAAATTATAAATTTACAATATTCGAATAACATTTGTAACAATATTTGAAATAAATAAATAAAAAGTCTTTGTCAAATAAGAATTCCCTACTGTCAAATATTCCATTCTTTCCTTTGTACTGTCTATTTAATTATTTAAGTCTCTTAAATTAAAATAATTGGGAATGTATCCCAATAACTTTAATCCAGATGAAATAAATGATCAATAAACTTTTGCCGTCTCGCAATCCTGCATTAATCATCAGACGCCTGACATTCCAATTAACCATGCTTTGTACAGTTAATCAAACAAGTGTTCCATACACTTTTCACTCCACTGATCAAACCAATGCCTCAAAGTTTCAAACAAAGCCTCAGCTCTTATCCCAGATATTTAGGTTCTTTGAGAAACAACCAGCAATCTTGAACAAGCATGACAATAATGTAACAATTAACTGAATAACTGAGGATTCAGTTCTTTCTGAGAAATGCGAGCGAAAAACCCTAATTCTGGATTGACTAATAAAGAAAAGTCTGTTTGACCGATTCTTGAGCCAATCTCAAAAATCAGAGAAAACCCTGGGGTTGTGATTTCTTGTGAAAAAAAGGGAGGGCAAATTTCGGGGTATAACAGTTGCCCCTGTTCAATCTTCTTGAACCTGAAGAGTTAGATTGGCGAGTTCGCTTTTCGCGACTTGAAGGTAAAAGATGATTGGACACTAGAATGCCCATAAATTTGCACTCGTCAAAGCACGGTTGAGGGAATGGGCTTAAAGATGCCATTTTGAGATGTGACAAAATCTTGTCGGGGATGGGCTTAAAGATGCCATCGGGGAATGTTTGTTGAATTGTATGTTATAGGTGAAAGGATGAGGATCAGAACGGTATCCATGTTTGGAGCATCTCTGAACCGGGGTCTGAATAAGCAATACATTAGCATCCGCGTTTGGAGCTTCCGTAAACTGTTTTCAGCAAACTGAAGTTGAATAAGCAATAGATCAGCATCCATGTTGGGAAGCATCCATAAACTGTTTTCAAAAGTTGAATCTGAACAAGCGATAGATTAACATCCGTGTTTGGAGAATCCGTAAACTGTTTTCAGAAGTCTTGAAGTTGAATAAGCAATAAATCAACATCCATGTTGGGAAGCATCCGTAAACTGTTTTCAAAAGTTGAATCTGAACAAGCGATAGATTAACATCCGTGTTTGGAGAATCCGTAAACTGTTTTCAGAAGTCTCGAAGTTGAATAAGCAATAGATCATCATCCATGTTGGGAAGCATCCGTAAACTATTTTCAAAAGTTGAATCTGAACAAGCGATAGATTAACATCCGTGTTTGTAGAATCCGTAAACTGTTTTCAGAAGTCTTGAAGTTGAATAAGCAATAGATCAGCATCCATGTTGGGAAGCATCCGTAAAATGTTTTCAAAAGTTGAATCTGAACAAGCGATAGATTAACATCTGTGTTTGGAGAATCTGTAAACTGTTTTTAGAAGTCTTGAAGTTGAATAAGCAATAGATCAGCATCCATGTTGGGAAGCATCCGTAAACTGTTTTCAAAAGTTGAATCTGAACAAGCGATAGATTAACATCCGTGTTTGGAGAATCCGTAAACTGTTTTCAGAAGTCTTGATTGAAGCTTGATGACCTTATCCTTGGAAAGGGTCAAAATTAGCTGAAACACAAAGTTATGTTGCATGAAATGCATGATGCAATATATGTGTTATATCAATGTTTATGATATGTGAATGTAATGTATGCGTATGTAAGCCGATGAGCTGTCTCGCTGAGGAAAATAAATCCTGGATAGCTGGAGATAATAAAACCTTGACCGCTGTCGGGGGAAATAAATCCTTGACTGCTGTTGGGGATTGAGAATCTTTTGATTGTTGAAAACGAGAAATCCTAGGATCACTATTGAAGAGTATGTGTGTCTTCCATCTCTTTGACAACCTATACGGAGAGAAATTATACTGCCGGGAGAAGTCAGGAGTTTGGTTTGTATGCCAATCTACTGGGGGATTCCTATTTTTCTATTTGAGGAGAACTCCGCTGGGGAATACCTGAAAACTCTGTCGGGGATCTGAAATTCTGTGAGGAGTAACCATACTGCTGGAGAGCAAGCTCGGGATCTTAGGAAAAACTTATTCTTGTTTAGAAGAATCTCAGTAGCTTAGGTTGTATGCCACTTTACTGGGGAAGCGAGAAGGAGGAACTTTGTTTTGTTAAGGATATCATGGAAAAACTGAATGGTTTCTGCTGGGGATTGATAGCTCAAAGCTTTCCTCTCTGTTTGGGGTCCTAGTGACGTGCTGATTTAATTAGCGACTTCGCTGGGAAAAAGTTTTAAAAGTAAATTTCTGATGAATTATCTGGTTTGAAAGCAACTTTTCGGGAGAAGGGAAGAAACTGGATGATCTTCACTGGTGTTCACAGGTTGGTGGTTTTGTCTCTGCTTGGGGAAGAAAGTTTCATTCTTACCGGTGGTTTGTAGTTCAAAGTTTTTGCTCCGCTGGGGATTTGGAGTTTGAAGTCTTAACTCTGATGGGGACTTTGAAATTTAGCTCCACTGGGGATATGCCTTTCAAAGTTTTAGTCCTGCTTAGGAAACAGATGAGGCATTTGCAGGGGATCTCTTCTGGAATAGCCTAAAGACCCTTTCCTACACTTCCATCTTACTAGTAATTATTCTTTCTCATTTTGTTTTATTTGTAAGCGGTGATTTCATTCAAATGCATATGCTCTTTTAATAAATCATTGGACGTTTTCAAATAAAGAACAAGTGTAAAAAAGAAAGAAAAGGTAGGCAGTTTTCTGTACTTTGAAGTAACTTTGTATTAACTTTGTAAGTATTTGTACAAAGGAGACAAACACCCTAGTAAGAGAATGTTGTCAAAATCTGAGAAAATTTTTAAAGAAAGATGGCTATGTGTATCAATTCCATGTGGTTCCCATTCTGCTATAACCTTCACGAATCTGAATATCTTGTCCATTCGCTGCTTCGTCCACCGATGACTGGATTGATCAGAAGCTTGGAGCTTGTTGGTGAAGAGATTGTTCTTAAAGTGATCCGACGAGGCATAGTCATACGCTTTAATTCCCTAACTTTTGCTTGGACCGCCCTTTCGGGTTTTCGATCCACCGAGAAACCCTTTTTTGCCCAAGTCGCCCTTTCGGGTTCTCAACTTGCCGGATCTACAGATTTTTTTTGTTTATCCCTAATTTCTGCCCGAACCGCCCTTTCGGGTTTTCGATTCACCGGGATACCCATTTTTGCCCAAGTCGCCCTTTCGGGTTTTCGACCTGTCAGGTCGTTTATGCGTAGTATCTTTTGACTATGTCTACGTTTGCAGTGTGTGGCAGGTCGTCACCGTCCATGGTGGTCAGGATCATTGCCCCGCCATAAAAGATGTTTTTGATCACAAATGGTCCTTCGTAAGTAGGAGTTCACTTGCCCCTGGGATCACTTTGCGGTAAGATAATCCGCTTGATTACAAGATCCCCAACTTGATATACTTGTCTCCTGACTTTCTTGTTGAAAGCCTTGATCATCCGTTTTTGATACGTTTGACCATGACACACAGTAGTAAGTCTCTTTTCTTCAATCAAATTAAGTTGATCAAGCCGGGTCTGAATCCAATCGTCTTCTTTAAAACTAGCGTCCTTCATGATTCTTAAAGAAGGAATCTGAACTTCTATAGGTAAAACAGCTTCCATGCCGTATACCAAAGAGAAAGGTGTTGCCCCAGTTGATGTTCGTGCCGTGGTACGGTACCCATGTAGAGCAAACGGTAACATCTCATGCCAGTCCTTGTAAGTGACTGTCATCTTTTGAATGATCTTCTTGATATTTTTGTTTGCGCTTCGACAACACCGTTCATCTTCGGCCGATAGGGAGATGAATTGTGATGATAAATCTTGAACTGCTCGCACAAAGCGGTGATCATAGTATTGTTCAGGTTTGTACCGTTGTCCGTAATGATTCGATCAGGAATACCGTACCGGCAAATGAGGTTCTGTTTGATGAAACGGGAAACCACATTCTTTGTAACAGAGGCGAAGGAAGCTGCTTCGACCCATTTGGTGAAGTAGTCAATAGCCACCAGGATGAAGCGATGTCCATTGGATGTTGTAGGCTTGATCTCTCCAATCATGTCAATGCCCCACATTGCGAATGGCCAGGGAGCTTTCAGAACATTGAGAGAAACTAGAGGAATATGTACCTTGTCAGCATAGACTTGGCATTTTTGACAAGTACGGGAATATTGATGACAATCTGCTTCCATGGTAGACCAGTAGTAGCCTGCCCTTAGAATCTTTTTAGCCATCGTATGTCCGCTCAAATGGGTGCCAAAGGTGCCACTGTGTATCTTGGTCATGATCAACTCTGCTTCAACCTTGTCCACACAACGAAGTAGAACACAATCATGGCTGCGCTTATAAAGGATACCATTGCTCACGAAGAACTTGGCAGCAAACCTCCTTAATAACTTTTTGTCATTGACTGAAGCTCCTTCAGGGTATTCTCTAGTCTGGAGATACCTTTTGATTTCATGAAACCAGGGTTGTTCCACTACTTCTTCGGTATTAATCTCATGACAATGCACAGGTTCATCCATCCGCTCGATGGTGATTCGGGGAGCTTCATTATCCCAGTTGAGTTTAAACATAGAAGACATTGTAGCCAGAGCATCTGCTAGCTAATTTTCTTCTCGCGGGAAGTGCTCAAAGGTAATCTGCTCGAAATGAGGCACCAATGTCAGGACATGTTCTTTGTATGGGATAAGATTAGGATGTCTAGTGTCCCACTCTCCTTTGATTTGACTGATAACCAAAGCCGAGTCCCCAAATACGATCAAAGATTTGATTCCCAAGTCAATAGCAGCCTTGAGACCAAATATACAAGCTTCATATTCAGCCATGTTGTTGGTACAACTGAAGCAAAGTCGGGCAGTGAAGGGTGTATGGCAACCTTTCGGAGAAATAAGTACCGCACCGATACCGTTGCCAAGTGCATTTGAAGCACCATCAAAGTACAGGGTCCATCGGGATCCTTGTTCAGGCCCGTCATACGGTACGTTACCTTCAATGTTGTCCAATGTCATGATGTCCTCGTCAGGGAAGTCGAATCTCATAGATTGGTAATCTTCGACGGCTTGATGAGCTAGATGGTCAGCTAGTACACTCCCTTTTATAGCTTTTTGGGTAGTATACTGGATATCATACTCAGTCAGGATCATTTGCCATCTAGCGATTCTTCCAGATAAAGCGGGCTTCTCGAAGATATACTTGATAGGATCCATTTTGGAAATCAGTAAAGTGGTGTGAGTCAACATATACTGCCTTAGCCGGCGAGCATCCCATACCAAAGCGCATCAAGTTTTCTCGAGCAGTGAGTAGCGAGTCTCACAGTCGGTAAACTTTTTGCTAAGGTAATAAATGGCATGCTCTTTTTGGCCAGACTCATCATGTTGGCCCAGTACGCACCCCATTGAGTTGTCCAAAACAGTCAGATACATGATTAGCGGCCTTCCTTCGACGGGTGGCATCAGAATAGGAGGTTCTAGTAAATACTCCTTGATCTTATCAAAAGCAACTTGACAATCATTGTTCCATTCAACTACCTGATCTTTCTTCAACAGTTTGAAAATTGGCTCACAGGTAGATGTTAGGTGAGAGATGAACCTCGCAATATAGTTCAAGCGTACCAAGAATCCCCTAACCTCCTTTTCATTACGGGGAGCAGGCATTTCTCGTATAGCCTTTACTTTAGCTGGATCAACCTCAATGCCTTTGTTGCTGACGATAAATCCCAAAAGTTTACCAGACCTAACCCCAAAAGTGAACTTGCTTGGGTTCAGTCTGAGCTTATACTCCTCCAACCTGACAAATAGCTTTTGCAGATGATCAAGGTGTTCTTCTTCTGTCTGTGATCGAGCTATCATATCGTCTACGTAAAGTTCGATCTCATGATGTATCATGTCATGAAACAAAGCTACCATGGCGCGTTGATAGGTTTCCTCTGCATTCTTCAGTCCGAATGGCATCACTTTGTAGCAGAAGGTACCCCATTGCGTGACAAAACAAGTTTTCTCCATGTCCTCGGGGGCCATTTTGATCTGGTTGTATCCCGAGAATCCATCCATGAAGGAAAATACCTTGTGTTGAGCTGTGTTGTCAATCAAGATGTCGATGTGTGGCAGTGGAAAATCATCTTTAGGGCTAGCCCTGCTTAAGTCTTGATAATCCACGCACATTATGACTTTGCCGTCCTTTTTGGGCACGGGCACAATGTTAGCAACCCATTGTGGATAGGAAGTAACAGCCAGAAAGCCAGCGTTGAATTGCTTCATTACCTCAGCCTTGATTTTCTCAGACATGTCAGGCCTCATTCGGCGGACCTTTTGCTTGATCGGTGGACAGTCTTCTCTCGTAGGGAGACGGTGAACCACGATATCTGTGTCTAACCCTGGCATGTCTTCGTAAGACCAGGAGAAGATTTCAACATATTCGTTCAACAATTGCACTAAGCGCTCCTTGACATTTGGTTCCAGGTTGGCACACATTTTTACTTCCTTCCTGTCTTTCCCTGTCCCCAAGTTGATGGTTTCTAGAAACTCTTCATGAGGCAGAATAGCCCTCTCTTCTTGTTGCAAAAGTCTGGCTAACTCTCCCGGCACTTCACAATCTTCGTCAACTTCGTACTCAGCATGATTGACCAAATCTTCAGAGTTATCGAAGGTTAAAGAAGAATAGTCACCCATGGAATCCGGAGTGGATGGGTACCTACATTTGTGAGTGTGGGTGTGTGTAAGGGATAGCCATCCTTAAACAAAAATGCAAAAGGAAAGAAAAATGAACACAACAGTTTATTGATGAAAAACGTCCAATAATTCATTAAAACATGGCATATGATAATGCAGAAGATCAATCCCTTACAAATGGACCTACATGCCCCGGGCAAGGCATGAGGTGAAAATAGTGTGCAAATTGTTTAGTTATTACAGACCATAAAATGGGAAATTGTTCAAAGATAAAATTACTGGTTAATAAAGGTGATGGGAACAAAATCCTTTGCTTCCCAGTTGCTCAAACCCCCTTCGACAGTCGGAAAGATCCAATCTTCAAAGTGACTCTCTTCATCTTCATCTTCTACAGCATTGATTCCATGATGAGTGATCCTTATAAGTGGCCCTCCAGTCTTGGAACGACGCATAGCCTTTTGTCCTGCAGCTGTAAACCCTAATCCAAATTTGTCCGTCTTATGGGGAAAATTAGGCAATTGCCCCCATGCTGTACTCTTCCCTTATTTGATCACCGCCTCTGCGTCCTTGAGAGATGCCATTCTAGATACATGCTTGGGAATGATAGGCACCTCAACCATTGTCTTCGCAACTGCTACCTCGGGAGAAACTTCCTCAAAATGCTGGAAAGGCTTTCGATGAACTCTCCATCCAGCTCCACATAACAGAAGGAGTTGAGGTGGCTTATCATGTACTCTTCCTCGCCGTGCACCGTTATAATCTTACCCTTAACAGGATATTTCAGCATTTGGTGCAACGAGGAGGTAACTGCCCCGACATAATGGATCCACGGTCTTCCTAGCAAACACGAATATGACGGACGAATGTCCATCACGTAGAAGGTGGAGTTGAAAACTTCTGTGCCTACTTTGATAGGAATATCAACCTCTCCATGAACCATTCTTTTGGACCCATCAAAGGCCCTAACAACGATGTTACTAGGTTTTCAGGGTCAATCCTTCGCAATCCAAACAGTCTAAAGCTTTCTTCGGCAACACATTCAAAGAAGAACCAGTATCAACTAAGACATGGGCGGGGGTGGTTCCCCTGCATTCAACTGAGACATGTAGCGCGTCGTTGTGTTTTCTTCCTTTGGGAGTTAAATCAGCATCGGAAAAGCCCAGGCCATTATCAGCAGTAAGACCGGCCACACATTCCTGAAACTGGTCAACCGAAGTCTCTTGGGGTACATGTGCTGCCTTTAAGAATTTGATTAGGGCCTTAGCATGGGCCTCAAAACAGAGCAGGAGAGCTAACATTGAAATTTTAAAAGGGGTCTGCCCTAACTGTTCCACAACGTCATAGTCACTTTTTCTGATTATTTTCAAGATTTCATCCATTTCTTTCTGAGTGGTTTCGGGGATAAGCACAACATGAGCCTTCATCCTGACAGGCACTTCCAGTATCCCCTTACCCTTGTCGGTAGTTTTAGCAGATGGTTTTACTTTAGGAGTATCTAGTTCTTCAATCACTGGGCCTTGCACGGATGGTCCAACTGGTGCAGAAGCTTTCAAGGGTCCAAAAACTGCTCGAGGGGGAGCATTCTCCGGAGAAAAGATCCAGCCACTGCGGGTTATCTTGCTTGTACCCGCGATGTTCCCTACATCAGGGTTTTCTTCTTCAGAAATCTCTTGGACTGTCTCAATTTGTTTGACACCATGGTAGAAGATTTCTCCCCCATAGTTCCATGGTATCGTTTTGCTTGATTGGTACGGGACAGGTCCCGACATGGTGATCTTTAAAGGTACACATTCAGAGTTGGGTGTAATCCTGACAGGCCTTTTGCAAGCCTTGGGAGGATTGTCGGAAATGGTTATGATTGCAATATCGTTGATTGAAGTAGCAAAAGTATCAGGAGTAACATGATTGAAGGTATCAATAGAGGTTTTCTGGAAAAGTATCTCTTGGGTATCCATCAGGCGTTGGACACCCGACTTCAACATTGGGCAATCACCTCGTATGTTCAAACAAAAATAACAGTCTTTACCACAACCAGGAAAGATCTCGGCTCTCAACAAATTCTCTTTAATTACAAGTAACGGCGTCAACAGGTCAACAACATCAGTAACATGGAGGTCCTCCATAACAACATGAACATTATTACCGTGCTTGAGCATCGAAGCCGAAATCACATTGGGTTTCTCAGGGGCCTCAAATTCTACTTCCTTGGCATCGATTAAGTCCTGGATTTTGTTTTTGAGGGCCCAACAGTCGTTGGTGTCATGCCCTGCACTGTCTGAATGGTAGGCACATTTTTCGTTGGGATGATAATGTGGGGAAGTGGTGTTTTCATTCTTAGGTGCCTCTCTCAAATTAGCAAGGTTTAATTTCAGGAGATGTGGAAAGATCTGAGCGGGTGTCATATTTATCGGAGTATATTTCCGTGGTGGTCTTTGTTGATAGGCTCTGGGCTGATCATTCCTCGGTTGACTGTTTCTAGACCGGTCTGATGCGGGCTTCTGAATTAATACGGCCCCCACGGTTAGCCGACGTTCTTATCTTTCCCGATTTCTCTGGGTGTAAACAGCAGAGCTCTCCTTCTTAGCCGGGAAGGTCTTCTTCATGGCGGTGGACGCGGAGGCATCTTTTTGAATCTTTCCACTTTTAATACCGGCCTCAACCCTTTCGCCGGTCAAAATCAGTTCTGTAAATCCCGCGGAAGAACTTCCGATCAGATGATTGAAGAAGGGGCCAGACAGGGTCCCCGGAAACATGTCAACTAACTCCCTATCTGATAGCGGTGGCTGTACCCTTCCAGCCAGATCACGCCACTTCTGGGTGTACTCTTTAAACCCTTCACTGGAAGCCATCCCCATACTTTGTAACTGAGTACGAGTGGGCGCCAAATCAGCATTGTATTGATACTGACAATAAAAAGCAGCTGCCAAGTCTTCCCAATTGTGAACTTCTGATCTCTCGAGTTGATAGAACCAGTCCAACTGTGTGCCAGACAAACTATCTTGGAAAAAGTGTACCCATAGGTTTTTATCAGATGAGTGGGGTTGGATCTTCCTGACATACCATCTCAGGTGCATCTTCAGACACGACAGACCATCGTACTTTGCGAACGTGGGTACTTTGAATTTGGGAGGAATGACAATCCCAACAATCAATCCCAGCTCTTCGAAACCCAGTCCGGGAACCCTTTGCACTTCCATGGCTGCTAACTGCTCTTCTAGATTTTTATACTTGTCGTCCGCAAGAGGGTACTGCTGCTCGGAATAATCTTCATCCTCTTCAACCTCTTCCTCTTCAACCGCGTCCTCTTCAACCTCAGACTCAGAGGGTACTGCAGCTCCTTTTCCTTTGTCGGTCCCTTCGTCAGACATTGAGGGGAACTCCAGAACTCTCCTAGCTTCATTCTCAAATCTTCTTCCCAGCGTAGCTACCCCGATTCTCTTCTTTTTATTTTTCCTTTTTCTTGCTCTTTCTTCTCTAACAGTGTTTTAAGATCCTCTTGACCCTTTGCCAAGGTCATGAGGAGTTGTTGGAATTATGAGTTTTGTGCTTGCAGATCTTTGACCGTCTGCTCAATATCCATCTTGCTGAAAACACAACAGAAAGATAAGGAAACCTGTGTGAAGACCTGTTTATGCATATGATGAATGATATGTTTATTCATGTAATGCATCCAAGGATTTAGAAATTCAAAATTGTTGCAGACAAAAGAACACACGTCATATTAATAAGAAGAAATTTGTCAGTACATAAGTTCCCCATGGGCCAAATATTACAAAGCTTCTTAAGGTAAAAAGACATTGTGCATCCTCTTTGGTGTGATGTAAGTGTTAAGAGTCTCCTCTTCATGAAGTCGGCGGGTAAGCTCCAAAACTTTCTTCTCACTGGCATAGAAGCTGGCTTCAAAAGTGTTCTG
The DNA here is from genome assembly GCA_948472305.1 of Vicia faba. Classification (NCBI taxonomy): domain Eukaryota; kingdom Viridiplantae; phylum Streptophyta; class Magnoliopsida; order Fabales; family Fabaceae; genus Vicia; species Vicia faba. The sequence goes on along the minus strand of OX451736.1, from coordinate 229,561,846 downwards.
TTCTTCTTTGAGTTGGATCCAACTCTTTTGCAATTCTTCCAATGATGTTGGCATGTCTGGATGTAGGAGGGTGTATGGAACCTCTCCTTCCCTAACAGGCTCTTTAATCACAGGGAGAATGTGGTGGTAAGGCATCATAAGACTCTGGGCGCGTGTCCGTACCCACTTGAGGTAAGGCTCAAGAGGGATGGAATTCTTGTGCCCCAGTGTCTTACTATCCACCTTGTTGGGCATCCTCCAAGCTCTGATTAACCTTTGTCGAAGTCCTTGTGCATCATTGTCGAAGTCAAAAACTAGGTCAGGAATCAGCATGTCATGAGGGCCATCCCTCCGAGCATATCCAAACTGTCTTAGAGCTAAACAGGGATTGTAGGTAATGCCTCCCCTAATGCCAAGTAGTGGGACATTAGGGAATTCCCCACAACGATCAATGAGGATGACATTTTCTCTGGACCGAGAACACCAATGTACATCAGAATGTGTGAGGGTCATCAATCGTTGTGACCACCTTAAACCATGCTCATTCTTCAAAACTGATTGTGGAAGGTGAGAAATAAACCACCTTGCTAGGAGAGGAGTACAGCATATGAGAACACCTATTTTCCTCATTGTTCGTGTGTAAAATGAGTGTAGGATGTCCCTAAGCAATATAGGTATAGGATTCCTGGATATGAAAATCTTGACAGCATTCACATCTATAAGCTGATCAGGGTTTGGGAACAAAACCAACCCATAGATGAGGAGTGCCACAATCTCTTCAAAGGCTTGTAGATCAAGAGAATTCGAGCAGTCTTGTGCCTTCTCAAACAGAAACTTTGCCAAGAAGCCCTTGACACCACTTCTGGTTTCCCAATGTCCTTTGATGTCAGATGGTTGCAAGTGTAATGCTTGAGCAACATCTTCAGGCTTTGGTTCTTTTTCTGTACCGTTGTAGGGTAGTTGATGAAGAATAGGAATCCTCAAGAGTTGAGAAAATTCCTCCAAAGTAGGTACCAATTAGTGATCAGGGAATGTGAAACAGTGGTGTAGGGGGTCAAAGAACTGGAAGAGAACTTTCACCGTGTCTTCTTCAATGTTGGAGTTGACCAAGCTGAGAAGTCTACCATGTCTTTCACTGAAGAGAGAATTCTCCGGAATCCTAGAAGTAAGCTCCTTGAGTTGAGGAGGGATTCTCACAAGGTTGACTTGAATTGTTTTCATGCGAAGAGATTCCATGACCTACAAAATAGGAACAAAGATGAAGATCCAAACCCTTGAAATAGTTAGCGGATGAAAATGATGCTTCATGATGTTCATGATGTATGCACAAGCATATGTACAATCAAATCACACAAGATCCTAGTTTCAGGCTTGCATGGGGTTTCATAGGTAAGTACCCTCTTGAAGTTCGTTGGCTCAACCTGTCCTATAAATAGTAACCGGGTTCTAAGGAGCTCAATATCACTTGATTATTTTCTGTGTTCATTGTTTCGGTTTAGCCACTTAACTGGCGACCGAAATATTCCAAGAAAACAACCCTCAATGAGTGTAGCATCGAGTATCTACCAACTTCGGAATGTACCAAAGTCGGTCATCTCACTACTCCTAAAAAAGGCCAAGATGGTCAAGTAAGGTTCTAAGAGTTCATTAGTGCTTCATGACATCGCTCAGCGGCCCCGTATTCTCTTTGATTGACTCAAAGGCTACCCATACCCACAAATATGTCGCACTAATATAGCTATTGCTTCAACCGTGTCGGTATACCCCGCACAATTTCCACAACGTATTGCTATTTACCTATGAATGTTTCCCCAAATCCGGGTAGAGGATTTCAAGCCCAAACGAAATAACCAAATGTAAAGCAATCAAGGCAAACAAGATAATCATGCAAAGGTGATCTAGAAACCCTAAGGTAACTCCACTTTTATAATATTCCCCAGCAGAGTCGCCAGTTCTGTGATACGGTGGGAGAACTGACTTGATATTTTGTGTTTGTTTTTGCAGTTGTTCGGTTTAGCAAGAGTCGCCACCGACTTTTTATTTTATCCTAAGGAAAGGTCAAAAAGCACAGGAAAGACCTTTGAGATGTTTTCTTGGGTTCGGGGGGTAGATTATGAAAAGGGAAGGTGCTAGCACCCTTTTCATCCAAGGTTATCCATGGGCTCTTAGTTACTTGTTTTAGATCACTTGCCTTTGATTTTCAATTATTTAAAATGGTGCTTTGTGTGTGTGGTTTTGAAAATGTTTTGAAAAAGGTGCCTTGTCTAGGCAACCTTTGTAATGATTCTTGTTTGAATATATACCAAGGTGTGTGTCTTTTTGAAAAGATATTTCAATGTTTTGAAAGTTGTTTTTGAAATTGTTTTGAAGTTGTGTTGTGAAGTGTGTTTGAAAACGGCAAGGATGTTTTGCAAGATTTTTGATCAAGTAACTAAGAGTTGTCTACCCTATTTTACTCAAAGATCTTTCTTATGTTTTTAACCCTTTTAACAGTGTTGTTTCACCATTGTATTTGATGAACAACCTTGCGTTAGGATATTTAAACGGTACAGGCACGGGTCATCGTATACAATAATTGAAGGCAACTTGTGAGACGCTCTAGCAATTTTGTAAGGGACGAGATCATTTTATCGAAGGCAACATCGAGGGTCATCGAGGGACTACGATCTTTGTTTATCGAAGGGGCATTTGCTAGAGTGTCTCATACTCGAGGGACATGATTGCATTTTCCGAGGCAACAAGCGAGGTTACCCTAGGGATGCAAGTGTGAATGGTGTTTGTCATGTTCATGCATTTGTCTTTGTGTTAGGTCATCTAGCAATCGATTTTAGATTTTCACATACAAACCCTAATCTCTAATCATGGCATATTTAAAAAGCATAAAGTGCGAGAATTAAATCCTAAGCTATTACAAAAGAGTATCCGGGGATGGGGGTACAAGTTATTTACAAATGGGGATGAGTCTTATCAGAATAATGTCCCAAATATTATGGGTTACAACCAAATTGAATCGATGCAATTCAAATATTAACAGATTATAAGATAAAGAAAATCAGAGAAATATGAGATGTATGTACTTATTTACAAATGATCAAATAAAAAAAATTAACTTAAAAAGATTAAGTATTATTATTATTTTTGTGTTTTTGTTAATTATATAAACAAATTAATTAAACATAGTATTCTCTTATATTTAATCAAATATACAAATATTAATATAATATATCAAAGCAATTCAAATTTATTATTTCTCTTTATTATTAACAAAACAAATTTTTTTAGAATAAATAAAAAAGGAAAAGTATTAATTTTTCTAAAGAAAGTAAATTAATCGGTGAAAAAGGGAAAAGAGTATTGCTTTTAAAAAAAATCACAAAGAAAGGTAATGGGCTTAAGCATGTGTTTTGGCCCAAATAAAAAAACAAGAATTTGTTAACAGGGGGTGCAGGCGCTGGAACGTGTATTGGGCCTTATGGATTCATGGGGGAAAAGCCCAATTGCGTTGTTTGAACAAATTTGTTTAGGGTTCGTTCATTTGTTTGGGAATTAGGGTTTTACAGTTTGTAAACGGCGCCGCTCCTCTCATCTTCTTCGCCTCTCATCTTCTCTCTCAGCCAAGCGGTGATTCATCCACCTCCATGCTGCCAGGACATTGCCTCCACCCTCTTCTCTCTGTGACTACACAAGGCGGTGATTTGAAAAAGGTATCATTTTTTGTTCTTGACGCGTTTTTAGGTTCGGTTCTTGCATGTTATCGTTTCACAATGTTTTAATCATTGATGTTTTGGTGTGTTAGATACAGTGATATAAAGAGGGAAACTGATAACTTGGTGGCTTCGTCTCTGGAGAACGGGTGGAGGGTTGGAACGATGGTGCTCTCGGTGGCCGGAGGTGGAGGAGATGAGGACAACGCTTATCTGGTACTTCTGTATCTTTCTCTTTGAATCGTTTGATGATGATTCTGTTCTGAAAACTTGATTACTCTTTTCTTCACTTTTGGACTTCTTCCTCTTTGCTATGTTAGTGATGGCTTTTGATATCAATGATGATCTTTCTGAGATTTGGTGTTTGTTTGTTGCTTTGTCTTTGTTGATATTTTCTGAAAGCTATGCTTCTGAGTTCTCTCTTCTTCTTTTGGGTACCCTGTTATTTTAATGATGAAGCTGTATTCTGAAAAAGGGCTTGTTATTAGCTTGGATTTGAGTTTGATTTGCAGGCTGTAAGTTTGTGAGGTTGCAGTTTGATGAAATTTTTAGGCAGGCTTTGGACTTGCAGTTTTGCTTTTTGGTAGGCTATGTAGTTTTACAGGTTTGTAAATGAGTGTTCAGGTTTGTTGTTTGAGCTTTTGGGAAGGTAGGCTTGTGGTTAGCTTGCTTTCTGAGTTTGAGTAAGCTTGCAAGTTTTTGTTTGTTTGTAAGTTTTAGGCAGGCTTGCTGTTGTGTTTGTAATTATGCAGGCTTATGCAGTTTTTGGTGAAGGTTTTGGACTTGCAGTTTTGCTTTTTTGAGGGCAGCTCTGCAGGTTGAACATGTTTTAGTTTTGGGTTTGGAAGCAATTTTTGCAGGTTATACAGGCTTGTGAGTGGTTTGGATTTGTTTGTTTGAACTTTTGGGCAGGCAGGCTAATGTGTCTTTGGGTTTTGTTTGTGTTTACGAGCTTGCAGCTTTGTAAACCTGTAATGCTGGTTTTAGTTGGAAGATGGCTTTGTGGATTATGCAGTTTAGCATAGTTTGGTGTTTTTGGTGAGCTTTAGAGGCTTCAAAGTTTTGAAGCAGGCTTGGTAAGCTTTAGGCAGGCTTGTGTTTGCTTCTTGGATGCAGGTTTTCATTGTGTTGAGAAAACAGGCTTGAAGGCTTCTTGTTAGCTTGCCCGTTTGGAGGTTATGTAATATCTTTTTTTATCTCTTGTGTTTAGACTGTTATATTGTTTCTTTGGTTCCTCTTATCTGCCTTTTACAGCCTGCCAAAACTGCAAACTGCAAAACCTATTCACTAGGTTCTCTCTTTCCTCTCTCTCCATAAGCATTTTTAATTGCTTATTTATCTTTGTATTTCTGAAAAATTGGGCTGTCTAAGAAAAAAGGAAAAAGCATCTTTGACAAGTTTTTACTTGTCAAACAAATTGCTTCCTGCTGTCTTGCCTTTTGTCTGCTGTATTGTTGTTTTTATGCTTCATTACCATTTGTATCAAATCTGTCTTGTAACTTGGTTTTGGGCAATTTTGTACTGTAGCTGAATATGGGACTTTACTTGCTGCTGAGTTTATTCCTTTGCTTTGACTTACCCTGGCAGTTTTGGCGCCTGTTTGCCTCTTTGAACTTGTAACACAGTTTACTTGGTTAAGGTAGCTTGGCACTTAGTTTGTAACTCAGTTTGCAGCTTGGAACTTTTTGTAATTCAGTTTTCTTTGTTAATGTAGCTTGGAATTTTTTTTGTACTTGACCCATGTATTTGCATTGAGATTGACATGTTTGCATTTATATTTTATTTTTCTCTCTGTGAACCAAGAAGAGTGATCTTCTTGTGATTTGCAGAGAGAAAAATAAAGCGTGATAAAAAATAGGCAATCTGATTCTAGACGGCCAATTTTAATGATGATTTAGTCTTCTTCTTTTCATTTAAAATAATCTTGTACTGACTTTCTTTTTCTTCTTTTTTCAGGTAGGTACCAGTTGAATAATGGGAGAAATAGTAGAAGATCAAAGATTTCAAGATTTAGGCTTTAGATTTATTTTCTTTTCATTTATTGTAAAAAATATTATTGTAAACACTGTAAATTATAAAATTACAATATTCGAATAACATTTGTAACAATATTTGAAAGAAATAAATAAAAAGTCTTTGTCAAATAATAATTCCCTACTGTCAAATATTGCATTCTTTCTTTTGTACTGTCTATTTAATTATTTAAGTCTCTTAAATTAAAATAATTGGGAATGTATCCCAATAACTTTAATCTAGATGAAATAAATGATCAATAAACTTTTGCCGTCTCCCAATCCTGCATTAATCATCAGACGCCTGACATTCCAATTAACCATGCTTTGTACAGTTAATCAAACAAGTGTTCCATACACTTTTCACTCCACTGATCAAACCAATGCCTCAAAGTTTCAAATAAAGCCTCAGATCTTATCCCAGATATTTAGGTTCTTTGAGAAACAACCAGCAATCTTGAAAAAGCATGACAATAATGTAAGAATTAACTGAATATCTGAGGATTCAGTTCTTTATGAGAAATGCGAGTGAAAAATCCTAATTCTAGATTGACTAATAAAGAAAAGTCTGTTTGACCGATTCTTAAGCCAATCTCAAAAATCAGAGAAAACCCTGGGGTTGTGATTTCTTGTGAAAAAAAAGGGAGGGAAAATTTCGGGGTATAACAGCAACTATAATCGGTCTACCTACTCAAACGGTCTTTGTTCTTTTCCTCTTTTCCTTTAGACAGTGTTATCCTACTATTAGTCAGTATGTGGCCCTATTGTTGGATGTTTTGAGGGACGAGTGAGGGTCATCGTACAATCATAAAGGTATCTCGTAGGGAACTTTAGAAATTTTATCGTAGGGACTAGATCGATTACCGAAGGCAAAATCAAAGGGTCATCGAGGGACTACGATCTTTTTAACCGAGGGTCTTTGCTAAAGTGTCCCATGTTCGAGGGACATGACTGTTGTTTTTCCGAAGTCAACAAGTGAGGTATCTTAGAGGTGTGCATGTTCGAATGTGTTGTGTTTCAGTTATGTTTATCTTGAGTGTTAGGTTTTCTAGTGTTTTCTTTTAGTCTTTACATACAAGCCTATTAATCATACATCTAACAGTTAAAAATATACATAAGGGTAAAAAATAAAGTATGAGAAATAAACTACGCTATGACATCGCTTCGGGATGGGGGGAATTACAAACCTAAATGGGGAAGAAAAAATGTAAAAGATCCTAATTTAAACTATTACATCCCATTGACAGTTACATATATTTGTGAAATTATGCGATAAAATAAATAAACGTGCGGAGAAGAGAAAGCCATAAAAAATTTCTAAGTGATAAAAAAGAAATATTTTTTGTTGTTTTTGCATTTTTTTTGTTTAGAAAAAATATTTAAGTTAAATTAAAGAAACCTTAATTCTAATTAGTTAATTACTTAAAAACAGTGATTACATAATTAATCAAAACTAACTTAATTAATAAAAACCTAAGTCTAATATTTTTTTGTGATTTTATGATTTTTTTAATTGAAATAAATTGATTATTAAAGGAGAAGAAAAATGGAAAATAAAATAATAAATAATAATAAAAAGAGAATGTAAATGGGTTGCTGCAAAAAAAAGAGTTAGGGGGTGTAAATGAGATTTTTTCAAGGCCCAACATCTCAGGTCCAAGCGTTGCAAACAGTAATTAGTAGGGATGCAAAAATGAATGTTCTTAGGCCCAAAAATGGCTGCGCCCAAGAGTCAGTTGGATCTAATGGGGGACACTTCTGGGAATATACCATGGAAACGCCTTTGAGGCCTTGGATCTGGCCATGATGGAATATGATGGTCAGGAATTGAAGCGCACCGTATGCGTATGGCTCTGCTGGGTACCTGATCAGGAATGAGAAATATAAAAAATAAAAATCCCTCACGCCTGGATCGAACCCAGGAAATGGGGGGGATATGCCTTAAGAGTACATGCGTTGGCATCTGTACCAGTTGCTCATTCGTTATATAGACACAAATCGATAAATATAAAATAAAGTTAATCATTTTTTTAAAAATTTAAAACGGACGCTATGTGGATTTTGGTAGGCCAACTAGAACATGTCTTTTTTCCATGTAAGCCTCACCGGAGTCAACAGAAGTCAGAGACGCCGGAGTCAAACTCCGGTCGTCTTCTCCGACCAAGAAAAATTCAAAACCTGCAAAAGCGTTAGATTCATGACAAACTAAGAGGCCAATCCTACGTAAAATCATGCCCCGAGTTCAAATATGGCCTTAATTTGGCCTGGAAGTCTTTGTATCACTAAAATAGAAACTCAAAAATTCTTGAGCCCTAATAGTGGCATACTATAATTTAAGCCCTTAAGCTCACATGTAACACGTTAGATCTACTCCAATCATCAATAACGACTTGAATGTATGCCTAAAATTAATTTAAATCATATAATTAAAGAGTTTGGGATCTATAATTTTAACCAAAAACTAGTGGGTTTGGTACGGTTGTTTTTGGCGTTCTTCAGGCTTGGATACCAACTGATATGAACTTCTGGGAATTTTAGGAACACGTTGTGATGCATGGTTTTGATCGAGGATGGCTAAAAGTTGGGTTTTCGAATTTTGCAACTTTGATAAATTTTGTAGAGTTTTGTTATGGCAGTTATGCGTCCACTTGTGGTCCGATTTGTTGTGTATTTATAGAGGGAAGAGAGGAGTGAACATGTATGGAAAGGAATAAAGCTTTTAAGACCAAATTGAAATTTGAAAAATGTCCATATTTGAGATATTCTTGCCATCTTTGGATATGTAATGAACCTAGACATGTTCTATGTGTGTTGCACGAAATATGGGCCTCATAATTGATCAAGTCAAGCCTATATGTACTAGCCCATAATTTCTTGTGATTTTATTCAATTTATTTGATTTTAATTTAATTAAAATCAAGATAAATATGAATAAAAATAAAAGAAATGTATAAATGGACTTAGAGGTCCTCTAAGATGCTATGGACATGTTATTGTCCAAAAAGTAGACTCATTGGTTCAAAATTGCAATTTTGCTCAATTTGTACTTTATGAATTTCTTTAAAATTCCCCAACTTGTGAAAATCATAACTTGCTCAATTTTTATATTTTTAAGATGATCTTTGTTTATTTGGAAAGCTTATGATGTACTCTACAATCTCTATGTTGACCATTTTTGCTTTTGAAGACATTATCTTTATGTACGTTGCACTGACAAAAAGTGTCTTTTGTTGACTTTTGAAAATGACCTATAATGTATGAGCTCATATCTTCCCAATGAAGCATTTATGGACTTGAGATTAAAGGAAAGTTGTAGATAATTGATTTTTCTTGAAAAATGGGCTTTGGTTAGGGAAAATTTGATGAAGCATGTGAAAGTTATGCATGGTCAAAGTTCAGTTGACTTCTCCTAAGGAAACCCTAATTTGACAATTCTTGACTTTTGATGATTTGAGAGCTTTCCTTTGGGAATCATGATTAAACCTTGACCAAATTATGGATATCATTTCAAAATGTTGATGCTGACCAAAAATATTGAAGTTTGACTGTATGTTGACTAAAATTGACTTTTTGACCAATATAGTTGGTTTTCAATCATCTGAGCCATTGACTGAGAAAACTTGTGATGTAGGGCTTGAAACTTGACATGAACTTTGTTCATAAACTATGAAGAACCATGTAATCCACTTGATCCCTTTGCAAACAAAATTTCCTTGAGAAACTCCAAACTCTAGTTGTGGGCTTTTGGATTAGGAGGTGCATCTTGACTAATCAACCCTTAAGTGTCTTGGGTGTTTGAGAAGCCTTGAAAGAAAGTCTTGAAAATAAAAGGGGAGGGAAAATTTGGGGTACAACAGCTTCCCCTATTCAATCTTCTTAAACCTGAAGAGTTAGATTGGCATGTTCGCCATTCGTGACTGAGGGTAGAAGATAATTGAACACTTAAGTTCCCAGGAATTTGCACTCGCTTGTGCAAGAAGTGACGTTGTTGGTTGCTTATATCAGGAATTGGGTTATAGATGCCATTTGGAGAGGTGACAGAGAGTCTTCGTAGATGGGCTTATAGATTCCATCCAAAGTAATTGTTGACTTCGACTAGATATGAATCATAATAAATCTTCGGGTCAATTTAGCCGAACCAGAGAAAATGTCTACCAGAAACAAATCAGGATAAATCATTGGTCAATTTAAACTGAACCAGCAGAGGTCTTTAATTGTCTTTAACTGGATAAGAATCATAAAAATATTAGGTTTGATTTAACTGAACCAGAGAAAGTGTTTACCGGAAACGAATCAGGATAAATCATTGGTCAACTTAAACTAAACTAGCAGAAATCTTGAATTGTCTTTAACTGGATAAGAATCAAAATAAATCTTCCGGTCAATTTAACTGAACTAGAGAAAGTGTCTACCGGAAATGAATCAGGATAAATCATTGGTCGATTTAAACTGAACCAGCAGAGGTCTTGAATTGTCTTTAACTAGATAAGAATCAGAAAAATCTTAGGGTCGATTTAACTGAACTAGAGAAAGTGATTACCGAAAAAGAATTAGGATAAATCATTGGTCGACTTAAACTGAACCAACATAAATCTTGAATTATCTTTAACTGGATAAGAATCAGAAAAATCTTAAGGTCGATTTAACTGAACCAGAGAAAGTGTTTGCCAAAAACGAATCAGGATAAATCATTGGTCGACTTAAACTGAACCAGCAGAAATCTTGAATTGTCTTTAACTGGATAAGAAGCAGAAAAATATTAGGGTTGATTTAACTAAACCATATAAAGTGTTTACTGGAAATGAATCAGGATAAATCATTGGTCGACTTAAACTGAACCAACAGAAATCTTGAATTGTCTTTAACTGGATAAGAATCAGAGAAATCTTAGGGTAGATTTAAGTGAACCAGAGAAAGTGTTTACCGAAAACGAATCAGGATAAATCATTGGTCGACTTAAACTGAACCAGCAGAAATCTTGAATTGTCTTTAACTGGATAAGAATAATAAAAATCTTAGGTTTGATTTAACTGAACTAGAGAAAGTATCTACCAAAAATGAATTAGGATAAATCATTGGTCGATTTAAACTGAATCAATAGAGGTCTTGAATTATATTTAACTAGATAAGAATCAAAATAAACCATTGAGTCGATTTAAACTGAACCATAGAAAGAGTCCACCGGAAAAGAATCAGGATAAATCATTGGTCGATTTAAATAGAACCAGCAGGGGTCTTGAATTGTCTTTAACTGGATATGAATCCGAAAAATCTTAGGGTCGATTTAACTGAACCAGAGAAAGTGTCTACAGGAAATGAATTAGGATAAATCATTGGTAGATTTAAATTGAACCAGCAAAGTTCTTGAATTTTCTTTAACTGGATAAGAATCAGAAAAATTTTGGGGTCGATTTAACTGAACGAGAGAAAGTGTCTACCGGAAATGAATCAGGATAAATTATTGGTTGATTTAAACTGAACCAGCAGAGGTCTGTACTGAGAATAACCCTCTGAGGAAATTTCTGAAATAGCCCTTTGTCAGATGTAGCCTTTGTGAAGATTGTCAAGTCATATAAGTAGTTGATGATGTCTGTTTGTTGATTGATCTTTCCTGAAAAGGTAAAGAGTTAGATGTATGCAATGTCATGATGTATGATATGCATTCCGTAATGATGTTCTCAAAATAAATGAGATTGTGCTATATATGTTTCGTATGCATATGCTATGATATTTTGTAAATGATGTATGAATGTGGAATGTTTTTAAAGTGCATTTGTAAATTTGAGCAACTTCTTTGTCTGGGGAAAATAAATCATTGACTATCGCTAGGGATGAAGAGTATGTGTATCTTCGATCTTCTGGGGATTGTTTCTACTGGGTACCCCTACTTACTGGTTTGACGAAACTCTGCTGGGGAACATTGATTTTTGCTCTTTGTTTGAGGAAACTCGGGTGAAGAGTATTCATTCCTGCTTGTGGAGAAGAATTCAAGAACATTGGTTGTTCATTGCTCTATTAGGGAATTTATACCCTGACTGGGGATGGAAGAGGTGGATAACCTTCCGACTTATCTGGGGAAGATAAGGTTGGATGGTATTTGATTTGGTTCCAGGTTCCATAGAAACTCTCTGGGGATAGTGGCAGCTTCATTGGGGAGAGGATTTTAGCCGGTGATTTATTGTAAAAGCATACTTAAGCTAGGGAGTGTTAGAATAAATCTATTCCTTGATTGTATCTGAAGATGTGTTAAGTGGGTATCAGAATGATATCCATATCTGGACTGTATCTGAACTGTATCTGAAAGATGTACTGAATGAGTATCTGAATGAATCTGTATCTTGATCGTATCTGAATTGTATCTGGAAGATGTATTGAATGAGTATCAGAATGAATCTGTATCTTGATCGTATCTAAACTGTATCTGGAAGAGAAGTCTGGAATGGCTTCCATAATGAATCTGTATCTTGATTGTATCTGCACTGTATCTAGAAGTGGATCTGGTATGAGTGTCAGAATGAATCTATATTTAGACTGTATCTGAACTGTATCTAGAAATGGATCTAGAATGAGTGTCAGAATGAATCTGTATCTTGATTGTATCTGCACTGTATCTAGAAGAGAGCCTGGAATGAGTGTCAGAATGAATTTATATCTTGATTGTATCTGCACTGTATCTAGAAGTAGATCTAGAATGAGTGTCAGAATGAATCTATATTTAGATTGTATCTGAGCTGTATCTAAAAATGGATCTAGAATGAGTGTCAGAATGAATATGTATCTTGATTGCATCTAGAAGAGAGCCTGGAATGAGTGTCAGAATGAATCTATATCTAGATTGTATCTGAACTATATCTAGAATATGATAAACTGTTGGAGAAATAAACCTTGTTGGGTAAATACTGTTGTTGAGGAAACACCCTTATTAAGAAAATGAACTCTGCTGGAGAACATAAGTCTGAATGGGGGTTTTACAACCTTGGAGGGACAAGCTCAATTGGGGAAGATAAACTCCATGAACTTTACTGATTGGAACTTCGTAGGTTGGTGATATTTCTGGGGAGAAAATCATACTCCTTTATCATCCAGAGTGATTTGTCGTGGCAATTATGGGGAATGTATTAACTTGTGAAGATTACTCTATGGTGATCATCTCATGGAAGTGGCTCTGTGGGGATCCGTGGAAACTTGAACATACCTCTACTTCTAGAGCCCTTGGTGAATGTTGATCAGGGTGATAAGTCTTCTATTGATATACAACTCATAAGATGACGAGACATAGTCGTACGCTTTAATCTCTAACTTTTTCATGGATTGTCCTTTGATATTTTCAGTCCACCGGGATACCCTTTTTTGCCCAAGCCGCCTTTTTAGGTTTTTGACTTTCCGGGTGTATAGTTTTATTTATATATCCCTAATTTTTTCCTGAACTCTTTTGGTTCACCAGGATGCCCTTATTTTTGCCTAGGTCAGTCAACCTAGCGGGTCTTTTTTCATGTGTAGTATTTTTCGACTATTTCCGTGTTCACATGGTGCGGAGAATTGTCATTGTCCATAGTAGTAAGTGTTGCAGTACTACCAGAAAATGTTTGCTTGATCGTATGTGGCCCTTTGCTGGAACACATGTTCAATGGCCCAAGTGATTCAGATGGAGGTCTGCCCCTGACTATTCAGCACTTTTGAGAGATTCCTTGAATCTTGACTCGACTGCCCCCAGATCAGTTAGACACCATGTCATGCCACTTGATTATGAATGGCGTGTTACTTGAAATATCTTTCCATCTGAGGTGATTTTGTTTATTGAGAGGATTTATGTTCATTGAATATCTGTCGTGTGAATTTCTCTGTTGTTGAACAATTAGTCATATGAAAATAATGGCATTTAAAAATGCAAAGCTTGTGTCTGTCTTGATGTTTTGAACATGAATTTTTATTAAACAACAAAATTTTGTAAGAATATGAATTCAACTCAGGATTTATAGTAGGCCTTACAGGAGTCAGGATACCTTTCGTAACAGTATGCTTTTGAACTAACCCATGATTTAGCTAGGATTTTTAAGGGTTGTAGCGTGGCCTGGTTCACAGTTTAAGAAACAAAGGATAGAGGCTCAAACTTTATTTTTACCCAACCCGTTTTTCATGATATTCTTCAGTCATATATTCAGTTAATTGTGTGTTTAGATCCCAATTGAGTATGGAATCTTTTCCCTGATATTCCGGTGATGGTTCGGATACCGAAAGTTTATTTGAGAAGGCAATCATTATTTTTGTAACATTTATTCTTTTGTTGAGGATTTGTAGCGACCTCTTTTTTATATTTTATTATCCCTACCTTTTTCCTGAACTGTTTTTTTGTGATTACAGTCAGTGGGATGCCCCAGTTTTTTCTTAAGTCTCCTTCATAGGTTTTGACTTGACGAGCTTTTCTTTTGAAAAATAATAACTGTCTGTTTTAGTGATTACGAGGAACCATCACTGTCTTTTGATTTAAAAGAGCATCTTCGACACTACTCATCGTGTATGAAGGTAGAGCTTGCGAATGAATGCACATTTGAATTAACTAAGAAACTACCCTGCCCCAGGTTATGATTAAAGGTTTCAAATTGTGTGAAAAATAAAAATCCTACTTCTTAGGCTCAAAGGGGTTAACTAGGTATTATCTTCCTTATAACCCCGTTATTTAGGATTTGAAACAACGCATGTAGATCGTCATTAAGGTCTTTTCAAAAGCATACTGTACGAGATTATGGTATTGTTTTCATCATCCTCCCTCTAAAGGATTATAGCTTTTAATTGAGAGTTGAATATCACAAAAAGGAAGTAAAAGCAAAGTTTCAGTATAGTGAAAACGAATGGATTAATTCAAGATAAACATATGCAATGCATTAATGGAACAACAAAGTTTGACATAAAATAAGTGTTTGAAAAATCAAAAGAAAAATACAATTTGAAAATTATAAATGAACAAAAAGCCTCTACGTCTGAACTTGTCATTTTAGATGGTGTGCCTTTGAGGGATGACATAAGAATTTAGTCTGAGCATCTTGTGTGAAATCCAACACTCCTTCGTCGATTAAGTCTTGAATCTTATTTTTCAATGCCCAGTAGCTATTAGTGCCATGCCCATAACTATTGGAATGATAAACGTATCTCACATTAGGATTGTACCGAGGAGAGAAGGTGTTAGGATTCTGGGGAGGATCCTTCAACGTAATCAACTCCATCCTTAACATGTGTTGCAATACTTAAGCCGAGGACATGTTGATTTTGGTGAATTGCCTTTTGGGCGTGTCCTACTTATGATGATTTCCTTGTCGTTGTTGTTGCACCAGTACTGGATTAGAGATCTTCACTGCCCCAATAGATTGGTTGAGATCGCTCTTATTAAGACCTCCTGGTCATACATGATACTGGACTCCTTCTTTCCATTGTATGATCTCTTCTAAGTACTTAAAGATGCAGTCCCTTGAATTTTACTGCTCCTGAGTTTATTTTCAACATGTTCTCGCATGAACATGTCACCCAATTCCATATCTTCTAAGAGAGGTTTGTCATTGATTATGCCCCAAATTTTAGAAGTTTTCCCTAGACGATTGTATCTGTCTTGATGAAGCTTGTTGATGAGAATCCTTAACTCTTCTTGTCCCCGAGTTAAATTTTGGATAAGAGCCATCTGACTATTCACTTGGACTCTCATACTTTCCATCTCAGCTTGCAGTTGTTTCAACCGGTCACCCTTGTTGTCTTCAGGATTTTTCTTTGTCATGTTCACAGTGAGGAGTGTTTTCAATTCTTCTTTCCCCTTGGATAGGTTCAGGGACATTTCTTGGAACTGAGCATCTTCAGTTTGGAGGTCTCTGCGGTCTGTTTGAGAGCCATTTTTCTTACTGAAATAAACAGCGAGAAAATGAGAAACCTGTTTTGAGAATATCTGTTATGTAATGACATACATGATATGTGGATGCAATGTTTTCAAGGATCTCGCGGGATAAATACAAGAAAATGTTAGAAGTTGAATTTTGACTGCAACTTCGATTTGAAGAGCTTCGTATCGTTGAACGTCCTTCTACGAGAATCAAGCTCACCATGTTGAGTGGGTCCTAGCTACTGACTCAAGATATCGTGCTTTGATGGCATTGGTTAGAAGAAAATAAATCCCCTTGCCCCTTACTAGACTTCTAGTTCATCATAACCTGTATTATAGGCCCTTGAGATCCTTGAAATGGTTATGAAAATGATATGTAATGATGTCATGATGTTATGTTCGAAAAATTTAACCATACACAAGCAAAAAACACAAGGCTCTAGGTTTAGGCTTGAATGGGGTTGCAGGTAAGTACCCTCTTAAAGTTTAGTTGGTTCAACCTGTCCTAAAAGAAGTAACCGGGTTCTAAGGAATCTCAATATCATTGATCTTTCTTTATCGAGCATTGTTTCAGCTTAAGTGATCTTTTCTCGTGGCTGAAATATCCCGAAAGTCCGATATCAATGAGTGTAGTATCGAGTATCAACCAATATTCAATTTTGCACCGAGGTTGGCTATATCTCTACTTTCTAATGGCCAAGTTTGTTCAACTAAGGTTCTAAGGCCAATTAGTGCTTCATGACACCACACAGCGGCCCCGTATTCTCCTTGATTCAACACAAAGGATACCGGTACCAATAAATGTGTCACACTAACATAGCCATCGCTTCAACCATATTGGTCTATGTCCTACATTCTCCATGATCTATTACTACTTACCTAAAATGCCCCAAATCCAGGTATAGGATCTTTAAGAATAACCCAAACATAAACCCGAAATGTAAAGCAAGCAAGTCAAACAAGTTAACCATTTTAAATATGATCTAGCTCTAAGGTAA
The DNA here is from genome assembly GCA_948472305.1 of Vicia faba. Lineage (NCBI taxonomy): Eukaryota > Viridiplantae > Streptophyta > Magnoliopsida > Fabales > Fabaceae > Vicia > Vicia faba. The sequence continues at coordinate 229,545,291 of OX451736.1, read as the reverse complement.
CCCCACTTTTAGTTACTCTCCCCAGCAGAGTTGCCCGTTCTGTGATACGGTGGGTGTAATGACTTTACTGGTTTTGAATTTTATCGCAAATGTTGCAGTTTGCAAGAGTTTCCACCGAATTTTCTTTTATCCAACAAAGGAAAGAGTGAAAAGAACAAGAAAGACCTTTTTAAATATTTTGAGTTCAAGGGGCAGGTTATGGAAAAGGAAGGTATTAGCACCCTTTCCATTCGTACTTATCTACGGGCTCTTAGTTGCTAGCTCACTTTGAAAATGCTCTTTTTTTGTATAAGTGTATTTTGAAAATATTTTAGAAAGATGCCTAAGTGCGGCGAACTTTGTAATGTTTCTCGTATCATTGAGAACGTATACAAAGTGTATCTTGTCTTTGAAAATATTTAGAAAAAGGGTTTGTGTGTGAAAAACTGTTTTGGTTGTTTTTGTGAGCAAGCAACTGTAAGCGGTGTACCTACTCGAACGATCATTGTTCTTTTCGTCTTATCCTTTAGAGAATGCTATCCTACTATTAGTCAGTAGGTAGCCCTATCGTTGAATGTTTTGAGGGACGGGCGAGGGTCATCGTAAAGTCATAAAGGAAACTCATAGGGCACTTTAGCAATTTTATCATAAGGGACTAGATCGTTTACCGAAGGCAGCATCGAAGGGTCATCGAGGGACTACGATCTTTTTAACCGAAGGTCTTTGCTAAAGTTTCCCACGTTCGAGGGACATGACTGTTGTTTTTCCGAAGGCAACAAGTGAGGTATCTTAGAGGTGCGCATATGCGAACGTGTTATGTTTCAGTTATTTTTATCTTGAGTGTTATGTTTTCTAGCGTTTGTTTTTAGTCTTTCCTTACAAGCCTATTAAGCCTACATCTAACAGTTAAATATATACATAAGGGTATAAAATAAAGTACGAGAAATAAACTACGCTATTACATCGCTTCGGGATGAGGGGATAACAAACCAAAATGGGGAAGAAAAAATATAAAAGATCCTAATTTAAACTATTACATCCTATTGACAGTTACATATATTTGTGAAATAATGAGAATAAAATAAATAAACGCGCGGAGAAGAAAAAGCCCTAAAAAATTTCTAAGTGATAAAAATAAATATTTTTTATTGTTTTTGCATTTTTTTGTTTAGAGAAAATAGTTAATTTAAATTAAAGAAACTCTAATTCTAATTAGTTAATTACTTAAAAAAAGTGATTACATGATTAATCAAAATTAACTTAATTAATAAAAACCTAAGTGTAATATTTTTTTGTGATTTTTTTATTTTATGATTTTTTTAATTAAAATAAATTGATTATTAAAGGAGAAGAAAAATGAAAAATGAAATAATAAATAATAAAAAATTTAAATGGGCTGCTGCAAAAAAGAGAGTTAGGGGGAGGGGTGTAAATCAGATTTTTTCAAGGCCCAAAATCTCAGGCCCAGACGTTGCAAACAGTAGTAATTGGCGGGGTGCAAAAATGAATGTTCTTAGGCCCAAAAACGGCTGAGCCCGGGAGTCAGATGGATCCAATGGGGGACACTTCTGGGAGTATACCAAGGAGCAAGCCTTTGAGGCCTTGGATCTGGCCATGATGGAATACGATGGTCAGGAATTGAAGTGCACCGTACGCATATGGCTCTACCAGGTACCTGATCAGGAATGAGAAATATGAAAAATAAAACTCCCTCACGGTTGGATTAAACACAGGACATGAGGGAGATATTCCTTAAGAGTACATGTGTTGCCATTTGTGCCAGCTGCTCATTCGTTATATAGACACAAATCAATAAATATAAAATAAAGTTAATCATTTATTTAAAAATTTAAAACGCGCGCGATAGATGGATTTAAATGGGCTAATTAGAACATGGCTTTTTCCCACGCAAGCCTCGCCAGAGTCAATAGAAGTCAGAGACGCTGGAGTCAAAGTCCGGTCGTCTTCTCCGACCAAGCAAAATTCAAAACATGTGAAAGCGTTAGATTCATGACCAACTAAGAGGCATATCCTACGTAAAATCATGCCCTGAGTTTAAATCTGGCCTTAGTTTGGCCTGAAAGTCTTTGTATCATTGAATCTGAAACTCAAAAATTCTTGAGCCCTAACAATGGCATCCTACGGTTTAAGCCCTTAAGCTCACATGTAGCATGTTAGATCCACTCCAATCATCAATAACAACCTGAATGTATGCAGAAAATTAATTTAAATCATATAATTAAAGAGTTTAGGATCCAGAATGTTTACCAAAAACTGGTGGGTTTGGTACAACTGTTTTGGGCGTGCTTCGAGGTTAGATAGCGACTGATATGATATCCTGGGAGTCTCAGGAACACGTTACAATGCCTGGTTTTGATTGAGGATGGCTAGAAGTTTGGTTTTTGAATTTTGATACTTTGATATATTTTGAGAAATTTTGTAGAGTTTTGTTATGGCAGTTATGCGTCTGCTTGTGGTCTGATTTGTTGTGTATTTATAGAGGTAAGAGAGGAGTGAACATGTATGGCAAGGAATCAAGCTTTTAAGACATTGTTTTAATACCAAAATAAAATTTAAAAAATGTCCATATTTGAGATATTCTTGCCATCTTTGGATATGCCATGAACCTAGACAGGTTCTATGTGTCTTGCACGAAATATGGGCCTCATAGTTGATCAATTCAAGCCCATTAGTACTAGCCCATGATTTCTTGTGATTTTATTCAATTTATTTGATTTTAAATTGAATAAAATCAAGATAAATATGACTAAAAATAAAATAAATATATAAATGGACTTAGAGGTCCTCTAAGATGCTATGGACATGTTTAAGGTCCAAAAAGTAGACTCATTGGTTCAAAATTGCAGTTTTGCTCAATTTGTACTTCATGAATTTCTTTAAAATTCCAAAACTTATGAAACTCATAACTTGCTTAATTTTTATCTTTTGAAGATGATATTTGACTTTTTAGGAAATTTTAAGATGTCCTCTACAATCTATATGTTGATCATTTTTTATTTTGAAGAAATTATCTTGATGTAAGTTGCCTTGACAAAAAGTGTCTTTTGTTGACTTTTGAAAATGACCTATAACATATGAGCTCATATCTTCCAAATGAAGCATTTTTTGGACTCGAGAATAAAACAAAGTTGTATAGAATTGAATTTTCTTCAAAATGGGCTTTGGTTGTGGAAAAATTAATGAAGCATGTGAAAGTTATGCTTGGTCAAAGTTCAGTTGACTTGTCCTAAGGAAACCCTAATTTGACAATTCTTGACTTTTGATGATTTGAGAGCTTTCCTTGGGGAATTATGATCAATCCTTGACCAAATGATGAATATCTCCTAAAAATGTTTATGTTGACCAAAAATATTGAAGTTTGACTGTATGTTGACCCCAATTGACTTTTTGATTAATATAGTTGATTTTCAATCATCTGAGCCATTGACTAAGAAAACTTGTGATGTAGGGCTTGAAACTTGTTATGGACTTTGTTGAGGAACTATTAAGAACCATGGAAGCCACTTGAGACCTTTTCAAACCATATTTCCTTGAGAAACTCCAAACCCTAGTTGTGGGCTTTTGGCTTAGGAGGTGCATCGTGACTAGTCAACTCTTGAGTGTTTTGGGTATTTAAGAAGCCTTGAAAGAATGTCTTGAGAAGAAAAGGGGATGAAAAATTTTAGAGTACAACAAAAACCTACCCCCTACACACTATTAGTCCCCTTTTTTCCACAATTTGGAAAAATGTATTCCTTATTATTTTTGTTCAGTCATCACAAAGGTTAGTATGTTAGAACATACACACATCAGATCAAAAGTAGACAAACCAGAACCAATAGTACAAATGACGAACGAGATTCTAAAGAATCATGAAAACTCTTGGTACAAAGTTATAAAACCATAACAAAAATGTAAGAACAATATTTGGTTCTGCATTTGGCCTTTAGTTTTTATGATAACAATACATTGTTTGTTAGAGAACAATTTTGTACCGTAATGGTTTTATCTAGTGTGCAGCTTTTGCTAACAGATTCTGACTCTGATATAATAGTGCATGATGTCATTAATTTCTGGAATCAACACACTCTGATTCTGGTGAGATGCAAAGTAAATGTTACAATACATTGTCAAGTTCAGAAATTCTTCTAAACAACGATTCTAATGAACGTTAGTCTAGATCTTTTGACTGTGACTTTGATGGTAAAGCTTCTTAGGACTTCTCAAGCTCTGAAGTTATGATGAACAAGTTTTGAAGATTCTGAAGATAAGGTTTTGTCAAACAAGTTCTGAAGATTCTAAAGACAAGGTCTTGAATATTCAACGCTCTCAAGTTTTGAGGTTTTGAAGAACAAGTGTTGCACCCCAAAATTTTCCCTCCTAATTTCTTTTATTTTGGCTTAGACCTTCGCATTCATTCGCATATATTTCATTAGGTCACTAACATATCATGCACTGCATTCAATAAAGCGCTTGAGGTTCAAAGTTCAGTGGTTGTGCAATATTAGGGTTTTACAGTGGTTAAGGCGTTCGTGTCCGATAAAGGCTGATTTCTTATTCAGGCAGCGAGCAGTGGAATTAGGGTTATGACCTGGGTCATTGAGAATTTCTTTCTTCATCAAGACACGAGGCTATCATGGTTTATTTTCCTATATGTGATCAAAGCCAGGTTTTCGGTAATTATGTTCCAATCGGGTTTTTCATCGAAGATCGTGAGATTAGGGTTTGTTTTATCAAGGGACTTTCTCAGAAAGCCTTATATTGTGGATCAGGAATTATTATCTTCAAGGGATTTTTTTAAGGATTTTAGCCTTAAATTTTCAAGTGGACATGTTTGTGACTTGAATTCCAAAAGTTAAAGCACAGTACAAGATATGATGCGAGGGAGCATTGAGTGAGTCAGAACAATATGAATAAAGGCTTTGATTTTGGGAAAAGGCAATATGGGGAAGTTTTTTTCTCGACTAAGTTCATGCATGAATATTGTTGATTCAGTTGAATGTTATGTCATATCTTAAGTACAAGACTTATTCATCGAATATGCAAGTTGGTTGGAATTCATTCATTGAGTCTTGAAGTAAAGTGTTCAGAGGATAATCAAGTGGAATCAAAATTTTGGTTTGTTTTCAAGAATTTGATTCATGTAAGTTTGGAAACCTTATTCATATGTGTTTCTTAGAATTGTAAGTTACAAGTGTAAATTGCTAAGTTCACAAGACAAATATCATTCATCATCGTTTCTTAAAGGATACAATTGTTCAAATTCAAGATTTCCAAACCCTACAAAATTCACCAGTCAAAGTTTGAATCGACACCATTCATTCATTTACGGATGTTTGAACATTGTTAATTCAAAAAACAAAAGATTATCGGCTTTTCTTTCAGGAATCTTCTGGATTCTTCTTAAGCATAATTCAACTGAATTTAGTTGTGGTGCTAAAGATGTAATTAAGCTTAATGATACTGTTCAGGTATCGTTCATATTGGAAAAATTTGTTTCACAACTTATTCCATACATTGAAAGATTACAAGATGATATATTTAGTGAAATAGCTCTGCCAAAATACAAAGGTGGCTATCCTATCCATACACCAAAGTGTGGCACCTAGCTTGTCTAATGTGATATTCGTTGTTATTCATGATCCAATAATCCAATCTACTCGAGTACCCTGAGATCATCATTGATTGAACTGTTTCTCCAGCAATCCAATATGATTTTCATAACATTAGTATTTGGAAACGCATATTCGTTTGAGATCTTGAAGACTCTTGGTGGGTTGACCGTAAAACCAGTGCAGTCTGCTTCTATTTGGAATATATCTGAGATTCTGTTAACTCTACTCTTAATGATTCAATATCTTAAGTCCTGGATAAGATTGACGACTTTGAGGAAGAAATTCATAAAGTGAGGAAATAATTTGAGTTTTACAACCGAAACCCAGCCCTGCATTAAAAATCAGAATTGGCAGCTCAGCTTATGAAAAGAGAAATTCAAGAAAGAATATCAGAAATATAAGCAGTAGGATAAATCAGAAGGAAGGCATAAATATTTTCCAGCTTAGTGAATAACCAAAGAATCAGGGACTCAACATATCAGAATTTATAGCTCAGTATCAATCAGATCTTCTTGACCATTCATTGTTATAGCCAAATTCAGATCCAAGGGTTATTATTCATCAGGATTTTAACTTCCCTAAACTAACAGAAACATTTCAGCATCCAAAACTTTCTAACAGAATTCTAAATAAATTTCTAAACACTCCCTAACCCTGCAGAATGGATTTACAACCCCCTAACCTGTTTTCTCTAACAACCTCCTCTAACAACCTCTCAACAATAAAGCATAAACAAGATTACTAACTCCTAACTGTCATAACCATGCTAACAAATCCCTAACTGTCAAACTAACCTGCAACTAACTTCTAGCTACTTCTCAACAGAATACAGAAAGGTAACAGATTCAGAAGAGGGATTGACATTCATTATTCTACAGAGAGAAAAACTCACAGATACGATTATTCATTCAGAGAAAATTGAGGAGAAACTCACCATTTTTCTGAATCTTTCTCCTCTCCGACTCCACATTACTCCTTTCAATCTTCATCTACAATTATCGTTATCTTCATTCTTTATTCTTCTCTGAGAAAATCATCACCAAGAAAAACCAGAAGCTCCTATTCAATCTTTCTCTCTGAATCCTATCTTAACCTTCATTTTTGAATCTCCATCATTTTCTTCAACTCCTCAAACGCACCATTTTCCAATTTTCATCATCTTTCTCTCTATCTCTCAACTCTCTCTGCCCTTTCGGCACCTTCTCTTCCTCCTCAATCCAAAACCTTCCATCACCTTTATCAATCATCCCTCTCTTCCACCACCGCAACCTCAACCATCATCTTCCTTCAATCATCAACACCAAATCATCGCAACACCAAATCATCGCAACACCTACATCATTCTTGATCTCGTATCATAGAACTTCACTGTAATCCTCTCTGCTTCATCATTTCCGTTTCATCAAACGCAAGGCAACATCATCACCTCAAGGACGACAACAACACCACATTTCAGAACTAGAACACAAGAAGAATAACGAAAACTTACAAGAGAAAAGAATATTTGGTGCAGAGAAACACGAATTATTACCTGAATCAGGGCCTCTTGATTTCGCGTTATCTCCAAAATCAAGATCCATCGATGCTTGCTTCCGGCAGGTAAGACAAATCCTTCCACTTCTCTTTGTTTCTCTACATCAACTTCTTTCCTGAGTTATCACCTCTAGAAGCGGCGTGCGGTGTCGTAATGTTTGTCTATGGTGGAGGAGTGAATGAAAAAATGAAGAAGAAGATAATGAGACGGAGGTATGACAGATATATTGAGAACGGATCGGGAGAGATAGCACCATTGCGCTGGGTTTTAAAGGGGAAGAGAAGATGGAGATGCGCCATTGAGTTTCGTGAGAGGCGAAGAGAATTCGCTGGTAATAGTGCGGCGAACAAAATTTGCTGGTAATAGCGCGACGAACAGAGGTTTGGTACGGCGTAGGAGTTTAATCCGGAAAGGAAGAGAAGACCTTGCGCTATTGTGAGAAGAGAGGAGGGAGGAGTTTGTGTTTGAGGAAGATGAAAATTCATATTCTTGAACCCTAAACATAGATCAAAACGCACCGTATCCTGTGGTCTCTTAATTATTTGTTTTTTTCTTTAATCTTTTTTTCTTAATTGTCAATAATTATGATACAAATTTTGGTGATTAAAGAGATTGAGAATGGGCTGATAGATGCTATGGGTATGGACCGATCCACCCTTGTCCTTGGCCCAAAGGGCAATTTTTGTTGGCTTTTAGATTTGTAAAAATGGTTGATTATGGATTGGGCTTAATTGTTGCTTGTAGCCATGGTTGTTGAGTCTCGCACCTTGTATCTTGTTTTAGCACCCCTTGTGTATATAATTTCAATTGTTTTTCCTATTAATTCTGATTTCCATTAATTTTGATAAAATTTGGTGATGAATGATACAAAAATATTAGAATATTTTAGTATATTTTAGGATTTGTCTTTTGGATTTCAATTAGAGTTTTCTATTATTTTTCATGTTTGGTAATCATTTTTGTTGTCACTTTTAGCCAAGATTTTTGTGATAATATTGATGAAAATTTTGTGATGTGGAATGCTCGGGGATTAATTCTTTGATCACACGCTCAGAGCAGATTTTGGTAGAGCTTTCTTATTGCTTGCATGGTTTTGAAGAGGCAACGGACCTTCTCTGTTCGGTATCATCGCAACTTTATTTTATTCTACATTTCAGCACTTTACCACTTTCCTAGATACCATGAGAAGTAGGAAATAAAGAGTGTGCGCTCGAAGTTGCTATTTAAAGACCTGTAGCAGGAATTCCGCAATTCATGTGCTATATGTGTTGTACTTGTGTTTGTTTCATTGTTGGTTGATCGATAAGTCACTCAATTTAGGAATTGAGATCACGACTTCGCTCTCAGTGCATGCTCCCTATAGGATTTTATCTCTTTCCTTTATTTCTTGTTGATCGATGAGTCACTCAATTTAGAAATTGAGATCACGACTTCACTCTCATTGCATGTTCCCTATAGGATAGTTTTGTTAGAGTTTCTTTGGCATGCTAACCTAGATAGGATCTCTCTAGGTGTTCTCTCTTAAGTTTATTAGCTTGTTTTCTTTATCCTTGTACATACCATGCTCCCTTAGGATGCGCTTGCTCTGTTCAGACGCAAGTTAGACCTTAGATTGCAAACCATGGATGCTAACATTAGGTAGGAACTTCCCCTTTCATACTTGACGTAGGGATACCATTGTATGATAACATTAGGTTAGAGATAGGCTAGTCTCCCTTAGACTCTTTTCTTCCCCTTTTTGCTTCCTTGCATCTAAAACAAAAATCTTTTTCTTAGCAAATCAAAAACATGCTAATCTAACTTAAACCCTTTTTCAAGGTAATAAATCACAGACCAATTCAAACCATTTTATGCGCTCGAGCACCTTTTCTCTAAAACCCTTTTCAGGTAAGGACATGATTAATTTACTTCTATGCCAACGCATGAGTCTCCAAAGGTCGAGCTGCAGCAGAAGGCGGAATTAGCATAGTCCATAAAAAACACAAAACAAACAAAACATGTGAGACGAACTATGGTAGCTCTTATTCCACAAAAAGGATACGTAGGCATTGGGGTAGGGCCCAAGCGAGTTCAAAATTTATTTTCCCTACATTCTTTTCTCTTTTCTTTTGCATGCATTCTTCCTTCTGTAGTATAGTAAACAGTAAGCATAGATTAAACACACCCATAAGATAGACAACAAAAGTGGATATCATTGAGTACTACAGGCGTGTGGGGTGCTAATACCTTCCCCTCGCGTAATAGACTCCCTTACCCGATCTCTCGGTTGCAAGACCGTGACTTCTCCCTTCTCAGGTTTTCTCGATGTTTACCTTTCCCTCCATATGGGATAAAAGACGTTTGATGGCGACTTCATTGTTTGATGATGTTCAGCCAGTTGTTTCAGCTGGCGACTTCACTAGGGACAGATTGACCTATTGGTGGTCCATCCCGGAGTCGATCCTAGCTCTTTTTTCTTTTCTTTGGGTGTTTATTTTTATGCTTTTAGTTTACTCATTTGTACATGTTTATCTGAGCATATGTTTGCATTGCATTTTATTACTTTTCATATTGGTTATCTGTTGTGCTATCTCTACTTCTTGTTGGGTGGGTGTTACTATTGAGGTAAAAGACCCAGTACCCAGGCCAGAGTGCACTAGCACACTAGGAATAGATTGAGGGAATGACGGTTATAGGACATGGTCTGGTTAGTGCAGTCATGTCATATACCACGCTCGAATGAGGTTCAATTGAATTGCTATCGACACCCACGTCTGTGGGTAAGGCGGTAGTACTTTCAGGAGGACCCGTGATTTTGAGTTACCTTTGACCCACCCTGACCTAGTCTTTACCCATGAGTGGGGAGGGACTTGATTGTTACAGGTGCAGTTGGTGATTATGTTCTGGTGGTGATCGTTGTGTTCTGTCGGTGACTATGGTTATTTGGTTATGTTCTGGACCTTTGATCTTGATATATTCCACTTGGCCAGAGATTATTGTTGTATCCCAAAAGTTTCCCTCTCATTTCTCAAAGGATCAACCTGGACCCTCAGGTTTGTTTCCATCCAATTTCAAGCCATGAATTACAAATTTTCCAAGAAAGTCATTCACAAGGGCAAAATGGTCATTTTCACGCTAAAAAGTCAAACTTTGACTTTTGGATCAAAATGAAGCTTCAAGAATCATATTTCATCAAGACACGTTGAAATATGATGTTTGTTTCATCAAGAAATTCAAGAGTCAAAATTACTTTGGAAAACTCAAAATTCTAAATACTTAGAATTTTTCTAAGTGTTTAAGAAATATGACAAGCTCAGAACTTCTGATCAGATTATCACCATGATGCAAGCTGATTCTGGAAGAAATTCTGACACAAAAGTTATAGATTTCAATAAGATATGAAACATTGTAGAACAAAACTTCTCCTAGAAATGTTGGAATTTCAAGTTATAAATGTTCAAAGACACGTCCAGAAACCAAAGCACTCAACAAATTCTGGACACTTTCAAGACAGAGTTGGGGCAGAACTTCTGGGACAGTTTTCATAAAGGTTCAGTCAGAGTTTGCAAGGGTAATACAAAGAAGGTTATAAAGAATGCTACAAGCTTCCTGGAAAGTCTGAGAGTTCCTCTAGAACATGCTGGAGCAAGGAGATACAAGGATCAGAAGTTGGATGCTTATTCTAAATTATGCTAAAGCTGAACCTCTGACCCAAAATTAAGCAATGATGCAAAATCTCACATTGCAGGATTTATGGTTTGATAAATCTCATCATCATTTAATGCTCACAACTACTTTTGAGTCTTTATCCAAAGGATAACCCCACGTGTGGCATAGAAGTACCATTGCTTCTGAGGGTACTTTTACTTAATTCATGCTTACAAATCCGGCTTAGGCACGACTAAAAACTGCTAACCACCTTACTTTGTGCCTTGAACCATACTTGTTTGAACTTGCTTCAAGAACAAGTCAGTGCCTAGAATATGATGGCTATACTTTTGATTTCTCCAAGCTACTAAATCCTTGCCTATAAATTGAACTACATTTGCAACTGTGAAGAGGTCAAAAAAAAATTAAGGGTCGAAAAAATTAAGAAATAAAAAAGCTTTGAATCCCTGCTAAAATTCCAAAAGTCCAAAGCTGCAATGCAAAATATAAAACTTGTCAACTTTTGATTTCTTGCATTCAAACTCCATCTGTTTATCAAGTGTTTCTTGACTAAAACCATCCACACAGTTTCTGATTCACATATTAGAAGCTATCCTAACTTCTGTGTTCATACTGTAATACACTCTCCATCCATCTCCACCTCAAAGAAGTCAGAACATTACCCCTTGGCTGTTCCAGAAGTTGAAAACTTCCAGCCTGCTGAGCACGTGAAGAAGCTGCTCAGAACATCACCAAAGTTCAGGACCAAACTCCAGCTCACATAGTCTTTTCCAGCTGCAAGGTAAGCTTCTGTTGACTCTCATCATATTACTTAGGCATTATCAGATTTGCATGTCCAAAAAAAAAATACAATGTAGACATCATGTTTCTGAGGCTGTTTGTATTATGAGGTTTCACGTATTTGTATGCCTAAGTATGGAGTAAATTAGTTCATAACTTCTTAAGGAAATTAGAACTAGAAGATTCATGCTTGCCTCTGATTTATAGTTTTGATACTTCTTGTTTCTGAAACATTGTGAAACCAGCCATAACTGTTATATGCGCATCTTCTGTTCTGTTAAGAAATGACTAAGTTGCAGATGTTCTGACTAGCATGGAGGGGGAGAACAATTTGTGTCAGTGGTATCAGAACTTCTAAAGATACGGACCCAGAACTTCTGACTTTACCTATTTTTACTAATATGATCTCTGTTTTATAGCACGTCCGAGTCAGAATTTTTGATCTCCTGTAGTCAGCAATACACTGATTCTATTTTCTTTTTCCTCACTATTTTTGCTATCACTTCTTATTTCATTAATCAAAAACACCAAAAAAAAAATTTACATTTTACATGCTTTATTTTATTTCTTAAAATAAAAAGATCAAAAATGTTTTCTTAAACAAAACTTATCTCTTTTCTGAAACAAAATAAGTCCATTTCACATTTTATTGTACATTCTTATCCATTCAATATGGTTGTAATAGTAACTTAGGACTTAATTTTATTTGCAATCCCCATTTGTAAATTTGTACACCCCATCCCCCAAATGATTGTAATAGCGTATAATCTTTATTTTTGCACTTTTTATTGCTTTCATATATTGTTAGTAATTAGGGTGTGTATGGCAAGATATGAAATCGACAAATAGATAACCCTAATCAAGACAAAATGCATGCAATCAAACGCACTTGCATATTAGCACCCTTAGGGTAATCCCACCTTGTTGACTATCAGAAATATAGGCATGTCCCTCGAACATGGGCGTTTTAGCAAAGACCATCGATAAAAGATCTTAGTCCCTCGATGACCCTCGATGTTGCCTTCAGTAAACAATCTAGTCCCTAAAACGGCATTGCTAAAACGTCCCATAGGTTGCCTTCTATGACTATACAAAAACGTCCTGCGCCCGTCCCTTCACATCCAACGATGGGGCTTCTTACCAAAACAATGGTAAAGATAGCAACATCTAAAGGAGGAGGAAAAGAACACCTAAGACCTTTTGAGTAGGTAGATTCGCTCCTAGTTGCTTGCATGCTCACAACAAAAACATTCTATACACCAACACTCTCAGTTTGAAACATTTTCAAAAGATAATACTTTGTATGCGTTCTTATAGAAACTAGAATCATTACAAAGACACCTTTTCAAAATCAATTTCAAAAACACATCCCACAAACACTTTTTTGAAACATTTTTGAAACAAACACTTTGTATGCGTTCTTATAGAAACGAGACTAATTACAAAGTTACATTTTCAAAATACTTTCAAAACCCACACCACAAGCACATTCAAACAAAAGCAAGTGATCTAGCAAGTAACTAAGAGCTCATGAAAACCCATGGATGTAAAGGGTGATAATACCTTCCCTTTTCATAATCTACCCCCCGAAATCAAGAAATAATCTCAAAGGTCTTTCCTGTGATTTTTCACCTTTCCTTTTGGATAAAAAAAAGTCGGTGGCGGCTCTTGCTAACCGCAACATTTGCGATAAAACGCAAAACAATCAAGTCAATTCTCCCACCGCAACACAGAACTGGCGACTCTACTGGGGGAAATTCTAAAAGTGAGGTTACCTTAGGGTTTAGATCACATTTACTTGATTACATTGTTTGACTTGTATGCTTTACATTATGGTTCTTTGTTTGGGTTTGAATCCTCTACCCGGATTTGGGATACATTATAGGTAAGTAGCAATACGTTGTGGAAACTGTGCGGGGTATACCGACATGGTCTAAGAAATAGCTACGTTAGTGCGATATATTTATGGGTACCGGTAGCCTTTGAGTTAATCAAAGAGAATACGAGGCCGCTGGGTGATGTCATGAAGCACTAATGAACTTTTAGAACCTTTACTTGACCAACTTGGCCTTTAGGATATAGTGAGATGACCGGCTCTGGTGCAGTCTGAAGTTGGTAGATACTCGATACTACACTCATTGAGGTTTGGTTTCTTGGGATATTTTGGTCGCTATTAAAGAGGCTTATGCTGAAACAATGACCAAGGAAACAATCCAGTGATATTGAGCTCCTTAGAACCCGGTTACTATTACTATGACAGGTTTAAGCCAACTAAACTTCAAGAGGGTACTTACCTATGAAACTCCATGCAAGCCTAAACTAAGGATTTGTTTTATTTGTTTGTATATACATACTTGTACATAAAATCATGGACATCATGAACATCATATACATCCACTAACCATTTCAAGGATTTTGGGATTCATATTTGCTCTTGTTTTATAGGACATGGATTCACTTCGTAGGAAAACTATTCAAGTCAACCTTGTGAGAATCCCTCCACAACTTAAAGAGCTAGCTTCAAGGATTCCTGAAAACTCTCCATTCACCGAGAGACATGGTCGCCTACTCAACTCGGTCACCTCCAACACAGATGAGGACATGGTGAAGGTGCTCTTTCAGTTCTTTGATCCTTTGCACCATTGCTTCACATTTCCCGACTATCAACTTGTGCCTACTTTGGAAGAATTCTCCCAACTCTTTAGGATTCCCATTCTCAATAGACTACCTTTCAATGGTACGGAAAGAGATCCAAAGCTAGAAGATATTGCTCAAGCTCTACACTTGCACTCATCTAATGTCACAACCCGTTGGGAAACAAGGAGTGGTGTCAAAGGTTTCTTAGCAAAGTTCCTGTTTGAGAAAGCCCAAAGCTGTTGGAATTCCTTATACTTGCAAGCCTTTGAGGAAATTGTGGCTCTCCTCATCTATAGGATGGTTTTGTTTCTAAATCCTGACCAGCTCATAGATGTGAACGCCGTCAAAATCTTAATATCACGCAACCAGGTGCCTACATTACTATGGGATATCCTACACTTTTTTCACACTCGCGCAATAAGGAAAAGAGGTGTGCTTATGTGTTGCACTCCTCTCTTAGAAAGATGGTTTATTGCTCATCTTCCCCAACCTGTATTGAAGAATGAGCAAGGTTCAAGGTGGTCACAAAGGTTGGTGACGCTCAAACATTCAGACATTCATTGGTGCTCCCGATCCAAGGAGAATGTTATCATTGTTGGCCGTTTTGGAGAATTACCTAATGTCCCTTTACTTGGCATTAGGGGAGGTATCACCTACAACCCGTGCTTAGCCTTAAGACAGTTTGGTTATACCTGAAGGGATGGCCCACACGAGATGCTGATTCAAGGTTTGGTATTCGACTATGACAATGACAATCAAGGTTTTCGCCAGAGATTTATCGGAGCTTGGAGGATATTAAAAAAGTTGGATAGCAAGACTTTGGGGCACGAGAATTCCATCCCTCTTGAGCCTTACCTCAAATGGGTACGAACTCGCGCTCAGAGTCTTATGATGCCTTATCCCTCCATTCTCCCGGTGATCATTGAGCCTGTCATGGAGGGAGATGTTCCATACACTATCCTACATCCTGACATGCCCACATCTCTTGAACACCTACAAAGGGATTGGATACAACTCAAGGGAGAGCGAGATACGTTCGAAGCCCAATTCTACGCAAGCGAGAAGAAGGTTTTGGAACTCACTAGGCTACTTCATGAGGAGCTGACTCTAAATGCTTACATTGCACCAAAGAGGATGCGCACTACCTTTCTATCTTAGAGTTTTTGTATTATTTTGCGCAAGGGGCATTGATGTACTTAAACTTTATCTTATTAATATAACGTGTGTTTTCTTTTTGTCTAAAACAAATATGAATCTCTAAAATCCTTGAAAACATTGCATATATCATGCATCATAACATAAGAAGGTCTTTTGCAACAAGTCTCCTCATCTCTCTACTGTTTATTTCAGCAAGATGGATCTTGAGCAAACAGTGAAGGATCTTCAAGCTCAGAATACACAGTTTCAACAGTTTCTCTTGACCCTAGCCAAGGGACAAGAAGAATTGAAGACTTTGATGGCTGGAGAGAGGAAAAAGAAAACAAAGAAAGTAACCGGAGTCTTAAACATGGGAAGAATATTTCATGGGCAAACAAGAAGGACTTTGGACTTTGCAACAACATCCGATGAAAGAGACAACCAAGATGGTAAAGGCAAGGAAACAATTGTCCCGACAGAATCATAGGAAGAAGAGGACTACTCTGAAGAGCAATGTTAGAACAAAGTTTGAATCTACTACCCTATGTTTAAGTTTTGATGATAACAAAGTGAAAAGATATATTATTTAAATGATTCATGTATGAACTATCTGCTGCCTAAATTATTACATTCTGATTTGCAGATACTCTGATTGATATAAGCAAGATCACACCTAATCAGCATCAGAATTTGGTTCCTGACATCAGCATCAGAAGTTGCCATATCAGAATGTCAGAATCAGAAGATTAACTCACGTATATGCTGAAGTCTGATGAACAGAACTGCGCTCAACACTCTGATAAAAGAAACACAACAGTTCATCAGCAGCTAAGCAGAATCAGAATGAGCCAAGCCAGAACTTGCATTAAATAAGCAACAGTACTGTGCATTGAAAGCAAATTAATACCAACGGCCTCATTCCAGACAAGATCTGCTCGATAAGGAAAGTTTGTTATTAGCATTGAATCAAGAATATTGCTCCAACGTTCAACATCTCAGTGCTATATAAACAAGACTTTGAAGATTGAATTGGCTAATGCTCTCCAAATCTTTACACGCATAAAAGCTGATCAAAATCTTCCTTCTCTCTGTTTTGCTAAACACTATACATTCTCTTATTCAATCATTGTTTAGCAATCTAGTTTCTAAGCTTAAATTGTGTATACATCACAGTTGTGATACAGTTTTGTAGAAAACATTCACACACTTAGATTTATCTTCTTTGTAAGAAAGTGTTTCCTTGACAAACCGGGTTGTGGTTTGCATCAAGAAGGCTTTAGCAGTTGTTAAAGCAGTCTGTAATATTCAGTTGAATATAGTGGATTAAGACCTCGTTGGAGAGAGGCGAAATCACCTTGACGGGTGGACTGGAGTAGTTTGAGATCAAACGAACTAGGATAAAAATATCTTGTTCATTGCATTGATTTTCAGTTTTACAATTCAACCCCCCTTCTTGTGTTTTTCACTACTTCAATTGGCATCAGAGCGCCTGGTTCTGAGCTAAAACACTTAACCGTGTCAGTACAAGATCCAGCGTCAGAAAAACACAATGGCAGGAAACAATTCTCACACCAGCAATGACAACAATGAGGACAGAGACAGATTCAGCGGCAAACCTCCAGTCTTTGATGGAGAAAACTTTGATTACTGGAAAGACAGAATTGAAAGCTTCTTTCTGGCACATGATGCTGATCTGTGGGATATGGTGACAGACGGATACACGCACCCTGTAAATGCAAGCGGTCAGAAGATTGATAGAAAAACAATGTCTGACCAACAAAAGCGTGACTTCAAGAATCACCACAAGGCCAGAACCATCCTCCTCAGCGCCATCTCCTATACTGAATATGAAAAGATTTCCAACAGAGACACAACAAAGAATATTTTTGACTCACTCAGAATGACGCATGAGGGCAACGTTCAGGTCAAAGAAACTAAAGCTCTGGCGCTCATTCAGAAGTATGAGGCGTTCAAAATGGAAGAATCCGAATCGATTGAAACAATGTTCTCAAGATTCCAGATTCTGGTAGCTGGTCTCAAGGTTCTGGACAAAGGATACTCTACTGATGACCATGTCAAGAAAATCATCAGAAGTTTACCCAAGCAGTGGAGACCAATGGTTACAGCTCTGAAGCTAGCTAAAGATCTCAACAAAATCACTCTGGAGGAACTAATCAGCTCCCTCAGAAGTCATGAGATAGAGCTAGAAGCTGACGAGCCTCATAAGCAAGGTAAGCCTTTAGCATTAAAATCTAACAAAAAATTTGAGTCTAAAGTTTTGCAGGCAGTTGAAGAAACATCTGATGGATCCTCATCAGAAGAAGACGAACTCTCCCTCCTCTCCAGAAGAGTAAATCAACTATGGAAGCAAAGACAAAGGAAGTTCAGGAATCCCATAAGATCTGATCAGAACGAGTCTTCCTCCAGATACAGAAGGACAGATTCTTCCTCTGGATACAGAATATCTGAAGGCTCCTCCAGTAGCAAAAAGCCAAACACCAAGGACATCATCTGCTATGAGTGCAATGAGCAAGGACACTATAAGAGTGACTGCCCAAAGCTTCAGAGGGAAAAGCCCAAAAAGAAGTTTGGAAGAGAGAAGAAGAAAAGTCTCATGGCTACATGGGATGACTCTGACTCGTCTGAAGCTGACTCAGAATCAGATGATGAGAGGGCAAACATAGCTCTCATGGCTAACATCTCAGAAAATAGTGAAGCTTCTGAATCAGACTCAGAATCAGATACTGAAGAGGTATTTCCTAACTTTGCTGTTAACTTTACAAAGGCTGAACTTGCTGAAAGCCTTAATGAGATTCTAGAACGGTATCAGCAAATTAGAGTTTAATTCAGAGACCTGAAAAGGAATCTTGAATCTGACTCTAATAAGACTGAGAGTCTCAAATTGGAGAATTCTGAGCTGAGAAATAAGATTTCAAAATTAGAAAACACTTTACAAAACTCTCAGAAGGAACCAATTTCTGAAACTCCCAGCAACGCTGATGAGATCATCAAGGAGTATGATCACAGTTTCCAGAAGTTCCTCGCTAAAAGCATAGATAGAAGCAAAATGGCTTCAATGATCTATGGAGTTAGCAGAAACGGCAGGAAAGGAATAGGATACCAAGGTAAGGTTCCTAAACCAAAGAATGTCATGGACTTAACCATTAAACACACTCCTCTGAATTCACATTTTGTGTATGGTCACACACATGATATTAAATACACTAGCAGTAAGCACTCTGTGAAACCAAAATTCAACCAGAGTTTTGGTAAAACTAACAAATCAGGACCCAAGAAAATCTGGGTACCTAAGGATAAAATAATACATGTTGCAGATATCTTTAGCAGCAAGTCAGAAACACCAGTCATGGTACCTGGACTCTGGCTGCTCGCGACACATGACGGGAAGAAGGCATATGTTCCAAAGCCTGGAACTTAAGCCTGGAGGCCACGTTGGTTTTGGAGGCAATCAGAGGGGAAAGATAATTGGCTCTGGAACTGAAGGTAATGGAAATCTTCCCTCTATTAATAATGTTCTGCTAGTAGATGGATTGATGCATAATCTGTTATCCATAAGTCAATTAAGTGATAACGGTTATGATATAATCTTTAATCAAAAATCATGTAAAGCTGTTAGTCAGAAAGATGGGACTATCCTGTTTAATGGTAAGAGGAAAAACAACATCTACAAAATCAAACTTTCTGAACTAAAGAGTCAGAATGTAAAATGCCTTCTGTCTGTTAACAACGAGCAGTGGATCTGGCACAGAAGATTGGGGCATGTTAGTATGAGAAGAATATCTCAGATTAACAAACTCAATCTGGTCAGAGGACTTCCTAATTTGAAGTTCAATTCAGATGCTCTGTGTGAAGCATGTCAGAAAGGCAAGTTTGCAAAACCTTCTTTTAAATCCAAAAATGTTGTTTCTACCTCTAAACCATTAGAACTTCTGCACATTGACTTATTTGGACCAGTTAAAACTGCTTCAGTCAGTGGCAAGAAGTATGGGTTAGTAATCGTAGATGACTATAGCAGATGGACATGGGTAAAGTTCTTAAGACACAAGGACGAGTCACACTCTGTGTTTGTTACCTTCTGTAACCAAGTTCAGAATGAAAAGGATCTTAGAATCGTTAAAGTCAGAAGTGATCATGGTGGAGAATTTGAAAACAAATATTTTGAGTCATTCTTTAATGACAGAGGCATTCTGCATGATTTCTCTTGTCCTAGAACTCCCCAACAAAATGGAGTTGTAGAACGAAAGAACAGAACATTGCAAGAAATGGCCAGAACCATGATCAATGAGACAAACGTTGCTAAGACCTTCTGGGCAGAGGCAATAAACACAGCATGCTACATTCAGAATAGAATCTCAATAAGACCTATTCTGGAAAAGACTCCATATGAATTGTGGAAGAACAGAAAGCCCAACATTTCATATTTTCATCCATTTGGATGTACATGCTTTATATCAAATACAAAGAATTATTTGAACAAGTTTGACTCTAAAGCACAGAAGTGTATTATGTTAGGATACTCTGAACGCTCAAGAGGGTACAGAGTATACAATACAGAAACACAGATTGTGGAAGAATTAATCAGTGTTCGTTTTGATGTTAAGCTTGACTCTGAAAAGTCAAAGCAGAATGAAGTTTTTGCAGGTATGGAAATTGAATTTACAGGTTCTGAAGACAAGTCATCAGAAGCTCTCAACACAGACACTCCTTCAACGTCTGAAAGGAGCACTGCTAGCAATCCTACAACAGCTGCTGATCAACCTCAGAAGAGATTGCCCAGAAGCAGCTTGGATCACCCAGAAGAGACTATCTTAGGAAGAAAGGAAGATCCAATCAGAACAAGAGCAAGCTTCAGAAACTCTGAAGAAACTCTCATGGGACTTGTGTCTCTGATTGAACCTTCCTCTATTGATGAAGCACTTCTGGATAATGACTGGATTCTGGCAATGCAAGAAGAGCTGAATCAATTCACCAGAAACGACGTATGGGATCTCGTTCCCAGACCAAAAGGATTCAACGTCATTGGAACAAGATGGGTGTTCAGAAACAAGCTAAATGAACAAGGTGAAGTCATCAGAAACAAGGCACGACTGGTTGCACAAGGTTATAGTCAGCAAGAGGGGATAGACTATACAGAAACCTTTTCCCCAGTTGCCAGGTTAGAATCTATCAGACTTTTAATTTCATTTGCTGTTAATAGAGGCATCACTCTGTATCAGATGGATGTCAAAAGTGCATTCTTAAATGGTTATATAGAAGAAGAAGTCTATGTACACCAACCCCCTGGTTTTGAAAATACAAAACATCCAGAACATGTTTTCAAACTAAATAAGTCACTATATGGTCTGAAACAAGCTCCCAGAGCTTGGAATGAAAGGCTAAGTAACTTTCTATTAGAAAATGAATTCACCAGAGGGAAAGTGGACACTACTCTATTCTGTAAATCAGTTAAGAATGACATCTTAGTTTGTCAAATTTATGTTGATGATATTATCTTTGGTTCTACTAATCCTTCTCTTGGAAGAAAATTTGCTAAGTGTATGCAGGCAGAATTTGAGATGAGCCTCATGGGGGAACTGAAATTCTTTATAGGAATTCAGATCAATCAAACTCCAGAGGGAACTTACATTCATCAGAGCAAATACATCAGAGATCTTCTGAAGAAATTTGACCTCTCAGAATGTAAGCCATCAAAGATTCCAATGCATCCCACGTGCATTCTGGAAAAAGAAGAGGTAAGCAAAAATGTAGAACAAAAAGTCTACAGAGGTATGATTGGTTCTCTCCTCTATCTGACTGCTTCAAGACCTGACATATTATTCAGTGTTTGTATATGTGCTAGATTCCAATCAGATCCTAGAGAATCTCACTTAACAGATGTTAAGCGAATTTTCAAGTATCTGAAAGGTACTACTAATCTGGGTTTGTTTTATAGAAAATCTAGTGATTACAGCTTAGTAGGCTACTGCGATGCTGATTTTGCTGGAGACATAGTGGAACGTAAAAGTACTTCTGGAAGCTGCCAGTTTCTGGGAGAAAATCTGATCTCTTGGTCCAGCAAAAGGCAATCAACAATTGCACTATCAACAGCAGAAGCTGAGTACATAGCAGCAGCAGGATGTAGCACACAAATGCTCTGGATGAAAAGTCAGCTTGAAGACTTCCAGATTTTTGAGAGTAACATTCCTATACTCTGTGATAATACTTCTGCTATTTGCTTAAGTAAGAATCCCATTTTACATTCTAGAGCTAAGCATATAGAAATAAAACATCACTTCATTAGGGACTATATTCAGAAAGGAATTTTGAACTTAAAATTTATAGATACAGACCATCAATTGGCTGATATCTTTACTAAACCCCTTTCAGAAGATAGGTTTAATTTCATTCTGAAACATCTCAGCATGAAAGTCTGTTCAGAGTGAAAATGTTTTAATTCCATATATTTACCTTCATAATGTAATTTTTTTACTGTGAACCTCTGATCAATCTTCTTTCAGAAAGATAGAACATGCAGATTGTATCAGATGCAAGTCTAAAGATCTGAGAGTCTAAGCTCGAAGACAGACGTGCTGATCACTACATCAAACAAGTGTCATCCAATCATCAGTAAATCTCTGAAGCAGAACGCGTGCACGCTTCTGAGAAGGCAAAGCGTTGATTGGGTGCATTGAGACACATGTCTGGTAACCGTTTTTAAGTATCTTTCTCAAATCCCCCAAAATCAGCAAGCATTTAATACAAGTAATCATGCTTTTAAAACGCAATCATGATTTTTCTCTTTCTTAAAAACGTTTATTTTTTCAAAATATTCTGAAACTCTATTTAAACACATTAACCTCTCATTCTAATTCTTTACAGTTTCTCACTAATCCTCAAGCATTCTCTGCATTTTTCTGTGTTCATCTCTTGCAAAACCCTTTTTTCTCAATTTCTTCTCAAAATCTTTTAGTGTGAACATGGCAACCTCAAGCAATGCTTCTGCAGGTCCTCAGAAGAAAGCATCATCTGAGCAGTATCAAGTGCCATTCAGAACACTCCTCACTCCTGTGAAGAATCTTGAAGTGTTATCTGAATTGATCATTGATTTTGGAAGCTTGAAGGAGAACGGTTTTGACTTAACAGAAGAAGTTAGGGCACAGAAATGGGAAAGGTATTTTGACAGGTTGGTTGGACCAACATTCCCTATGTTAGTCAAGGAATTCTGGATTCATGCCAACGCTTCAACGCATCTAGTCACCTCCTTCGTTATGGGGAAGAAGATTGTGATCACTGAGGATCACATAGCAAGGTTAATCGGTTACAGTGGCGGTGGCGTCCGCTGTGTTGATATGGCTGAGAGATGTGCTGACGTGGGCGTGATAGCTGCAAGGATTTTCACCCATGGGGTGCCCAGCAGCAAGATCAAAGATCTGAAGGATCATCACAGAGTTTGGGCTAAGATAATTTTGGGGTGCTTCAACCATAGGAAGCCAACTAGTTCACCTGATTACATAAATGTGGATCAGCAGTTTCTGATCTACTTTATTGATCAGAAGGTAAAAATAAACTTGGATCATCTTCTGTTCAACCACCTCAGAACAAGTGTGAAGGAAACCAGGGAAGAAGAAAGAACAAAGAGGGATTGGATACCCTTTGGAAGGTTGATATCAGATATTCTGACAGAGAATAGGTTTATAGAGCATCTGATAGAAGCTCAAGAGTTAAGCACCATTGAACCAACAGTTGGGAAGCCTCTGAACGCGAAGAACTTGAAGAAAATGAAGTTGATAGAGAATATCAAAAAGGAACCCAGAGCTACTCCTATTGCTGATATCACCAGCAGAAGAGTTCCTCTGAGTGACTTTCCTTTATTTTCTGAGATAGAATCTAAACCAGAGGTGGTTCTCAGATACTTAGATGCGTGCAAGGCAGATGGTACAGATCCAAATCTGATTATCAAAGCTCTGCATCAACCTCAACAAGAAGTGACTCTGAAGAAAACGAAGAAGAGGAAGGCACCTTCAGAAGGATCATCCCAGCAGACACCCAAGAAAAGAGGTAATTTATCTGCTGCTTCTGTTTTAAATTCTTCTACTATTCCAGCATCTATTCCTCCTCCAACCTCTCATAGAATCTCAATCCCCATCCCAACAATAGATGAAACTGAACCAGAAGATGACCCTTCTGAGGCATTAAAACTCAGAAGACCCAAAACCAAACATCCCAAACCAATCTCAACAACATCAGCAATTGACAAAGTGCTGTCTGACATTGATCAACACACTTCTGATCACTCCGCCAATCCAAACTCTGAACCACAAATTGTCCCTCCTCCACAACCAGAACAACAACAATCTGCTGAAGAACTTGAACAACAACAACCACTTTCATCAATTCCAGAAGAACCCCTTATCCCTGAACAACCAGAAATTCCAACTCCCTCTCCTCAACCAGAAATTCATCCACCATCACCTCAACCTGAGTTTCATCACTCTGAAACTCCTTCTCCTCAACCATCTGAACCTCATTCACCACAACCATCACCTCTGGCAATCCAGCTGCCAGGTGGAACAACAATCACCTTGGCATAGTTGCCATCCTCACCAGAATCTACACCACCAAATACTCCCAAAACACCACACAGTCTAATCATAATCTCTGATTCTCCCACTCCATCTCCAAAACAAACAGCTGCCAAGCAAACCACCGAAAACCCCAGCAGGACCTTCATAGACTTAACCAGTCTTGACCGTCTTGCTGATATGAAACATAAAATAGCCATCCCTAAACCAAAACAACCAGATGTTGGCTCTGGTATTATGAATTTTGAAACAGGTGTGCAGCAATGGATTGCTTCTTTGAAGCAAGTCTGTCATGGAATGATTGACCCAGCTGCTTCTGACCAGCTCTGGTCACAATTCAGACTTTGGGTACGTGCTGAAGCCCTCAAGTTGCAGGATATCAACTATGAGCAGGCACAACAGAATTTCAGCAAGCTTCTGAATGAAGTTGGAAGTCAGCTACTGAAAGAAGACGTGCTCCCTCTGGATAGTGAACCTTGGTCTGAGAAACAGCTAGCTTCAAAGGTGCAACCAGAAGAAGACAAGACCATTCAAGCTGAAGCAAGTCAAGCAGAAGATGTTGCAGAAAGCTCTCAGAAGCTTCCTGCTTCTGATGCTTCTCAAGCTGCCTTGGACAGGCAGACTCTGGAAGAGCTGAAGCTGAATGACACGCGTCTGCAGCAGAGGATGGATGAAAACGACCAGAAGATGAAAGAAAGAATGGATGTGCAGGATAGCAAGATTGACACTGTTGTCAGCATGGTGCACAAGCAGAATGAGACTGCTGATCAGATCAAAGCCATGCTGGAAAACCTGTTCACACGCTTTCCTCCCCAACCTTAGTTTTTTCATTCATGTCTTTTTCATGTTTTCTTTGATTTTCTGATGTACTATTTGAATATGTTTTGTTTGATGCTGAACACTTTTAATATGACAAGTTTTTCTGATCTTAATTGTTTTAGCACTCACCTACACTTTTTGATTGCTGACAAAAAGGGGGAGAACAAGAATGATATTTTAAACAATAACGGTTAACTAAGACAGAAATTCTCAAACATTCTAACTCCGTTATACTTGAAAATGTTTTTTGTTTTGCTTAAAGTCTACAGGTACAAGGAAGCTCCTGGACACTCTGAAGACTAAAAGCTATGAAGCTCTGATCCGCCGTGATACTCTGATCCAAAGCAAAGCTCTGACAAGAAAAGCTCTGATATGCTGATCTAAAGCTCTGCTCTGATATGCTGATCCAAAGCTTCTGATAGTCAAAGACTCTGATACTCTGATGTTCAAAGAAAGGCAAAAAGATCTGATCCTGAAGAACACTTGTAATCAAAGGGAAGTAATAAACTCAGGGGGAGTATCTCTCAACTCTGATATCTTTTTACTCCTTATCTTTTTACCTCTTACTCTGATGCATCTCTCTGATACCTTTTCACGTTATTTTCATTTAAAAATATCTAGTTTTTGTGATCATCAAAAAGGGGGAGATTGTTAGAACAAAGTTTGAATCTACTACCCTATGTTTAAGTTTTGATGATAACAAAGTGAAAAGATATATTATTTAAATGATTCATGTATGAACTATCTGCTGCCTAAATTATTACGTTCTGATTTGCAGATACTCTGATTGATATAAGCAAGATCACACCTAATCAGCATCAGAATTTGGTTCCTGACATCAGCATCAGAAGTTGCCATATCAGAATGTCAGAATCAGAAGATTAACTCACGTATATGCTGAAGTCTGATGAACAGAACTGCGCTCAACACTCTGATAAAAGAAACACAACAGTTCATCAGCAGCTAAGAAGAATCAGAATGAGCCAAGCCAGAACTTGCATTAAATAAGCAACGGTACTGTGCATTGAAAGCAAATTAATACCAACGGCCTCATTCCAGACAAGATCTGCTCGATAAGGAAAGTTTGTTATTAGCATTGAATCAAGAATATTGCTCCAACGTTCAACATCTCAGTGCTATATAAACAAGACTTTGAAGATTGAATTGGCTAATGCTCTCCAAATCTTTACACGCATAAAAGCTGATCAAAATCTTCCTTCTCTCTGTTTTGCTAAACACTATACATTCTCTTATTCAATCATTGTTTAGCAATCTAGTTTCTAAGCTTAAATTGTGTATACATCACAGTTGTGATACAGTTTTGTAGAAAACATTCACACACTTAGATTTATCTTCTTTGTAAGAAAGTGTTTCCTTGACAAACCGGGTTGTGGTTTGCATCAAGAAGGCTTTAGCAGTTGTTAAAGCAGTCTGTAATATTCAATTGAATATAGTGGATTAAGACCTCGTTGGAGAGAGGCGAAATCACCTTGACGGGTGGACTGGAGTAGTTTGAGATTAAACGAACCAAGATAAAAATATCTTGTTCATTGCATTGATTTTCAGTTTTACAATTCAACCCCCCCCCCCCCCCCCCCTTCTTGTGTTTTTCACTACTTTAAGCAATACCCTCCAGCTGATGACAAGTATAAACATCTCGAAGAGCGGTTGAGCGCGATGGAAATCCAAAGGGTGCCTAGCTTGGACTTTGAGGAATTGGGTTTGGTGTCGGGGATTATGATTCCTCTGAAATTCAAAGCACCTGTATTTGCTAAATTTGACGGAATTTCATGCCCTAAAATGCATCTTCGGTCATATGTGAGGAAAATTCAACCCCATACCTCTGATAAAGACTTATGGGTGCATTTCTTCCAAGACAGTCTGTTTGGAACTCAACTTGACTAGTTTTACCAACTAGAGAGAGCCAACATTCACAATTGGGAAGATCTTGTTGCAACTTTCTACAAGCAATATCAATACAATGTTGATTTGGCGCATACCCGTACTCAACTCTAGAGTATGACCATGGCCTCCAATGAAGGTTTCAAGGACTATGCACAAAAATGGAGAGATATGGCTGGAAGAGTTCAACCCCCTCTGTTTGAGAGAGAGTTGGTAGACATGTTCTTAGGCACCTTGTCTGGTCCCTTCTTCAACCATTTAATTGGAAGTTCGTTTGCAGGCTTTACCGAACTAATATTGATCGGGGAGAGGGTAGAAGCCAACATAAAGAGTGGTAAGATTCAGAAAGATACATCTTCTTCTACAGCTGTAAGGAAGCCCTTCATCAGAAAGAAAGAGGTGGCTGCCGTATATCTGCAGAGAAACCAAGATAGGGCCGAACGCCGACCAATGGTGGGGGTTGTTATGATCCCAAAACCTGCATCTGATTAGCAAAGAGATAATCAACCAAGGGTGGAAAGGCCAGTCAGGCAGTTCACCAGAATTAACATGACTATGTCTCAAGTATTACCTTATTTACTAAAATCCAACTTGGTGACCTTGAAAGAAGCTCCGAAAAACCCCAATACAACATCCCCTCATTATCATCCCAATGCCCGTTGCCCATATCACTCTGAAAGTCTTGGTCATGATACTAATAATTGTTGGGCCTTGAAGAACAAAATACAAGACCTCATTGAAGCAAAAGAAATTGAATTTGATGCGCCCGAGAAGCCAAATTTCATTTCTGCTCCTATGCCCAGAAATGGCCACAATACTAATGCCATTGAAGAAAATTTGTTTGTTACCTCAGTTGATGAACTCATGACCCCATTTCTGACTGTTAAAATGAACTTGTTGAAAGTCGGTGTGTTCCCGGGCTGTAATGAAGTTTTCCATCTCTGCTTATCCTCACTAACTGGCTGTCCTTTGTTGGAAGTAGGCATTCAGTGCCTGATAGATAACAAAGAGATATTATTTGAAAAGACTCTTGTTTCACCTATTCCTATTGAAGATGTTTCTATCATTACCATTTCCGCCAATTTTTATAGGGCCTTTACCAAAAGACCCGTTAGAATTACATCAGTTCTGAAAGCAGCTCCTTTAATAATCACAATGCCCGGGCCAGTCCCATATGTGTCAGACAAAATTGTGCCGTGGAATTATGAAGGGGACGTCTACTACCATGGCATCAAGCAAGACTGGTCGGTCGCCGAAGAGATAAATTCTGAGAAAGAAGACTCTGACATCATTAACATTGCAGGAACTAGAAAAATTACCCGAAGTGGTAGGATCTTTTCTCCAGAAATTGCTCCCCTAAAAGCAGTTTCTGTACCCGTAATCATCCTTGTGGCTGCTCCAAAGGTTACTCCCACACCTATAATTTTCTCTGCAAGTACTCCAATTGAAAAAGCCGTTACAACCCCTATAATCATTCTTACCGACACTCCTGCTGCCGAGTTAACCGAGGCTCGAGGAAAAGGTGTTATGGTTGAGCCTGTCCGGACGAAGGCTCAGTCATTGACTATCCCTGAGACCTTTAAGAAGGAAATGGAGGAGGTCTTAAAAATTATAAAGAGGAGCGACTACGATGTAGTTGAACAATTGGGGAAAACTCCCTCTAAAATCTCCATGCTGGCATTACTACTGTGTTCCGAGGCACATGCAAAAGCCTTGGTGAGGTTCTTAAAAACCACCCATGTACCTCAAGAGACATCTGCTGATCAATTTCAAGACTGCATGGCCAGCCTAACTGCGGACAATGGTTTAGGTTTTTCAGATCCTGATCTGATGCTGAGGGGAAGAAAGCATAATAAGGCATTGCATGTCTCAATGGAATGTAGGGGCACAACTCTGGCTCATGTTTTGGTGGACACTAGCTCGTCTCTGAATGTATTACCCAAAAAAGCTCTTGACAGACTTGACTGTGAGGGGTTGACTTTGAAGCCGAGCAACATAGTGGTAAGGGATTTTTACGGCTTGAAGAGGATGGTGCATGGGGAGGTAGACATTCCCATAAAGATTGGAACCCAAACCTTTAATTCAAATTTTTATATGATGGACATTCGCCCTTCATACTCCTGCCTGCTAGGCCGACCATGGATCCACAATGCTGACACTGTTACTTATACGTTGCACCAAATGCTGAAGTATCCAGTTCAAGGGAAGATTATCACCGTTCATGGAGAGGAAGAATACATGATCAACCATCTCAATTCCTTCAGATATATGGAATTAGATGGTGAATTCATTGAAACTCCATTTCAACACTTCGAAAAGGTCCCCCAAGATGTGGCAATGACCAAGGTTGTTCCCAAGATTACAAGGCCTCCACTCTGAATGTCGTCACTGAAGGATGCCAAAGCAGTGGTATAAGAAGGTGGGTGCACTATCTGGGGACAAATCCTAGATATCCATATAAGTCTGACAAGTTTGGCCTAGGTTTACTTCAGGTGCCCAGAAGGTTGCACGCCGCGCTCGTGCTGGAGGACCACCCCTGAAGATCAGCAATGGCGAGGTCAACGCCATAGAAGATGATGAAGATAGTTATGACATAGAGGATTGGTTATTCCCGACTGTCAATGGAGGGCTCAGCAATTGGGAGGCCAGAGACTTCATCCCAATCACTTTCATCCCTCAGTAATTTGTCTTTACATTTTTTGTTGGATCTGTAATATTTAAAACAATTCGCACTCTTAAAACCTTGTGTCTTACCCGAGGCACAATGGTCCATTTGTAAGGGTCACTATCTCATATTCATATGACATCAATGAATCATGGATGTTTTCGCATACAAACTATGATACGGTGGGAGAACTGACTTGGGTTTTGCGTTTGTTTTCGCAAATGTTTCGGTTGAGCAAGAGTCGCCACCGACTTTTTATTGTATCCTAAGGAAAGGTTAAAAAGCACAGCAAAAACCTTTGAGATGTTTTCTTGGGTTCAGGGAGTAGATTATAGAAAGGGAAGGTATTAGCACCCTTTCTATCCATGGTTATCCATGGGCTCTTTGTTACTTGCTTAGATCACTTGCCTTTGATTTTCAATTGTTTGAAATGGTGCTTTGTGTGTGGGTTTTTGAAAATGTTTTGAAAAGAGGCCAATGTGGTGGCAACCTTTGTAATGACCCATGTTTGGATGTATACAAAGGTGTATATCTTTTGAAAAGTTTTCAATGTTTTGAAAGTTGTTTTGAAAGTGTGTTGTGATGTGTGGTTTTGAAAAGTAGGCAAGTGTTTTTGCATGTTTGATTCAAGTAATTAAGAGTTTGTCTACCCCTAAATTTACTCAAAGGTTTTCTCTATGTTTTAACCCTTTTAACAATTTTGTTCCACCATTGTATTTGGTGGACAATCTTGTGTTAGGATGTGAACGGGACAGGCGCGAGTCATTGTTTAGACCATGATTGCAATGGTGCCAAGTGTCTTTGGCAACTTTTCCTTTAAGGGACTTGATCATTTTTAGGCAACTTTCGAAAGCGTCATCGAGGGACCATGATCATTTGATATTGTTTTTGTTTTTCCAAAGACACCTAACATGCAACATGGCCCATTATTGAAGGCAACAAGTGGGGTAACCCTAGGGGTGCCAGTGTGATTGGTGTTGTCCATTTTTATGCTTTGTTATCTTTGAGTTAGGTCGAGCTATTTGTTTGGTTGATTTTTGCATACAAACCCTAAGTCTATCATGGCATATTTAGAAAGCTTTTAAATGCGAAATTTTAAAGTCCTAAACTATTACAACATAATTATGGGATGGGGGTACAAATGTTCAAATGGGGATATTTAGCAAGAAAAATTAAATCTAAACTATTACATCCAAATTGAATATACAAATTATTTAATATACAATAATTAAATAAAAATAAAATAAATATGCAAAATGCAAAAATGATTTTTATACGTATGTAAAAATATTTTTCATGTGACAAATAAACAAAGATAAAAAGGTTATTTTTTGGGTATTTTTCATGTTTAGGGCAAAACCCTAATTTTGCAAATAAAAGGTATTTATTATTTAATATATATACAATGTTTATTAATTATGTACAAAAAATAAATAAAAAGAAAGTATATTGTAAAAAAAGTGATTTTTGAGGTTAAATATTAATAAAAATAAAAATGTATTATTTTTATGTTTTTTCCCTAAAAATTCTAATAAATATATAAGTATCTATATTATTTACTAAATATATTAAATATGTACAAATATAAAATATTTATTATTTATAAAAAAAAAGTATATTTTTTATAAAATGTTTTCAAAAGATAAAACAAAATAAAAATCAGAAAATAAAAATGTATTTGTATTATTTTTGTATTTTTGAATAAAAAAGGTATTTTGTATATTTATGTACAAAATTCAAATAAAACAAACAAAAATCCAAATAAAATGCAAAAATGGTTGAAAAAATGTTTTTTAATATTTTTTATATTTTGGCAAAAAATGATAAGTCAGAAACAAAAAGAAAAAGTCAAAAAATGATAAAAATAAACACAATGGGCCAAGGGGGTGCATGCGAAATAAAGTGGTGCAAGAAGGAAAATGAATCAGGCCCAGCCCAAAGGACAAGCTTCTTCAACCTCCAGCCATCCCTGTTCTAAAAAACGCGCGCTTCTTTGCCTTGTTCAAACATACTGATTCTTTGAGTTTTAGCACAAACTTATAACACAAAAAATGTCAAGCATCAAGTCACGAATCCATACATACCAAGAACTCGATTTAACTCTCAGAAATGAGAGAGAATTTCTTCTCCCCCAATTCCTGACCTAATTTTTTTTTCTAATGTTCAGGTTCCAAATTCTCTTAACACACACAATATAAATGAAAAGTGAGGATACAGGTAGCTTCAGGGGCATGAATAGAATATAACTTCTTCACAAACCTAAGCCTAAATATGCTTGGATAGAGAGATAGAAGTTCAAGAACTTACCTGTTCAGCTTGAAACATGTACAACAATGGAGGTACTTTCAATGCAATGTGAGGACTTGTATAGCTTGCTTGAAGTTCAGGGATGCTTCTCCAATGCTTGGTGTGCTTTGAATCTTGCTATATCAAGCTACAGAAGTCAACCTGCAAGAGAGAAAAGTGAAAATGGCAAATGATGTTAGGGATGTTACAGTTCGTGTCCAATGCTTGGGGTAGTTTGTATAGGTGGTAGGGAGTGTGTATGAAGTGGTTTGGATGAAAATGCACGATGGAAATGAGCTGGCCAAGTCAAAGTGCATAATGCCCTGTTTTGTGCAGCAAGATGGTGTTTCTGTGTTTAAGGAGGTATTGGAGGTGGTTGGCTCGTGTTTCAGCTCAATTATGATTTTTGGAATGTGTTCAACAAGTTTGCTTAGGCTTGTGTTTGCAGGAATGAGAGTTGGTGTTCAAAATGCCAAGTTTCTTCCTATGTAAGCAAAAGTTGCCAAGTTGGTTTACAAGCTTATGCAGGCCCCCTAAACATGCTGCAAAGTTAGTCTTGATCGGTGGGATTAGTTCCATAACTTGTGCCTCAGATATTTGCATTGTACTTCTTTGATTCATGTTTTGACATAAAGCCATGCTTTACAAGAATAGATAAGTCACTTTTTCCAAATATGGCTTAATTCTTCATGTAATGTCCAAATGCACAAAATAATGCTAGAACACAATGGATTGGCATTTAATTATTGAGTGTAAATGAGATTAGAGGCCTGTAACTAGCTTGCACATGCTGATTTCAAAAATGCCCAAGTTATGAACATGCATTTGGCCATGAATCAAAGTGACTTTTTCCCATATTGACAAATGCGATTCTCCCTAACCACAAGGGTGTTTGAGAAGTTCTTGGACAATTTGGAAAGCTTGGAATGAGTACTACAATCCATCTTTGTAATTCAAGTTAAAAATTCCAAGTGGAAGCATGTGAAAAATGGTCATGAAGTTAGGCAAAAATCCTGCCTAAAATAGGTCAAAAAATTTCTAAGTTAAGAATGTTTTGCACCCCTATTCCAAAAATCATAACTTGAGCTACAAGCTTCTTTTGAGGAAACTTTGTGAATAAAAGTTGTAGATTTTGCAATTGACTATAACTTTCATGTTTTGAGTTTTGCTTGAATCCAAATGTATCTTGATGAAAAATGGGACAAAGTTAGGAAAAAATTAGGAATTTCCATAACTTAGAAAAATTCTAAGTTATGAAATTTCTTCATTTTAAACCCTAATTTGTAATTCTTGATTTCTTGATGAACTAGTTTCATAATTTGACATGTCTTGATGAAAAATGAATCTTGACACTTGATTTTGACCAAAAAGTCAAAGTTTGACTTTTCAGTATACAGTAAAAAATTGATCAGTTGACTGGAAAATTCATCTGTCAATCTTGTGCATTTGGGATCTTTTGAACTTGTTGAATATGTCAAGACCATGTAATTGAGTCCTTGAGTCCATATGTGAGCTTGGTTTGCCATTGGCTAGGTCAAACAGTCAAAAATTGCCTTTGTGCAGTCAAAACCCTAAAAATGACCATTTTGCCCTTTTGGTGATCTGATCAAATTTCTTGTGGAATTGTGATCCAAACTTGATCAAATGGTCCATATGAGTTCATAATGTTGATGTGGGTCAAAAATCATGAGGTTTGATTGTCAATTGGCCACAGTTGACTTTTTTTCCCCAATACAGCTGATTTCTAGGTCAACTGTCCACTTGACTGGGCAAAGATTGGAATCAAGGCTTGAAACTTGGTATGGAGAAACTTGTGAGTCCAACATGAAACATGAAAGTAATTTTGGGCACTTTAGGTCAAAACATCTTTGTGCAAACTCAAACCCTAATTTGGGTTAACAGTGCAAGGAGGGGTCTTGAGCAGAGCAAACCCTAACTTGATCTTGAGCTCCAAGGGTCTTGTGATGAGAAAATGTTGAGGAAATGGGAGGGCAAATTTTGGGGTACAACAGTTGCCCCTATTCAATCTTCTTAGACCTGAGGATGTAGATTGGCTTGCGTGCCTTTCGTAATCCGAAGGTGGAAGATGATTGAACACTAGAGTGCCCAGAAATTTGCACTCGCATAGTGGAGTATCAGTAATGTGATGACGGGAATGGGCTTACAGATGCCATTTGGAGAGATGATGGATAGGAGGATGGGCTTACAGATGCCATCTGGACGTGTGACAGAACCTTGTCGGGAATGGGCTTATAGATGCCATTTGGAGGTGTTGATCACGTAAGAGATTCCTTAGCGAGAACTTGCGTACTCTGAGAAAGGAAGATGGTTTCCTGGCTTGCTACAGGTGTTGATCTTCAGTCTCTTTATGCAGATATGCCCTGGCTAGATACAGGTATCGAATCTACAATCCAACGCTCACAGATATGCTCTGGCTAGATACAGGAATCGAATCTGGAACATCAAAAGGTTGCTTACAGACGTGCCCTGGCTGGATACAGGTATCGAATCTCTAAACTCTTCATGTAGATATGCCCTGGCT
This sequence comes from Vicia faba, assembly GCA_948472305.1. Classification (NCBI taxonomy): domain Eukaryota; kingdom Viridiplantae; phylum Streptophyta; class Magnoliopsida; order Fabales; family Fabaceae; genus Vicia; species Vicia faba. The sequence continues at coordinate 229,511,165 of OX451736.1, read as the reverse complement.
AGATACAGGTATAGAATCTACAATCAATCACTCACAGATATGCCCTGGCTAGATACAGGTGTCGAATCTGGAAATTATCGTCCACAGATGTGCCCTGGCTGGATACAGGAATCGGATCTGGAATTGGTCGTCTACAGGTGTGCCCTGGCTGGATACAGGAATCGGATCTGGAATTGCGATAATTGATAGTAATCATTTTTAGATTGAACTTTTTCCTGAAAAGGCAAAACGTTAGCTGTATGCAATGTCATGATGTCATGATGCTCAAAATGAGACAGTGTTGTATGCACTTTATCATGTATGTAAGCAGGATGTATGAAATGTGAAATGTCTATGAATGTATTTTTGTCTCGGAAAATAAATCGTTGATGAGTGCCGGGGACTTGTTGAATCCTGGGCTTGATGTTGAAGAGTAAGGTTCTTCGCTTCCGCTGGGGATGATGGTTGCAAGAATAAACCGGTAGGAGAAAATAACTCCGTTGGGGAATAAACTTGTTGGAGAGGTTACTCTGAGGGGAATTACTCTGTGGGAAGAGATACTTCGCTGAGGTTTTTATGAGAGCTCCTCTGGGGATTCCACTGATAAGTTATTTTGGGGAATTTGATGAACTCCGCTGGGGATAGGAAGAACTTTGCCGAGGACGATCCTTCCGTGGTAATTAGCTGAGGATAACCCAGTTATAAGCCCTGATGGGAAATAACCTTTGAATGAAACCGGGGAGATGCGTTCGTACTCTGCAGGGGATAAGCTTCCAGAATCTACTGGGGATAAGCTTCAGAATCTACTGGGGAAGACTATTCATCTTTCCTGGGGAAACTTTTCAGACTGCACTGGGGGAATGGCTCCACTGGGGTGTCTGTATTCCGCCGGGGAACAATCTTATATTAAGACTGTCGAGGATGCTTGCTGAGGAATGTCTATACTCCGCTGGGGAATGTTGAGATCTTCTGGGGATACCCATCTTCCTTAAGGCTGACAGTAGACTAACTCTGCTTGGGGAGAGTACTGCTGACTTGCTAGGGGAATATTGTGCCTTTTTAGGGCTGATGGGAGACCAACTCTGCCTGGGGAGAGTATTGCTGAATCTGGTCCTACTTTGTGGGGAGTGAAGGTATTCTGGTTACGTTCTTCATCCGAACCTACCTTGGTACCTTGGTGGACAGAGCAACTAGATCGCTTAGATAACTCTAAATTGCCCCTGTTTCTGATGTCACCTGTAATTAGTCTTTTGTTTCGTATGCAGTTATTTATGAACAACAATTAATGTCAAATGCATATATCAAAAATGAACATTGGACATTCTTTGCAAAAACAAAATAGAAAAAGGGAAAACGATGGGTAATTTGTCTGAAAAATTGAACTTGTATTGATTTTGAAATTTGCCTGTAAATAGGCGTTTATGTACAAGAGGCTGACGTACTAGTAAGAGAACGCCGTCGAGCAAAATAGAGTTTATACAATTTTGTGAAAAGGGAACAAAACAGCTATGTGAAAAATAATCCCATTGGGTTCCAGCTCTGCTATCGTCTTTATGTCTTCGAGCATCTCATCACTCTGCTGCTTAGTTGAAGATGAAGCTGATTGATTGGCGACGTCTGAGCCCGATAGTTGATGCTGAATTCTGGATGCAAGGTGATCCAATGAGACATAGTATTACGCTTTATCCCTAACTTTTTCCTGGACCTCCCTTTCGGGTTTTCAGTCCACCGGGATACCCATTTTTGCCCAAGCCGCCTTTTCAGGTTTTCGACTTGTCGGGTGTACAGATTTTTTTCATTTCATCCCTTATTTTTGCCCGAACCCTTTTGGTTCGCCGGGAAGCCCTTATTTTTGCCTAGGTGTGTCAACCTAGCGGGTCTTTTATCACGCGTAGTATCTTTTTACTATGTCTGCATTGGCAGGGTGAGGAAGGTCGTCACCATTCATGGTGGTTAGAATCATAGCTCCTCCTGAGAAGATATGTTTAACCATAAATGGCCCTTCGTACGTAGGGGTCCATTTTCCCCTGGGATCACTTTGAGGAAGAATGATGCGCTTGATTACCAGGTCTCCGACTTGATACTCTTGTCGTCTGACCTTCTTGTTAAATGCCCTGATCATCCGTTTTTGGTACATTTGACCCTGACAAATAGCAGTGAGTCTCTTTTCATCAATTAGATTTAATTGATCAAGCCGAGTCTGGATCTAGTCATCCTCGCTCAAACCTGCATCCTTCATTATTCGGAGAGAGGGTATCTGGACTTCAATAGGCAAGACTGCCTCCATACCATAGACCAAGGAAAAGGGAGTTGCCCCTGTTGACGTCTGTGCTGAGGTACGGTACCCATGAAGAGCAAATGGTAACATTTCGTGCCAATCTTTATAGGTCACTGTCATCTTCTGCACAATCTTCTTGATATTCTTATTCGCCGCTTCCACAACCCCGTTCATCTTCGGCCGGTAAGGTGAAGAGTTATGGTGCTGTATCTTGAATTGCTCGCAGAGCTCAGTGATCATCTTGTTGTTAAGATTGGTACCATTGTCCGTAATGATCCTTTCAGGTACACTGTATCGACAGATCAGGTTGTGCCGAATGAACCGTGCCACGACGTTCTTGGTAACGGTAGCGTAAGAAGCTGCTTCAACCCACTTTGTGAATTAATCAATTGCTACTAGGATGAAGCGGTGCCCGTTAGATGACGTAGGTCTGATCTCGCCGATCATATCAATGCCCCGCATTGCAAAAGGCCAAGGTGCTGTCAAGACGTTCAGAGGAACCAGAGGAATTCCCTTCCTGCCGTTTCTGCTAACTCTATAGATCATTAAAGCTATTTTGCTTCTATCTATGCTTTTAGCAAGGAACTTCTGGAAACTGTGATCATACTCCTTGATGATCTCATCAGCGTTGTTGGGAGTTTCAGAAATTGGTTCCTTCTGAGAGTTTTGTAAAGTATTTTCTAATTTTGAAATTTTAATTCTCAGCTCAGAATTCTCCAATTTAAGACTCTCAGTCTTATTAGAGTCAGATTCAAGATTCCTTTTCAGGTCTCTGAATTTAACTCTAATCTGCTGATACCTTTCCAGAATTTCATTAAGGCTTTCAACAAGTTCAGCCTTGGTAAAATTAACAGCAAAGTCAGGAAATACCTCTTCAGTATCTGATTCTGAGTCTGATTCAGAAGCTTCACTATCTTCTGAAATGTTGGCCATGAGAGTTATGTTTGCTCTCTCATCATCTGATTCTGAGTCAGCTTTAGACGAGTCAGAGTCATCCCATGTAGCCATGAGACTTTTCTTCTTTTCTCTTCCAAACTTCTTTTTGGGCTTTTCCCTCTAAAGCTTTGGGCAGTCACTCTTGTAGTGTCCTTGCTCATTGCACTCATAGCAGATGATGTCCTTGGTGTTTGGCTTTCTGCTTCCTGAGGAGCCTTCAGATCTCTTGTATCCAGAGGAAGAATCTGTCCTTCTGTATCTGGAAGAAGACTCGTTCTGATCAGATCTTCTGGGATTCCTGAACTTCCTTTGCCTCTGCTTCCACAGTTGATTCACTCTTCTGGAGAGGAGGGAGAGTTTGTCTTCTTCTGATGAGGATCCATCAGATGTTTCTTCAACTGCCTACAAAACTTTAGACTCAGATTTTTTGTTAGATTTTAATGCTAAAGGCTTACCTTGCTTCTGGGGTTCATCAGCTTCTAGCTATATCTCATGACTTTTGAGGGAGCTGATAAGTTCCTCCAGAGAAATTTTGTTGAGATCTTTTGCTAGCTTTAGAGCTGTAACTATTGGCCTCCACTGCTTGGGTAAGCTTCTGATGATTTTCTTGACGTGATCAGCAGTAGAGTAACCTTTGTCCAGAACCTTGAGACCAGCTACCAGGATCTGGAATCTTGAGAACATTGTTTCAATGGATTCACTTTCTTCCATTTTGAACGCCTCATACTTCTGAATGAGCGCCAGAGCTTTAGTTTCTTTGACCTGAACGTTTCCCTCATGCGTCATTCTGAGTGAGTCAAACATGTTCTTTGCTATGTCTCTGTTGGAGATCTTTTCATATTCAGCACACGAGATGGCGCTGAGAAGGATGGTTCTGGCCTTGTGGTGATTCTTGAAGTCACACTTTTGTTGGTCAGACATTGTTTTCCTATCAATCTTCTGACCGCTTGCATTCACAGGGTGCGTGTATCCATCTGTCACCATGTCCCACAGATCAGCATCATGTGCCAGAAAGAAGCTTTCAATTCTGTCTTTCCAGTAATCAAAATTTTCTCCATCAAAGACTGGAGGTTTGCCGCTGAATCTGTCTCTGTCCTCATGTTGTCATTGCTGGTGTGAGAATAATTTCCTGCCATTGTGTTTTTCTGACGCTGGATCTTGTACTGACACGGTTAAGTGTTTTAGCTCAGAACTAGGCGCTCTGATGCCAATTGAAGAAGTGAAAAACACAAGAAGGGGGGGTTGAATTGTGAAACTGAAAATCAATGCAATGAACACGATATTTTTATCCTGGTTCGTTTGATCTCAAACTACTCCAGTCCACCCGTCAAGGTGATTTCGCCTCTCTCCAACGAGGTCTTAATCCACTATATTCAACTGAATATTACAATCTGCTTTAACAACTTCTAAAGCCTTCTTGATGCAAACCACAACCCGGTTTGTCAAGGAAACACTTTCTTACAAAGAAGAGAAATAGGTGTGTGAATGTTTTCTACAAAACTGTTTATCACAACTGTGATATTACACAACTTAAGCTTATGAAACTAGATTGTTAAAATATAATTGAGTAAGGAATTATGGAGCTTTTTAGCAAACTGAGAATGAGAAGATGATGAATAGCTTTTAGGCGTGTAATATGATGTAGAGCATTAGCCAATTCAATCTTCATTGTCTTGTTTATATAGCACTGAAATTTGTTGAACGTTGGAGCAATAATCTTGATTCAATGCCAATAACAAACTTTCCTTATTAAGCAGATCTTGTCTGGAATGATGTCGTTGGTAATAATTCGCTTTGAATGCACAGTACCGTTGCTACTTAAAGCGTGTTCTGGCTTTGGCTCATTCTGACTCTGCTTAAGTGCTGATGAACTGTTGTTGTCTTTATCAGAGTGTTGAGCGCAGTTCTGTTCATCAAGCTTCAGCATAAGCGTGAGTTGTTCTTCTGATTCTGGTATTCTGATATAGCATCTTCTGATGCTGATGTTGATATCCAATATTCTGATGCAGATTACGATGCACTCTTGCTGATACCTATCAGAGTTTCTGTAAACCAGAAAGGTAATTTTTAGGTAGCAAATAGTTCTTACATGAATCACATAATTAATATATCATTTCATTTTGTTATCATAAAAACTTAAACTTAGGGTAGTAGATTCAAACTTTGTTCTAACAATCTCCCCCTTTTTGATGATGACAAAAACTAGATATTTTTAATTGAAAATAACGTGAAAAAGTATCAGAGATAACTAAATGATAAGATGTATTAGAGTAAGAGGTTATCAAAGATAAGGGATAAAGAGATATCAGAGTTGAGAGATACTCCCCCTGAATTTATTACTTCCCTTTTTAATTCCAAGAGTTCTTCAGGATCAGATTTTTATTGCCTTTCTTTGAACATCAGAATATCAGAGTTTTGACTATCAGAAGCTTTAGATCAGAATGTCAGAGCAGAGCTTCAGATCAGAGTATCAGAGCTTTGCTTCGGGTCAGAGTGTCAGAGCTTTGGTCTTCAGAATATCAGAGAGCATTCTTGTACCTGTAGACTTAAGCAAAAACAGAAAACATATTCAAGTATATCAGAGTTAGAATGTTTGAGATTTTCTGTCTTAGTAATCCGTTATTGAAAAATATCATTCTTGTTCTCCCCCTTTTTGTCAGCAATCAAAAAGTGTAAGTGATGTGCTAAAACATTTAGATCAGAAAAACTTGTCATATTAAAATAGTCAAAGCAAGACAAAACAGTACAGAAGATATGCAAAGAAAACATGAAAATGGAATGAATGAAAATCTAAGGTTGGGGAGGAAGGCGTGTGAACAGAGTCTCCAGCATTGCTTTAATCTGATCAGCAGTCTTATTCTGCTTGTGCACCATGCTGACTACTGTGTCTATCTTGCTATCCTGCACATCCATCCTTTCTTTCATCTTCTGGTCATTTTCATCCATCCTTTGCTGCAGACGGATATCATTCAGCTTCAGCTCTTCCAGAGTCTGCCTGTCCAAGGCAGCTTGAGAAACATCAGAAGCAGGGAGCTTCTGAGAGCTTTCTGCAACATCTTCAGCTTGACTGGCTTCAGCTTGAATAGTCTGATCTTCTTCTGGCTGCACCTTTGAAGCTGGACGCTTCTCAGACCATGGCTCACTATCCAGAAGGAGCACGTCTTCTTTCAGCAGCTGACTTCCAACTTCATTCAGAAGCTTGCTGAAATTCTGCTGTGCTTGCTCATAGTTGATGTCTTGCAATTTTAGAGCTTCAGCATGTACCCAAATTCTGAATTGTGACCAGAGCTGGTCAGAGGCAGCTGGATCAATCATTCCAGGACAGACTTGCTTCAGAGAAGCAATCCACTGCTGCAAACCTGTTTCAAAATTCATAATACCAGAGCCAACATCTGGCTGTTTTGGTTTTGGAATGGCTATTTTATTTTTCAGATCAGCAAGACGGTCAAGGATAGTTAAATCTATGAAGGTCCTGCTGGGGTCTTCTGTGGTTTGTTTGGGAGCTGTTTGTTTGGGAGATGGAGTGGGTGAATCATAAATAATGATTGGACTGTTTGGGGTTTTGGGAGTATTTGGTGGTGTGGTTTCAGGAGAGGATGGCAGCTGGGCCATTGTTACAGTTGTTCCACATGGCAGCTGGATTGCCAGAGGTTGTGGTTCAGAGGATTGAGGAGAATGAGGTTCAGAAGGTGGAGGAGATGGAGTTTCAGAATGATGAAACTCAGGTTGAGGTGATGGTGGAGAAATTTCTGGTTGAGGAGAGGGAGAAGGAATTGCTGGTTGTGGAGAAGGAGGAGGAATTTGTGGTTGTTCAGGAATATGTGGTTCTTCTGGAATGGGTGAGAGAGGTTGTTCTGGTTGAGGAGATTTGGCAATATCTGGTTCAGTGTTTGGATTATTGGGAAGGTTATCAGAAGCACGTTGATCAATGTCAGACAGAACTTTGTCAAGTGCTGATGTTGTTGAAATTGTTGGTTTGGGATGTTTGGTGCGGGGTCTTCTGAGTTGTAGTGCCTCAGAAGGGTCATCTTCTGGTTCGGTTTCATCTATTGTTGGGATGGGGATTGGGATTCTATGAGAAGTTGGAGTTGGGATTGATGTTGGAATAGCATAAGAATTTAAAACAGAAGCAGCAGATAAATTACCTCTTTTCTTGGGTGTCTGCTGGGATGTTCCTTCTGAAGGTGCCTTCCTTTTCTTCGTCTTCTTCAGTGTAACTTCTGGTTGAGGTTGGTGCAGATCTTTGATATTCAGTGGGATCTGTACCATCAGCCTTGCACGCGTCTAGGTATCTGAGAACCACCACTGGTTTAGATTCTATCTCAGAAAATAATGGAAAGTCACTCAGTGGGACTCTTCTGCTGGTGATGTCAGCAATAGGAGTAACGCTGGGTTCCTTTCTGATATTCTCTATTAACTTCATTTTCTTCAGATTCTTCGTGTTCAGAGGCTTCCCAACCGTTGGTTCAATGGTGCTTAACTCTTGAGCTTCTATCAGGTGCTCTATCAGCCTATTCTCAGTCAGAATATCTGATATCAACCTTCCAAAGGGTATCCAATCCCTCTTTGTTCTTTCTTCTTCCCTGGTTTCCTTCACGCTTGTTCTGAGGTGATTAAACAGAAGATAAGCCAAGTTGATTTTTACCTTCTGATTGATAAAATAGATCAGAAACTACTGATCTATATTTATGTAATCAGGGGAACTAGTTGGCTTCCTATGATTAAAACACCCTAGAATTATATTCCCCCAAACTCTGTGGTGATCCTTTAGATCTCTGATCTTGCTGCTGGGCACCCCATGGGTGAAAATCCTTTCTGCTATGACACCCACGTCAGAGCATCTTTCAGCCATATCAATACAGCGGACGCCACCGCCACTGTAACCAATCAATTTTGCTATGTGATCCTCAGTGATCACAATCTTCTTCCCCATTATGTAGGAGGTGACTTGATGCGTTCAAGCAGTTGCATGAATCCAGAACTCCTTGACTAACATTGGGAATGTTGGTCCAACCAAACTGTCAAAATACCTTTCCCATTTCTGTGCCCTAACTTCTTCTGTCAAGTCAAAGCCATTCTCTTTCAGACTGCCAAAATCAATAATCAGTTCAGATAACACTTCAAGATTCTTCACTGGAGTAAGGAGTGTTCTGAATGGAACTTGGTACTGTTCAGAGGAAGCTTTCTTCTGAGAACCTGCAGAAGCACTGCTAGAGGTTGCCATGTTCACACTTAGGGTTTTTCTGAGAAAACTGAGAAAAAGGGTTTAAGGTTGAAAGAGATGAACACAGAGAAAATGCAGAAGATATTTGAGAGATAATGAGAAACTGTAAAAGGTTAATGTGAGAAATTAACGTTCTTAAATAGATTTCAGAATATTTTGAAAGAGTAAACGTTTTCAAGAAAGAGAAATAAAATCATGATTACATTTTAAAAACATGATTACTTTCATTTAATGCTTGCTGATTTTGGGGGATTTGAGAAAGATACTTGAAACGGTTACCAGACATGTGTCTCAATGCACCCAATCAGCGTTTTGTCTTCTCAGAAGCGTGCACGCGTTCTGCTTTAGAGATTTGCTGATGATTGGATGACACTTGTTTGATTTAGTGATCAGCACGTCTATCCTTGAGCTGAAACGCTCAGATCTTTAAGACTAGCATCTGATACAATCTGCATGTTTTATCTTTCTGAAAAGAGATTGATCAGAAGTTCACAGTAAAACAAATACATTCTGAAGATAAATATATGGAATTAAAACATTTTCACTCTGGGCAGATTTTCATGCTGAGATGTTTCAGAATGAAATTGAACCTATCTTCAGAAAGGGGTTTAGTGAAGATATCAGCCCATTGAAGGTCTGTATCTATAAACTTTAAGTTCAAAATTCCTTTATGAATATAGTCCCTAATGAAGTGATGTTTTATTTCTATATGCTTAGCTCTAGAATGTAAAATGGGATTCTTACTTAAGCAAATAGCAGAAGTATTGTCACAAAGTATAGGGATGTTACTCTCAAAAATCTGGAAGTCTTCAAGCTGACTTTTCATCCAGAGCATTTGTGTGCTACATCCTGCTGCTGCTATGTACTCAGCTTCTGCTGTTGATAGCGCAATTGTGGATTGCCTTTTGCTGGACCAAGAGATCAGATTTTCTCCAAGAAACTGGCAGCTTCCAAAAGTACTTTTACGCTCTACTCTGTCTCCAGCAAAGTCAGCATCGCAGTAGCCTACTAAACTGTAATCACTGGATTTTCTATAAAACAAACCCAGATTAGTAGTACCTTTCAGATACTTGAAAATTCGCTTAATAGCTGTTAAGTGAGATTCTCTAGGATCTGATTGGAATCTAGCACAAATACATACGCTGAATAATATATCAGGTCTTGAAGCTGTCAGATAAAGGAGAGAACCAATCATACCTCTGTAGACTTTCTGTTCTACATTTTTGCTTACCTCTTCTCTTTCCAGAATGCACGTGGGATGCATTGGAATCTTTGATGGCTTACATTCTGAGAGGTCAAATTTCTTCAGAATATCTCTGATGTATTTGCTCTGATGAATGTAAGTTCCCTCTGGAGTTTGATTGATCTGAATTCCTAGAAAGAATTTCAGTTCCCCCATGAGGCTCATCTCAAATTCTGCCTGCATACAATTAGCAAATTTTCTTCCAAGAGAAGGATTAGTAGAACCAAAAATAATATCATCAACATAAATTTGACAGACTAAGATGTCATTCTTAACTGATTTACAGAATAAGGTAGTGTCCACCTTCCCTCTGGTGAATTCATTTTCTAACAGAAAGTTACTTAGTCTTTCATACCAAGCTCTGGGAGCTTGTTTCAGACCATATAGTGACTTCTTAAGTTTGAAAACATGTTCTGGATGTTTTGTATTTTCAAAACCAGGGGTTTGGTGCACATAAACCTCTTCTTCTATATAACCATTTAAGAATGCACTTTTGACATCCATCTGATACAGAGTGATGCCTCTATTAACAGCAAATGAAATTAAAAGTCTGATAGATTCTAACCTGGCGACTGGAGCAAAGGTTTCTGTATAGTCTATCCCCTCTTGCTGACTATAACCTTGTGCAACCAGTCGTGCTTTGTTTCTGATGACTTCACCTTGTTCATTTAGCTTGTTTCTGAAGACCTATCTTGTTCCAATGATGTTGAATCCTTTTGGTCTGGGAACAAGATCCCATACGTCATTTCTGGTGAATTGATTCAGCTCTTCTTGCATTGCCAGAATCCAGTCATTATCCATAAGTGCTTCATCAATAGAAGAAGGTTCAATCAGAGACACAAGTCCCATGAGGGTTTCTTCAGAGTTTCTGAAGCTTGCTCTTGTTCTGATTGGATCTTCCTTTCTTCCTAAGATAGTCTCTTCTGGGTGATCCAAGCTGCTTCTGGGTAATCTCTTCTGAGGTTGATCAGCAGCTGTTGTAGGATTTCTAGCAGTGCTCCTTTCAGACGTTGAAGGAGTGTCTGTGTTGAGAGCTTCTGATGACTTGTCTTCAGAACCTGTAAATTCAATTTCCATACCTGCAAAAACTTCATTCTGCTTTGACTTTTCAGAGTCAAGCTTATCATCAAAACGAACACTGATTGATTCTTCCACAATTTGTGTTTCTGTATTGTATACTCTGTACCCTCTTGAGCGTTCAGAGTATCCTAACATGATACACTTCTGTGCTTTAGAGTCAAACTTGTTCAAATAATTCTTTGTATTTAACATAAAACAGGTACATCCAAATGGATGAAAATATGAAATATTGGGCTTTCTGTTCTTCCACAATTCATATGGAGTCTTTTCCAGAATAGGTCTTATTGAGATTCTATTCTGAATATAGCACGCTGTGTTTATTGCCTCTGCCCAGAAGATCTTAGCAACGTTTGTCTCATTGATCATGGTTCTGGCCATTTCTTGCAATGTTCTGTTCTTTCGTTCTACAACTCCATTTTGTTGGGGAGTTCTAGGACAAGAGAAATCATGCAGAATGCCTCTGTCATTAAAGAATGACTCAAAATCTTTGTTTTCAAACTCTCCACCATGATCACTTCTGACTTTAACGATTCTAAGATCCTTTTCATTCTGAACTTGGTTACAGAAGGTAACAAACACAGAGTGTGACTCGTCCTTGTGTCTTAATAACTTTACCCATGTCCATCTGCTATAGTCATCTACGATTACTAACCCATACTTCTTGCCACTGACTGAAGCAGTTTTAACTGGTCCAAATAAGTCAATGTGCAGAAGTTCTAATGGCTTAGAGGTAGAAACAACATTTTTAGATTTAAAAGAAGGTTTTGCAAACTTGCCTTTCTGACATGCTTCACACAGAACATCTGAATTGAACTTCAAATTAGGAAGTCCTCTGACCAGATTGAGTTTGTTAATCTGAGATATTCTTCTCATACTAACATGCCCCAATCTTCTGTGCCAGATCCACTGCTCGTTGTTAACAGACAGAAGGCACTTTACGTTCTGACTTTTTAGTTCAGAAAGTTTGATTTTGTAAATGTTGTTTTTCCTCTTTCCATTAAACAGGATAGTCCCATCTTTCTGACTAACAGCTTTACATGATCTTTGATTAAAGATTATATCATAACCGTTATCACTTAATTGACTTATGGATAACAGATTATGCATTAGTCCATCTACTAGCAGAACATTATTAATAGAGGGAAGATTTCCATTACCTACAGTTCCAGAGCCAATGATCTTTCCCCTCTGATTGCCTCCAAAGCCAACGTGGCCTCCGGGCTTAAGTTCCAGGCTTTGGAACATATGCCTTCTTCCCGTCATGTGTCGCGAGCAGCCAGAGCCCAGGTACCATGACTGGTGTTTCTGATTTGCTGCTAAAGATATCTGCAACATGTATTATTTTATCCTTAGGTACCCAGATTTTCTTGGGTCCTGATTTGTTAGATTTACCAAAACTCTGGTTGAATTTTGGTTTCATAGAGTACTTACTGCTAGTGTATTTAATATCATGTGTGTGACCATACACAAAATGTGAATTCAGAGGAGTGTGTTTAATGGTTAAATCCATGACATTCTTTGGTGTAGGAACCTTACCTTGGTATCCTATTCCCTTCCTGCCGTTTCTGCTAACTCCATAGATCATTGAAGCTATTTTGCTTCTATCTATGCTTTTAGCAAGGAACTTCTGGAAACTGTGATCATACTCCTTGATGATCTCATCAGCGTTGCTGGGAGTTTCATAAATTGGTTCCTTCTGAGAGTTTTGTAAAGTATTTTCTAATTTTGAAATTTTAATTCTCAGCTCAGAATTCTCCAATTTAAGACTCTCAGTCTTATTAGAGTCAGATTCAAGATTCCTTTTCAGGTCTCTGAATTTAACTCTAATCTGCTGATACCTTTCCAGAATTTCATTAAGGCTTTCAGCAAGTTCAGCCTTGGTAAAATTAACAGCAAAGTCAGGAAATACCTCTTCAGTATCTGATTCTGAGTCTGATTCAGAAGCTTCACTATCTTCTGAAATGTTGGCCATGAGAGCTATGTTTGCTCTCTCATCATCTGATTCTGAGTCAGCTTCAGACGAGTCAGAGTCATCCCATGTAGCCATGAGACTTTTCTTCTTTTCTCTTCCAAACTTCATTTTGGGCTTTTCCCTCTGAAGCTTTGGGCAGTCACTCTTGTAGTGTCCTTGCTCATTGCACTCATAGCAGATGATGTCCTTGGTGTTTGGCTTTCTGCTTCCTGAGGAGCCTTCAGATCTTCTGTATCCAGAGGAAGAATCTGTCCTTCTGTATCTGGAAGAAGACTCGTTCTGATCAGATCTTCTGGGATTCCTGAACTTCCTTTGCCTCTGCTTCCACAGTTGATTCACTCTTCTGGAGAGGAGGGAGAGTTCGTCTTCTTCTGATGAGGATCCATCAGATGTTTCTTCAACTGCCTGCAAAACTTTAGACTCAGATTTTTTGTTAGATTTTAATGCTAAAGGCTTACCTTGCTTCTGGGGTTCATCAGCTTCTAGCTCTATCTCATGACTTCTGAGGGAGCTGATAAGTTCCTCCATAGAAATTTTGTTGAGATCTTTTGCTAGCTTTAGAGCTGTAACCATTGGCCTCCACTGCTTGGGTATGCTTCTGATGATTTTCTTGACGTGATCAGCAGTAGAGTAACCTTTGTCCAGAACCTTGAGACCAACTACCAGGATCTGGAATCTTGAGAACATTGTTTCAATGGATTCACTTTCTTCCATTTTGAACGCCTCATACTTCTGAATGAGCGCCAGAGCTTTAGTTTCTTTGACCTGAACGTTGCCCTCATGCGTCATTCTGAGTGAGTCAAACATGTTCTTTGATGTGTCTCTGTTGGAGATCTTTTCATATTCAGCATACGAGATGGCGCTGAGAAGGATGGTTCTGGCCTTGTGGTGATTCTTGAAGTCACGCTTTTGTTGGTCTGACATTGTTTTCCTATCAATCTTCTGACCGCTTGCATTCACAGGGTGCGTGTATCCATCTGTCACCTTGTCCCACAGATCAGCATCATGTGCCAGAAAGAAGCTTTCAATTCTGTCTTTCCAGTAATCAAAATTTTCTCCATCAAAGACTGGAGGTTTGCCGCTGAATCTGTCTCTGTCCTCATGGTTGTCATTGCTGGTGTGAGAATAATTTCCCGCCATTGTGTTTTTCTGACGCTGGATCTTGTACTTACACGGTTAAGTGTTTTAGCTCAGAACTAGGCGCTCTGATGCCAATTGAAGAAGTGAAAAACACAAGAAGGGGGGGTTGAATTGTGAAACTGAAAATCAATGCAATGAACACGATATTTTTATCCTGGTTCGTTTGATCTTAAACTACTCCAGTCCACCCGTCAAGGTGATTTCGCCTCTCTCCAACGAGGTCTTAATCCACTATATTCAACTGAATATTACAATCTGCTTTAACAAGTGATAAAGCCTTCTTGATGCAAACCACAACCCGGTTTGTCAAGGAAACACTTTCTTACAAAGAAGAGAAATAGGTGTGTGAATGTTTTCTACAAAACTGTTTATCACAACTGTGATATTACACAACTTAAGCTTATGAAACTAGATTGCTAAAATATAATTGAGTAAGGAATTATGGAGCTTTTTAGCAAACTGAGAATGAGAAGATGATGAATAGCTTTTAGGCGTGTAATATGATGTAGAGCATTAGCCAATTCAATCTTCATTGTCTTGTTTATATAGCACTGAAATTTGTTGAACGTTGGAGCAATAATCTTGATTCAATGCCAATAACAAACTTTCCTTATTAAGCAGATCTTGTCTGGAATGATGCCGTTGGTAATAATTCGCTTTGAATGCACAGTACCGTTGCTACTTAAAGCGTGTGCTGGCTTTGGCTCATTCTGACTCTGCTTAAGTGCTGATGAACTGTTGTTGTCTTTATCAGAGTGTTGAGCGTAGTTCTGTTCATCAAGCTTCAGCATAAGCGTGAGTTGTTCTTCTGATTCTGGTATTCTGATATAGCATCTTCTGATGCTGATGTTGATATCCAATATTCTGATGCTGATTACGATGCACTCTTGCTGATACCTATCAGAGTTTCTGTAAACCAGAAAGGTAATTTTTAGGTAGCAAATAGTTCTTACATGAATCACATAATTAATATATCATTTCATTTTGTTATCATCAAAACTTAAACTTAGGGTAGTAGATTCAAACTTTGTTCTAACAGCATCCTTTAAGGAAGCCATCTTCAAAGGAGGGTCTTCAATTACAGTCTCAGCTGACGCCAGTGTCTAAGGCACCTCTTCAAAGTGCTGGAATGGAGTCTCAATGAATTCCCCATCCATTTCTATGTACCGGAACGAGTTAAGGTGGCTGACCATATATTCTTCCTCCCCCTGCACTGTAACAATCTTCCCTGTGACCGGGTATTTAAGCTTCTGATGTAGTGTGGAGGTCACAGCTCTAGCCTTGTGGATCCATGGATGACCCAGCAAACAAGAATAGGATGGACGAATGTCCATCACATAGAAAGTAGAATCAAACACCTGAGAACCAACCCTGATTGGGATGTCAACTTCGCCATGTACCATCCTCTTCGACTCGTCAAAGGCTCGGACAACAATGTTACTAGGCTTGAGCTCTAAACCCTCACAATCCAGCCTGTCTAGGGCCTTCTTGGGTAATACATTCAATGAAGAACCGGTGTCTACCAACACATGGGCAAGAGTAGTGCCCCTGCATTCAATGGAGACCTGCAGGGCGTTGTTATGGTTCTTTCCTTTGGCAGTCAGATCGGCGCCAGAGAAGCCCAATCCATTATCGGCAGTCAAGTTGGCCATACAATCGGTAAATTGATCAGCAGACGTTTCTTGTGGCACATGGGCCATCTTCAGGAAGGAAATCAGGGCCTTGGCATGGGCCTCTGAACACAACAACAATGATAGCATAGAAATCTTTGATTGGGTGTGCCCCAATTGCTCAACTACATTGAAATCACTTTTCTTGATAATCTTGAGGATCTCTTCCATCTCTTGTTGGGAAGCTTCAACACTGGTTGTCTTTGGCGCCTCCGTCATGGCAGGCAAATCAGTAGCAATCCCTTTTCCCGGAGTGTCAGATGACTCGGCAGCAGGGGTAGTAACAGGAACTTGATTAGGAAGGGAAGCAGGCACACTTGCAGGTGTGATGATAAGAGGTTTCTGAATAGCTGGTGGCGCAATGTCTGGTGAGAATAGCCTACCACTGCGAGTAACTTTGGCAGGCCCGGTGATGTTACTGACGCCGGTACTTGTATCAAACTCTTGCTTTACTCCAAGAACATAAACATCTGCCCCATAGTGCCATGGGACAGCTTTGTCAGATGTATAAGGGAGAGGCCCCGGAACAGTGATGATGATAGGAGCAATCTTCTGAGTGGACATGATTTTGACAGGCCTCTTTGAAGGAGCCTTGGGAGGTTTGTTGAAAATAGTGACAATAGAAACTTCTTCAGTAGGGGTAGCAGGAACGACAATCTTCTCGAACAAGATTTCTTTGCTATCCATCAGGCTTTGGATACCTGATTTCAGCAAAGGACAACCAACAGGTGAAACAGCACATAAAAGGTAACCTTTACCACATCCCGGAAATAAACCGGTTAGCAACAGGTTCCTTTTGACGGTCAATAATGGAGTAACAATCTCTTCCACGGAGGCCACATACCGGTCTTCTTCCACAACATTCACTCCATGCTGGGGCATGGGAGCAGTTACAACATTGGGCCTTTCGGGCGCCTCAAACTGTATTTCTTTAGCATCAATAAGGTCCTGAACCTTATTCCTCAGAGCCCAACAATCGTCCGTAGTATGCCCCGGGCTATCAGAGTGATAAGCGCAACGGGCGTTGGGGTTGTATTTTGGAGAAGATGTGTTCACTACCTTCGGAGCTTCTTTGACAGTTACCAGATTGGTTGACAGTAGTTGCGGCAAAATCTGAGACAGGGTCATGCTGAGCCGAGTGTACTGCCTTTTGGGTCTCTCACCTCTTGGTTGGTTATATTGCTGAGAGCAGTAGCAGGCTTTGAAATTACCAACGCGTTGACAGCTTGGCAGCGTTCCGGTTTAACCTGTCTTCTGGGACCGTAAACAGCACTAGCTTCCTTCTTGAAGGGCTTCTTTTTAGTACTCGCGGAGGCACCTTTCTGTATCTTCCCCGACTTGATACCACCTTCTATTCTCTCACCAGTCAGAATGAGATCTGTAAACCCAGCAGAAGAATTACCAATCAGATGGTTGAAGAATGGACCAGACAGGGTCCCTAAGAACATGTCGATAAGCTCACGGTCAGTTAGCGGTGGCTGCACCCTGCCAGCCAGGTATCTCCACTTTTGCACATACTCCTTGAATCCTTCGCCCGTCCCCAGTGACATACCCTGGAGTTGGGTACGCGTGGGAGCGAGGTCGGAATTGTACTGATATTGCTTATAAAATGCAGTAGCCAAGTCCTCCCAGTTTCGAATACTGGCTCCATCCAGCTGATAGAACTATTCGAGTTGAGCCCCTGAAAGGCTATCCTGAAAGAAATGGATCCAAAGGTTCTTTGTCTGCAGTGTAAGGTTGGATCTTCCTTACATATGATCTGAGATGCATCTTCGGGCAGGTTAGCCCGTCATACCTTACAAAAATTGGCACTTTAAACTTCGGGGGGATCACGATTCCAGCAACTAATCCCAAATCTTCGAAATCTAAGCCGGGAACTCTCTGCAGTTCCATAGCTGCCAACCTGTCTTCCAAGCCCTTGTACTTATCATCGGCGGGTGGGTATTGTTGCTCTGAGTAGTCTTCGTCTTCTTCCGCCTCTTCCTCTTCAACTTCGGACTCGGAAGGTACCGCAACCCCTTTGCCTTTACTGGTTCCCTCTTCAGAAGTAGGAGGAAATTCAAGAACTCTTCTGGCTTCACCCTCAAACCTTCTTCATAGGGTAGCCACCCCGATTCTCTTCTTCTTCTTCTTCAAGAGCAAAGTCTTCAACTCTTGTTGACCCTGGGCTAAGCTCATGACCAGCTCTTGAAACTGGGCGTTCTGGACTTGGAGGGCCTTGATAGCTTGTTCGTTAGTAGGCTCGGAAGACATGATGATTGAGTGCTGAAATAAACAGCGAAGAAGATTAAGCAACCTGTAGAAGAAGGGTACCTGTTATGCATATGATGCATGATATGCTTATTTATGCAATGCATTCAAGGATTTAGAAAATTCAAAATTGTTGCAAACAAAAAGAGCACACGTCATATTAATAAGAAGAAATTTTGTTAGTACATAAATGCCCCATGGGCCAAATATTACAAAAAACTTCTCAAGGTAAAAAGACGTTGCGCATCCTCTTTGGTGCGATGTAGGTGTTGAGGGTCTCTTGCTCATGGAGTCGGCGGGTAAGTTCCAAAACCTTCTTCTCACTGGCGTAGAAGCTGGCTTCAAAAGTGTTTCGTTCCTCCTTGAGTTGGATCCAACTCTTCTGAATCTCCTCCCACGATGTAGGCATGTCAGGATATAGGATGGTGTAGGGAACCTCTCCTTCCTTAACGGGCTCTTTAATCAAAGGGAGAACATGAGGATAAGGCATCATTAGACTCTGGGCTCGGGTTAGTACCCACTTGAGATAAGGCTCAAGAGGGACGGAGTTCTTGTGCCCCAGTGTCTTGCTGTCTACCTTGTTAGGCATCCTCCAAGCTCTGATGAATCTTTGGCGAAGTCCTTGCGCATCGTTGTCGAAGTCAAAAACTAGGTCAGGAATCAACATGTCGTGAGGGCCGTCCCTCCGTGCATACCCAAATTGTCTTAAAGCTAGACAAGGGTTGTAGGTAATGCCTCCTTTAATGCCAAGTAATGGAACATTAGGGAACTCTCCATAATGATCGACGATGATGATATTTTCTCTGGACCGAGAACACCAATGTACATCAGAGTGAGTGAGGGTCATCAACCGTTGTGACCACCTTAAACCTTGATCATTCTTCAAGACAGATTGTGGAAGGTGCGAAATAAACCACCTTGCAAGGAGAGGAGTACAACACATGAGAACACCCCTCTTTCTCATTGTTCGTGTGTAAAATGAGTGAAGAATGTCCCCAAGCAATGTTGGTATTGGATTCCGGGATAAGAAGATCTTGACGGCGTTGACATCTATAAGCTGGTCAGGATTTGGGACCAAAACCAACCCATAAACGAGGAGTGCCACAATTTCTTCAAAGGCTTGTAGGTCCAATGAATTCCAACACTCTTGTGCCTTCTCACACAAGAATTTTGCCAAGAAGCCTTTGACACCGCTTCTAGTTTCCCAATGCCCCTTGATGTCAGATGGTTGCAAGTGTAGTGCTTGAGCAACATCCTCAGGCTTTGGTTCTTTTTCGTACCGTTGTAGGGTAGTTGATTAAGAATAGGAATTCTCAGGAGTTGAGAAAATTCCTCCAAAGTGGGCACCAATTGGTAGTCGGGGAATGTGAAACAGTGGTGAAGGGGGTCAAAGAACTGGAACAACACCTTTACCATGTCCTCTTCAATGCTGGTGTTGACTAGGCTGAGCAGTCTACCATGTCTTTCACTGAAGGGAGAGCTTTCCAGAATTTTGGATGTGAGCTCCTTGAGCTGAGGAGGGATTCTCACAAGGTTGACTTGGATAGTTTTCCTGCGAGGAATTTCCATGACCTACAAAACAAGAACAAAGATGAAGATCCAAACCCTTGAAATGGTTAGTGTATGCGTATGATGCTTTATGATGTTTATGATGTATGCACAAACATATGTACAAGCAATTCACACAAAACCCTAGTTTCAGGCTTGCATGGGGTTTCATAGGTAAGTACCCTCTTGAGTGTAGTTGGCTTAAAAACCTGTCCTATAAATAGTAACCGGGTTCTAAGGAGCTCAATATCATTGGATTGTTTTCCATGTTCATTGTTTTGGTTTAGCCACTTAACTAGCGACCAAAATATTCCAAGAAAACAACCCTCAATGAGTGTAGTATCGAGTATCTACCAACTTCGGACTGCACCAAAGCCGGTCATCTCACTATCCCTAATAAAAGGCCAAGATGGTCAAGTAAGGTTCTAGGTCATTAGTGCTTAGTGACATTACTCAGTGGCCCCGTACTCTCCTTGATTGAACTCAAGGGTTACCGGTACTCACAAATATGTCACACTAATATAGCTATTGCTTCAAACGTGTCGGTATACCCTGCATAGTTTCCACAACGTATTGCTATCTATGAATGTTTCCCCAAATCCGGGTGTAGGATTCCAAGCCCAAACAAGAGAACCAAGATGTAAAGCAATCAAAGCAAACAATTAGTCATGCAAGAGGGTGATCTAATCCCAAAGGTTACTCCACTTTAAAAAGAATCCTCAGCAGAGTCGCCAGTTCTGTGATACGGTGGGAGAACTGACTTGGGTTTTGCGTTTGTTTTCGCAAATGTTTCGGTTGAGCAAGAGTCGCCACCGACTTTTTATTTTATCCTAAGGAAAGGTTAAAAAGCACAGCAAAAACCTTTGATATGTTTTCTTGGGTTCGGGGAGTAGATTATAGAAAGGGAAGGTATTAGCACCCTTTCTATCCATGGTTATCCATGGGCTCTTAGTTACTTGCTTAGATCACTTGCCTTTGATTTTCAATTGTTTGAAATGGTGCTTTGTGTGTGGGTTTGAAAATATTTTGAAAAGAGGCCAATGTGGTGGCAACCTTTGTAATGACCCATGTTTGGATGTATACAAAGGTGTATATCTTTTGAAAAGTTTTCAATGTTTTGAAAGTTGTTTTGAAAGTGTGTTGTGATGTGTGGTTTTGAAAAGTAGGCAAGTGTTTTTGCAAGTTTGATTCAAGTAACTAAGAGTTTGTCTACCCCTAAATTTACTCAAAGGTTTTCTCTATGCTTTAACCATTTTAACAATTTTGTTCCACCATTGTATTTGGTGGACAATCTTGTGTTAGGATGTGAACGGGACAGGCGCGGGTCATCGTTTAGACCATGATTGCAATGGTGCCAAGTGTCTTTGGCAACTTTTCCTTTAAGGGACTTGATCATTTTTAGGAAACTTTCGAAAGCGTCATCGAGGGACTATGATCATTTGATATTGTTTTTGTTTTGCCAAAGACACCTAACATGCAACATGGCCCATTATTGAAGGCAACAAGTGGGGTAACCCTAGGGGTGCAAGTGTGATTGGTGTTGTCCATTTTCATGCTTTGTTATCTTTGAGTTAGGTCGAGCTATTTGTTTGGTTGATTTTTGCATACAAACCCTAAGTCTATCATGGCATATTTAGAAAGCTTTTAAATGCAAAATTTTAAAGTCCTAAACTATTACAACATAATTATGGGATGGGGGTACAAATGTTCAAATGGGGATATTTAGCAAGAAAATTTAAATCTAAACTATTACATCCAAATTGAATATACAAATTATTTAATATACAATAATTAAATAAAAATAAAATAAATATGCAAAATGAAAAAATGATTTTTATATGTATGTAAAAATATTTTTCATGTGAGAAATAAACAAAGATAAAAAGGTTATTTTTTGGGTATTTTTCATGTTTAGGGCGAAACCCTAATTTTGCAAATAAAAGGTATTTATTATTTAATATATATACAATGTTTATTAATTATGTACAAAAAATAAATAAAAAGAAAGTATATTGTAAAAAAGTGATTTTTGAGGTTAAATATTAATAAAAATAAAAATGTATTATTTTTATGTTTTTTCCCTAAAAATTCTAATAAATATATAAGTATCTATATTATTTACTAAATATATTAAATATGTACAAATATAAAATATTTATTATTTATAAAAAACAAAGTATATTTTTTATAAAATGTTTTCAAAATATAAAACAAAATAAAAATCAGAAAATAAAAATGTATTTGTATTATTTTTGTATTTTTGAATAAAAAAGGTATTTTGTATATTTATGTACAAAATTCAAATAAAACAAACAAAAATCCAAATAAAATGCAAAAATGGTTGAAAAAATGTTTTTTAATATTTTTTATATTTTGGCAAAAAATAATAAGTCAGAAACAAAAAGAAAAAGTCAAAAAATGATAAAAATAAACACAATGGGCCAAGGGGGTGCATGTGAAATAAAGTGGTGCAAGAAGGAAAATGAATCAGGCCCAGCCCAAAGGACAAGCTTCTTCAACCTCCAGCCATCCCTGTTCTAAAAAACGCGCGCTTCTTTGCCTTGTTCAAACATACTGATTCTTTGAGTTTTAGCACAAACTTATAATACAAAAAATGTCAAGCATCAAGTCACGAATCCATACATACCAAGAACTCGATCTAACTCTCAGAAATGAGAGAGAATTTCTTCTCCCCCAATTCCTGACCTAATTTAATGTTCAGGTTCCAAATTCTCTTAACACACACAATATAAATGAAAAGTGAGGATACAGGTAGCTTCAGGGCCATGAATAGAATATAACTTCTTCACAAACCTAAGCCTAAATATGCTTGGATAGAGAGATAGAAGTTCAAGAACTTACCTGTTCAGCTTGAAACGTGTACAACAATGGAGGTACTTTCAATGCAATGTGAGGACTTGTATAGCTTGCTTGAAGTTCAGGGATGCTTCTCCAATGCTTGGTGTGCTTTGAATCTTGCTATATCAAGCTATAAAAGTCAACCTGCAAGAGAGAAAAGTGAAAATGGCAAATGATGTTAGGGATGTTACAGTTCGTGTCCAATGCTTGGGGTAGTTTGTATAGGTGGTAGGGAGTGTGTATGAAGTGGTTTGGATGAAAATGCACGATGGAAATGAGCTGGCCAAGTCAAAGTGCAGAATGCCCTATTTTGTGCAGCAAGATGGTGTTTCTGTGTTTAAGGAGGTATTGGAGGTGGTTGTCTCGTGTTTCAGCTCAATTATGATTTTTGGAATGTGTTCAACAAGTTTTCTTAGGCTTGTGATTGCAGGAATGAGAGTTGGTGTTCAAAATGCCAAGTTTCTTCCTATGTAAGCAAAAGTTGCCAAGTTGATTTACAAGCTTATGCAAGCCCCCTAAACATGCTGCAAAGTTAGTCTTGATCAGTAGGATTAGTTCCATAACTTGTGCCTCAGAGATTTGCATTGTACTTCTTTGATTCATGTTTTGACATAAAGCCATACTTTACAAGAATAGATAAGTCACTTTTTCCAAATATGGCTTAATTCTTCATGTAATGTCCAAATGCACAAAATAATGCTAGAACACAATGGATTGGCATTTAATTATTGAGTGTAAATGAGATTAGAGACCTGTAACTAGCTTGCACATGCTAATTTCAAAAATGCCCAAGTTATGAACATGCATTTGGCCATGAATCAAAGTGACTTTTTCCCATATTGACAAATTCGATTCTCCCTAACCACAAGGGTGTTTGAGAAGTTCTTGGACAATTTAGAAAGCTTGGAATGAGTACTACAATCCATATTTGTAATGCAAGTTGAAATTCCAAGTGGAAGCATGTGAAAAATGGTCATGAAGTTAGGCAAAAATCCTGCCTAAAATAGGTCAAAAAATTTCTAAGTTAAGAATGTTTTGCACCCCTATTCCAAAAATTATAACTTGAGCTACAACCTTATTTTGAGGAAATTTGTGAATCAAAGTTGTAGATTTTGCAATGGACTATAACTTTCATGTTTTGAGTTTTGCTTGAATCCAAATGTATCTTGATGAAAAAATGGGACAAAGTTAGGAAAAAATTAGGAATTTCCATAACTTAGAAAAATTCTAAGTTATGAAATTTCTTCATTTTAAACCCTAATTTGTAATTCTTGATTTCTGGATGAACAAGTTTCATAATTTGACATGTCTTGATGAAAAATGAATCTTGACACTTGATTTTGACCAAAAAGTCAAAGTTTGACTTTTCAATATACAGTCAAAAATTGATCAGTTGACTGGAAAATTCATCTGTCAATCTTGTGCATTTGGGATCTTTTGAACTTGTTGAATATGTAAAGACCATGTAATTGAGTCCTTGAGTCCATATGTGAGCTTGGTTTGCCATTGGCTAGGTCAAACAGTCAAAAATTGCCTTTGTGTAGTCAAAACCCTAAAAATGACCATTTTGCCCTTTTGGTGATCTGATCAAATTTCTTGTGGAATTGTGATCCAAACTTGATCAAATGGTCCATATGAGTTCATAATGTTGATGTGGGTCAAAAATCATGAGGTTTGACTGTCAATTGGCCACAATTGACTTTTTTTCCCAATACAGCTGATTTCTAGGTCATCTGTCCAATTGACTGGGCAAAGATTGGAATCAAGGCTTGAAACTTGGTATGGAGAAACTTGTGAGTCCAACATGAAACATGAAAGTCATTTTGGGAACTTTAGGTCAAAACATCTTTGTGTAAACTCAAACCCTAATTTGGGTTAACAGTGCAAGGAGGGGTCTTGAGCAGAGCAAACCCTAACTTGATCTTGAGCTCCAAGGGTCTTGTGATGAGAAAATGTTGAGGAAATGGGAGGGAAAATTTTGGGGTACAACACAAACTTTTATGCTCATTGTTTTTCTTTTACATTTTGTTTTCTCTCAATGATAGCTATACCCTTACACACACCCACACTCAAAATGCAGGTATACATCCATTCGGGATCCCATGGGTAACAATAATGATATGGCCTTCTGTGACTCTGAGAATCTAATCTACCAAGCCGAAGACGAAGGTGAGGAAGATTGTGAAGTACTAGGGGAACTTGCCAGACTGCTACAACAAGAAGAAAGAACCATTCAGCCTCACGAGGAACCCGTGGATACGATCAACCTAGGTACCGAAGAAGATAAAAAAGAGGTCAAGGTGGGTGCCAATATGGAACCCAGTATCAAGGAGCGTCTGATTTAGTTGTTGCATGATTATGTCAAAGTATTTTCCTGGTCGGATGAAGACATGCCAGGACTTGATGAAGATATTGTGGTACATCGTCTGCCTATAAGAGAGGATTGTCCGCCAGTAAAACAAAAAGTTCGCCACATGAGGCCTGATATGTTAGAAAAGATTAAAGCATAGGTCATGAAGCAATTTAACGCTGGATTCTTGGCTGTTACCTCTTACCCCCAATGGGTTGCCAATGTTGTTCCCGTGCCCAAAAAGGACGGCAAAGTGAGAATGTGTGTGGACTACATAGATTTGAATAGGGCAATCCCTAAGGATGATTTTCCACTCCCCCACATTGATATCCTAGTTGACAATACGATATAACACAAAGTGTTTTCCTTCATGGACGGATTCTCAGGTTACAACCAAATCAAAACGGCGCCTGAGGACATGGAGAAAACAACATTTGTTGCACAATGAGGCACACTCTACTACAAGGTGATGCCATTTGGACTAAAAAACGATGGGGCAACCTATCAGCGTGCCATGGTAGCCTTATTTCATGACATGATACATCATGAAATAGAAGTCTACACGGATGATATGATAGTCATATCTCAAACAGAGGAAGAGCATCTTGATCACTTACAAAAACTATTTGAGAGACTGAATAAGTACAAGCTGAGGTTGAATCCTAACAAATGCACATTTAGGGTACGATCTGGTAAACTCCTAGGCTTTATCGTCAGCAACAAAGGTATTAAGGTCGATCCTGCCAAAGTTAAGGCAATACAAGAGATGCGTGCTCCTCGTACTGCGAAGGAAGTCGGAGGGTTCTTGGGACGTTTGATCTATATCGCCAGATTCATTTCTCATCTGACAGCTACTTGTGAGCCAATCTTAAAACTGTTGAAGAAAGATCAAGTAGTCAAATGGAATGATAAATGCCAAGTTGCTTTTGACAAAATCAAATAATACTTACAAGAGCCTCCTGTGTTGATTCCACCAGTCGAGGGAAGACCATTGATCATGTATATGACTGTTTTAGAAAACTCAATGGGGTGTGTATTGGGGAAGCATGACGAGTCTGGCCGAAAAGAGCATGCTATTTACTACCTGAGCAAAAAGTTTACCGACTGTGAAACCAGATATTCACTGCTCGAGAAAACTTGATGCGCTCTGGAATGGGCTGCTCGCTGGCTAAGACAGTATATGCTGACTCATACTACCTTGTTGATATCTAAGATGGATCCGATAAAATACATCTTTGAGAAGCCTGCTCTTTCTAGGAGAATAGCGAGATGACAGATGATCCTGACAGAATATGACATACAGTATACTACCCAGAAAGAGATAAAGGGGAGTGTATTAGCCGATCACCTTGCTCACCAAGCTGTAGAAGACTACCAGTCCATGAAATTTGAATTTCTAGATGAGGACATCATGACATTAGACAATTGTGAAGAATTCAGGCCATATGACGGACCTGAACCAGGATCCCGATGGACCCTTTTCTTTGATGGAGCCTCCAATGCACTCGACAATGGTATTGGTGTTGTACTCATATCTCCAGAAGGGTTTCATACTCCCCTTACTTCCAGACTTTGCTTCAATTGTACAAACAACATGGCGGAATATGAAGCATGCATCTTCGATCTCAAAGCTGCCATAGACTTGGGAGTCAAAACCTTGGATGTATTCGGAGACTCAGCTTTGGTTATCAGCCAGATCAAAGAGGAATGGGACACCAAACACCCAAACCTTATCCCTTACAAAGAACATGTTTTGACATTGCTACCACATTTTGAGAAAATTACCTTCGAGCATTTCCCGCGAGAAGAAAGTCAGCTAGCGGACACTCTAGCAACAATGTCATCTATGTTTAAACTTAATTGGGATAACGAGGCTCCCCAGATCACCATCGAGGGAATGGAGGAACCATCACACTGTCACGAGATTAATATTGAAGAAGTAGTGGACCAGCCTTGGTTTCACGAAGTCAAGAAGTATCTCGAGTCTCAAGAATATCTAGAAGGAGCTTCAAGAACAAGTCAGTGCCTAGCATATGATGGTTGTACTTTTGATTTCTCCAAGCTACTAAATCCTTTCCTATAAGTTGAACTACATTTGCAACTGTGAAGAGGTCGAAAAAAATTAAGGGTCGAAAAAATTAAGAAAGAAAAAAGCCTTGAATCCCTGCTAAAATTCCAAGAGTCCAAAGCTGCAACACAAAATACAAAAATTGTTAACTTTTGATTTCTTGCATTCAAAATTCATCTATTTCTCAAGTGTTTCTTGAATAAAACCATCCACACGGTTTCTGATTCACATATTAGAAGTTATCCTAAATTCTGTGTTCATACTGTAATACACTCTCCATCCATCTCCACCTCAAAGAAGTCAAAACATTACCCCTTGGTTGTTCCAGAAGTTGAAAACATCCAGCCTGCTGAGCATGTGAAGAAGCTGCTCAGAATATCACCAGAGTTCAGGACCAAACTCCAGTTCACATAGTCTTTTCCAGCTGCAAGGTAAGCTTCTGCTGACTCTCATCATATTACTTAGGCATTATCAGATTTGCACGTCCAAAAAAAATACAATGTAGACATCATGTTTCTGAGGTTGTTTGTATTCTGAGGTTTCACATATTTGTATGCCTAAGTAGGGAGTAAATTAGTTCATAACTTCTTAAGGAAATTAGAATTAGAAGATTCATGCTTGCCTCTGATTTATAGTTCTGATACTTCTTATTTCTGAAACACTGTGAATCTAGCCATAACTGTTATATGCGTATCTTTTGTTCTGTTGAGAAATGACTAAGTTTCATATGTTCTGACTAGCATGGAGAGGGAGACCAAGTTCTGTCAGTGGTATCAGAACTTCTGAAGATATGGACCCATAAATTCTGACTTTACCTATTTTTACTAATATGATCTCTGTTTTACAGCACGCCAGAGTCAGAACTTCTGATCTCCTTTAGTCAGCAATACGCTGATTCTATTTTCTTTTTCCTCACTATTTTTACTATCACTTCTTATTTCATTAATCAAAAACACCAAAAACATTTTGCATTTTACATGCTTTATTTTATTTCTTAAAATAAAAAGGTCAAAAATGTTTTCTTAAACAAAACTTATCTCTTTTCTGAAACAAAATAAGTCCATTTCACATTTTCTTGTACATTCTTATCCATTCAATATGGTTGTAATAGTAACTTAGGACTTAATTTTATTTGCAATTCCCATTTGTAAATTTGTACACCCCATCCCCCTAATGATTGTAATAGCATATAATCTTTATTTTTTTCACATTTTATTTCTTTCATATATTGTTAGTAATTAGGGTGTGTATGGCAAGACATGAAATCGACAAATAGATAACCCTAATCAAGACAAAATGCATGCAATCAAATGCACTTGCATATTATCACCCTTAGGGTAATCCCACCTTATTGCCTATCGGAAATATAGGCATGTCCCTTGAACATGGACATTTTAGCAAAGACCCTCGATAAAAGATCGTAATCCCTCGATGACCCTCGATGTTGCCTGTGGTAAACGATCTAGTCCATAAAACGACATTGCTAAAACGTCCCACAGGTTGCCTTCTATGACTATACAAAAATGTGTCGCGCCCGTCCTTCACATCCAACGATGGGGCTTCTTATCAAAACAATGCTAAAGATAGAAACATCTAAAGGAGGGGAAAAAAACACCTAAGACCTTTTGAGTAGGTAGATTCCCTCCTAGTTGCTTGCTTGCTCACAACAAAAACATTCTATACACCAACGCTCTCACTTTGAAACATTTTCAAAAGATAATACTTTGTATGTGTTCTTATAGAAACGAGAATCAATACAAAGACACCTTTTCAAAATCACTTTCAAAAGCACATCCCACAAACACTTTTTTGAAACATTTTCGAAACAAACACTTTGTATGCGTTCTTATAGAAACGAGAATCATTACGAAGTTACATTTTCAAAATACTTTCAAAACCCATACCACAAGCACATTCAAACAAAAGCAAGTGATCTAGCAAGTAACTAAGAGCCCATGGAAAACCATGGATGAAAATGGTGCTAATACCTTCCCTTTTATAATCTACCCCCTGAACTCAAGAAACAATCTCAAAGGTCTTTCCTGTGCTTTTTCACATTTCCTTTTGGATAAAAGAAAATTCGGTGGCGACTCTTGCTAACCGCAACATTTGCGATAAAACAAAAAATAATCAAGTCAGTTCTCCCACCACATCACAATTATGTAACATTTTTTCATGACACTCGGTTCCATTGTGTTTTGAAATTGGTGTTGAACCTTTTGACCCTGTGTTATCCAGATTATTCAGCAGATTAATACAGTAGTACCCAAAGGATTGTACAATTGCTATGCTGAACTTTTGAACCCATGTCATTGCACCTTGCATCATAGCATGTTTATTCTACATAAAAAAAAGGAAATGTGAAAGATTGTATGCAAAAAAAAAATGTTTGAACATGGCATTGCATCCGCTCACTCACCTCATACACCTTCATGCATCTTCATGCATCCATAGCAGGTACTCAGAAGGTACTAGGAACGGGGAATCCTTATTCAAACTCAGTATTTTCTTTCCAGAACTGCAAATCTTGACTTCTCGCCGCTTTGTGATCAGATTCAAGATATGGAACAACTTCGTGGGGAATTGGACGAGATGAAAGAACAGATGGGATTCTCAATGCTAGACATACAGGATTTCGTCCGTGAACAAGAACTCTTGAAAGAAGAAAATAGTCAGTTGAAGACTCAATTGAATTTGGTTATGGAAATTTTGGGGACGATGTTGAAGAAAGAGGATGTTTCCATGCCTGCTACAATAGGAGCTACCATTCCTCCCCATAATTCGGGGACTTTTTTAAGTCAGGGAGTATCTCCTCCACTTCCTTGTGTTCCAGGATCTTCCCATCCACAACCAGTTGTCATTTCCCAAGGGGACCCAAAAGGCAAAGTCCGTCAACAGAGGCCAAAACAGCCTGAACGAAAATTTTATCCTATTCCAATGTTGTATGCACAATTGCTTCCTCCCCTGCTAGAATTTCATTTGGTCAAACTTTGAATCTTCACTACACATGAAAAATGCTGATGTGTCTGCGATCGACCTAATGTCTAATGGTATCTTAACTGCAAGTGCACAGTCTATCGCGGTAGTAATAAAAGGATGTCGAACCCACAGGGACTTCGTAATCACTCTAGTGTTGTAAAACAGGTTAGTTTAACTAAGGCGGAAATTGTCACGTTGGTTTTTTTTTAGAAGTTTAAAACTAAAGGGAAATTAAATTCAATTAAGGGAATTAATATTAAAGCGGTCGGAGCGTAATGATTTGAACCTATGCGAATTAAGTTGTACCTAAGCATATAAAAATATTTAACTTAATTGTTCTGTAGTACTTATCAGTTTAAAAACCCTCGATTCACACTCTCGTGGTCTTACCTCGGATCATACTCCTAAAGCCAAATGTCTGCTCTCGCTAGTCCATAAGTGTTTAGAAAGCATCTTTTTGAAAACTAAATAAGTCTAATTCGTTTTAAAGCGCTCTCGCTGTATTTAAATCGAATGCCTAACTTTAGCTATCCGGTTAAAACCTCACACTCTCGTGGTCTTGATTTCTCCCTATTTCACTTTCTTTACTCTCGTAATAAAAAGCTTAATTTTAATTATAAAAAGTCACGGCCAGAAATTAAGTTGATTAAGGTTTTAGCTTAGGAAAACATTAATTTATTCGGTTATTTCATCACACCCCGACTACGGGTATTTAGCTACTCATAGTACTAGGAATTAAAAAGCAGGAAATAAATTCAGAAAACAATAGTGCATGCATCATAAATAAAGAATAGAAATATAACATAAATAAATAAAATTGCAATTATGTCAAATAATAAAAATCAAATACAATAAAAACCTGAAAAGCAATAAAATCCGAGATCCTTCTTCCACAAGCCGGCAAGATTGGAACGTCGAAATGAAAACTTAAATGGACGAAATTCGGAAATAAAGTCGAGAATAAAAATTGGCAGAGCTTCCGCAAGGTTTTTGTGAACTAAAAAAACTCCCCCTCTTTCTTTCTAAGTCTAAGCTATATATAGAGAGCGAAAGTACGGTTGGAAAAATATTTGAGTTCCTAGATTCTTGGTCTTACTGAGAAAATTGAGGAGAAAGTGGCCTTTGGAAGTTGGAGAGAATTTAGGCACGTAGCAGAGCTTTGCTTGACCACGTTCTGTTGCTTGACCACGTTCAAATTTAATACATATAAGCTTGTTACGGGCGTGGCTGGGGCGTTACGCTCATTTTTCATAAGCTAGCGCGTTACGGTCGTGGCAGGGGTGTGACGACCGTCACACTCTTCTGAAGCGCCTTACGGTCGTGGCGGCTGTGTGACGACCGTAACATCAGCAGAAACTGGATTTCTTGACAGATTTATCTTTTCTCTTTGGTCTTTGGCCCCAATCTCGCGCATTTCACGTTTCTTCTTGGTTTGAGCTGAGATATGTTGTACCTGCATAAAACCATACAGAACTCGGAATATTCGAGAGTTAATCGGGTAAATATGACATAAAACGTCCTACCAAGTTCAGAACCAGATACCTCTGAACCAACCTTCAATGGATTTCTTCTCTTATACTTATGTCTCGTATGCGATCTTTGTCTTTTGGCACAAGATTTTCTTTGTTTAGCATCGAGATGAGAAGATTAGGCATCAAACACTTATATTCATCGGCTCCCCACGTGGTTTGTGTCCAGACGGTGCTGACTGCTAGTATAAACTACTAGGGGTTACTTCAGAACTTAAAAATTGAGGTGTACATATAACGTCTCGTTTAGACGGGTTGCATAAGTAGGATGTTCACGGTGTCATAGTCATATTGATTTTGTTTACTCGTTCTCGTCTTCCTAACTAGGTTTCCGCTTTAAGGTAGGTATGTCGAGCTATGCGAGCGGAGAAATTTTTGGTATGGCTTAAAATACAGGGAAAACTTGAAAAACTTGAAAATATCATAGAATAACCATAAATTTACTGCAACATGAAGGAAATATAACGTCTCTCCCACACTATATCAGACATTGTCTCAATGGCGTGATATAAATAAGGAAGGAATACAAATAGAAAACTGACGGAAAGGGAAATAAATGAAATACAAAAACAAAAGAAAACTATTGGTGGCCTCTGCCTCTGCTACGTGTGCGGGATCGTCGGGTAGGTGTGGCCTCGAGGTCGGTGTCATGCGATCCAAGAGCAGTGACGTCCATGCGTAAGGCGTTTAGCTCGGAGAAAACCTCGTCCAGCTTCTCGTTGACATTGCGCTGCCCCTCAGGATTTGGACGTTTTGCGCATGTAGAGTGTCATACTGCTCCTGATGCTTTCTTTCAAGAGCTACAGCCATCTGATTTTGCTGATGGAGGGCTCTGAGGACGTCCTCCATAGTAAAAGGAGGTGGTGCAGAAGACGACTCAGGAATGTCGGGAGCAAGTGTTTCGCGGTCCAATTCCTCCTGGATCTCGTCAGTAGGAGCAGCTGGCTGGGCATCGTGCACGAGAGCATGGCCGTTAGGGGAATCAAATAGCCAATTGGCTCGGTTATTCGGATCGATATGGTCCCTGCAAGGCAAAACAATGTTAGAATAAACGACGTTACGGATCACTGGATGGAACCGACCGTCGTCCCATTGGTAAATGAGATGAGCCAATTTGCAATGGTCTAAGGTAAGCAAGACAGGTGCTCTGGAGGGCAGATGGGTAAGGGTGTCGCCATGATTCAGGGCCAATGCAATAGAAGTGACAAGACCTCCGAAATAGAAGGGTTTGCCGCCGCGAGTGCAAATAGAATGAATATGGGCCAAGAGGAATGGTGCGGCATTGATTTTCTGATTAGTAAATGCACATTGCATGAAGAACAGCTCTTTGGAGTTAAGTTTGTGGTTACTATCCCTTGCAAAAATGGTGTTGGATAAGATGCAGTGGAAGTAGCGAATGGCGGGGTTATGGATTTGGGTAGCATTGAGGTGATCGTAGGAGTTAGCCCGATTATTGGTCAAGCTATGCCAAAGGTTGAAGGATTCCTCATGAAAGGTGTCGGGCACACGTAGGTGAGCGCCTTCATCAGTACAGAAGTCTAGTAGGCGACCGAATGCATTTTGAGAGAAATCGTATTCGGTGCCGAAAATGCGGAACCTTACCACACTGGTAAGTTGATTTCTTGGGCCATTCGGAGTGATGTAGCAAAATGAACTGAGGAACTCAAGGGTGAGATTCTCGTACGTTGGTTGGGGCTGGCTACATAGGGTCCAAAGGTTGACATTCTGTAGGAGGTGTTGGACACTTTCAAGTAACCCGAGGTCTCGGAGGCAGTCAATGTCGACGAACCTCATGGGATGGATGCCTCGGCGTTGGAACTTCAGGAACCGCGTGCGCTGAGTTTCACCTGCTTCACCATCGCGTAGGTAGATGCCTGGGATTTGTTGGTTGATGTTTGGCATTTTAGAATGCTAAAGCCTTAGAGATAGTGGGTTTTGGGTTGTGGGATGGAGTTTGTGAGGTATCGATTGTGAGATGTATATAATGATGAGGGAAAAATATTGGGAAGAATGAAATTTAATTGAGAATGAAGGTGACTTAATGGATGAAACTTAATGGGAAGGTTTTGAAATAGTGGAGAAGAGGGAAGGTTGCAGAAGAGGCGCTACTGTCTGCTACAAGGGTCACTGATGTAACCCGTGTTACGGTCGTAACACAGGGATGACGATCGTAACACGCTAAAAGGTGTGTGACGAACGTAAGAGGGATGTGACGATCGTAATGACTGCAAAATGTGCAATTTCTTAACAGACTGTGCTGTATCAAGTCTGCAACATTATATCTCTACACAAAGGCATTTTAACAGCAATATAAATTCAATGGTATACCAAGAAAATGTAAGCATATATGTTCCAAAACATCACACCATCAGCAATTAGAGTAAACACCCGCAATATATGTAAAGCAGTATAATTTGTGCAGAGGAATCTAGCAAACCAGTAATTAAACAACTGAAACGAATGATTTCGTAAAACTGCATGTTCAACAACATAAACTCAAAAATTACATAAAGATAAAATTGTTCTGAATTTAAACGAAACTGAAAGTGTGCAGAAATTAGAAACTTCCTAGAAACAAATAAAAATGAAATATAAAAACTGCAGCTACCATTCGTGACTTCATCCAAGCTTCGCTTTAATTTCTTCGAGTGAATTATGAATATGATAAAACTGCTCCACTGTTATGTCGGTTAATCCCATTATTTCCAGACGCATGTTATTTATTTCATCTTTTAAGCCATTAATATTAGTCTGGTAGGTATTAAGCGTGGTGGCAATTTTGTTAAGGTTATCAGTATAATCCTGCGTTGTTGTTTCAGGGACTGCATGGGCTTCCGCCATGTTGACATTTTCGTAATAACCAGGAGGAGTCTCCGGGTCACCCATATCGGACATAATATCATCAAAAATTTGGTAATCTTGTGGTGTCTCAGGTGTAGGAGGTTGGTCGGGCGGGTTTAGCTCATAAAGCCAGTTGTCACGGTTGTGGACGCTCACTTTGTCATGGTTCGGAAGGGTAAATAAGTTTACAACTTCATCTCTTATCAGATAATCATAAGATGGGTAAGCATGGTTTGCTATCATTCGGCGGTTAAAGCAGAAAGCAAGATTCATGGGACGAATCGTACCGAAATGCGGGCACCTATTCAGCTGGTGTCTTAGGCCGAGGGCATGTGCAATCATTGTGACCAGGCCACCTATGATGATTGGTTCATCAGAGTTATCTATAATGCGGTAAAAAGTTTGCATCAGGAAGGGTACGACATTAACAGGGTGGCCTTGGTGCATACAATACAGTAAAAATATCTCGTCTTTGGACACGGTAGTCTGGTTCTCCTCCTTCCCAAATACAGTATGGGCTAGCATCTTATGGAAATAGCGGATAGTAGGGTTATGAATTTCATCATTATCCATATTATCCGGGTCGGGGTGATAATTACCAGTCAAGGTGCCCCAAAAGTAGTCTAGCTCAATGTCCATTAGCTCAACCTGGGTAGTGGAAAAGGCAAAAGGGCCGCTAGGAAATCCTAACAAGTCAGCTAAGTCCTTATGATTGTAAACAAAATTAATTCCGAAGAGACGGAAACTTATGAATCCTTTACGGGTTCCTTTCCTGTGTTCTGGTAAATGGACTAGGGGGCTTAGGAATTCGAAAGTGAGCTCACGGTAGGTAGCAAACCTAGTCTTAATAAGGGCTTTTTCCCACCCCAACTGGTTAAACAAATACATAACACTATCTAATATACCTAGGGCATTCATAGTGGGTTCATCATGATAAAGTGTTATGCCAATGTTTCTTTTAGACAATTCCTCGAATTTTCTTTTCTGGTTTATACCCCTAAAGGTGGTTTCTAAGAAATTATGTTGCTTTGGTTCCATGGGTATTGTTAGGGAAACTAGTCAGAAGAGAAGGTGCAAAAGAAACAAAAACTTTTCAGAAATCCTGTGGCAAGTAAAATTATTTTTGAAATTAGCAGCAGTTTTCATGAAAATTATAACATAAGAAAGAAAATGAAAATGAAACTTTAAATAGAAATAAATGCAAAAATGAAAAGAATAATAAATAACAAATAGGTGGGTTGCCTCCCACTCAGCGCTGTTTTTAATGTCAAAAGCCTGACAGTGCCTAGCAGATTTATTCGGGTGAAATATCGGGTAATTTTAAAAGTCTTAGACTATTCGTATAGTCTCTATTTTCAATGTTGTTGTATATTTTTAACCGCTGCCCGTTTACTATAAACGGGTCAGTATTTCTACCCTTAATTTCTATCGCTCCGCTAGGAGACACTCTCGTAACTTCATATGGACCTGACCATCTCGATTTTAATTTACCAGGGAAAAGCCTAAGTCTTGAGTTAAATAATAGCACGACATCTCCCACACTAAATTATTTCCTAACTAAACACTTATCATGCCATTTTTTACTTCTTTCTTTGTATATTTTAGCATTCTCGTAAGCATCTAGTCTTAACTCTTCTAATTCATTTAAATCAAGGACTCGTTTTTCTCCCGCAACAGTGTAGTTCATGTTGAGCGTTTTAATTGCCCAATACGCTTTGTGTTCTAATTCTACTGGGAGGTGACAGGATTTTCCGTATACGAGCTTGAAGGGTGTAGTCCCTATAAGGGTCTTGTAGGCCGTCCTATAGGCCCATAAAGCTTCGTTGAGCTTTGATGACCAATCCTTCCTGGTTGTGGCTACAGTTTTTTCTAAGATCTGCTTAATTTCTCTGTTCGATACTTCGACTTGTCGACTGGTTTGTGGGTGGTATGGCGTCGCTATACGATGTTTTACTCCATACTTAAAAAGTAATTTGTCGAATATTCTTGAGATGAAATGGGAGCCACCGTCACTGATGACGAGTCTCGGTATGCCGAATCTCGGAAAATTTATGTTTCTAAAGAGTTTGATTACCACTCGGGTGTCATTTGTAGGAGAGGTTATGGCCTCGATCCATTTTGAGACATAATCAACCGCGACGAGTATATATTTGTTTCCAAAAGAAGATGGGAAGTGTCCCATGAAATCGATTCCCCATACGTCGAAGATTTCTACCTCTAGTATTCCCCTTTGAGGCATTTCATCGCATCTTGAAATATTGTCGGTGCGTTGACACAGATCGCAATTTCTAACAGCGATGTGGACGTCTTTCCACAGATTAGGCCAGAATAGGCCAGCTTGTAAGATCTTTGCACAAGTTTTGGAGATGCTTGCGTGTCCCCCGTGAGGAGATGAATGACAGTGGGAAATGACATCTTCTATTTCTTCCTCGGGTATGCATCGACGGAAGATTCCGTCTGGTCCTCTTTTAAACAGTAAGGGCTCGTCCCAATAGTAATGTTTGAGATCGTGGAAGAATTTCTTTTTCTGTTGGTACGTAAGATCTGGTGGGAGTGCATTTGCAGCTAGATAGTTAACTATGTCAGCATACCGTGGCAGTCCCATGGTTGCATGGATTGCTTTTACGGCTTCCTCGGGTTTTGGTTCGATTAGGTTGAAATGAGCTAGGTCGTTCCTTATTTGGGTTATCAGATGCTCATATGGAAAATCGTCGTTAATCGGCACTTGTTCGGGTTTTATATCTTCCAATCTTGACAAGTGATCCGCTACGACGTTTTCGGTCCCCTTTTTATCCTTAATTTCTAAGTCAAATTCTTGCAAAAGAAGGATCCATCTGAGGAGCCTTGGTTTTGCATCTTTCTTATTTAATAGATATCTTATAGCAGCGTGGTCTGTGTAGATGATGATTTTCTCTCCTACGAGATAGGAACGGAATTTGTCAAGCGCGAAGACGACTGCTAATAGTTCTTTCTCAGTCGTGGCGTAGTTCATTTGGGCTTGATCTAGCGTTCTGCTAGCATAGTAAATAGCGTGTAGCTTCTTGTCTCTCCTTTGTCCAAGAACTGCGCCTACGGTGTAATCACTCGTGTCGCACATGATTTCAAAGGGTAAATTCCAATCGGGCGGTTGCATGATTGGTGCGGTGATAAGGGCTGATTTTAGAGTTTCAAACGCTTTATGACAATCATCGTCGAATATGAACTCAGCGTCTTTCATTAACAGACCGGTAAGTGGTTTAGTAATTTTTGAGAAATCTTTAATGAATCGTCGGTAAAAACTGGCGTGTCCTAAAAAGCTTCGTATTTCTCTAATGGTCTTAGGTGGCCGGAGTTCTTTTATGACTTCTATTTTGGCTTTGTCGACTTCAATCCCTTTATTAGATATGACATGTCCTAGCACGATTCCTTCTCTGACCATGAAATGGCATTTTTCCCAATTGAGCACGAGGTTTACTTTTACGCACCTTTCTAAGACTCTCTCTAGGTTTGACAGACATCCTTCGAAACTTCCCCCACTCACTGGGAAATCATCCATGAATACCTCTATGATGTTGTCTATAAAATCTGCAAAGATTGCCATCATACATCGTTGGAAGGTAGCTGGGGCATTACACAATCCGAAGGGCATTCGTCTATATGCGAACGTTCCATACGGACACGTGAAAGTAGTCTTTTCTTGGTCGTCAGGGTGAATGGGGATTTGAAAGAATCCGGAGTAACCGTCTAGATAGCAGAAATAGGAATGTTTGGCTAACCGTTCTAGCATTTGATCTATGAAGGGTAGAGGAAAATGGTCTTTACGAGTGGCTTTGTTTAGTTTTCTATAATCTATACACACTCTATGTCCATTGACTACTCTTTGAGTTATTGGTTCACCTTTCGCGTTCTTAACAACGGTGATACCTCCTTTCTTGGGCACCACGTGTACTGGGCTCACCCACTTACTATCAGAGATCGGGTATATAATTCCAGCTTCCATAAGCTTTGTAATTTCATCTCTGACTATTGTGCTAAGAATCGGGTTAATCCTTCTTTGAGGTTCTCTAGAGGTTTTACAATCCTCTTCTAGCAAAATTAGGTGCATACAAATTGAAGGACATATTCCTTTCAAATCAGATATGTTATACCCTAGTGCGGTTGGATACCTTCTTAGGACGCCTAAAAGTTTTTCAGTTTCGAGCTTCCCTAAGTTGGAGTTTACTATTACTGGTCGCGTGTGTTCGGTATCAAGGAATTCGTATCTCAGATTCTTAGGTAAAATTTTTAATTCTACACTGGGGTTCTTCGTGCATGGCATATGATCGGGCGTGAGTGCTAAGCTTTCGTTTAGACTGTCATCGTTTTCGAATATTGGAGGGGTTTGAATTTCTATTATCTCGGAATATTTTGTCTGTTTTGCTTCCATTTCCCTTACACACTCGTCTATGACATCTATAAGATGACATGTGTCGTTCATGGCTGGTGCTTGTAAGAATTGAGTAAGGATGAATTCCACTTTTTCTTCCCCAACTTCGAACGTTAGTCTGCCCTTCTTTACATCAATTATAGCTCCGGCGGTGGCTAGGAAGGGTCTTCTTAGTATGATAGGGGTAACTGAGTCCTCGGTTATGTCCATGATGATGAAATCGGTAGGGATATAGAATTTACCTATTCTAACTGGAACGTTTTCCAGTATACCTACAGGGTATTTAACCGATCGGTCGGCTAATTGGACGGACATTTTCGTGGGTCTGAGTTTTCCCATCTCTAGCTTTTTGCAGATAGATAAGGGCATGACACTAATGCTTGCTCCTAAGTCACATAGAGCTTTTTCTATGACAAATTTTCCAATATTACAAGGTATAGAGAAACTACCTGGGTCTTTTAGCTTAGGAGGCATATTGTTTTGAATGATCGCGCTACACTCGGCAGTGAGTGTAACTGTTTCGTTATCCTCTATCTTCTTCTTGTTGGATAGGATTTCCTTAAGAAATTTAGCGTACGAGGGCATCTGAGTGATGGCTTCTGTAAAAGGTATTGTTATATTGAGTTGTTTCAGAAGTTCAACAAATTTCTTGAACTGGCCCATTGTTTTGGAATTTGTAAGTCTCTGAGGATACGGGATTGGTGGTTTATAAGGTGGTGGAGGTACATAAGGCTTCTCTTGCTCCACTGCCTCTTGCGTTTCGCTTTCCTTTTCTTTTTCTCTAGGTTCATTGGCTTGTTCAGGTGGCTCGCTCTGTTTTTGGTACATGGCTGGATTTTCTAGTCTCGGGTCAACAGGTCCATCGAGTTCTTTTCCACTTCTCAGTATCACAACATTAGCATGTCCTTTTGGGTTGGGCTGTGGTTGACCAGGAAAAATTCCAGCCGGTGCCGCAGTAGGTGCTTGTTGTTGAGCTACCTGTGAAATTTGCGTCTCAAGCATCTTGTTATGGGTGGCTAAAGCATCAACCTTGCTAGCTAATTGTTTTATCTGCTCATTAGTATGTAAATTTTGATTCATAACGTCTTTATTAGTCTGAACTTGGGAAGCAACGAAGTGCTCTATCATGATTTCTAGGTTAGATTTCCTAGGAGCATTAGGTCCATTACCAGGATGATTTGGGATAGCTTTTGGATAGCCGGGTGGTGTGGCAGGAGCTTGTACAGGTGCGTATAACGCGTTGTTACTTTTGTATGAAAAGTTCGGATGATTTTTCCAGCCAGGGTTATAGGTATTGCTATAAGGGTTCCCTTGTACATAGTTTGCTTGTTCAGCTGGAATTCCTGTTAGAAGTGGGCATTCTGGAGCAAGATGTGATTGAAGACCACATAGATCGCAAGTTTGGACAACTGCAGCCACGGTAGTTGCAGGAGCAGTGGTAAGGTTTTCTAGCTTTTGGGTAAGAGTTTCCACTTTAGCATTGACTTGGTCCAGGATATTCACTTCAGACATTCCACCTTTGGTTTGGGATTTCTCCACATTAGCTCTTTCGTTTCCCCATTGATAGTGGTTCTGGGCCATACTTTCGATAAGTTGATTTGCTTCGGCATATGGTTTATCCATCAGTGCGCCACCAGCAGCAGCGTCTATAGTCATTCTTGTGTTATACAACAGACCGTTATAAAACGTATGAATGATTAGCCATTCTTCTAAACCATGATGAGGACAGAGTCTAATCATATCCTTGTAACGTTCCCATGCTTCGAAAAGTGATTCGTTATCTTTTTGTCTAAAACCGTTGATGTTAGCTCTAAGCATAGCAGTTTTGCTTGGTGGGAAATATCTAGCCAAGAAGACTTTTTTCAATTCATCCCATGTGGTGATTGAATTTGAAGGAAGGGATTGGAGCCAGGCTCGGGCTCTGTCTCTTAAAGAAAAAGGAAATAGGCGCAATCGTATCGCCTCGGGGTTTACACCATTCGCTTTTACAGTATCTGTGTACTGCACAAACACTGACAGATGTAGGTTAGGGTCGTCAGTAGGGGATCCAGAAAATTGGTTCTGCTGAACGGCGGATAGAAGCGAAGGTTTCAGCTCGAAATCGTTTCGAGCGATAGCAGGGGCGGCAATGCTGTTGTGAGGCTCCGCTTGCGAAGGAACTGCGTAGTCCTTTAGAGCGCGAGGCGGATTTGGTACGTCAGCCATTGTCGATTCTTCGATAGATTCCGATAACGGGATATCAGGAATTTTAGTCGGAGGAATATTGTTTAGAGATCAGTATTCTTGAATTCGGCGTCTTAATCTTAAGTAAAGCTCGATATCGTTAATTTGTAAATGCAAAGGCTCGTTTTGAGAACGAGTGTTTGGCATACAACAGGGGGAAATATAAAAAGTTGTCTTAGTCTAAACAGTGTTGTTTTCAGATTACACTAGTGACTAAACTAAAGTCCCCGGCAACGGCGCCAAAAACTTGATGTGTCTGCGATCGACCTAATGTCTAACGGTATCTTAACTGCAAGTGCACAGTCTATCGCGGTAGTAATAAAAGGATGTCGAACCCACAGGGACTTCGTAATCACTCTAGTGTTGTAAAACAGGTTAGTTTAGCTAAGGCGGAAATTGTCACGTTGGTTTTTTTTTAGAAGTTTAAAACTAAAGGGAAATTAAATTCAATTAAGGGAATTAATATTAAAGCGGTCGGAGCGTAATGATTTGAACCTATGCGAATTAAGTTGTACTTAAGCATATAAAAATATTTAACTTAATTGTTCTGTAGTACTTATCAGTTTAAAAACCCTCGATTCACACTCTCGTGGTCTTACCTCGGATCATACTCCTAAAGCCAAATGTCTGCTCTCGCTAGTCCATAAGTGTTTAGAAAGCATCTTTTTGAAAACTAAATAAGTCTAATTCGTTTTAAAGCGCTCTCGCTGTATTTAAATCGAATGCCTAACTTTAGCTATCCGGTTAAAACCTCACACTCTCGTGGTCTTGATTTCTCCCTATTTCACTTTCTTTACTCTCGTAATAAAAAGCTTAATTTTAATTATAAAAAGTCACGGCCAGAAATTAAGTTGATTAAGGTTTTAGCTTAGGAAAACATTAATTTATTCGGTTATTTCATCACACCCCGACTACGGGTATTTAGCTACTCATAGTACTAGGAATTAAAAAGCAGGAAATAAATTCAGAAAACAATAGTGCATGCATCATAAATAAAGAATAGAAATATAACATAAATAAATAAAATTGCAATTATGTCAAATAATAAAAATCAAATACAATAAAAACCTGAAAAGCAATAAAATCCGAGATCCTTCTTCCACAAGCCGGCAAGATTGGAACGTCGGAATGAAAACTTAAATGGACGAAATTCGGAAATAAAGTCGAGAATAAAAATTGGCAGAGCTTCCGCAAGGTTTTTGTGAACTAAAAAAACTCCCCCTCTTTCTTTCTAAGTCTAAGCTATATATAGAGAGCGAAAGTATGGTTGGAAAAATATTTGAGTTCCTAGATTCTTGGTCTTACTGAGAAAATTGAGGAGAAAGTGGCCTTTGGAAGTTGGAGAGAATTTAGGCACGTAGCAGAGCTTTGCTTGACCACTTCATTTTGCTTTACCATGTTCTGTTGCTTGACCACGTTCAAATTTAATACATATAAGCTTGTTACGGGCGTGGCTGGGGCGTTACGCTCATTTTTCATAAGCTAGCGCGTTACGGTCGTGGCAGGGGTGTGACGACCGTCACACTCTTCTGAAGCGCCTTACGGTCGTGGCGGCTGTGTGACGACCGTAACATCAGCAGAAAATGGATTTCTTGACAGATTTATCTTTTCTCTTTGGTCTTTGGCCCCAATCTCGCGCATTTCACGTTTCTTCTTGGTTTGAGCTGAGATATGTTGTACCTGCATAAAACCATACAGAACTCGGAATATTCGAGAGTTAATCGGGTAAATATGACATAAAATGCCCTACCAAGTTCAGAACCAGATACCTCTGAACCAACCTTCAATGGACTTCTTCTCTTATACTTATGTCTCGTATGCGATCTTTGTCTTTTGGCACAAGATTTTCTTTGTTTAGCATCGAGATGAGAAGATTAGGCATCAAACACTTATATTCATCGGCTCCCCACGTGGTTTGTGTCCAGACGGTGCTGACTGCTAGTATAAACTACTAGGGGTTACTTCAGAACTTAAAAATCGAGGTGTACATATAACGTCTCGTTTAGACGGGTTGCATAAGTAGGATGTTCACGGTGTCATAGTCGTATTGATTTTGTTTACTCGTTCTCGTCTTCCTAACTAGGTTTCCGCTTTAAGGTAGGTATGTCGAGCTATGCGAGCGGAGAAATTTTTGGTATGGCTTAAAATACAGGGAAAACTTGAAAAACTTGAAAATATCATAGAATAACCATAAATTTACTGCAACATGAAGGAAATATAACGTCTCTCCCACACTATATCAGACATTGTCTCAATGGCGTGATATAAATAAGGAAGGAATACAAATAGAAAACTGACGGAAAGGGAAATAAATGAAATACAAAAACAAAAGAAAACTATTGGTGGCCTCTGCCTCTGCTACGTGTGCGGGATCGTCGGGTAGGTGTGGCCTCGAGGTCGGTGTCATGCGATCCAAGAGCAGTGACGTCCATGCGTAAGACGTTTAGCTCGGAAAAAACCTCGTCCAGCTTCTCGTTGACATTGCGCTTCCCGCTCAAGATTTGGACGTTTTACGCATGTAGAGTGTCATACTGCTCCTGATGCTTTCTTTCAAGAGCTACATCCATCTGATTTTGCTGATGGAGGGCTCTGAGGACGTCCTCCATAGTAAAAGGAGGTGGTGCAGAAGAGGACTCAGGAATGTCGGGAGCAGGTGTTTCGCGGTCCAATTCCTCCTGGATCTCGTCAGTAGGAACAGCTGGCTGGGCATCGTGCACGAGAGCATGGACGTCAGGGGAATCAAATAGCCAATTGGCTCGGTTATTCGGATCGATACGGTCCCTGCAAGGCAAAACAATGTTAGAATAAACGACGTTACGGATCACTGGATGGAACCGACCGTCGTCCCATTGGTAAATGAGATGAGCCGATTTGCAATGGTCTAAGGTAAGCAAGACAGGTGCTCTGGAGGGCAGATGGGTAAGGGTGTCGCCATGATTCAGGGCCAATGCAATAGAAGTGACAAGACCTCCGAAATAGAAGGGTTTTCCGCCGCGAGTGCAAATAGAATGAATATGGGCCAAGAGGAATGGTGCGACATTGATTTTCTGATTAGTAAACGCACATTGCATGAAGAACAGCTCTTTGGAGTTAAGTTTGTGGTTACTATCCCTTGCAAAAATGGTGTTGGATAAGATGCGGTGGAAGTAGCGAATGGAGGGGTTATGGATTTGGGTAGCATTGAGGTGATCGTAGGAGTTAGCCCGATTATTGGTCAAGCTATGCCAAAGGTTGAAGGATTCCTCATGAAAGGTGTCGGGCACACGTAGGTGAGCGCCTTCATCAGTACAGAAGTCTAGTAGGCGACCG
Source organism: Vicia faba (assembly GCA_948472305.1). Lineage (NCBI taxonomy): Eukaryota > Viridiplantae > Streptophyta > Magnoliopsida > Fabales > Fabaceae > Vicia > Vicia faba. Next base: position 229,467,282 of record OX451736.1, on the reverse strand, counting down.
AATGCATTATGAGAGAAATCGTATTCGGTGCCGAAAATGCGGAACCTTACCACACCGGTAAGTTGATTTCTTGGGCCATTCGGAGTGATGTAGCAAAATGAACTGAGGAACTCAAGGGTGAGATTCTCATACGTTGGTTGGGGCTGGCTACATAGGGTCCAAAGGTTGACATTCTGTAGGAGGTGTTGGACACTTTCAAGTAACCCGAGGTCTTGGAGGCAGTCAATGTCGACGAACCTCGTGGGATGGATGCCTCAGCGTTGGAACTTCAGGAACCGCGTGCGCTGAGTTTCACCTGCTTCTCCATCGCGTAGGTAGATGCCTGGGATTTGTTGGTTGATGTTTGCCATTTTAGAATGCTAAAGCCTTAGAGATAGTGGGTTTTGGGTTGTGGGATGGAGTTTGTGAGGTATCGATTGTGAGATGTATATAATGATGAGGGAAAAATATTGGGAAGGATGAAATTTAATGGAGAATGAAGGTGACTTAATGGATGAAACTTAATGGGAAGGTTTTGAAATAGTGGAGAAGAGGGAAGGTTGCAGAAGAGGCGCTACTGTCTGCTACAAGGGTCACTGATGTAACCCGTGTTACGGTCGTAACACAGGGATGACGATCGTAAAACGCTAAAAGGTGTGTGACGAACGTAAGAGGGATGTGACGATCGTAATGACTGCAAAATATGCAATTTCTTAACAGACTGTGCTGTATCAAGTCTGCAACATTCTATCTCTACACAAAGGCATTTTAACAGCAATATAAATTCAATGGTATACCAAGAAAATGCAAGCATATATGTTCCAAAACATCACACCATCAACAATTAGAGTAAACACCCACAATATATGTAAAGCAGTATAATTTGTGCAGAGGAATCTAGCAAACCAGTAATTAAACAACTGAAACGAATGATTTCGTAAAACTGCATGTTCAACAACATAAACTCAAAAATTACATAAAGATAAAATTGTTCTGAATTTAAACGAAACTGAAAGTGTGCAGAAATTGGAAACTTCCTAGAAACTAATAAAAATGAAATATAAAAACTGCAGCTGCCATTCGTGACTTCATCCAAGCTTCGCTTTAATTTCTTCGAGTGAATTATGAATATGATAAAATTGCTCCACTGTTATGTCGGTTAATCCCATTATTTCCATACGCATGCTTTTTATTTCATCTTTTAAGTCATTAATGTTAGTCTGGTAGGTATTAAGCGTGGTTGCAATTTTGTTAAGGTTATCAGTATAATCCTGTGTTGTTGTTTCAGGGGCTGCATGGGCTTCCGCCATGTTGACATTTTCGTAATAACCAGGAGGAGTCTCCGGGTCACCCATATCGGACATAATATCATCAAAAATTTGGTAATCTTGCGGTGTCTCAGGTGTAGGAGGTTGGTCAGGCGGGTTTAGCTCATAAAGCCAGTTGTCACGGTTGTGGACGCTCACTTTGTCATGGTTCGGAAGGGTAAATAAGTTTACAACTTCATCTCTTATCAGATAATCATAAGGTGGGTAAGCATGGTTTGCTATCATTCGGCGGTTAAAGCAGAAAACAAGATTCATGGGACGAATCGTACCGAAATGCGGGCACCTATTCAGCTGGTGTCTTAGGCCGAGGGCATGTACAATCATTGTGACCAGACCACCTGTGATGATTGGTTCATCAGGGTTATCTATAATGCGGTAAAAAGTTTGCATCAGGAAGGGTACGACATTAACAGGGTGGCCTTGGTGCATACAATACAGTAAAAATATCCCGTCTTTGGACACGGCAATCTGGTTCTCCTCTTTCCCAAATACAGTATGGGCTAGCATCTTATGGAAATAGCGGATAGCAGGGTTATGAATTTCATCATTATCCATATTATTCGGGTCGGGGTGATAATTACCAGTCAAGGTGCCCCAAAAGTAGTCTAGCTCAATGTCCATTAGCTCAACCTGGGTAGTGGAAAAGGCAAAAGGGCCGCTAGGAAATCCTAACAAGTCAGCTAAGTCCTTATGATTGTAAACAAAATTAATGCCGAAGAGACGGAAACTTATTAATCCTTTACGGGTTCCTTTCCCGTGTTTTGGTAAATGGACTAGGGAGCTTAGGAATTCGAAAGTGAGCTCACGGTAGGTAGCAAACCTAGTCTTAATAAGGGCTTTTTCCCACCCCAACTGGTTAAACAAATACATAACACTATCTAATATACCTAGGGCATTCATAGTGGGTTCATCATGATAAAGTGTTATGCCAATGTTTCTTTTAGACAATTCCTCGAATTTTCTTTTCTGGTTTATACCCCTAAAGGTGGTTTCTAAGAAATTATGTTGCTTTGGTTCCATGGGTATTGTTAGGGAAACTAGTCAGAAGAGAAGGTGCAAAAGAAACAAAAACTTTTCAGAAATCCTGTGGCAAGTAAAATTATTTTTGAAATTAGCAGCAGTTTTCATGAAAATTATAACATAAGAAAGAAAATGAAAATGAAACTTTAAATAGAAATAAATGCAAAAATGAAAAGAATAATAAATAACAAATAGGTGGGTTGCCTCCCACTCAGCGCTGTTTTTAATGACAAAAGCCTGACAGTGCCTAGCAGATTTATTCGGGTGAAATATCGGGTAATTTTAAAAGTCTTAGACTATTCGTATAGTCTCTATTTTAAATGTTGTTGTATATTTTTAACCGCTGCCCGTTTATATAAACGGGTCAGTATTTCTACCCTTAATTTCTATCGCTCCGCTAGGAGACACTCTCGTAACTTCATATGGACCTGACCATCTCGATTTTAATTTACCAGGGAAAAGCCTAAGTCTTGAGTTAAATAATAGCACGACATCTCCCACACTAAATTCTTTCCTAACTAAACGCTTATCATGCCATTTTTTACTTCTTTCTTTGTATATTTTAGCATTCTCGTAAGCATCTAGTCTTAACTCTTATAATTCATTTAAATCCAGGACTCGTTTTTCTCCCGCAGCAGTGTAGTTCATGTTGAGCGTTTTAATTTCCCAATACGCTTTGTGTTCTAATTCTACTGGGAGGTGACAGGATTTTCCGTATACGAGCTTGAAGGGTGTAGTCCCTATAGGGGTCTTGTAGGCCGTCCTATAGGCCCATAAAGCTTCATTGAGCTTTGATGACCAATCCTTCCTGGTTGTGGCTACAGTTTTTTCTAAGATCTGCTTAATTTCTCTGTTCGATACTTCGACTTGTCCACTGGTTTGTGGGTGGTATGGCGTCGCTATACGATGTTTTACTCCATACTTAAAAAGTAATTTGTCGAATATTCTTGAGATGAAATGGGAGCCACCGTCACTGATGACGAGTCTCGGTATGCCGAATCTCGGAAAAATTATGTTTCTAAAGAGTTTGATTACCACTCGGGTGTCATTTGTAGGAGAGGCTATGGCCTCGATCCATTTTGAGACATAATCAACTGCGACGAGTATATATTTGTTTCCAAAATAAGATGGGAAGTGTCCCATGAAATCGATTCCCCATACGTCGAAGATTTCTGCCTCTAGTATTCCCCTTTGAGGCATTTCATCGCGTCTTGAAATATTGTCGGTGCGTTGACACCGATCGCAATTTCTAACAGCGATGTGGACGTCTTTCCACAGATTAGGCCAGAATAGGCCAGCTTGTAAGATCTTTGCACAAGTTTTGGAGATGCTTGCGTGTCCCCCGTAAGGAGATGAATGACAGTGGGAAATGACATCTTCTATTTCTTCCTCGGGTATGCATCGACGGAAGATTCCGTCTGGTCCTCTTTTAAACAGTAAGGGCTCGTCCCAATAGTAATGTTTGAGATCATGGAAGAATTTCTTTTTCTGTTGGTACGTAAGATCTGGTGGGAGTGCGTTTGCAGCTAGATAGTTAACTATGTCAGCATACCATGGCAGTCCCATGGTTGCATGGATTACTTTTACGGCTTCCTCGGGTTTTAGTTCGATTAGGTTGAAATGAGCTAGGTCGTTCCTTATTTGGGTTATCATATGCTCATATGGAAAATCGTCGTTAATCGGCACTTGTTCGGGTTTTATATCTTCCAATCTTGACAAGTGATCCGCTACGACGTTTTCGGTCCCCTTTTTATCCTTAATTTCTAAGTCAAATTCTTGCAAAAGAAGGATCCATCTGTGGAGCCTTGGTTTTGCATATTTCTTATTTAATAGATATCTAGTTCATCCAGTTCAGTATGCTACTCAACAGCAAACCTATCGGCAGAGACATATGCAACAAGGTAAGCAAAACGATAGGAAGCCAAAGAGGGTGTTCGACATTGTTCCCATGACTTATGGCCATCTGTTCTCGCAATTGCTCAAGCTTTCCTTGGTGGAACCCAAGCCACTGAAGCCTGTCATTCCTCCTTATCCTATGAATTTCAATCCTAATATTCATGCGACTACCATGCTGGGGCACTAGGCCATTCCATTTAAGACTGCGGAGCTTTCAAACAAAATGTGCAAGACCTGTTTGATGCAAAGGCTATCAATTTTGGGCAAGCCAGTTAAATTTGAAGTCTCCTTTGACTTCGTAAATGTCAAGACTACCAGATCATCGTCTGAAGAAACAAGTCCATATGGAGACTAGTCTCCTCAGTGTGGCAATCTCTAGTTTCATTTGCAATTCTCATTTGTAATATTTCTTGTTTGGTTCAGTACTTTCTTGTATGCAAAACTTGCTTATTGTTGAATATTAATCACAATGCATTAAATTTGTTTGTCTTGAATTAATCCATTCGTATTCACTCATTAATGTTTTTCTTTGCTTTTTGATACTTAACTCTTGTTAAATAAAGCAAAAAAAAACCTCTGGAGGGAGGATGATGAGTAATATGCCAAAAATTTCAAACAGTGTGCTTTTGAATAAAAACCCTACTGACGATGTACAGACCTTGTTTCAAATTCCCAAACACCAGAGATATAAGGGAGATAGACCCTCGTCAACCCCTTTTGAGCCTTGAAGTGGGAGTTTCTTTTCTGTTCAGAAAAAACCCTTAATTTGTTTAACCTGGGGAAGGGTATATTTCAGTTAATCCGATCGAGCGTTCAGAACTCATTAGGAGTATGCATCAAAGGATACAACAATGGTTGTCCATCAAAAGGCTAAGGAAAGTCAAAATCGCAATGGTTAACTCTCATCTATGAGCGGCGTGTATCAAGGAGATGATATCCCAATGGAAATATCTCACACATCAAGAGGTCAAAACATGAGGATACCACAACGGTTATTCCTCGTCAACCATACAGCAAGGCAGATATACTTTTTCAGCAAGTCAAAGAACGACTAGAAGTCACACGAATTGTTCAAAGAAGGAAATGAATAAGAAAGTGAAAAAAAGCTCTGCTAAGTCGAAACAAGGAAAACAAGTCGCTTTGGCAAAAGTCAGGGCATCCCGCTAGACTTCACAGTCAAATTCAAAAGGAACTTGTCCAGGCAAAATTTAGGGGAAGCGAAAAGTGAAAGGGGATTACCCAATAAAAATCCTCAGCAAGGAACTAAGTCGTGTGATCAAGCACCAAGAATGAAAGAGGTGAGTGACTGCTATGTCCAAAAAAAAACCTCGCCTGATTCCTCAACCATTGTAACCTCCTTTTGAGAGACGAATGCTCGCGTTGGTTTAACTGAATGTAGAAATGGAGAACATCACGGAGAATGGGTAGGCACCAAATATTTTGAGCCTCAAATCATTCTTTTCTAAAACCGTGAACCATGCCACGTTACAACCCTTAAAAGTCCTAACTGAAGCAAGGGTTAATTCGAAAGCAATATTGTAATGAGAATACGGTAATCTGACTCCTATGAGGGTTGCTAAAACTTTTGAGTTAGTATCACACCACCTTTCTAATTTCTTTCGCATAAATTTTTTTATGTATAATCTTTTCAATAGATGTTTTTACACTTCAAGACAAACATGAGCTTTGCATTAGAATTATCATTCTTAGAATAAACATTATTTGCATATGAACAAGTGCTTAAAACATCAAGTAAGCTTGCATAATGAGCATCAGATGAAAGTTTAATTATCTCAAGGGACGAAGTTGCTTTAGGATACCGTTGAAAGGTAAATCATTTTTGAAGATGATCTTAATCTGGGGCAAAACTTCTATCGACTCCACTGAGTGAAAGAATATCAACTTGAGAAATGATGTGAAGCAGATTGCAGAAGTGATTGTTCAGAAGTATCTATGGAGAAATAGTGTATTACTTTCGATTGATCTTGAGGGTTCGATTTCTTCAAGTATCTGATTAGAGATTGAAGCAGTTCAAGTTGAAAAGTATGGTTATGAAGTAGCCTATATTCAAGACATAATCTAGCCACCCTAAGGTTGTGTTGTCTTCGAAAAACCTCAAGTTTCTCATCCCTCAATGAGCATGAGGTAAAGGAAAAGGTTTGTCAAGACTCGGTTGAGCAGGGGAAAGCGTGTTAAATACTCTGTCGAGTGAGTGATCAGCCAGTCTGAGGCATTCAAGTTGGGATGCGATCCCTCAAAGTACAGTCAAACTGGGGCAGTTATGTCGAGATTTTATAAATTTCTCTGAGAATTTGTTGATTAGGGGAGAATCTTTTTGGAATTTACAGATGCATGGGCATTCACTCATGCATGGTTGAAACTACTTCCAACACTAGTCAGTCAGGGGCAGTGTTCTGAAGTTCATAACATTGGGGCAGTTTATCTTGGTGGTACATATATTAGAAAGTCCCCTAGGGGAAGTTCTCTTCAAAAGCCTTATAGACTGGGGCAAGAAATTATGCAGGAGAATTTTCTCCTCTTCAAGGGTTTATCAAATCAAGTCCATACGCAAGCTAAATGACTCGTGAGTTTGAAAATCATGTCGAGAAGTCGGGATTGTTATCCTTAGCTCATTAGAGACTTAGGTCCATTTATTGATGTTCCTTTACAGAAGCCAGGATCATTATCTCCACTCGAATTTGGATCATTATCCTCAGTGGGATACGAGCAGTAATGCAAAGATCATTCAAGGTTGTTACCCATACGAGGTTCATGATGGACACACTATTTTACAATAGTCTGTCTACCAAGGGGTTTCTCTTATGAGATCTTTATTCCCCAGCAAAGCATCCTCATTTCTCTGCAAGAGGAGAATGGCTCTTCTCCCTGGAAATTCAAAAGTTGTTTGAAGTCAAGATGATTTATTTTCAGTGGACTGCAATTTATTTTTGCAGCATCTTCTCCAAAGTCCACTTTTCAGTGGCATTCCTCCTCGGAGTTGACATGTTGAATTTGTAATCTTGCATCGCAGTTCTTACCTAGTGGTTGGTAGTTCAAATTATTTGTTCTTTAGTGAAGGTTGCCATTCCATATGTGATGCGGTGGGAGAACTGACTTGAGGTTTTGCGTTTGTCTTTGCAAATGTTGCGGTTTAGCAAGAGTCGCCGCCGACTTTTCTTTTATCCAAAAGGAAAGGTAAAAAAAGCACAGGAAAGACCTTTGAGATGTTTTCTTGAGTTCGGGGGGTAGATTATGAAAAGGGAAGGTATTAGCACCCTTTTCATCCATGGTTATCCATGGGATCTTAGTTACTTGTTTAGATCACTTGCTTTGCTTTTAAAATTGTTTGAAATGGTGCTTCGTATGGTTTTGAAAGTATTTTGAAAAGAGGCTATCGTTTAGGCAATCTTTGTAATGATTCTCTTTCGTAAGAATGTATACAAAGATGTTTGTCTTTTGAAAAATGTTTCAATGTTTGAAAGTTGTTTGGAAATTGTTTTGAAATGTGTGTGTTTGTTTTGAAAAGTCTTTCTTGTACATTTTTAATCCTTTGATATTGTTGATTTACCATTGGTTTGGTAAACAACCCTATCTTTGGATGTTAAACGGGACGGGCGTGGGTCATCGTATGACCATGATAGCAATGGTGCCAAGTATCTTAGCAAGTTTTGAGGGACTAAGATCATTTGTTTAGGCAACCTTTTGATAGCGTCATCGAGGGACTATGATCTTTTGTTTTGTTTTGTTTTGCTTTGCCAAGATACTTTGCATGCATACCATGGCCATTTTTTAAGGCAACCAAGTGGATGAAACCCTAGGGGTGCTTGTGTGCAATGTGTGTCATTTTACATGCCTTTGATTGTCTTGTATTAGGTCATTCTATTTGTTTGATTTTTGTCTTATCATACAAACCCTAATTTTACTAAACATGTATATAATGCGATAAATTGCGTAAAATAAATCTAAGCTATTACAACAATTATTATGGGATGGGGGATACAAGTTTTTGAATGGGGATATTTGCACAAAATAAAACCCTAAAATACTATTACAACCCAATTGAATATTTGCAAATTAAATAAATGAACAAGTATTTAAATATGCAATAAAATGTATTTATGCAAAAATGTCTTGTATTAATTTTATGTATGAAAAAATAAAATTATTTAAGTCCTAAAAATAAGAAAAATAATATTGTTATTTTTGAAAAGGGTGAAACCCTAGTTTTTGATTTAAAAGAAAAATATGTTCTATATTATTTATTTTGTCCATTTATGTACAAGAAATAATAAATAATATTATTAACAAATATTAAAAATTAAAATATGTATGAAAATAATTATTTTAATGTATAAAACAATAAAATAAAAATTATGGTATTTTAAATATTTTTACAAATTTTATTTAAGAAAATATAGTTCATTATCCTAATAAAACTATTTTTTATGCCAAAAAATAAAATAAAAAATTTAAAAAAATACAAAAAATTAAGAAAATATTTTTGTGATTTTTTAATGTTCAGAAAAAATTATTAAAATCAATAAACATAAAAAATATAAGAAAATATGAAAAATATACAAAATAAGCAAAGGGGGTGCAAATAGTGGATCAGGGGGTATGGGAAGTAAGACATAAGGCCCAATGCGCGCCAGGCCCAAGCCAGCCATCGTCCCTGTCCTTGGCTCCTTCCCTGCGCATGTTTTTTCAAAACCTGAAACTTGCTATTCTTTGCACAAAAACAAAAACTTGCAACATGAAACATGTAGCATTTTTTATCACGATTCTAATGATATAAGATTTGTAAACTAACTTTTAAAGATCAGAGAGAATTTAATCACCCCTAATTCCTGACCTGATTTTTTCATGAACTTCAAACTTCAAATTCTCACTACTCAGTTAATATAAATGATAACTATGTATATATACAGCTTCACCGTGTTAAGGACTGCATATTTGCTTCACAAATCAAAGCTTGAGGATTCCTAAATAGAGAGATAGAGTTTTGAAAAATACCTTGTTCAGCTGAGTTTGGATATGGCAATGTGGGGACTTTGAGTGAGGCCTGAGGATCGTGTGAGCTTCCTTAAAGTTCCCTCAAGCTTTTCCAATGCTTAGCTGGCCTTGTGGATGGCTGAAATTTCCTGCACGAGTCAACCTGCAACCTTCAAGTTTGAAAATGGTGATGTCTGAAATAGAGGTTACAGCAACATGACAAGGGCTTGGATGGTTTGGATATGATGTGGATGAAGTGTTTCAAAGGTTAAAAGGCAAAACGCACGAGCCAAAATGAAGTTGGCTTTGATTTTGCAGAAGCTGCCCTATTTGGGTAGAAATTTATGTTTTTGAGTTTTGGAATGTTTCAGAGCATAAGCCTTCATGTTCTAGCTTGAGATAAGTTTGTGTAGTTGTTCTGAATGAGGTCAAGTTCACTCTTTAACAAATGTGCAAGTTCTATTGACTTTTTCAACTTTTCTTGCTTTTGAAGAAAAGTGAAATGACTTGTGCCAAAATATTGTACTTGCTAGTTCTAGGGCTGCCAAGGGTTAGTAAACATTGCCTGATATCTGTGGACATTTCTTGTAACAAAGAAACAGGTCCATGGCTCAAGAATTGTAAAGTTGCAAAAAGCTTGCTTTATGAAAATGGCAATGTGCCCTTTATGCCATTTATGGATTTATTCTTTGCGCAATGCTTCAAAAGCCAAAACAAAACCATTATCCACTGAATTAGCATTTAATAATGGAGTGTAGAAGGGATTTAGGACCTGTAATGCAAGGTACAAGCATGCTTGATCAGATTTGCAACTTGGTGCATTGTGAAAATGGCTTGAACAAAAGTGACAAAATGCCATTTTCTCTTCTTCGATTCTCCCTAACCACAAATGATCTTGGAGAGTTCTTGAACATTTTGGAAATATTGCAACATGCTCTACAATACATATTTGTAATTCATTTGAGATACCTCTTGGAACTAGGTGAAAAATGTCCATGAAGTTGGGTCAAAAACCTGCCTAAATTAGGGCAAATTTTCACTAAGTCTTTTAGTTCATGGACCCTTATTCACAAATTCATAACTTGAGATTAAAGCATCTTTTGGGAAAACTTGGTGAATCAAAGTTGTAGATTTCATGGAGGACTACAACTTTCATGTTGGAAGTTTTCTTTGAATCCAATTGCATCATGGTGAAAAAGTTGGGAAAAAATAAGAAATTTTCCATACTTAGAAAAATTCTAAGTTATGAAAAATTTCAAATTAAAACCCTAATTTGCAATTTTAGGTTTAACAAGTTTCACATTTTGACATATCTTGATGAATTATGACCCTTGGCACTTGATTTTTGACTAAAAAGTCAAAGTTTGACTTTTTAGTCCACAGTTAACTTTTGATCAATTGACTGCAAAATTCATCTGTCAATCCTATGTATTTGAGATCTTTTGAACTATGTGATTAGGTCAAGATGATTCTATTTAGTCCTTGAAATCACGCTTAAACCCAATTGGTCATTGGCTAGGTTAAAAATCAGAAATTGCCCTTTCCCAGTCAAAACCCTAATTTTGACCATTTTGCCCTTTTGATGATTTGATCAAATTTCTTGAGGAGTTGTGATCCAAACTTGATCAAATGGTACATAGGAGTCTAAAATGTTGTTGTGGATCAAAAATTATGAAGTTTGACTGTAAATTGGCCATGGTTGACTTTTTCCCCAATACAATTGATTTTTAGGTCAACTGTCCAATTGACTGGGCAAAAATGTGATTCAAGGCTTGAAACTTGATATGAGCAATATTAGGGGCCCAAGATGGTGTATTAAAGTCACATGAAGCATTGATGGTTCAAAAATCCTTGTGCAAACTCAAACCCTAATTTTAGGTCATCGGTGCAAGATGAGGTCTTAAGCTGAGCAAAACCCTAAACTTGTCTTGAGTCCAAGAAGTCTTGTGAGGAAAATCTTGATAAATGAGAGGAAAAATTTTGGGGTACAACAGCTGCCCCTGTTCAATCTTCTTGAACCTGAATAGTTAGATTGGTGAGTTTTTCCGTTCGTGACTCGAAGGTAAAAGATGATTGGACACTAGAGTGCCTATAAATTTGCACTCGTCAAAGTGTAGTTGAGGGAATGGGCTTAAAGATGCCATTTGGAGATGTGATAGAATATTGTTGGAGATGGGCTTGTAGATGCCATCCAAGAGTGTTTGCTGAGTTGTAAGTTGTAAGTCAAAAGAATGAATATCAGAATGGTGTCTGTATCTGGAACGTATATGAGTTGTATCTGGAGACTGAATCTGTGTGGGCAATGGAATAGCGTCCGTGTCTGGAGCGTATCCAAGCTAGGGAAAATAAGAATAAGTGACAGAATGGCATCCGTGTCTAGAGCGTATCTAGACTGGGGAGAATCAGAATAAGGGACGGAATGGAAACCGTGTCTGGAGCGTATCTGGACTGAGGAAAATCAGAATAAGGGACAGAATGGAAACTGTGTCTGGAGCGTATCTGGACTAAGGAAAATCATAATAAGGGACAAAATGGCAACCGTGTCTGGAGCGTATCTGGACTGTATCTGAAGTTTGAATCTGGATGAGCGATAGAATGACTTCCGTATCTGGAGTGTATCTAAACTGTATCTGGGATCTGAGTCTGTGTGGGCAGTGGAATGGCGCCCGCGTCTGGAGCGTATCCGAGCTGGGGAAAATAAAAATAAGTGACAGAATGGCATCCGTGTCTGGAGCGTATCTGGACTGGGGAAAATCAGAATAAGGGACAAAATGGCAACCGTGTCTGGAGTGTATCTGGACTGAGGAAAATCAGAATAAGGGACAGAATGGAAACTGTGTTTGGAGCATATCTGGACTGAGGAAAATCAGAATAAGGGACAGAATGGCAACCTTGTCTGGAGCGTATCTGGACTGTATCTGATGTTTGAATCTGAATGAGCGATAGAATGACTTCCGTGTTTGGAGTGTATCTAAACTGTATCTGGGATCTGAGTCTGAATGAGCAACAAAATGATTTCCGTGTCTAGAGTGTATCCGTACTGTATCTGAATCGGAAACTGAATAAGGGCCAGAATGACATCCGTGTCTGGAGCGTATCTGAACTAGAATCTAAATAAGTGACATAATGACTTTCGTGTCGGGAGTGTATCTGAACTGTATCTGAAATCTTTTGAATGTTTGTTAAAGATAGTTGTTAATCTTATCCTGAAAAGGGTAAAAATGTTAGCTGAAACACAAAGTTATGTTGCATGAAATGTATGATGCAATAAATGTGTCTTATCAATGTTTATGATATATGGATGTAATGTATGCTCATGTAAGTTGATTTATTGTATTACTGAGGAAAATAAATCCTTGACAACTGTTGAGGATATAAGGATCCTTCATGTCTTGAATTTGGAGTATTGACAAAATCTATTGTGAGAGTAATGCCAAACTGCTTGAGAAATTTGCTTGGGAAATCCAGAGAACTTTGATGACTTCTATTGGGGGTTACACAATGGGAATCCTTATTCTGCTGGGGAATAGGGGAAACTCTGATGACTTCTGTGGGGAATTAAGAATGAGAATCTTCATTCTGTTGAGGAGTAATGAAGACTTTGGTGACTTCACTGGGGAATTAAGAATGAGAATCTTCATTCTGTTGAGATCAGTGAAAACTCTGTGGTGAAGAAGGCCTACTGCTGGAGAGTAAGTTCAGGAGTTTGGGTTGTCTGCCATTCTACTGGGGAATTATCCTAGGTTAGGGAGAGACAAAAGTTAACTGTTATCTGGTTTTAAGATAACTTGCTGGGGAATTTGGAGAAACTGGATGGTTTCCGCCGGGGATTAATAGTTAGAAGTTTTGGCTCCACTGTGGATTAGGAGTTTGAAGTTTTAATTCTGATGGGAATTAAGGGTTTTGAAAATTTAGCTCCAATGGGGATCTAAATGATGTATTGTAGGGATCGCTCCTGGAATAGCCTATGGATGTTTTCATATCCTTTCAAATTATCAGTAATTTTTCTCTTCCATCCTGTTTATTTGTAAACAGTAATTAAGTTCAAATGCATATGTTCATTAACGAATCATTGGACGTTTTTGCACATAAAAACACAAGTGTAAAGAGAAAAGGACAAATAGTTTTCTGCACTTTTAAAGAGGTATCTTTGTATTTACTTTGAATAAGTATTTGTGTACAAAGGAGACAGATATCCTAGTAAGAGGATGGTGCCATAAAAGTAAGAAAAATTTATACAAAGAAAAGATAGCTATGTGTAAAAAATCCCATGGGGTTCCCATTCTGCTATAGCCTTCGTAACCCCGGATATCTTGTCCATTCATTGCTTCGTCCAAAGATGATTGGATTGATCAGAAGCTCAGAGTTTGTCAGTGAAGAGATTATCCTTAGAGTGATCCGATGAGACATAGTCATACCCTTTAATCCCCTAACTTTTGCCTGGACCGCCCTTTCGGGTTTTCAGTCCACCGGGAAACCCTTTTTTGCCCAAGTCGCCCTTTCGGGTTTTCAACTTTCCGGGTGTACAGATTTTTTTATTTATTTATCCATAATTTTTTCCTGAACCGCCCTTTCGGGTTTTCGATTCACCGGGATGCCCTTGTTTTTCCTAGGTGTGTCAACCTAGCGGGTCTTTTATGCGTAGTATCTTTTGACTATGTCTGCGTTTGCAGGGTGCAGCTGGTCGTCACCGTCCATGGTGGTTAAGATCATTGCCCCACCAGAAAAGATGTTCTTGATCACAAATGGCCCTTCGTAGGTAGGAGTATATTTGCCCCTGGGATCACTTTGTGGCAAAATGATGCGCTTGATTACAAGATCTCCGACTTGATATGTCTGGCGTCTGACTTTCTTGTTGAAAGCTTTAATCATCTGTTTTTGATACGTCAGATCATGGCAAACAACAGTAAGTCTTTTCTCGTCAATTAAGTTCAACTAATCAAGCCGGGTCTGGATCCAATCTTCTTCACTCAAACCACCATCTTTCATGATTCTCAAAGAGGGAATGATAGGTAAAACAGCCTCCATGCCATATACCAAGGAATAGGGTGTTTCCCCAGTTGATGTGCGTGCCATGGTACGGTATCCATGGAGAGCAAACGGTAGCATCTCATGCCAGTCCTTGTAGGTGACTGTCATCTTTTGTATGATCTTTTTGATATTTTTGTTAGCAGCTTCGACTGCACCATTCATCTTTGGTCGGCAGGGAGATGAATTGTGATGTTGAATTTTGAACTGCTCGCACAAAGCGGTGATCATAGTATTGTTAAGGTTTGTACCGTTATCAGTGATGATCCTTTCTAGGATACCATACCGGAAAATAAGTTTCTGTTTGATGAAGCGGGCAATAACATTCTTAGTAACGGATGCAAAGGAAGCTGCTTCAAGCCACTTGGTGAAATAGTCAATGGCCACCAGAATGAAGCGGTGTCCATTGGATGTTGTAGGCTTGATCTCTCCAATCATGTCGATTCCCCACATAGCGAATGGCCAAGGAGCTGTTAAGACATTTAGAGGAACTGGAGGCACGTGTACCTTGTCTGCATAGATTTGACATTTATGGCATGTTCGGGAGTGTTGATAACAGTCATCTTCCATGGTAGACCAGTAATAGCCTTCCCGTAGAATCTTCTTAGCCATCGTATGCCCGCTAGAGTGAGTGCCGAAGGTACCTTCATGCAATTCAGCCATGATCTTTTCAGCTTCAGCTTTGCCAACACAACGGAGCAGAATAGAATCATGATTGCGCTTGTATAAGATGCCATTACTCAAGAAGAATTTTGCCGAGAATCTCCTTAAGAACTTTTTGTCATTGACTGAAGCTCCTTCTGGGTATTCATGATCCTTGAGATACCTTTTAACTTCATGAAACCATGGTCGGTCCACTACTTCTTCGGTATTAATCTCGTGATAGTGTGCGGGTTCGTCCATCCGTTCAATGGTGATTTGGGGAGCATCATTATCCCAATTAAGTTTAAACATGGATGACATTGTAGCTAGAGCATCTGCTAACTGATTTTCTTCTCGCGGGAAGTGCTCAAAGGTAATCTGCTCGAAATGTGGTAACAATGTCAAGACATGTTCTTTGTAAGGGATGAGGTTTGGATGCTTAGTGTCCCACTCTCCTTTAATCTGACTGATGACCAAAGCTGAGTCCCCAAACACAATCAAAGATTTGATTCCCAAGTCTATGGCAACCTCGAGTCCAAAGATGCATGCTTCATACTCTGCCATGTTGTTCGTACAGTTGAAGCAAAGTCTGGCGGTGAAAGGAGTATGGCAACCTTCTGGGGATATGAGTACCGCACCGATACCGTTGCCAAGTGCATTGGAGGCCCCATCAAAGTACAGGGTCCATCGGGATCCTTGTTCAGGTCCGTCATATGGTCTGAAATCTTCAATATTGTCCAATGTCATGATGTCTTCGTCGGGGAAGTCAAACTTCATGGATTGGTAATCTTTAACAGCTTGATGAGCTAGATGATCAGCTAGTACACTCCCCTTTATAGCTTTTTGGGTCGTGTACTGTATGTCGTATTCCGTTAGGATCATCTGCCATCTAACTATTCTTCCAAATATAGCAGGCTTCTCAAAGATGTACTTGATCGGATCCATCTTAGATATCAGCAAAGTGGTATGAGTCAACATATACTGCCTTAGCCAGCGAGCAACCCATACCAAAGCGCAACAAGTTTTCTCGAGCAGTGAGTATCGGGTCTCACAGTCGGTAAAATTTTTGTTAAAGTAATAAATTACATGCTCTTTTCGGCCAGACTCGTCATACTGCCCCAGTACGCACCCCATTGAATTCTCTAGGACGGTCAGATACATGATTAGCGGTCTTCCCTCGAAGGGTGGCATCAAGATAGGAGGTTCTAGCAAATACTCCTTGATTTTATCGAAAGCAACTTGACAGTCATCATTCCATCTAACTACTTGATATTTCTTCAACAGCTTGAAGATTGGTTCACAAGTAGATGTTAGGTGAGAAATGAACCTGGAAATGTAGTTTAGGCGTCCCAAAAAACCTCTGACTTCATTATCAGTGCAAGGAGCAGGCATTTCTTGTATAGCTTTGACTTTGGCAGGATCAACCTCGATGCCTTTGTGGCTGACAATGAAACCTAAGAGTTTATCGGACCTGACTCCGAATGTACACTTGTTTGGGTTTAATCTGAACTTGTACTCCTTCAACCTGACAAACAGCTTTTGCAAGTGATCAAGGTGTTCTTCTTCAGTTTGTGATCGGGCTATCATGTCATCTATGTAGACCTCTATCTCATGATGTATCATATCATGAAACAAAGCTACCATGGCGCGTTGATAGGTTGCACCGGCATTCTTCAGTCCGAATGGCATCACTTTGTAGCAGAACGTACCCCACTGTGTGACCAAAGTAGTTTTCTCCATGTCTTCAGATGCCATTTTGATCTGGTTATAGCCTGAGAATCTGTCCATGAAAGAAAATACTTTATGTTGAGCTGTGTTGTCAACCAGGATGCCGATGTGCGGAAGTGGAAAATCATCTTTAGGGTTGGCCCTGTTTAAATCTCTATAATCCACGCACATTCTCACTTTGCCATCCTTTTAAGGCACGGGCACAATGTTAGCAACCCATTGAGGATAGGAAGTAACAACCAGAAATCCAGCATTGAACTGCTTCATAACTTCTGCTTTGATCTTCTTTGACATGTCAGGTCTCATGCGGCGGACCTTCTATTTCACTGGTGGACAATCTTCTCTTGTGGGTAGACGGTGTACCACAATGTCTGTATCAAGTCCTGGCATGTCTTCGTATGACCAGGCAAAGATCTCAACATAATCATGCAACAGCTGAATTAGGCGTTCTTTGACACTCGGCTCTAGATTGACACCTATTTTGATTTACTTTTTATCATCCTCAGTACCCGAGTTGATTGTATCCAAATGCTCCTCGTGAGGTTGAATTTCTCTTTCCTCTTGTTGTAATAGTCTGGCCAATTCCCCTGGCACCTCACAATCTTCCTCACCTTCGTATTCGGCTTGGTAGATCAGATCTTCAGAGTCACTGAAGGCTATAGCAGTATCATTACCCATGGGATCCGGAATGGAAGGGTACCTGCATTTGTGAGTGTGGGTGTGTGTAACGGATAGCCATCTTAAAACAACAAAATGTAAAAGAAAGACAATGAGCACAAAAGGTTTAAATATGAAAAGCGTCCATGATTCATTGAAATGACATATGAAAATGAAATAATAACCCTTACAAATGGACCTATGTGCCTCTGGCAAGACACAAGGTTGAAAAAGTACGAATTGTTTGTGAATTATTACAGATCCAATAGGAATGGAAAAGATAAATTACTGCGGTATGAAAGTAATCGGAACAAAGTCTTTTGCTTACCAGTTGCACAGTCCTCCACCAACAGTAGGAAAAATCCAGTCTTCCAAGCTGCCCTCTTCTTCACTATCCTCTAGTGCATTAACCCCTCGGTGGCTGATCTTCACAGGTGGCCCTCCGGCACGGGAGTGGCGCACAGCCTTCTGACAAGTCGAAGTAAACCCCAAGTTGAACTTGTCTGATTTGAAAGGAAAGTCTGGAAGCTGCCCCCAGATAGTGGATTCGCCTTCTTCCACTACTGCCCTAGCATCCTTTAAAGATGACATCTGAGGTGGTGGTCTTGTGATCACAGGAGTTGAGGACACCGCCTTGGTTGCCGCTATTTCTTCAGAGACTTCTTCAAAATGTTGGAAAGGGGTCTCTATGAATTCGCCATCTAACTCCACATAACGGAAGGAATTTAGATGACTAATCATATATTCCTCTTCCCCATGGACAGTTATAATCTTCCCTTGGACGGAGTACTTGAGCATTTGATGCAAGGTGGAGGTGACAACTCCGGTATGGTGAATCCAGGGGCGTCCCAATAGGCAAGAGTAAGAAGGACGGATGTCCATCACGTAGAATGTTGAATTGAATGTCTGGGTACCCACCTTGATAGGGATGTCCACCTCCTCATGGACCATCCTTTTAGATCCATCAAAAGCTCGCACCACTATATTGTTGGGTTTTAAAGCCATCCCCTCACGATCCAATCTATCCAGGGCTTTCTTCGGCAAGATGTTTAAAGACGACCCAATATCAACCAATACATGAGCTAGGGTTGTTCCTCTGCACTCCATTGAGACATGTAGTGCATCATTATATTTTCTTCCTCGGGGTGTCAAGTCAGCATCAGAGAAACCCAGGCCATTGTCAGCTGTTAAACTGGCCACACACTCTTGGAATTTATCAGCCGAAGTCTCTTGCGGCACGTGCGCTGTCTTCAAAAACTTGACCAAAGCTTTAGCATGTGCCTCAGAGCACAGCAGCAAGGCTAACATAGATATTTTGGAGGGGGTCTGCCCCAGTTGTTCAACAACATCATAATCACTTTTCTTGATGATCCTCAGGATTTCTTCCATCTCCTTCTTGGATATTTCAGGAATGACTAATGATTGATCCTTCGTCAGGACATGCTCCTCTTGAACGTTCTTTCCTTTTTTCTCAACAGCGGAAACAAGGATGGGAATTATATTGTTATTGTTGGCGGGTACACATGTAGGTACAATTACTGGTGCGGAGGTTATCTTCGGAATGGCCACGGGTCCAAAGACTGCTGTTGGAGGAGAAATCTCTGGAGAAAAGATTCTTCCACTACGGGTAACCTTGCTTGTTCTGGAAATGTTACCGATGTCGGGAGTATCCTCTTCGGAGCTTTCTTCTTCTACAATCTGTTCAATCTGTTTGACACCATGGTAGTAGATTTCTCCACCATAGTTCCATGATACCATTTTATCGGATTTGTATGGGATTGGCCCGGGCATTGTTATCTTCAACGGAGTAGTCATAGGAGCAGATGTAATCCTAATGGGTTTTTTAGGAACCCTGGAAAGATTGGCGTATATGGTTATTATTGAAACTTCTGGAACTGGAATGGGTGAAATAGGAGCTTTCTCAAACAAAATTTCCTTGTTATCAATCAATTGTTGGATTCCTTTCTTCAATAGAGGACAGTCAAATGGGGAGGATAGGCAAGCATGGCAATCTTTGTCACAACCTGGGAAGACGCCATCTTTTAACAAATTCAACTTGATGGTTAGGAGAGGAGTTAACAGTTCATCCACAGTAGAAACAAACAGATCTTCTTCAATAGCGTTGGAATTGTGACCATTCCTCGGCATTGGAGCGGAGATAACATTTGGTTTTTCAGGAGCTTCAAATTCAACTTCCTTTGCGTCGATCAGATCTTGAATCTTATTCTTCAGAGCCCAACAGTTGTTGGTGTCGTGCCCTAGACTTTCTGAATGGTACGCGCATCTGGCATTGGGATGGTAGTATGGAGATGCAGTATTATGATTTTTAGGGGCCTCTTTTAGCATGGCCGGATTCAACTTCAAGAGATGTGGTAGGACTTGAGCAGGAGTCATGTTTATCTTAGTGAATTGTCGTACAGGCCTTTCCACCCTTTGCTGGTTATTTCTCGGCTGATCATTTCTCGGCTGGTTGTTTCTTGGATGGTCTGATGCAGACTTTTGAATCATAACGTCCCCCATTGTTGGTCATCTTTCAATTCTTCCTTGATTCCTCTGGCTATAGACAGAAGACACTTCCTTTTTTCCTGTGAAGGGCTTTTTTGTAGAAGATGAGGCAGACGCGTCTTTCTGAATTTTCCCACTTCTAATACCGGCTTCAACCCTTTCGCCAGTTAAAATCAACTCAGTGAAACCTACAGAGGAGCTTCCAATCAGGTGATTAAAGAATGGGCCCGATAGAGTTCCCAAGAACATATCAACTATATCTCTTTCTGACAAAGTTGGTTGCACCCTTCCGGCTAAATCCCTCCACTTTTGGGCGTAGTCTTTGAAGCCCTCATTGGTAGCCATGGCCATACTCTGTAGTTGAGTACGGGTTGGTGCCAAGTTGGCATTGTATTGATACTGTTTATAGAATGCGGCTGCCAAGTCTTCCTAATTATGGACATCTGTTCTCTCCAACTGGTAGAACCAATCAAGCTGCATTCCCGATAGATTGTCTTGGAAAAAGTGGACCCACAGTTCTTTGTCAGAAGAATGTGGTTGAATCTTCCTGACATAGGATCTGAGGTGCATTTTAGGGCAAGACACCCTATCATACTTAGCAAACAGTGGCACTTTAAACTTAGGAGGGATTACAATTTCAGAAACCAACCCTAACTCCTCAAAATCTAGCCCTGGTACTCTCTGTATCTCCATAGCAGCTAGACGTTCTTCCAAGTTTTTGTATTTGTCATCGGCCGGAGGGTATTGCTGTTCAGAATAGTCCTCATCTTCCTCTTCTTCTTCTTCAGAATCAGATGGCGCTGCCGTTCCTTTTCCTTTTCCTTCCCCCTCTTCAGATGTTGATGGGAATTCCAAAGTTCGTCTGGCTTGTCCTTCAAACCTTCTGCCCATGATAACCACACCGACTCGCTTCTTATTCTTTTTCTCTTTCTCCTTCTCTAGCAGAGTCTTGAGCTCCTCTTTCCCCTTGGCTAAGGTCATGAGCAACTGTTGGAATTGTGAATTCTGAGCTTGCAAATCTTTGACCGTTTGTTCAATATCCATCTTGCTGAAATAAATAGCAGAGAGATGAGGAAACTTGGTGTGAAGACCTGTTTATGCATATGATGAATGATATGTATTCATGTAATGCTTTCAAGGATTCTGAAATTCAAATTTGTTTTAAACAAAAAAGAAACACACGTCATATTAATAAAAGATAGAATTGTTGGTACATCAATGCCCCTTGGGAAAAATAATACAAAATTCTAAGGTAAAAAGACGTTGCGCATCCTCTTTGGTGCAATGTAGGTGTTGAGAGTCTGCTCTTCATGAAGTAGCCGAGTGAGTTCCAAAACCTTCTTCTCGCTTGTGTAGAATTAGGCTTCGAAAGTATCGCGCTCTCCCATGAGTTGTATCCAACTCCTTTGTAAGTCTTCGAGTGATGTTGGCATGTCAGGATGTAGGAGAGTGTATGGAACCTCTCCTTCTATAACAGGCTCTATAATCACAGGGAGAATAGAGGGATAAGGCATCATAAGACTTTGGGCACAGGTTCGTACCCACTTGAGGTAAGGCTCAAGAGGGATGGAATTCTTGTGTCCCAGAGTCTTACTATATACCTTGTTTGGCATCCTCCAAGCTCGGATGAACCTTTGTCGGAGTCCTTGATTGTCGTTGTCGAAGTCGAAAATCAATCCTTGAATCAGCATGTCATGTGGGCCATCCCTTCGGTCATAACCAAACTGTCTCAGAGCCAAGCAAGGGTTGTAGGTGATGCCTCCCCTAATGCCAAGTAGAGGGACATTAGGGAATTCCCCACAACGGTCAATGATGATGACATTCTCTTTGGATCGAGAACACCAATGAATATCTGAATGTGTAAGAGCCATCAATCATTGTGACCACCTCAAACCTTGCTCATTCTTCAAGACTGATTGGGGAAGATGAGAAATAAACCATCTTTCCAGGAGAGGAGTGTAACACATGAGAACACCTCTTTTCCTCATTGTATGAGTGTGAAAAGAGTGGAGGATATCCCCAAGCAATGTAGGCACCGGGTTGCGAGTCATGAAGATTTTGACAACACTCACATCTATGAGTTGATCAGGGTTAGGGAACAAGACCATCCCATAGATGAGAAGGGCTACAATCTCCTCAAAAGCTTGCAAGTCTGGATAATTCCAACAACTTTAGGCCTTCTCAAATAGAAACTTTGACAAGAAGCCTTTGACACCACTTCTAGTTTCCCAATGTGTGGTGACATCAGATGAGTGCAAGTGTAGGGCTTGAGAAATCTCTTCTGGCTTTGGATCTCTTTCAATACCGTTGAAGGGTAGTTGATTGAGAATAGGAATCCTCAAGAGTTGAGAAAATTCCTCCAAAGTAGGCATAAGTTGGTAGTCAGGAAATGTGAAGCAATGATGCAAAGGGTTAAAGAATTGGAAAAGCACTTTCATCATGTCTTCCTATGTGTTGGAAGTGACCAAGTTGAGTAGACGACCATGTCTCTCGGTGAATGGAGAATTCTCAGGAATCCTTGAAGCTAGCTCCTTGAGTTGTGGAGGAATTCTTACAAGGTTGACTTGGATAGTTTTCCTGCGAAGTGAATCCATAACCTACAAAGCAGGAACAAAGATGAATCTCCAAAATCCTTGGAATGGTTAGTGGATGCATATGATGCTCATGATGTGCATGATGTTATGCACAAGTATATATGTACAAGAAAATGACACAAGTTCCTAGTTTAGGCTTGCATGGGGTTTCATAGGTAAGTACCCTCTTGAAGTTTAGTTGGCTCAACCTGTCCTAGAAATAGTAATCGGGTTCTAAGGAGCTCAATATCACTGGATTGTTTCCTTGTTCATTGTTTCAATTCAGCCTCTTTACTGGCGACCTAAATATTCCAAGGAACCAACCCTCAATGAGTGTAGTATCGAGTATTTACCAACTTCGGACTGCACCAAAGCCGGTCATCTCACTACATCCTAAAAGGCCAAGTTGGTCAAGTAAAGGTTCTAGATGTTCGTTAGTGCTTCATGACATCACTCAGCGGACCCATATTCTCTTTGATTGACTCAAAGGCTACCGGTACCCACAAATATGTCACACTAACATAGCTATTGCTTAGACCATGTCGGTATACCCCGCACAGTTTCCACAATGTATTGCTATTTACCTATAATGTTTCCCAAATCTGGGTAGAGGATTCAAACCCAAACAATAGAACAAAAGTGTAAAGCAAACAAGTCAAACAAGGTAAGCATGTAAATGTGATCTAAAACCCTAAGGTAACCTCACTTTTAGAATTTTCCCCAGCAGAGTCGCCAGTTTTGTGACGCGGTGGGAGAACTGACTTGAGGTTTTGCGTTTGTGTTTGCAAATGTTGCAGTTTAGCAAGAGTCGCCACCGACTTTTCTTTTATCCCAAAGGAAAGGTAAAAAAAGCACAGGAAAGACCTTTGAGATTTTTTCTTGAGTTCGGGGGGTAGATTATGAAAAGGGAAGGTATTAGCACCCTTTTCATCCATGGTTTTCCATGGGCTCTTAGTTACTTGTTTAGATCACTTGCTTTGCTTTTGAAATTGTTTGAAATTGTGCTTTGTGTGGTTTTGAAAGTATTTTGAAAAGAGGCCATCGTTTAGGAAATCTTTGTAATGATTCTCGTTCGTAAGAATGTATACAAAGATGTTTGTCTTTTGAAAAATGTTTCAATGTTTGAAAGTTGTTTGGAAATTGTTTTGAAATGTGTGTGTTTGTTTTTTTGAAAATAGCAATGATTGTTTGCAAATTGATCAAGTAACTAGAAGCTATCTACCTACTCAAAAGTCTTTCTTGTACATTTTTAATCCTTTGAAATTGTTGATTTACCATTGGTTTGGTAAACAACCCTATCTTTGGATGTTAAACGGGACGGGCGTGGGTCATCGTATGACCATGATAGCAATGGTGCCAAGTATCTTAGCAAGTTTTGAGGGACTAAGATCATTTGTTTAGGCAACCTTTTGATAGCGTCATCGAGATACTATGATATTTTGTTTTGTTTTGTTTTGCTTTGCCAAGATACTTTGCATGCATACAGAGTTTATTCTCCAACGGAGTTATCCTCTCCTGCAGGCTTATTCTCATCAATCATCATTGTCCGCTATCTCCAGCAGAAATGAAGAATCTAACACTTTCCTCCAACTTCTATCCGGGATTTATTTTCCCCAGCTAAAAACATTATATTTCCATACATCATGATACATGCATATACGCATCATACAACACAATCTCATTTATTTTGAGAACATCATTTCTTGATATATATCATGCATTGCATACGACTGACCTTTACCTTTCAGGAAGGATGCAATTAGGTTCTCAGCTATGTCGAAGAACTTACCGGTTCTTAAATCTCAACTGAATAATTCTCGGTTGAGTTACAGATAAGGTTCTCAATCTCGGCAATTTTCCTCCGTCGAAGTGTGGATGAGTTCTTAAATATTAACAGAATTATCCTCCGTTGAAGACTAGACAGTCCTAGATCTTGATGAAGATGTTTCCCTCAGTCGACGACCTGACTGGTTCTTAAATCTCAACTGAATTATTCTCAGTTGAATTACAGATAAGGTTCTTAATATCGACAATTTTCCTCCGTTGAAGTATGGACGAGTTCTTAAATCTCAACAGAATTATCCTCTGTTGAAGACCAGACAGTCCTAGATCTTGATGAAGATGTTTCCCTCATTCGAAGAACTGACCGGTTCTTAAATCTCAACTGAATTATTCTCGGTTGAATTATAGATAAGGTTCTCAATCTCGACAATTTTCCTCCATCGAAGTGTGGACGAGTTCTTAAATCTCAACAGAATTATCCTCCGTTGAAGACCAGACAGTCCTAGATCTTGATGAAGATGTTTCCCTCAGTCGAAGACCTGACCGGTTCTTAAATCTCAACTGAATTATTCCCGGTTGAATTACAGATAAGGTTCTCAATCTCGACAATTTTCCCCCGTCGAAGTGTGGACAAGTTCTTAAATCTCAGTAGAATTATCCTCCGTTGAAGACCAGACAGTCCTAGATCTTGATGAATATGTTTCCCTCAGTCCAAGACCTGACTGGTTCCTAAATCTCAACTGAATTATTCTCGGTTGAATTATAGATAAGGTTCTCAATCTCGACAATTTTCCTCCATCGAAGTGTGGACGAGTTCTTAAATCTCAACAGAATTATCCTCCGTTGAAGTACAGACAGTCCTAGATCTTAATGAAGATGTTTCCCTCAGTCGAAGACCGGACCGGTTCTTAAATCTCAACTGAATTATTCTCTGTTGAATTACAGATAAGGTTCTCAATCTCGACAATCCCCCTCAGTCGAAGTACTGACCGGTTCTTAAATCTCAACTGAATTATCCTCGGTTGAATTACAGATAAGATTCTAAATCTCGACAGAGTTCCCCCAATTGAATTACAGACAAGTTCTTAAAACTCAGCAGAGTTGTTCTGTCAGCTGAAGTACAGACAAGTTCCTAAATCTCAACCAAGATCAGACTTCCCTAAGCAGAATCTTCCACAACAACAGGTATACAAGCTATCGTTAAGGAATCTCTTATGTGATCGACACTCCTTCAGATGGCATCTTTAAGCCCATCCTCCCTTCGACGTCACAAGGCTGATACCACTTCATGCGAGTGCAAATTTCTGGGCACTCTAGTGTTCAATCATCTTCTACCTTCGGATCACGAAAGGCACGAAAGCCAATCTACATCCTCAGGTTTAATAAGATTGAACAGGGGAAGCTGTTGTACCGCAAAATTTTCCCTCTCATATTTCTCAAGACATTGCAAGAAAAATCTCCAAGTGGCTCAAGATTGCTCAAGAGTTGGACAGTCAAGCTATCTCCTAAGGCAGTCAACCCCAAATTAGGGTTTTGTATTGCATCAAGATCTTTGAGTACAAATGACCTCAAGTGCTCCCCGATGTCCTAATATGTTCTCAAGATCATCCATGTCAGATTTCAAGCCTTGCAGAGGAAGTTTGCTCAGTCAATTGCTCAAAGGGTCCAAAAATCGACTGTGCTAGGGCAAAAGTCAACTGTGACCTATAAACAGTCAAACTTCAAGATTTTTTGTAAAAATTCTCATTTTGAAGGATATTTCATCATTTGATCAAGGGTTGATCATGATTCATCAAGGATTGCTCAAAATTCATCAAGACTCAAAAGTTGCTAAATTAGGGTTTTGTAGAAAAAGTCAACTCAACTTTGACCAAGCATAAATTTATCATACTTTATGATAAATGACCCATCCAAAGCTAATTTTGAAGAGGATTCAATTTCCTACAATACATCTTCATACCCCAAGATCAAAAAATGCACTCACAAGAAGTTACAAATTTGGACATTATAGGTCATTTTTGAAAGTCAACAAAAACACCTTTTTTTTCAAAGCTTATAACTTGAGAATGGAATATCCAAATGTGATGAGACCAAAAGGGTTGGTTATAAGACATCTCAAGCTTTCTAAAAAGTCCAAGAACACCTCGAAAAGTTCAAAATTGAAGAAGTTATGCATTGTTGAAGTTGGACATTTTTGCAAAATTGCCAAAAGTCAACTATCCCCAAAACATCAAATTTTGTCAAATGGGCCCATTCTTTTCCACTTGATTTGAGCTTGCATCATTTTCCACGTGTCCTAGCTTCAGCCATGAGCCCATATTTCATTTTTATTATTTTATTTGATTTTTTATTGAGTTTATTCATTTTTAATCAAATTAAATCATATAAAATCCAAAGTTTTGATTACATGAGATTTTTTGGTTGTTTCCGGTCTTAATTATCATCAATATCATCATAAAACTCGAATCATATCATATCATGTGCAAAAAGATTGATTTTTGGCATATTTGGCAAGTTTGTAAAGAGTGAATCAAATCAAATTGGCAAGCATTGATGGGAGGAGATTCAATCCATATTTTCTACCCTAATACATTACATAGTACATAAACAAGCCAAAGGGACGTGAATAACGGTTAGAGCGAGAAGAGGCAGAACAAATTTTGAAAAAGTCACCAAAAAGCTTGAATTCGAAACCATAGCAAGAGGCAATTTCAGAAGCTTAGACCGGTCTCAATCGTTTCCTGGACGTACACTGAATCTTACTGGATCAAAAGCAAGCTCGTTCATACGCCCAAACGCACTGTAAGCATCACGACAACCCGCCCTGTTCTTGGAATCACAAATCATTATTCTTGCATCATTTGAACAAATTGTTTGCATATTTGTAATCCTCACAATGTTTCTAAGCTTTTTGGATTATTCAATTTTGTTTATCTAACCTTTAACGTAAAGCACCATTGTTAGGGTTTTGCATCTTGGTTTAGGGTTTTTCGTTTCAGATAAAATTA
This sequence comes from Vicia faba, assembly GCA_948472305.1. Lineage (NCBI taxonomy): Eukaryota > Viridiplantae > Streptophyta > Magnoliopsida > Fabales > Fabaceae > Vicia > Vicia faba. The sequence goes on along the minus strand of OX451736.1, from coordinate 229,440,144 downwards.
GCCTGAGCGATGGCTATAGGCGTGACCGGAAGAGGAAGACGAATGCAACCATGGCCTTGGAATGAATTTATGTAGCCTGAGATGGATTTTAGGAGTGGCCTATGCTTTTAGCTGCAGATTTAAATCTGCAGGTAACCTTGTTACAGATCTTAGGATAGGGACGAGATCGTGTCCTCCTCTGATTGGCCGGTTCAAATAATTCACACATTTTTTTGTTTGCTGGCATATTGACTTGTTTTTTTATATTATGATTTATTTGTATATTATTAACAATTGAAACAAAGCGTCCTAGTGGCAAGCGTGTCCGTCCAACATCCATCAGGACCTGGGTTCGAATCCCAGGTCCCCCACTTTCTTTGATAATTTTTCTTTCCAGGTGATTACGTACATGCGCCTAGCTACAGCCCATCATACATCCTCGTGCATCCAAGGGACAGATGGCCAATGGCTAGGTCTGATGGATGGGAATGGAAGGACCACCAAGGCTTTGGTCAACGCGTGCACACAAGATCACCAAGAGTCAAACGAGGCCAGCACTAATGGGCCTCAGGATTGCTGTTCAAACACCCTATTTCAGGCCCAAACCTCTCTCTCTTTCTATTTTACTTATTTTGTTTATTTTAATTGCTTTTATTATTTTTGTTTAAATACTAATGAATCAAATTCTTTTCTTTATAAAATTAAAACCACAAAAAATATTTTTGAATCAAATCAATTTTATTTTTTATTTTTTATTTTTATTAATAAATACTAATTAAATTAATTTAGGTTAATTAGAATAACTTTAACATATTTTTGTAAATAATTAAAATTAACTAGACTTAATTAGGTTTTACTAATTCAATTAATTTTTATTTTATTTCTTTAAATAATCAAAAACCCAAAAATAATTTATTTTTATTAATTAATTAAATTATTAATTTAGTAATTAACTTAGGTAATTTTTCTTTCTTAATTCAAAAACAACGAAAAAATCTTTTCTTTAACAAAAAGGGGTCAAAACCCTAGTTTGCGCTCGATTTAATTTCTCGCATGCGTTTGCTTATTTTTATCATATTGATGTACTTGCCTCCGGTTTGTAATAGTAAATAGGGCCTTTTATTATTTTTTATCGCTTTATTTATTTTTAAAGGGTTTGTCTTTGGCGATGTAAATACTCGACGCCTTGTAATTTAAATTCCGCAATTTATTTCCCGCAAATTATAGACTGTTAGATGTTTGATAATAGGAATGCATGACAAGACTGAATGTTTTAAACCTAAAATCAATTTAGATCACCCTCAACATGTACAAAGATAAAATTAACTAAAAACAACACACTCGCACATGCGCACTCTTAGGGTACACCCCACTTGGTTGCCTTCGTACACGGTCATTGAGCATAGGTCGTTTTAGAGGTCTCCCTCTTGTCTAAAAGATCATAGTCGCCTCGAAACGGTCGCCTCGGATATTGTTGCCTCAAAACAAATTATCTAAGACATTAGGGTTACCGCTAAGGCGTCCTACCATTGCTTTGGTGACCGTAAGTCCCTAATTCGAATTGACCCTTAAACTCCCACGACGGTGCTACCTACTCACTAATAGTGGGATAGCATTGTCTAAAGGAAGATAGCATAGAACGATTCCTTTTTCGAATAGGTAGATGGTTCTTAAGTACTTGCTCTTTCAAAAAAACAAAAACAAAATCTTTTTCACACTTACACTTTTCGAACAAAGTTTTCAAAAACACTTCATACGCTCTTGAGGACAGAAGCAAGAGTTAAATCGAAGTTTCAAATAAAAAACTTTTTCAAAACCCACAAGCACAAAGAAAACAATTTTAAAAACAATTGAGAAAGTACCTAAGAGCCCGTGGATAACCACGGATAGAAAGGGTGCTAACACCTTCCCTTTCTATAATCTACCCCCCGAACCCGAGAAATATCTCGAAAAAGGAATTTTTCTGTGCTTTTTTCCTTTCCTTGTATGATAAAATAAAAGTCGGTGGCAACTCTTGCTTACCGCGACATTTTGCAAACACAAATGCAAAACGCAAACCAGCATTCCAAAAAACAGTCAGTTCTTCCCACCGTATCACAGAACTGGCGACTCTGCTGGGGATATTTATAAGTTGGGTGTACCTTAGGAATATTTCATATTGTTTTCAATTGCTTGACTTGTATGCTTTTATATTTGTGGGCCTGTATCGGAGTTACTATAGATCCTAACCCGGATCTAGGGGATACCCTTTAGGTAAGTAGCAATAAACTGTGAGGGAATTGTACGGCGTAGACCGATACGGTTGAAACAGTAGCTACATTAGTGTGGTACTTTAGTATGTACCGATATCCCTTGTGGCGCAACGAGGAGAATATGGGTCTATTAAGGGGACATTAAGCACCAACTGACCTTAGAACCTTTAAATTGACCAACTTGGCCATAGAACAGTAGCAGTATGCTACACTCATTGAGACTAAACTCTCGCGATGATTCTGGTCGCAAGAAAAGGTTGCTAAATTGGAATTATGACCGATTGAGGATAGTCAGTGATATTGAGATCCTCTAGAACCCGATTACTATTTTTAGGACAGGTTTGAACCAACTGAACTGAAAGAGGGTAGTACCTAGACTCTTTTCCAACCTGAAATCTAAAGGCTCTCTGTATGACTTGTGTTCCTTTACCATGTTTGCTATTTATGGATACTTGTGGTGTGTTTTCTATCATGACATCATGACATTGTATGCATCTTGCATTGGACTAACCTATTTCAAAAACAGGATAGATTCATCTTTGTTCTGTTTTGTAGGTCATGGCACTCATGCGTAGGAACACCATTCGGATCAAATTTGTCCAGGTTCCCACTATGCTTAAAGAATTGGTTGCAAAGATGTCAGATACTACCTCCTTCATCAGAAGACATGGTCACCTCTTGGGTTTGGTCACTTCCAAATTGGACGAGCAGATGATGAGTATCCTAGTCCAGTTCTTTGATCCACTGTACCATTGCTTTACTTTTCAGGACTACCAGTTAGTCCCCACCTTGGAAGAGTTCTCTGATCTGCTTGGTATCTCTATTCTGGAGCAAACCCCGTTCACAGGTTGGGAGAAGATCCTTAGGCTAGAAGAGATTGCTTCAGCCCTCCATCTGACAAAGGATGAGGTAATGGCTAATTGGGAGACTCGTAGTGGAGCAAAGGGCTTTTTGACTAAATTATTGGTTGGTAAAGCTAATCAATTTTGGGACAGTCTAGACTTCCAGGCATTTGAAGACATTCTGGCTCTGCTCATATATGGTTTGGTGATGTTTCCTAACTCGGATTCCTTCGTTGACGTGAATGCAGTGAAGATCTTCATATTCGGTAATCCTGTGCCCACTCTCTTGGGTGACATTCTTCATTCTCTTTATGCTCGTACTGCTCAGAGGCGGGGAACCCTTATGTGATGTGCTTTGTTGCTGGCGCGGTGGTTTATTTCTCACCTCCCTAAATCAGTTTTGAAGAACAAGGAAGGCATGGGCTGGGCTTATAGGATTATGTCTATCTCTCATAATGACATCATTTGGACCATTAAGGGTACGGACGAGGTGGCCATTATTGATCGCTGTGGGGAATACCCCAATGTTCCACTGATAGGAACCAATGGAGGGATCACTTATAATCCGTGCTTAGCCTTACGTCAGTTTGGGCGAGCTAGAAGGGAAGGACCTCATGAATTGCTAATGCCTAGTATTGTCTTTGACTTCCAAGGGGATAGTGACGAGCAACGCCGCAGATTCATAAGAGATTGGGATAGAGTACACAGGTCTGATCCGCACGAGCTGGGTGAGAAGACATATCTTCCAATGGATCCATATCTCTGATGGGTTCGAATCCGTGCCCAGAAGCTGGGAATGCCATATGAAGTCGTCTTGCCTATCATCGTTGAAGTTGCTGATGAAGAAGGGGTTCCTCCGACCATTCTCCACCAGTACATGCCTACTGACATTGGGGAATTGAAGAGATCATGGATGCAGCTGAGAGAAGAGCGGGATACTTACCGAGAAAAGTATCACGAGAAAGAGCAGAAGATTCAGAAGTTAACCAGGCAGCTGGAGAACGAGCGGATCTTCAACGACTATGTCAGCACCAAAGGCAAACGACCATGGGAGCGCTGATGTCCTTTGATTATTTCCAGTTTTTATTTACTTTTCAGTATTTCCCTTTTTGTAACGCCTTAAGGGCATCTGTTGAACAATTGAATTCAAAGTTTATCTAATAAAAGTGTGTTTCATTTTTTGTTTACGAATTTGAATCCCTAAAAGTCTTTGAAATCATATCATACGCATATCATCCCCATGCACCTCATAACAGGTACCCTTACAGGTTTTCTCATCTTCTTCGCTGTTTATTTCAGCATCATGTCTTCTGAACCATCAACTGAACAAGCAATCAAAGCTCTACAGGCTCAAAACGCCCAGTTCCAGGAATTGTTCATGAACCTGGCTAAGGGTCAGCAAGATCCGAAGGCTCTTATCCTGAAAGAGAAGAAGAAGAAGAAGAAGAAGAAGAAGAAGACAGTCCTGTTTAATATGGGTCGTAGATTCGGAAACGATTTGCGAGAAGTGGTCGATTTGACCCCCTCATCTGGAGGGAAAGATAATCAGGAAGAAAGGAGGGCTCCTAGCCCTGTGGTTTCAGACAACGAGACTGACTTCGACGAAGACCAGTATCCTCCGGCTGAGGATAGATACAAACAACTGGAAGATCGTTTGAGTGCGATGGAAGTTCAGAAAGTGCCTGGCCTGAACTTTGGTGATCTGGGTCTGTCATCTGAGGTGGTGATTTCCCACAAGTTCAAAGCACCAGCCTTTACTAAGTATGATGGGGTTTCTTGTCCGAAATTGCACCTCCATTCGTATGTTAGGAAGATTCAGTCGTACACCACTGACAAAAATCTTTGGATCCACTTCTTTTAAGACAGTCTCTCAGGGACTCAGCTTGAATGGTTTTACCAGCTAGAAGGAGCCAGTATCCGTAGTTGGGAAGATTTGGCTGCTGCTTTCTACAAGCAGTACCAATACAATGTCGACCTCACTCCCACGCGTACCCAACTCCAGGGTATGTCAATGAGTGCGGGCGAAGGTTTCAAACATTATGCCCAGAAGTGGAGGGACCTTGCTGGAAGAGTGCAACCACCCTTGGCTGATAGGGAGCTAGTAGATATGTTTCTGGGGACCTTGTCTGGTCCGTTTTTCAACCATCTGATTGGAAGTTCTTCGTCCGAGTTTACAGAGCTGATTATGACAGGGGAAAGGATTAAGGCTGGCATCAAATCCGGTAAAATACAGAAGGGTGCTTCGTCCAGCACCGAGAAGAAGCCTTTTAAGAAGGAGTCCAATGTTGTTTACAGTTCAAAAAGGCATAATATATCTGAACGTCGCCAAGCTGTTAATGTGGTGGTTATATCAAGACCTGCTGGCGCTCCTCAGCGCAACGATCAGTCAAGGGCCGAGAGACCGCGAAGGCAATTCACTCAGCTCAACATGACTTTATCTCAGATTCTGCCACAGTTATTGAAAACCAGTCTAGTGATTCCAAGGGAAGCCCCGAAGAATCCAAATACAACATCACTGAAGTACAACCCTAATGCCCGATGTGCTTTTCACTCTGATAGCCCGGAGCATGATACAAATGATTGTTGGGTTTTAAAGAATAAGGTACAGGACTTAATTGATGCTAAGGAGATCGAGTTCGAAGCACCTGAAAGACCTAATGTTGTGACTGCTCATATGCCCAAGCATGGAGTGAATGCTATAGATGAAGACTCGTTTGTGGTTTCTGTGAAAGACATTGTTACTCCCTTAATGACTGTGAAGAAGAACCTCTTGTTAGCCAGTTTATTTTCGGGTTGTGACAAAGGTTGTCGTATGTGTTCTGTCCTACCTACTGGTTTCCATCTTTTGAAGTCAGGTGTCCAACGCCTGATGGATAATAAAGAAATTTTGTTTGAGAAGACTCTTGTTCCTTTGGTTCCTACTGAAGAAGTAGCTATAATTACCATTTTCGACAATTCTTCCAAGGCTTCCTCGAGAAAACCTGTTGTTATTACACCTGCCAATGTACCCGCTACTGTTCCTGTTCAAGTTCCAGTTCTTACCCCTGTGGCCGAGTCATCTGACGCTCGGGGCAAAGGGACCACCGGTGAGCCTGCCCAGATGAAGGCACCAAAGAAGATACTGTTGAAGCCTCTAGACAAGAGATGGAGGAGATTCTGAAGAGCATTAAAAAGAGCGACTACAAAGTAGTCGAGCAGCTGGGGCAAACCCCGTCCAAAATCTCTATGTTGTCTCTGTTACTATGCTCAGAAGCCCATGGCAAGGCTCTGATTGCTTTCCTGAAGACTGCACACGTACCGTAAGAAACATCAGCTGATCAGTTTAAAGATTGCGTGGCTAGTCTGACGGATGATAATGGGTTAGGTTTCTCTGACACCGACTTGACTGTTAAGGGGAAGAATCACAACGACGTCCTGCATGTCTCCATTGAATGCAGGGGCACTACTCTTGCTCATGCATTGGTGGATACTGGTTCCTCATTGAACGTTTTGCCTAAGAAAGCTCTAGACCGGTTGGATTGTGAAGGGTTGGAGCTGAAACCAAGCAACATTATCGTCAGGGCCTTTGATGGGTCTAAAAGGATGGTGCATGGAGAAGTGAATATTCTGATTAAGGTTGGTTCTCAGGTTTTTGCATCTACATTCTATGTGATGGACATTCGACCATCTTATTCTTGTTTGTTGGGTCGTCCGTGGATCCACAAAGCTGGGGCAGTAACCTCAACGCTCCACCAGAAGCTAAAGTACCCGGTGAAAGGAAAAATTGTGACAATACAAGGAGATAAGGAGTACATGGTGAGCCACCTCAACTCTTTCCGATATGTAGAGATGGATGGGGAGTTCATTGAGACCCCATTTCAACATTTTGAAGAGGTTCCCCAGACGCTGGCATCAATTGAGACCGTTGTTGAAGATCCTCCAATAAAGATGGCTTCCTTCAAGGATGCCCGGGCTATTATCGAGAAAGGTGGGTGTGAAAATTGGGGCCAACTCCATGATTTTGCACATAAGACTAACAAATTTGGTTTGGGTTTCACTGCAGAAGCTCAAAGGGCTGTTCGGAGTGCACGGATCGGAAGACCTCCCTTATTTATCAGCAATTCAGGAGTGAATGCCATTGAAGACAATGTTGAAGATTCTGAGTTTGATAGTTGGATCTATCCTACTCCTGATGGTGGACTAGGCAACTGGATAGCAAAGGACTTCATCCTAATTTCTTTTGTTACCCAGTAATGAGACTTTTGTTTTGTATCTGTAACAGACAATGTTTTAAACTTTATGGCCCGGTGTCTTACCCGGGGCACCGTGGCTTCATTTGTGAGGGCTTTATGTGTGTCATCTACATATATCATTAATAAAAGCATTGGACGTTTCTTGCATTTCAAATTTTGCGCTCCTTGTTTTTTTACTATATATTGCAAAACAACTATTTTACACACACTCACGTATCATGATCTACATCCACTCTGGATCCCACTGATAACGACTCTGCTACCGCCGGTTATGACTTCGAAAGTTCGATCAACCAAGTCGAGGACGAAGGTAAGGATGATTGTGAAGTGCATGGGGAACTTGTTAGACTACTACTTCAAGAAGAGAGGGGTTTACCACCTCCAAGCCACCAATCCTGATGCCTCCAGTTGAAGGAAGACCATTGATATTATACTTAAGAGTGCTGGATAATACAAAGAGGTGTGTGCTGGGGCAGCATGACGAGTCTGGCCGAAAAGAGCATGCTATTTACTGCTTTAGCAAAAAGTTTACCAACTGTGAGACCCAATACTCACTGCTCGAGAGAACTTGCTACGCTTTGGCATGGGCTGCTCGTCGACTGAGACAATACATGTTGACTCATACCACCCTTTTTGATACCAAAAGAGATGGACGTCCTGACAACTCTGTGGCCTTTTGCAATGTGGGCATTGATATGATTGGTGAGATCAGACCTACAGCATCCAACGGGCATCATTTCATCCTGGTAGCAATTGATTACTTTACAAAGTGGGTTGAAGCAGCTTCCTTTGCTACAGTAACCAAGAACGTCGTGGCACGGTTCCTTCCGCACAACCTGGTCTATCGATATGGTGTACCAGAGAGGATTATTATGGACAATGTTACCAACCTCAACAATAAAATGATCACTGAGCTCTGCAAGCAGTTCAAGATACAACATCACAACTCTTCTCCTTTCCGATCGAAGATGAATGGGGTTGTTGAAGCGGCTAATAAGAACATTAAAAATATTGTGCAGAAGATGGCAATGACATATAAAGATTGGCACAAGATGTTACCATTTGCTCTTCATAGGTACCCTACCTCAACACAGACGTCAACAGGGGTAACACCCTATTCCTTGGTTTATGGCATGGAGGCCGTATTACCCATTGAAGTTCAGATACCCTCTATTCGGATCATGAAGGATGCAGGTTTGAGCAAAGATGACTGGATTCAGACCTGGCTTGATCAAATGAACTTAATCGACGAAAAGAGACTTACTGCTATTTGTCATGGTCAGACGCACCAAAAACGGATGATCAAGGCGTTTAACAAGAAAGTTAGAAGACAAGAGTATCAAGTTGGGGACCTGGTTATCAAGCGCATCATACTGCCACAAGGTGATCCCAGGGGCAAATGGACCCCTACTTACAAAGGGCCATTTATGGTTAAGAATGTTTTCTCAGGAGGAGCTATGATTCTAACCACCATGAATGGTGACGACCTTCCTCACCCCGTCAATGCAGACATAGTGAAAAAATACTACGCATAATCAAAGACCCGCTAGGTTGACTGGCCTAGGCAAAAATAAGGGCTTCCCGGCGAACCAAAAGGATTCAGGCAAAAATAAGGGATGAAAATGAAAAAATCTGTACACCCGGCAAGTCGAAAACCTGAAAAGGCGGCTTGGGCAAAAAAGGTGTACTCCCACCTAGACATAATTCTTTATCTCCAGTGAAGTATAGCCATGCGTAATCCCCACTGAAGTCAGCACTCTTGATGAGAGTTTGTTTAAGAGTTTATCTCTTCCAGAAGGCTGATCTCTTAAGAAGAGTGTTTCAGTGTGATTTTGTACAATCTTCTTCTTCAGTGCAATCCACTATTTTCAAAGAATCTAGGAGGAGTTGCTTCTATGGACTGGATACCTTTGTTATATCCTCTTGGAGTCGATACCCTGCATCATAGTGGTTGGCATTTATCTCCCTATTGAGATTGTCATTCCTCGTTCCCATGAAGTTCGTATCTTTTCTCCCCAAGAAAGTTTGCCCAAGTCAAGTTTTCTTGAAAAGATATTTGATGAGCATGTCTGTCATGCTCAGTGGAGCAAGTCTCCTATTTTTCTGGAGCGTCGTGCATAGACGAACGCCATTTAGGGTTCTTTTATCCCTAGTGATAGAATATTGCTGAAATGTTTCCTCGGTGGAGTCCTTAAACTCAAGCTTATGGTTTAAAGATGCCCTTTTCTTCCCAAGTGAAGATTGTTACTCTCGATGGTAGTGTTCCCCGTATGGTCTGGGTAGAATTCTTTTATTCAAGAAGTTCTGCAACCTCCCAGTCGAAGTCACTTTTATTGAGGACTTACATCAGAAGATCCCAGTTCCCAGCAAGATTCTCTTTATCCTTGGAAATAAATGTTGGATCTTTTCCCCAGGAGGTTCGGAGTTGGACCAGAGTTCAAAATTTTCCTTGAACTGCAATTTATTTTTGCAGTATTCTCCCCAGTAAAGGCGTACTTTCGCCCGAGTACTACTTTTTCCAAGTGCAGTCTATTTCTTTCCAGGTCTTCTCGAAAGAATCATTTTATTCACTAGTTATAGATTCTTGATATACTCCCCTTGAAGTCAACAGTTTACAATTTCCCCAATGAGGTTTGCACTCATCTTCCCCATGAAGTATGCATCCTCATACTCAGTAACGGATGCACTCCCTCTCTCCTCAATATAGTTTGCCTATATCAGAGTTCTTAAAGAGACTGATGTTTGCCTATAGTAGATTCTAGTTTATTATCCTCATGAGGACGACCATCATCCATAATGACATGATTTCTGTTCCCAGTACAAAATTCTTGTCGGCTTGACTCTTGCGGAGATGGTTATACCCAGTGCAATTAATATTGTTGATGTTACCATCAAAGACTTTTGGCTCCCTAGTGTAAGAGGTAGTCTTTGTCCCCAATCAAAGTCGAATTTCGAGAACCTGTCGGAGTAAGGTACCCATTATTCCCTAGTGAAGTGAGTTTTCATTCCCTACTGGAGCAAGCTTTCTAGAACAAGTGTCATCTTCTCCCCAGTATGGTGCACATGAGAGCACCAGTTATAACTCTTTCATCCCTGGTGATAGAAGATTTTGTTGAGATATCCCCAATGGAGTTTTTGTCCCAGGATGTTGGTTTCTTCCTCAAGTGAAGACTTTTTTACCCCCGACAATGTTATCCCCAGTATGGTCTGAGTGGAATTCTCTTATTCAAGAATTTCTATGGCTCCCCAGTTGAAGTCACTTATATTGAGGACCTACATCAGAATATCCCATTTCCCATCAAGATTCTCTTTATCATTGGAAAGAGATGTTGGATTTGTTCCCCGAGAAGTTGGGAGTCTGATCAAAATTCAAGGTTTTCTCTGAAACTGCAATTTATTTTTTGCAGTATTACTCCCCAGGAAGTTATTTCTTCAATGTTATCGATCTTTAGAGTTTGGTGGTTCCGAGTCTCGGTGCCCCATTGAAATTCATATGGCATGCTCTCTACAGAAGATCAGATGTGCAAGAATAATCACTCAGAAGTTCATTGTCTTCTCAGCATCTGATTATTGATGTGATTTCCCCAGTGCATTACTAAACATGTGTCATTACATTGCATCATTACATTGCATCTACTAAAACGCGTAGCATTTCCATTGTATGGAGCATTACGCTATAAAAATTTAAACATGCATGAGTATAAGCCAATTATGTCCACCTGTGGTAACCAAATTGTTATACGCTCAGATTTGATTTATCTCCACAACAAGCCTAGGGTAATTCTATTATGTTTCCCCAGCGGAGTTTATTTTGATTCACCATCAGTCGGGTCTTTGGTATTTCTCCATTTATCTAGTAAGTTTGTGGTTTGCGCTTGCCCTTGTAAGCCTTTGGTTATTTTACCCGTGTTTGCTTTACCGTTAGAGTGCGAGTAAGAATCGGTGTATAACCTTTCTTATTTCTCAATTATTTGAGTATCCATACTTGGTGTGTGGTAATTCAGATAATTTCCACTCTTGAAGAATTACACCCGGCCTTTGGCATGATGGATTTTTTAGTTCTTGCGTATTTGCAACCTATCGAAAGCCCAACGTGTTTTGGAAATCCTTGTTAGAGTCTGCTTTGACCGATCTCTTTCTCTTATAGATTTCACCTTTGATCGGTGCTCTTTGAAGGTCCTGCTTAGTCGATTCCTTATTTTGGTTTATCCGCGTTAGTCGGGTCCTCTTTGAGTTTTAAGCAAGTTCAAGTCACACTTTTCTCATTTTCAGGCTTCACTCAATTTCCCTCTAAACCTAACTATTTCTTCCAATTATTTTCACCATTCATTTCCCTATAAATAGAGGATCATTCCTCACTCTTTTCCTAAAGCTTGGATAGCCAAGGTAGCTCTGACAAACTTCTTCCATCTCTCTCTTTTGAGTTTTCGATTTCTCATTTCCTTCACTTCCAACTTATATTTCTTGATTGATTCTTCATCACTGAACTCTACTAAAGCTAACAAAATAATAACCAAGCCTTGAAGTGCTTTAAATCATGCTAGCCAAGTCAATTTTCAGAGTAAAATTCTCAGACTTTATTCAGGTAGATTACTCATTCATTTTGCCTCAAACAAATTCTTAATCTATTGTCCTTATCTCTCTGAAGCTCACACTTCTTCTAATTTTCATTTTCATTGAGAATTGATCATGTAATCTCAAAAGTTTGTGTTCGCTATTTTGTGTTTCTTTTGAAAATTAAGCAATACATAATTTATATAAATATTTTGCGATGTCATGGTTGAGTTCGTCTCTGTGAGAATCTTCAAATGATACCGGTCTCATGAACATTGGAAACCATTTTTGGTTTACTCCGGGGAAGGTCACCGAAAGAGATGACAGGAGGAAGTTCACGGTGGCTCTGCATTTTTTAATTATTTTCCCTTGTGGACCAATCAGAGTGTGACACTTAAAATATTCTGATTGGCTGATTTAAAATAAACTCGATGTTTTTATTTCACTAAATTCCATGGTACACGTGCACTCTGGACCACTTGATGTGATTACTTTGCATAGTCAACTCAGATACAACGCACCGCCGTTTTTCTCCATTTATTTTCTTTTTCTAATTCTATTTTAATTGTTTTCAAATTTAAAAAAATCATAACTCATTCAAATTTTATCTAAAATAATATGAAAAAATTCACAAAAATATTTTATCTTATTTCTGATTTAATGATATATTTTTTTATAATTTTTTAATGAGTTTTGGTATTTTTTAAAAAATTGTGTTATTTGCTTGGTTTTAATTGGTTTAGAAATACTTTTCTTGATTTTAAAATTATGAAAAAATTATGGAAGGATCCAATGACCTCCTGACAAATATTGGTGACCTCATTTTATTTTTATTTTTGATTTTACTATTTTTCACAAATTTTGGCATATTTTGCTTATTTCTTTATATTTTAAAAATAGTTTCTGACTTTAAAAATTCTAAATTTTGTGTCAACACTTGTTGACTCATGTTTGACCTCTAATTTTTTTTAGGATTTTCATTTGGTGTTTTAATACATGTTGTATATTTTACCAATTATTTTCCTTTTTATAAATCATTTAAATTTTGTTTTTATATTAAATATATTTTATTATTTTTTGATTGGTCCTGATTTGGATCTTAAGTGTTGATAGGTTGAAAAACCAAATCCACCAAAATGAATGAATGATGTTGATAATATTTGAAACCCTAATTTCATCTAATACATTGGTTACACTACCATTCTCCTCCCTCTTCATCTTATAATTTTCTTGTTTTTACTTGTGCTACATATTTTTTGAGAATGATATATATACCATTTATCTAATATATATGGTACATAGATTGCTATTGACCAATCTCAAAATAGGCATGGCTTCTACATAAGTCCACTTACGATTGCTTAACATAACGCTAAATTTGTCCCGATTCTAAAAATGATCATTTGTGGCCTAAACCTATGCTTGCAAGCCCAAGTATATTTAATTTGAAACCTTGGATCCAATAACTTCGAAGTTCATTGTTAGGAGGCTTTGATTCTATTAATCCTCTAATGAGCTTCATGAATTTTGGTCTAAGTGAATCATTTGAACATCGTTGATCATATGTGGTTGCCTTTAGTACTTGAAATAAATTATATAATTGACAAAAAGCAAATGAAAGTTGTTATTGAGAGGCTTTGATTCAATCTTCTAATGAGTTTTCAAAAGCAAGCTTCAATATGGTCATTCAACTAACCTTTTGTTATGCTTGACCTCTAATTTTTATTCGCTAACAATTAACTTTACTTTATGCCTTTACTTTTATGTACCATTTATTTTTTAGCATTTACATTTCATTCCATTTTTCTTTTTCTCACTTGAGAATTTATTTTGGTGTCATTTTTTCTTTTCTCACTTGGGCTTTTCTTTTCTTTTAAAGACACTTAATAATCAACTTGAACCTTAAAAGACTTATTTCTTTGTGGACTACTTGGTTACTATCATTGGCATTATGGAGTTGTGGATCTCTCGGACTTAGGATTAGAAGCATTGATACTTGGGGACCTTGTTGCTTTGTTTTTATTCTGTCTGAAGTTCTTGGGGTTTACTCCAAGGTATTGGGTTGATTTTTTCTATGTGCAGGTTATTCTGATTTTCATGCTTTTGCTGTGATTGAGAATTCCTCTATATACAATTGTTACTTTAGCCAATTTTTGTCAATGAAGACTTTGTTTGGTTCTTAATTCATCTGAAGCTTGGTATTCCTTAGAGGTTTAGTATTTTTGCTTGCTTGGTTTTAATCCAAAGGATGGGAGTTCTACATTGGCTTCTTCATGTCAAGTGTCGGCTTCTTGTTGGTTAGATCGTTCTTTTCCTTGGATTTTACCTTATGCTTTAGGATAGTCCCTTCATCTCCTCCTATCTTCTTTAATTTCAAAAATCTTCTCCCTCCTTTTTCAAAAATCTTCTTGTTTTCTAACTTGAACAACTTTCATAATAAACTTGGACTTAGGTCCATGCGTTTTCAAAAATCTTTTCTTAATCAAACTTTAATCAATTTAACCATACTTTGACATCTTTTTAGAAGACTAAAAGTCATTAACCTCACTCAAACCATTTTGCCACATTGAATTTTTGCTTTAAAACTTTTCTCAAAAGATTAGACTCTTGTTGATACTTGTAGTGACACAAGCTACTATACTTCCATGATATGTAGTGAAGAGAGTTATTTTCCACTTGGATGTTGAGTGATGGATTTTAAATCCAATTTATATCCTTCACTTTGAGATGACGTAAATGCTCTTTTCTCATAATTGTGGGTAGTAAGTATGGTTTCCACTCGGATGTGACGATGATGTCTCTTCTGTTAAAATTAACCAACACGCATGTGTTTTAAACTTTTTGAGGTAAACTATGAGTACCCTGATCCCTTGTTGCATGGAAGGTGGTGCGTATGCACTAAAGGTTTGCAACCGCGGAGGGTGCAAAATTGTAAAAAAAATGCGTCTTTTCTCATCTCCACCATCTATTTTTGTATACACCTTTTATAGGCAAAATACACAGATTTTCAAATACGTTCATGCGGAGTACCATAAATGCTTAGGGTGCTAATACCTTCCCTTTTCATAACCAACCCCCGTACCTAGATTCTCTCCTCTTTTTTTGGGTTTATTATCTATTTTCCCATTTCCTTTGGAAACAATGAAGCGCGGTAGAGATTTTTATTTGATTTGATTTGTACAAGTTATGTCAATCCAATGGCTAAGTCTTAACATTACTACTGCTATATGTGCAGGATATCATGTGGTTCTCAAGGAATCTCATCTAAAAGCTATAAACTGGATTTTTAGATACCTCATTGGTACCTCACAATTTGAGCTTTGGTACTCCAAGGGAAACGATTGTACTTTGGTTGGTTATTCTGATTCAAACTTTGCAGGTTGCAAATTGGATATGAAAAGTACTAGTGGAACTTGTAACTTGTTTGCAAAATCCTTTGTAAGTTGGAATAGTAAAAAGAAAGTTTGTGTGGCTTTGTTAACTACCAAGGAGGAATAAGTGGTAGCTAGTAGTTGTTGTGCTTAAATTTTGTGGCTCAAACAATAAATGTTGGACTTTGATATTAAACTATCATGTGCAACAAAACTAGTGCCATAAATCTAACCAAAAATATGGTGCTACATTCAAAGATTAAACACATTGAGATATGTCATCACTTTCTTCGTGATCATGTTGAAAATGGGGATGTTGCATTTGAGCATGTTGATAGTAAAAATCAACTTGCTGATATTTTCACTAAACCACTCGCAACCGAATACTTTGTCAACATACATGGAGAATTTTGGATAATTGATATCTTAAATGTTTCCTAGTTCTACATCGTTACTTTCACTTTAAGTATTCACTCTAACTATGTGTTTGAGTGTGTGACGTTTTGTGAGTGCAACTTCCAATCCTTCAAGAATGAGGTAATATCGTTTCAATTTCTCCTTGAACGTAAGTTTTACCTTAATGTATATTTCTAGGCTTCTTTCAAAAATGCTTCATCAAACTATGAAAACCATGAATGTTCATTTCCAAAAATTTCTGATTAAAAACCATTGTGTGTTCTTGATCTATATATTTACAATGACTTCATGTATTAATTCTATAACATTTGTATAAATTTGTTCTTAATATGCAAGCATGTGTTGTGGTTATTTCCTTTATCTTATGTTTTAATATGTGGTCCATGTTGTCATGGTTACTTTGCATGATAGACATCTTCATTTTGGTGTAAGTAGCGATATTGTGTTTAAGCTATGGTTGGCACATACATGTGCGATATCGAGAGCTCCGTTATAAAGTGTTACATGATTGTGACACTCCAACTATACTTCATTTATTTTGCATGCAATTACGTTTATTATGATGTTTATTTCCCTTTATTTAAAATTTTTCATCATTGCACATATATGGGGATATGTGATTGTTTCTCTTATATGCAAAATTTGCCTCTAATTGGTATTTGTTAATTGCTTTGGAAAATTTGGTACTTTTAATTGTTTGCCTTCTTCTTTTTGATGGTGTCAAAGGGGGATAAGCATATGCGATATGAAGATAGGAAGCACAAAGACAGGGGAAGCCTTTGAAAATTACAAGAAATACATTGTCGAAAGTTTTGCCATCACCAAAAGGGGGAGTTTGTGAGTACAACTTCAATACAAGATATTTAGCATGATGTCAAAACGTCAGTAAAATGGATGGTTTCTCTATGTCTTGTGGCACTCCTCTGCAATATAGGTCTTAGGAATCATCAAAAAGTACTTTGAAATTGATCCAACACATTGAAAAATAGTTTTTGCATGTTTTTGTATTGCATGTGTTGACACATTCGATTTTCAGGTCAACACATATAACCTTCAGGTCGACATATACTGAAAGATTTCTGAAATTGCAGAAATTCTTATTTTGTATGTCGACACATCAATATTTCAGGTCAACACATTTACTCACGTATTAAAGCATGTAGCTTCTGACTTGCTCAGGTTGACACATGCATTCTTTTTATAACATATGTGTCGACACATACGAATTTGAGGTCAACACATAACATTTGTTTTGGTAATATTTTCAATTTATTTTATTATGAATTTGTCCTTTTTTCCCTAAACATTTCCAAACTATAAATACCCATTCATGCATCATTGTCAACTCGATGTTACCATAAAATTAGCCTATATTTCTTCTTCTTCCTAAACCTTCTAATCTATGCACACACACCAACATCACATTGTGATGATGTTCCGTAGGGGTGCCATCTAGATGAAGAATTATAGATTTCCAATTGGTTTGGGTTGAGATTTGTAGGGGTCGTCATCTTGGTAAAACCATCGGGTTTCACCTCCAAAATCATTTGTTCAACTGAGGGTTTTCGTGCAAGATCATACGAGAAGGAATCATCCATGTGAAAAATCCCTTGGAGTGTTTGAAGTCGTTTCAAGGAAAATTAGAGTGTTTAAAATCTTTTTAAAGAAGTAGCAAGAATTGGATGATAGAATCGGTGGTCTTGTCTTATAGTGTACAATCGAATTTACTTGAGTGAAAGATCCATGAACCTTGGATTGTTTGAAATCTCATCAAGGAAGTAGCTTAAGTGGAGAATAGGTTACATCTATCGGTTGATTTGATCTGGCTTAAGATCAAAGGTTGGAAGAAGGAGCATCCACACCAAATTGGAGAATTTTGTATTGTTGTTCTTACTCTTCCTTTTGTAATTAACAATTTTTCATATAAGAGTTTTCCTAATTCCATTGGGATTAAGCACAGACAAACCCACACGCGAGGAAGACAATGGAAAACTGTGTAGACAAATTTCTTGTGTGTTTTTACTTTTCCGCTTTTACTTAGTTTCAATTTCATCAATCGTTTTAACAAATAGCATTGTGCTAGTAATTGAATTGTAAGAATTTTCCTTTCAAAATTTGTTTTTGAATTAGTTGTGTATATAACTTATAATCACTTTTAATTATAAGTGATTTTGTATATCAACACCTTTCAAGGAAAAATTCTAAAAATTCACTTGCACACCAAGTGTTTGATAAAATGATCAAGTTAGTTCTTTGATTATTTAGCCTTGGAAATAGAATTGCAAAGTGATTGTGTTCAAACAATAAATAAGTTGATTGTTGAATTAAGTTTGTGTTAATCGATTAATCAGTTTTATTTCATAGATTTAACATTAACAATTTGTATATTTGAGTTTCCAATAAGTTGTATTTTAGACGACTTCTTCAATGATTTTCTTCCGTATTAAAAAGTTTTGAAAACAATTTAAATTCTAGATTTATGTCTAGAATTATTTTTGCACCTCTATTCACCCCTCCCTCTAGATATGCACCATCGTCTAACATAAGTAGCGGGAAATAAATTGTAAAAAGTAAATAGTTAAGGGAAAAAGAACAACAAAGTGAACTATAGATGTTTATTCAAATCAAAAGGAGCTACTCCTTTCACCAAGACGTGATAGCTTTTAGTAGGAAATGCTCATGAACTCCCTTATACAAGGAAATGTTGTTTGACCTTCAACCAAATATTACAAGGTGATAGATATGGCTTTTGCGTATTTTCTTAAATATAATATTAATAGTGAAGTGGCCAATCTTCCTTCCTAATGATGGACTGAAGGGGTTAGTCTCCTTTCCACGAACACTGACCTTGGAGCGGTTAGTCTTCAAGTTTCAAACTATCTTAGCTCAATTCCTCTATTTTTAACAAGACAAACCAAACAACCTGCAAGATTTTAACCAAGCTAATATCTAACCTATGAATATTTTAATATAAGTCTAATCTTCAACCCATCTTGATTTTAACCAGGCTAACCAAGAACCAATAAAGATTTTAACAATGGCCAATCTTCAAACTAAGACTGGTCACACAATCCATAACCTAAGCTTTTATAAGGTTAGCTTCGAACCACAAATAATCCATTATTGGACAACATTTAACCAAGGTGTATACAAAATATTTGCTTGGTAAATTTTACAATTCTACCCTTTTAAGAATTACACAACTACCTCACTCACAAAGGAAATATTCTCACAAAAGCATTTGGCTATAACATCTAGTAAGAGAAAGTTAACATATCACTTAGAGAGAGAGAGAGAGATGGAAGTGTCAAAACACGATTCTAGATGGTGTGAAATATGAAAAGGAACCTCTATTTATAGGAAAGACATGTTCCAAAAAATTAATTTGCAATCAATGAAGAGGGTAGTGTTCAGTTAATCGGATTAAGCGTTGATCGCGACTTTATGAGTTTGTCAGGTGTAGTGACTGCAAGTGGATAGTCTTATCGTGTAGCTTTAAAATATATTGAACCCACAAGGACTGATGATCAAACTACTGTTATCTTAGGGTCATTGTGTAAAGCTAAGGCTAATTATAAATTTGGGTGCTTGGGTTTAAATTTGAATTAACTAAAATCTAATAATTAATAACGAGACATCGGTATGTACTTTGTCAACTTCCTGGATTCAATAAGTCATTGGCATTTGTTTTCAGTATTAAAACATTGTTTCACTGGAAACTATTTATTTAAAAACCCTCGTCTCACACTATCCTTCTATCGATTCAGGTCATATTATTAAACTCAAATGAGCGCTCTCGCTAATTCATTTAAAATTTAAAAGTATTTTTTGAAAACAAATAGAGTCCAATTAATTTTAAACCGCTCCCGTTGATTTTAAAATTAATGTTTAATAACCACTATCTAGTTAAAACCTCAAACTCTCGCTCTGTTGATTTTAACCTTAGATTTTCTTTTACTCTCGTACAAAAACACTTAAATATCCAAAGTGGAAATTAAAACCAGAAAAATGCTTTTGTAAAATATTAATGCCAATTGTGATACGGTGAGAGAACTGACTTGAGGGTTTTGCGTTTTATCGCAAATGTTGCGGTTAGCAAGAGTCTCCACCGACTTTTCTTTTATCCAAAAGGAAAGGTGAAAAATCACAGGAAAGACCTTTGAGATGTTTTCTTGAGTTTGGGGGGTAGATCATGAAAAGGGAAGGTATTAGCACCCTTTTCATCCATGGTTTTCCATGGGCTCTTAATTACTTGCTAGATCACTTGCTTTTGTTGTTTGAAAATGTGTTTGGTGTGGTTTTGAAAGTATTTTGTAAAAGAGGCCATTCGTTTAGGAAATCTTTGTAATGATTCTCGTTCTTAAGAATGTATACAAAGATGTGTGTCTTTTGAAAATGTTTTCAATGTTTGTAAGATGTTTTTGAAATGTGTGTGTTTGATTTAAAAATAGCAAGGATAGTTGTTTGGAAATAGAGAAAGTAACTAGAAGCAATCTACCTACTCAAATGTCTTTTTTATTATTTTTCTATTCCTTTGACATTGTTGTCTTACCATTGATTTGGTAAGCAACCTGTGATACAGTGGGAAGAACTGACTGTTTTTGGAATGCTGGTTCGCGTTTTGCGTTTGTTTTCGCAAAATGTCGCGGTAAGCAAGAGTCGCCACCGACTTTTATTTTATCCAACAAGGAAAGGAAAAAAGCACAGAAAAATTCCTTTTTCGAGATATTTCTAAGTACGGGGGGTAGATTATAGAAATGGAAGGTATTAGCACCCTTTCTATCCGTAGTTATCTACGGGCTCTTAGGTACTTGCTCATCATTTTCAAAATGCTTTCTTTGTGCTTGTGGGTTTTGAAAAGTTTTTGTTTTAACTTTGATTTAACTCTTGCTTCTGTCTTCAAGAGTGTAGTGAAGTGTTTTTGAAAACTTGTTTGTAAAAAGTGTAAGTGTGAAAAAGTTTTGTTTTGGATGAGCAAGTATCTAAGAGCTAATCTACCTACTCGAAAAAAGGAATCGTTCTATGCTAATTTCCTTTAGACAATGCTATCCCACTATTAGTGAGTAGGTAGCACCATCGTTGGAGTTTTGAGGGTCAATTCAAAAGGGACATGCGGTCACTAAAGCAATGTTAGGACGTCTTAGTAGTAACCCTAATGTCTTAGATCATTTGTTCGAGGCAACAATATCCGAGGCAACCGTTTCGAGGAAACTATGATCTTTTAGACAAGATGGCGACCTCTAAAATAACCAATACTCAATGACCGCTTACGAAGGCAACCAAGTGGGGTGTATCCTAGGAGTGCGCATGTGCGATTGTGTTCGTTTCAGTTATTTTAATCTTTGCACATGTTTAGGGTGATCTAACTGATTTTAATTTAAACATTCATTCTTGTCATGCAAACCCTATTATCAAACATCTAGCAGTTGTATAATTTGCAGAAATTAAAGGTGCGGAAATTAAACTAAATTATTACAAGGCGTCGGGTATTTACATCACCAAAGACAACCCTTTGAAATTTAAAACGGAAAAATAAATAAATGTCCTAATTAATTATTACAAGTCGTAAGCAGATACAATAATTGGATAAATAAAAATAAAGCGCGCGGGAAATTAAATCGAATGTGGAATTAGGGTTTTGACCCTTTTAATTAAAGAAAATGTTTATTTTTATTTTTATTATTTTTAAGAAAAGAAATTAAATCCTAAAATTAAATGCTAAATTGATTATTAAATAAATTAATTAATGGAAAATAATTAATGACATATTTTTGGAGTTTTTGTTAATTTAGGAAAGAAAATAAAATGGTTAAATTAATGTTAAAACCTATTAATTCTAATTGATTTTATTTATTTATAAAATAAATTAAGGTTACCTATTTAATCAACCTAATTAATTAATTAATATTTATTAATGAAAAAAATTAAAATTCTGAAATTTAATTGGACATAAAATATTTTTTGGTAATTTTTTGATAAAAAAGAAATTATGTTATTGGTTAGTAAATTAATTAAACAAAATAAAGTAATTAAATAAAATAAACAAAATGTAAAAAAAAAGTAGAGAGATTGGGCCTGATTGGAGGGTGTGCATAGCAAGTTTTCTGGCCCATTTGTGAGGTCCACGTTGACTTTTTGTAATCCAATGCATGTGCGTTTAACTGGCCTATGGTGTGCCTTCAATGCTTGGCCACCAGATCTGGCCATCTGGCCATCTGGCATGTTGATTGGTGAGGGAGTATTATGGAACTCCAGCTTAGGCGTGCACATGATTACCTGAAAACAAATAATATGGAGAAAATAGAGGGACCTGGGATTCGAACCCAGGTCCTGAAGGGATATCCATGCCACGCTTGCCACTACACCACTTGCTTCTATTTGTTAGTATAATATAAACAAAATATAATATATAAAACAAAAGCCAATGGACAGAAAATAAAAAAGAAAGCGCGCGCTATTTGAATGGGCGAATGAGGAAGCGACACGCCTTCGTCCCTGTCTTTGGACTGTGGCTAAAAGTTCCAAGATCTATACCCACAAACAAATGTCTGTCGCTACAAACAGCGGTTCCTCCAAAATTTCCTACAGGCCATAGAAATGCATTCTAGTACCATGGTTGAGTTTGTCTCAACCTATTGATCACAACCATAGCCATTACAAAGGCTAATTGTACCTAAAAACAAAAGCCCTAAAAAACTCCAAGAAACCCTAACCATGGTGATTCACAATATAAGGCATATGAATGAAATTGGTTATTGCAAAAAGCTAGCAAATGATATGGTGATCCAGAATATGCAATTATTTTTCATTATAGATGCAAGAATGAAGCTTTTCGAAATCAAGAAGATGGCAGTTCCGTGAGCGACTTACAGTGCACTGGGAGGCTTGAAAACACGTGGTTTTGCTTGCTTTCGCTTGTGGAGATTTCTAGGAGACGATTGGGACAATTACCAAGCCTTGAAACTGCCTCTAGGAGTGATTTCGAACTCACACTTTTTCTTGACTTTTGCAAATTCTGTTCTCCCTTTGTGCTTGATCTCTAACCCTTATTTTGGTCTGCCTCGCCTCCTTATGTATTGTACAATACATTAGGGTTGCAAACTCAATCCAAATCTTCTTCTTTCAATAATTTTGATGTGGATTTGATTTGCTTTGAACAACTTTCCAAAATTGTCTTTTTTTCAATATTTTTGTACATAATTGGCTTGATGCGAATTTGAATTCCTTGCTAGCTGTGATTAAAGCCTAAAAAAATCAAAGGATCCATTGTTATCAATGCTTTGGATTTTATTTAATTTTATTTGATTTAAATCAAATTAATTCAAATAAAAATCAAAATAATTAATAAAAATATGATATGAACACATGGCCAAGGCTAGAGCACGTGGGCAATAATGCCAACCCAAAACAAGTGAAAAATAATGGTCCCATTTGGCAAAATTTGAAGTTTTGGGGATAGTTGACTTTTAGCAATTTTGCAAAAAAGTCCAACTTCGACAATGCATAACTTCCTCAATTTTGACTCTTTTGGAGTGTTCTTTGACTTTTTAGAAAGCTTGAGATGTCCTCTAATCAACCCTTGTGTTCTCATATCATTTTTATATTCCATGGTCATGTATGAAGCTTTGACAAAAAAGGTGTTTTTGTTGACTTTTCAAAATGACCTATAATGTCCAAATTCATAACTTCTTGTGAGTGTATATTTTGATCTTGGGAGATGAATATGGATTGTAGGGAATTTTGTCCTCTTCAAAATGAGCTTTGTATGGATCATTTCTCATAAAGTATAAGAAAGTTATGCTTGGTCAAAGTTGGGTTGACTTTTCCTACAAAACCCTAATTTAGCAACTTTTGAATCTTGATGAATTATGAGCAATCCTTGATGAATCATGATCAACCCTTGATCAAATGATTAAATATACTTCAAAATGAGAATTTTGACAAAAAATCTTGAAGTTTGACTGTATGTAGGTCACAGTTGACTTTTGCCCTAACACGATCGATTTTTGGACCTTTGAGCAATTGACTGAGCAAAATTCCTCTATAAGGCTTGAAACTTGACATGGATGATCTTGAGAACATATTAGGACATTGGTGAGAACTTGGGGTCACTTGGACTCAAGGACATTGAAGCAATGTGAAACCCTAGTTTGGGGAAGATTGCCTTAGGAGAGAGCTTATCTGACCAACTCTTGGGCTACTTTGAGCAACATGAAGATCTTTCTTGACATATTTTGAGAAATATGGGAGGGAAAATTTTGGGGTACAACAGCTGCCCCTGTTCAATCTTCTTAAACCTGAGGATGCAGATTGGCTTTCGTGCCTTTCGTAATCCGAAGGTGGAAATGGATTGAACACTAGAGTGCCCAGAAATTTGCACTCGCATGAAGTGATAATTGTCTTGTGATGTCGGGAATGGGCTTATAGATTCCATTTGGAGGAGTGTCGATCGCATAAGAGATTCCTTAGCGAGAGCTTGTATACCTGTTGTTGAGGAAGATTTCGTTGGGGAAGTCTGATCTTTCGTGGAGAGAGATAGAAATTTAGGAACTTCGTCATCCGTTATTCTGCTGGTGAGTCATCTCTGTTGATATTTAAAAACTTCAATCGTCCGTACTCAAGTGAGGGAACAACTTTCGCTGAGATTTAGGAGCTCGTCCATAATTCAAATGGTTTTGTCGAGATTTAGGAGCTTGTCCGTAATTCAACTGGTTTTGTTGAGATTTAGGAGCTTGTCCGTAATTCAAATGATTTTGTCGAGATTTAGGAGCTTGTCTGTAATTCAACTGATTTTGTCGAGATTTAGGAGCTTGTCCGTAATTCAATTGATTTTGTCGAGATTTAGGAGCTTGTCCGTAATTCAATTAAGCAACCATCCGTTTGAGATTTAGGAACTCGTCTGTAATTCAACTGAGGAAACATCTATGCTGAGATTTAGGAACTCGTTCGTAATTTAACCGAGGAACATGTCTGTCGAGATTTAGGAACTCATCCGTAATTCAACAACTTTGCTGAGATTTAGGAACTTGTCCATACTTCAACTGGGGAAATCTTTATGCTGAGATTTAGGAGCTTGTCTGTAATTCAACTTGGAGAAACATCTCTGCTGAGATTTAGGAACATCGTTCGTAATTCAACTGAGGTAATATCTGTCGAGATTTAGGAGCTCGTCCATAATTAGACTGCTTTGCTGAGATTTAGGAGCTTGTCTGTAATTTAACTTGGAGAAATATCTCTGCTGAGATTTAGGAACATCGTCCGTAATTCAACTGAGGAAATAGCTTCATAGCTTGAACTTTGTGGGAATTTAACCGTATCTTTCCTGAAAGGTAAAGGTTAGCTGTATGTGATGCATGATATGTATCAGGCAATGATGCTCTCAAAATAAATGAGATTGTGGTGTATGATGCGTATGCATGTCATGATGTATGAAAATGTAATGTTTTGAGCTGGGGAAAATAAATCCCGGACTGCTACTGGAGAAAAGAATTGAATTCTTCGTTTCTGCCGAAGATAGTGGATGAAGATGTTTGTGAGGATAACTTTGCAGGAGAGGATAATTCTGCTGGGGAATGAACTGATGAGAGAATGACTTTGTGGGGAAGAGATTCTCTGTTGAGGATTCCACTGATGAATTCAGCTGGGGATGAATTACCATTGTTGGTGATAATGAACCCTGTTCGGGATTGAATTTCTGTTTTGTGAAAGGGAAGAACTCCACTGGGGATGACTTTCCAATAGCGACCTTACTGGGGATGATCTTCCGGAGTCTACTGGGGATAATTCTTCCAACTCCACTGGGGATACTTTTATACTCCTCTGGGGATGACAAGACTTTTCAGACTCCGCTGGGGATAATTGTCTAGTGCTGATGATGGATAAATTCTGCTTGGGGAGAATATTACCGATTCATTCACAGTTGCGAGTCTCAGCTGGGGAGAGTTAACACCACTGTCTTTCTCTTACTCTGCATGGAATGAATGTACTTTCAATCGTTTCCTCCAGCTAGGTCTATCCCTATACCTGGTGGACAGAGCAACTGTACGGCTTGGACATTTCTCATTTTCCCCTATTTCTGATATTACAAGTAATCGTCTTTTGTTTCGCATGTAAATTTTCATGAACAACAATCAATGTCAAATGCATATATCAAAAACTAAACATTGGACGTTCTCGCAAAACAAAACAGAAAAAAGAAAATTTTATTTGTGAAAATGAATTGTATTGATTTTGAAGTTTGGCCTGTAAATTGGCATTTTTTGTACAAGAGGCTGACGTCCTAGTAAGAGAATGCCGCCGAACAAACAGAATTTATACAATTTGTGAAAAACAAAGAAAAACAGTTATGTGAACAATCCCACTGGGTTCCAACTCTGCTATTTCCCTTATGTCCTTGAGCATCTCATCACTTTGCTACTTGGTTGAAGGTGGATCAGATTGTTTTGGTGTCGTCCGAGCTTGGTAGTCGATACCGAAGTCTAGTTGCAAGGTGATCCAATGAGACATAGTGTTACACTTTAATCCCTAATTTTTTTCTGGACTGCCCTTTCGGGTTTTCAGTCCACCGGGATACCCTTTTTTGCCCAAGCCGCCTTTTCAGGTTTTCGACTTGCCGGGTGTACAATTTTTTTCATTTTCATCCCTTATTTTTGCCCGAACCCTTTTGGTTCACCGGGAAGCCCTTATTTTTGCCTAGGCCAGTCAACCTAGCGGGTCTTTGATTATGCGTAGTATTTTTTCACTATGTCTGCATTGATGGGGTGAGGAAGGTCGTCACCGTCCATGGTGGTTAGAATCATAGCTCCTCCTGAGAAAATGTTCTTAACCACAAATGACCCTTCGTAAGTAGGGGTCCATTTGCCCATGGGATCACCTTGTGGCAGTATTATGCGCTTGATTACCAGGTCACCAACTTGATACTCTTGTCGTCTAACTTTCTTGTTAAATGCCTTAATCATCCACTTTTGATACGTCTGACCATGACAAATAGCAGTAAGTCTCTTTTCGTTGATTAAGTTCAGCTGATCAAGTCGAGTCTGAATCCAGTCATCTTCGCTCAAACCTGCATCCTTCATAATCCGAAGAGAGGGTATCTGAACTTCATTGGGAAAAACGACCTCCATGCCATAAACCAAGGAATAGGGTGTTGCCCCTGTTAACTTCCGCGCTGAGGTGCGGTACCCATGAAGAGCAAACGATAACATCTCGTGCCAGTCTTTGTAGGTCACCGTCATCTTCTGCACAATCTTCTTAATGTTTTTATTAGCCGCTTCTACAGCCCCATTCATCTTCGGCCGGTAGGGAAGAGAGTTGTAATGTTGTATCTTGAACTGCTTGCAGAGCTCGGTGATCATCTTATTGTTGATATTTGTACCATTGTCTGTAATGATCCTCTCTGGTACACCATATCAACAAACCAGATTGTGCCGAATGAACCGTGCTACGACGTTCTTGGTTACAGTAGCAAAGGAAGCTGCTTCAACCCACTTTGTAAAGTAATCAATAGCTACCAGGATGAAACGATGCTCGTTAGATGTCGTAGGTCTGATCTCGCCAATCATGTTGATGCCCCACATTGCAAAAGGCCAAGGAGCTGTCAAGACATTCAGAGGTACTGGAGGTATGTGCACCTTATCAGCATAGACTTGGCACTTATGACAGATTCGAGAATGCTGATAACAGTCGGCTTCCATTGTAGACCAATAATATCCTGCCCGTAGGATTTTCTTTGCCATGGTGTGTCCACTAGAATGAGTCCCGGAAGTATATTCATGCAACTCTACCATAATCCTTTCTGCTTCGTTCTTATCCACACATCGCAGTAAGGTTGAATCATGTTTACGCTTGTAAAGAATGCCATTATTGATGAAGAACTTCGATGCGAATATTCTCATAAACTTTTTACCATTAACAGATGCACCCTCGGGGTACTCCTGAGCTTCGAGATACCTCTTCACCTCATGAAACCAGGGTTTATCTGCTACCTCTTCAGTCTCAATATCACAGTAATGTGCAGGTTCGTCCAACCTCTCAATGGTAATCCGGGGAGCCTCGTTGTCCCACCTGACTTTGAACATAGAATACATCGTAGCTAGCGCGTCCGCCAACTAATTCTCCTCTCTAGGGAAGTGTTCAAATGTTATCTCTTCGAAGTGTGGAAGCAGCATCAACACATACTTCTTGTAAGGAATAATATTTGGGTGTTTCGTATCCCACTCGCCTTTGATCTGACTGATCACGAGAGCGGAATCTCTGAATACACTTAAGAACTTAATCCTTAGATCAATAGCTGCTCGAAGACCCATGATGCATGCTTCATACTCTGCCATGTTGTTGGTGAAGTTGAAACATAGTCGGGCGGTGAACGGAGTATGAGAGCCTTCAGGAGATATGATCATGGCGCCAATGCCATTACCCAAAGCGTTTGAAGCTCCATCAAAGTACATAGACCATCGGGATCCCTCCTTAGGTCCTTCATCCGGTCCAGGTGTCTCATAGTCGGTTACCAACATGATGTTCTCATCCGGGAATTCAAAGTTCATAGACTGGTAATCGTCCACTGCCTGATGTGCCAGATGATCTGCCAACACACTTCCCTTAATTGCCTTTTGGGTCGTGTATTGGATGTCATACTCAGTCAAGATCATCTTCCATCTTGCAATTCTTCCGGACAAGGCAGGCTTCTCAAAGATATACTTGATTGGGTCCATCTTTGATATCAATAGAGTAGTGTGATTCAGCATATACTGTCTCAGCCGGCGAGCAGCCCATGCCAAAGCACAGCAAGTTTTCTCAAGCAACGACTATCAGGTCTCGCAGTCGGTAAACTTTTTGCTAAGGTAATAAATAGCATGCTCTTTTTGGCCAGACTCGTCATGCTGACCCAGCACACACCCCATCGAATTGTCGAGTACTGTCAAGTATAAGATTAAAGGTATCCCTTCAACTGGAGGCATCAAAAAAGTTGGCTCTTGGAGATACTCTTTAATCCTTTTGAAAGCGGCCTGACATTTATCGTTCCATCTTACCACTTGATCTTTCTTCAGTAACTTGAAAATTGGCTCATAAGTAGCAGCTGGTGCGAGATGAATCAGGAAATATAGTTCAGACGTCCCAGAAAGCCTCTGACTTCTTTTTTTGTTCGGGGAGCTGGAATTTCCTATATAGCCTTCACCTTTACAGGATCTACTTGAATACCTTTATCACTAACGATGAAACCCAGCAGCTTACTAGATCTCACCCCGAAGGTGCATTTGCTCGGGTTTAACCTCAGCCTGTACAATTTCAACCTGTCAAATAGCTTCTGAAGGTGGTCCATATGTTCTTCCTCAGTCTGGGATCTTGCAATCATGTCATCAACGTATACCTCAATCTCATGATGGATCATGTCGTGGAACAAGGTGACCATGGCGCGTTGATACGTTGCCCCAGCATTCTTCAATCCAAAAGGCATGACTTTGTAGCAAAAAGTACCCCATTGAGTAACAAAGGTTGTCTTCTCCATGTCTTCGGGAGCCATTTTAATATGATTATAACCAGAGAAACCATCCATAAAGGAGAAGACCTTATGATGTGCGGTGTTGTCAACCAGAACGTCGATATGAGGCAGAGGGAAATCATCCTTGGGGCTTTCCCTGTTCAGATCCCTATAGTCAACACACATTCGAACCTTACCATCCTTCTTTGGCACCGGAACCACATTAGCCACCCACTGTGGGTAAGAAGTAACTGCTAGAAAACCGGCATCAAACAGTTTCATAACCTCAACCTTGATTTTCTCAGACATATCCGGGCGCATTCGGTGAACTTTCTGTTTCACTGGAGGATAGTCTTCTTTAGTAGGTAGGCGGTGAACCACGATATCAGTATCCAACCCAATCATATCTTCATAAGACCAGAAAAAGATCTCCACATAGTCACGCAGCATCTGAATCAACCGTTGCTTAACACTAGCTTCCAGATTTGCACCGATCTTAACCTCTTTCTTGTCTACCTTTGTACCTAGATTTACCGTTTACACTGGCTCTTCATGTGGCTGTATAGCCCTCTCTTCCTGAAGTAACAGTCTAGCAAGTTCACCAGGCACTTCACAATCATCCTCACCTTCGTCCTCGGCTTGGTTGATCGGACTTTCGAAGTCATAACCAGCAGTAGCATAGTCGTTATCAGTGGGATCTAGAGTGGATGTAGACCTATATATGTGAGTGTATGTAAAATAGCTGTTTTGCAAGATAAAAGAGAAAAACAAAGAGCGCAAAATTTGAAATGCAAGAAAACGTCCAATGCTTTTATTAATGATATATGGAAATGACACACATAAATCCCTCACAAACAAAACCACAGTGTCTTGGGTAAGGCACCGGGCCGTAAAGTTTTAACGATTGTCTGTTGCAAATTCAAAACAAAAGTCTCATTACTGGGTAATATAAGAAACGGGCACAGAATCCTTCACGGTCCAATTTCTTAGTCCACCATCGGTAGTCGGGTAAACCCAGCTGTCAATGTCAAACTCTTCATCATCATCATCATCCCCGATAGCATTCACTCCCGCGTCATGTTTTAGCATAGGAGTCGTTATGACATTAGGCTTTTCCAGCACTTCGAACTCAATCTCCTTAGCATCAATCAGATCTTGTACCTTATTCTTCAAGGCCCAACAATTATTGGTATCATGCCCTAGGCTATCAGAGTGATAAGCACAGCGGGCATTTGGATTATACAGCGGTGAGGTGGTATTAGGATTCTTCGGGGCTTCCCTCGGAATCACCAAGTTGGTCTTTAGCAACTGCGACAAGATTTGAGATAAAGACATGCTGAGCCGAGTAAACTGTGTTTAAGGCCTCTCTGCCCTTGGCTGAGTGTTGCGTTGTGTGGCAACATTTGGTCTTGAAATAACTACCGCATTAACCGCTTGGTGGCGCTCAGGTCGATTATGGTTCTTAGAGCTGTAAGTTGCGCTAGACTCCTTCTTAAAAGGCTTCTTCTCTGTACTTGATGAAGCACCTTTCTGTAACTTGCCTCTCTTAATATCGGCTTCAACTCTCTCCCCAGTCATAATTAACTCATTAAAACCTGACGATGAACTCCCAATCAGATGGTTGAAATACGGACCAGACAAGGTCCCCAGAAACATATCCACCAACTCCCTGTCAGCCAGTGGGGGTTGGACTCTACCAGCAAGGTCTCTCCACTTCTAAGTGTAATCTTTGAAACCTTTGCTTGCACCCATAGACATACCCTAAACTTGGGTACGTGTGGGAGCAAGGTCGGCATTATATTGGTACTGCTTGTAAAAAGCAGCAGCAAGGTCCTCCCAATTACGGACACTAGCTCCTTCTAGCTGATAGAACCACTCAAGTTGAGTCCCTGAAAGACTATCTTGAAAGAAATGAATCCAGAGATTCCTGTCAGCGGTATATGGCTGAATCTTTCTAACATACGAACGGAGGTGTAGCTTTGGGCAGGAGACCCCGTCGTATTTAGCAAAGATTGGTGCTTTGAACTTGTGGGGAATCACCACCCCAGATGCCAAACCTAATTCACCAAAGTCCAATCTAGGTATCTTATGGATTTCCATCGCGCTTAACTGGTCTTCAAGTTGCTTATACCTGTCCTCATCAGGAGGATACTGGTCTTCATCAAAATCAGTCTCGTTGTCAGAAACCACAAGGCTAAGAGCCCTCCTTTCTTCTTGGTTTTCTCCCCCTTCAGGTGAGTGAGATAAATCAACATCTTCCCACAGATTGTTCTCGAATTTGCGACCCATATTCAAGAGGACTGTCTTCTTCTTCTTCTTCTTCTTATCCTTCAAGATAAGAGTCTTCAGATCTTGCTGACCCTTGGCCAGGTTCATGAACATTTCCTGGAACTGAGTGTTCTGATCTTGTAGAGCCTTAATAGCTTGACCAGTGGATGTTTCAGCAGACATGATGCTGAAATAAACAGTGAAGAAGATAAGAGACCTAGAAGGGTACCTGTGATGAAGTGCATGGGAATGGAATGCATATGATATGATTTCAAAGACGTCGAGAGATTCAAATTTGTAAACCAAAATGAAACACACTTTTATTAGATAAATTTGAAAAATGTTTGACAAATGCCTTTAAGGCGTTACAAAAAAGAAATACTGAAAGGTAAATCAAAACTATAAATAACAAAAGACATCAGCACTCCCATGATCGTTTTCCTCCTGTGCTGACATAGTCATTGAGAACCTTCTCATTCTCCAGCTGCCTTGTAAGCTTTAGAATCTTCCGCTCCTGCTCGTGATACTTTTCTCTGTAAGTATCCCGTTCTTCTCTCAGCTGCATCCAAGACCTCTTTAATGCCCCAATGTCAGTAGGCATGTATGGGTGGAGGATGGTAGGTGAAACCCCTTCTTCATCAACACTCTCAACAATTACTGGTAAGACAGCTTCGTACGGCATTCCCAGCTTTTGGGCACGGATTCGAACCCACCGAAGATATGGTTCCATCGGAAGAGAGGTCTTCATCCCTAACTCATGAGGATTAGATCGGTGTACCCTGTTCCAAGCTCGTATGAACCTGCGGCGATGCTCCTCACTATCCCCTTGGAAGTCAAAGACAATGCTCGGAATCAACAACTCTTGAGGACTGTCCTTTCTAGCTCGCCTAAACTGTCGCAAGGCCAGACAAGGATTATAGGTGATACCTCCTCTAATTCAAAGTAGTGGAACATTGGGGTACTCCCCACAGTGATCAATAACAGCTACTTCTTCCATGTCTTTAGTAGTCCAAATGATGTCCATGTGAGCAAGGGACATAATTCTGTAGGCCCATCCCATACCTTCCTTACTCTTCAAAACAGATTTGGGGAGGTGAGAAATAAACCACCTCGCCAGCAATTGTGCACAACACATAAGGGTTCCCCGTTTCCGAGCAGTACGGGCATAAAGAGCGTGCAGAATGTCACCTAAGAGAGTGGGCACCGGATTACGGGACATGAAGATCTTCATTGAATTCACGTCAACAAAGGAATCTGAATTTGGAAACAGAACCAAACCATAAATAAGAAGAGCCAGGATGTTTTCAAATGCCTGAAAGTCTAAACTATCCCAGAACTGATTAGCCTGATCAACCAAGAACTTAGCCAAGAAGCCTTTTGTCCCACTCCGAGTCTCCCAGTTAGACATTACCTTAGCCTTTGTCAGATGTATGGCTGTAGCAACATCTTCTGGCCTAAGAGCTTTCTCCCAACCTGTAAATGGCGTCTGCTCTAAAATAGAAATACCAAGCAAATCAGAGAACTCCTCCAAAGAAGGGACCAACTAATAGTCCGGGAAGGTAAAGCAGTGGTGCAATGGGTCAAAGAACTGGCACAAGACACTCAACATCTGCTCATCCATCTTGGAAGTGACCAAACCAAGGAGGTAACCATGTCTTCTGACAAAGGAGGAAGTATCTGGAACTTTTGCAACCAAATCTCTAAGCTGGGTAGGAATTTGTACAAAGTTGATCTGAATAGTGTTTCTATGCATAGAGGCCATGACCTACAAAACAGAATAAAGATGAATCCCCTTTGTCTTTGAAATGGGTTAGTCTAATGAAATATGCATGCAATGTCATGATGCATGATGTCATGATAGAAACACACCACAAGTATTCACAGATAGAAAACATGGTAAGGGCAAACAAATCACACAGTAGCCCTTAGATTTCAGGCTGGCATGGAGTTTAGGTATTACCCTCTTTCAGCTTAGTTGGTTCAACCTGTCCTAGTAATAGTAATCGGGTTCTAGAGGATCTCAATATCACTGACCACCCTCGATCGGTCATAATTCCAGTTTGGCAACCTTTTCTTGCAGCCAGAATCATCGCGAGAGTTTGGTCTCAATGAGTGTAGCATACTGCTACTTTTCTATGGCCAAGTTGGTCAATTATGGGTTCTAAGGTCAGTTGGTGCTTAATGACCCCTTAGCAGACCCATATTCTCCTTGTTCTACCACAAGGGATATCGGTACAAACTAAAGTGCCACACCAATGTAGCTACTGCTTCAACCGTATCGGTCTACGCCGTACAGTTCCCTTACAGTCTTTTGCTACTTACCTAAAGGGTATCCCCAGATCCGGGTTAGGATCTATAGTAACTCCGATACAAAGCCCACAAAATAAATCAAACAAATCAAATAATTGAAAACAATATGATGAACTATTCCTAAGGTACACCCCACTTATGGAATCCCCAGCAGAGTCGCCAGTTCTGTGATACGGTGGGAAGAACTGACTGCTTTTGGAATGTTGGTTCGCGTTTTGCATTTGTTTTCGCAAAATGTCGCGGTAAGCAAGAGTCGCCACCGACTTTTATTTTATCCAACAAGGAAAGGAAAAAAGAACAGAAAAATTCCTTTTTCGAGATATTTCTGAGTACTGGGGGTAGAATATAGAAAGGGAAGGTATTAGCACCCTTTCTATCCGTAGTTATCTACGGGCTCTTAGGTACTTGCTCATCATTTTCAAAATGTTTTCTTTGTGCTTGTGGGTTTTGAAAAGTTTTTGTTTTAACTTTGATTTAACTCTTGCTTTTGTCTTCAAGAGTGTAGTGAAGTGTTTTTGAAAACTTGTTTGTAAAAAGTGTAAGTGTGAAAAAGTTTTGTTTTGGATGAGCAAGTATCTAAGAGCTAATCAACCTACTCGAAAAAAGGAATCGTTCTATGCTAATTTCCTTTAGACAATGTTATCCCACTATTAGTAAGTAGGTAGCACCATTGTTGGAGTTTTGAGGGTCAATTCGAAAGGGACGTGCGGTCACTAAAGCAATGTTAGGACGTCTTAGTAGTAACCCTAATGTCTTAGATCATTTGTTCGAGGCAACAATATCCGAGGCAATCGTTTCGAGGCAACTATGATCTTTTAGACAAGAGGGCGACCTCTAAAACAACCTATACTCAATGACCGCTTACAAAGGCAACCAAGTGGGGTGTATCCTAGGAGTGTGCATTTGCGATTGTGTTGGTTTCAGTTATTTTAATCTTTGCACATGTTTAGGGTGATCTAACTGATTTTAATTTAAACATTCATTCTTGTCATGCAAACCATATTATCAAACATCTAGCAGTTGTATAATTTGCAGAAATTAAAGGTGCAGAAATTAAACTAAATTATTACAAGGCGTCGGGTATTTACTTCGCCAAAGACAACCCTTTGAAATTTAAAAGCGTAAAAATAAATAAATGTCCTAATTAATTATTATAAGCCGTAAGCAGATACATTAATTGGATAAATCAAAATAAAGCGCGCGGGAAATTAAATTGAATGCGGAATTAGGGTTTTGACCCTTTTAATTAAAGAAAATGTTTTTGTTATTTTTATTATTTTTAAGAAAAGAAATTAAATCCTAAAATTAAATGCTAAATTGATTATTAAATAAATTAATTAATGGAAAATAATTAATGACATATTTTTGGAGTTTTTGATAATTTAGGAAAGAAAATAAAATGGTTAAATTAATGTTAAAACCTATTAATTCTAATTGATTTTATTTATTTACAAAATAAATTAAGGTTACCTATTTAATCAACCTAATTAATTAATTAATATTTATTAATGAAAAAAATTAAAATTCTGAAATTTAATTGGACATAAAATATTTTTTGGTGATTTTTTGATAAAAAAGAAATTATGTTATTGGTTAGTAAATTAATTAAACAAAATAAAGTAATTAAATAAAATAAACAAAATGTAAAAAAAGTAGAGAGATTGGGCTTGATTGGAGGGTGTGCATAGCAAGTTTTCTGGCCCATTTGTGAGGTCCACGTTGACTTTTTGTAATCCAATGCATGTGCGTTTGACTGGCCTATGGTGTGCCTTCAATGCTTGGCCACCAGATCTGGCCATCTGGCCATCTGGCATGTTGATTGGTGAGGGAGTATGATGGAACTCCAGCTTAGGCGTGCACATGATTACCTGAAAACAAATAATATGGAGAAAATAGAGGGACCTGGGATTCGAACCCAGGTCCTGAAGGGATATCCATGCCACGCTTGCCACTACACCACTTGCTTTTATTTGTTAGTATAATATAAACAAAATATAATATATAAAACAAAAGCCAATGGTAAGAAAATAAAAAAGAAAGCACGCGCTGTTTGAATGGGCGAATGAGGAAGCGACACACCTTCGTCCCTGTCTTTGGAACGTGGCTAAAAGTTCCAAGATCTATACCCACGTACAAATGTCCGTCGCTACAAACAGAGGTTCCTCCAAAATCTCCTACAGGCCATAGAAATGCATTCTAGTATCATGGTTGAGTTCGTCTCAACCTACTGATCACAACCATAGCCATTACAAAGGCTAATTGTACCTGAAAACAAAAGCCCTAAAAAACTCCAAGAAACCCTAACCATGGTGATTAACAATATAAGGCATATGAATGAAATTTGTTATTGCAAAAAGCTAGCAAATGATATGGTGATCCAGAATATGCAATTATTTTTCATTATAGATGCAAGAATGAAGCTTTTCGAAATCAAGATGGTAGTTCCGTGAGCGACTTACAGTGCACTGGGAGGCTTAAAAACGCGTGGTTTTGCTTGCTTTCGCTTGTGGAGATTGCCAAGAGACGATTGGGACAATTGCCAAGCCTTGAAACTGCCTCTAGGAGTGATTTTGAACTCACACTTTTTCTTGACTTTTGCAAATTTTGTTCTCCCTCTGTGCTTGATCTCCAACCCTTATTTTGGTCTGCCTCGCCTCCTTATGTATTCTACAATACATTACGGTTGCAAACTCAATCCAAATCTTCTTCTTTCAATGATTTTGATGTGGATTTGATTTGCGTTGAACAACTTTCCAAAATTGTCTTTTTTTCAATCTTTTTGTACATAATTGGCTTGATGCGAATTTGAATGCCTTGCTATATGTGATTAAAGCCTGAAACAATCAAAGGATCCATTGTTATCAATGCTTTGGATTTTATTTGATTTTATTTGATTTAAATCAAATTAATTCAAATAAAAATCAAAATATTTAATAAAAATATGATATGACACATGGCCAAGGCTAGAGCACGTGGGAAATAATTCCAACCCAAAACAAGTGAAAAAGAATGGGCCCATTTGGCAAAATTTGAAGTTTTGGGGATAGTTAACTTTTGGCAATTTTGCAAAAAATTATAAATTCAACAATGCATAACTTCCTCAATTTTGACTCTTTGGGAGTGTTCTTGGACTTTTTATAAAGCTTGAGATGTCCTCTAATGAACCCTTTTGGTCTCATCTCACTTTGATATTCCATGCTCATGTATGAAGCTTTGACAAAAAAGGTGTTTTTGTTGACTTTTCAAAATGACCTATAATGTCCAAATTCATAACTTCTTGTGAGTGCATATTTTGATCTTTGGAGATGAATATGGATTGTAGGTAATTGCATCCTCTTAAAAATGAGCTTTGGATGGGTCATTTCTCATAAAGTATTATAAAGTTATGCTTGGTCAAAGTTGGGTTGTCTTTTCCTACAAAACCCTAATTTAGCAACTCTTGAATCTTGATGAATTATGAGAAATCCTTGATGAATCATGATCAACCCTTTATAAAATGATGAAATATACTTAAAAATGAGAATGTTGACAAAAAATCTTGAAGTTTGATTGTATGTAGGTCACAGTTGACTTTTGCCCTAGCATAGTCGATTTTTGGACCTTTGAGCAATTGATTGAGCAAAATTCCTCTGCAAGGCTTGAAACTTGACATGGATGATCTTCAGAACATATTATGACATTGGTGAGAACTTGGGGTCACTTAGACTCAAGGATCTTGAAGCAATGTGAAACCCTAGTTTGGGAAAGATTGTCTTAGGAGAGAGCTTGTCTGACCAACTCTTGGGCTGCTTTGAGCAACTTGAAGATCTTTCTTGACATATTTTGAGAAATATGGGAGGGAAAATTTTGGGGTACAACACAACCCTATCTTTGGATGTAAACGGGACGAGCGTGGGTCATCGTATAACCATGATTAGCAATATTTGCAAAGTATCTTAGCATTTTGAGGGACCAAGATCATTTTGTAAGGCAACCTTGAATAGTGTCATCGAGGGTGTTGTACCCCAAAATTTGCCCTCCCATATTCATCAAGAAATTGCCAAGTCAAGGTCACAAAATTCCCCAAGGGTTGTGCAGCTCAAAGGTCTCCTATACAGTCAAGATTAGGGTTTGTGTTCTGGTCAAGAAAATGAACTTTTCAAAGGCCCAATCAAGTCTCATGTGCCTACAAAGATGGTCAAGTGTCCCCATGTCAAGTTTCAAGGCATTCAGCTCAAAATTGCACAGTCAAAACCCTAGATTGCACTACAGTCAACTGTAGGGGCAAAATGGTCATTTGACAGTCAAAAGTTCAAATTTTTGGTCAATATATCATTTTGAAGCCACAAACATCATTTGATCAATGCTTGATCATGATTCTCAAAATTTGGCTCAGAAATCATCAAAGATGCAAAAGTTGCTATATTTGGACAGCTGAAAAAGTCAACTGAAATTGACCAGGGCATAACTTTCACATGGATTATCAGAAAATTTCCATCCAAAGCTCATTTTGAAGAGAAAGACATTTCCTACAATTCATCTTCATGTTCCAAGTCCAAGAAATGCTCTCACAAAAAGTTATCAATTTCAACATTATAGGTCATTTTCAAAAGTCAACAAAAAGGGACTTTAAGTCAAAGGCCATAACTTGAGATTTGTAAATCAAAATGACATGGGACCAAAGGCATTGGTTAAAGGACTCAAAGACCTTTCCAAAATGTCCAAGAACATGTGAAAAGCTTAAAAATTGACCAAGTTATGCCTTGTGGAAGTTGGGAAATTTTTAGGAATTTTGAAAAGTCAACATTGATGCAAAAGGCTTAAAAATGCAAATGGGCCTATTTTCCTTCCAAATTTCTTCATGCCAAGCCTATGCACGACCACTAGGCCCAAAGGGAAGTATTTTCATATTTTTTAATTATTTATTTGAATTAATATTAATTTATATTCATTTAAATCATTTTAATTCATGAAAAAATATAAACCTTAACCTAAAAAATCTTTTTATGCATGCTTTGGACTCTATAACTCGTGCACATGTTAATAGGGAAGGATTTGATGCTAATTGATCAGATTTGGCACAAAAACCATGAAAAAATATTCAAAAAGATCCTTAAGCAAATCAAATCTCCAAATAATGAATTCATGAGATTTTGTTGGTTTTTGTTGACCTAGATCACTCCCTATATGATCAGAATGAAAACCTAAAGCAAAAAAGACTGCAAGCTGCGCATAAACAAGCTTGGGCATATTGAAAAATTCAAAAAAAACTCAAATACTGAAATCAAGGTTTGAGGTCAATTCAAGCTTCGATTTTGATCCCATTAGCATTCTCAGGCATTCCTGGACATATTCCAACCATTGGCATCAACTCAAACGCCTTGAACTGGTATCTGGAACTCAAACCGTATCAAGAACATATTGAAATCGCATAACACGATTTAAGCATCTTTTTGCATTTTTGTTTGTATATTCTTACTCCTTATGAAGTTTGTGAACTAACCATCATAATTAATTGAGTTTTCGTGGCATAAACATGATTTCACCATGAACGATACTAGGGTTTGCAGGCTTGCTGATTTAGGGCTTTTGAGATAACGTAAAATCGGGGCTCAAGACTATGGCCATCACCTTTAGCACATCAAAACGAAGGGATTACATACCTCGCGAACAATTTCTGAAGCTCAGGGAGCTGTTCGCTATTTTTTGATAGACACCCTCAAACCACGCCCAGAAACCGTTGCAATAGGGTTTCGTTTTCAGAAAAAAGAGAAGGGCGTGAGGAAGATGATGAGTTGTCATCCGTTGGTTCGTTAATTCGAATTTACGCGCGTTTAATTAGTGGGCGTTGGTTTTGCTTTTTTATTATTTTGTTGGTCATAATATACAATTGATTCATACAGCTCAGCTGGCAAGCTACCAATGCGTTCACCCTCAAGACCTGGGTTCAAGTCCCAGGTCTGGCAAAAACTCCATATTATTTTTCAATATGTCATTCCATGCAGCGCTATTATGGGGATACCACCATACGTCCTCCTCATCCATTAGCCACGCGTCTAACATGATCAGATCAAAGGCTTAAATTAAGAGAACACGCTAGGGCCAAGTCAACACGTTAGCATCCAATTGGCAAAGTCAACGAGGGCCATGCTTAATGGGCCAATGTCTAGGGCCTGAACCTCCACAATGGGACAGAACACCCCCTGGTTTGCATTTGTTTTCTATTTCCCTTCTTATTTTATTTTTGCCATTTTATTTACTTTATTTGTTTTAATTATTTTTTCAGCAAAATATAAAAATACTAAAAATCAGAAAAATACAAAAAAATATAATATTTATTTTATAATAATTATTTTCATAAATAAATTAAAATGTAGATTATTTAGTGTAATTAGGTTTTCAACTTTAAATCCTTTTTAATAAAAATCCAAACAATGTAGAATTAGGTTAATTGCTATTTTTTATTCCTTTTAATATTTTTCCCCCTTTTTTAGAATAATAATAATTATTTATTTGTTTATTTTCCTATTTAAATTGTACATAAATGAATTAGGTTTAATTTAGGTCATATTTTAATTATTTTTTTTTATAATAAATAAAAATGTTAGAATTAGGGTTCGCCGTTTAATTTAATTTCAATTAACTTCCCTTTTTCTTTTAAATCTTAAAAAATACAAAATATCAAAAACATTTAACTTCTTTTTATTGTTAACGCTCATTAACTTTTAATTATTTGCAAAAGGGTCCAACGCCCATGGTTAATTATTTAATTTGCGCATTTGTCTTATGTCGTTTAATTATAATTTTGTAAATCTCCCAAAGCCATGTAATTTACTTTTCGCACTTTATTTCTTCGCATTATTTATTTTTTCCGCTAAATCGGGTCCGGTTTATTTTGGCGATGTGGACCCGCGCCTTTGTAATAATCTTAGATTTATTTTTCCGCAACTTTATAACTGTTAACCAAGCATGCAAGAATGAGTGTCTTAATAAAATCAAACGATAGATCACTTTGACATGACAAGATAAATACAAATGAAAACGACACACAAATCACACACCACCCCTAGGGTACGCCTCACTGTTGCCTTGCCTCGAAAGGTGATCGTCGAGTAGAGGATGTCTTAGTAAGTCCTCATGATCCGGGAACCTGGCATGAGGGTAGCTTCTAAGGTGTCTTCCCATTGCTCTGGTGATCACCATGTCCCGAACCTCGAATTGACCCGAACACCTCCAACGGTGGTGCTACCTACCTCTCAATGGTGGGATGGCACTACTTTAAAGGACATCTACACAGACGAATTCCTTAGGGTAGGTAGGTTCTCAAGGATACTTGCTCTAATCTCAAAACAAACTCAAAAAGACTTTTCACACCAACACATTTTCAAAAGCTTTCAAAGCAAATTTTTCAAACACTCTGACGTATGAGTCGATCTGAAATTTTTCAAAGAAACTTTTTAAACCCACATTGAAAAGCAAGCAAACAATTTTGAAAACACATTGAGCAAGTATCTAAGAGCCCATGGATAACCATGGATAGAAAGGGTGCTAACACCTTCCCTTTCTATAATCTACCTCCCGAACCGAGAGCAATCTCTTTAAAGGAATTTTTCTGTGCTTTTGTCCTTTCCATTTGGAGAAAATAAAAGACGGTGGCGACTCTTGCTTCCGCGACATTTCGCGAACCAGCGTTAAACAGTCAGTTCCAGATCCACCGATCACAGAACTGGCGACTCTGCTGGGGATAATCTTATAAAGTGGGGTGTACCTTAGGGCTAAGTCATAACTGTGTTTTCACTTGTATTGTTTTGCTTGCTTTACTATTGTGGGTTGCATCGGAGATACATAGATCCTAACCCGGATCTGGGGATACCCTGTTTAGGTAGCATAAGCTGTGAGGGACCTGTCCGGCGTAGACTGACACGGGTGAAGCAGTGGCTACGTTGGTGTGGCACCTTAGTCTGTACCGATATCCCTTGCGTCGCAACGAGGAGAATATGGGTCTTCTAAGGAGTCGTTAAGCACCAACAACCTTAGAACCTTAATTGACACAACTTGGCCTTTAGAACAGTAGCAGTATGCTACGCCCATTGAGGCTAAACTCTCGTGATGGTTCTGGCCGCAAGAAAAGATCGCGATGCTGGAGTTATGACCGATTGAGGGTAGTCAATGATATTGGGATCCTCTAAGAACCCGGTTACTTTTGATTAGGACAGGTATGAACCAACAAACTGAAAGAGGGTAGTACCTAGACCTCATGCTGGCCTAAACTCTAAGGGTTTCTCTTGTGTGACTTGCGTGCCTTCGTACTTGACTACTTGCATGCTTGTTATCTGACCCCTGATGTCTTGCAGGTTTTGTTCATAGCCCTTTAGTAGGACTTATAACAGGGTGTACTAACTACTTGCAGGTCCTATTTATAGTCCTTAATCAGGACTCATAACAAGTTTATCGAATTTCTTGCAGGTTTTGTTCATAGTCCTTAATTGGGACTTATAACAGGGTGTACTAACTACTTGCAGGTCCTGTTTATAGTCCTTAATTGGGACTCATAACAAAGTACACTGAATTTCTTGCAGGGTTTGTTTATAGTCCTTAATTGGGACTCATAACAGGGTTTACCTACTTCACCCCATGCATAGCATGACATCATACCATTGCATACCATTGCATACATCCTAACCCATTTCAAGGATCTCAAGGGCTTGTGATGCAGATCATGATAAATCAAACATCTAGCAAGGGGCAAAGAGGATTTATTTTCCTCTAACCAAGGTTGTCAGGGGCTATGACCCACTGGATATGGTGAGCCTTTGACCCTTGATGAAGGACTCTCATCAATATGCAGTGCCTTCAGTCAAGCTACCGGTTCCAAATGCTAACAAAGTTTCTCCGTTTACCCCGCGGGGTCCTTGAAAACATTACATGCATGTCATACATCTCATTGCATTGCAGGTGTCCCTCTGACAGGTTGCTTACCCTTCTCCGCTGTTTATTTCAGTCGATCGTCATGAATCCCGAATCGTCAGCCGAGCAGACTATCAAGGACCTCCAGGCTCAGAACGCTCAGTTCCAAGAGCTGATCATGAATTTGACCCAGGGGCAACAAGACCTGAAGGCTCTGCTTTTGAAAAAGGACAAGAAAAAGAAGAGGACTGTTCTGTTCAGCCCTAGACGCAGATCTGGGAATACACCGCAAGTTGAAACTGAAAGGACAACCCCATCTGTGGAAAAAAGCAGTCATCCAGAGGAAAGGGTGCCCAGTCCAGAGGTCTCCGACAACGAGACAGATTTTGATGAAGAGCAGTACCCTCCTGCTGACGACAGATATAAGCAACTGGAGGACAGAATGAAAGCTATGGAGGTTCAACAGGTACCTGGGCTGGATTTCGGAGATCTGGGTTTGTCAACTGGTGTGGTTATTCCTCGGAAGTTCAAAGTACCACCCTTCTCTAAGTATGACGGGGCGTCTTGTCCCAAGCTGCATCTAAGGTCCTATGTCCGGAAGATCCAACCATATACGGTGGACAAAAACTTGTGGATCCACTTCTTCCAGGAAAGTCTTTCAGGGACTCACCTCGAATGGTTCTATCAACTGGATGGGACCAAAGTTCGTAACTGGGAGGAGTTGGCAACTGCTTTCTATAAGCAGTACCAGTACAATGCCGACCTTGCCCCCACGCGTACTCAACTCCAGGGTATGTCGTTAGGCGCAAGCGAAGGTTTTAAGGAGTACGCTCAGAAATGGAGGGATCTTGCTGGAAGGGTACAACCACCTCTGACTGACCGGGAGCTTGTGGATATGTTCTTGGGGACCTTGTCTGGTCCATTTTATAACCACCTAATTGGGAATTCGTCTGCTGGATTCACAGATCTTATCTTGACTGGAGAGCGAATTGAAGCTGGTATCCGGTCTGGGAAAATTCAAGAGGCTGCACCTGCTGATAAAAAGCCTCATCATGGAAAGAAAGAATCCAATGCTGTGCACGGTAAAAAGAGCCGTCATGAGGCAGGGGCAATCCAGATTTCCAATCCCGGACCTGCTCAACAAGGACAGGGGCAGCAGCGTAAGGAGAAACGGCAGTATACCAAACTCAACATGTCGCTGGATCAGGCACTGCAACAACTGTTGAAGACAGGGCTGATCACCTTAAGGGCTCCTCTTCGGAATCCGAACACTTCTGCACCTAACTATCGTCCCAACGATAGGTGCGCATATCATTCAGATAGCCCGGGGCATACTACAGACAACTGCTGGCCTCTCAAGAATAAGATTCAAGATATGATCGACGCTGGAGAGATTCAGTTTGAAGTGCCAGAGACTCCGAACATAGTCACTGCTCCGTTGCCCAATCATTGAAGCCTTTTGTTTATTTGAATGTTTTGAGTTGTACTTTTCTTTGCTTATACAAACAATTAATGTCATAGCAAACTCTTTTATGTTATCAATGCATCGCATACGTCTGTTTTGGAAATTAATACAATTATTTTCATTATGTTCAAATATCTTTTCATATTTTTTCTGATGTCAACTCTCGGTTAATAATTCTGAGCCTCTTGAGGGAGGATGACGAAAATGATACCACAATCATTACAGTATGCTTTTGAACAGACCCCGCTGATGAGGTACAGGCATTGTTTCAACCCCTAAACACTGGAGTTATAAGGATGATAATCCCTCGTCAACCCATCAGAGCCAAAGAAGTAGGAGTTTTTTTCAAAAAAAAATCAAAACCCTTAATCATAACCCGGGGCAGGGTAGTCTCTCAGTTGATCCAAGTGCATGACGAATGGCACCGAAGAGATCTTTACAAAACGAACAAAGACAGTGATGGTTCAGAACAA
Source organism: Vicia faba (assembly GCA_948472305.1). Taxonomy (NCBI): domain Eukaryota; kingdom Viridiplantae; phylum Streptophyta; class Magnoliopsida; order Fabales; family Fabaceae; genus Vicia; species Vicia faba. The sequence continues at coordinate 229,395,618 of OX451736.1, read as the reverse complement.
TCAAAAAGACAGGCAGTCATCATCAAAATTCATAAATGAAAAGCCCAAAAAGTCTAAACCTACAAAGGGGACTTATGAAACTGGGGCATCCCGCTGACTGTAATTCCAAAAAAGGGAAACAGTTCAGGCAAAAAAAAAAGAAAGGGATAACAAAATCAAGAAGGAGGTCTCACAAACCCTCAACCAAAGCAAAAAATGACTGCCTATTCAAAATAAGTTATCAACATCCGAATCATCACCGGAAAGTCAGGACAAAGACTCGAACAAGGTCTAACGTATGATCAACTGAGTTTAGATTTGGAGAACATCACGAAGAGCGGGTGGGTACAAATAAATTTGAGCCTTTATCCTTTGTTTCTTAAACCGTGAACCAGGCCACGTTATAACCCTCAAAAGTCCTAGCTGAAGCATGGGTTAGTTCGAAAGCATACTGTTACGAAAGGTATCCTGACTCCTTAAGGCTCACGGTAAAAGACGGAGTGGACATCACGTTTTACAAACATTCATTTGTTTTGTGAAAAAAAGAATGCATTTTCAAAATCTTCAAGACAGACATAAGCTTTGCATTTTTAACATAACTCTGTTTGCATATGACTCTTTGTTTGAACAACAGGAAAATTCGCACAATGAAAGTCTAGTAAACTAAAGCACTTCCAATCAAGGGGCATGGCACAACTATTGTCCATCATCTGGGACAGTTAAGTCAAGGTTCGGAGAATCTCTCAAAAGGCCAACCAGCCTGGGGCAAATCTCTGCCTAAATCACTTGGGGCATTTCAACAACGAATCTTGCACGATCATACACCTTCTGGTAATATGGCAACACAAGCAGCCAGGGGCACCTTCCCTGCATTCTAAAAGCATGGGCATAGTCGAAAAAATACTACGCAAAATCAAAGACCCGCTAGGTTGACATACCTAGGAAAAAATCAGGGCTTCCCGGCGAACCAAAAGGGTTCGGGCAAAATGAAGGGATGAAATGAAAAAAATCTGTACACCCGGCAAGTCGAAAACCTGAAAAGGCGGCTTGGGCAAAAAAGGGTATCCCGGTGGACTGAAAACCCGAAAGGGCGGTCCAGGCAAAAGTTAGGGATTAAAGCGTACGACTATGTCCTGCCATCTGTCTACCAGAAGAAGGTTTATCCATCAACAACTATCAGCACCCCACAAGTGCCTCCCCCATAGAAACAGGGGCAATAAAGGGTGGTCTCAGCAATCTGATTGTTCTATCCTCCAAGATATCAGGATAGGTTCCGTTGAAGAGCATAACCAATACAGTTCAATACTTCCCCAGGAGAGTCCAACCCAAGTTCCCCAGGAAAGTTGGAATTCATATCCCCAAGCAATAAGCGTACCCCCAGTAAGTTACGGAAGCTCACCCCTCTCAGGGCACGAACGCGTCATCCGGCTTGATTTAAAGAGTTATTTCCTTAACAGGATATAACTGGGTTATCCTCAGCCAAAAGCCACGGAAAGAGCGTCGTCGACGGGATCTTCTTATCCCCAGCGAAGTCCATTCATACTCCCAATACAGCAAGGTATCCTCAGCGAGCCATCCTCAACAATTCAGCAAAAGCATCTCCCCACAGAGTATTTCTTCCCAGCATGGTCGCTAGAATATCTTTTTCTCCCCGCAGAATCCTCCATTCGCCAAGTTTATTCCCCAACGGAGTTATCTTCTCCTACCGGTATACTTGCAATTATCATCCCTAGCGGAAGCAAAAGCTATTCCTCCACAACAGCCCAGGATGCGACTTCCCGGCACCCGTCAAGGATTTATTTTCCTACGACGAAAACATACATTCATAAAACGTCACATACATCATTATAGCATGCATATGCATCATATTACACGAATCTCATTGATATTGAAAACATACAGTTCATGCATCATGATTTTGCATACAATTATGTTCTACCTTTTCAGAAAAAAGATCAATACAAAAATGACTACTATCAACTAACGCAATTCTCTCTAGATATAGTTTCAGATATGATCCAGATATGGTGACGTTCTGATACTGCTTCCAGATTTCCTTCTCGATATAGTTTCAGATGTAAATCCAGCGATGGTGACGTTCTGATACTGCTTCCAGAATTCCTTCTCGATATAGTTTCAGATGTAAGCCCAGCGATGGTGACGTTCTGATACTGCTTCCAGAATTCCTTCTCGATATAGTTTCAGATGTAAGCCCAGCGATGGTGACGTTCTGATACTGCTTCCAGAATTCCTTCTCGATATAGTTTCAGATGTAAGCCCAGCGATGGTGACGTTCTGATACTGCTTCCAGAATTCCTTCTCGATATAGTTTCAGATGTAAGCCCAGCGATGGTGACGTTCTGATACTGCTTCCAGAATTCCTTCTCGATATAGTTTCAGATGTAAGCCCAGCGATGGTGACGTTCTGATACTGCTTCCAGAATTCCTTCTCGATATAGTTTCAGATGTAAGCCCAGCGATGGTGACGTTCTGATACTGCTTCCAGAATTCCCTTCCAGATATAGTTTCAGATGTAAACCAGATATGGCGACGTTCTGATACTGCTTCCAGAAGTCTTTTTGATGTTTTCCTCTCCGGCATGAGCGTGAGGTGATATTCTCTTATGGTCCCCTCTCCAACGGCGTGTGAGGTGGTAATTCCTTCTTCAGGTGTTTTCCTCTCCGGCATGAGCGTGAGGTGATATTCTCTTATGGTCCCCTCTCCAACGGCGTGTGAGGTGGTAATTCCTTCTTCAGATGTTTCCCTCTCCGGCATGAGCGTGAGGTGATATTCTCTTATGGTCCCCTCTCCAACGGCGAGTGAGGTGGTAATTCCCTTTCAAGATGTTTCCCTCTCCGGCATGAGCGTGAGGTGATATTTCCTTTCAGATTATAATTTCCTATAGTTCCCTCTCCAACGGCGAGTGAGGTGACTCCCTTTGAGATTATAATGTCCTTTGGTTCTCTTCCTGACACTACGAAGATGGTAATTCTCACCAAGATTTTCTCAACGAGCGTTGTTGAGGTTGAAATCATTCAGGATTCTCTTACCCTTCATACTAAGGCAGTAACCATCCCTGGTTCATTCATCAGCGTTTGAAGCTCCAGACCCAGCTCCTGTAATCAGTCAGGACACATCTATATCAAGCATCTAAAATCAGCTCCTGCGACGTGTCAGGTACTCATTTTTCTGTTTTGCAGGTATGCAGGTTCTCGCTAAGGAATCTCCTACGCAATCAACGTCCAGATGGCATCTATAAGCCCATCATCCTATCCAAGCAACATCCAAATGGCATCTATAAGCCCATTCCCTCATCATCATTGCTACTATGTGAGCGCAAATTTCTGGGCACTTTAGTGTCCAATCATCTTCTACCCTCGGATTACGAAAGGCACGTCAGCCAATCTGCATCCTCAGGTCTAAGAAGATTGAACAGGGGCAACTGTTGTACCCCAAAATTTGCCCTCCCATATTCATCAAGAAATTGCCAAGTCAAGGTCACAAAATTCCCCAAGGGTTGTGCAGCTCAAAGGTCTCCTATACAGTCAAGATTAGGGTTTGTGTTCTGGTCAAGCAAATGAACTTTTCAAAGGCCCAATCAAGTCTCATGTGCCTACAAAGATGGTCAAGTGTCCCCATGTCAAGTTTCAAGGCATTCAGCTCAAAATTGCACAGTCAAAACCCTAGATTGCACTACAGTCAACTGTAGGGGCAAAATGGTCATTTGACAGTCAAAAGTTCAAATTTTTGGTCAATATATCATTTTGAAGCCACAAACATCATTTGATCAATGCTTGATCATGATTCTCAAAATTTGGCTCAGAAATCATCAAAGATGCAAAAGTTGCTATATTTGGACAGCTGAAAAAGTCAACTGAAATTGACCAGGGCATAACTTTCACATGGATTATCAGAAAATTTCCATCCAAATCTCATTTTGAAGAGAAAGACATTTCCTACAATTCATCTTCATGTTCCAAGTCCAAGAAATGCTCTCACAAAAAGTTATCAATTTCAACATTATAGGTCATTTTCAAAAGTCAACAAAAAGGGACTTTAAGTCAAAGGCCATAACTTGAGATTTGTAAATCAAAATGACATGGGACCAAAGGCATTGGTTAAAGGACTCAAAGACCTTTCCAAAATGTCCAAGAACATGTGAAAAGCTTAAAAATTGACCAAGTTATGCCTTGTGGAAGTTGGGAAATTTTTAGGAATTTTGAAAAGTCAACATTGATGCAAAAGGCTTAAAAATGCAAATGGGCCTATTTTCCTTCCAAATTTCTTCATGCCAAGCCTATGCACGACCACTAGGCCCAAAGGGAAGTATTTTCATATTTTTTAATTATTTATTTGAATTAATATTAATTTATATTCATTTAAATCATTTTAATTCATGAAAAAATATAAACCTTAACCTAAAAAATCTTTTTATGCATGCTTTGGACTCTATAACTCGTGCACATGTTAATAGGGAAGGATTTGATGCTAATTGATCAGATTTGGCACAAAAACCATGAAAAAATATTCAAAAAGATCCTTAAGCAAATCAAATCTCCAAATAATGAATTCATGAGATTTTGTTGGTTTTTGTTGACCTAGATCACTCCCTATATGATCAGAATGAAAACCTAAAGCAAAAAAGACTGCAAGCTGCGCATAAACAAGCTTGGGCATATTGAAAAATTCAAAAAAAACTCAAATACTGAAATCAAGGTTTGAGGTCAATTCAAGCTTCGATTTTGATCCCATTAGCATTCTCAGGCATTCCTGGACATATTCCAACCATTGGCATCAACTCAAACGCCTTGAACTGGTATCTGGAACTCAAACCGTATCAAGAACATATTGAAATCGCATAACACGATTTAAGCATCTTTTTGCATTTTTGTTTGTATATTCTTACTCCTTATGAAGTTTGTGAACTAACCATCATAATTAATTGAGTTTTCGTGGCATAAACATGATTTCACCATGAACGATACTAGGGTTTGCAGGCTTGCTGATTTAGGGCTTTTGAGATAACGTAAAATCGGGGCTCAAGACTATGGCCATCACCTTTAGCACATCAAAACGAAGGGATTACATACCTCGCGAACAATTTCTGAAGCTCAGGGAGCTGTTCGCTATTTTTTGATAGACACCCTCAAACCACGCCCAGAAACCGTTGCAATAGGGTTTCGTTTTCAGAAAAAAGAGAAGGGCGTGAGGAAGATGATGAGTTGTCATCCGTTGGTTCGTTAATTCGAATTTACGCGCGTTTAATTAGTGGGCGTTGGTTTTGCTTTTTTATTATTTTGTTGGTCATAATATACAATTGATTCATACAGCTCAGCTGGCAAGCTACCAATGCGTTCACCCTCAAGACCTGGGTTCAAGTCCCAGGTCTGGCAAAAACTCCATATTATTTTTCAATATGTCATTCCATGCAGCGCTATTATGGGGATACCACCATACGTCCTCCTCATCCATTAGCCACGCGTCTAACATGATCAGATCAAAGGCTTAAATTAAGAGAACACGCTAGGGCCAAGTCAACACGTTAGCATCCAATTGGCAAAGTCAACGAGGGCCATGCTTAATGGGCCAATGTCTAGGGCCTGAACCTCCACAATGGGACAGAACACCCCCTGGTTTGCATTTGTTTTCTATTTCCCTTCTTATTTTATTTTTGCCATTTTATTTACTTTATTTGTTTTAATTATTTTTTCAGCAAAATATAAAAATACTAAAAATCAGAAAAATACAAAAAAATATAATATTTATTTTATAATAATTATTTTCATAAATAAATTAAAATGTAGATTATTTAGTGTAATTAGGTTTTCAACTTTAAATCCTTTTTAATAAAAATCCAAACAATGTAGAATTAGGTTAATTGCTATTTTTTATTCCTTTTAATATTTTTCCCCCTTTTTTAGAATAATAATAATTATTTATTTGTTTATTTTCCTATTTAAATTGTACATAAATGAATTAGGTTTAATTTAGGTCATATTTTAATTATTTTTTTTTATAATAAATAAAAATGTTAGAATTAGGGTTCGCCGTTTAATTTAATTTCAATTAACTTCCCTTTTTCTTTTAAATCTTAAAAAATACAAAATATCAAAAACATTTAACTTCTTTTTATTGTTAACGCTCATTAACTTTTAATTATTTGCAAAAGGGTCCAACGCCCATGGTTAATTATTTAATTTGCGCATTTGTCTTATGTCGTTTAATTATAATTTTGTAAATCTCCCAAAGCCATGTAATTTACTTTTCGCACTTTATTTCTTCGCATTATTTATTTTTTCCGCTAAATCGGGTCCGGTTTATTTTGGCGATGTGGACCCGCGCCTTTGTAATAATCTTAGATTTATTTTTCCGCAACTTTATAACTGTTAACCAAGCATGCAAGAATGAATGTCTTAATAAAATCAAACGATAGATCACTTTGACATGACAAGATAAATACAAATGAAAACGACACACAAATCACACACCACCCCTAGGGTACGCCTCACTGTTGCCTTGCCTCGAAAGGTGATCGTCGAGTAGAGGATGTCTTAGTAAGTCCTCATGATCCGGGAACCTGGCATGAGGGTAGCTTCTAAGGTGTCTTCCCATTGCTCTGGTGATCACCATGTCCCGAACCTCGAATTGACCCGAACACCTCCAACGGTGGTGCTACCTACCTCTCAATGGTGGGATGGCACTACTTTAAAGGACATCTACACAGACGAATTCCTTAGGGTAGGTAGGTTCTCAAGGATACTTGCTCTAATCTCAAAACAAACTCAAAAAGACTTTTCACACCAACACATTTTCAAAAGCTTTCAAAGCAAATTTTTCAAACACTCTGACGTATGAGTCGATCTGAAATTTTTCAAAGAAACTTTTTAAACCCACATTGAAAAGCAAGCAAACAATTTTGAAAACACATTGAGCAAGTATCTAAGAGCCCATGGATAACCATGGATAGAAAGGGTGCTAACACCTTCCCTTTCTATAATCTACCTCCCGAACCGAGAGCAATCTCTTTAAAGGAATTTTTCTGTGCTTTTGTCCTTTCCATTTGGAGAAAATAAAAGACGGTGGCGACTCTTGCTTCCGCGACATTTCGCGAACCAGCGTTAAACAGTCAGTTCCAGATCCACCGATCACAGAGGGACTATGATCTTATATTTGTTTTGTTTTGCCAAGATACTTCGCATGCGTAACATGGCTATTTTTATATAAAGCAACCAAGTGGAGAAACCCTAAGGATGCTTGTGTGCAAGTGTGTTATTTTCATGCTTTGATTTTATCTTGTATTTAGGGTTTTCTATTTTCTTTGTTTTGATCTTACCATACAAACCCTAATTACTAACATGGCATGCAAAGCGGTAAATTGTGTAATGTAAATATTACTAAGCTATTACAACAATTTTATGGGAGGGGAGAATACAAATTTGAATGGGGATTTGCAAGAATTTAAATCTAATTAAATTATTACAACCAAATCGAATTTGTACGAATATTAGAATAAACAATACAATATTTAAATATGCAATATTATGTATTTATGCAAGAAAAAGTTTTTGTTTTGTTTTTTTTGTCTTTTTTATGTGAAAAGAAATTTTAACCTAAACCTAAAAATATAAGGAAAAGAAATTAATTTTTAAAATGAAGGTTTAACCCTAATTTCTATTTTGAAAGAAAATAAAGCTCTTGTATATATTATTATTATGTATTTTTGTATCTAAAGATAATAAATAATATTGTAAGGAAGTATTTAGTTTTTTATATGTAAAAATAAATATTTATAAATATGAAATGAAAAGAAAATAAAACAAATTAAACTAAACCTATTTTATTTATATTTTACAAGTTTATTAAAAAAAATAAGTAATATATATTGAAGATAAAATATATTTCTTATGTGAAAAATAAAATAAAATAAAATAAAATGCAATATTATCAAATTTATATTTTTTAGGATTTTTATGCATTAAAGAAAATATTTAATAAACAAAAATAAAATAAAACAAGTAAAATAAAAAATATAAAAATAGTTGGGCCAGGGGGGGTGTTCTGAGCCATCAAAGGGTGAGAGTTAGAAAAAAAGAACAAGGCCCAGCGTGGAGGCCCAGTCCTGCCAAACAAAGCCAAAATCTGAAAAGGAAAAAATGTGAAAAAATCAAAAGGTAACGCCAAGGTTCGAACCCAGGACATGGGTCTCACCAGCGCGCTACCTTACTACTGGGGTGGCTATACATTTGTTGATTAATGTGAAACAAAAATAACATAACACAAACAAAGCCCTTGCCTTGTACTTCGTCTTCTTCCTCTAGCCAGCCAGATGCCCTGTAACTCTCCCATTCTTCCATGAAAATGAAAACTCGTAACATGAAAGTTATAGCATTTGGTCTCACGATTCTAACCATATAAGTCATGTAAGCTAACAATCAAAGATCAAGATGAATTTTAATAGCCCTAAATCTAAACCTAATTTTTCCAGAAACTTCAAGTTTAAAATTCTCTTAACTTAGGCCAAATAAATGCAATATATGTATATGTACAGCTTCGTTGTAATGAGGACTATATTGTTTATTCACAAATCGTGGCCAATGGTTGCATGTATAAAGAGATAGAAGTTGAGATTTTTACTTCTTTCAATTGAAATCGTGGATGGAGTTGGAGTGAGTTTGATGCAGGCCTGATGATTGCTTGAGCTTGCTTGAACCTCCCTGAGTGTGTTCCAACCCTTGCCTTGCTTTGAAAGTGTCTGAAACTCTCTGTCCAAGTCAACCTGCAAGCTTTGAAAACAAAAATGGAAGATGATGGAGAAGGGGTTACAGTACAGGGATGAGGGTCTGGATCAGTTAGATATCAAGTAGGTAAGGTGTTTTGATGATCAAGACTTGAAACGCACGAGCCAAATGAGATATTGGTATGCTTATGCAAAAACTGCAAGTCTTGACAGTTTTCTGGTGTTTTTGAGTTTAGGAGTGTTTCAGGATTCTAGTAATCGTGTGTTATGTTGCAATGTGTTTGTATATTAGTATGGAATCAGTTTCTTGTCAGCTCTCCAACAGATTTGCAAGTTATAGGCTTTTGGCACACTTTCTTGCTTTTGAAGCAAAGTGAAGTGACAAGGCCTTACCTGCTTGTACTGGCTTGCTTAGGGTTGGTATTTGCTCTATACAAATTGTCTTAGGTCTGTGGTACTTGTATGTGCAAAGGAGACAGGTTCAATGCTCAAGAATTGGAAAGTGGCAAAAGTTGAGCTTTTTCAAAATGGCAATGGTCACTTTATGCCATTTATGGAATTACAACTTGGATAATGGCTCTAAGGCTTGGATCAAAGCTTCGTCAACTGAGTAAGAATTAAATTAAGGAGTAAGAAACAAGTTTGGGACCTGTAAAGCATGTATTAGGCAACATAGGTACTGATTGGAACTTTGTTCTTCATGAAGTGGCTTGAATCAAAAGTGAGAAATTGCCAACTTCATCTCTTCGATTCTCCCTACTCAAAAATGATATTGAGGAGTTCTTGGACATTTTGGAAATATTGCAATGTGCTCTATAACTCATATTTGAAATGAATTTCAAGATACCTCTTGGAACTAGATGAAAAATTTCCATGAAGTTGGGTCCAAAACCTGCCTAAATAAGGGCAAAAATTCACTAAGTTACTTAGTTCATGAGCATGTATTCATAAATTTATATCTTGAGATCCAAGCATATTTAAGGAAAATTGTGTGAAGCAAAGTTGTAGATTTCATGGAGATCTACAACTTTCATGTTGGTAACTTCCTTTGAATCATTATGCATCATGGTGAAAAAATGGCCTAAAGTTGAGAAAAAATAAGAAATTTTCTATACTTAGAAAATTTTCTAAGTTAAGAAAATTTTCAAATTTAAACCCTAATCTTCAAACTTGGATTTCTTGATGAACAAGTTTCACATTTTGACATTTTTTGATGAATTGTGACCCTTGGCACTTGATTTTGACCAAAAAGTCAAAGTTTGACTTTTCAGTGTACAGTTGACTTTTGATCAGTTGACTGCAAATTTCATCTGTCAATCCAATGAAATTGCAATTTTTTGAACCATGCTATTAGGTCAAGATGATGCAATTGAATCCTAGAAATCATGATTTAACTCAATTGGTCATTTGCTAGGTCAAAAACCAAAAATTGCCCTTCCTCAGTGAAAACCCTAATTTTGACCATTTTGCCCTTTTGGTGATTTAATCAAATTTCTTGAGGAATTATGATCCAAACTTGACCAAATGATACATATAAGTTTAAAATGTTGATGTGGATCAAAAATTATGAAGTTTGACTATAAATTGACCATGGTTGACTTTTTCCCTAATACAACTGATTTTTAGGTCAACTGTCCAATTGACTGATCAAAATGTGGTTCAAGGCTTGAAACTTGTCATGAGTAAACTTAGGGGTCCATAAGGATGTTTGAAAGTCATATGAAGCATTGATAGTCCAAAAATCCTTGGGCAAGCTCAAACCCTAATTTTGGGTGATCAGTGCATGATGAGAGGTCTTGAGCTGGTCAAACCCTAATCCAGTCTTGAGTCAAAGAGATCTTGTGAGAAAAGTCTTGATAAATGAGAGAGAAAATTTTGGGGTACAACACCAATTATTACCGAATCACTTCGGTTTAAGATTTACATACCGGTATCGGGGAATTTAGTCAGACATGATTTTATTGTAGGACAACATAAAATTAAAACATAAATTTAATAACACAAGCATGGTAAGAATAAGTAAATTATACTTAAAACAGGAACCTGAAATTAAATATTGAAGCAAATAATTTGAGCAGTGTGTATCCTCCACAAGCCGCAAGGATTAACTTGTAACGAAATATCTTGAATTAAATAAAATGGACCTAAACGAATTCTGGAAGCTAGGAAGAAAACTAAAGTTGCAGTATTCCTTTGATGTGAAGAAATACTACTTTAATGGTGCGGTTTTTCTATTATTATGAGAATTCTACGAAACTAGAAAACAAAATACTAAAAACTAAGAAACTGAAATAATAGTAAAGTTGCAAAATTGGAAAATAATCACAAGTTACAGTATGTAGAAGAAACAATAAAAATTGGTGCAAATTCTGGAATGTAACAATGTTGGAAACTGACTTTAATTTGTAGATTCCAAATGGTGAGCAAAAATAGGAAGAATCCCCTTGATCCTCGTTCTTCTAACATGGAGAAGAATCTGGAAAAAGTGTCTGTTCTGTCCTCTTCGTGGAGATATTTCCACAACAGTTGTATGGGTTGTTACGAGCATCATGCGCGCTTTCACGTGGGGCACACATCTTAACTTCGTGCCGGTTGGGACATGAAGTGTACCGAGAGGCACACTTTTACAACTTGTGACGGGCGGCACGCGCCTGTGGCGGGCGACACACCTTCTGATACAGAATGCTGCTAAATGCATCTAAATGGTCATTTCTTCTTAATTTCTCCATTGTTTTTCTTCCTTTTCTTATTTATGCCTTGCAAAAGCTAAAAACCTGAAATGAAGTAGAAATATTGGCATAACAAGTCAAAAATACGATATAATTTTGTGTTATCAAATACCTCCACACTTAAACCATTGCTTGTCCTCAAGCAATCGACCAACATGGTAAAAGAAATGATTAAGCGTGATTTGAAACAAGGGAACAACACAACTCCTAATCATGCATGGTTTCTAGGCTAATGTTAGATCGATAGGCACTAACTGTTCAATACCAAGGACACCGTAACGACACAATGTTTAAAGACTCCTCTTTATGCACACCAATTTGAATCATGCCATTATAACTAACCTATATCTCTCATTTTTATTTCACTTTAATTATTCAAGCGCAATCACATTAAGCATGTTATCCGTACACACACATAATAGGGAAATCGGTTAGCGACTATGATCATTTGTCTCGAGGTTCTGGTACATAAGTTTTGTAACCCCTTTTATTTAACCAATCACAGTTGCAGGGGATCGGACCGTAGTCCGCCCTACCAAGTTCAGCACCAGACACCTCTGAACCAAATGACGACAAGTTGTTTTATTATATTTTTGTAGATTACACAACCATTGGATTAAGTGACCGGGTGAGGGTCACCTAACTTAATAGGTGAGTTCCCTATTTTAAATTTATTATAGAAAATATTTTTTTTAGAATTTTTGGGATCATACACTTATGTTCATCGACTCTCTATGTAGTTTGCACTTAAGATGGTGTTGACTGCTAATATAAACTACTTAAGAGCTACTTTGATTTCTTGAGCCTAAGGTCTTGGTATAATGGATACCCAAATTGATATCACATAATGAGGGGGTTTAGGGTGTCATAACGGTATCGATTTTATTGGAACTTTCCCAAGTCTGTCTAACAAAGCCTATATTGTGACAACCTATATACTTTCAGAGTGTGTGCCATGCATTAGAAAATAAAATTTTTGTTGGAAGGTTTAAAAATTTAAAAATTTTGGGGAAATTCGATAACAACTGAATAACAGGCATACAAACTTGACATCACATGCAATGAATCGACCAAATACTGAAAATAGATAAAATCCTAAAAACATGCAATAAACTAGAAAACAATAAATAAAAATACAAAGTGATAAATGGAAAGAGGTAAAGTTCCTCCCCCATAATTAAACCAAACATTATCCTCAATGTTTCAGTAAAAAGTGGAAAGAGGAATAAGTACCTGATTAATGCTCGCCTCAATAGTTTTCTACATGAAAATTATAGGTGCCAAGCGATTAATATCTTTATTTTCCTCAAACTCAAACAAAAGCAAAAACATTAAATTGAAACTCGTGGGTTACCTCCCACACAACGCTTTGGTTAATGTTGGTAGCTTGACGACTCAAGAGTGTCAGCACTTATGGTGATTCTCACGAGAATAACTCCTCAATCGAATTTTTAATAGTCATTAGTTTCCATGGCTACTTATCAAGCTATGTCACATATCCCTCACTTTTTCTTTTCTTTCTTCTGTGGGGTGGTTCATTCTTTTTAAATTGTGGTATTTGTTCTGGTTCAAGAAATGTTAATCTTCCCTTCTTAATGCTAATGATTTCCCTAGTTTCGTGGTCCTCAGATTTTCTATTTTTATGCAGAACCTCAGATAAAGGTGAGTTGGTGTGGATATCGTCCACACACCTTTTGAATTGGGCATCTACATTAGCTTCCACAAATATTTACAGAAAAGAAATAGGTGGGTTATAGGGAGGATGAACAACAATAGATGTTTCCTTCTCTACCTCTTCAACAACCTCCCTTTCATATGGTGTTAGTGTAATTTTCTCAATCTCTACTCTTTTCTAAATAGTACTCTCTTTAACCTCATTATCACTCTCCTTAGGATTTTCGATTTGTTTTTCACTATTGGTTTTTTCAACATCCACATGCTTCTCAGGGAAGGGTCCTAGAGAATTTTGTGCAAGCATGGAGATTTGGATCTCCAAGGCCATGTTGTGAGTCGCGAGGGACTCAACCGCATTATTCAGTTGCCTAAGAGTTTCATTATTTTGAAGACTTTGATTTCTTATCTCTTGATTTTGGACAATTTGTGTCTCTACAAAATGCTATATCATAGATTCTAGTCTAGAGTGAGTTAGCGTCACATCAAAATCCGCCATTGATGTTTCGACGTTGAAATTATGGGATTCCTGCGGTTCCTCAAAGTGAGTTAGAGTTGCATTTTGTGTTTCCATTAATGTTTCGAGAGTGGAATTCTGGAATTCTTGTGGATCCTCAAAATAATGGGCGTGGTGATTATAGAGGAAATTTGGTCAAGGATAAGTTAGCATCACATTGTAATCCTCCAGTAATATTTCAAGATCGGATTTATGGGATTTTTGTTCCTCCTAAAAATGTTGGGATTGGTAGTTGTAGAGGTATTTTGAGTGAGAGTGAGTTAGTGAAGCATTGAAATCTTCCATCAATATTTCGAGGTCGAATTTATGGGATTCTTGTGATTCCTCGAAATACTGAGAATGGGAGTTGTAGAAAAAAATTGGTTGATACATAGTGTTGTACCCCAAAATTTGCCCTCCCATATTTCTCAAAATATTTCAAGAAAAATTCACAAGTCCAACCCGGCGCATCATATTCAGGTGTTATTTCACCAAGATATCTCTGATAACGTATTCTCAAATTCAGGTTTGGCTCAAGAGTCAATTCTTTAAAGAAGGTATCCGAATGTGTGAGTTTTCTCGAAGAAATATGGTGAAAAGGTGTGCTGAAAGTGCAGTTTTTACGCGCTAAAAAATTCATAACTTGAAGATCGTGGCTCGTTTTGAACCCGTTCCGGTGGCCAAAATTCTGTCTTGACATTATCTACGTTTTCATCTCTCACGGCTAGAAGCCAATTTCAATCAGAAGGTCTTCAAAAATGTGGATTTATCAAGTATTTTCGCACAGAAAATTTGTGACAGAAGTTTATTTGCGTCATGTTCAGAAAATCATAACTTGGTCGATTTTCATCGTATCGAGCTGGTTCCGGCGCCAAAATTTCACAAATTGAGTTGGCTACATTTTCACAGAAGGTATTGAGTTCAAACGGTATTCAAAAGGCCTTCGTTTTTTGCTCAGAGTGCATGACACGCTGAAAATCCTGAATGCTGAATATTATTTCATCTGGGCCGAAACTTCGAAAATTCATAACTCGGTCAATTTTTATCGGATTGGGCTCATATTTTTACACAAGGTCACTGACTCATAGATCTACAACTTTGCTTCAAAAGTCGAGACCGGATTATGCTCCGATCAATACCAGTTTTTTATTGAAGAACGTGTCAGAGTCGACACTGGAGGCCAAAATAAGTTTGTCTGAGCTGAAACTTCAAAAATTCATAACTAATTCACCATTTATCCGATTGAGCCTATTTTCGGACAGGAGTTAGTTATCGATGTCAGCTACATTTTGTTTTCACATTTCAACTTCAAAAATTGCACTTAAGTCCCTGCGATTTAGCCTGGAAAGTGATGAACTCAAGTGAACATTGGAGGCCCAATTGCACATTCAAAGCCCATTTTCTTTACCCTAATTTCTATTATATAATCACCTTCTTTTCACACAAACCAGAGGAGAAAAAAGAGAAAAAAAACCTGGCCACAACATTGTCAGAATATCAAATTCTTTCAAGAACCCTAAAACCTTGAAATCCTTATTACAAATCCCTCTCTCACTACAAACAAGCCATCACAGTTACAAACCAACACCTCACTACTTCTTCAGTAAGGGTAAGGCTGGTTTGATCTCCATAATCAAAAGGGTATAATCATTCATACATGTCATATTGTTCCTAAACATTAAATTTCTTCATATATTGGCTTTATTTGCATTTTATGATTTTATTTAATGTGTTCATGAGATTCAACACTGCAGATTTAGACAGGATCCCATGCAGGTTCATTAAGGAACGTTGAGGCCAAAAGCCAAATGGCCAAAAGCCAAAAGCCAAATGGCCAAAAGCAAAAAGCCAAAAGCCAAATGGCCAAAAGAACAACTTATGCATGACACCAATACATGGCGAGACAGACATCCTGAGAAGATTAAGGAACGTTGAGGCCTGAACACAAATGACCAACAGCCAGAACACAAATGGCCATGAAACTCAATCCAATGGCCAAAGAATGCAGACCACAGTACTCAGGAGTCAATGAACACGCACGTGATACCAGAAAGTCAAACAAGGCTTTTTGTCTAATGGGCCAGAATACTTCAAAAAAACCTCCCCTTGGGCCTGAAACCCCCCTTGGTTTGCATCCTTTTTAATTTTATTTTCTTTTCTTTTCTAATTCTTTTTTAATTGTTTTAATTGTTTTTTTCAATATAAAATAATTTTCTATAATAAAAACAGAAAAATCAAAAATACAAATATATTTAATTATTATTAATTTCATCACTAACCTATTTTTTGTAAATAAACTCTAACAATTAACTTAGTTTAATTTAGGTTTTTAAACTTTAATCTTTTTCTTAATAAGTAAAAAGTATCTAGAATTAGGTTTTTTTTGACATTTTCATCTTTTTCTTAAATAAATTATTAATCATCATTATTTATCATTATTATTAATTATCATTAATTTTGTAAATAAACATGTACATTAAATATTATGTAAATTAGGTTTTAAACTTTAACTTTTTTTTAATAATTAAAAATATTTAGAACTAGGGTTTCCTTCTAATTTTAAATTCTTTTCTTTATTTTCATAAATACAAAAAACCTAAAAAACATTTCTTTTCTTTAATAAAATAAATAATTAACTTTCTTATTTCAATTTAATTTCAAAAGGGTCCAACGCCCTCGAACGTTCAACTTTAATTCTTTCGCGCATTTATTCTTATTTTCCTTTGTGAATATTATGTAATGGCTCAAGCCTTGTAATAGTAATTAGGAATTTATTTACTTTCCGCATTTTTTATTCAAAACGGGTCTTTGTTAATTTGGCGATGTATAGACCCGCGCCTTGTAATAGCGTAGGATTTATCTTTCCGCACTTTAATTTCCGCACTTTTAAACTGCTAAACTTTGCATGAAAGAATGAATGGCCTAAATTAAAAACAAGCGTAGATCACCATGATACATGTACAAGATAAAACATAACACACAAATTCACACACCACTCTTAGGGTACGCCTCACTGTTGCCTTGCCCTCGAAACGTGGTCGTCGAGTATAAGACGTTTTAGTAAGTCCTTATGTCCATGACATGATCCAGTTGCCTCGAAATGGTTTCCTCGGAATTAAAAAAGATCAATGGCATAAGGGTAGCTTCTAAGGTGTCCTACTGTTGCTCTGGTGACCACACTGTCCCCACAAACGAATTGACCCGAACACCTCCAACGGTGGTGCTACCTACCTCTCAATGGTGGGATGGCACTACCTTAAGGACATTTACACAGCCTAATTCCTTAGGGTAGGTGGATGACTCATAGATACTTGCTCTAATTTCAAAACAAAATCAAAACTCTTTTCACACTGACACTTTCAAAAAGCTTTCGAAAGCAACTTTTCAAACACTCTTGAGGACTGATACGAGAGTCGAACTGAAATTTTCAAAGAAACTTTTTTAAAACCCACAGTTGAAAAGCAAACAAACATTTTTGAAAACACAAATGAGCAAGTATCTAAGAGCCCATAGATAACCATGGATAGAAAGGGTGCTAACACCTTCCCTTTCTATAAATCTACCTCCCGAACCGAGAGATATCTCTATAAGGAATTTTTCTGTGCTTTTGTCCTTTCCATTTGGAGAAAATAAAAGACGGTGGCGACTCTTGCTTCTGCGACATTTCGCGAACCAGCGTTAAACAGTCAGTTCCAGATCCACCGATCACACATAGTAATTAAAGTAAGAGTGCCTTAGTCAATACGGTGCAACAACAAAAATAACAATATTGACTAAACCAGTCACAGACAACGGCGCCAAAAACTTGATCGTGACTTTATGAGTCTCTCGGGTGTAGTGACTGCAAGTGCACAATCTTATCGCGTAGTTTTAAAAGATATCGAACCCACAAGGACAGATGGTTAAACTAATGTTATCTTAGGGTCATTGTGTAAAGCTAATGCAAATTATAAAATTTGGGTGGTTGGGTTTAAACGGGAATTAACTAAAATCTAATACTTAATAACCGGACACCGGTATGTACTTTGTTATGTTCAGGGATTCAATAATCATTGGCATTTGTTTTCAGTATTAAAACACTGTTTCTATGGAAATTATTATTTAAAAACCCTTGTCTCACACTATCGTTCTATCGATGCAGGTCATATTATTAAACTCAAATGAGCGCTCTCGCTGTTTCAATTAAAATTCAAAAGTATTTTTTGAAAACAAATAGAATCCAATTAATTTTAAAGCGCTCTCGCTGTTTTTAAAATTAATGTTTAATAACCACTATCTGGTTTAAACCTCAAACTCTCGCTATGTTGATTTTAACATTAGACTATCTTTTACTCTCGTACAAAAACAATTAAATATCCAAATTGGAAATTAAAACCAGAAAAGTGTTTTTGTAAAATATTAATGGCAATTATTACTGAATCCCTTCGGTTTAAGATTTACATACCGGTATCAGGAATTTAGCCAGACATAATTTTATTGCAGAACAACATAAAATTAAACCATAAATTTAATAACACATGCATGCTAAGAATAAATAAATTATACTTAAAATAGGAACCTAAAATTAAATATTGAAGCAAATAATTTGAGAAGTGCGTATCCTCCACAAGCTGGCAGGATTAACTTGTAATAAAATATCTTGAAATAAATAAATAGACCTAAATGAATTCTGGATGCTATGAAGAAAACTAGAGTTGCAGTATTCCTCCAATGTTAAGAAATACTGCTTTAATGGTGCGGGTTTTCTATGCTTACGGGAATTCTACGAAACTGGAAAACAAATTACTAAAATTTATGAAATTGAAATAACAGTAAAGTTGCAAAACTGGAAAATAGTCGCAAGTTACAGTACGTAGAAGAAACAATAAAAATTGGTGTAAAGTCTGGACTGTAACAATGTTTGTAACTGACTTCAATTTATAGATTCCAAATGGTGAGCAAAAATAGGAAGAATCCCCTTGATCCTCGTTCTTCCATCGTGGTGAAGAATATGACAAAAGTGTCTGTTCCGTACGCTTCGTGGAGATATTTCCGTAGCAGTTGTGTGGGTTGTCACGAGTGTCATGCGCGTTGTGACATGGGGAACACATCTTGACTTCGTGTCGGTAGGGACATGAAGTGTGCCGAGGGGTACACTTTTACAACTTATGACAGGCGGCACACCTTCTGATACAAAATGCTTCTAAATGTTGCTAAATGGACATTTCTTCTTCATTTCTCCATTGTTTTTCTTCCTTTTCTCATTTATGCCTTGAAAAAGCTAAATACCTGAAATGAAGTAGAAATACCGGCATAACAAGATAAAATGAATGAAAATCAGTATAAAAGTGTATGTGAATCAAGTCGAAAATACAATATAATTTCGTGTTATCAAATACCCCCACACTTAAACCATTGCTTGTCCTCAAGCAATCAACCAACACAGTAAAAGAAATGATTAAGCGTGATTTGAAACAATGGCACAACAGAACTCTTAATCATGCATGGTTGCTAGGCTAATGTTAGATCGAGAGATACTAACTGTTCAATACCAAGGACACTGTAATGACTCAATGTTCAAAGACTCCCTCTTTATGCAAACTAATTCGAATCATGCCATTATAAATCAACCTATATCTCTCATTTTTATTTCACACTAATCATTCAATCACAATCACATTAAGCCTGTTATTCATACACACACATAGTAGAGAAATCGGTTAGCAACTATGATCCTTGGTCTCGAGGTTCTGGTACATAAGTTTGGTAACCCCTTTTATTTAATCAATTGCAGTTGTGGGGGATCGGACTGTAGTCCTCCCTACCAAGTTCAACACTAGACACCTCTGAACCAACTGACGATGGGTTATTTTATTATATTTTTGTAGATTCCACAACCGTTGGATTAAGTGACCGGGTGAGGGTCACCTAACTTAATAGGTGTGTTCCCTATTTTAAATATATTATGGAAAATAATTTTTGGGATCATACACTTATATTCATCGACTCCCTATGTAGTTTGTGCTTAAGATGGTGTTTGAAATTCTGGTAGCAGATACTCAATGTCACAGTGAATGTTATGACATCGTATCTGACTTTCTATAAGACAGTAAATAAAAACAGTAAAGAACACAGTCAATTGTTTACCCAGTTCAGTGTGAAACAACACCTACTCTGGGGGCTACCAAGCCAGGGAGGAAATCCACTATAAGAGATATTAATTCAGGAATAAACCAACCAGTTTATCTCCTTCACTTAAGACCTACCCAATGCAACTTCAATCTAAGTTCTACTTAAACCTGAGTTCCTACTCACTCCCCCTCAATCACAGCAGTGATACTTAAAACAATTGACTAATAAATTAATGAAGACACTCTTCAGAACATACACTTGATTATGCTTCACAGCTTTTTAATCAAGTAACACAAACACTCTTTCTTCACAGCTTTGAGTGATACATAAACCTAACTTGACTTTGCTTCAAAGCTTTAGTCAAGAGACACAAAACACTCTTGCTTCAAAGCTTTGAGTGATACAAAAACCCTTACAATCAAAACCTATTCCAAGTCACTTATCACAATGATAATTACTTGGATTACAGCAGTTAAAACTATACAGCTCCTAATTGATCTTCAGTCAAAAGGGATACTTTCCAAACAGCAATCCTGTTGAATATATAGCAGTTGTTTCTTCAGTTAGGGTTTCCACAAAAAGCTATGGTTAATTAGGTTTAACCTTAAGACTTGGTCACAAGACTTTATCAACCAGATTAGGGTTGAGCTAGGTTAACCCAAAGTCCATGCAGGATTCTGTTCTGGAAGGAATGACTCAACTTCCTGAAAAAACTCAGAATTAACCAAACTGCAAAACTGTTAGATCAGTACAGGATGTCTTAACATTTGTTATGACATCAGAATTCCTGTTTACTGATTTTGGTAGAAGGCAATAAATGTGATCTTTTGCAAAATGCTCAGATACACACTCATACACAGTAGCTACTGTATGCCATAATTTTTCTGCATAAAGTACATAATAAACCAGAATGTTATGACATCAGTCATGACATTCACACACCTGGTTTTACCAAAAATACATGCCAATAACTAAACACTTACAAACTCCCCCTTTGGCAGATTTTTGGCTAAAGCCCCTAAGCAATCAGAGAATATAGAGCAGCAGAATGAATATGACTGCAGAAAAAATATGAGGTCTACCAAGTGATTAACACAGAAAATATCTCCCCCTCTTTAGCCACAAATGGGCCAAAGAAACATGTACTTAAATGTTATACAGTTATCCAAAATAGGTAATAAAAACAACAAATAAAATCTGAAGACACTTGCATCAACAGCATCAGCATCAGGCTTGACAATTCCACCAAACTTTAAGCACTGTCACCTTCAGAGGAGCTACTTTCTCTAGCATTGAGCTGATCTTCAGCAGCACCCTCTTCCCTTCTGTTTCCTTCAGTCTCCTCCTGTTCTAATTTGGTAATTAGGTTTTCTAGAGTCTTTTTCCTGGTCTCCAGCTCTTTGCAGGTCTCTTTCAATGCAGCTATAACATCAGATGTCTTGGACTGAGTTTTTGCAGATGATGTCTCAGCTGATGTTATGACAATGTCAGGAACATGAGATCCCTGAAACAGTTTGTAGTGTAACCCAAGAGCAGGAGCTCTTTTGCAAGCAGTGTCTCTTTCCACCAGGATATCAGGGTACTGAGCAAGAATGATTCCACATAGGAGGGAGGGAAAGGAAATTGGGCCTTTAACAGCATAGCTACCAGCATGTTTTAAGGTTTGATCAAAAATGTACCTGCCATAGTCAAATTCAGTCTTGGTACCAACAGCATAAATGAACCTCCCCAATCCTGTAGAGATGGTTGATTTATGGTTTGTAGGGACCCAGTTGGCTGCACCAATCTTGTGCAAGATGGCAAATTTTATGCTTAGCTTGCTAGCATTTAGCTTGCCTTTTGAGGGCCAGCACTTGACTTGTCTTGCTGTGATGGTTTGGCAAACTTCATTGTCAGTAACTTCCAGTTCAGGGCAAGCCTCATTTGATCTTCCAAGAAATTTGTTAATTTCAGATGGAGAGAAATTAAACCTTCTTCCTCTCACATATACACATTCAAAGTCAGCTGACCTTCCATCAGCACAATCATCAGAAAAATTCACTATGAATTCCTTGACCAGATTTTCATAGCATTTGGTAAATTTTACCACAGTCTTCATCAGTCCAGCAGCTTTAATCAGGTCCATGATTTCCTTGTAATCCATGGCACCATTGTTTCGTTCTCTCTCCAAGGCTATTCTCTTCAAGTAAACATACTTCCATCTGTTGGCATTTTCAGGGCGGTGAAATGAAATGTTGTCAGTGGGGACTTCAGGAACTCTAGCCATTTTGCTGGAAGGGAGCTTCCTTCTGAGAGGAATGTCTTCAGCATCAATTTCAAATTCTGATTCCTCATCAGAATCAGTAGGCTCAGGTTCTTTTCTCTTCTTTGTTATTGGTTGCCTCGCAGGTTTTGAGAGACTCCCAGCATGTACTTGGGCTTTCACCTTCCCTTTGGATTGTCCAGTCTTCATAGTTTCTACACCAGTCTTGCCTTCAGACCTGGTTTTCTTATCAGCAGGTTTCTCTTTTGTCAGACATTTTCCAGCATCTTGATTACCCTTCATGTTCATCATTCTCCTAGCTATGCTAGGGTTGATATTTGCAATTAGGTCATTATCTGAGTATTCCTCATCCACATCAATAACAGGTGGTTCAACATTCTTCTCTGAAGGGTTTTGAATATCATCCAGGTTTTCAGATGGTTTTTGAATGTTGTCATTTGGTGTTTCAACATTCTCAGAGACATCTGGATTTGCTTCAGCATTTGGGCTTGCTGATTCTTGATTTAATGGAACAGAAATCCCCGGTACAGAGTGGTTTTCACTCAGGATTCTAGTAACAAGCCTTGCTATTGCTTGATGTACATAGGCTGATCCTTCCCTATTAGGTACAGAAGATGAAGGTTGAGAGGGATTACCGGATGACGTAGCCTGAGACCTTCTTGCATGCCTTGTTCTCAGCTTTTTGACCTTGGAAGGGTTAGTTGCTATTTCTCTAAGAGGAGTAATCTCCAGGACTTCAGAATCCATGCAGGAGGTGATTGCTCGAGAATCTTGATCAGATGATGAAGATGAAACGGTTGTCTTGGATGAGGATGATGTTTGAGACATTTTGATTGACTTGGAAAACCAGCAGCAACTAGGGAGAAAACTTTGATTGAGAGAAAGGGAGTTGTTGCAAAGACGAGAGTGGAAGGAGGCAAATGTGTGTCTATTCAACTTCTTAATAATTTTGAAAGAATTGGGGAAATATATGATTAACCCACTTAAAATAGACTTAACAAAAATAACTCATTCAACCCTTGTTTTGAGCAAAATTAATTGCTATAATTTCTCATGTTGGCAAATACCCAACTTGCCCCTCAAGTTTTCAAATTGATTTGCATCAAGAGCCTTGGTAAACATGTCAGCCAGCTGTAGCTTAATGGCAACATGTTCCAGTTTAATTGTCTTCTCCTCTACAAGGTCTCTGATAAAGTAATTTTTAAGGTCAATGTGCTTGGTCCTGCTATGCTGAATACGGTTCTTGGAAATATTGATTGTACTCAGATTGTCACAGTACAATGTCACAACATCTTGTGAGACATTATACTCAGTGAGCATCTGTTTTATCCAGATAATTTGAGAACAGCTCTTACCAGCTGCAATTGTTTCAGTACAAAATTGAAAAGGAATTCTTTTGCATAGTTCTTTAAAAACTTCAAGGTTATCCACCACAACATAGGCATATCTCTTTCCACCAAGACTTTCCACCTGCATTGGTCCCATATGAAGAAGATCTAGAACCTTAGAGGTGGTCAGATGTCTTGACTTTGGATGTGACATCCTAGTCTGCTTACCAATCTGACATTCACCACAAACTCTCCTTCATTAATTTGCAGTCTTGGAATCCCTCTGACTGCTTCCATGGAGATAATCCTTTTCATTCTTTTTAGATGAAGATGGCCAAGTTTTTGGTGCCACAGTTTCACCTCTTTTTCTTCTTTGGAAATAGAACACATAGTGGAGTTATTAGTGTTCTCAGGCTCCCACAAGTAACAGTTATCTTTAGATCTGACTGCTTTCATTACAACTTCTTGTTTTTCATTTATTACAAGACATTCAGATTTTGAGAAGTTGACCTTGAATCCTAGATCACACAATTGACTGATACTAATGAGATTAGCAGTCAGGCCTTTTACCAATAGTACTTCATTCAGATTTGGGACTCCAGGGCAGTCCAAATTACCAACTCCTTTGATTTCACCTTTAGCATCATCTCCAAAGGTCACATAACTAGTGGTGTGAGGTTTAACATGATTGAGAATGTTCTTGATTCCAGTCATGTGCTTAGAACACCCACTATCAAAGTACCAGTCTTCCTTTGCAGAGACTCTCAGGGAAGTGTGGGCTATCAGGGCAGTAGCCTTTTTCTTCAATTGAGGAGTATGTGGTACCCTGTTAGCCTTAGGTTTGACACCTGGGTTCTGATTAGGGTATCCATACAATCTGAAGCAGAAAGGCTTTATGTGACCAAACCTCCCACAATGGTGACATCTCCATCTTTGGTACTTTTTCTTCATATTTCTCTGTTCCCGATGTTGAGTGTTATGTTGTGGCATCTGCTTTGACATTTGTTTATCAGACCTGATCTTCTTGTTTGCACCAGATTTCTTTGCTTCCACAAATCCTAGTCCAGACTTGTTTCCCACATTTTGTCCAACCTGAAGGATTTCTTCCAATTTGTCAATTCCATTTGTCAGCATCTTGACAGATTTGGTCATCTGGTTCAATTTTGAGTTCAGCAGTTGAACTTCTCCTTCTAGATGACTTATAGTTTTAAGGTCTGCCCTTTTTTCAGCCTCCAACTTTGTGATGAGTTTTGTTTGTCTCTCATTTTGCACACAGACTTCAGCACTTCTGATACACAATTTCTTGTAAGTATCAGCCAGTTCTTCAAATGTTACTTCCTCATCACTAGTGCCACTTTCAGAGGTACAAACACCAGTTAGAGCAGTAACTAGTTTGGCAGATTCTTCTTCAGAATTACTTTCTGAATCATAGTCAGACCAGGTAACAGTCATTCCTTTCTTTTGTTTCTTAAGAAAGGTAAGGCATTCAGCTCGAATATGCCCATATCCTTCACAACCATGGCATTGAATTCCTCTGCCTTGATTTCCCTTCTCTTCATACCTTGGTCTTCTGCTGGAGTCATAAGTTCTGTTAATGTCAGAGGGAATGTTATCAACATTTGACCTTGACTTTGGATCCATTCTCTTGATGAGTTTGTTGAATTGTCTTCCAAGCATGGCAATAGCTTCTGAAATATTTTCTTCTTCATCCTCCTTGTTTTTATCTTCAGTGTTGGATACAAGTGTTATGCTCTTGTTTTTCTTGTCAACATTGTCACTGATCCCCATCTCAAAAGTCTGAAGAGACCCAATGAGTTCATCCACTTTTAAGTTGCTGATGTCCTGGGCTTCCTCTATAGCAGTTACCTTCATTGCAAATCTTTTAGGCAGGGATCTGAGAATCTTTCTCACCAGTTTTTCTTCAAAAATCTTTTCACCCAATGCTCCTGAGGTGTTGGCAATCTCCAAGATGTTCATGTGAAACTCATGAATGGTTTCCTCTTCCTTCATCCTTAGGTTCTCAAACTTTGTAGTCAGCATCTGAAGCCTTGATATTTTTACTTTGGATGTGCCTTCATGGGTAGTTTTGAGAGTGTCCCACACTTCCTTGGCCAGTTCACATTGATGTACTAGTCTGAAAATGTTTCTATCAATTCCATTGAACAAGGCATTTAAGTCTTTGGAATTTCCCAGGGCTAACTCATCTTCTTCTTTGCTCCATTATTCCTCAGGCTTCAGACTGATTGTCCCATCTTTCTCAGTTATGGTGGGATGGATCCATCCTTTGTCAGCAGCTCTCCAAGCCTTTTTGTCCAGAGATTTTAAGAAGGCAATCATACGAAGTTTCCAGTAGTCATAATTTGTTCCATCCAGAATGGGTGGTCTATTTCCAAAAACTCCTTCTTTGTCCATAGTGCCAGAAAGTGATATCCCTAGATCTCACCCAGTAATACAGGCAGGGTGCCTACTCTGATGCCAATTGAAATTCTGGAAATAGATACTCAATGTCACAGTGAATGTTATGACATCGTATCTGACTTTCTATAAGACAGTAAATAAAAACAGTAAAGAACACAGTCAATTGTTTACCCAGTTCAGTGTGAAACAACACCTACTCTGGGGGCTACCAAGCCAGGGAGGAAATCCACTATAAGAGATATTAATTCAGGAATAAACCAACCAGTTTATCTCCTTCACTTAAGACCTACCCAATGCAACTTCAATCTAAGTTCTACTTAAACCAGAGTTCCTACTCACTCCCCCTCAATCACAGCAGTGATACTTAAAACAATTGACTAATGAATTAATGAAGACACTCTTCAGAACATACACTTGATTATGCTTCACAGCTTTTTAATCAAGTAACACAAACACTCTTGCTTCACAGCTTTAAGTGATACATAAACCTAACTTGACTTTGCTTCAAAGCTTTAGTCAAGAGACACAAAACACTCTTGCTTCAAAGCTTTGAGTGATACAAAAACCCTTACAATCAAAACCTATTCCAAGTCACTTATCACAATGATAATTTCTTGGATTACAGCAGTTAAAACTATACAGCTCCTAATTGATCTTCAGTCAAAAGGGATACTTTCCAAACAGCAATCCTGTTGAATATATAGCAGCTGTTTCTTCAGTTAGGGTTTCCATAAAAAGCTAGGGTTAATTAGGTTTAACCTTAAGACTTGGTCACAAGACTTTATCAACCAGATTAGGGTTGAGCTAGGTTAACCCAAAGTCCACGCAGGATTCTGTTCTGGAAGGAATGACTCAACTTCCTGAAAAAACTCAACATTAACCAAACTGCAAAACTGTTAGATCAGTACAGGATGTCTTAACATTTGTTATGACATCAGAATTCCTGTTTACTGATTTTGGTAGAAGGCAATAAATGTGATCTTTTGCAAAATGCTCAGATACACACTCATACACAGTAGCTACTGTATGCCATAATTTTTCTGCATAAAGTACCTAATAAACCAGAATGTTATGACATCAGTCATGACATTCACACACCTGGTTTTACCAAAAATACATGCCAATAACTAAACACTTACAGTGTTGGTGGCTAATATAAACTACTTAAGAGCTACTTTGAAAACTTGAGCCTAAGGTCTCGGTATAATGGATACCCAAATCGATATCACATAATGAGGGGTGTGATACGGTGGGAAGAACTGGCTGTTTTTTGGAATGTTGGTTTGCATTTTGCGTTTGTGTTTGCAAAATTTTGCGGTAAGCAATAGTCGCCACCTACTTTTATTTTATCCAACAAGGAAAGGAAAAAAGCACAGAAAAATTCCTTTTTCGAGATATTTCTCGGGTTCGGGGGGTAGATTATAGAAAGGGAAGGTATTAGCACCCTTTCTATCTGTGGTTGTCCACAGGCTCTTAGGTACTTGCTCATTTGTTTTCAAAATTGTTTTCTTTGTGCTTGTGGGTTTGAAAAAAGTTTTTGTTTTGAAACTTCGATTTAACT
This sequence comes from Vicia faba, assembly GCA_948472305.1. NCBI lineage: Eukaryota > Viridiplantae > Streptophyta > Magnoliopsida > Fabales > Fabaceae > Vicia > Vicia faba. The sequence goes on along the minus strand of OX451736.1, from coordinate 229,368,325 downwards.
CTTGCTTCTGTCCTCAAGAGTGTAATGAAGTATTTTTGAAAACTTTGTTCAAAAAGGAGTGTAAGTGTTAAAGAGTTTTTGTTTTGAAAAGAGCAAGTATCTAAGAACCATCTACCTACTCGAAAAAGGAATTGTTCTATGCTAATTTCCTTTAGACAATGCCATCCTACTATTAATGAGTAGGTAGCACCGTCGTTGGAGTTTAAGGGTCAATTTGAATGAGGGACATACGGTCACTAAAGTAATGTTAGGACGCCTTAGCGGTAACCCTAATGTCTTAGATCATTTGTTTGAGGCAACAATATCTGAGGCAACCGTTTCGAGGCAACTATGATCTTTTAGACAAGAGGACGACCTCTAAAACGACCTATACTCGATGACCGTGTACGAAGGCAACCGAGTGGGGGTGTACCCTAAGAGTGCGCATGTGCGAGTGTGTTGTTTTCAGTTATTTTTATCTTTGCATATGTTAAGGGTGATCTAATTTGATTTTAAGATTAAGCATTCAATCTTGTCATGCAAACCCTATTATCAAACATCTAGCAGTTATAATTTGCGGAAATTAAAGTGCAGAAATTAAATTACAAGGCGCCGGGTATTTACATCGCCAAAAGCAACCCTTTGAAAATAAAATAAAGCGGTAAAAATAATTAAATGTCCTATTTAACTATTACAATCCGGAAGCAGATACATTAATATGATAAAAATAAATACAACGCGCGAGAAATTAAATTGAGTGTGAAATTTAGGGTTTTGACCCTTTTGAAAGAAAATTGCTTTTTTTGTTGTTTTTTATTTAAGAAAAGAAGTTAAGTCCTAAATTAAATAACTAAATTAAATTAATAAGTTAATTAATGAAAAATAAATTAATGACATGTTTTGGTTTTTTTATTATTTTAAGAAAGAAAATAAAATTAATTAAATTAGTAGTTAAAACCTAATTAAATCTAATTAATTTTAATTATTTACAAAAATAAGTTAGAGTTTTCTAGAATTAAAAACCTAAATTAATTAGTTAGTAATTATTAGTAAAAATAAAAAAAATAAAATTCTAAATTAAAAAAAAGTATTTTTTGTGATTTTTAAATAAAACGAAAAAAATGTTATTGGTTAGAAATTAATTAAAATAAAATAAAACAATTAAATAAAAATGAAAAAAATATAAGAGAAAGGAGGAAGTGGGCCTGATTTGGAGGGTGTTGGAAGCAATTTTTTAGGCCCAACAATGCTGGCTCGTGTGGACTTTTTGGATCCAGTGCAAGCACGTTGACTTGGCTTTTGGTGGACCTCCAACGTGGATCATCAGATCTGACCCTTGGCCATCTGGCGCTTGGATTGATGAGGGCGTATGGTGGATTGCAGATGGGTGCATGCACTGGAAAACCTGAAAAGAAATAATATTGAGAAAGAGGGGGACCTGGGATTCGAACCCAGGTCCTGAAGGAGAATACAACGTTCTCTTGCCACCACGCCATGCTGTTTTGTTTTTTATATTAATACAAATTAATAATAATATAAAAAATAAGTCAATGGCCAGAACAACAAAAAAACGCGCGCAATTTTTTAATAACCCAATGGACGGAGGACACCTCATCGTCCCTGTCCTCTTAAACACTGTAAATTTACCTGCAGATTTGTATCCGTGGCTAAAAGTGCAGCCTTGTTCTAAAATCCCCTCCAGGCCATGAAAACGATTTCTAAGGACATGGTCGTGTTCGTCTCATCCTCCTGGATACAACCATGTCCATCATGTGTCTCAATTTTACCTAAAACAAAAACTCCCAAAAATTCCAAGCAAACCCTAACTATGGTGGATTGCAATACAGATCAGATAAATGAAATTAAATGATGCCAAAAGCCTGCAAATGTTCTTGTGATCACAAATATACAATTATTTCACTCAATGGATGCCAGAATCATGTGAATCAAAAACAAGAACAAGACAATTTTATGTAGAACTTACAGTGCGTATAAGGGCCTGAGAATGCGTGGTTTAGATCGACTTAGCTTGTGGAGACGGCCAGCAATCGATTGAGACAAGTCTCAAGTCCTAAAAACGCCTCTAACTTTGATTTCGATCTCTAACTTTTTTGTGATTTTTTGCAAAGTTGCTCTGCCTCTACAAGTGATTTCCAACCCTTATTTTCATGTGCTTTGCTTCCTTATGTATTGTACATTGGATTAGGGTAAAAAACTTGGTCCAAATCTTCCCACCATGATGATTGCATATTTGATTTAATTCTCCATGAAAACCTTTCCAAATTTGATCCAAATCATATATTATTGCAACCAATTCCTTTGATACGAATTTGATTCAAATAATAGCTGTATTTGGAGCCTGAAATAGCCAAAAAATCATGTGTTATCATTGCTTGAGATTTTATATGATTTTATTTGATTTAAAATGAATTAATTCAAATAAAAATCAAATTAAATAATAAAAATGTGGTATAGACACATGGATGAAGCTAGGGCACGTGGGAAATAATGCAAACTCAAATCAAGTGGAAAAGAATGGGCCCATTTGGCAAAATTTGAAGTTTTAGGGATAGTTGACTTTTGGCAATTTTGCAAAAAAGTCCAACTTCAACAATACATAACTTCTTCAATTTTGAACGTTTGGAGGTTTTCTTAGACTTTTTAGAAATATTGAGATGTCCTCTAATCAACCCTTTCTGTCTCATCTCATTTTTATGTGCCATGCTCAAGTTATAAGCTTTGACAAAAAAGGTGTTTTTGTTGATTTTAAAAAATGACCTATAATGTCCAAATTCATAACTTCTTGTGATTGCATATTTTGAACTTGGGGTGTGAAGATGGATTGTAGGAATTACATCCTCTTAAAAATGAGCTTTTGATGGGTCATTTCTCATAAAGTATGAGAAAGTTATGCTTGGTCAAAGTTGGGTTGACTTTTCCTACAAAACCCTAATTTAACAACTTTTGAATCTTGATGAATTTTGAGCAATCCTTGATGAATCATGATCAACCTTTGATAAAATGATGGAATATCCTTCAAAATGAGAATGTTGACAAAAAATCTTGAAGTTTGACTGTTTGTAGGTCACAGTTGACTTTTGCCCTAGCACAGTCGATTTTTGGACCTTTGGGCAATTGATTGAGCAAACTTCCTCTGCAAGGCTTGAAATTTGACATGGGTGATCTTGAGAACATATTAGGACATTAGGGAGAACTTGAGGTCATTTGGACTCAAGGATCTTGATGCAACACAAAACCCTAATTTGGGGTAGACTGCCTTAGGAGAGAGCTTGTCTGACTAACTCTTGAGCTACCTTGAGCCACTTGGAGATTTTTCTTGCAATGCTTTGAGAAATATGGGAGGGCAAATTTTGGGGTACAACAAGGGGGTTTAGGTTGTCATAATGATATCGATTTTATTGGAACTTTCCCAAGTCTCTCTAACAAAGGCTAGATTATGAAACCTACAAACTTTTAGAGTGTGTTCCATGCATTAGGAAAGAAAATTTTTGTTGGAAGGTTTAAAATTTTAAAATTTTGGGGAAATTCGATAACAACTGAAAAACAGGCATACAGACTTGACATCACATGCAATGAATCGACCAAATACTGAAAACAGATAAAATCCTAAAAACATGCAATAAACTAGAAAACAGTAAATCAAAATAAGAAGCGATAAATGGAAAGCGATAAAGTTCCTCCCCCATACTTAAACCAAACATTGTCTTCAATATTTCAGTAAAAAGTGGAAAGAGGAATAAGAACCTGGTCAATGCTCGCCTCGATAGTTACCTACATGCAAATAATAGGTGCCAAGCGATCAATATCTTTATTTTCTACAAACTCAAATAAAAGCAAAAACATTAAATTGAAACTCGTGGGTTGCCTCCCACACGGCGCTTTGGTTAACGTCAGTAGCTTGACAACTCAAGAGTTTCAGCACTCATGGTGATTCTCTCGAAAATAACTCCTCGATCGAATTTTTAATCGTCATTGGTTCCCATGGCCACTTATCAAGCAATCTCACATATCCCTCACCTTTCCTTTTCTTTCTTCTATGGGGTGGTTCGTTATTTTGAACTCGTGGTGGTGGTTCTGGATCAATCTTGAGTATTAGCTTTTCAAGTATGGGTTTAGTTATTTCATCCACTATATCGAATGTTAACCTTCCCTTATTAATGCTAATGATTACCCTAGTTTCGTGGTCCTCTGATTTTCTCTTTTTATGCAAGACCTCAGATAAAGGTTAGTTGGTGTGGATATTGTCCACATACCTTATGGATTGGGCATCTACATTAGCTTCCACAAATATTTGCAGAAAAGAAATAGGTGGATCATAGGGAGGATGAATAACAATAAATGTTTCCTTCTCTACCTCTTCGACAACCTCCCTTTCAGATGGCGTTAGTGAAATTTTCCCAATCTTTACTCTCTTCTCATTAGTACTCTCTTCAAACTCATTATCACTCTCCTTAGGATTTTAGATTTGTTTTCACTACTGGTTTTTTCAACATCCACAGGCTCCTCAGGGAAGGGTCCTAGAGGATTTTGTGCAAGCATGGAGATTTGAGTCTCCAAGGCCATGTTGTGGGTCGTGAAACAAGGAACCATAAATGTAAAGCAAATAAATCAAACAAGTAAAGCATTTTAAATATGGTCTAGCTCTAAGGTAAACCCACTTTTAAGTATGTCCCTAGCAGAGTCGTCAGTTCTATAATACGACGGGAGAACTGCCTTGGGTGTTTCGAGTTTGATTGCAATTGTTACGGTTAGTAAGAGTCACCGGGGACTTTTATGTTATCCAATAAAGGAAAGGGTGAAAAGAACAGGAAAAACCTTTTGAGATATTCTCTTGAGTTCAGGGGGTAGGTTATGAAAAGGGAATGTGTTAGCACCCTTTTCATTTGTAGTTATCTACGGACTCTTAGTTGCTTGATCACTTTTAAAGGCTTTGTTTAAAATTTGTTCGTGATTGTTTTTGAAAGTATTTTTGGAAAGTGCCTTCGTTTAGGCAAACTTTGTAATGATTCTCGTCTCTATAAGAATGCATACAAAGTGTTAACTTTTGAAAATATATCATTTGAAAGTGTTGGTGGGTTTGAAATGATGTTGTTTTGAAAATGGTTGTGAGAAATCAACTACGCGTGTTCTATCTACTCAAAAAGTCTTAGTTCTTTTCCTCCTCCTTTAGATATTGCTATCTTACCATTATTTAATAAGAAGCTTTATCATTGGATGTGAAGGGACAGACACGGGTCATCGTACAGTCATAGAAGCCAACATTGTAGGATACCTTAGAAATTTGTTGTGAGGGTCTAAGATCGTTTACAAAGGAAACATCGAAGGTTCATCGAGGGACTATGATCTTGTATTCGAGGGTCTTTTCTAAAGTATCCCACGTTCGAGGGACATGACTGTTTTTATCCGAGGCAACAAGTGTGGGTGACTCTAGAGGTGCGAGTGTGCAAAGTGTTTTGTTTTCATGCATTTTTATCTTGAATTAGGGTTATCTAGTTGTTGATTTTAAGTCTTTCCATACAAACCCGAATTACTAGAAATTATATTGAAAGCGATAAATTGCGGAAATGTAAAGTCCTACGCTATTACAAATCTTCGGGAATGGGGGGTACGAATTTACAAATGGGGGATGAAAGAAATTAAAACCTAATTACTATTACAACCATATTGAATAATGAATAACAATAAAAATATAAAGAAATATAAAGATAATGTAAAAAAAAAAGAAAATTGTTTAAAAAAAACTTTTATGTATTGACACATGAGCTTATGCATTGATACGAAACCTTTATGTATTGACGCATGTACTTATGCATTAATACGAAAAATTTATGTATTGACGCACGCACTTATGTGTTGATACGAAAACCTTTCTTGCTTCTGGAAAATGAAATTAACTCAGTATGAGTCGATGCATGCACTGATGTATCGACACATATCTCTTCTTGTTTCTGGAAAATGAAAATTAACTCAGTATGAGTCGACACATTCGCATTTTGTATTGACTCATAAAACATTTCATATCAACGGGTAATGGTTTGCATCAGCTCATAACTTATTTTTCACCTAATATGTGTCGACTCATAGAGATACATATCGACTCATACTGTTGTTTTTTGCTTCTAACGTTGTTCTGTCACATATACAAGTAAGTTCTCAATACATGGTTAGTGAAAATGAAAAGTAAGTATATGGTTAGCTTCAGGGGAAATAATATCTACATTTTATCTTCACAAATGGACCACTAATGATGCTTGTATGAAGAGTCCAAAGTTAAGAAAACTTACCTTGAAACTGAAATTAGTGTTTTGATTTAGAGTGGTTGTGTTGTCTTGGAGAAGTCAAGTTGCAGGAGGTTATTTTTTGAGCTTGGAAAATGGTGATAGTGATATTACAGAAGTTGTTCTTGTTTTTGAACTACCCCTATATGATGTATGTGGAGTGTTTGGATGGTTTGTTTGGAAAGAACTTACAAGGTGTGAGAGGTTCAAAGATATGGACTTCAAAGCTCAAGAGTGGAGGTTTTATGGACAATTATGGCTTTTTGAGAGTATGAGATTTTGAGGGCTTGTCTACACAATAAAAACTTCTGGAATTTAGCTTGCAAATGACCTCTCTATTTATAGATAAGGTTTGATAGGATGAGAGGGTTTGTTTCACAAGCTGTGAAATTCTGGTTTTGTTGAGATGAAACAACAAAGTTATGTGAAATTTGATGTCCCAATGCATGGTACAAAAGGGATCTGAAGTGGCTAGGAGCTTCTAGGAATGTTGCTTCTTGCTTTGATATTGTGTGTTCAGAAAAAACAGTTGAGACGCTTATGAAGAGCTGACTTTGTATAAAGCGTGCTTTATGTGAATGACAATGGCACCTTTGTGCCAAAAATGGAAAGATGCAATGGACAATAATTGAATCACTTGGATAATGGTTAAATCAATTGTGTAAACATCTGATTATGGATATATTTGCAAGTCAAAAGGCCTGCAAAGCAAGATTATGCATCATGGCATACGGATTTTGTTATATGTTCTTCAACAAAATGACTTACAATTCAAGAATGGATGCTCAACTTCAGGCCCTTGAATCTCCTAGCTCAAGCATGATAAATTCATGCTCTTGGATGTTTTTTGGAAAGCTTGAAACATCCTCTACAACTTTCATATTTTCCACTTTTGTTAAATCAAACTGGAACTTGATGAAAATTGGCCAAGAATTTGAGATAAAAACTGACCAAAATCTGTTGGAAATTTATCTAAGTGTTTATACAAAAATGTCATGACTTCATGAGCTCATATCTTCAAATGTAAGCATTTTTTGGACATCAACCCTCTAATACAAAGTTGTAGAATTCATCAAGATCTACAACTTTTATGTTGGAAGTTTTTTTTGAATCATCTTACATCTTGGTGAAAAAATGTCATGAAGTAATGAAATTAACATGTATAAAAACACTTAGAAAAATTTCTAAGTCTTGCAAAGTTTGACTTTTCACATTGACTTTTGACTTTCTTGATTTCTTGATGATCAAGCTTTATATTTTTGAATGTATTGATGAATTATGATCTTTGAAATTAATTTTTGACAAAAAAAGTCAAAGTTTGATTTTTTGTGTATCAGTTGACTTTTCATCAGTTGATCAAATTTCAACTATCAATTCATTGATCTTGAGGAATGTTTTAAACCATGAAATTAGGTTAACATGTTGTATTTGAATCCTTGAGAATATTCTTCAAGCCATTAGATCATGAATTTAGTCAAAAGTCAATGATCAGTTAACTACAATTAAAACCCTAATTTGAGGCATTGGTGTTGAGGAGATGGCTTGACCTAGTCAATACTTGTGCAAGCTTAAAATATTCGAAGATATTGTGACAAATGTCTTGAGAAAATAGAGGGAAAATTTTGGGATACAACACTCGTTAATTAGCAATATTCTCAAGAAAAACTCGTCTGAGTGCAACATCGCATCACAACTACTTCCGGATTACTCCGCCATAGTCTCCGCACTACATCTAAAAGGCCAAGATGGGCCAGGGGTTCTACGACTCTCAGATTCTCTGGCTCCCAGGTCAAGAGCAACAATGTCTTCCCGATTACCCGGTAAATAAATACTACAGTCAAAATGGCCTCCACTGAGTGGGGGATTTCATGTCTCCCTCTTCGGGATTACTCCCACAAAGTTAACATGACTATATTGCCCGTCCTAATCTTAAGTGTATCTTAGTTCGGGTGTAGGACTTATCTGTTGTAATCAACACCCAAATAACCACAATATATCACATATAATCAAACAAACAAGTAATAATAACAAAAACATATATGACAAATTAGGCTTAACCCACTTAGGGATGGACCAACAAGTGGTCAATCTTTCCCCAATAGAGTCGTCAATTATGTAGTGGTGAAAATTAGAGATCAAGTTATTGATTAACTTGACTCGCAAATAAGTAAGAGTCGCCACCACACTTTATCATTTCCAAGGGAAAAGGGGAAAGTGCGAAATAAAACCCATAAATATGCAAAATAAGTTCAATACTAAAAATAAAGAAATATACAATGCATTTGAAAGAGATCGAAGGTTCGGGGGTTGGTTATACAAAGGGAATATACTAGCACCCTATGTATCTATAGTATCCTATATGAACCTTTTGAAATATCCATTTTTGGTTAAAATTGTTTGTTTTATAAATGAGTATGGGGATGAGATTTTGAAAATGAGACGACCTAGTGTCGAAGTTTCTATGAAATAGGTGTAAGTTTTAAAATTATAGTTTAAGAGGGGTTTAACTTAAAAAATACAAACAAGATAGACAAAAGAAACATGTAAGGGTGCACAATGACACACACTGACATGAAGTCAACAAGATAATCATTTCCCTTAGATTCAAACAGAAAGATAATAATTAGATGAAGACCAGACAAGAACCATGCATCAGATAAAAATGGATAGTAACTATAGTCTAATTTTAGATTTTTTCTTTATTAAGTGGCTTATAACAAGCAAAAGAAAATAAGAAGATCAAGTGAGTAAAGAGAAGATAAATGCTCAAGTGAGCAAAGAAAAAATTCATAAAATAAAGAAAATAAAATGCTATGGATGATAAATTACATAAAAGTAAAGAGAGGAAAATATAAAGTATAGAAATATAAATGACATTAAAGTAAAGTTAGTGCAATATAAAGTTAATAGTCTCATTTGGGATAAGTGTAACTTCATATAGAGCATAGAATGCATATACCCATACATGTTAGAGAAATGACACTTTGAAGTTCATTCTCTTATACATGTAATACAATTAACAAACATGGGGGATCAAGACAAAGTCAAGGAAGATACATTATGACAAACTTATCATCAATCCCAAGTACCTTGAATAATCAAAGAACCATTTAGAGGTAGATTGGAAATGGTGAAAGTTCATCAAATATCCAACAAGCTTAGATGAAATAAAAAAGCTCAAATACTTTCCAAATTGATCCAAATAAGAAAAATAAAAATAAAATAAATAAAGAAGAATAAGATGAAGTCTATAATAAAAGTAGTATAAATGTCATAACTTTCTCAATTTTTCATGAAATTAAACAAATAAATAATGAAAATTTATCTACTCAATCTCACGACCAAGGATATATGCTCAAAATAAGTAAATAAACAACAAAAAATTACAGAAAAAAAATGAAAATTAAACAACAATAAATCACTTTTGCTTTTGGGGGTTCAAGGACACTTTTCGACTCTTGATTTTGAATCAACGGAGTTTCCTTGCAAAACGATGATAATTATGGTACTAAATAAATAAATAAATAAAGAGTAAAAATGCAATAGAATTAAATAAAGAAACAAGTATAATAGCTTACCTATTCAATAAACAGAAGAAATGACTTGAAAGAAAATAAAGAGAAAAAAAAGGAAGAGAATTTGGCTTATTTTAGTTAATGATTTATGGTATTGTCTCTCCAAATGAAAGAAAGATATGTCTTATTTATAGGGTGAATGAGGTGGGAGTGTTGATGTGACAATCCATGTGACTTTATAAGAATGGTTCTTGGTCATCGATAAGTCTATATTGACAATCTTTGTGAAGTGTGAGAAATATTATTGGTCATTGATAAGTACAAGTTGACAATCCATGTAAAGTGTTTGTACATATTATAGTGGTCCAAACTTTTCTTTATTGATAAGAAAAAAAAACAAAAGGACAAAGTAGTAGTAGTAATAATAATAATAATAATAATAATAATAATAATAATAATAATAATAATAATAATAATAATAATAAATAATAATAATAATAACAATAATAATAATAATAATAATAATAACTAAAAGTGTTAGTAATAATAATAAATACAAAAATAGAAAATAAAAGAGACATTAAATTAACTATTTATGATTTTTTTCTTGAATTAAAATATATGAAAATATAAGTGTAAACTAAAAGATAAAAAATAAAATACATATAAGAAAGTAAAAAGACTTATATAAATTTTTGTAGTTTTTTTTTTGAAATAAATGTTACCAATATATAAATTTAAATTAATAAAAGAACATATTTTTGATAATTTTTTAGTAAAGAGGTAAAAATAGTAAATAAAAAAATAACATGATGCTAAGTATATTTTTTGTGATTTTTTTAAATGGAAAAGAAATCATGAATAAAACAAAATAAAAATTAAATTCCACTAAATTCATAAACGACTTCTAACGTTTCTATTTTTCGTGGCTTTTCAAAGTTTAATCAGCTCTTGACTTGTAAAGAGAAATGGTAGATGATGTCAAGGAGAATCATATGTAAAATGAACCGCTCAAAAATGTCGAAATTTAAAGAAATTATAAAATTTTGAAATCTAACTCAAGAATTGGCAAAAAATAGGTCAAACCACTCTTGAACACTTGTTATGCAATGACGCAAATGGAGGGCAGGATCTTAGGTAAAAAATTGGGGTATGACAGGTATACCGCGGTCGCTCGTCACTGACAACGAGACACAGTTCACTGATCAAAGTTTCTAAAACTTCATCGTCAAACTAGGCACCAAGCAACATTTCACCTCAGTCGAACACCCCCAAACTAACGGTCAGGCCAAAGCCGCAAATAGAGTCATCTTGTGAGGACTCAAACATAGGCTGGGTGAAGCCAAGAGGGGTTGGGTAGAAGAACTACACAACGTCCTATGGGCTTATCGAACAACACCATATTCGACGACTGGCGAGACACCATTTCGACTAACCTATGGCACCGAGGCCGTCATCCTTGTAGAAATCATGTAGCCATCCAGGCGAACTGAAATGCCGCTCGACGAGAAGATGAACGGTGAGGCCCTCAGAGATGAGCTCGACCTAGTCGAAGAAATCCGATCAGTAGAAACTCTTCTGCGGACACACTTAAACAACAGGTAGCCCTACGCCATGACAACAAAGTCATAAAGCGTGAATTTCAGGTCGGCAACCTAGTCTTGCAAAGAAATCAGAAGGATTCCTGCAAAGGGAAGCTGGCCGCAAACTGGGAGGGGTCGTACCGCGTCCAAGGAGCTACGGGCACCAGAGCATATTACCTCGAACAATTAAATTGAGAACTACTACCTCGACCCTGGAATGCTACGAAGCTAAAACAATACTATATGTACGTCCTTCACCTGCTACGGGCGTTAGCAGTCGACCAATCCTCTCCAACCAACGAGGGGAAGAGCTCGACCATGTAGGCGTATCTAGATACGAGCATAGCCTCCAAACGTCATCGAAAGGCAAGATTTTTGTTCATTTCACGAGCAAGATCTTAGCCCGACAGGGACACCTCAATCAAGCTCTACTGTCGAAGTACCCAACATGGAAGAACACCTAGTTCGCGATGGGCAGTTCACGCCACGAGTTTAAGATCCCAACCGCGATCTTACACTCATTCGGAAGATCCCTACTCCGCATCCTCGACACATCCCAACATGTTCCGAACAATATGAGGGTCGAGCATATGTCTCCATGCATGGAAAAAACGAACTTGCATCGACCACAACGAAGGTCGAACATACATCTCCACACATGGAATATACAAATATTCATGGAATAAATAAGTCAAAAACAACAATGAGTAAAAATAAGCAAGCACCAGCAAAAACATAAAGGCATTAAAGAAAATTAAAGCATTTATAAATGTCGACCCCTCGAGTCGATGATGTCTGAATGTTACAAAAAATTACAGGCACACAGGCCTAAATACAAATAGCTAAGTTATCTAAAAAATTAGAATTACTCCTTGAAGTGCCCATCCGACCATAAATCACCTGGGACATAACCCCGGTTCCTTCAGTGTTAAGCCCTGGGTTCAACATAGACAGCTGGTTCACGGCAGCCTCGAAACCGTCAGCCAAAGAATCAACACAGTCCGACTCGAGGATTTGAATCCGAGCAACAAAATCGGTGCGAGTGCACAAATCAGTTACCCCCTCAGGTTCTCCCTCCACGTGCATCATGCCAGCCTTTAGGTCAGAGACTTCCCTCTCCATCCGTTCCCTTTCGCTCTCCCACAGTTCTTTGTCGAGCAAGAGACAATCCTTTTCCTCGAGGGCTTTTTCATATATTTCTTTCTCCCCTGCTAGCACATCGTCCTACTCCAAAAACATCTCCTTGCTTCATTAGAGGGAGGTCTTTAATTTCCATGTCTTCGCCTGAAGAGTCTCTTTCTCCGACTCTAATTCCTTGACCCAACCAGAACAGCTGGCCCCTTCACCCGTAAGGACCACGACCATTTCTGTCACCTTCATCAGCCTGACGATACTAGAAGCTAGATGCTTCCTTTGACCCCCTTCGTCGAGTCGCCTGATGATGTCGGACTCATTGTCAGACACAGTCAGAGGAAAGCCCTTAAAGAAATCCTTCTCCATGAAACAGGGCGGTAGGTTGAAGGCTCGGGCAGTCGCCCCTCCCTCAGTCACATCGATGAGCCTACCTTCTGGGTGACTCCTTTTCTTGCTTAACCCAGCAACACACTGCTTAGCATTGCGGGTGCCGACGACCCACTTGATCCGTCTTTGACTGGTTCAGAAACTGAACCCATGTGTGTAGTCTGGTGCAGATTCACCAGCCTCTTATGGCTCTTTTTCTCTTGGGTCAGTTTCAACAATCTCTCACGGTGCTCCGCCATGTTACTTGTAAAAACAAAAACAATATCCTCAGGTCAGCCTCGACGAGAAAACAAAAGAAGTCAAGTCAAGAAGTAAAATTATAGTAAAATCAAGCGAGCAGAAACCTAAGAGATTCTCGGCTTTCCTATAAGAACAACACTCGATGAGCTCCTTGGTGTTGATCGGGCATGCTTCGAACGTCGGCTCACCATCTTCATCAAGGATGTCATTCCTTCCCTCGTGACCCACCCGGCGGGGAAGAACCCGTCGACAAACCAATTAAGGACGCCATAGGCCTCTTCGTCCTCAGCGCTCATTCCGCCGGCGGGAGTATGGTAATTCCCGGGACCATTATCGTAGTGGCCTGAACACCAATGGATGGGAAACTTTGATAATGTCCCAACCTCTGGCTTGCCCTTCGCATCATAGCACGGTTCACCGTTTTCATCCACAACAGAAGCCGGGTCGAACACGATGTCCACGACTGCCTGAGTAGAAGGTTTCACGACATACCATCTGTCTTTGAAGTTATGGACAGAGTCCATGTACATCCTGAACAGCCTCTTCGACTGTTTGAGGGAGACCCAATTGTGTTTCCCACCCCGGGACTATCGTTGTAGATGAAAAACCCTGAAGAACAGGGGAATGGTTTCCCCAATCCTCAAGAACCAGCAAGTAATCTCAAATGCCCAGATGAAGGCAATGATGTTGGGGTGAAGCTGAGAGGATGCCAGGTTCAAGTGATTGAATACCCCCATTTGGAAATCGTTGAAGGGAAGGTGAAACCCCAACTCTTTGAATACAACCTCGTACATTGGGAAGCGGTCTTCTTCAAACTCCGAGCATATTCGAGCAGTGGGCGTCGGTCGCAAGATCTTAAAGTTCCTTTAGAAACCTTCCTGATCGCTGCCATACTCAACGACAGTATAATCCTTCCTCATACTATAATTGTATATCGAGGTTATTCCTCGAGGCTCTGCCCCGACCCAAGCCAATGCAGGATCATCGACTGTGTCAACCAATTTGACACTCTCCTCGGCTACGCTGGTCTCTTCAGCGTCCATGTGCTCGGACGATTCAGGAGTGTCGGCTATTTTACCTGTAAAGTAGAGGAAACCAGTGAATTCGACAGTAAATCCAAATCCATCCCTCCACAACGCAGATGAAAAGGTTATGCGGCCCCCATACCAAGTCGACAGTCACTCGGGAAGAAAGGGGAAATACACGACCCTCGATCAGGGCATGAAAATCATACCAGTCTCATAAGACCACACAACGGTTATAATGACGAACACTTATTTTCATGAATACCTCGAGCACATGATGAATACAACGAGCAAAGTGTGAATTTGCTGGCCAAAATCATGAATTCTCTGGGGATTGCATAAATTTCTTGTGCAAAATTCATGAATTTCGCGGGGATGTATGGAGACCATGGGGTAAATTCATCTAAGTGTCAGTGAAAAAATGAATATCACGGGCTCAAACACAAAAAGTACGCATGAATACCCCGAGCAAAACCCCCCAGTTGCGAAATTCTACAACTAAAACATCATCAAAGTCAATCTAAACAAAGAGTATCACAAAAAATACTTACTTGGACAAGAATAGATGAAGAATAACAAGGGTAGATGAAGAACACACGACAGATTCTGTGGCGGTGTTAGCGATTGAAGAAAATGGCACGGTGTTGGAAATAGGGAGAGTGAAGAGCGCGAGAATGTAAATGTGAATAATGGGCCTTGGGGCGCTATATATAGAGCTAACGTGGAATGTGAAACTTCGCGTCGGGCAGCTCACCAACCGCCTTTCTTCTCGACATCTATACGCTCAGTTAATGATGGCCCCTATTCCCTAGGCCATCATTACAATCCCAAAGGTCACGCCACGTGTCTACACCCTTCAGGCTTTCCTCTTCCCGCGAGTCGAGGAACAACTAGAATGATTCCATCTCGAATCCATTCCGAACTCTGCTCGAGTAAGCCCACTTACCGACAACCTTCTCCGTCAACATAAGGAAAGATCCTCGTCGAGTGACACACCTCGTAAGAGAAAAAGCTAGACTTAAGTCATAACTCCTTCATCAGGAGCAACGAATTGGGGGCTCCTATTTTGGACTGGGCCTGCTCTTGGTCCAACTCCATGTGAGGCCCAACCCAATTATGTCGGTCAAGGCATGATGACCAGTTCTGTCCTCGACTGCGTCAGACAACAACTTCCACTCTCCACGAGGAGATAGCCTCACCATACGGAGATAAACTCAGTTAGTCTTTGGAAGATCATCGTCGGTCAGGAGGGGAGCATCCACGTTGAGCAGAAGCATCCCTACGAGCATCCTCCTCGTAGGGCTGACTATCAACGTCTCTGAATATGACGGAGTCTTCGTGGCTCTGGAAAGACCGCATCCATATCCTCCTGATCGTGCGGAGGAAGTCATCCAGATGGGGGACCACATGCTGGTCCCCACTACTCACGTAGGACTTGGAAGTCTCCACTTTGGACCTACTTGACCAATCCAATGAGGAGACCTTGTCCTAGCGCTGAGGGTCAGGTATTGAACATTTCTCACTCTCTTACTTGCTTGCACCATTTCGTATCTCATTTTGACATCAGAGTGTCTTGCAGGCACCCCCACCTCACTCTTAAGTTCTGTCGATGTAAGTTGTGACGGTTCATTCTGGTCAGATACGATCAGTTGGTAATGCTTAAGTTTCGCGTATAGCCGATTATGTAACATGATGGTTATTGTAGATGATGCACAAGGTTTATGCGGGTGTGGTGAACTGTTATAGTAGGATTGTTGCAGGCCTATAGCTGATGAGGCATGGACAAGTTAAAATGAAAGTTGCTTGGTGTATGCATATGAACATGCATTGAAGATGCCACATGATTAAATGCTTTGGTGATGTACATGTTTTGATGTATGCTGAACTTTGTTAGAGACCTGTTTTTTGTCATGTATCTATTATGAATTGCATGGTGTCTGAGCTGATGTTACACTTGGTTGTGAAGATTGAGCATAAAAAGTAAATGGTTTTCTAAAGTTTGAAATCATGGTTTGAAGCATAATTGGAATTGATAATGAACTTGGTAAGCCTTTTATTGCATGTTATCGACTCACTGCTTACGAGATATAAATGATTTATTTATAGAAATATGCAAATTTGTCTTTGAACTCTTCTAATACGATTAGAATTTTGTATGAAGCTGTGAGTTTCATTGAAAGGGTCAAAATTAACAAAGTTTCATTTGTCAATTATATCAATTATTCACTATAAACCCCAAAATCCATATATTGAACTTTGTTTTATCATCATATTTTCAATTGCAACTCCCACAACAGTAGTTGCAAAAAATAAATTTCATGTTATGTTTTATTATCATGTTTTCAATATACAATAATTTGATACATCACTTTACTAAAAATAAATTGATAAAAACTATATTACAAAAGTATTTTTTTTAAAAAATATTTTCTTAATATAGAATTAACCATACGTACTTTTTTCTAACTTTAAATTAGAGTGCATTCGCGAACACTTTATAAAAATAAAGTAATATAATAAAATTAAAATAGAAAAGTTCAATAAATATAAAGTATTCATAAAGTTATTCTAAATCTTTTTATAATATATTAATTATATTTTAAAATTTATTATGGACTAAAATAAACATATTAGACTTAAAAATTTAAATGAGTAGAAACATGTAACATTAAGTATTTTTAAAGTATGATTAATTTATTCAAGAAAATTTTGAATTTGGATGATACAGTAAATATATTTTAATCTTAACTAAAATTAGAGTTTTATTGTACATTATTATAGAATTTATTTTTGATTAAATTGAATAATCTTCTTAACAAAATTCAATTAATATTAAAAACTTAATATTTTCTTGATCAAATATATTAACCTAAGAGTTTTTTATTTTTTATTTTTCAATTTAACAGTTATATATTATTTATTGTAATGAAGATCCTTGTAGATATAGATCTATGGATAAATGTGAATATATATATATATATATATATATATATATATATATATATATATATATATATATATATATATATATATATATATATATATATATATATATATATATATATATATATA
Organism: Vicia faba; assembly: GCA_948472305.1. Taxonomy (NCBI): domain Eukaryota; kingdom Viridiplantae; phylum Streptophyta; class Magnoliopsida; order Fabales; family Fabaceae; genus Vicia; species Vicia faba. Next base: position 229,351,091 of record OX451736.1, on the reverse strand, counting down.
TATATATATATATATATATATATATATATATATATATATATATATATATATATATATATATATATATATATATATATATGAGATACCACTTGTAGACAGTTCATTTTATTATTCATCTTTTAAATTTTCGTTTGGTTGTCTTTTATATAATTGATGTTAGAGAATAACTATATCGTTTATTGTAACTACTGATCAATGCTTATATATATATATATATATATATATATATATATATATATATATATATATATATATATATATATATATATATATATATATATATATATATATATATATATATATATATATATATATATATATATATATATATTATATATATATTATTATATATATTATTAACCTATATGTTAACCAATTAAAAAATAATTTCAAACTTAATAAATAACTTAGTAGACATGTGATATAAATCTAAACCAGACTTATGCGATAATACATGTTTCTTACTAATCACTATTAAAAATATTAACCCCATCTAAGATGTTTAAAATAAATTAGAGATATTTTTGTTTAAAAAATTTTAAATTATCTAAAAATAATTGTATTTAAAAAGTAAACATGTAGAAATTTCATTTAATATATTTTCTTTTTTCCGCATTCTATTAGGTTATATTGATTCGTGTAACTTAAAATTTTAGCTATACAATTTTTATTCTTTCTTTAATTCAGAATACTAAAAAAATACTTATTTTTAATGATATTTTTAAAATTTAGATTAAAAATCAATAAAAAATACTAAAATATGATAAACTACTTTCTCTTTTATTTTTTAATTTTCCAACATATTTTTTGAATTTGTTGATGTAACACTACAATTACATTATTCTCATTTATGTTTATATTTTTAATTTAGAAAGTAGAATTTATAACCATAAAACGTGGCTGCTCTTTCATTATTTTGCAATCACAAATATTTTTGGTGGCACAGAAACGAGTTGATCAATTGTGATAATTTGATCATATATTTGTCGGAATGAATATGAATTTTGGATAGCTTTTAATGGTTAAGTAATTTATTCCTTTTTTTTATATAAATTTTTATGTTTCATTTTGTGCTTATTACAAATGGATTTCTATTTGTTTTTTTTCTATAATTCTTTTTGTTTTTGATTCCTCCTTTATAAACATAGTAGATACTTTGATAATATATCTCATAATCATTACTTAAATCTAATTAAAATTCTAATTAAGTCATGTTTATTAAAATTCTATAAGTCATGTTTAGCAAATAAGTCATGTTTATTAAAATTCTAATTAAAATTTCATTTTCATTCCTGAACAGCTAATAAAATAAAAATATATTATAATTATAAATTATACAATTTAGTTTAAGTATTTTAATTATATAGATATTACTGTTAAAAAGATAGATAAGAAAGTAAGAGAAAAAAATAAATTGATCATTATTTTTTAAAATATTATTCGAGTCATTGAATAATTAAAGAAATTTTTTTAGTGATAATAAAAAATCTAATAAAATTAATGTTTTACCGTAGACATAAAATATTTTTGAGTATTTACAGAAGGATAGATAAGAACTCAACCGTCTATTTTATAGGTTCTTTCTACTTGTATTTAAATTATTAATTGTATATTAGATAGGTATTTATAATCAAATTAGAGTAATTAATAATAATTCAACTTATATTAACCGAAAATAAAATATTTGAATTTAATTGATTATTTAGTCTTTCATACAGAAAAAATAAACAAATAAATAAATAAACTTATAATTTATGTCAAAAGTTAAGATGTAAAATGACTCAAAAATTAGATGTAGTAGAAAATAACGGATAATAGATTTTCTTTTAGGAGATTATTATAAATAAATTGAAAAGCTTAAAACAGATAAGATATTTGATTAAATTTATAATTTGTTTATAAATTTAAATAACTTATAAAAGATTTATATAATTAATTTTAAATTTTTTAATTAAGATTATATAGATAAAATTGATAAAATAACTATAAACAATTTAAATTAATATATCAAAATAAGTTATACATTGATAAAAATAAATTATAAGCCCATATAAAAATGATAGTTATCAAATAAATTTTATTAAACATATAAAATTATAAGCTGTGAAATATAAACTACAAGTTTAAAAGTAGTCTCAACGAACACAACCTATACGTAGCAAACAAATATAGCTACCATTAGTATGTTTCACAACAATCCTGTCCGGAGTACCTTTTATAAAGTATATGAAAAAAATTATTTGGATTGCTTCAATTTAACACATGAGTATTTCAATCGCATGTAAAGATCATGAATATTTCAATCGCATGTAAAGATAAAAGTAGATGTAACTTCTTAAACATAATTTTGGTTAAGGATTGGATGTTGTTAGTAATATATGTGTGAAGATGATAACCAAAATACAGAGGGCAAGAAGAAAGTGAAAACGAGAGATAACCAAAAAGATGTGATTAAAGTTTTATCTTTCAATAAAAATATGTTAGGCATGAATCAAATTATAGTCTCCATTACATGCTTGGGATATACAATCATCTTACCTACACTCAATGGTTTTAACGTAAAGCTAAAATTATTTATTCCACCATAAACTATATAGGACCAACCACATAAAACATTTTAAATATGAATTACAATATTTGATTACCTAGCTATGTCATCACAAAGAAAATTTACCAACGGACAACAAAAATCATCACTAATATTAATATTATATTGTGTTATGCTTTACACTCAGATCTCCCTCTTTCTCCTATTTTAAACTTTTAAGGGCAACACGTGAAGAATTTCTCACATAAACGTTTCTTCAAACCCAATGTTTTTCAAACACGTTTCTTACAGAAGGCCTCTAACACGAAAGTGCTTTTTCCCAATCGCGATTTTGATGTCGTACAACTTCTTCGCAAACCCCAACCTGTTTCGTAATCTCTTTGCATCGATTCAGTCGCGTTTTGATTTTAGTTCAGAATTTCTTCGGTTCAGAATGCTTATGGTTTTTTTCGGTTTCATATTGATTACGATTTCAATTGGTTTCTCTGATTTTTTGTTTCGGTATTGATTCTAAATGAAGTTAACACTAGCATACAACATTATGATAATTTTTTTTTAGCAATAATTATGTTTTAAAAAAAAATACACAAATAACCATGCTTCAGAGAAAGTTACGTAAATAATCATGTTTCAGAAAATGTTATAATGCAGTAAATATCTCAGATGGCACATGCGTTGATTTTTTTAAAGGAGACGCTAAGTGAGATGGCGCTTAGCCATCTCCTAATTTTTTTTCAATTTTTTCTATTCACCTACGGATTTTCTTGCAGAGTTTGACTTTTCCTGCGGATTTACCTGCGGACATCTTTTCAGTAGGTAACTCCGTAGAAAAATCCGCAGATAAGTCCGTAGGTAATGATAAATTTAAGAAAAATATGCAGGTAACTGGAAAAATTTATAGGAGGCGCCAATTCAATTGACGTCTCCTCTTTAATTCATTTTTTTTGAAAATATAGTTATTTATTTAATTTTCTCCGAAACATAGTTATTTGTTTTTTTTCTTTTTCAAAACATAGTTAAAAGTGCAGAAAAATACAGCTTTTAATCTTGTATGCAAGGTGTTCGATAAAACACTTAAACCATATCTCGAGATTCTTTTTGCATCAATTCTTTCACTTCATGACGCTGAGTTGTTGTATTGCTGGTATTGTTGACTGATAGTCATTTGCGGTGTGTGAATTGGCGAAGAATTGTCGTTGTTACTACCTTTTTACAACTCGCGAGTCACGTGTTCGACAAAATGTTTCAACCGGTTCTTTCCTCTTTTCGCTTCTGTTTTTTATGTGCATTGTGATGCTGTATTTGCTGTTTTTGTTCATCCCTTTTGACATGCACATGGATGTGCGTATTTTACAATGACTCAATAATGTCATTTCAATTGATTCATGAGTTGAATGCTTCTGGTGTGGTGGTGTTTACTTGTGGTTAAAATGATAATGCTCAAGTATGTCAATGGTTAATTATAATTGCTAGTTGGGTGTATCTTTTCAGGATTCACTCATTGATCTTAGTACACACCGGGCCTTGTTTAATTATGATCTGTTGTTAAGCTTATGTCATTTATTTATGCAGTTTCTGGTCCAACTTGCTAAAGGAAGGAATTAGTCTCTTTCCTGTTGATGAAGCACATGACTTTAGGGTAGAATACAAGCAGTTAGACAAGTAAGTATAACTACAACGGCTACTGAAAAGTAAGTATATTTTGTTTTGTCATATGACACTTTTATCCATATTTTGTGTCTCCTTTCTGTTGTATATATTTTACTTTCCAACTGATTTTTATTGACTCTAACACTGATATTGTAACATGATGGATACTAAATGGAAATTAAGGACTTAAGATTGAATTAGCTAAGTCAAGCAATTTAACTGAGGACAATACTTTATTGAATAGCTTGCGGAAGAAATTTCAAAAGAAGTTGCTAATGGTTGTTCATCTATAATTTACTGCACAACAATCAAAGATGTAGAACATGTAATATGCTAGAAATGTTAGAGGTGAAACAAAAAATAGTGTTTCCATGCTATCATATTACCGTTCACTTGAACCTTAAAATAAGATAATTGTTTATATTCTTCTTGTATTGAAAATAATACTATTCGACTTTCAATTTCAATAAAAATATCATATGATATCTCGAGATTCCATGCACATTAATGACCTATGATGTAGCTCAAGATTTTTTGTTTGTTTTAGGCACAATAGTTTAAAGCAGTGTTGCATGGTATTATATGGGATAATATTGTTCATCATTTGTATTATATATTTTAAGAATATGGTTTCCTACTTTGATCGATCATTGTGGTGTGGAGGCTTGATGCATTTTTATCATAACCGATTGTTAATTTTTTCAGATTATTTGTTAGAGATTTTTTTGTCTTATTATATTGCCTTTTTGTAGGACATTGAGAAGGCAAAATTCCTAGGACAGTTTGTGACAGGCTTTGTATTACTATCTTTATTCTTGGGCTATTCATCAATCAATCAGAAGTTCCACTTTCTGTGAATGGAATACTAATAAAGTAGAGTGGGGAGAGTGCATTTATGCTTATGAGTCTTCTTGGAGCAACTCTTGTGCCTCACAACTTTTACCTTCATTCCTCTATTGTACATGTATTATTTCCTCTCATTATTAACTTGTATTTACCTTCTTGGAGCATCCTCATGTCCCACGTTGCAGTATTTAATAAAAAGGGGAGTTACTCACTGTCCCTCACATGGGGTCACAACTTTGTTTATCGCACCACCTTTTTAATAATTGAGGTTGTTACAATCTTAGGAAATCAAGGTGTATTGTACCTTTTGTATATTAGGGTACCTGTTTTGGTTAAATAAATTCAATAAAAAGATTTATTCACTAATGTTTTTCTCAAGTAGAACACAAAGAAGAAAAGATCTAGACCCTTGATTCAGCTCGCCTCAACATAAAATCTTGCCAATAAAGGACAACGTGGTGAGCATTCGCTCCAACTTAGAACATGTCAATCCAGGCCAACTTTGATGCTATGCTATGTTATGCAACGATATAAACAACTACAACTCGACAACGCAACAACAACAACAACATAACAACGATTGACATAATAACAAATCACACCGTTCAACATTGGCCAAAGACCTACCACACAACATATCAACTGAATCAACAACTTTTCATGGCAACAACATGTTCTTCATATATTCACTAGGATTCACACGATAAGGCTACCCACAAAAATAATTCATAATCACCTTATCAATATCGAATTCCACATATATTCAATGATATTTCGCAACATCAACACATTCATCAACCAACACAAAATAACACAACATTGGTCATAAGGCCTATAGTTAACCATGTCCATAAACCGGACAGAACGACTTAACCTACTGTACCGGCAATTCGGTATAATCAACATAATTTTAATAAAAGGACATATCCACAATTACCTACTAATTCAACTTAGTTATCCGGTCAAATTTTGTTAAATTTCGGACAAGTAATTATACCGCCTAATTCGGCTATTGATCAATGGTTCTACATAAGAAATTAATAGTTACTTAATCATTTCTTCCTTCAACTAATTGATGTTTTATTCCCTATTAGCCTATTTTATATTTTGGCTTGCATAAGAATCAAACAGGACAAATCGGGTCAGAAAAACTGCATAAATTAAAGTTCAGAATTTTTACCACAGTAGCTGACACGGGCGACAGCGTCAGCTGACACGACCGTGTCAGGATATGAAAGGGGAAAATGTGAGGCACAAAGGCTGACACGGGCGGCAGCGTCAGCTGACACGACCGTGTCAGAAGGCCTGGAGGAAAAAAACAGTTTTGCATCCTTTTTCACATATGCCTAGTTCTTGTTCATTCTTGTTTCAATTCACCCATTTATCCTAGTTTAGCATTAACCCAACACAGTTCAAATACAACAAACAACAACACAACTCAAATCAATTGTCAATTTTAATAGCAACACAAACAATCCTTTTGCACAACTTAGTAGAGAATCTAATACCCTAAACCCCAAATAAGATTCATCATACTCCCATTTATTTAGCAAGAACCCCACCCTTACCTTTGATCAAGTGTAGCTCTAAGAAACAAAGATGGAACTTCTTGGAATTGGCACTAGTGGTAGCCTTCTCTTGTTCGTCTTCTCCTCTCACAAAACCCTATTCTTCTTTCTCTTCTCTTTTTCCTTCTTTTTTTCTTCTGATAACACTAACTCTCTTCTTCCCTAACTCTATTTCTATATAACATATTGTGATACGGTGGGAAGAACTGACCATTTTTTTTAATGCTGGTTTGCGTTTTGCGTTTGTTTTCGCAAAATGTCGCGGTAAGAAAGAGTCGCCACCGACTTTTATTTCATCCAACGAGAAAAGGAAAAAAACACAAAAAAAATTCCTTTTTGAGACATTTCTCGAGTTCGGGGAGTAGATTATAGAAAGGGAAGGTGTTAGCACCCTTTCTATCCGTGATTATCCACGGGCTCTTAGGTACTTGCTCATATTGTTTTCAAAATTTTGCTTTCTTTGTGATTGTGGGTTTGAAAAAGTCTTTGTTTGAAAAGGAATGTAAGTGTGAAAATTTTGTTTTGTTTTGAAAAGAGCAAGTACCTGAGAACCATCTACCTACTCGAAAAAGGAATCATTCTATGCTATTTTCCTTTAGACAATGCTATCCCACTATTGATGAGTAGGTAGCATCGTCGTTGGAGTTTTAGGGTCAATTCAAATTTAGGGACTTTACGGTCACCAAAGCAATGTTAGGATGCCTTAGCGGTAACCCTAATGTCTTAGATCATTTGTTTTGAGGCAACAATATCCGAGACAACCGTTTCGAGGCGACTATGATCTTTGGACAAGAGGGCGACCTCTAAAACAACCTATACTTAATGACCGCGTACGAAGGCAACCAAGTGGGGTGTACCCTAAGAGTGCGCATGTGCGAGTGTGTCGTTTTCAGTTAATTTTATCTTTGTACATGTTAATGGTGATCTATGTTGATTTTAGGTTAAAACATTCAGTCTTGTCATGCATTCCTATTATCAAACATCTAACAGTTATATTTTGCAGAAAATAAATTGCGGAAATTAATTACAAGGCGTCCGGTATTTACATCGCCAAAAGCAACCCTTTGAAATTTAAATGCGGAAAAATAAATAAAGCGATAAATAAATGGTCCTAATTATCTATTATATTCCGGGAACAAATACAATATTTGAATAAATAAATCGGGTGCGGAAAATTAAATCGGGCGCAAGTTCCAGGGTTTTGACCCTTTGTTATTAAAATAAAGATTATTTTTTTTGGTTGTTTTTAATCTTAAGAAATAAACTACCATAAATTAATTATTGAATTAAATTAATTAAATTAATTAATAAAAATAAATATTTTTGGTTTTTTTGGTGTTATTTAAAGAAAGAAAATAAAATTGATCAATGTTAATAAAAACCTAATTATGTCTAAGTTAATTTTAATTATTTATAAAAAAACATATTAAAGTTAATTCTAATTAAATACCTAAATTAATTAATTGATTTGTTAATAAAAAGAAAATACTAAAATTTAATTTAATAAAGAAAATATTTTTTGGTTTTAATTTTATTAAAGGAAAAAATTTGATTGGTTAATGATTAAATAAAAACAATAAATAAATAATCAAAACAAAAATAAACAAAATAGAGAGAGTTAGAAGTGTATGGGCCTGAAAAGGAGGTCAGAATAGCAATTCCAAGGCCCATTAAGCGCTGGCCTGGTGGACTTTTGAGATTCCCTGTGCGCCTTTTGACTTGGTCCATGGTAGACCATCATCTCTGAATCACCAGATTTGGCCTTGGGCCATCTGGCGCTTTGATACTTGAGGACGTATGATAGGCATCATGCTTGGAGATACACAGGATTACCTGGAAAATAATGATAACAAAGAAGTGAAGGACCTGGGATTCGAACCCAGGTCCTGAAGGCGTTTGGATGCACACGTTTACCACTCAGCCATTGTGTTCTATTTGTTAGTATATTGTAAACTAATAATAATAAGAGATAATGCGCCATATGCCAGAAAAAAAATAAAAAACGCGCGAACTATTTGAACCAGCCAGTGGGGAGATGACACGCCATCATCCCCTACCTCCAGCCCCTGTAACTTTACCTGCGGATTTAAATCCGCAGCTAAATACGCAGGTCGATCCCAAAATTAATTCCAGCCCATAAAAACGACCCCCAAAGGCATGGATAGGTTCGTCTCCCTCTCCTGAGTGCAACCATGTCTGTCACGAGACTCAATTTCACCTGAAACGCAAATCCCTAAAATCTAACACGAAACCCTAGCCATGCTGTTATGAGATTATAGTCCATATAAATGAAATTAAATATTGCCACAAGCTTAGAAATCTCATGAGAGTCACAAATATATCAATGATTTGCCAGAAAGATGCAAGAATTGAGAGCTACGATTTTGAATACAGGGCTGAGAGACGTGATACTTACAACGCGTTTTGGTGTGTATGAGAGCTTGCTTTGGATTGCAGAAGGTTGAGTAGACACCCAGCAATCGATTGGTATCAAGCTTTGCTTCTGAAAACGCCTCAAAGTAGGATTTTGGTTTCATACTTTTCACCACTTTTTTCAAGTTTTGTTTGGTTGGTTCTTGCAGCCTCTCCCCTTGTTTTCGTGCCCTCTAGCTTCCGTATGTATTATAGAATGCATTAGGTTAAGAATTATGGATTGAATCCTTCCACATCAATGCCATGAGATTTGATTTGATTCACCATTACTAAACCTTCCAAAATTGTCAAAACTAAATCTTTTTGCACATGGATTGCTTGATACGAGTTTGATACCCTTGATGATGATGATTCAGTCCTGAAATAGCCAAAAAGATATCAAGTAAACAATATTTGAATTTTATTTGATTTAATTTGATTTAATTTGATTTAAAATGAAATAATTCAATAAAAAATCAAATAAAATAATAAAATTGATAAATGACACATTGCTGAAGATAGGACACGTGGATAATGATGCAAGCTCAAATCAAGTGGAAAAGAATGGGCCCATTTGACAAAATTTGAAGTTTTGGGGATAGTTGAGTTTTGGCAATTTTGCAAAAATGTCCAACTTCAACAATGCATAACTTCTTCAATTTTGAACTTTTGGAAGTGTTCTTGGACTTTGTAGAAATCTTGAGATGTCATCTAACCAACCCTTTTGGTCTCATCGCATTTTGATATTCCATGCTCAATTTATAATCTTTGGAAAAAAAGGTGTTTTTGTTGACTTTCAAAAATGACCTATAATGTCCAAATTTATAACTTCTTGTGAGTGAATTTTTTGATCTTGGGGTGTGAATATGGATTGTAGGAAATTGCATCCTATTCAAAATGAGCTTTAGATGGGTCATTTCTCATAAAGTATGAGAAAGTTATGCTTGGTCAAAGTTGAGTTGACTTTTCCTACAAAACCCTAACTTAGCAACTTTTGAGTCTTGATGAATTTTGAGAAATCCTTGATGAATCATGATCAGCCCTTGATCAAATGATGAAATATACTTCAAAATGAGAATGTTGACAAAAAATCTTGAAGTTTGACTATTTATAGGTCACAATTGACTTTTACCCTAGCATAGTCGATTTTTGGACCCTTTGAGCAATTGACTGAGCAAACTTCCTCTGCAAGGCTTGAAATTTGACATGGATGACCTTGAGAACATATTAGGACATAGGGGAGCACTTGAGGTCATTTAGACTCAAGGATCTTGATGCAACACAAAACCCTAATTTGGGGTTGACTGCCTTAGGAGATAGCTTGACTGTCCAACTCTTGAGCAATCTTCAGCCACTTGGAGATTTTTCTTGCAATGTTTTAAGAGATATGAGAGGGAAAATTTTGGGGTAAAACAACTGCCTCTGTTCAATCTTCTTAAACCTGAGGATGTAGATTGGCTTTCGTGCCTTTCGTGATCCGAAGGTAGAAGATGATTGAACACTAGAGTGCCCAGAAATTTGCACTCGCATGAAGTAGTATCAGCCTTGTGATGTCGTGAATGGACTTACAGATGCCATTTGGAGATTGTTGGTAGGAGGATGGGCTTACAGATGCCATCTGCAGGAGCGTCGATTGCATAAGATATTCCTTAGCGAGAACTTGCATACCTGTTGTTTGTAGAAGATTCCGCTGGGGAAGCCTGGTTTTTGTTGAGATTTAAGAACGTGCCTGTACTTCAACTGAGAGAATGCCTCGGCTGAGTCTTAAGAACCTGTCCATAATTCAACTGGGGGGAAACATCTTCATCAAGATCTAGGAACTGTCTGGTCTTCAACGTAGCATACCTTTGAGATTGTAGAACTCGTCCACACTATGATGGAGGAAAACATCAAGATCTAGGAACTGTCTGGTCTTCAACGTAGTATACCGTTGAGATTATAGAACTCGTCCACACTATGACGAAGGAAAACATCAAGATCTAGGAACTGTCTGGTCTTCAACGTAGTATACCGTTGAGATTATAGAACTCGTCCACACTATGACATAGGGAAACATCTTCATCAAGACCTAGGAACTATCTGGTCTTCAACGTAGTATACCGTTAAGATTATAGAACTCGTCCACACTATGACATAGGGAAACATCTTCATCAAGATCTAGGAATTGTCTGGTCTTCAACGTAGTATACCGTTGAGATTGTAGAACTCGTACACACTATGACGGAGGAAAATTGTCAAGATCTAGGAACTGTCTGGTCTTCAACGTAGTATACCGTTGAGATTATAGAACTCGTCCACACTATGATGGAGGAAAACATCAAGATCTAGGAAATGTCTGGTCTTCAACGTAGTATACCGTTGAGATTGTAGAACTCGTCCATACTATGACGGAGGAAAACATCAAGATCTAGGAACTGTCTGGTCTTCAACGTAGTATACCGTTGAGATTATAGAACTCGTCCATACTATGACATAGGGAAACATCTTCATCAAGATCTAGGAACTGTCTGGTCTTTAACGTAGTATACTGTTGAGATTGTAGAACTCGTCCACACTATGACGAAGGAAAATTGTCAAGATCTAGGAACTGTCTGGTCTTCAACGTAGTATACCATTGAGATTATAGAACTCGTCCACACTATGACGTAGGGAAATATCTTCATCAAGATCTAGGAACTGTCTGGTCTTCAACGTAGTATACTGTTGAGATTGTAGAACTCGTCCACACTATGAAGGAGGAAAATTGTTAAGATCTAGGAACTTTCTGGTCTTCAACGTAGTATACCGTTGAGATTATAGAACTCGTCCACACTATGACATATGGAAACATCTTCATCAAGATCTAGGAACTGTCTGGTCTTCAACGTAGTATACCGTTGAGATTGTAGAACTCGTCCACACTATGACAGAGGAAAACATCAAGATCTAGGAACTATCTGGTCTTCAACGTAGTATACCGTTGAGATTATAGAACTCGTCCACACTATGACATAGGGAAACATCTTCATAAAGATCTAGGAACTGTCTGGTCTTCAACGTAGTATACCGTTGAGATTGTAGAACTCGTCCACACTATGAAGGAGGAAAGCATCAAGATCTAGGAACTGTCTGGTCTTCAACGTAGTATACCGTTGAGATTGTAGAACTCGTCCACAATTTGATGTAGGGAAACATCTTCATCAAGATCTAGGAACTGTCTGGTCTTCAACGTAGTATACCGTTGAGATTGTAGAACTCGTCCACACTATGACGGAGGAAAACATCAAGATCTAGGAACTGTCTGGTCTTCAACGTAGTACATCGTTGAGATTGTAGAACTCGTCCACACTTTGACGTAGGGAAACATATTTATCAAGATATAGGAACTGTCTGGTCTTCAACATAGTATACCGTTGAGATTGTAGAACTCGTCCATACTATGACGGAGGAAATTTGTCGAGATCGAGAACCTTATCTGAAATTCAACCGAGGATAATTCAATTGAGATTGAAGAACTGATCAGGTCTTCGACGTAGCTGAGAACTTTAACTGTATCTTTCTTGAAATGTAAAGGTCAGTTGTATACAATGCATGATAAAGATCAAGCAATGATGTTCTCAAAATAAATGAGATTGTTTTTTATGATGCGTATATGCATGTATTATGATGTATGGAAATGTAATGTTTCTAGCTGGGGAAAATTAATCCCGGATAGCTGCTGGAGAATAGAGTTGGATTCTTCGTTTCCGCTGGGGATGGTGAATGAAGATGATTGTGAGAATAAACCTGCAGGAGAAGATAACTCTGTTGGGGAGTAATACTGAGGAGGAGATTACTCTGTGGGGAAGAAATGTTCTGCTGAGGATTCAACCAATAAGTTTCGCTGGGGAGGAATTACCGTTGCTGGTGATACTGAATCCTGTTGGGGTTTTGAATTCTGTTTGTGAAAGGAAAGAACTTTGTTGGGGATGATCTTTCAGTTGCGACTTCACTGGGGATAACCTGTTAGACTCTTATGGGGATAATCCTTTGAGCTTTGTTGGGGACAATCTTCCTTTGGACTCGGCTGGGGATATTTATTTTTATACTCCGCCGGGGATGAACTTCCAGAGTCTACTGGGGATGATTCTTCAACTCCACTAGGGAAGCTTTTTCAGGCTGCGCTGGGAAAATTTTAACTCCACTGGGGATATCTTGTATTCTTCCGGGGAATATTCTTATACTCCATTGGGGAATATTAAGACTGTCAGGGATATTAAGCCTTCTCAGTGTTGATGGTAGATAAACTCTGCTTGGGGAGAATATTACCGATTCATTCACAGTTGCGAGTCTCAGCTGGGGAGAGCTATCGTTATTGTCCTTTATTACTCTGTGGGGAGTGAAAGTATCTTAACCATGTTCTTCAGCTGAAGTTACCTTGTACCTGGTGGACAGAGCAACTATACAGCTTGGACAATTCTTATTTGCCCCTGTTTCTGATATTACCAGTAATCATCTTTTTGTTTCGCATGCAAATATTTATGAGCAGCAATTAATGTCAAGTGCATATATCAAAAATGAAAATTGGACGTTCTTTGCAAAACAAAACAGATAAAGGAAAAACAGTTTGAAATTTCTTTGAAAATGAATTGTATTGATTTTGAAGTCTAGCCTGTGAATAGGCGTTTTTGTACAAGAGGCTGACGTCCTAGTAAGAGAACACCGCCGAACAAATAGATTTTACACAATTTATGAAAAACTAAACAAAACAGCTATGTGAATGATCCCATTGGGTTCCAACTCTGCTATTGCCTTTATATCCTCGAGCATCTCATCACTTTGCTATTTGGTTGAAGGTAGATCAGATTGATTAGTGCCGTCTGAGCTTGATAGTCGATACCGAAGTCTAGATGCAAGGTGATCCAATGAGACATAGCGTTACGCTTTGATCCCTAATTTTTGCCTGGACCGCCCTTTCGGGTTTTCAGTCCACCGGGATACCCTTTTTTGCCCAAGCCGCCTTTTCAGGTTTTCGACTTGCCGGGTATACAAATTTTTTCATTTGCATCCCTTATTTTTTCCCGAACCCTTTTGGTTCGCCGGGAAGCCCTTATTTTTGCCTAGGCCAGTCAACCTAGCGGGTCGTTAATCATGCGTAGTATCTTTTTACTATGTCTGCATTGACGGGGTGAGGAAGGTCGTCACCATCCATGGTGGTTAGAATCATGGCTCCTCATGAGAAGATGTTCTTAACCACAAATGGCCCTTCGTAAGTAGGGGTCCATTTGCCCCTGGGATCACCTTGAGGTAGGATAATGCATTTGATAACCAGGTCCCCAACTTGATACTATTGTCGTATGACTTTCTTGTTAAATGCCTTGATCATCCATTTTTGATACGTCTGACCATGACAAATAGCAGTAAGTCTCTTTTCGTCGATTAGGTTCAGCTGATTAAGCCGGGTCTGAATCCAGTCATCTTCGCTCAAACCTGCATCCTTCATGATCCGAAGAGAGGGTATCTGAACTTCAATGGGCAAGACTGCCTCCATGCCATACACCAAGGAATAGGGTGTTGCCCCTGTTGACGTCCGTGCTGAGGTACGGTACCCATGAAGAGCAAATGGTAACATCTCGTGCCAATCTTTGTATGTCACTGTCATCTTCTGCACAATCTTCTTAATGTTCTTATTAGCCGCTTCTACAGCCCCATTCATCTTCGGCCGGTAGGGAGAAGAGTTATGATGCTGTATCTTGAACTTCTTGCAGAGCTCAGTGATCATCTTATTGTTGAGATTGGTACCATTGTCCGTAATGATCCTTTCTGGTACACCATATCGAAAGATCAGATTATGCCGAATGAACCGTGCCACGACGTTCTTGGTTACAGTAGCAAAGGAAGCTGCTTCGACCTACTTCGTGAAGTAATCAATAGCTACCATGATGAAACGATGCCCGTTGGATTCCGTAGGTCTGATCTCGCCGATCATATCAATTCCCCACATTGCAAAAGGCCAAGGTGCCGTCAAGACGTTCAGAGGAACTGGAGGTATGTGCACCTTATCAGCATAGACTTGGCACTTATGACAGGTCCGAGAATGCTGATAATTGTCGGCTTCCATAGTGGACCAATAATATCCTGCCCGAAGGATTTTCTTTGCCATGGTGTGTCCACTGGAATGAGTTCCAAAAGTACCTTCATGTAACTCTGCCATGATCCTTTCTGCTTCATTCTTATCCACACAACACAGTAAGGTCGAATCATGGTTACGCTTATAAAAAATGCCATTGCTGATGAAGAACTTTGCCGTGAACCTCCTCAGAAACTTCTTATCATTAATAGATGCACCCTCGGGGTATTCCTGAGCCTCAAGGTATCTCTTCACCTTATGAAACCAGGGTTTATCTGCTACCTCTTCAGTTTCAATGTCACAGCAATGTGCAGGTTCGTCCAGTCTTTCAATGATAATCCGGGGAGCCTCGTTGTCCCAATTGAATTTGAACATAGAAGACATCGTAGCTAGCGCATTCGCCAACTGATTCTCCTCTCTTGGGAAGTGTTCAAAGGTTATCTCCTCGAAATGGGGAAGTAACGTCAATACATACTCCTTGTAAGGAATAATATTCAGGTGTTTCGTATCCCACTCGCCTTTGATCTGACTGATCACGAGAGCGGAATCTCCGAAAACACTCAAGAACTTAATCCTTAGGTCAATAGCTGCTCGAAGACCCATGATGCACGCTTCATACTCCGCCATGTTATTGGTGCAGTTGAAACATAGTCGGGCGGTGAACGGAGTATGAGAGCCTTTAGGAGATATGATCACAGCGCCAATGCCATTACCCAAAGCGTTCGAAGCTCCATAAAAGAACATAGACCATCAGGATCCTTCCTCAGGTCCTTCATCTGGTCCAGGTTCCTCACAGTCAGTCACTATCATGATACTCTCATCCGGGAATTCAAAGTTCATAGACCGGTAATCATCCACTGCCTGATGTGCCAAATGGTCTGCCAACACACTTCCCTTAATCGCCTTTTGGGTCGTATATTGGATGTCATACTCAGTCAAGATCATCTGCCATCTTGCTATTCTTCCGGACAAGGCAGGCTTCTCGAAGATATACTTGATTGGATCCATCTTTGATATCAATAGAGTAGTGTGAGTCAGCATATACTGTCTCAGCCGACGAGTAGCCCATGCCAAAGCGCAACAAGTTTTCTCGAGCAACGAGTATCGAGTCTCGCAGTCGGTAAACTTTCTGCTAAGGTAATAAATAACATGCTCTTTTCGGCCAGACTCGTCATGCTGCCCCAGCACGCACCCCATTGAGTTGTCGAGTACTGTCAAGTATAAGATCAAAGGTCTCCCTTCAACTGGAGGCATCAGAATGGGTGGCTCTTGGAGATACTCTTTAATCCTTTCGAAAGCGGCCTGACATTCATCATTCCATCGTACTACTTGATCTTTCTTCAGTAGCTTAAAGATTGGCTCACAAGTAGCAGTCAGGTGCGAGATGAATCGGGCAATATAGTTTAAACATCCCAGAAAGCCTCTGACTTCTTTTTCTGTTCTGGGAGCTGGCATTTCCTGTATAGCCTTCACCTTTGCAGGAACCACTTGAATACCTTTATCGCTTACGACGAAACCCAACAGCTTACCAGATCTCACCCCGAAGGTGCACTTGTTCGGGTTTAACCTCAGCTTGTACAATTTCAACCTGTCAAATAACTTCTGAAGGTGGTCAAGATGTTCTTCTTCAGTCTGGGATCTTGCAATCATGTCGTCGACGTATACCTCAATCTCATGATGGATCATGTCATGAAACAAAGCAACCATGGCACGCTGATACGTTGCCCCAGCGTTCTTCAATCCAAAAGGCATGGCCTTGTAGCAAAAGGTACCCCATTAAGTAACAAAGGTTGTCTTCTCCATGTCTTTGGGAGCCATTTTAATCTGATTATAACCAGAGAAACCATCCATAAAGGAGAATACCTTATGCTGAGCAGTGTTGTCAACCAGAACGTCGATATGAGGTAGAGGGAAATCATCCTTGGTACTTGCCCTATTCAGATCCCTATAGTCGACACACATTCGAACCTTACCATCCTTCTTCGGCACTGGAACCACATTGGCCACCCACTGTGGGTAAGAAGTAACTGCTAGAAAACCAGCGTCAAACTGTTTCATAACTTCAGCCTTGATTTTCTTAGACATATCCGGGCGCATTCGACAGACTTTCTATTTCACTGGAGGACAGTCTTCCTTGGTAGGCAATCAGTGAACCACAATATCAGTATCCAACCCAGGCATATCTTCATAAGACCAGGCAAAGATCTCAACATAGTCACGCAACATCTGAATCAACCGTTGCTTCACACTAGCTTCCAGATTTTCCCCGATCTTGACCTCTTTCTTGTCTATCTCTGTACCCAGATTCACTGATTCCACGAGCTCTTCATGCGGCTGAATAGCCCTCTCTTCCTGAAGTAACAGTCTAGCAAGTTCACCAGGCACTTCACAATCATCTTCACCTTCGTCTTCGGCTAAGTTGATCGGACTTTTAAAGTCATAACTGGCAGTAGCAGAGTCGTTACCAGTGAGATCCAGAGTGGATGTAGACCTGTATATGTGAGTGTGTGTAAAATAGCTATTTTTCAATATGTAATAAAAGAAAAACAAGGAGCGCAAAATTTGAAATGCAAGAAAACGTCCAATGCTTTTATTAATGATATATGAAAATGACACACATAAAGCCCTCACAAATGAAGCCACAATGCCCCGGGTAAGACACCGGGCCATAGAGTTTAAAAATTGTTTGTTACAAAATCAAAACAAAAAGTCTCATTACTGGGTGATAACAGAAACGGGCATAGAATCCTTCGCTGTCCAGTTGCTTAATCCACCATCGACAGTTGGGTATATCCAGCTGTCAATGTCAAACTCTTCATCATCGTCATCCCCGATAACATTCAACCCTGCATCTTGTTTAGGCTTTTCTGGTGCTCCGAACTCAATCTCCTTAGCATCAATCAGGTTTTGTACTTTGTTCTTCAAAACCCAACAATCATCCGTATCATGCCCCAGGCTATCAGAGTAAAAAGCACAGCGGGCATTAGGGTTGTACTTCGGTGATGTTGTGTTGGGATTCTTTGGGGCTTCCCTTGGAATCACAAGATTGGTCTTTAATAACTGCAGCAGAATCTGGGATAAAGTCATGTTGAGCTGAGTAAATTGTCTTCGAGGTCTCTCGACCTTTGGCTGATTGTTGCACTGAGGAGCACCAGCAGGTCTTAAAATAACAACCGCATTAACAGCTTGGCGGCGTTCAAGTCTATTATGGATTTTTGAGTTGTACACAACACTAGACTCCTTCTTAAAAGGCTTCTTCTCGGTGCCTGATGAAGCACCCTTCTGTATTTTACCAGACTTAATACCAGCCTCAATCCTTTCCCCGGTCATAATCAGCTCTGTAAACCCAGATGATGAACTTCCAATCAGATGGTTGAAGTACGGACCAGACAAAGTCCCCAGAAACATATCAACTAACTCCCTATCAGCCAAGGGTGGTTGCACTCTTCCAGCGAGGTCCCTCCACTTATGAGCATAATCTTTAAAACCTTCGCCCGCACCCATAGACATACCCTGGAGTTGGGTACGCGTGGGAGCAAGGTCGGCATTGTATTTGTACTGCTTGTAGAAAGTAGCAGTCAAATCTTCCCAACTATGGATACTGGCTCCTTCTAGCTGGTAAAACCATTCAAGCTAAGTCCCTGAGAGACTATCTTGAAAGAAATGGATCCAGAGATTCTTGTCAGCGGTGTATGGCTGAATCTTCCTAACATATGACCGGAGGTGCAGTTTCGGGCAAGAAACTCCGTCGTATTTAGCAAAGGCTGGTGCTTTGAAATTATGGGGAATCATCACCCCAGATGACAGACCTAGATCTCCAAAGTCCATACCAGGCACTTTCTGTACTTCCATCGCACTCAATCGGTCTTCCAATTGCTTGTATCTATCCTCAACCGGAGGATACTGGTCTTCGTCGAAGTCTGTCTCGTTGTCTGAAACCACAGATCTAGGAGCCCTCCTTTCTTCCTGACTATCTTTCCCTCCAGATGAGGTGGTCAAATCAACTTCATCTCGTAGCCTGTTTCCAAACCTGTGGCCCATGTTAAACAGGACCTTCTTCTTCTTCTTCTTCTTCTTCTTCTTATTCTTATTCTCTTTCAGGATAAGGGCCTTCAGATCTTGCTGACCCTTTGCCAAATTCATGAACAATTCCTGGAACTGGGCGTTTTGAGCCTGCAGAGCCTTGATTACTTGTTCAGTTGATGGTTCAGAAGACATGATGCTGAAATAAATAGCGAACAAGATGAGAAAACCTGTAAGGGTACCTGTTATGAGGTGTATGGAATGAAATGCATATGATATGATTTCAAAGACATCGAGAGATTCAAATTCGTAAACCAAACATGGAACACACTTTTATTAGATAAACTTTGAAATTAATTGTTCAACAAATTGCCCTTAAGGCGTTACAAGAAAGGAAATACTGGAAAGTAAATAAAAACGGGAAATAATCAAAGGACATCAACGCTCCCATGGTCGTTTGCCTTTAGTGCTGACATAGTCGTTGATGATCTGCTCCCCCTCCAGCTGCCTAGTCAACTTCTGAATCTTCTGCTCTTGCTCGTGATACCTTTCTCTATAAGTATCCCGCTCTTCCCTCAACTGCATCCAGGACCTCTTCAATGCCCCAATGTCAGTAGGCATGTAAGGGTGTAGAATGGTAGGAGGTACCCCTTCTTCATCAGCAACTTTAACAATGATAGGCAAGACGGCTTCATAGGTAATTCCCAGCTTTTGGGCACGTATGCGAACCCATCGGAGATATGGTTCCATTGGTAGAGAAGTCTTCACACCCAGCTCGTGTGGATCAGATCTGTGTACTCTATCCTAAACCCTTATGAACCTGCGGCGTTGCTCGTCACTATCCCCTTGAAAATCAAAGATGATACTAGGCATTAGCAGCTCATGAGGTCCTTCCCTTCTGGCTCGCCCAAACTGACGTAAGGCCAAGCATGGATTGTAAGTAATTCCTCCATTGGTTCCTATCAGTGGAACATTGGGGTATTCCCCACATCGATCAATAATAACCACCTCGTCCATACCCTTAATGGTCCAAATGATGTCATTGTGAGAGAGAGACATAACCCTATAAGCCCAGCCCATGCCTTCTTTGTTCTTCAACACTGATTTGGGGAGGTGATAAATAAACCACCTCGCCAATAATGGAGCACAGCACATCAAGGTTCCCCGCTTCCGAGCAGTACGAGCATAAAGCTGATGAAGAATGTCACCCAAGAGAGTGGGTACAGGATTACAAGAGATGAAGATTTTTACCGCATTCACATCAACAAAGGAGTCAGAGTTAGGAAACAATACCAAGCCATATATCAGAAGAGCCAGAATATCTTCGAATGCCTGGAAGTCCAGACTATCCCAGAAGTGATTAGCCTTACCAACCAAGAACTTAGTCAGAAAGCCCTTTGCTCCACTACTAGTTTCCCAATTAGCCATTACCTCATCCTTTGTCATATGAGGGGCTGAAGCAATCTCTTCTGGCCTAAGGATCTTCTCCCAACCTGTAAACGAGGTCTGCTCCAGAATAGAGATACCGAGCAGATCAGAGAACTCTTCCAGGGTAGGGACCAACTGGTAGTCCTAAAAGGTAAAGCAATGGTACAGTGGATCAAAGAACTGGACTAGGACACTCATCATCTGCTCGTCCAATTTGGAGGTGACCAAACCAAGAAGATGCCCATGTCTTCTGATAAAGGAAGTAGTATCTGACATCTTTGCAACCAACTCTTTAAGCATAGTGGGAACCTGGACAAAGTTGATCCGGATGGTGTTCCTACGCATAGGTGCCATGACCTACAAAACAGAACAAAGATGAATCCCTCCTGTCTTTGAAATAGGTTAGTCCAATGCAAGATGTATGCAATGCTATGATGTCATGATGTCATGATAGGAAGCACAGCACAAGTATCCACAAATAGCAAACATGGTAAAGGCACACAAGTCACACAGAGAGCCCTTAGATTTCAGGCTGGTAAGGAGTCTAGGTACTACCCTCTTTCAGTTCAGTTGGTTTAAACCTGTCCTAAAAATAGTAAGCGAGTTCTAGAGGATCTCAATATCACTGACTACCCTCGATCGGTCATAATTCCAGTTTAGCAACCTTTTCTTGCGGCCAGAATCATCGCGAGAGTTTAGTCTCAATGAGTGTAGCATACTGCTACTGTTCTATGGCCAAGTTGGTCAATTTAAAGGTTCTAAGGTCAGTTGGTGCTTAATGACCCCTTAGCAGACCCATATTCTCCTCGTTGCGCCATAAGGGATATCGGTACATACTAAAGTGCCACACCAACGTAGCTACTGCTTCAAGCGTATCGGTCTACGCCATACAGTTCCCTCACAGTTTATTGCTACTTACCTAAAGGGTATCCCCCAGATCCGGGTTAGGATCGATAGTAACTCCGATACAAGCCCACAAAGATAAATCATACAAGTCAAACAATTGAAAACAATATGAACTATTCCTAAGGTACACCCCACTTATAAGCGTCCCCAGCAGAGTCGCCAGTTCTGTGATACGGTGGGAAGAACTGACCGTTTTTTGAATGCTGGTTTGCGTTTTGCGTTTGTTTTTGCAAAATGTCGCGGTAAGCAAGAGTCGCCACCGAATTTTATTTCATCCAACGAGGAAAGGAAAAAAGCACAAAAAAATTCCTTTTTGAGACATTTCTCGGGTTCGGGGGGTAGATTATAGAAAGGGAAAGTGTTATCACCCTTTCTATCCGTGGTTATCCACGGGCTTGGTACTTGCTCATATTGTTTTCAAAATTTTGCTTTCTTTGTGATTGTGGGTTTGAAAAAGTCTTTGTTTGAAAAGGAATGTAAGTGTGAAAATTTTGTTTTGTTTTGAAAAGAGCAAGTACCTGAGAACCATCTACCTACTCGAAAAAGGAATCGTTCTATGCTATTTTCCTTTAGACAATGCTATCCCACTATTGATGAGTAGGTAGTATCGTCGTTGGAGTTTTAGGGTCAATTCGAATTTAAGGACTTTACGGTCACCAAAGCAATGTTAGGATGCCTTAGCGGTAACCCTAATGTCTTAGATCATTTGTTTTGAGGCAACAATATCCGAGGCAACCGTTTCGAGGCGACTATGATCTTTGGACAAGAGGGCGACCTCTAAAACAACCTATACTTAATGACCGCGTACGAAGGTAACCAAGTGGGGTGTATCCTAAGAGTGCGCATGTGCAAGTGTGTCGTTTTCAGTTAATTTTATCTTTGTACATGTTAATGGTGATCTATGTTGATTTTAGGTTAAAACATTTAGTCTTGTCATGCATTCCTATTATCAAACACCTAATAGTTATATTTTGCGAAAAATAAATTGCGGAAATTAAATTACAAGGCGTCGGGTATTTACATCGCCAAAAGCAACCCTTTGAAATATAAATGCGGAAAAATAAATAAAGCGATAAATAAATGGTCCTAATTATCTATTACATTCCGGGAACAAATGCAATATTTGAATAAATAGATCGCGTGCGGAAAATTAAATCGGGCGTAAGTTCCAGGGTTTTGACCCTTTGTTATTAAAGAAAAGATTTTTTTTTGGTTGTTTTTAATCTTAAGAAATAAACTACCCTAAATTAATTATTGAATTAAATTAATTAAATAAATTAATAAAAATAAATATTTTTGGTTTTTTTGGTGTTATTTAAAGAAAGAAAATAAAATTGATCAATGTTAATAAAAACCTAATTATGTCTAAGTTAATTTTAATTATTTATAAAAAACATATTAAAGTTAATTCTAATTAATGACCTAAATTAATTAATTGATTTGTTAATAAAAAGAAAATACTAAAATTTAATTTAATAAAGAAAATATTTTTTGGTTTTAATTTTATTAAAGGAAAAAATTTGATTGGTTAATGATTAAATAAAAACAATAAATAAATAATCAAAACAAAAATAAACAAAATAGAGAGAGTTAGAAGTGTATGGGCCTGAAAAGGAGGTCAGAATAGCAATTCCAAGGCCCATTAAGCGTTGGCCTGGTGGACTTTTGAGATTCCCTGTGCGTCTTTTGACTTGGTCCATGGTAGACCATCATCTCTGAATCACCAGATTTGGCCTTGGGCCATCTGGCGCTTTGATACTTTAGGACGTATGATAGGCATCATGCTTGGAGATACACAGGATTACCTTGAAAATAATGATAACAAAGAAGTGAAGGACCTGGGATTCGAACCCAGGTCCTGAAGGCGTTTGGATGCACACGTTTACCACTCAGCCATTGTGTTCTATTTGTTAGTATATTGTAAACTAATAATAATAAGAGATAATGCGCCATATGCCAGAAAAAAATAAAAAAAACACGCGAACTATTTGAACCAGCCACTGGGGAGATGACACGCCATCATCCCCTACCTCTAGCCCCTGTAACTTTACCTGCGGATTTAAATCCGCAGCTAAATGCGCAGGTCGATCCCAAAATTAATTCCAGCCCATAAAAACGACCCCCAAAGGTATGGATAGGTTCGTCTCCCTCTCCTGAGTGCAACCATGTCTATCACGAGACTCAATTTCACCTGAAACGCAAATCCCTAAAATCCAACACGAAACCCTAGCCATGCTGTTATGAGATTACAGTCCATATAAATGAAATTAAATATTGCCACAAGCTTAGATATCTCATGAGAGTCACAAATATATCAATGATTTGCCAGAAAGATGCAAGAATTGAGAGCTACGATTTCGAATACAGGGCTGAGAGACGTGATACTTACAGTGCATTTTGGTGTGTATGAGAGCTTGCTTTGGATTGCAGAAGGTTGAGTAGACACCCATCAATCGATTGGTATCAAGCTTTGCTTCTGAAAATGCCTCAAAGTAGGATTTTGGTTTCACACTTTTCACCACTTTTTTCAAGTTTTGTTTGGTTGGTTCTTGCAGCCTCTCCCCTTGTTTTCGTGCCCTCTAGCTTCCTTATGTATTATAGAATGCATTAAGTTAAGAATTATGGATTGAATCCTTCTACATCAATGCCATGAGATTTGATTTGATTCACCATTACTAAACCTTCCAAAATTGTCAAAACTCAATCTTTTTGCACATGGATTGCTTGATATGAGTTTGATACCCTTGATGATGATGATTCAGTCCTGAAATAGCCAAAAAGATATCAAGTAATCAATATTTGGATTTTATTTGATTTAATTTGATTTAAAATGAAATAATTCAATAAAAAATCAAATAAAATAATAAAATTGATAAATGGACACATGGATGAAGCTAGGACACGTGGACAATGATGCAAGCTCAAATCAAGTGGAAAAGAATGGGCCCATTTGACAAAATTTGAAGTTTTGGGGATAGTTGACTTTTGGCAATTTTGCAAAAATACCCAACTTCAACAATGCATAACTTCTTCAATTTTGAACTTTTGGAAGTGTTATTTGACTTTATGTAAAGCTTGAGATGTCCTTAAACCAAACCTTTTGGTATCATCTCATTTTGATATTCCATACTCAAGTTATAAGCTTTGGAAAAAAGGTGTTTTTGTTGACTTTCAAAAATGAGCTATAATGTCCAAATTTATAACTTCTTGTGAGTGCATTTTTTGATCTTGGGGTGTGAAGATGGATTGTGGGAAATTGAATCATATTAAAAATGAGCTTTGGATGGGTCATTGCTCATAAAGTATGAGAAAGTTATGCTTGGTCAAATTTGAGTTGACTTTTCCTACAAAACCCTAATTTAGCAACTTTTTAGTCTTGATGAATTTTGAGCAATCCTTGATGAATCATGATCAACCCTTGATCAAATGATGAAATATCCTTCAAAATGAGAATGTTGATAAAAAATCTTGAAGTTTGACTATTTATAGGTCACAGTTGACTTTTGCCCTAACATAGTCGATTTTTGGACCCTTTGAGCAATTGACTGAGCAAACTTCCTCTGCAAGGCTTGAAATTTGACATGGATGACCTTGAGAACATATTAGGACATTGGGGAGAACTTGAGGTCATTTGGACTCAAGGATCTTGATGAAACACAAAACCCTAATTTGGGGTTGACTGCCTTAGGAGATAGCTTGACTGTCCAACTCTTGAGCAATCTTAAGCCACTTGGAGATTTTTCTTGCAATGTTTTGAGAGATATGAGAGGGAAAATTTTGGGGTACAATACATATTATTATATTATTTAATAAATCTAAATGAGCCTAAGTGACATACCCCCTTATTACTTCACAACACCACAAATTAAGCCCAATCTCATGTTTAAGCTTAATAATAAAATGATACTTCAACTTAATTCCACCAAATTAAATCTGATTATTTATCTACCAACTTAATAAAAATAATTCTGACTTCGACGATAAAAATTAGAATTAATATAAAATATTCAAAAATATTTAATTAAATAAATAATTAAATATCGGGGCGTTACAACTCTCCCCCACTTAGAATATTTTCGTCCTCGAAAATCTACTTGATACAGTCACTCTTATTGTGAATTTCGCATCCAACTCTCTGATCTTCAATACGCGTTTGACAACACTTCGACCACTACTTTCTTGACATAACAATGCTCAACATGATATAATTCAAATCCACACGTGCTAATCATTCAACATGTTCGCGACATAATTGTTAATAACTTATCAACCATTTCAACAATATTTTGACACATCAACATTTAAATTGGTAACACACTTATACTTGGATATACAACATCATATTATCATCTTAACAACATTTTCAACATCAAAAACACATACAAAATTTCATTCCCGTATATACATATGTATGTCAGTTATCAACACAATATCAACAACTCCATTCACATCGTCGTATCACCCTTATAGTGACATCAACATATCCAACATAGTCAACTTCGTCATATTATGGGGCATTATCCATCATTTACGGTAACTAACAACAACATCACAAATACGGGGACACGATTATTATAACATCAACTTAACAATATAACTCAACAAATATACACACAACTCACCATCAACTAACAACCATAATAAATTCCTTATAGAATCAACAAATATCTCCGAGATATCACAACACCTTGGCACATCATCCCTACATCAACAATCTACCAAATCAAGCATGTAGAGTCGTATACTCATAGCAACTGCGCCACATACGCTTCAGCTGCGCAACTCTAATAATCAATCATAAGTCACCGTCCTCATTAAAGTTTCTGCCAACTATACAGTTTACAATTCTCATTCCAGTTTTAGACTTTCCTCAACATCCATCATAGAACCATTGTTCACTTGATATTCTCAATCTTTCACTTTGCGACGTTAGCTCGCATGTAAACCCGCTACTCCGAATTGTTCAATACGTCACAACTCTTTCCTAGCAATTCCTCTATTACTTCACACAAACCGGTGAGCGATTACCTCATGATATAACATTAACCACTTAACTCACCATTAAGATAGCAAGACAAGTCTATACCATCCAACACGATCTCGTCTACTATCAACAAGAGATTAAGGGTGATCAGTTCCTCAATTTGTCAATAGATAACCAACAACCATAATGGAGTATAAACCATCGTTACTAAACTATAATAGTGTTCCTTTCGAACTTGTACTCAAGTCACCTAAAACACCATCATCTAATAATTTCCCAATAGGGTTTACAAATACTTCCACATTACACTCAATTATCCTCACACGAAGGTTAAGTATCCTCCAACTCAAGAATTACTTTCTTCATCTCCGCATCATCAGTAATACAAATTCGATTACGAAATCTCAACACACCCTGCGCATCTAACTCAAAATCATCATTCTCATACTGATCGATTCCAACCATCGGATCTACCAATTTCACATCTAACTTCTGAGCTTCTTTGACATTGTCCAGAAAATCATTGTTAATCTTCAACATCCCCAACATAACACTCTTCAGTGTCACTTTGCAAACTAAGCTCACGTCTCTAAATTGTTCAATTAATTCCAATTCTTTAACCATCATTGCCGATATATGTAAAGTCTTTTGACTTAACGCATCAGCCACCATATTAGCTTTACCTTAGATGATAATTCAAACCGAAATCATAATCTTCCAATAACTCTAACCATCTTTGTTGTATCCTATTCAATTCCTTATGATCAAATAAATACTTTAAACTCTTATGGTCTCTAAATACTTCAAATCTAGAACCAAAAAGACAATGTCTCCAAATCTTCAACATAAACACCACTAAGTCCCATCTTAGAAGCGTCCATAATACACTACAAATGACTCACTCGGATTAGGCAAAACCAATACCGGAGCAGTCGTCAATCTTTTCTTTAGTTCTAAAAAACTTTCTTCACATGCAACATCCTATACTTGAAATGATGAATGACTATCCCTTTTAATGCTGCACCTCACATTTCTCAACTTATTCGCCAACAACATATTACGCTTGACCTCGTCTCGAACAAACACGATAATAACCAATCATGCCCAAAAAGCCTCTAGTTCCATAAACGACTCCAGAGTTCCTCCATATGGGAATGCATCAACCATATTTAAAAACACTCTCATATGATAGAATACATTTCTATCACCTTATTGGTTCAAACATAGCACTAAACCGATACTCGGAACACAATATATGAATTTCTAAAGTTATCCAAAAATGCAAACACCGATGTCATACAACGACATACTAATACACACCTTACAATAACATCAGAACAACAATTTCTTTGCACCAGTACTAACACTTACCATTCTTGAAATCTTATTCATCTCCTCGCCTTTCCGACTCTGAATCGTGATTCAAAATATTCCAACAACTTCAACATCTTTTACAATCACTTACAAGGACCCCACGACAAGGTCTACATAAATCTGTCACTCTATCACCGTTCAACCATCGACATTTTACACAAGGGCTATTCAAACTGACAACTTCCCAGTCCACCAGTAGCGCTGAAACGTCACAACTTTCCAAATTCCATCTCCTAAAAATTGTTCTTGTTACTTAGAAATCACCTTCAGAAACATCAGGGATTTACAATCTACTCGTATATCAACAACCAATACATTGCTCATCATTCTTCGAGAAGTAAACATAAAAAATGTCTGGTCACCCCCCTTCAAGATGTTCCAACTTGATTAACAAACAATGTCTTTAATCCATGACACCTTCAGATTCGAGAAATAACAAAACTTCAGTAATACTTGCACTGTCACCATCAACAACATACTGAACCAACCTCTTACAACCGAAACACATCCGAGAAGCAACGCTTCTCCCCCACTTATCTTCAACCTAACTCTTGCATACAACTCGATTAGAAAAACAACAAGCATCGACAGTGTTTCACACACTTGTCACGCACTAAGGAACAAACAACATTAGACAACTTGGCCGGATGGACCGACCTGCTCTGATACCACTAAAGTAACACCCCAATTCTACCCCAAGTAATTAATCAAAAAATCAGAGTATAAAAATTTCCAACATAATCAGGATGTCACATATTCAACAGAAACACATAAACTTATCATACTTTTAGAATAGATACATAACACTTAAAGAAGTCGAATGAACATAAATCATAAATATAATCTCCATAACATAAACCAAACTTAGATTAATTACGCAGAGGATTCATAATAATTCTCTAAATAAGATATAGTATCTCTTGAATCATGAAACAACATCAATACGATAAACTCCTCAAATATCAACATAAGATTCAATAACTAAACAACAAAACAGACAAGCGTTCATTTCCCCCCGAGTGCTACGTATCAGAGCAAATGACACCAAAATCGAACTAACAATGCTATTGGCTACTCATCTTGGTTACCTGCACGTTACCAACAAAGGGAAATATTCAAACAGAAGAGGTGAGATATCAAGCTACATAAATAGGGTCATGATAAACAATATATTAGGTAAAAAATAAAAAGAATCACCACTTCATACAACAACAACATAAAGCAGTGCAATTTACCAACACATCAATTCAACTTATAACATCACCAGGCATAAACAACACCTTAAACAAGCAAAAAATCAACGACTCCAAATGCGACTCAACTGTGCAAATGCATGTGGTACCATTGGAGAAAAACTTCCAACTTAGAAATTGCCAGTAATTCCGAGGCATAAGGCATAAGCCCTTAACATGAAATCTTTCCAATAAAGGCCAACATGGTGAGCGTTCGCTCCAACTTAGAACATGCAAATCCAGACCAACTTTGATGCTATGCTATGTTATGCAATGATATAAACAATTACAACTCAACAAAGCAACAACAAAAACAACAACAACATAACAACAATTGACATAATAACAAATCACACCGTTCAACATTGGCCAAAGGCCTACGGCATAACATATCAACTGAATCAACAACTTTTCATGGCAACAACATATTCTTCATATATTCACTAGGATTCACACCATAAGGCTACCCACAAAAATAATTCATAATCTCCTTATCAATATCGAATTCCACATATATTCAATGATATTTCGCAACATCAACACATTCATCAACCAACACAAAATAACACAACATTGGTCATAAGGCCTACAGTTAACCATGTCCATAAATCGGACGATACGACTTAACCTACTGTACCGGCAATTCGGTATAATCAACATAATTTCAATAAAAGGACATATCCATAATTACCTACTAATTCAACTTAGTTATCCGGTCAAATTTTGTTAAATTCTGGACAAGTAATTATACCGCCTAATTCGGCTATTGATCAATAGTTCTACATAAGAAATTAATAGTTATTTAATCATTTATTCCTTCAAATAATTGATGTTTTATTCCCTATTAGCCTATTTTATGTTTTGGCTTGTATAAGAATAAAACAGGACGAATCGGGTCAGAAAAACTGCATAAATCAAAGTTCAGAATTTTTGCCACAATAGCTGACACGGGAGGCAGCGTCAGCTGACACGGCTGTTTCAAGATATGTAAGGGAAAAATGTGAGGCACAAAGGCTGACACGGGCGACAGCGTCAGCTGACACGATCGTGTCAGAAGGCCTGGAGGAAAAAAAACAATTTTGCCTCCTTTTTCACATATGCCTAGTTCTTGTTCATTCTTGTTTCAATTCACCCATTTATCCTAGTTTAGCATTAACCCAACACAATTCAAATACAACAAACAACAACACAACTCAAATCAATTGTCAATTTTAATAGCAACACAAACAATCCTTTTGCACAACTTAGTAGAGAATTTAATACCCTAAACCCCAAATAAGATTCATCATACTCCCATTTATTTAGAAAGAACCCCACCTTACCTTGGATCGAGTGTAGCTCTAAGAAACAAATATGGAATTTCTGGGAATTGGAACTAGTGGCAACCTCCTCTTGTTCTTCTTCTCCTCTCACAAAACCCTATTCTTCTTTCTCTTCTCTTTTTCCTTGTTTTTATTTCTGATAACACTAACTCTCTTCTTCCCTAACTCTATTTCTATATAACATATTATTATATTACCTAATAAATCTAAATGGGCCTAAGTGACATACCCCCTTATTACTTCACAACACCACAAATTAAGCCCAATCTCATGTTTAAGCTTAATAATAAAATGATACTTCAACTTAATTCCACCAAATTAAATCTGATTATTTATCATACCAACTTAATAAAAATAATTCTGACTTCAACGATAAAAATTAGAATTAATATAAAATATTCAAAAATATTTAATTAAATAAATAATTAAATATCGGGGCGTTACAGAGGAACTGCCGGGAAAATCCCCCAACTCGACTATCCCACTGCTCGTGCAAGCTCGCATGGAAAACTTTGATGTTCAGCGTATACTGGTCGATTAAGGGAGCTCGATGGACATCATGTACACCCAGCTGTTCGCTACCCTAAACTTGAAGAAAACCCACCCGACCCCATACGTGGGCTCAGACCTTCAGGGCTTTAACGCGGCCAGTACCAAACCCAGTGGGTATGTCGAGCTGATCGTCACCTTCGGAAGAAGGGTAATCTCCAGAGCCATCAAGACTCTGTTTCTGGTAGTGGATTGTCTGTCTCTCTATCAATGTATCTTCGAGAGGCCCAGTCTGGCTGAACTGATTGTGGTGCCCTCTGCCGTACACCTTAAAATGAAATACTACACTACAGAGGGCTTGGTCGCCACCTTCCACGGGGACGTCCAAGCGGAAAGTATATGTTTTGAAGTCTCGGCCAGGGGTCTGAGTTCTATCAACGCTCAACCCCAAACGACCACTGGGGTTGGCATGCCCTCTAACTTCGAGGAGGCCAAGCCACTGCCAAGGGTCAACACCATCGACCTCGATAATCGCTTCTCTGAGGAGGATCACGTAGAGTAGAAGAAGAAATGGAAATAGCCCATGGTCGAAGGCGAATGTTCATCCCTAGCTGAAAGCAACGATGAACTCTCAGATCTAGTACGAACCATTCCAGACAGAGACTTCGAGATCCTCCTTATCGGGAACGATCCCACCAGAGGAGTAAAGATCGGAGCTGACCTCCCCGACTTGATGAAGATGCAACTTAAAGCTTGATTGAGGGAGAATGCTTATCTGTTTTCCTGGAGCGCAACTGAGATACCCGGATTGGACCCAGGGATTTCATTCCATCACCTGAGCATAAATCCTGCCCTCAAGGAGGTCGCCCAACATAGAAGAAAGCAGTCTCCCAAAAAAATGGAGGCTGTCGAACTAGCTGTAAAAGACTTCCTAGAGGCACACTTTATTTTTGAAGCCCAGTACACAATCTGACTCTCGGATGTAGTTCTTATAAATAAATATAATGGAAAATGGCACATGTGCATTGGTCATACCGATCTCAATCGGGCTTGCCCTAGAGATGCTTATCCCCTCCCCAATATTGACAAACTGGTCGACAACTCGGCCGATTTTAAATTATTAAATTTTATGGACGCATATTCAGGATACAACCATATTCCAATGGAGAAAGCCGGAACAAAATATATCGCTTTCATGACCGAGTCAGGCAACTATTACTACAACGTAATTCCCTTCATCCTGAAAAACGTGGGCGCTACATATCAGCGCATGATGAACAAAGTCTTCCACAACAAAATAGGCGACATGCTCGAAGTCTACATGGATGACATAATTGTCAAATTGAAGGAAGAAATCAACCACGTCCTCCACTTGAAGAAAGTTTTCGAGCAGGCCAGAAAGTGCCACCTGTGATTTAACCAAAAAATGCATCTTTGGTGTACAGGCAGGAAAGTTCCTCGGATTCTACGTTAAAGAATGAGGGATTGAGGAAAACCCCGATAAATTCCGAGAATTTTATGAGTTTCCAACGCCCACTTCGAAAAAGTGCATCCAAATCCTGAATGACATGCTCACTTATCTCTCTCTCTCTCTCTCTCTCTCTCTCTCTCTCTCTCTCTCTCTCTCTCTCTCTCTCTCTCTCTCAATTCGCAGCAAAAATCTGCCCAGCACGCACGCACCCTCTTTAAACTCCTCCACAAGGAAGCTGCCTTCGAATGGATGACCGAATGCGAGCAAGCTCTCACCCACTTGAAGCAAGAACTATCGCAACCACCCACCCTTTCTTGACCAGAGAAGGATGAAATTCTCTATCTCTATATGGCCGTCGCCCCCGAGGCAATAGGCGCAACACTAATCAGAGAAACCACAAAAGGGAAAAGGCCTATATACTTTACGAGCAAGGCCCTACAGGGTCCCGGCGTAAGATATCAGAAAATTGAAAAGTTGGCCTAGCCTCATCGATGCCACGAGGAGACCCAGGCACTATTTCTTGGCGCATACCATAGTCATCCGAACAGATCAACCAATAAAGCAGGTGCTTGGTAGGTCTTACATAGCGGGCAACATGTTGAAATGGTTGTTATAACTCTCTGAGTTCGACATCCAGTACGAAGGCAGGAAATCCCTCAAAGCTCAATCACTGGCCGACTTTGTGGCTGAAATGACCTCGCCCGCACTCCAGGACGGGCGCACCGATGGACAATTTTTGTCGATGACGCCTCCAGTTCGACAGGAAGCGGCGAAGGAATTATCTTGTAAAATGAATAAAGAACCCTAATCGAGATCTCACTTGAACTATACTTCCAAACCTCAAACAACCAGGCCGAATACGAGGCATTCCTAGCAGGTTTATGCATAGCCGAAAACTTGGGGGCCGAGGAGGTGAAAATCCTCATCGACTCTTAGCTCGTTGCATCCTAGATCCGGGAAGAATATAAGGTGAAAAATGATTACCTCACTGAGTATTGGGACCTGGTCCAGGAAAGAAAAAAAGAAATTCAAATCCATGGACGTACAACATGTTCCCTGCGAACATAACGCCTAAGCAGACATCATGTCCAAACTAACAAACACAAAGAGGAAAGGGAGGAATAAGTCGGTGATACAGGAAATTCTTCTTGAACAGAGCACCTAGATACCTCCCTCGACTTTTGGAGTATCTTCCATAGGAGACAACGACTTCTGGATGACCCTCGTGCACGACTACCTCGCAAAAGGGGAGCTACCTTCCGACTCGAAAGAAGCGGCCGTAGTCAGACAAAGACTCTACTTCTACGTCCTGGTCGAAGGCAAATTGTACAGGAGATGGTTTCCCCCCCTCCTCAAATGCATCGACCAAAGCAAAGAAGATCACATCCTACTCGAGATCCATGAAGGGATAAACGACTAACATCTGAGCGGAAGATTTTGTGAGAAACCCCTTCATAATTGGTTTTGAATGATTTCAAATATATGTGAAATAATAAATACATGTGTGCATTACAAAAATATAATATAACATGTTTAAAATAAGTTAAAAATGTGTTTTTAATCATAATGCATCATTATGAGTCGACACAACAGGTTTTGCATCGATCCATAAGATAATGAAGTCCCTGGAATACTATCTTCAACTATTATGCATCGATACAAAATCTTATGCATCGACACATAACACTTTGATGCCCCTGTAATGAAAACTTAAACTTGTATGCATCGACACATGACATTCTGATGCTCCTGGAAAACATTTTTGAATTTATATGCATCGATACATAATATCATGCGTCGACTCATACCATGTTTTATGTTCAAAAATTAAAAATACAATAAGTATGAATCGACACATACGTGTTATGCATCGACGGATGTAAAATAGTTGGTTCTGTAAAATGTTATGATATGATCTTGCATCGAATCAAAACAACACGTGTCGACCCATCATGTAACTCATAACTAACATGAGTCGACTCATGACCAACATGCATAAACTCATAATATTTTATTTTGACTAATCGTTTTCTGTTACATATATAAGCAAGTATTTTTCTCAGCAGAAAAGCTATCACAACATATAAGAATTGTGTGCAAACATTTGTGAGAATCTAGAAGCCTGAAAGAAACTTCATCTTCATCATCTTCTCAATCATCTTGATTCATCAACAACAACAAAAATCAAACATCCTTGTTGAATTGGATCAAGAGGTCAGAGATAACGTTCAGCTGTGTATTGAAAGAATCTCAACTGAGTTGAAGATTGTAAAGGAGGCTTCAAGAAATAAACCAAGGGGATTGTCCTTCAAGAACGGGTGTGTTCTTGACGGTTTGTTAGTCACGGTTGCACAAGTCGGATTCATCCGTAGCGAGGGGTTTGGAAATCAGAGGGATTTTTTTTCAAACAGGTCGTGGAAGTGGAGGATCGATTGTGGACCTTGCAGGGAATCTTGATACAACTCATATCAAGTGGTGGTTCTTACAAGAAGAAGAAGATCATAGGGATTTCTATTTATCTGTGTAGTGTAACCTTGTTATTAAACATTCAGCATATTGTTATAAAAGTTCTCAATTTCAATTGTGAAATTGAGAGGGAGATGTACCCTTGTGAACAAGGTAGATGAAAGGTGCCTAACACCTTCCTTTCGTCTAATTGAGTCTAAAACCTAGAATCTTTGTATGCGAATTAGGGTTTTCTGTTAGATTCCCTTCCCTAGGATAAAAACTAATAGTGGCGACTCTGATTTAAAAACCAGTCACAACAGCTGGCGACTCTGCTGGGGAATCTCCTTAACCCAAGGTTTTAGGTCTCTTTTGGGTTTTATTTTTATTTAATTATCTACATTAATTTATTTATTGCATTTATTTTTTTCTTATCTATTTTTCTTTATTATTATATATTTTCTGCATGGCGGGTTTTATTTCAAAAGAATATTTTCAATAACCTTTAGAAAGAAGGTCCGTCTATTAGCTTAGGGGGTATATCATCCCTGCGAGTTTATGTGACGACTTTTCCTGAAGTCGGTAAACTTCCGAAAAAGGAATACTTATCGAGAGATATCCTCTTGACGAGTAGGACTTTGGAAGGTCACCCATGACTCTTTGTAACGGCCTTAACCCAAAATCTCATGACGAGACCTTTCACGACTTTGAGACGAACGTTTCGGTCCGTAAAGAGGCTCCACCTAAGGGAGGCCCTTGTGCCTTTTCCCCTCTGGTGTTATTCATGACACCGTTAAGGAAGCCACCTTTTTGGAGGGTAGATCAATTGTAGGTCAAGACTAAGGAACCTACCTTATAAGGGTACTTATTACAAAAAGTTCCGTCACTCAACCTTACACCCACGCATTCATATATTTCATGTATTCATCATACATTCATCATATATTTGTCACCCATTTCTTTGTCTTATTCACGGGGTATAAAAAATCAAGATCTCGGTGACTGTCTTCAAAAATGGATACCGAAGGAAATAACTTGCCCGTGTTAACGCGGAAAACATGTCTGAAATCAAGGCCACGAAAAGGAAATAACGGGCTGAAGATTTTCTCAAGCTTTGTCAGGTCAAGGTGGATGACTTCCAAATCAGATATCCGCATGCGCACCTAGAAGACTTATTTCCTTTTGCTTGATTTCACGCAAATAAAGTTTTGGTTTAAGATTGTAATATTTTTCAATATTTGAATTATGTTACCTTAAATAAAGGCATTTTGTTTCCATATCGCGTTTGCGTATCTATTTTAAAGATAGTCACTAAGTAAAATAATAAGAAAAAGACAAATACATACCCAAGTGAATAAGATATTAAAAATAAGTAACCATTTCATATTCATATGTATTCATTCACACGCATGCATTCACGAACACCCGCATATCATATCAAAACTCATTTTTCAAAAAAACATCTCTCCAGTTGAACCATTGGTATAAGAAGGTATCTACCTCCTTGGCCTCCATATCAAATAAGGGCCTACCAACAGAACGCAATGGAGAAAATTGAGGAAACTCAGGTTGCATTCAAAGAGGATCTCGACCAAGTAAAGGGTGATGTCACTTCAATGAAAGGAGATCTGAGTCAAGTTCTCCTAGATTTGAAGATCATTATTGACAGGTAAGACCAGATTCCTAGGGTAGCTTTTGAAGAAGTAGCCCAGACTATTGGTGCATCAAGAGGTCACCAACCAAGGAAAGAGCCATAAGCAGGACCCCAAAAATCCGCCATGGCCCAACAAGAAGCTGGAACTGAAGGGTTTGTCCCACTGTCGCCAAAAGCAGGGGCATCTTATACCCTACGAATTCCAGTCAACAATGCAGACAACTACTGGGACATGCAATGCGGAGACCACGACCCGAAGGATGCCAACCAAGCGCCCCCAAAGACGACTGGTAATCATGTTGTTGATGATCCACTAGTGATGAATCAATACAAAGCTCTGAAGGAAAGACTAAAAGCTGTGGAAAGTTTTGACGCTTTCAAAGTAGACGCTCTCGAAATGGACCTAGTTCCTGATGTGGTGATTCCACCAAAGTTTAAAGTACCTAACTTTGAAAAATACAAGGGGATTACTTGCTAAAGAAATCATATTCGCATGTATTGCAGGAAGATGCATGCCCATTGTAGCGGTAGAAATGTTTAAGACTAAGCCATTGGATTGACTAGACTTATACATATCAAAATAAAAATTGCCACCGTGCTTTATTGTTTCCAAAGGAATGGGAAAAGAGTGAATAACCCAAAAAGAGGGGGAAATATTCTAAGGTAAGGGGGTTGGTTATGCAAAGGGAAGGTATTAGCACCATAGACATCTACGGTACTCCGCAGGAACCTCTTTGAAAAAATATGTATATTTTGGCTATAAAATGTTGTATGTAAAATAGATGGTGGAGGTGAGAAAAGAAGTATTTTTATGATTTTTGCATCCACCGCGGTTGTGAACCTTTAGTGCCTACGTACCATCTTTCGTGCAATAGGGGATCAGGGTACACGTAGTTCACCTTTTAAAAAAATTTAAAACACAAGTGTGTTGGTTAATTTTAAGAGATAAGACATCATCGTCATTGTCCGTGTGGAAAACATACTTACTACCCACAATCATGAGAAAGGAGAATTTGCATCATCTCAAAGTGGAGGATATGGATTGGATTTTAAAATCAATAATGCCTCACTCAACACCCAGGTGGAAAATATCTCTCTTTACTACATATTATAGAAGTATAGTTGTTTGCATCACTACAAGGATTGACAAGAGTCCAATCTTTTGAGAAAAGTTTTAAAGTAAAAAGCCAAAGTGGCAAAATGGTTTGAAATGAGATTAGTTGACTTTTAGCCTTCTCATAAAAAATGTCAAGGTATTATTAAGTTGATTGGAGTTTATTTATGAACAAGTTTTGAAAATGCATGGACCTAAGTCCAAGTTTATTATGAAAGTGGTTCAATTTTAAAAAACAAGAAGGGTTTTCAAAAGGAGGAAGAATATTTTTGAAATTAAAGAAGATGGGAGAATAAGAAGAGACTATCCTAAAGCATAAGGTAAAAGCTAGGGATAAGAAACATCTAACCAACAAGAAGCCAATACTTGACATTATGAGTCAAGATAGAATTCTCATTCTTTGGATTGAAACCAAACAAGCAAAGATACTAGATCTCTTGAGAGAACCAAATTTCAAATGTATTAAGTCTTCACAAAAATTTGGCAGAGTAACGATTGTATACTGGTGAATTCCAGATTACAAACAAAGTATGTAATCACAATAACCTGCACACAAAACAAACAAATAACCCAATGTCTTGAGGTAAACTTCAAGAACTCCAGACAAATTATCAATTAGATCACAAGGTCTTCAACACAGGCCAATGTTTCTAATCCTAAGTCCAAGAAGTCCAATACTCTATAATGCCAATGATAGTAACCAAATAGTCCAAATATAATTAAAGCTTTTTATGGTTCATGTTGATTATTAGGTGTCTTAAAAAAAGAAAATAAAAGCTCAAGTGAGCAAAATAAAAATAATAAGAATATAAATGCTCAAGTGAGCAAAATAAAAATGGCATGAAATTTAATGCTTAAAGTAAATGGTACATAAATCATAAAAATAAAAACATAAAGTAAAAACAATTTAATAATTAGTGGTTAGTTGGATGACCATCTTGAAAATTGCATTTGGAACTCATTAGAGGATTGGTAGAACCAAAGACTCCACACAACAAGTTGCATTGGATTTTTGTCAAGTATATCATCTATTTGGAATCCTCAAAAGTACCATTTAATGATCAACGATGTTTAAGTGATCCGCGTTGACCAAAAGTGTTATAGATCCATTAGAGGATTGGTAGAACCAAAGCCTCCATATAATGAATCTCAAGGTTATTGGATCAAAGAGATCAAATCAACATACTTAGGCTTAAAACATAGGTTTGGGCCACAAATGATCATTTATTCGAATCAGGACAAAATTTAGCACTATGCTAAGCAATCTTAAGTGGACTTATATAGAAGTCGCACATATTTTGAGGTCGGTCAATAGCAATCTATGCACCATTTGTTTTGAGACATGATATAGAGATCATGCTCCAATAACACTTAGTGCAATAAGAAAGGGATGAGATGAAGAGAGGTGGGGAAGAATATACAAACCACATTTGAATTAAATTTTAATCAAACTATTATTAAAACCATTCATCCATTTTTATGGAGTTAGACTCAACACCATGGATCCAATGATGTTAACAAAGTTCATGATCAAAAATTCAACCTAAGATCAGCCAGAAAATAATCACAAAATAATATTGCATTTAATATATATATATATATATATATATATATATATATATGAAAAAAGGTTTTAAAATGTTTTTAACATAGAAATAAAAGAGAAAAATATCAACTATGTTCAAATTAATCAAGAAAAATTAAGTAAGACCATGAAAAAAAAATCAGAAATGAACTAAAATATTTTTATAAAAGTTTTGGTATTTTTTTGAAGTCAAAAACTATTTTTAAAAATTAAAAGAAATGAGTAAAATAAACCAAAAATGATAAAAAATAACAATGTCGGAAATAAAAAATAAATGAGGTCATCAATATTTGTCACAATATCATTAGGTCATTCCATAAGTTTTCAGAATTTAAAAATGCATAAAAGTATTTTTTTAAAACATTTAAAACAATTCAAATAAAGTGAAAATTTATAAAAAATATCAAAACACAAAATAAAATTGTGAAAAAATAAAAATCAGAAAGAGAAAAATCAAAAATATTTTTCATGATTTTTTCATATTTTTTTGACTTAAAATGAATTTTCTATGATTTTTTGAAATTTAAATCAATTAAAATTAAAATCAGAAAATAAAATATCAAACCAAAAAAATATGGGTCATCTGATCATTGTCAAAACGCGTTAAGTAAATAGATCAAGTGGACCTGGCGCGTTGTGCATGTTATGGACTTTAGTGAATAAAGCACTGAATCATGAATTAAATTAGATTTAAAAAAAATAGATGGCACACCATCATTGGTTGGAAGATGACACGTTGGTCATCTTCAACCTCCAGCCAGTTCCAAAACCAGGTTGTTCAATCTGTAAAATTAGAACACGAGACCTATGTCATTCGCTTCGTCTCTTCAAGACAAAGACAACCACACCTTCGCAACAAATTTATATAAACTGTAGCTCAAACAATTTGGAAGAGAAGTTTTGAAAAGGGATTTGAAATTTCATGGCCAAAACGTGTTTCCAGATAAAAGCAAGTGTCGCGACTAGAAATCTACCTATTGAAGTTGAGTTGCAGAGCTCTGAAACTGGACTTCTATGGATCAATATAGATCGCGATTCTTGAAGGTAATTGTATGGTTAGCTTCAGGGAAGATCAAGGAAGGTGAATTGAGAGAAAAATTGGATTGAAAAAGGCTTGAACACTGATTTCAAAGTTGTAGAAAAATGAATTATGGAGCAAGTTTGGCAGAGTGATTCTGGATGTTCAAGCTTGAGGAAATGAATGAGGGATGACCCTCTATTTATAGGGAATCAAATGGAATGTTCAAGCGTGTGAAATGATAAAGTTTGGAGGGAAATCATGTGAAGTTGCAAACAAGAAAAGTGTGACTTCTATATTGATCAAAACTCATCCAAAACACGCGTTTTGCTATGCTAATCACTTATGGAGGTTCACTAAACATGTTTAGAGGAAAAAACACACAGAAACAATGTGTTTAGAAGCTAAATCAAGGATTTCAAATTCTAACTTTTGAAGAAACTTCAGTTTCAAGTTACCAATTTCAAATCAATGGCATTCTCAGCTCAAGGGGTCTTAGGGCATGATTCTTGAAGCTTTAGAAAGACGGGGTTACAAGCTTTTCAATGGAAAAACAATGGAATCAAATGGATGTTTGAGCTGAAAGTTACAATGAGTCAAAGTTGGGAAAAAGAGGTTGACTTTCCACACTTAGAAATATTTCTAATTTTTCTTCAAAAGTGACCTATAATGTTTTGCATCCAAACATAGCCTTCCTCTTGGAATTTGCTCTTGACTAAAAAAGATGGAATAAAATAGACCTCTTGAATGACATTTTGAGACTTGAACCATTTAAAATCTCCAAAAATTGAGAGAGTTATGAATTGTTGAAGTTGGCAAAAAATCATGAAATGACCTGTAATCTTTTATATCCTTAGGGCATCTTCCATCCATTTTCTCACTTTTCACATAAAATAACGAATAATTTTCACATCCTAAAGATCATTATGGAAAAATCGTGGGCTCAAGGTGATAAAAATCGACTAAGTTATGATCATTTGAAGTCACACATGGAATATTGGGGGTTCATCTGGAGGACTTGTAATCTTTCTTCATCATCAAGCTTCTTCCACATGAATACTCCTTGAAACTTTTGAAGTGATTTGTTAATAACCCTTTGAAGAGAAGGATGTCTTTAGAATCACTCAAAAATACCAAAAGATGAGCAAGATACACTTCTTTGAAGTTCAAAACCCTAGCTCCTAGATCAAGAAAATGCTTTGAGGAACTTTGACAATTTTGAACAACCTTATTGTACCAACACTTTTTATTTGTAAATAGAAGTTGTTGAGGATGATAATGAGAACTCATATCCATCAAAAACACTTCTATATCTTGAGAATTGAGAGAAATATGCACTTGTGACCAATGGGAATAAAGCCTTGTCCAAACATGATAACTTCTTCAATCAACCCCTTGTACTTTTGAATCAATCTTGATAACTTTGAAATGTAGTGAACCAAAATAAACCTTGCCATGCCATTTCTTCCAAAACAACTTTAATGGTGAGGTTTTAGATTCTCAAGCTTTATTGACTAGGGCATGGAAATAAACTCATGAACCCATGGATCAAATTTCCAAGCCACATTGCTTTTACCTACATTATTAACAAGTGAGACAAACCATCATTGCATTTTATTAATTAAAAGGAAATTAAAAAAAAACAAGAATGCTCAAAAAAGAAAAACAAGTCAAGGTGCTTGGTGATTCCTCAAAGAGCAAAGCTAAAAGATAGGGAGGAGAACCAAAAACCCTAATGTGATCTTGTTGTGATTGAAACAATATGGTATAATGAAGGGATCTTAGGGGGGAAAATTGGGGTACAACACCCATGCCCATGATCAGAAGCTGATTGTGATCGGTGGATTTAGAACTGACTGTTTAACGCTGGATCGCGAAATGTCGCGGAAGCAAGAGTCGCAACCGTCTTTTATTTTCTCCAACATGGACAGGACAAAAGCACAACAAAATTCCTTATGAGATTATCTCTCGGTTCGGGAGGTAGATTTATAGAAAGGGAAGGTGTTAGCACCCTTTCTATCCATGGTTATCCATGGGCTCTTAGATACTTGCTCATTGTGTTTTCAAAATGTTTGCTTTTTAAAATGTGAGTGGGTTTGAAAAAGTTTCTTTGAAAGATTTCTGAATAACTCTTGTATCTGTCCTCAAGAGTGTTTGAAAAATTTGTTTTGAAAGCTTTTGAAAGTGTCGGTGTGAAAAGAGTTTTGATTTGTTTTTTTGAATAGAGCAAGTATCTACGAGTCATCTACCTACCCTAAGGAATTAGGCTGTGTAAATGTCCTTAAGGTAGTGCCATCCCACCATTGAGAGGTAGGTAGCACCACCGTTGGAGGTATTCAGGTCAATTCGAGTTTAGGGATAGTGTGGTCACAAGAGCAACAATAGGACACCTTAGAAGCTATCCTTATGCCATTGATCCTTTTTTATTCCGAGGCAACCGTTTCGAGGCAACTGGATCATGGACATAAGGACTTACTAAGACGTCCTATACTCGACGACCACGTTTCGAAGGCAAGGCAACAGGTGAGGCGTACCCTAAGAGTGGTGTGTGAATTTGTGTGTTGTTTTCAGTTTAACAGTTATCTTTGATCATCGTATCGTGAGCTACGCTTGTTTTTAATTTGGCCATACATTCTTTCATGCAATTAGAATTTAAAAGTGCGGAAATTTAAATGCGGAAAGTAAAATCCTACGCTATTACAAGGCGCGGGTCTATACATCGCCAAATTACAAAGACCCGTTTGAATAAAAATGCGGAAAGTAAAAGACCTAATTACTATTACAAGCCTTGAGCAGTTACATAATATTTGAAAGAAAATAAACGTGCGAAAAGAATAAAAATAGAACGTTCGAGGGTTTTGCCCCTTTTGAGAAATTAAATGAAATTAAAA
Source organism: Vicia faba (assembly GCA_948472305.1). Taxonomy (NCBI): domain Eukaryota; kingdom Viridiplantae; phylum Streptophyta; class Magnoliopsida; order Fabales; family Fabaceae; genus Vicia; species Vicia faba. The sequence goes on along the minus strand of OX451736.1, from coordinate 229,308,043 downwards.
AAGCTAATTAATTATTTAATTAAGAAAAGAAATGTTTTTTTTAGGTTTTTGGTATTTAATGAAAATAAGAAAAGAATTAAAATTAGAAGGAAATCCTAGTTCTAAGTCTATTTTAATTATTAAGAAAATATTAAAGTTTAACCTAATTTACACTAATTAATTATTTACATGTTTATTTACAAAAATATTTAGTAATTAATAATAATAATAATGATGAGAAAATTATTTACAAAAAAAAAAAGAAGATGAAAAGGTTAAAAACCCTAATTCTACTTATTTTATTTATTAAAAAAGTATTAAAATTGAAACCTAAATTAATCTAATTAATTGTTAGAGTTTATTCACAAAAAATAAATTAATGGTGAATTAATAAGAATTAAATATTAAACATTTTTTTGGTTTCTGATTTTTATTATGGAAATTATTTTAGGTGAATTAAATAATAATTAAAACAATTAAAACAAATTAAAACAAAAAAAGAAAAGAAAAGGAAATTAAAAAAATATAATACGAACATTGGGGGGTGTCTGACCCATTTAGGAGGTATGGTTTGAGAAATTTGGCCCATCAGAACTAAGCCTTTTTTTTTACTTCTTGGGATCACGTGTGGGATGGTTGACTGAGTGTACCATGGAATTCACGTTCTGGCCTTTGGATGAGATCTTCTGGCCACTTGGCAAGCCTCAGCATGCGCGTGTATGGTGGACCACTGGATGAGCGCTACATAGAAACGCATTAGGATAAAAATTATGGAATATGTGGGGGACCTGGGAATCGAACCCAGGTCCCTATACCTGCAAGACACGTCTTCTACCACCAGGCCATTTGCGTTTATTTGTTAATATAATGAAGAGTGATTATTATAAAAAGAAAACAAGCGTTAGTGGTATGAACAACAAATTCACGCGCCAAATTTGAATTGTCCAGTAACATCAAGCCATGTCCATCTTCTTCCTTGCTTTCCCTGTAATTATAAAACAAATAGCGGGGGTTTTAAACCCCCACAAACTGCAAACTATGAAAATAGCAATTTAGAACATGGACAAATATAAAAAGGGCGCGAGGTATTGGTTTGCTTCGTCTTGATACCACGAATTCAATGGCATAGGTTTTAAAGGCCAATTTTTCCATATGTAAGAACCCCTAATTTGGAGCTTTTGAAACCCTAGGTTTCATCCATGGCAGATTTGGATACAAGCATAGTTAATTCAATTAAATGGTACCATTCGCTTCAGAACATCATTGTTAGTGTAAATCAACCAATAAAACACATGAATAATGCATGGAAATTAGAAAACGATTATGGACATATTCATGAAAAGTGTGACTCGGTTCTACCAATTCTTGGAGTATGGAGACTGGAAAGTGATTGCAACACGTTCAAGGAAGTCTCAACAAGAGTTTTGAATAGGTTTTAGGCTTTGAAACATGTTGTACCTGTGATTTCAGTTTCAAGATTTTGATGAAAAAATGCAACTTTGTTCTCTCTTTTCTGAGCAGCTTTTCGTGTGTGCTTGCATTAGGTTATGTTGTGCATATGTATCTGAATGGAATTAGGTCAAGAACCAAGCCCATAATCCATGAATTAATGATTTTGATATTTGATTTCCAATCATGTAAATCCAATCTTTTTTCAATCTTTTTGCCATGAAACTCTTTCCAATTGTGAAAGATATTGCCTTTTTGAATGTGAAACAAAATCTTTAGCACATAATGAGTGAATTTTCTGCACAAAAAGATTTGAAAAGTATTATTTGATATTTTTTCATATTTAAATCTAATTAAATGAATTAATAATAATAAAAATTCAATTAATTAGTCAAAAATAAGAAAATAAATCCCTTTGAGGTCAATGGGTCGTGCATAGCCTTTGGGTAATGATTCATGAAAGAAATTGAGGCCCATTAGCATTTTTGAAGCCTTTTGTGCAAAGTTGACTTTTCAAAATTCCCAAAAATTTCCCAACTTCTCCAAGGCATATCTTGCTCAATTTTGAAGCTATGATCATGTTCTTGGACATTTTGGAAAGGTCTTGAAGTCCTCTAACCAATGCCTTTGAAGAAGTTATGCCCTGGTCAATTTGCAGTTGACTTTTTCAACTGTCCAAAAATAGAAACTTTTGCATCTTGAGACTTTTTGAGCCATGCTTTGAGAATCATGATCAAGAATTGATCAAATGATGATTGTGGCTTCAAAATAAGATGTTGACCAAATTTTTTGACTTTTGACTGTCAAATGACCATTTTGCCCCTACAGTTGACTGTAGAGCAATTAGGGTTTTTGACTGTGCAATTTGATGCTGTGAGTCTTGAAACTTGGCATATGGATGCTTGACAATGTATATAGGCATGTGGGACTTGATTGGACCCTTGAAAACTTCAATTTCTTTGCCAGAACCAAAACCCTAGTTTTGATTGTGGTAGGAGGCAATTGGACTATGCAACCCTTGAGAGATTTTGAATCTTTTGGAGATTGATCTTGGCAAATCTTGAAGAATATGGGAGGGCAAATTTTGGGGTGCAACAGTTGCCCCTGTTCAATCTTCTTAGACCTGAGGATGTAGATTGGCTGGCGTGCCTTTCGTAATCCGAAGGTGGAAGATGATTGAACACTAGAGTGCCCAGAAATTTGCACTCACATAGTAGAGTATCAGTAGTGTGATAGAGGGAATGGGCTTACAGATGCCATTTGGAGAGATGATGGATAAGAGGATGGGCTTATAGATGCCATCTGGAAGTGTGACAGTACCTTGTCGGGAATGGGCTTATAGATGCCATTTGGAAGTGTAACGGATAGCTGTGGAGATGGGCTTATAGATGCCATCGGGAGGTTGCCGATTGCGTACGAGATTCCTTAGCAAGAACTTGCGTACCTGAAAAAGAAAGATAATTACCTGGCCTGTTACAGGAGTTGATCTTCAAATTCTTCATGTGGATGTGCCCTGGCTGGATACAGGAATCGAATCTTTAAACTCTTCAGACGTGCCCTGGAAAGATACAGGAATCGAGTCCGGAGAATAGTTGTCAACAGATACACCCTGGCAAGATACAGGAATCAGATCTTTAAACTCTTCAGACGTGTCCTGGCAGGATACAGGAATCGAGTCTGGAATATAGTCGTCAACAGATACACCCTGGCGAGATACAGGAGTCGGATCTTCAAACTCTTCAGACGTGCCCTGGCAGGATACAGGAATCGAGTCTAGAATTAGTCGTCAACAGATACACCCTGGCGAGATACAGGAGTCGGATCTTCGAACTATTCAGACATGCTCTGGCAGGATACAGGAATCAAGTCTGGAATTAGTCGTCAACAGATACACCCTGGTGAGATACAGGAGTCGGATCTTCGAACTCTTCAGACGTGCCCTGGCAGGATACAGGAATCGAGTCTGGAATTAGTCGTCAACAGATACACCCTGGCAAGATACAGGAATCGGATCTTCGAACTCTTCAGACGTGCCCTGGCAGGATACAGGAATCGAGTCTGGAACATAGTCGTCAACAGATACACCCTGGAAAGATACAGGAATCGGATCTTCGAACTCTTCAGACGTGCCCTGGCAGGATACAGGAATCGAGTCTGGAATTAGTCGTCAACAGATACACCCTGGCGAGATACAGGAATCGGATCTTCAAACTCTTCAGACGTGCCCTGGAAGGATACAGGAATCGTGTCCGGAGAATATAGTCGTCAACAGATACACCCTGGTGAGATACAGGAATCGGATCTTCGAACTCTTCAGACGTGCCCTGGCAGGATACAGGAATCGAGTCTGGTAATTTTGTCGTCAACAAATACACCCTAGCAAGATACAGGAATCGGATCTTCGAACTCTTCAGACGTGCCCTGGCAAGATACAGGAATCGAGTCTGGAATGTAGTCGTCAACAGATACACCCTGGCAAGATACAGGAATCGGATCTTCGAACTCTTCAGACGTGCCCTGGCAAGATACAGGAATCGAGTCTGGTAATGTAGTCGTCAACAGATACACCCTGGCAAGATACAGGAATCGGATCCTCGAACTCTTCAGACGTGCCATGGCAAGATACAAGAATCGAGTCTGGTATAGTCGTCAACAGATACACCCTGGCAAGATACAGGAATCAGATCTTTAGTTGCGACCGTTGATAGTAATCATCTTTGTATTGACTTTTGTCCTGAAAAGACAAAACGTTAGTTGTATGCGATGTCATGATGTATGAGATGCATGATGTTCTCAGAATAAATGAGATTGTATGTTCATGATGCGTATATGCATGCTATAATGTATGAAGATGTGATGTTTATGAATGCGTTTTCGTCTAAGAACATAAATCCTTGACGGGTGCCAGGAAGTTAAATCATAGGCTGATGTTTAGGAATAGAGTTCTTGTTTCCACTGGGGATGATGGTTGCAAGAATACCGGTAGGAGAATATGACTATGTTGGGGAATAAACTTGGCGAATAGATTACTCTGCGGGGAGTGAACTCTGTGGGGAGAGAGAGATACTTTGCTGAGATTGGTTATAACTCCGCTGGGGATACCACTGATAGGTTTTGTTGGAAGGTTTGATGAACTCCGCTGGGGATAGGAAGACTTCGCCGGGGATGATCTTTCCATGGCAATTGGCTGAGGATAACCCAGTTATATCCTGGTGGGGAAATATCCTTCTGAATAAAATCAAGGGAGCGTTCGTACTCTGCGGGTGACAAGCTTCCAGAATCTACTGGGGATAAGCTTCCTGCTGGGGAGATGGATTGAACTTTCCTGGGGAAACTTTTGAGATTGGACTGGGGAATGGCTCCATTGGTTGTTCTGTATACCGCCGGGGAACAATCTTAGATCAAGACTGCCGGGGATGCTTGTTAAGAATGTTTGTATACTCCTGGGGAATGTTGAGATCTGATGGGGATACTCAATTTCCTTAAGGCTGACAGTGGTCTAGCTTTGCTTGGGGAGAGTATCGCTGACTTGCTGGAGATATTGCGCCTCGTTCAGGGCTGATGGGAGACCAGCTGCTTGGGGGAGAATGTTGAATCTTGGCTCACTCTCTGGGGATTTAAGATATCTTGGTTACGCTCTTCAGCCGAACTTACCCTGGTACCTTGGTGGACAGAGCAATTAGATCGCTTTAGACAACTCATTATTGCCCCTGTTTCTAATGTTACCTGTAATTAATCCTTTGTTTCGCATGCAAATATTTATGAGTTAGCAATTATTGTCAAATGCATATTCACAATTTGAACATTGGACGTTCTTCGCAAAATAAAACAGAAAAAGGAAAAACAATTGGCAATTTAGCTGAAAAGTGAATTTGTATTGATTTTTTTGAATTTTCCTGTAAATAGGCGTTTATGTACAAGAGGATGACGTCCTAGTAAGAGAACGCCGCCGAACAACAGAGTTTATACAATTTGTACAAAGAAAACAAAACAGCTGTGTGAAAAGAATAATCCCACTGGGTTCCAACTCTACTATCGCCTTTATATCTTCGAGCGTCTCATCACTTTGCTGCTCAGTTGAAGATGAAGCTGATCGATCGATGCCGTCTGAACTTGAGGCTGATACCGAATTCTGGATGCAAAGTGATCCAATGAGACATAGTATTACGCTTTAATCCCTAACTTTTTTCCTGGACCGCCCTTTCGGATTTTCAGTCCACCGGGATACCCATTTTTGCCCAAGCCGCCTTTTCAGGTTTTCGACTTGCCGGGTGTACATATTTTTTTCATTTCATCCCTTATTTTGCCCGAATCCTTTTGGTTTGCTGGGAAGCCCTAATTTTTGCCTAGGTATGTCAACCTAGCGGGTCTTTTATCATGTGTAGTATCTTTTTACTATGTCTGCATTGGCGGGGTGAGGAAGGTCGTCACCATCCATGGTGGTTAGAATCATGGCTCCTCCTGAGAACACATGTTTAACCACAAATGGCCCTTCGTACGTAGGGGTCCATTTGCCCCTGGGATCACTTTGAGGAAGGATGATGCGTTTGATTACAAGGTCTCCAACTTGATACTCTTGTGGTCTGACTTTCTTGTTAAATGCCCTGATCATCCGTTTTTGATACGTTTGACCATGACAAATAGCAGTGAGTCTCTTTTCGTCAATTAGATTTACTTGATCAAGTCGAGTCTGGATCCAGTCATCTTCGCTCAGATCTGCATCCTTCATTATCCGGAGAGAGGGTATCTGCACTTCAATCGGTAAGACTGCCTCTATGCCATAGACCAAAGAAAAAGGAGTTGCCCCAGTTGACGTTCTTGCTGAGGTACGGTACCCATGAAGAGCAAACGGTAACATCTCGTGCCAATCTTTATAGGTCACTGTCATCTTCTGCACAATCTTTTTAATATTCTTATTAGCTGCTTCTAATGCCCCATTCATCTTCGGCCGGTAAGGAGAAGAGTTATGGTGCTGTATCTTGAATTGCTCGCAGAGTTCAGTGATCATCTTGTTATTAAGATTGGTACCATTATCCGTAATGATCCTTTCCGGGATGCTGTATCGACAGATCAGGTTATTCCAAATGAACCGTGCCACAACATTCTTGGTTACAGTGGCATAGGAAGCTGCTTCAACCCACTTTATAAAGTAATCGATCGCTACCAGGATGAAGCGATGCCCATTGGATGCTGTAGGTTTAATCTCGCCGATCATATAAATGCCCCACATTGCGAAAGGCCAAGGTGCAGTCAAGACATTCAGAGGAACTGGAGGAACGTGCACCTTATCTGCATAAATCTGGCACTTATGACATGTCCGAGAATGTTGGTAACAATCAGCTTCCATTGTGGACCAGTAATATCCTGCCCGAAGGATCTTCTTTGCCATGGTATGTCCACTGGAATGCGTTCCGAAGGCACCTTCATGCAGCTCTGCCATGATTCTTTCTGCTTCAGCTTTATCCACACAACGCAGTAAGGTCGAATCATGGTTTCGCTTGTATAGAATGTCGTTGCTGAGGAAGAACTTTGCCGCGAACCTTCTCAGAAACTTCTTGTCGTTGACAGATGCACCTTCAGGGTATTCTTGAGCTTCCAAGTACCTTTTTACCTCGTGATACCAGGGTTTTTCAGTTACTATCTCAGCCTCAAGATCACAACAGTATGCAGGTTCGTCCAATTTCCAAATGATGATCCGGGGAGCCTCATGGTCCCATTTGACTTTGAACATGGAAGACATTGTAGCTAACGCGTCCGCCAACTGATTCTCCTCTCTTGGGAAGTGTTCAAAAGTTATCTCTGTGAAATGGGGGATCAATGTCAACACACATTCTCTGTAAGGAATAAGATTCAGATGTTTCGTATCCCACTCGCCTTTGATCTGATTGATCACGAGAGAGGAATCTCCGAAGACACTCAGAAACTTGATCCTTAAGTCAATCGCAGCTTGAAGACCCATGATGCATGCCTCATACTCCGCCATGTTGTTGGTGCAGTTGAAACATAGCCGGGCAGTGAGTGGAGTATGAGTGCCTTGAGGGGATATGATCACAGCGCCGATACCGTTACCCAAAGCGTTGGAGGCTCCGTCAAAGTGCATAGACCATCGGGATCCTTCCTCAGGTCCTTCATCCGGTCTAGGTACTTCACAATCAGTCACAATCATGATGCTCTCGTCAGGAAATTCAAAGTTCATTGATTGGTAGTCATTTACTGCCTGGTGTGCCAAGTGGTCTGCCAATACACTTCCCTTGATAGCTTTCTGAGTCGTGTACTGGATGTCGTATTCTGTCAAGATCATTTGCCATCTTGCTATTCTCCCAGACAGAGCAGGCTTTTCAAATATGTACTTTATTGGATCCATCTTTGAGATCAGCAAGGTAGTGTGAGTCAACATATACTATCTTAGCCGGTGAGCAGCCCATACCAAAGCGCAACAAGTTTTCTCAAGCAGTGAGTATCGGGTCTCACAGTCAGTAAACTTTTTGCTAAGGTAATAAATGGCATGCTCTTTTCGGCCAGACTCGTCATGCTGCCCCAGCACACACCCCATTGAGCTGTCAAGTACTGTCAGGTATAGTATTAGAGGTCTCCCTTCAACCGGTGGCATAAGAATGGGTGGTTCTTGGAGATACTCTTTGATTCTGTCAAAAGAGGCCTGACATTCATCATTCCAACGTACTACCTGATCTTTCTTCAGCAGCTTGAAGATTGGCTCACAGGTAGCAGTTAGGTGCGAGATGAATCGAGCAATGTAATTCAGACGTCCTAGAAAACCTCTGACTTCTTTCTCTGTCTTGGGAACTGGCATCTCTTGTATGGCCTTAACCTTGGCAGGGTCCACTTGAATACCCTTGTCACTTATGACGAAGCCTAGCAACTTTCCAGATCTTACCCCAAATGTGCACTTATTTGGATTCAACCTTAGCTTGTATAACTTCAGGCGGTCAAACAGATTTTGCAGATGGTCAAGGTGTTCCTCCTCAGTTTGGGACCTTGCAATCATATCATCGACATACACTTCAATCTCATGATGGATCATGTCATGAAATAAAGCAACCATGGCACGTTGGTAGGTTGCCCCATCATTTTTCAGTCCAAAAGGCATGACCTTGTAGCAGAAGGTGCCCCACTGAGTAACAAAGGTAGTCTTCTCCATGTCTTCAGGAGCCATCTTGATCTGATTATAACCTGAAAAACCATCCATGAAGGAGAACACCTTGTGCTGAGCAGTATTGTCAACCAGAACGTCGATGTGAGGTAGAGGGAAGTCATCCTTGGGGCTCGCCCTGTTCAAATCCCTGTAATCAACACACATTCTGACCTTACCATCTTTCTTTGGCACTGGAACCACATTGGCAACCCACTGAGGGTAAGAAGTCACTGCAAGAAAACCGGCGTCGAATTGTTTCATAACCTCAGCTTTGATCTTCTCGGACATCTCTGGACGCATACGGCGGACCTTTTGTTTTACCGGAGGGCAGTCTTCCTTGGTAGGCAAGTGATGGACCACAATGTCAGTATCCAACCCAGGCATGTCTTCGTAGGACCAGGCGAAGATCTCCACATAGTCACGCAACATCTGAATCAACCGTTGTTTCACGCTGAGCTCTAGATTGGAACCAATCTTGACTTCTTTTCTGTCTGTCTCAGTACCCAGATTTACCATTTCCACTGGCTCTTCATGTTGTTGAATGGACCTCTCTTCCTGGAGTAACAGTCTTGCAAGTTCGCCAGGCACTTCGCAATCATCTTCACCTTCGTCTTCGGCTAAGTTGATCGGATTTTCGAAGTCATAACTGGCAGTAGCAGAGTCGTTACCAGTGAGATCTAGAGTGGATTGAAACCTGTATGAGTGAGTGTGTGTAAATATAGCTGTTTTGCAATATATAAAGAAAGAAAGAAAGAAGGGGAGCACAAGATTTGAAATGCGAAAAACGTCCAATGTTTTTATTCATGATATATGGAAATGACAAGTAATAAGCCCTCACAAATGAAGCCAACGGTGCCCCGGGTAAGACACCGGGCCATAAAGTCTCAATTTATTGTTCATTACAAATTAAAGAAACAAAGGAATTCATTACTGCGTAACAAAAGTAACAGGTATGTTGTCTTTTGCAGTCCAATTTCTAGGTCCACTGTCGGCCGTCGGGTAGATCCAGCTGTTGAACTCAGATTCTTCCACTTCATCACCATCCCTGATAGCATTAACCCCATGATCAGGCAGGGGAGCAGTCACCACATTAGGCTTCTCGGGCGCCTCGAACTGAACCTCTTTAGCATCGATGAGGTCTTGAACCTTATTTCTTAGGGCCCAACAATCATCAGTAGAATGCCCCGGGCTATCAGAGTGATAAGCACAGCGGGCATTTGGATTATACTTCGGAGAGGTCGTGTTCACCACCTTCGGAGCCTCTCTAACGGTCACCAAGTTGGTCGATAGAAGTTGCGGCAAAATTTGTGACAAGGTCATACTCAGCCGAGTGTATTCTCTTCTGGGTCTCTCACCCCTTGGTTGGTTAGGTTGCCGAGGAGCGGCAGCAGGCTTTGCAATTACCACCGCGTTGACAGCTTGGCGGCGTTCTGGTTTATTTTGCCTTCTAGGCCCATACACAAGACTGGCTTCCTTTTTTAAAAGGCTTCTTCTTAGAACTTGAGGACGCACCTTTCTGAATCTTTCCTGATTTCATTCCAGCTTCTATCCTTTCCCCAGTCAGAATGAGATCTGTAAACCCTGCAGACGAATTGCCAATGAGATGATTGAAGAACGGCCCGGATAGGGTCCCCAAGAACATGTCCACTAGCTCACGGTCGGTTAATGGTGGCTGCACCCTGCCAGCCAGGTCCCTCCACTTCTGCGCATACTCTTTAAAACCTTCTCCTGATCCTAGCGACATACCCTGGAGTTGGGTACGTGTAGGAGCGAGGTCGGCATCATATTGATACTGCTTGTAAAAAGCAGTAGCCAATTCCTCCCAGTTACGAACCTTGGTTCCGTCCAGCTGATAGAACCATTCGAGATGAGTCCCTGAAAGACTCTCCTGGAAGAAATGGACCCACAAGTTCTTGTCCACACTATACGGCTGAATCTTCCGCACATAAGATCTGAGATGTAGCTTAGGGCAGGATGCCCCGTCATACTTTGTGAAAGATGGTGCTTTGAATTTGTGCGGGATGACCACACCAGAAGATAGACCCAAGTCTCCGAAATCCAACCCAGGCACTTGTTGAATTTCCATGGCATTCAGACGATCCTATAACTGCTTGTACTTGTCTTCAGCTGGAGGATACTACTCCTCATTGAAATCGGTCTCGTTGTCAGAGACCACCGGACTAGGAACCCTTCCCCCCTGGGGACTGCCTTTCCCCACAGAAGAACCAGCTTGATCAACCTCATTCCGCAGTGTGTTACCAAACCTCTGGCCCGTGTTGAATAGTACAGTTCTCTTCTTCTTCTTCTTGACCAGCAGAGCCTTTAGTTCCTCCTGACCTTGGGCTAAACTCATAATCAGCTCTTGGAATTGGGCGTTTTGAGCCTGGAGGGCCTTGATGGACTGCTCGGTAGATGATTCAGGGTTCATGATGCTGAAATAAACAGCGAAGAACATTAAGCAACCTGAAAGGAAGAGTACCTGTGATGCATATGATGAATGGAATGCGTATGATTTATGTTTTCAAAGACAATCGGGAATCAACTTTGTAAACAAAAAGGAACACACTTCATTAGATTCAACTTTGAAATTTAAATTGTTCAACAGGTTGCCCTTAGGCGTTACATAAAATGGAAATACTGAAAAGGGAAATGAAACTGTAAAAGAACATCCAAAGCTCATTATTGATCCCAGGGTCTCCTTTTCTCAGTACGAATATAATCATTCAAGGCTCGCTCGTTCTCCAACTACTTTGTCAGCTTCTGTATCTTCAATTCCTGCTCGTTGAACTTTTCCCGATAAGAATCCCGTTCTTCTCGCAGTTGCGACCAAGACCTCTTTAGTGTATCAACATCAGTAGGTATCTGAGGAGGGAGAACAGTTGGAGGAGCCCCATCTCTATCAGGATACTCAAGAATGATGGGTCTGACAGCTTCATATGGCATACCTAACTTCTGAGCACGGATGCGGACCCATTTGTAGTAGGCTTCCATAGGTATAGAAGTCTTCGGTCCCAACTCTTGTGGGTCAGCTTTGTGGATTATGTCCTAAGCTTTGATGAACCTACAACGCAGCTCGTCACTATCCACCTGAAACTCAAAACTGATGTGAGGCACCAACATCTCATGAGGCCCTGCTCTTTTGGCCCTCCCAAACTGACGGAGAGCTAGACATCGGTTATAAGAGATTCCTCCTTGGGTACCAATCAAAGGAACATTGGGATATTCTCCGCAACGATCAATAACAACTACCTCATCCAAACCCCTGAGAGTCCAAATGATGTCATTATCAGTGAGAGACATTAACCTATGAGCCCAACCTCTTCCTTCTTTGCTCTTCAGCACGAACTTAGGGAGGTGCGAAATAAACCACCTCACTAACAAAGGAATACAACACCATAGAGTTCCTCGTCTTCGGGCAGTACGAGCATAAAGTTGTTGCAGGATATCACCCAAGAGAGTGGGCACAGGGTTGCGAGACATGAAGATCCTTATGGCAGTGACGTTAATGAAGTTGTCAGGATTAGGAAACAAGACTAGACCATAAATTAAGAGAGCCAGAATGTCTTCATACGCCCTAAAGTCCAAGTCATTCCAGAAACTGTTAGCCTTACCAACCAAAAACTTGGCCAAGAAACCCTTAACTTTGCTTCTAGTCACCCAGTTGTGCATTACCTCCCTGTGGATCAAGGGAAGAGCTGCAGCAATCTCCTCAAGCCTAAGAGTCTTTTCCCAACCAGTGAAGGGAGTCTGATCCAAGATAGGGATGCCAAGCAAATCAGAGAACTCTTCCAGGGTAGGGACCAACTGGAAGTCTTGAAAGGTGAAACAGTTATACAAGGGATCATAAAACTGGGTCAGGACACTCATCAGTTGTTGGTCCCACTTTGCAGTGACTAAGCCGAGAAGAGAACCATGCCTCTGGATGAAGGAGGTGGTGTTTGGAATTCTGCTAACCAATTCTTCAAGCAACTCAGGTGGGTGAAGAAAGTTGAACCGGATAGTATTCCTTCGCATAGGCATCATGATGTCCTATAAAACAGAGCAAAGGTGAAACCCTCTTGTCTTTGAAATGGTCAGTCCTTATGCAGGATGCATGCAATGTTTATGATGGCATGATGTTATGATAAAGCACACCACAAATATTCACAAAGGCAAACATGATAAGGCACACAAATCACACAAGACAAGCCCTTAGAGTTTAGGCCAGCATGGGGTCTGGGTATTACCCTCTTTCAGCTTGTTGGTTAACACCTGTCCTATCAGAAGTAACCAGATTCTAGAGGATCCCAATATCACTGACTACCCTCAATCGGTCATAACTCCAGCATCGCAATCTTTTCTTGCGGCCAAAACCATCACGAGAGTTTAGCCTCAATGGGCGTAGCATACTGCTACTGTTCTATTGGCCAAGTTGGGTCATTTAAGGTTCTAAGGTCGGTTGGTGCTTAATGACTCTTCAGAAGACCCATATTCTCCTCGTTGCGACACAAGGGATATCGGTACAGACCAAGGTGCCACACCAACGTAGCCACTGCTTCACCCATGTCGGTCTACGCCGGACAGGTCCCTCACAGCTTATGCTACCTAACAGGGTATCCCCAGATCCGGGTTAGGATCTATGTAACTCCGATGCTTCCCACAATAATAAAGCAAACAAACACAACAATTTAAAACACAAGTATGAGCTATCCTAAGGTACACCTCACTTTAAGCAATATTCCCCAGCAGAGTCGCCAGTTCTGTGATCGGTGGATTTAGAACTGACTGTTTAACGCTGGATCGCGAAATGTCGCGGAAGCAAGAGTCGCCACCGTCTTTTATTTTCTCCAACATGGACAGGACAAAAGCACAACAAAATTCCTTATGAGATTATCTCTCGGTTCGGGAGGTAGATTTATAGAAAGGGAAGGTGTTAGCACCCTTTCTATCCATGGTTATCCATGGGCTCTTAGATACTTGCTCATTGTGTTTTCAAAATGTTTGCTTTTTAAAATGTGAGTGGGTTTAAAAAAGTTTCTTTGAAAGATTTCTGAATAACTCTTGTATCTGTCCTCAAGAGTGTTTGAAAATTTTGTTTTGAAAGCTTTTGAAAGTGTCGGTGTGAAAAGAGTTTTGATTTGTTTTTTTGAATAGAGCAAGTATCTACGAGTCATCTACCTACCCTAAGGAATTAGGCTGTGTAAATGTCCTTAAGGTAGTGCCATCCCACCATTGAGAGGTAGGTAGCACCACCGTTGGAGGTATTCGGGTCAATTCGAGTTTAGGGATAGTGTGGTCACCAGAGCAACAGTAGGACACCTTAGAAGCTACCCTTATGCCATTGATCCTTTTTTATTCCGAGGCAACCGTTTCGAGGCAACTGGATCATGGACATAAGGACTTACTAAGACGTCCTATACTCGACGACCACGTTTCGAAGGCAAGGCAACAGGTGAGGCATACCCTAAGAGTGGTGTGTGAATTTGTGTGTTGTTTTCAGTTTAACGGTTATCTTTGATCATCGTATCGTGAGCTACGCTTTTTTTTAATTTGGCCATACATTCTTTCATGCAATTAGAATTTAAAAGTGCGGAAATTTAAATGCGGAAAGTAAAATCCTACGCTATTACAAGGCGCGGATCTATACATCGTCAAATTACAAAGACCCGTTTGAATAAAAATGCGGAAAGTAAAAGACCTAATTACTATTACAAGCCTTGAGCAGTTACATAATATTTGAAAGAAAATAAACGTGCGAAAAGAATAAAAATAGAACGTTCGAGGGTTTTGCCCCTTTTGAGAAATTAAATGAAATTAAAAAAGCTAATTAATTATTTAATTAAGAAAAGAAATGTTTTTTTTAGGTTTTTGGTATTTAATGAAAATAAGAAAAGAATTAAAATTAGAAGGAAATCCTAGTTCTAAGTCTATTTTAATTATTAAGAAAATATTAAAGTTTAACCTAATTTACACTAATTAATTATTTACATGTTTATTTACAAAAATATTTAGTAATTAATAATAATAATAATGATGAGAAAATTATTTACAAAAAAAAAGAAAGATGAAAAGGTTAAAAACCCTAAGTCTACTTATTTTATTTATTAAAAAAGTATTAAAATTGAAACCTAAATTAATCTAATTAATTGTTAGAGTTTATTCACAAAAAATAAATTAATGGTGAATTAATAAGAATTAAATATTAAACATTTTTTTGGTTTCTGATTTTTATTATGGAAATTATTTTAGGTGAATTAAATAATAATTAAAACAATTAAAACAAATTAAAACAAAAAAAGAAAAGAAAAGGAAATTGAAAAAATATAATACGAACATTGGGGGGTGTCTGACCCATTTAGGAGGTATGGTTTGAGAAATTTGGCCCATCAGAACTAAGCCTTTTTTTTTTACTTCTTGGGATCACGTGTGGGATGGTTGACTGAGTGTACCATGGAATTCACGTTCTGGCCTTTGGATGAGATCTTCTGGCCACTTGGCAAGCCTTAGCATGCGCGTGTATGGTGGACCACTGGATGAGTGCTACATAGAAATGCATTAGGATAAAAATTATGGAATATGTGGGGGACCTGGGAATCGAACCCAGGTCCCTATACCTGCAAGACACGTCTTCTACCACCAGGCCATTTGCGTTTATTTGTTAATATAATGAAGAGTGATTATTATAAAAAGAAAACAAGCGTTAGTGGTATAAACAACAAATTCACGCGCCAAATTTGAATTGTCCAGTAACATCAAGCCACGTCCATCTTCTTCCTTGCTTTCCCTGTAATTATAAAACAAATAGCGGGGGTTTTAAACCCCCACAAACTGCAAACTATGAAAATAGCGATTTAGAACATGGACAAATATAAAAAGGGCGCGAGGTATTGGTTTGCTTCGTCTTGATACCACGAATTCAATGGCATAGGTTTTAAAGGCCAATTTTTCCATATGTAAGAACCCCTAATTTGGAGCTTCTGAAACCCTAGGTTTCATCCATGGCATATTTGGATACAAGCATCGTTAATTCAATTAAATGGTACCATTCGCTTCAGAACATCATTGTTAGTGTAAATCAACCAATAAAACACATGAATAATGCATGGAAATTAGAAAACGATTATGGACATATTCATGAAAAGTGTGACTCGGTTCTACCAATTCTTGGAGTATGGAGACTGGAAAGTGATTGCAACACGTTCAAGGAAGTCTCAGCAAGAATTTTGAATAGGTTTTAGGCTTTGAAACGTGCTGTACCTGTGATTTCAGTTTCAAGATTTTGATGAAAAAATGCAACTTTGTTCTCTCTTTTCTGAGCAGCTTTTCGTGTGTGCTTGCATTAGGTTATGTTGTGCATATGTATCTGAATGGAATTAGGTCAAGAACCAAGCCCATAATCCATGAATTAATGATTTTGATATTTGATTTCCAATCATGTAAATCCAATCTTTTTTCAATATTTTTGCCATGAAACTCTAGCCAATTGTGAAAGATATTGCCTTTTTGAATGTGAAACGAAATCTTTAGCACATAATGAGTGAATTTTCTGCACAAAAAGATTTGAAAAGTATTATTTGATATTTTTTCATATTTAAATCTAATTAAATGAATTAATAATAATAAAAATTCAATTAATTAGTCAAAAATAAGAAAATAAATCCCTTTGAGGTCAATGGGTCGTGCATAGCCTTTGGGTAATGATTCATGAAAGAAATTGAGGCCCATTAGCATTTTTGAAGCCTTTTGTGCAAAGTTGACTTTTCAAAATTCCCAAAAATTTCCCAACTTCTCCAAGGCATATCTTGCTTAATTTTGAAGCTATGATCATGTTCTTGGACATTTTGGAAAGGTATTGAAGTCCTCTAACCAATGCCTTTGGTCCCATGTCATTTTGATTTACCAATATCAAGTTATGGTCTTTGACGTAAAGTGCCTTTTTGTTGACTTTTGAAAATGACCTATAATGTTAAAATTGATAACTTTTTGTGAGAGCATTTATTGGACTTGAAGTGTGAAGATGAGTTGTAGGAAATGTCATTCTATTCAAAATGAGCTTTGGATGGGATTTTTCTGATGAACCATGAAGAAGTTATGCCCTGGTCAATTTGCAGTTGACTTTTTCAACTGTCCAAAAATAGAAACTTTTGCATCTTGAGACTTTTTGAGCCATGCTTTGAGAATCATGATCAAGAATTGATCAAATGATGATTGTGGCTTCAAAATAAGATGTTGAACAAAATTTTTGACTTTTGACTGTCAAATGACCATTTTGCCCCTGCAGTTGACTGTAGAGCAATTAGGGTTTTTGACTGTGCAATTTGATGCTGTGAGTCTTGAAACTTGGCATATGGATGCTTGACAATGTATATAGGCATGTGGGACTTGATTGGACCCTTGAAAACTTCAATTTCTTTGCCAGAACCAAAACCCTAGTTTTGACTGTGCTAGGAGGCAATTGGACTATGCAACCCTTGAGAGATTTTGAATCTTTTGGAGATTGATCTTGGAAAATCTTGAAGAATATGGGAGGGAAAATTTTGGGGTGCAACACTGATGATTCACTATTTTCAAGATAGCCTGGGTGGGGCATCTTTAGACTGGTATATGCAATTGGAACGAACGCATATTCGAACCTGGGAAGATCTTGATAATGCTTTCCTAAAGCATTACAAATATAACCTGGACATGGCGCCTACCCGCATGCAACTCCAGAATTTGTCTCAGAAGAAAGAAGAGTCCTTCAAGGAGTATGCTCAGCGATGGAGGGAATTGGCATCCCGTGTACAATCACCACTGTTAGAGAAGGAGTTAGTAGACACGTTCATGGGAACTTTGCACGGACTGTATTATGAGATGATGGTTGGAAGTATCTCTTCGGGGTTCTCAGACCTAGCAACCGTCAAAGAAAGAATCGGGACTGGGATAAAAAGTGGAAAGATATCAGGGGGACCATCAAATTCTCCCTACAATTCAAAATGGTCTGCTTCAAACATCCCCAAAGGAAAAGAGGGAGAAATTAATGCTGTAGCGTCACAACCCAGGGTACAACAACCATTAGTGATCCCACTAGGGCAGCAACAAGGCAGAAGGCCACCCAGGAAATTTTATCCACTCCCTGTGCCACCTAGATAGTTATTGCAACAGCTAGTTAAGGTATCCTTAATGGAATCAAGCCTCTAGCTCCTCTATTCAGGCCACTCCCACAAAGATACGATGCCAACGTCAGATGCGAGTATCATGTGAATTCTCCTGGACATACCATAGAACAATGTTGGCCATTCAAACACAAGGTGTAGGATTTGTTGGATTCTCAAGACATCACTTTCGTGAAGCCCAACATCAAATCAGACCCTACGCCTTCGCACGATGGGATGACAATAAATGCAATTGAAGTAGTCACTGACTCCGGGGCAAGCAGACAAGCAAAAACCCCGATAAACTCGCTGAAAGAATATCTGTTGGGATGTGGACTCCCGCTAGAACACAATAAAGCTTTCTAAAGAGCTCTACAAAGGCTAGGGGACTAGGGGATAGTCCAGTTCAGACAATATCCTGAAGAAAAATATAAAGCTGCTCTGAAGGGAAAAGCACATTTTCCTCCAATCCGAGACCTTTGTCAATAATGGAGTAGTGCATGGCAGACATGTGGAGAAGATATCCAACAAAGTCAACACCAAAAAGGTAACTGACTTCATCCGAGAATGTGCCCCAGGAGAAGAACTCAAAAGATGGACTTCCATGTTGATTCCCGAGATCTTTTTCTTTCCTAATTAATTTTTCTTGTTTTTGAAAGAACCTATGTCAAGCCCGAGGCATATGGGTTTCTTGTAAGGGTTTCCCTATAGTGTTTCAGACAATATTTACGATTAATAAAAGTTATCTTTTGTTTTCAATCAAGATCCCTGTCTTTCTCTTGCATTTATATCTTAAATTTAAAAATGGTAATACTTTCTTTGCACATGCATTTTCAAATATTCATATACTAAATATACACCAAAACATGATAAAGGTGCAAATTCATGCCCAAAGCCACCAATAATGTTACTGCTATGACCCGATATAATTTTGATGCTCCTATCAACCAAGCTAAAGAGGAAGATGATAAAGATCTTGAAATCTCTGAGAAAATGGTAAGGGAAATAAAATGAAAGGATAACAATATACAACCGTATCAAGAGGCTATTAAGACCATCAATCTGAGAAAAGGGGAAGACCCGAAAGAAACCAAGCTAAGGGGCAATGTTGGAGCGGAGCCACAAAGAGGCTGATTAAATTATTGCACATATTTGCTTGTTCCTACATAAATAGGCCAAGGTTAGATACAAACATGATGGTGGACATATCACCTTTTCAAAGAAGGTTGTTCGCCAGTTAGGAAAAAATAAGCAACTACGAAATACCAAGATCTGACTAAGAACCCGAGCTAGGGGCACGTTGGGTATCCATGTTCGACGAGGTTTCAAATGCACCGGGGAACGATATAAGGGCAGTATTGATTTCTCCAAAAGATGCTCACAATCCATATACCATTTCAACGGGGAACGAGATACTAAACATCCAAAACTAGTTCCATATCGGGATCATGTTTTGAAAACTGACTGTGGAGTTCGCAAAAATCATTTTCAATCACGTCCCATGAAAAGGAAATCAAATGACGAACGACCTGGAAACTATATCGTCTACATTCAAAGTAACTTGGTCAAACCACGAATCACGCGTCACAAAATCAAGAGCCCATACTTTATCTTGCTATCAAAGAAAGACTGGATGACAAGCCTTGGTTTCATGACACCAAGAAAGGCCTCGAAAAACAAGAACATCCAGAAAATTCCTCCAGCATCGACCGACAAACTCTACGAAAATTAGCCTCGAAATTATTTCTGAGTAACGATATACTGTACAAGATGAACCACGACATGGTCTAGTACTCAAGAATATTCTGCTACCTCACCTCGACTCACAGGGTAAATGGACATCCAATTACGAAGGTCCATACGTAGTTAAAACAACATTCTCTGGTGGTGGTCTTATCCCCACAACAATGGATGGGGAAGAACTACCGCACCAGGCAAGTTCAGACGTAGTAAAAAATACTATGTATAAAAAGCTCGCCATGATCAAACCTTAAACATGCGACTTAGGAAAAAAGGAGGGTCCCGGTGGATCGAAAATCCTAAAGGGCGATCCAAGCAAAAATTAGGGGCATATAAACAAAAATTATCCCAATAGATTGAAAACCCGAAAGGGCAATCCAGGCAAAAGTTAGGGATTTCATACAAAGAAATAAAGATCAACAAGACTGCGATCTAAGAACCGCGACTACGAACCACAAAGGGAGAGATAGATTTGAATCATTCAACTCAGAAGCAAAGGAGATAAGATCATTAAAAGGATATTGGGGAGCAGTAGCAGCAATTATCATTTTTATTGCCATTTACAGTTTAAAACTTTTTGTAATTACGTCTTCCTAGGAATTACATGTTGTATTCTCGCCTATTCAGAGGCATATCAATAAAACATTTGCTTTCTTTGCATCTTTCAAATTGGATTTTTTATTTTCTCAGACTTGTTTACAAAATACTACGATCATTACTTGTGAATATTGTCTTGAAATCATTTCGGGGAATTAAAAAAATAAAAGCATTTGACAAAACATCGAAAAACTTTTTGGTTAGAAAAACATCAAAAGAAAATCCATGTCTACGTCCAAGCACATGGCTACTCTTACACCTTGTAACACAAAAATCTATACACATGTCTACGCCTATATTTACACTCACGATGCAAACAGACTACGTCCACGTCTGCGCCTATGCTTGCACTCAACAAAACAAAATCTATGCATATCTACTCCTACGTCTACGCGCCCGTACACAAAGTCTACGTCCATATACATGTGAGCGCCTATGACTACACTTGTAACACGAGGTCTACGTTCGCACGCGTCCACGTGCATGTGTACTCGCGCCAAATCTATGCATACGTCTATGCTTACACCTGCGCTTACAACATACAAACCTACATACGTCTACGCTTACACCTGCACATACAAAGGCCAAACATATGCAAATATACATCTACGCCTGCGCTCACAACATACAAATCTACGCATAGGCCATTACCTACGTCTACGTCTACGTCTACGCTCGCGCTCATAATACAAAGTCAATGTTCAAATTTTGCTAACATTGTCCATTGCGTTCAAGTTCAACAATGCTACGACGACACAACATACAACGCCAGGAATTGGTAACTCTAAGCCAATGGTTTAAAGGAGAGAATGCCATAAATGGTCTTCATGACATTTCAAGGCATATGCGCATCTTACACACATTTCACACATACATTTTGCATATCTAAAGCATACATACCCTATACATTTCAATATTCAATACACTCAGGGTTCCATATCAATGCCAAACATCATACATGCCACATACATACACCATTCAATACGCATGCATACACATGTATCACATAGCAAATAGATAAATAATCTCACCCTCGATTCAACTATCTAAGGGTTGACCAACACAATACTTCTCCCATGATTCAACCCGTCACCTCAGTCTTCATGTCGTGACACGTTCAACCCATCACCTAAGCCTCCCCGCAGTGAGGAGTTCCTTACAAGCCCAACACATTGCCTCTAAGCCGCAATGTATTCTCAAAACTCACTACATTTCCTCTAAGCCGCAATGTATTCACAAAACTAATTACATTTCCTCTAAGCCGTAAGGTATTCTCCAAACTTAACACATTGCCTCTAAGCCGCAATGTATTCTCAAAATTGAACACATTTCCTCTAAGCTGCAATGCATTCTCAAAACTCATTACGTTGCCTCTAAGCCGCAATGTATTCTCAAAACCCATCTTATCGCCTCAGACTTCATGCAACAATTTGAAAAACTCAACCCATTGCCTCAGTCTTCATGCAGCAATGTGTTTCTTATTCCGCGACACAGATCATTGCGTTAGACTTCATGCAGCGATGCTCGAAACCAAATTTATCTTATCACATCAGACTTCATGCAGTGATTCACGGACCTAACCCATGGCCTCAGACTTCATGCAACAATGTGTTCCAAACTCAAGACCATCGTCTCAGACTTCATGCAGCAATGTTCGAAACAACAAATTTAGCTTATCACATCAGACTTCACGCAGTGATTTGTGAACCTAACCCATTGCCTCAGACTTCATGCAACAATGTGTTCAAAACTCTAGACCATCATCTCAGACTTCATGCAGGGATGTTCAAAATAATAAATTTAGCTTATTACATCAGACTTCACGCAACAATTTATGAACCAAACTCATTGCCTCAGACTTCATGCAGCAATATGTTTCATTTTATTCCATAAACACCGACCATCGCCTAAGACTTTATGCTGCGATGCTCAAAAGAAAACAAAACTCTAGCCAATCACCTCAGACGTCATACAACGATTCGCAAACATAAGCCATGGCCTCAGTCTTTAAGCATCCATGCATCATCAATCGTTGTTGTGTTCATCCTCCAAATGGGTGAATAATCCAAGACATACAGAATTTCTATTTTAAGATCAAAGACTATCTTCCTCGTTATCAAACCCTGGTAAGCGATATATCATAAACTTTGCCTACTTTCCCAAAAGCTCGTAAGGGTATGCTATATCAGTGTAACCTTATGCTTGTCGAAATTTTTTTGGGAATACTTCAAGTATTCAATAAACTTCCAATCAGAATGCGCAAGACTCGAGTTTTCTCGCGCTATTCGACTGAAAGATAATTGAATACGGGAAGCTGTCGTACGCCAAATTTTTCCTACCTCGATAATTTTATTTTTCGAGATTAAAGTAGAAGAAATGTTTAATTAAGGATGGTACAGCAGTATCTGATGGCCCATCTTTATCCAAATCGACTAGGGGGTATATTTTAATTCAGGAGAGCGGGGTTTTCTAAATTAGAAAGACTCGTGTAACCATGAATGTTCGTGAGGCATGTTGGCCAATGGCCCATGCGATTCAAAAATGGAAAACTATTCAAATAATTATTAAATTCTTAAAATCATACACATTTTAGTGTTAATGTTATTAGTAAGAAGGGAGATTGAAATTGCAACCAGCCAACCCATTAGAATTAGGTCCATTAACATTTTGGTTGTTGTTAGCAAAAAGAAGGTGTGGCTAAGGCCCATTAAGATGACCCATCCAATATTTAGAATAAGAAGAGATACTAATATTAAAAACTATTTATTACTATTATTATGAATAAATAGAGAGTATATATTTTATTAAAGAAAACCAAAACATTTTTAAAATTGTTGTTTTGGGAAAAGGGAATTTAGGCCCAATTGAAAAAAAACACTTGGTTATTAAACATTTCTTAAGAGTTTTATTTGAAAAAAAGATTATTGTTGGATCAAATCTGTTGCAAAGCACAAATAGGCCCAATGCATATCCAAAAAATGTTAAGGCATAAGCTGGACAAAAAGGCCAATTCGTTTATAATACATGGCCCATTAAGAAGGTGTTGTATCAATTGAAAGGAAATTGTGCATTATCATTAACATTTACTGTTTGGATCATAACTTTCTTTTTTTACAACAAAACAATACAAAATAAAATTTAAACACAACTAAATCCTTGCAAAGTCCAAGCCCATAATGTTTACAACTAGGATCTAAATATACAGAATCAAATCTAAAATTAAATCATATACATAATCAAATATTTTTACAAACCCAATCGTGTATTACAGGATCAATTTCAATCTAAAATTACAGCAAATCAAAATCTCAGAATCAAATCAAATATACAAATCTGAGAAATAATATAATACAAGATCAAATCGCTAGGTTACATAATTCAATCAATTACAGAGATCACTAACCTAATCCCTAAATCTAAGGCTAACTGTAAATTCAAAACCCTAATTCTAAGACTCTATATATACAAAGTACAGAGGACAGAAAAAAAGGGGGGGGGGGGATAATACAAAAACAGGGTGAGGAATTGCAGAAGGGGAGGAGATTAAGAACAGAAATGAAGGGACGTTTACAGAGAGAAGAAGAATTTAGTGCCGATTGGGGTTTCAATTTTTGAAACCCTAATCGGTCTCCCTTGCCAACCGTGAGCCACCGCTAGCCACCGTCACAATCCTCATTCCACTGTCACCTGCGAAAAAGAAGAAGAATAGGTGAATCAGACATTTGAAGTTGAAGAACCACAATCACTAAAAAGGGTAAATAAGACACTGCTTGCTTTTTGTTGTTTTTGTATTTGGGGGTTACAATTAAGGGGTTATGGGTTTGGGTTGGTGATTACACCGCCGCATATTAGAAGAGAGAAGGGTTGTAAGGTTTGAGAAGAGGGAGGTGAAGAGTCTGTTTGCAAAGAGAGAGAGGGTAGAACGAAAGAGAAAGGGGTTAGCTGTAACGAAAATGATGGAAATGAGTTAAAACAAAATTTTGTATTCCTTCTGATCCAGTGCACATGCATTCACACTAGCTATCATACTCCCTCACCTTTGTCCATTCGATGCGCATCAGACGGTTGTAAGGCCAAGTCTGCATGATAAGATCGGTACTCCCTCGTGTACACAATCTAACCGGCCTCTCTCTAAATTGCAGTTAGGCCTAGCCCACTACTTTTCACACCATCCTTCCCCTGAATTGCTAAATCACAAAGCAAATCGCACCCCCTATCAAAACTGTGTTGGGCTTAGCCCAGATTTCTAGTAAAACCCCCCTGTTTTACTACACAACTAGAATTACACCCCCTGATTTAATTAAATAATTTTCATTATTATTTTTTATATTATATTTTCTTTATCTATTTTTAAATATTACATTTTTTATTATTATAATTATTTAATTCTTTTTCTTCATGATGATTATTATTATTAATATTAATTTTTATATATTATTATTTATTAGCATATAAATAGATCATTTTATTCAAAACTCATGCATAGTATTTTTTATATGATCTGCATTAAAATATTTTCTAATCATTCATTAATCAAGATTTTCGCAAATAATACGATAAAAAAACACAAACAAATTATCAAACTATTTTTCGCAATAAACTAAACTAATCAACCTGTTTTGCAAAAGGGTTTCAAACTAGTTTTGACTTACTGCACATTCAATCAAAATCTCGACAATCAATACTCCCGACCGAGTGCAAGGTGATTCAAAATATGTTTGCAAAACCCTAAAAAACACCAACCCCATACGAACTACGAATTGGGACTCTGATTCCTCATAAGAGGATACGTAGGCATACGATCAAAACTCGTGGCGAGTCTTTCTAATTAAAACTTAAAATCCTGTTTACCCCAAACCTAAACCTAGAGCCTAGTATCCTTGTGAACAAGGTAGGTGAAAGGTGCCTAACACCTTCCTTTCGTCTAATTGAGTCCGAAACCTAGAATCTCTGTCTGCAAATTAGGGTTTTCTGTTAGATTCCCCTCCCTAGGATAAAAACTAATAGTGGCGACTCTGATTTAAAAACTAGTCGCAACACATCCTCAACTTCAAGAGTTAGCATCAAGAGTGCTTGGAGATTCTCCTTTCACCAAGAAATATGGTCGACTTCTCAACTTGGCTACCTTAAACTTTCAAGAAGAAATGATGTGTGTGCTTTTCCAATTCTTTGATCCTATGCATCATTGTTTCACCTTTCCCGACTGCCAATTGGTGCCTACATTAGAGGAATTCTCTTAATTATTAGGAGTTCCTGTTCTTGATCAAATACCATTCACCGGTTTAGAAGAGACTCCAAAACCTGAAGTTATTGCCAAAGCTTTGCATTTGAAGAGATCTGACATTATGGAAAATTGGGAGACAAGAAGTGGAGTTAAGGGTTTCTTAGCCAAGTTTCTATTGGAGAAGGCTAGTTTATTCTTGGAAGATTTGGATTTTCAAGATTTTGAGGATGTCTTGGCCCTTCTAATCTATGGTTTAGTTCTATTTCCCAATACGGACCAACTCATAGATGTGAATGCCATCAAGGTTTTTCTCTCTCGTAATCCCATACCTACTTTGCTTGGAGACATTCTACATTGTTTCCACACTCGCACCATGAAGAGAAGGGGAAATCTTTTGTGTTGCATTCCATTACTCTCTAGATGGTTTATTTCACACCTACCTCAATCAACATTGAAGAATGAGCAAGGCTTGACATGGTCTCAAAGATTAATGTCACTCACACATTCAGATATCTATTGGTGTGCTCAATCTATGAAGGGCCTTACTATTATTGACTGTTGTGGGGAATTCCCTAATGTCCCTCTACTTGGCATTAGGGGAGGTATCACCTACAATCCTTGTTTGGCTTTGTGATAGTTTAGTTAATCTAGGAGGGATGGCCCTCATGATGCACTTGTCCAAGGAATTTTATTTAACTATGAGAACGATGTCCAAGGTTATCGTTAGAGATTCATACGAGCTTGGGGAATAATTAACAAGGTTTATAGAAAGACGTTGGGGCATAAGAGCTCCATTCCTTTGGAGCCTTATCTCAAGTGGGTGCAGACTCGCGCCCAAAACCTCATGATGCCTTATGAAGTGGGAGATGTTTCGTATACTGTCCTTTATCCTAACATGCCTACTTTTCTTGAAGATCTACAAAGAGCTTGGATTCAACTAAAGGAAGAGCGAGACACCTTAGAAACCCAGTTCTACGCAAGTGAAAAGAAGGTTTTGGAGCTTACGAGATAACTTCATGAAGAGCAATGTTTGAATGCCTACATTGCACTGAAGAGAATGCGCTCGACCTTTTTGTCTTAGGAGTTTATTTTGTATTTATTCCCCCATTGTAACCCCAAGAGGCATGTTTTTAATAAATTTGAACTTATTAATGCAATTAATGTTTGTTCCTTTTATCTAAACAAATTTAAATCTTCTAAGTACTTGAAATCATTTGCATACGCATTTTCATGCATCATAACATAAACACGTTTTCCACACTAGGTTTCCTTATCTTTCTATTGGTTATTTCAGTAAGATGGATATTGAACAAATAGTGAAGGACTTGCAAGCACGAAATTCCCAGTTCCAAGAGACCTTGCTGACCCTAGATAAGGGGCAACAAGAGCTGATGACTATGCTAGTAACCAAGAAGAAAACCAAAAAGAAGGCCTTCTTCAACAAGGGTAAGAGATTCAAAAGTCCGGTTTGTTAGGTACAGATAGTCGAAGTGTCGTCTGAAGAGGACGAAAATCAAGACGAAGAGGCAAGGAGCACCCATACTAGGGGTGCCAATAATCAAGCTTTCGAAGACGAAGATTATTTTGATGAGCAATATCCTCCGGCTGAGGATAAATACAAGCAATTGGAGGATAGACTAAAGGCTGTTGAAATTCAAGCCGTGCCTGGCTTGGATTTTAGTGAGTTAGGCTTAGCACCTGGGGTCGTCATCCCCCATAAGTTCAAAATACCGATCTTTGCCAAGTATGATGAGGTTTCTTGCCCGAAACTTCATCTAAGGTCTGGATCCATTTCTACCGACAAAAATCTCTGGATCAATTTCTTCCAAGAGAGTCTGGCTGGGACTCAACTAGAATGGTTCTATCAATTGAAGGGTTCCCACATCCACACATGGGAAGATCTAGCCACTGCTTTTTATCATCAGTATCAATACAATGCCGATCTGGCACCTACTAGAGTCCAACTTCAAGGTATGAAGATGGGTACCAATGAGGGGCTTAAGTGGTACGCACAAAAATGGAGGGATCTTGCTGGTAGGGTCCAACAACCACTAACTGACAGAGAATTAGTTGATATGTTTATGGGTACATTAACTGGCCCATTTTTCAATCTGTTAACTGGAATTTCTTCGTCTAGTTTCACCGAGTTGATCCTAACTAGTGAAAGGGTCGAAAGTGGCACTGAGAGCGAAAAGTTACCATGACATCTTCTTCCGCATCCAATGCTGTAACAAAGCCTTTCACTGGAAAGAAGGAAACAAATGCTGTGTATGGGGAAAGGGCACATACCAAGAAGGATCGTCGACCTTCTGTTAATGCTGTGTTAATCTCCAACCCTCCATTTTCTCAAAGGCAATCATCCAACAATCAAAGATCCGAAGTTCTTCGGAGACAGTTCATGAGGATAAGCATGTCATTATCCCAAGCCTTACAACACCTGTTGAAGGCCAACTTAGTGACATTGCGCGCTCCACCATCCAATCCAAACATTTTATCACCTACGTACAACCCAAATACCAAATGTGCATATCATTCCAACAACCCTGGGCATAAAACTAATCAATGTTATGCTCTAAAGAATAAAATTAAAGATCTGATAGACAATAAAACAATTGAATTTGATCCACCTGCTACTCCAAATGTGATAACCGCACCAATGTCGAATCATGGAAAAGGTGTTAACGCAATTGATGATACTACTTTCGTCTCTTCCATTGAAGATTTAAAAACCCTATCAACTACTGTGAAGGTTAATTTTCTGAGAGTTGGGGTGTTCCCTATCTATTCTAAAGATTGTGTTTGATGTGATCAACAAGTAAATGGGTGCAAGCGGCTGAAGAAAGGTGTGCAATGTCTGATAAATAGCCGCGAGGTTCTGTTTGAGAAGATTCCTACCATCAAAAGTCTAACCAACAAAGTTGAAGACCTTTCCATAATAACAATCTCCAACAAGCCTCTTAGGATCCCCTCAAAGGGTCCTATTAATATTTCAAATTAACCAACCATTGCTCCTTTAATAATCACTGCCCCCGGGCCGATTCCTTACTCCTCTGATAAAGCGGTTCCATGGAACTATGGTGCCGAGGTTTCTTATCATGGGATGAAGCTGATGTCACTAATATTTCAGGTTCTAGTAAAGTGACAAGAACAGAGAGAATCTTTCCCCCTAATATTTCACCGCCCACTACTACAATAACTCCCGTCTGCATAACCAATGAAAATGTCTAGTGTCAACACTAGAGACAAAGAGAAATAAGGTGAGCCTTCTGGGATAGATGAACCTACAAAGGATACTAACACTGAAGAACCCTCCACTTGAGAGATAGAGGAAATCCTGAAAATCATAAAGAAGAGTGACTTCAAAATAGTCGAGCAGCTGGGGCAAACCCCCTCCAAAATTTCCATGCTGTCATTGTTACTCTGTTCGAACGTTCATGCCCAGGCTCTAATCAAGTTCTTGAAGAAAGCCCATGTTCCCCAAGGAACCACAGCTGACCAGTTTGAGAACTGTGTAGCAAGTTTAAAGGTTGACAATGGATTAGGGTTCTACGATGCTGATTTGACTCCTATGGGAAAAAACCACAACAAAGCCTTGCATATTTCTATTGAATGCAAGGGGATCACCCTGGCCCATGTCCTAATTGATACTGGATCATCTTTAAATGTGTTACCCAAAGGTTCTTTAGACTGGATAGATTATGAAGGACTGGTATTGAAGCCAAGCGACATTGTCATAAGGGCTTTCAATAGGTCTAAGAGAATGGTTCATGGAGAGGTGGATCTCCCAATTAATGTTGACTCACAGATTTTCAACTATACCTTCTATATAATGGACATAAATCCCACCTACTCTTGTTTGCTTGGATGCCCTTGGATCTATGAGGCAGGGGCAGTAACATCCACCCTTCATCAGAAATTAAAATACCCAGTCAAGGGGAAGATCGTTACTGTTTGCAGCGAAGAAGAATTTATGGTGAGCCATCTCAATTCCTTCAAGTATGTGGAAATGGATGGTGAATTTATAGAGACTCCGTGCCAGGCCTTCGAAATTGTTCCTCCTATGGTTTCCGCCACCAAAATCTCCTCCAACATATCAAAAGCTAATGAAGTTATACCAATAATGGTTTCACTTAAGGATGCCTGTGTCGTGGTCGAAGATGAAAATTGTACTATCGGGGACAACTTCCCGACATTCCGTTTAAAGCTTATAAATTTGGGTTGGGTTTCACCATCAAAGCTCAGAAAGAAGTCAGACGTGCTCGCATGGGAAAGCCACCTCTCCGCATCGAAAATCATGAAGTGAACACCGTGGAAGACTCTGATGATGAAAATACTTTTGAAGATTGGGTCTACCCTAATGTCAAAGGAAAGCTCAACAACTAGCATGCAAAAGATTTCACTCCCATCTCCTTCATTGAGGAGTAATTACTGTTTACTATTTTCTGTCAATTCAAGAACTTTTGTCTTTAATCTTAAATTCCAAACATTGACTTTTAATCCATGTGCCTTGCCCAAGGAACTATGGTCCATTTGTTAAGGGTTTTGTTCATGTTCGTTTATCATATGGTCATTTAATATAAACCATTGGACCTTTTGCATTCAAATTTTTATGTTCATTGT
Organism: Vicia faba; assembly: GCA_948472305.1. Taxonomy (NCBI): domain Eukaryota; kingdom Viridiplantae; phylum Streptophyta; class Magnoliopsida; order Fabales; family Fabaceae; genus Vicia; species Vicia faba. Next base: position 229,278,168 of record OX451736.1, on the reverse strand, counting down.
CTTTCTTTTCCTTTATTACATTTTTTCAATAACCATGTATCTTACACACACACACACACACACACACTTGCAGATCTTCATCCATTCTAGATCTCATTGCCAACGACTCCACTATTGCCAGTTATGAATTCTAACATCCAGTTAACCAAGCCAAAGATGAAGGCGAGGAAGATTGTGAAATACCAGGAGAATTAGCCAGACTTCTAATGCAAGAAGAGAAAGCTATTCAACCTCATGAAGAGCCAGTCGAGGTTATCAACTTAGGTACTAAGACAGATAAGAAAGAAGTCAAGATCGATGCCAACCTAGAAGATAATATCAAGAGCAGATTGGTTCAGATGTTACATGACTATGTTGAAGTGTTTTCTTGGTCGTATGAAGATATGCCAGGGTTGGATACCGACATTGTGGTTCATCGTCTGCCAATGAAAGATTGTCCTCCTGTTAAGAAAAAAGTTCGTCGTATGTGGTCAAACATGCCTAAAAAGATAAAGGTTGAGCTAATGAAGCAATTTGATGCAGGTTTTCTGGCTGTCATATCTTATCCTCAATGGGTTGCAAACATGGTCCCCGTGCCAAAGAAAGATGGAAAGGTTCATATGTGTGTAGATTATAGGGATCTGAATTGGGCGAGCCCCAAAGATGATTTCCCTCTACCTCATATTGACGTCTTGGTTGACAACAAGGCTCAACATAAAGTCTTCTCCTTCATGGATGGATTTTCTGGCTACAACCAAATCAAGATGGCTCCCGAAGAAAGGAGAAGACCACTTTTGTTACGCAATGGGGCACCTTTTGCTATAAAGTCACGCCGTTCGAATTAAAGAATGCTGGGAAACATATCAAAGAGCTACGATAGCTTTATTTCATGATATGATTCATCATGAAATAGAAGTCTATGTGGATGATATGATTACAAGGTCGCAAACCAAAGAAGAGCATCTCAATCACCTACATAAGTAATTTGAAAGGTTGAAGAAGTACAAGTTAAGGTTGAACCCTAAAAAGTGCACATTCGGAGTAAGGTCTGGAAAGCTTCTAGGTTTTGTCGTCAGTGGTAAAGGCATCAAAGTTGATCCTACAAAAGTAAAATCCAGTCAAGAAATGCCAGTTTCCCGCTATGAAAAAGAAGTTAGAGGATTCTTGGGTCGTCTTAAATACATTTCCCGCTTCATATCCCACTTAACTGCTACTTGTGAGCCAATCTTCAAACTCTTGAAGAAAGATCAAGTAGTCAGATGGAACAACGATTGTCAAACTGCCTTTGATAAAATCAAGGAATATTTGGAAGAACCTCCTATCCTTATGCCTCCAGTGGAAGGAAGACCATTGATCATGTACTTGACTGTGCTAGAGAATTCTATGGGGTGTGTGTTGGGCCAACATGACGAGTCTGGCCGAAAAGAGCATGCAATCTACTACCTGAGAAATTTTTTTACCGACTGTGAAACCAGATATTCACTGCTCGAGAAGACATGTTGCGCTCTGGCATGGGCTACTCACCGGCTAAGATAGTATATGTTGAATCACACCACTTTATTGATTTCTAAGATGGACCCTATCAAGTATATCTTCGAGAAGCCCGCTCTCTCCGAACGGATAGCTAGACGGAAAATGATTATGACTGAATAAGATATTTAATATACAACACAAAAGGCCATCAAAGGAAGTGTATTGGCAGATCATTTGGCCCATCAAGTTGTTTATGATTATCAATCTATGAATTTTGACTTCCCGGATGAGAATATCATGTTAGCGACTGACTGTGCAAAACCTGGACCGTATGACGGACCTGAACAAGGATCCTGATGGACTATGGTTTTTGATGAAGCTTCTAACGCTCCGGGTAATGGAATTAGTGATGTGATAATTTCTCCTGAAGATTGTCACACTCCTTTCACTGCTAGACTGTGCTTCAATTGTACGAATAACATGGCTGAGTACGAGGCATGCATCTTAGGTTTGAAGGCTGCTATTGACTTAGGGATCAAGCATTTGGATGTTTTCGGAGATTCTGCTCTAGTGATCAGTCAAGTCAAAGGAGAATGGGACACTAAGCATCCTAACCTTATTCCTTACAAGGAGCTTGTGTTAACCCTAATACCATACTTCAAGGAGATCACCTTTGAACATTTTCCTAGAGAAGAAAATCAGTTGGCTGGCGCCTTGGCCACAATGTCTTCCATGTTCAAGGTCAAATGGGACAACGAAAATCCTATGATAACACGAAGCACCCTAATCTCATCCCTTACAAAGAACATGTGTTGACATTGATCCCATATTTTGAGGAAATTACTTCAGAGCATTTTCCATGAAAGGAAAATCAACTAGCATACGCGCTAGCCACTATGTCATCCATGTTCAAAATCAGGTGGGATAATGAGGCTCCTCAGATCACTATTGAGAGGATGGACGAACCAGCTTACTATCACGAGATTGATACTGAAGAAGTAATGGACAAACCTTGGTTCCATGAAATTAAGAGATATCTCGATGCCCAAGAATATCCGGAGGGAGCTTCAGTCAATGATAAGAAGTCCCTGAGAAGGTTTTCTGCTAAATTCTTCCTCAGTAACGGAATCCTCTATAAGCGCAAACACGACTCTACTTTGCTTCGGTGCATAGACAAGAGTGAGGAAGAAAAGATCATGCTTGATTTACACGAAGGTACCTTTGGCACCCATTCTAGTGGGCACGCGATGGCTAGAAAGATCCTACAGGTAGGATACTACTGGTCCACCATGGAAGCATATTGTCATCAGCATTCATGAACTTGTTACAAGTGTCTGATCTATGATGACAAGGTACTTGTGCCTCCAGTTCCTCTAAACGTCCTGACCGCTCCATGGACATTTGCAATGTGGGTCATTGTCATGATTGGAGAGATCAAACCTAAAGCTTGTAATGGACACCGCTTCATCTTGGTTACCATTGATTACTTCAAGAAATGGGTCAAGGCATCTTCATTCGCTTCTGTTACCAAGAACGTTGTGGCCCGATTCATCAAGCAAAATCTTATCTGTCGGCATGGTATTCCAGATAGAATCATTATAGATAATGGTACCAATCACAACAATACTATGATCACCGCACTATACGCGCAATTCAAGATCTAGCACCATAACTCTTATCCTTACCGGCCAAAGATGAATGGCGTTGTAGAATCCGCTAATAAAAACATCAAGAAGATCATACAAAAAATGACAGTGACCTATAAGGACTGGCATGAGATGTTACCATTTTCTCTTCACGGCTACCGTACCACGGCGTGCACATCAACAGGGGCAACTCATTTCTCCTTGGTATACGACATGGAAGCTGTCCTACCAATTGAAGTCCAAATATCTTCTCTGAGAATCATAAACCATGCGGGGTTGAATGAAGATTATTGGATTCAAATTCGATTTGACCAGTTGAACTTGATTGATGAGAAGAGACTTACGGTTATCTTCCATGGCCAGATGTACTAAAAACGTATGATTAAGGCTTTTAACAAGAAGGTCGGACGTCAGGTAAATCAGGTTGATGACTTGGTAATCAAGTGTATCATACTGCCATAGGGTGATCCCAGGGGCAAATGGACTCCTACATACGAAGGACCATTTGTGGTTAAAAACATATTTTTGGTGGGGAAATGATCTTAACCACTATGGACAGCGACGACCTTCCGCACCGTGTAAACGCGAACATAGTTAAAAGATACTACACATGAAAAAAGACACTCTAGGTCGACTAGCCTAGACAAAAATTAGGGATAAAACACAAAAAAATCTGTACACCCGGCAAGCTGAAAACCTAAAAAGGAGGCTTGGGCAAAAAAGGGTATCCCGGTGGACTGAAAACCCGAAAGGGCAGTCCGGGAAAAAGTTAGGGATTTAAAGCGTATGACAATGTCCCGTTGGATCACCTTACAGTCAATCTTCAGTATCTATCGTCAAACTAGAACGATTCTAATCAATCCAATCAACTTCAGACAAAGCAGCAAGTGGATGACACGCTCAAAGATATGAAGGCTATAGAAGAATGGGAACCCCATGGGATTATTTTACATAGCTGTCTTTTCTTGGTATCAATTTTCATTTTTACAATAACATTCTCTTATTAGGATGTTCATCTCTTTGTACAAAAATACGTATTCAAGTTAATACAAAGATATTCCTTTAAAAGTGCAAAACTATCTGTTTTTCTTTTAGTGTTCCTGTTTTGTTTGCAAAAAACGTCCAATGTTTATTTTTGAACATATGCATTTAATTGTAATTACTGTTTATAAATGAACGCATAAAAAAGGAAAACTGGATAGATAGACAATTACTAATGGCTTTAAGAAATAGGATAATATCTATGGTCCATTCCATAAAATCTCCACAGTCACTGCTCTAAAGGTTCCCTACTGAAAGTCCCCCGCTGCTCAGGGATTCCCCAGCAGGGTTTCACAAAGTCCACAAGCAACGCACGACGTTTCACTTCCCCAATAGATTTTACTTCTCTAATGACAGAAACCCATCTATTAATACATGAAGGCTTACACTCCTCAGTCCCAGCAGCAGCCAAGGATTTATTTTCCCCAGACCGACAACACTGCAGCAGAACAAGTAATATGTGCATACATTGCATTCATACATCATAGACACCGACAACACAAATGCATATATCACAATCTCATTTATTTTGAGAAACATAATTACACCATACATTTCGTACATCATGGCATTACATACAACTAACTCTTTACCTTTTCAGAAAAGATCAATCAATAGAAAATTATCATCAAATTTTCAACAAGACAAGGCAATTATTTGTGAACAAATCAACAGTAGATCAATTCCCGAAATAGGACAAGATGACTATCTTCATGACAAACACTTCCTTCAGACCTTTGCTGGTTTAGTTTAAATGGATCAACAATTTATCCTGATTCCTTTCCGGTAGAATCCTTCTTTGGTTCAGATAAAGCGCTCCAAAGATTTATTCTGATTCTTTTTCAGACCTTTGCCAGTTCAGTTTAAATCGATCAACGGTTTATCCTGATTCCTTTCCGATAGACTCCTTCTCTGGTTCAGATAAATCGCTCCAAAAATTTATTCTGATTCTTTTCTAGACCTCTGCTGGTTCAGTTTAAATTGATCAACGGTTTATCCTGATTCCTTTCCGGTAGACTCCTTCTCTGGTTCAGATAAATCGCTTCAAAGATTTATTCTGATTCTTTTCTAGACCTCTGCCAGTCCAGTTTAAATCGATCAATGGTTTATCCCGATTCCTCTCCGGTAGACTCCTTCTCTGGTTCAGATAAATCATTCCAAAGATTTATTCTGATTCTTTTCCAGACCTCTGCTGGTTCAGTTTAAATCGATCAATGGGTTATCCTGATTCCTTTCTGGTAGGCTCCTTCTTTGGTTCAGATAAATCCCTCCAAAGATTTATTCTGGTTCTTTTCCAGACCTTTGCGGTTCAGTTTAAATCTCTCAACGGTTTATCCTGATTCTTTCCCATAGACATTTTCTCTAGTTCAGATAAATCGCTCCAAAGATTTATTTTGATTCTTTTCCAGACCTCTACAGGTTCAGTTTAAATTTATCAATGATTTATCCTGATTTCTCTGGTTCAGATAAATCGCTGCAAAGATTTATTCTGATTCTTTTCCAGACCTCTGCCGGTTCAGTTTAAATCTCTCAATGATTTATCTTGATTCTTTCCCATAGAAATTTTCTCTTGTTCATATAAATCGCTCCAAAGATTTATTCTAATTCTTTTCCAGACCTCTGCAGGTTCAGTTTAAATCTCTCAACAGTTTATCCCGATTCTCTCCCGCAGACATTTTCTCTTGTTCAGATAAATCGCTCAAAATATTATTCTGATTCTTTTATAGACCTCTGTTATTTCAATTTAAATCTCTCAATGGTTTATCCCGATTCTTTCCCGTAGACATTTTCTCTCGTTTAGATAAATCGCTCCAAGATTTATTCTGATTCTTTCCAATAAAAGAACATTCAAGACCTCTGCAGGTTCAGTTTAAATCTCTCAACCGTTTATCCTGATGCCTTCCCAGTAGACGCTTTCCCTGGTTCAGATAAATCGCTCCAAATATTTATCTTGATTCTTTCCAATTAAAGATTATTCAAGACTTCTACTAGGTTCAGTTTTAAATCGACCAAAGGTTATTATGATTCTTGTCCTAGTTAAAGTCAAGCTTAAACTTAGTCTAATTTCTGTAGACAATCACCTGTGGATGGCACCTATAAACCCATCTTCGCCAATTCTCCATCATTTCCCCAAATGGAATATTTAATCCCATTCCTTACAACTCAACCTCAAAATCAGCAGAGTACAAATTTCTGGACACTCTAGTGTTCAATCATCTTCCACCTTCAAGTCACGAATGGCAGATTTGCCAATCTAGCTCTTCAGGTTTAAGAATATTGAACAGGGGCAGCTGTTGTACCCCAAATTTTGCCCTCTCATTTCTCAAGGGATCATCCTGGATGCTCAGGTTTGCTTCTGTCAAGTTTCAAGTCTCAGATTACAATTTTCCAAGAAAATCATTCACAAGAGCAAAGTGGTCAAAAGTACACTAAAAAGTCAAACTTTGACTTTTTGATCAAAATCAAGTTTAAACAATCATATTTCATCAGGACATGAAATTGGTTCATCAAGAAATCAAAAACCAAAAATTACTTTGAAAAGTCAAATTTCTAAACACTTAGAAAATTTTTGAAGTGTTAAGAAAATATGATAATTTCAAAACTTCTGGGCCAGTTTTCACACAAGTACAATCAGAATTTGAAAAAATGATTCAGAACACGACCTTTCGATCAGAATAGGACTCTTCGATCAGAACATATAGAAGCTCTACTCTTCGATCAGAACATGACCCTTCAAATCTCATTCTTCAACATATGGAAGCGGTATTCTTCGAACAGAACATGACCCTTCAAATCTCATTCTTCAGCATATGGAGACTATGTTCTACTCTTCGATCAGAACATCACCCTTCGAATCTCACTATGGTCTTTCCACTCTTTGATCAGAACATCACGAAGCCCCAAAACCTTGTTTTGAACAGTCTGTTGTACTACTATGACACAGTCCTGCATCCAGCTGCCACAACACTCCAAATTGCTGCTGATCCAGTCCACACCTGCATTTTCTCAAACTCCATATTTTCACAAAATTAACACGTAATATCTGTATTTAAAAAGCAATGAAACAGTATGCCAAAACGGTTCAAATCCCATTTGTTTTCCCCCCTCAAAACCACATCAAACTCATCTATAAATAAATTGTTCCACCACACGTCTAAGGGGCTGGCTTTTGGGTGGAGAAAGTTATTGAATACAAAAAGAGAGAAAAGAGAACATTCAAACACTCTTAAACCCAGAATTCTCAAAACAATACCCTTGTTCTTCCCTTAGAATCAAAGAACATAACATTTCCGTTTCGTTTCTTGCTAACCCCAGAACATTCGAAGGTAGCAGCTTAAGTCCCAAACACACGCTTCAGATTCAAGGTAAGTCATCCCGACTTTGAACTTTTCATTCAGAACATCATTAAAAATGTAGATATCATAGTGTTGAGACTGTATATATCATTGCCCAAGTAGAAAAATTGTGGATCAGAACTTCTTGAAGAAAACTAGGCTCAGAATTAGGAATAGAACTTCTATAAACTGTCGAGCTTTTATTTTTATATTTTGTTGTTGTTGAGAAATGAACGAGTTGCAGATGCTCTGGCTAATGCAAGGAAGGAGGTGAAGTGTAACACATAACTTCTAGGCTGTTTTTTCTCACTGTTGTAACACAACACACATAACTTCTAGGTTTTGTCTCACTATTGTAACACAACACATAGAACTTCTAGGTTTTTTCTCAATGTTGTAACACAACACACAGAACTTCTAAGTTTTTCTAACTGTTGTAACACAACACATAGAACTTCTAGGTTTTTTCTCACTGTTGTAACACAACACACAAAACTTCTAGGTTTTTCTCACTGTTGTAACATAAAACACATAACTTCTAGGTTTTTTCTCATTGTTGTAACACATCACACAAAACTTCTAGGTCTTTCTCACTATTGTAACTCAACACACAAAAATTATAGGTCTTTCTCACTGTTGTAACATAGCACACAAAACTTCTAGGTTTTCCTCACTGTTTTAACACCTAGAACTTCAGCGCACAACAACCCAGAACTTCTGGTTTCCTCTAATGTTTCTTTCTGAACTCCAGCATGTCTAGCATCAGAACTTCTGATCTCTCTCATTTTTATTTTCAGCAACGTGTTGACCCTGTTTTCGTTATTTTTTCCTTTTCTTTCTTATTATTATTATTTTAAGAATTAATACTATTTTTATTAATATAAAAAATACATAAAAAATATTTTCTTTTTATTAACTAATTCTTTTTCTTTTAATTTATTAAGACAAAAAACCATTTTCAAAACAAATCCTTTCCTTTTCTTGTATTGTATAATTCAATATGGTTGTAATAGATTATTAGGATTTAAATTCTTGCAATCCCTATTTATAAATATGTATCCCCATCCATGAAATGATGTAATAGCTTAGGATTTATTTTCTGTATTTTCATTGCTTTCATACATTGTTAGTAATTAGGGTGTATGCCAAGGTAAAGTCCATGAGTAGATAATCTTTAAATGCAAGACAAAATGCATGAAATCAAACACACTTGCACACTAGCACCTCTAGGGTAATCTCACTTTGTTGCCTTTAAGAAAATAGTCATGTCCCTCGAATATGGGCGTTTTATCAAAGACCCTCGATAAAAGATCGTAGCCCTTCGATGACCCTCAATGTTGTCTTCGGTAAACGATTTAGTCCCTAAACGACATTGCTAAAATGTCCCATAGGTTGCCTTCAATGACTATACAAACGTCCCACGCCCGTCCCTTCACGTCCAATGATGGGGCTTCTTATCAAATCAATGGTAAGATAGCAACATATAAAGGAGAAGGAAAAGAACATTTAAGACCTTTTGAGTAGGTAGGATGCTCCTAGTTGCTCGCTTGCTCACAACAAAAACATTTTATACACCCACAATTTCACTTTGAAACATTTTTAAAGACAAAACACTTTGTACGTGTTCTTATAGAGACGAGAACCATTACAAAGACACTCCTTTTCAAAATACTTTCAAAACCCACATCACCAACACACTTTAAAACAAAAAAGCAAGTGATTTATCAAGCAACTAAGAGCTCGTAGATAACTACGGATGAAAAGGGTGCTAATACCTTCCCTTTTCATAACCTATCCCCTGAACTCAAGAAAATATCTTGAAATGTCTTTCCTGTTCTTTTCAAACCTTTCCTTATTGGATAAAAGAAAAGTCAGTGGCGACTCTTGCTATCCGCAATATTTGCGATCAAACGCAAAACACCCAAATCAGTTCTCCCACCGCGTTACAGTGGCGACTCTTGCTAACCATGACATTTGCGATAAAATGCTAAAAAGTCAGTTCTCCCACCGTATTACAGAATTGGCGAATCTGTTGAGGACATAATTAAAAGAGGGGTTACCTTAAGAGTTTAGATCACTTTACTTGCTTAAATTGTGTGCTTTGTCTGCTTTAACTTTAAGAGCTTGCTTGGGTTTATTTCTTATATGTTCCTACAACCGTATCTAGGGATGCCTTAGGTAAGTAGCAATAGATCATGAAAATTGTATGGCGTAGACCGATATGGTTTAAGTGATGGCTACGGTTAGTGCGACACTTTAGTTTGTACTAATGTTCCTTGAGTTAGTCAAGGATAACATTAGGCTTCCGCGTGGTGTCATTAGCACTAACTAACTTTTAGAACCTTAATTAACCCATCTTGGCCATTAGAAGGTAGTGAGATAGCCGACTTTGGTGCAATATAAGGTTGGTTTATACTCGATACTACACTCATTGAGATTCAAATCTCAGGATGTTTTGGCGGCAAGCCAGTTGGCGTGCTAAAATAAAACCTGTGAGAAAGATCGGTGATATGAGATTCCTAGAACTGGTTACTATTTTAAGGACAGGTTGAGATAACTTAACTTCAATAGAGAAGGGTACTCACCTATGGACCTCATGCAAGCCTTTAAACCTAAGTATCTTGTGTGATTTATTTGTGTCTGCTACTTTTTTAAACATGAACATAGCATCATGACGCCATGAAATCATAACATTTTCACTAACCCTTTAAACGACCTAGGGATTTATCTTCGTCTTTTATTGCAGGTCATGGGTTCTGCTCGCAGAAATACTATCTGAATCAACTTTGTAAGGGTACATTCCAAGCTTAAGGAGTTAGTCTCAAAGGTTCCTGAAAACTCTTAATTCACCAAAAGGCATGGCTATCTACTCAGATTGGTTACCCCTGGTTTCGAAGAAGACATGATAAGTGTTCTGTTCCTGTTATTTGATCCTAAGCATCACTGTTTTACCTTCCCAGATTATCAGTTGGTTCCCACAATGGAAGAGTTCTCTAAGCTACTTAGAGTGCCTATTCTTGATCAGACACCCTTCACTGGTCTAGAGAAAGTTCCAAAATCTGAAGATATTTCAGTAGCCTTACATCTGAAGTGGTCAGACATTGTATCTAATTTGGAAACAAAAAGTGGAGTTAAAGGTCTTCCTGCTAAATTTCTAATAGAGAAGGCTCAGTTGTTTCTAGATGCCAAGAGTTTTCAGGCTTTTGAAGATATTTTGGCTTTACTGATCTATGGTCTGGTATTATTCCCTAATTCGGACCAACTCATAGATGTGAACTCCATCAAAATATTTCTTACTCATAATCATGTGCCTACTTTGCTTGGAGATATTCTGCATTCTCTTCACAGTCGTACTATGAGGAAGCGAGGGACTCTTATGTGTTGCATACATTTACTTTCCAGGTGGTTTATTTCGCACCTTCCCCGATCAGTGATGAAGAATGAACCAGGTTTGAGGTGGTGTCAAAGGTTGATGTCACTTGCTTATTCAGATATCTATTGGTGTTCCTAATCTCAAGAGGACATCACTATTATTAACCGCTGTGGGGAATTCTCTAATGTGTCGCTCCTTGGCATAAGGGAAGGTATGAATTACAACCCTTCTCTAGTTCTACGTCAATCTGGTTATGATCGAAGAGACGATTCTCATGATATGCTCATCTAGGGTATTATATTCGACTACGAGAATGATCTTCAAGGTTATCGTCAAAGTTTTATCCATGCTTGGGGCATGATCAATAAGATTGATAACAAGACTTTGGGGCATAATAACTCCATCCCTTTGAACCCCTACCTCAGATGGGTGCGGTCTCGTGCACAAAATCTTATAATGCCATATCCTACTGTCTTACCAGTAATTGTGGAGCCTATTGTTAAAGGAGATGTTCCTCATACCATTATTCATCCTGATATTCCTACTGACTTTGAAGAACTATAGAAGTCCTAGATTCAACTCAAGGAAGAAAGGGATACCTTTGAGACTCAGTTCTATGCTAGTGAGAAGAAAGTATTGGAGCTGACGAAACGACTCCACGAAGATCAGAGCCTTAATGTATATGTCAACATAAATAGGAAGCATCCATGGGAGACTTAATGCCTTAGGCCTTAGGAGTTTCATAATTTAACTATCTTGTTTTCATTGCAAGCCTAAAAGGCAGTTATAATTTGAAGTTACTACTAAGTTTCTTTGTTTCCTTTTTTATTAACAAATTTAAATCCCACGAGGTCCTTGAAAATATTGCATATGCATATACACTTACATACCATATCATTGCATAAAAGGTATTCTCAAGACATGTTTCTCATCTTCTTGCTGTTTATTTCAACAGAAAATGGCTCTCAAACAGACAGTCAAAGATCTCCAAGCTCAGAATGCCCAGTTCCAATAGATGTTCCTAAACTTAGCCAAGGGACAGGAAGAACTGAAGGCACTCATCACGAAAGAGAAGAAGAAAAAGACAAAGAAACCATCCGGAATCCTTAACATGGGAAGAAGGTCCATGGGTCCAGTTAAGCGAGTTCACGATCCTAATACTCCATTAGACGAAGACGACGAACGAGATAATGATGATAAGAGTGGTGAAACTAAAAAAAGCAACCATGGTCTTGTTAAATACTCTGATGAAGAGGAAGAAGATTACTTGAGTGAACAATATCCTGCTGCTGATGAAAAATATAAGCAGCTAGAAGATTGTCTAAATGCTATGGAGAAACAGAAAGTGTCTGGGTTGGATTTTGAGGATTTGGGTTTAGTCTCAGAAGTTGTCATTCCTCATAAGTCAAAGTCCCCAATTTTGCAAAGTATGACGGTGTTTCTTTCCTAAAGCTTCATTTAAGGTCATATGCCTAGAAGATTCAACCACACACTGCTGATTAAAAGTTATGGGTGCATTTCTTTTAAGAGAGCCTGTCTGGAACATAGTTGGAAAGGTTATATCAACTAGAAGGGACCAATGTTCATACCTGGGAAGAATTGGCTGCTGCTTTCTATAACCAATACCAGTATAATGCTGATCTTGCACCAACCCATATACAACTACAAAGTATGACTATTGGCTCTAACGAAGGCTTTAAAGAGTATGCCAAGAAATTGAGAGATCTAGTAGGAAGAGTTCAGCCTCCTTTCTCTCATAAGGAATTGGTTGACATGTTTATGAGAATTTGACAGATCCTTTCATCAATCATCTGGAAGCTCTTCATCCGGGTTCACTGAGTTGACATTAACAGGGGGACATGTTAAAGGTGGAATCAGAAGCGGAAAAATTCAGGTGGCTGCATCTTCAAGTACTATGAATAAGTCATTCAAAGGGAAGAAAGAATCTAATGTTTTTTATGGCTAGAAAGGTCGTAGTAAAGGTGACCGCCATATATTTGTGGGGGAAATAATGATTTCCAATCCCGCACCAACACAACATCAACAACAAGGCAATTAGCGTAGGCTGGATGCACCCAAGAGACAATTCACCAAAATCAATATGTCGTTGTCTCAAGCATTGCAACACCTGTTGAAGGAAGATTTGATTACATTGAGAGATCCTCCTCAGAATCCCAACACTTCATCTCCCCGATACAATCCCAATGTAAGATGCGCCTATCACTCCAATAGTCCCGGACATGACACTAACAACTGTTAGGCGTTGAAAAATAAGATTCAAGATATGATTGACTCTAAGGAGATTCAATTTGACCCTCCTGAGACTCCTAATGTGATCACTGCACCTATGCCTAATAATGACAAGGTTGTTAATGCTATTAATGTTGTGGAAGATCCTGATAGCGACAATGACCTGGACAACTGGATCTTCCCGACTGCTGACAAAAGGCTCACCAACAAGACAGCTGAAGACTTTGTACCAATCTCCTTTAGTCAGTAGTAAATTCTATTTTTTATTTTCTTTAATTCAAGTTTTTTTAGTTACGTAATTTAAACAATAAACTTTAAGCCTTGTGCCTTACCCGGGGTACGATGGTCCATTTGTCAGGGTTGTCATTATTCATCATCATATTTTCATTTAATAAATCATTGGACGTTTGCATTAAAATTTTGCACTCTTTGTCTTTATTTTACTTTATTTCTTTTAAAATAGCTATGTGTTCTTATACACACCCACATAACAAATTGAAGACTCACATCCACTCTGGATCGCATTGATAACGATTCTGCTATTGCCAATTATGACTTTGAAAATCTAATCTACCAAGCCGAGGACGAAGGTGAGGAAGATTCTGAAGTTCCTGGAGAACTTTATAGACTATTAGAGCAAGAAGAAAGAGCTATACAACCGCATGAAGAGTCAGTCAAGGTTGTGAACTTGAGTACTGAAGAAGATAAAAAAGGAATCAAGATAGGTGCCTACCTGGAAGACAGTGTTATAGAGAGGTTAATCCAGATGTTGCGTGACTATATTGAGATTTTTGCTTGGTCGTACGAAGACATGTTAGGGCTTGATACTGACATTGTGGTTCACCATCTACCGAGGAAGGAAGGCTGTCCTCCTATAGAGCAGAAGGTTCATCGTATGCGTTTCGAGATGTCTGAAAAGATCAAGGCTAAGGTTATGAAACAGTTCAATGCATGTTTCTTAGATGTCACGTCCTATCCTCAGTGGGTTGAAAATGTGGTGCCAGTACCTAAGAAAGATGGTAAGGTGTGTATGTGTATAGACTACAAAGATCTAAATAGGGCAAGACCCAAAGATGACTTTCCGCTTCCACACATTGATGTTCTGGTTGACAACACCGCTAAACAAAAAGTATTTTCCTTCATGGATGGTTTCTCTGGTTATAATAAAATCAAGATGGCACCTGAAGACATGGAGAAGACTACTTTTGTCACACAGTGGGGCACTTTCTGTTACAAAGTGATGCCTTTCGATTTGAAGAACGCCAGCACAACATATCAACATGCTATGGTAGCTTTGTTCCATGATATGATCCATCACAAGATAGAGGTTTACATTGATGACATGATAGCCATGTCTCAGACTGAAAAAGAACACCTTGACCACATGCACAAGCTGTTTGAGAGATTGTAGAAATATAATCTGAGGTTGAATCCAAACAAGTGCATCTTTGGGGTAAGATCCGGTAAACTCCTAGGTTTTGTCGTCAGTGGTAAAGGTATTGAAGTTGATCCCACCAAGGTTAAAAGTTATTCAGGAAATGTCAGCTCCTCTTATTGAGAAGGAAGTCAAGGTTTCTTGGGACAATTGAACTACATTTCCATATTTATTTCCCATTTGACCGCTACTTTGTGAGCCGACCTTCAAGTTACTAAAGAAAGATCAAGTAGTGAAGTGGAACAATGATTGTCAGATAGCCTTCGACAAAATCAAAGAATATCTTCAGGAACCTCCAATTCTGATTCCACCGGTTGATGGAAGACCTCTGATCATGTACCTAATTGTGTTAGAGAACTCAATGGGGTGTGTATTGAGGCAACATGACGAGTCTGGTCGAAAAGAGCAAGCAATATACTACCTTAGCAAAAAGTTCACCGACTGCGAAACAAGATACTCACTGCTCAAGAAAACTTGTTGCACTTTGGAATGGGCTGCTCACCGACTAATACAGTATATGTTGACTCATATTACTTTGTTGATCTCTAAGATGGATCCAATAAAATACATATTTGAGAAGCCTTCTCTCTCCAGAAGAATATCAAGATGGCAAATGGTCTTGACATAATACGATATTCAATACACCACTCAGAAAGCAATCAAAATAAGTGTACTAGCGGGTCATTTGGCTCATCAAGTTGTAGATGACTATCATTCTATGAATTTTGAGTTTCAAAGATGAGAATATCATGATAGTTACTAATTATGAAGAACCTGGGCCATATGAAGGACCTGAACCAGGATCCCAATGGACTATAGTTTTTGATGGAGCTTCCAGCGCACTTAGTAATGGGATTGGTGTTGTGATTGTATCTCCCAAGGGTTGCCATACGCCCTTCACTGCCAGATTATGTTTTGACTGTACCAATAACATGGCAGAATACGTAGCGTGCATCATGGGTATCAAAGATGCCATCAATATGAGAATTATATTTTTAAGTGTATATGGGGACTCATCTCTAGTAATCAGTCAGATTAAGGGAGAATGAGATATGAAGCATCCAAATCTCATCCCTTATCGAGAGCATGTGTTGACATTAATTCCATACTTCAAAGAAATCACTTTTGAACATATTCCATGAGAAGAGAATCAATTGGCAGACACATTGGCTACCATGTCATCTATGTTCAGAGTTAGATGGGACACTAAAGCTCCTCCAGTTACTTTTGAGAAACTAGATGAATCAGCACATTACTATTAAGTTGATACTGATGAAGTAGAAGAAAATCCTTGGTTCCACGAAGTAAAAAGAAACCTTGAGACTCAATATTATCCTAAAGGTGCATCTATTAATGATAAGAAAGTTCTACGGAGGTTCTCTACCAAGTTCTTTTTGAGTAACAGAATCTTATATAAGCACAATCACGATTTGACTTTGCTTCATTATGTAGACAAGAAGGAAGCTGAGAAGACTACGGAAGATATGCACGAATGAGTCTTTGGTACTCACTCCAGTGGGCATACGATGGATAAGAAAATTATGAGAGCGGGTTATTATTGGTCTACCATGGAAACCAACTGCCATCATCATTCCAGAACTTGCCACAAGTGCCGGATTTATGATGACAAAGTACATGTGCCTCCGGTTACTTTGAATGTCTTGAATTCTCCTTGGCCGTTTGCGATGTGGGGAATTGATTTGATTGGTGAGATTAAGCCCACCGCTTCTAATGGACATTGTTCCATCCTGGTCGCTATTGATTATTTCACGAATTGGGTTAAAGTATCCTCATTTTCTTCCATTACCAAGAATATTGTGGCCCGGTTCATTAAGCATAACCTTATCTGTCAGTATGGCATACCTGGAAGAATCATCACTGATAATGGTACCAATCTTAACAATACTATGATCATGGAAATTTGCACGCAATTCAAGATTAAACACCACAATTCTTCTCCGTATTTACCAAAGATGAATGGCGCGGTGAAATCCGCCAACAAGAATATCAAGAATATTTTGAAGAAGATGACGGTGACATACAAAGACTGGCATGAGATGCTACCATTTTCTCTTCATGGTTACCGCACTTCAATACATACATCAACCGCGGCAACCCTGTTTTCTCTAGTCTACAATATGGAGGTTGTCTTACCTATTGTAGTCCAGATTCCTTTCCTAAGGATTATGAAAGACGCAGGGTTAGATGAAGACGAGTGGATTCAGACTAGGCTTGACCAGATAAATTTGATTGATGAGAAAAGGCTTGTTGATCTTTGTCATGGTTAGATGTATCAGAAGCGCATGATCAAGGCCTTTAATAAGAAAGTCAGACATCAGGTGTATCAAGCTGGTGATTTGGTAATAAAGCGTATCATCCTACCACAAGGTGATCCCAAGGGCAAATGGACTCCCACGTACAAAGGGCCATTTATGATCAAGAAGATATTTTCTGGCGGTGCTATGATACTTACCACCATCGGCGGTGAAGATTTTCGACACACTGTGAACACAAGCATAGTCAAAAAATACTACGCATAAAAGAGACCCGCTAGGTTGACAGGCCTAGGCAAAAATAAGGGCATCATGGAGAACCAAAAGGGTTCGGGAAAAAATTAGGGATATATATATATATATATATATATATATATATATATATATATATATATATATATATATATATATATATATATATATATATATATATATATATATATATAAAGATTGTACACCCGGCGAGTAGAAAACCTGAAAAGGCGGCATGGGCAAAAAAGGGTATTCCGGTGGACAGAAAACCCGAAAGGGCGGTCCAAGAAAAAGTTAGGGATTAAAGCGTATGACTATGCCCCGTTGGATCATTTACTTACAACAAGCTTTGTTATCAACGTCAAGATCAAACAGTACAGATCAATCCGGTCATCTTCTTTAGACAGTAAATGATGAGATGCTTGAAGACATAGAGGCAATAATAGAGTTGAAACTCGATGGTATCATTTCCACATAGCTGTTATTCTTGTTTATCACTTTGTATTTTTTCAATTTCATAACTTCATCTTACTAGGATTTTTATCTCCTTGTATAAAAATGTTTGTTCATAGGAAAACTTTCAAAATCAATACAACTCAGTCTATTTCAAAAGTCAAAACTATTTGTTTTTACTTCCTCTATTTTGTTTGCAAATACGTCCAATGGTTACTTTGAATGAACATATGCATTTGAATATGATCACCATTTACAAATATTTGCATAAAAAACAGGATTAACATTTATCGAAGACTCTATGAGTTGGGGTAATGTTTAAGTCATTCAGAAATCCCCACAGAGCAATCTCCATGAAACTATCTACAGAGCTATCTTCGCAAGCTCATCCCCAAAAGAGATATATCCCCCAACAAGTCTAATATGCCCTCAGGTAGAAATTGGGGCATCTTCCAGCAGTTCACCTCCATATCCCTAATGGATAACTTGACCTGATTATCATCCCCAATAAGTCCCCTAGAGGATAAGGAAGTTTGATAATTTCCCCAGCATACAATGGAGACTTCCTCAATGCAGCCTATAAAATTCTAATCCTCATCAGAGTTTATTTCCTCGACACAGTTTACAGGATATTAATTCCCCAACAGAGTTTATTACTCCAACAACATAAATCCCTAACAAAAATCTCTTCTCCAGCAGGGTTAATCAAAGTTGCTATATCCAGAAGAGTTGCTACGGTATCTGAAACCTGGACAGATAGCACACCAGAGGATACCTATCTCTTGTATCCCCATTCAGGGTACGTAAGAATCAAATCCCTCAAAAAAAAGAATGACGAATGACCGACTCTCCTTGAATTCCTCTATGCTCAAGCAGAAGTCGAAAATACCCAGCAGAGCATCCTCAAACAGAAAGCAGGAATCCCCAACAAAATTATTCCCAGTAGAAATTGAAGAATCACTTTCTTCATCCCATCAATAGTCCGAGATTTATTTCCCCACTAGACATTGTTACAAGGAGCTACCGATACGCTTCAACGACATATTGCATCCATATATCATTTCATAATACATAATAGCATATATATATATATATATATATATATATATATATATATATATATATATATATATATATATATATATATATATATATATATATATATATATATATATTGAAACACATATAACATTCTCATTTATTTTGAAAGCATCATTATGCAATGCATCATGATATTACATAAAGCTAATTTTATCTTTTCAGGTAAAGTTCACAAACATACGAATATCATCAGTAATTTTCAAACAGGTGAGAGATTAATTCCCGAAATAGGATAGGGCAACTATCTATATGGCCAGGCGGTATGAATTCTGAAAACAGGACAGGTTTACCAACCAAAAATTAAGTCGCAGATTAATTCTAGAAACAGGATGAGGCAACTATCTATATGACCAGGCGGTATGAATTCTCGAAATAGAACGAGTTTACCAACAAAAAAATAGGTCACAAATTAATTCCTAAAACAGGAGGGGGCAACTATCTATATGACCAGGCAGTATGTATTCCTGAAACAAGACAAGTTTACCAACAAAAAACAGGTAACATATTAATTCCCGAAACAAAATGTGGCAACTATCTATATGACCAGGCGATATGAATTCCCGAAACAGGACGGGTTTACCAATGAAAAACAGTTTGTAGATCAATTCCCGAAACATGACGGGGAAACTATCTGAATGACCAAATGATTTCCTTCAGAGACTGTATTCTGACAAGCTTTTCTTCATAGATTTTCTGAAAAGCATCCTTCGGATACAGTCAGGTGTAAACTCATTCTGATACTCCTAGCAACAGTTATTTTGGATTGCATTTGTAAGCCCATCTCCAACGACACTTTATCACCTCTCCGAATAGCATCTTTAAGACCATTCAAGCAATATAATCAACCAACAGTGTCACTTTGTGCACATGTGAGGGCAAATTTTTGGGCACTTAAGTGTTCAATCCTCTTCGACCTTCATACCCCGAATGGCGAGCATGCCAATCTAACTCTTCAGGTTTAAGAAGATTGAACAGGCGCAGCTGTTGTACCCCAAAATTTTCCCTCCCATTTTTCAAGACATATTGATTCAAGATACCTCCTCATGCTCCTAAGGGTCTCAAACACTCAAGATTATTCAAGAATTGGTTAGATGAACCCTCATCCTAAGCAGTGGCCTACAATTAGGGTTTTGGTTTTCTCAAAGAAATTGAGCTTCTAATGCCTCAAGTGAATTACATGTTTCCTCATATGCTTCATTGAATCCTCATGTCAAGTTTCAAGCATTGCTTCACAAGTTTGCTCAGATGATTGAAAATCAACTGTATTGGATAAAAAGTCAATTATGGTCAACATACAGTAAAAACTCAAGATTTTTGGTCAACATCAAGATTTTGAAGTCACATTCATCATTTGGTCAAGCTTTGATCATGATTTATCAAGAAAACTTAAGGTTCATCAAATGTCAAAAATTACTAATTAAGGTTTTCTTAAGGAGAAGTCAACTAAACTTTGACCAAGCATAACTTTCACATGCTTCATTAGAAATTTCTCAACCAAAGCCCATTTTGAAGGAAATTCAATTATCTACAACTTTTTTTGTCTCTAAGCTCACAATAAAAAATGCTTCATTTGAGAGATATGGATCAAAACATTACATGTCATTTTAAAAGTCAACAAGAAGACTTTTTTGTCAAGGCAATTTACATCAAGTTACAGACTTCAAATGAAAAAATTACCAACATGAAAGTTGTAGGAAACAACTTGAGGTTTCCAAAAAGTCAAGGATCACCTTCACATGACAAAAATTGGGAGAGTTATGGTTGGCACAAGTTGGAAAATATTTGAGAAATGCATGAAACCTCCATTGAGCAATTTTGAATTTTTGGACTAATGGGCCTAACTTTTGAGGATCAAACTTGTTTATGACATGATAGAAGACCTCTAAGTCCATTGGTACATGGTCATTTTTTTTATCCTATTTATTTAAATTTTTATTTAATTTTTGTAAAATAATTAAATTAAAAATAAAAAATAGTTGGATTAATGTTGGACTATGATCATTTGGACATATTCTAGAAGGCCCAAGACCACATAAAAGCTTGCCAAAACCGTGAGAGACATGTTTGAGACAAGGATATTCAAAAATGGCAAGTTAGAAAACATGTTTCATTGATATTTGGTAACACCATGATCACTTTATTCTTTCCATCTTTGGTGACTTAAATCTCGTCTTCTATAAATACTCAAGCCCTCACACTACAATAACACAAAAATTTTGCCTCAAGAAAAGTCTTAAAAATCACAAATTTTTAAAGAAAGTGCACCATTGAATCTCAAGTTTTAGTTTGATTCAATCCAAACCAACACCTCAAATCACTTCCAGAACATCTCCAAGGTAAGAATAAGTAACTTTCCATGACTATTTGTACCTAAAACTTGTATACATTCCATGTCCGGTTTGCATTATTTTTGATTATTTGTATTACAAATTATATGCATTGTTAACTGATTCTAACAATCCAGACCGCTTTGCAGATTATTTAGAACATGTTTGAAGCCTTATATGCAAGTTTTAACACGAGGAATATGAGATGTCATTGTTAGGGCATAAAATTCTTTTTGTTTCATGGTGCAGTGGTAGTGTTCTTGCTTGGTAAAGGAGAGGGCGTGGGTTCGAGCCTAGACGCTTGCAACCATATTTTATATGTTTTCTAATCGTTTCCACTTTCTATTATTTTTACTTATTTTCTTATTTAATTTTCTACTAATCGTTTTAATCCATAAAAAAAATAGTCTTCGGGTTTTTATTAGTTAATCTAATTTTGGACATATTTTTAATTCAATTTTATCAGACTTAGTTTTTTTAATTAATTAACCTTTGTAATTAATTTAGAATTAGATAACTAATTATTTTCTAAATGCTTAAAATTAACCAAAAAAATACAAAAAAATTAACTTATAATATTTAGACATTTAAGTTTGTAAAAAATAATTTCTTAACACTTATTTTCCATTTTGTTTATTATTTCTTTAATTTTATTATTTAGACGATTGTATAGGTTCCGCGTCGAATTTGTAATAATAAGATTTTAATTTTAGCAAGGTTTTAATTATTATGTAACTCTCCCGAGGCCATGTAATATTTTTAGGTTTTATCTTCCGCACTTTACTTTTCTGCACTTATAATTTATGCCTTGTATGTATATAATTGTGTAGAAATAGGCTCTTATGGCAAGATAAAATTAATCGGTAGATAACCTTAAACAATTCCAAGATAACATAACTATAATTGAATCACTTTGCATACATACACCTCTAGGGTAATTCCCTTTGTTGCCTTTGGAAAACTTGGTCATGTCTCTCGAAAGTAAGGGTAGTTTAGCAAAGACCCTCAGTTAAATCATCATAGTCTCTTCAAATAAAGATCATGGTCCCACGATGTCCCTCTAGTTACCTATCAAAAATGATCTAGCCCCTTGTTGCCTACGAATAATATGATGACAGTCTCTTCAAATTGCTAAAGTATCCTTACAAGTTTCTTTCTATGACCATTCGACGACACTTTGTATGTCCCTTCACATCTAATAGATAGGGCTACCAACCAACTAATGGTACAAATAAAAGTATCTCTAAAGGAGAAAGAAAAGAATAAGAATAACCTTGAGTGGGTAAGAACTTTTAATCACTTTCTCACAACTCTTTTCTAAAACATAAACATTCCTACACACCACCCTTTCAAACAAATATTCTCAAACACTTTGTACGTGTTCTTGAGGACTGATACAAGAATCATTACAAAGTTAGTCGTACTTTGGCTTTTCAAAAATATTTTTAAATCACACACACAAAGAAAATTTTCAAAGTGAGCTAACGATTAAGAGCCCATAGATAAATATAGATGAAAAGGCTGCTAACACGTTCCCTTTTCATAACTTACCCTCTGAAATCAAAATCTATCAAGGTCTTTCCTGTTCTTTTCACCCTTTCCTTGTTAGATAAAAGAAAAGTCGGTAGCGACTCTTCCTAACCACAACATTTGCGATAAAACACTAAAAATTTAGTTCTCCCACCATATTACAGATACGAAGGACTTGAAGACACGAGCTGCGTTGGTTTCTCATTTTCAACTGGCGATGGATGACGCTCAGGCCGCCTCCAATGGAAGCTTCAAGAATACGCTGAAGTAGTTATGAGTCTTGAACCATGAGGTCGAGTTTAATACCTTCGAGATGGGGGTAAATTACCATGTGGCCGTCCGAAAGATCTTGGTCCTCGACCATCTCAAAGAGATCGCTATCCAGCCCGCGGGGAGACCCTCTCAGATGTCGCCCATTGTCGAGGAAGAGACTGAAGGATGATCATCGATAGCTTTTTATTCTGCTCTGGCCTGCGTGCCATAACGTTTTAATTTTTTTCCAGGAATTTTCCCGTTTATGTAAGTTCTAAACAAGTGTGGCCATTATGGTCACAAAATTATTCTTTTGGACGGGGGGCTAAAGGCCTCCCTTGTTGTAATATTTGTACAATAGAGGCTCTGCCAATCGTATCTCTTAATTTTCCGACCATGGTGGTCATTTGTTCCAAATATTTAACTTATGTTTGCATGTTTATTGTTATGTTTGTTTCATTTGTATGTTCGCCAATGTGGGGAAACTAGACAAATGGCCAGGGTGAATATCAGGCATAGGATGGAACTCAGGTCTCGTTTCGAGGAACTGAGCTCGGTGGTGTCAACTTCCTGTTGCCAGTCAGGTGTTCTACCATCGTGGTACAAGGACGATGGAGCTTGGTTTTTTATCCTAGTTGGGCTGAGGACACGCTCGTTAAAAGAGTGAACTCTCGCCCCTTTAAGATATTTTGGGTGCTATGCATGTACCTAGGCATGCAAACAGGGTCGGTCCTTGATGGGTCTGTCTTATTGACGAGGCTCGTCGACTGCTTAGTGTTTTAACTGTAATATTGTTTTAGCTTT
The DNA here is from genome assembly GCA_948472305.1 of Vicia faba. NCBI lineage: Eukaryota > Viridiplantae > Streptophyta > Magnoliopsida > Fabales > Fabaceae > Vicia > Vicia faba. Next base: position 229,254,644 of record OX451736.1, on the reverse strand, counting down.
TTATCGTTCCATGGTCGAGCAAGTTGTTCCCCTTGTATATTTTCTAGGTAGTACGCCTCGGTCCTTGTTTTTGCATGGACGCGATAGGGGCCTTTCCCAATTCACTACGAGCTTTCCTTCGGGAGATTCTGTGTGACTTATCTTTAAGACAAGGCTTCCGATCTCGAACTCTCGTTGCATGACTTTGGTGTCATAGCACATGGCTATTTTTTGTTTGAGAGAGGCCACTCGTAGGGTTGCTTATGTTCGGATCTCTTCGACCAGATCTAGTTCTTCCCGTAGGGCAACATTATCCATCTCCTCGTCTAGGGGAGCTTCGGTTCTTCTGGAGTGTTCTTCGATCTCTACGGGGATGAAAACCTTTGTTTCGTAAGTTAGTCGGAAAGGAGTCTCCCCGATAGAAGAGTGCGATATTGTTCGGTACCCCCAGAGTAAGCTGTGTAGCTCCTCGACTCATCTTTTATTGGTTTCGTCTAACCTTTGTTTGAGACCCCTGAGTATCACCCTATTCGCAGACTCAGCCTGGTCATTCGTATGGGGATGTTCGACAGAGGAGAAGTGTTGGGTGGTTCCTAACTTAACGACGAATTCCTGAAAGGTATGATCTGTGAACTGGGTCCCGTTGTCGGTGATTATTGCTTGTGGGATACCAAACTGATCAAGGATGTTTCTTTTGTAGAAGCGAATGATGTTTTGGGAAGTAATTTTGGCTAATGCTTCTGCCTCTATCCATTTGGTGAAGTAGTCGACGACTACTATCAAATATATTTTTTTGATTTGTACCTACCACAAATGGATCAAGAAGGTCTAACCCCCACCAAGAAAAGGGCTAGGGAGAAGATAGGGACCTGAGCTCATTTGGGGGAGAAAGGTGCGTCTCCCCGTGCCACTAGAATTTGTCGTATTTATTTACATGCTCTTTCGTGTCGTGCTGCATGGAGGGCCAAGAATACCCAGCTCACAGAGCTATTCTGGTGAGGGATCTTTCGCCCAGATGTTGGCCATTTATCCTTACATGGATCTCAAGCAGGATGCAATTCGCTTCCCTTTGGTCGACGCGTTTGAGGAGGGGGATGGAAAACCCTCTCCTATAGAGCCTGTCTTTGACTAAGACATAGGAACATGCTTTTCGCTTGACCACCACCGCTTCCTTCGAGTCGACATGAAGCTCTCCTCTTGTTAGGTATTTGTGTATAGGGGTTATCCAACATCCGTCGTCTCCTATGGTGAATACTCCCAAAGTCAAGGGGGGTCTATGGGTCCTCGGTCGAGGAAGAATTTCCCGTATCACTGACTTGTTCCCCCCTGTCCTCTTTGTGCTTTCTAGTTTGGACATGATGTCTGCCCAAGCATTATGTTCACGGGGAACATGTTGTACGTCCACGAATTTGAATTTCTTTTTTCTCTCTTGGACCAGGGCCCAATACTAAGCGATGTGATTGGTTTTCACCTCATATTCTCCCCGGACCTGGGATGCAATGAGCTGAGAGTCGGTAAAGATTTTCACCTCCTCGGCTCCCAGTTCTTCGGCTTGGCGTAAACCTGCTAGGAATACCTCGTATTTATCCTAGTTTTTTGAGGTCGGGAAGGGTAATGCAAGGGAGACCTTGATTAGTGTTCCTTCTTCATTTTCTAATATAATGCCTGCGCCACTTCCTATCGAACTGGAGGCGCCGTCGACGAAAATTTTCCATCAGCGTGCCCCGTCCTAGGGTGAGGGCGAGGTCATTTTGGGCACAAAGTCAGCCAGTGCTTAAGCTTTGAGGGCTTTACAACCTTCATACTAAATGTTGATTTCGGAGAGTTCTAACGACCATTTCAACATTCTACCCGCCATATCAGCCCTATAGAGCAACTGCTTTATTGGTTGATCTGTTCGGACGACTATGGTATGTGCCAAGAAATAGTGTGTGAGTCTCCTCACAGCATTGATGAGGGCTAGGGACACCTTTTCAATTTTCTGATATCATACTTCGGGGCCCTGTAGGGCCTTGCCGGTCAAGTACATAAGCCTTTGCCCTTCTCAGTTTCTCTAATTAGTGTTGCGCTTATCGCCTCGGGGTTGACGGCCAGATAGAGATAAATGATTTCATCCTTCTCTGGTCAAGAAAGTATGAGAATTTGTGATAGTTCTTTCTTTAAGTGGGTGAGAGCTTGCTCACATTCGGACATCCATTCGAAAGCAGCTTCCTTGCGGAGAAGTTTGAAGAGGGGGAGCGCGTGCTGGGAAAATTTTGCCACGAATCGAGAGAGAGAGAGAAGTGAGTATGTCGTTCATGATTTAAATGGACTTTTTTGAAGTGGGCGTTGGAAATCAGAAAATGTTCAGTGTTTTTCGGGTTTGCTTCAATCCCTCATTCTGTAAGATAGAATTCGAGGAATTTGCCCGCCCATACGCCAAAGGTGCATTTTTCTGGGTTAAATCACATCCGAAACTTTCTGACCTGCTCGAAAACTTTCTTCAAGTGGACGGCATGGTCGATTTAACGATCATGTCATCAATGTAGACTTCAAGCATTTCACCTATTTTGTTGCGGAAGACATTGTTCATCATGCGCTGATTTGTAGCGCCCTCGTTTTTCAGGCCAAAGGGCATTACATTGTAGTAACAGTTTCCCAATTTGATCATGAAAGTGGTATATTATTGTTTACTTTCGCCATTGGAATTTGGTTGTATCCATAATATGCGTCCATAAAAAATAACAATTTGAAACTAGCCGAGTTGTCGACTAGTTTGTCAATATTAGGGAGGGGATAAGCATCTTTCGGGAAAGCCCAATTGAGGTCGGTATAATCAATGCACATGTGCCATTTTTCATTAGATTTCTTTACAAGAACTACATTCGAGATCCAGGTTGTGTACCGGGCTTCAGAAATAAAGTATGCCTCTAGGAGGTCTTTTACAGTTAGTTCGACAACCTCCATTTTTTCGAGGGACTACTTTCTTCTGCGTTGGGCGACCGCCTTGAGGGAAGGGTCTATAGTTAGGTGATGGCATGAAATCTCTAGGTCCAATCCGGGAATCTTAACTGCGCTTTAGGCGAACAGATCATCATTCTCCCTCAACCAAGCTTTAAGTTGCCTCTTTGCCAAGTCAGAGAGATCAGGTCTAATCTTTACTCCTCTGTTGGATCATTCCCGAGGGGGATAACCTCGAAGTATCCGTCTGGAGTGCGTCGTATGGGATCTGAGAGTTCCTCACTACTTGCAGCTACGGATGAACCTTCTCCATCGACCATGGGATCTTTCCCTTTCTTCGTCTGCTCTAAGCGATATTCCTTGGAGAAACGACTGTCAAAGTCGATGGCGTCGACCCTTGTAGTGGCTTGGCTTCCTTAGAGCTGAAGGGCAAGGCGGCCCTAGTGGTCATTCGGAGTTGAGCATTGATGGAACTCAGGCCCCTGGCTGAGGCTTCAAAACATCTTCTTTCCTCCTGGACGTCCCCATGGAGGGTGGCGACCAAACCCTCTGCAGTGTAGTATTTCATTTTGAGGTGCACAGTGGAGGACACCATAATCAGTTCATCTAGAGTGGGTCTTCTGAAGATACATTGATTGAGAGATGAACAATCCACTATAAGAAACTCAATCTTGATGGCTCTGGTGGTCACCCGACTTCCAAAGGTGATGATCGGCTTGATATACCCCAAGGGTTTGGTACTGGCCCCATTGAAGCCCTGGAGGTCTGAGCCCACGTATGGCGTCTGGTGGCTTTCGTTCAGCTGTAGGGTAACGAACAACTGGGTGTACATGATGTCCACTGAGCTCCCTTGATCGACTAGTATGCGCCGAACATCAAAGTTTTCCATGCAAGCCTGCACGAGCAGTGAGATAGTCGAGTTGGGGGCTCCTCCCAACAGTTCCTCCCTCTAGAAAGTTGGGGGGGGGGGTGAGAGCCTCCTCGAAACTTATCCAGTGTGGCATCCATTTTAGAGTTGGATTTGATAAGTTTCTCGAACCTTCTTTTCACAAATCTCATTGTATGCTTGTTGAATCCCCCATCAGAGATGACCATCGTAATGGGGAATAACTCCCAAGGGCTGTAAAAGGAGAAGTATAATAGGATGTTCTCCATGTCTGGGAAGTAGAAATCTTCTAGTCGCGAGATATTCATGGCAACTGATATTATGCTGATGTCGGGGGACTCCTTCCCCTCTTCGACGTTCTTGGTTTCTCTAGCCTCCTTGCGGGCACCCTCTTTCTTCTTGTACTGCTTGATGTGCCCGTCTTAGACTAGTATCTCGATCGCATCCTTGAGATGGATGTAATCATCAATGTTGTGACCCTAGCTTTTGTGGATCCTATAGTACTTGCTCTTGTCGGTTTCAGGCTAGGAGGGTGTCTGGCGAGGAAAACATACACCAACCTGTTTAAACTCAGAGTTGGTGCATTCGAACATAATATGTTCTCTTGAAGTTTTCAGAGGGGTGTAGTCAAGGAACCGACCAGCAGGCCCCTTGTAATCTTTGGATTCTCGAGATTTGTCTTCCCGCTTTCTCTCTCCCTCCCGAATGGATGTCGAGGACTCGTCGCTTCTCTAGGATTTGGAACCTCGGTGTCTTGAATCCCTATAATTATTGGCCGCTTCTTTCTCCTTGTACTGAATGTATGCTTGAGCCTTGAGGAGGAGGAGTCGGGCATGGCTGGTGTTTCGATGCCCATAGCCTTTGCGAAGTCGTTGCAGGGACGAAGCCCTCGTTAAGAAGGTAATTCTTCATGGCATCATTCGTCGAGACCTGCACGACTTCTTTGTTGACGCGCTCGATATATGAACATTGAGATTCATCTCTGCCCTGGATAATTGCTTCAAGAGAATCCTTTGATTTAGGATGCCGACGAGAGGCGGTGAAGTGCCTCGAAAATATCTTTCCTAGGTATTTCCAAGAAGTGATAGACTTAGGGAGCAGGCTTTTGTACCAAGCCATGGCACCCTTTCTCAGAGTGGTCAGGAACAACCTGCATTTGATTGCACCCTTCACACCTCATTAATCAAGTAGGGTGTCGATGTCTTCTATATGGCTTTCCGGGTCGGTCGTACCATTGTAGGATCCCAATGGGGGCGACTTCTCGAGCCCGATCGGGAGTCATGCCTCCATAATTCCTCTTAATAATGGGCCGTGAGGCTCGTCGTCATCAGTCTCTCCTGGAAATATGACGGGGAGTGATGGTTTCTTCCTTTCCGGACGTTGTCATCTCGTCGAGGGGAGAGGCTCTGACCTCATCGCCTCGGTATGGGTGACCGTTGAAACAACCGACTGAAAATCATCAAACAATGAAGTCTCCATCGAACGCCTTTTGTCCCACATGTAGGGAATGGTAAACATCGAGAAAACCTGAGAATGGAGAAGTCAAGGTCTTGCGACCGAGAGATTGGGTAAGGGAGTTTGTTACGCGATGGGAAGGTATTAGCACCCCACATGCCCGTAGTACTCTATGGTATCCACTCTTGTTGTCTATCTTATGGGTGTGCTTAATCTATGCTAATTGTTTACTGCTGAAGGAGAATGCATGCAAAAGAAATACGAAAAGAATGTAGGGAAAATAAAGTTGTACTCGCTTGGGCCATACCCCAATGCCTACGTATCCTTTTTGAGGAATCAGAGCTACCGTAGTTCGGCTCACATGTTTTTTGTGTTTTTTATGGACAATGTTAATTCTGCCTTCTGCCGCAGCTCGACCTTTGGAGACTTATGCATTGGCACAGAGGTAAATTAATCACGTCCTTACCTGAAAAGGGTTTTAGAGAAAAGGTGCTTGGGCGCACAAAAAGGTATGAGTTGGTTTGTATTTTGTTACCTTGAAAAGGGGTTTAAGTATGATTAGCATGTTTTTGATTTGCTAAGAAAAGGAGTTTTAGTTTTGAATGCAAGGATGCAAAAAAGGAAGAAAAGACTCTAAGGGAGACTATCCTATTTCTAACATTATGTTATCATACAATGATGGTCTTAATATTTTGATTAACAAAAGGGAAACATCTACCTAATGTTAGTATGCATAGTTTGCATCCTAAGGTCTAACTTGCGTCCGAACAGAGCAAGCGCATCCTAAGGGAACATGGTATGTATAAGGATAAAGCAAGCAAGCTTGGAGAAGCACACACATAATAGAGTAAGGAAAAGAAGAGAAATGTTTTAGGCAAGGGGAGAGTATCACTCGAGACAAACAAGTGGGAGTGAGATGAAGAAACAAAAAGTGATGTCCAAAGCGATTGAACACCTAACCAAGATATAAGAGATTAAGGTAAGAGACAAAAGTTGATATGAACGATCACGAAGTATCAGCATCGGCCAATGCAAACTCCTTACAAAGCGTGGTGGTTCAATTGCGGAACCCTTTCCCACTTGATGACTCGATAACAAGAGTAGGCACAACTCTGAAGCTTTGTGGTGCGTCACGAGCTAAGGATGACACATACGAAATTGCGGGGGTTTATTGCTAACCCTCCCTGATCTCCTCCTTTTGAGGACTTTAATAAGGGATTAGGGAATAATGCAGGCACAAAATGTAAACACACCTGCAAAATTCCTACACAAAGGTAGGGTTTTAAACAAAGTACACATAAGTAGCAAACATAATTCACACAATGCGGAATTGCCCTAAACTGGTCTTTAAATAAACCAGAGGGGTTCCTGACATGATCAGCAATGGAGACCCCCGTCATACATCTCTATTCCTACTTCTCATGGCATCAGAAAGCAGTAAAATCCTACTTCTCATGATATCTAGAAAAGCGGTAAAGAAATGTAGTAAAGTGCGAAGAAGTACGAAGGTAGTAGCGACGACTACCAAAGCGAGCAAATCGTCAAAGAGCGGACGAAAGCAATGGAGAAGCAGGGAGTACGCGTCGAGCAAGCTTCACCAAGAAACAAACAAAGTCAGAAATAATATCCAACTAAGAATAAGGCAAACGCGCGTTGCGAATGTAATGCGTAATCATAAGTTCTTGCACAAGACATCACAAAGTATCGCATGTATCAGGACAACATAGAATACGATATGAATTTCTCAAGACGATAAGAAATAAGGCGTGTCACATCAGTAGTGAGCATAAGCTGTATGATTTGATTACATAACTACCTGTTATGTTACATAATCTAAAGCAAAAAGTACCTTGCACAATGAACAAATGCGTCAAAAATAACATGGCAAAGCGATATGAAAATACGGATGAAAACAAGAAAGAAAAAGTATCTATGATTAGTTATTTATGTAAGGAAAATTCTATAAAAATTAAGAATTAATTCCTAAAAATTTCTATTATCTTTTATCATTATTTTATTGCTTTTTATATTCTTTTATCATAAAAAAATTAAATCCTAAATCTAATAAAGAAAAAGTAGGATCAGGGGGTGCATAATTGATTGAGATGTAGTACAGATCCAAAATTCGAATATTAGGCCCATTAAATTTGACCCAATGTTATTTTTTGCATTATCCAAGAAGCTGTAAAAACTCCCTTTGGGCCCGGAAGAAGGATGGTTAAGTCAGCCCAAAGATACAATAGTTAACCCATTTTCCATTTCTTTAATCAACATTGCACTATATTTATTTATCAATTAAACACAAAGGATTAAAGAGAATAATTAAATGAAGGATACAATATCATTTTGAAGCAACTTAGGGTTCAGTTAGGGGTGACTCTTCATATCTTCCTTCGTAAGCAATATCTCCCTCCTTCATTCTCTTCAACACGGGGCAACAACCGATTTCCTCTTCTCCGACGGCACATCACTGCCATCCCGCTTCGCTCTGTGCACCCCTTAATGCGCCACCATCTTCTTAGTTAAAACAGCTTCATCCTCCTTCTCAAATCATGACTCACAGATTCGTCTTTGATTCGCTTAGCTTCGTCACGCTTCAAGTTCGCTCACCTCTCCGCTCAACTTTGCAGCAATTCTCTTTTAAGAACAAAAACACATATGGAAAGAATGAAGAGTAATTATCTAATGATGAATCGTCTAGTGCATCTTCAACATGATGCTGATGTCGAGAAATCCAACATAATCTCTACGAACAAAATCAAGTAAGCATCGTCTCAGTGAATTCTATTTCTCTTGGATTCTTGAATTGCTCAATTATTCTGCATTTTTTGTTGTTTCGGTATTGATGGTGTACATATTCGTTCCATTGCAAAAGTGTTGAAGGTGCAAGATGATAAATATGAAGATGTATGGATCTGCTCTTACGATGTTGAAGATCACGCATAAAGAGAGAAGGAAGATCGATAAAGATTGTAATAGGTGATGAAGAACGAGAGAGAGAGGGAAGATTGGTGAAGGTTGTAGAAGTGAGAGATGTGTAGAAGTAGATGAAGATTGGAGATGAAGAATGGAGGATTGAATCTGGTGAGTTTATGTAACTGAATTTTCTGTTTGGTGAAAACTGAATCGTGAATCTCCCTCTCCTTCCGATATTTTGTAGTTTTCTATAGCTGAATCCTCTTCTCCGCCTCTATTTTTTATCTATTATATCTTTTGATTCATTCCCTTCTCTTCTGTTGCAACTTCTGTTAGAAGTTTGTTACCTGTTATTAGTTTTCTATTATGGATTGTTATATTTAGTTGGAGGTTTGTTATGGAAGTTATAGATGCTTGTTAGATAGGAAGTTCTATTGGTCGGTTAAGAGTTGATTGGAAATAAATTGGGAGTTAGAATTGTCATTTGTTAGTTTGTTATGATTCTGTTTTAGAAACAGTTAGTTAGAGGGAAGTTTGGGGTTTCTGTTATAGGTTAGTTAGGAATCGGTTGTGTTAGGACAATTAGGATGTTAGAGTTACAGGAAGGTTGTTGAGAATTCTGTTAACTCTGTTAATTGCTGAGCTAAACTTCTTTTTTCTGTTATAGGTGGTTGAGATGAGCTGGCAGTTTCTGTTATGCAGTTAGCTTATTGGTCTGAATGTTGTTGTTCATGAAAGTATGCATGCTTGAGTTTCAGATTGCTTTGGTATGAATATGCAGGGCCTGTAATGATGAATGCTTGCATGTTATTTTTTGTTTTTGTTTTGCATGAACATTAATGTATGTGTGTTGGTATTGATGTAGGAACTTATACAGGACTGCAAATGCGGCCTTCCTAACATGATTTTGAAGCCTGGGCATGGAAAGATACTTGAATGAAGGAAGGGTGAAGGCATATCATGGGGTTTTGCACGTGAGGCAAGATTCAAAGATTGGAGGAAACATGAAGGTTTATGGAGAAATGAGATTTGAAAATGTAATTTGATGACATGAAGTTGTAGTTTCCTTGTAATAATCACTTAGAGCTTCGTTTGTAAAAGTATGGATAATCTGATCTTGCTTTGCCTATGTATACGAACTACTAGCATAACTTTGGGTACTTATCTTTTGAATTATTATGGAATTTGCTAATTGAATTTCAAGAAATGAACCATGAATAGATGCTTGTACTTAAAATCCTGAATTTGATGACATGAAGTTGTAGAATTTGAATGATGAACGATGGATGATGTTTTTGAATTTTGAAGCCTTGAATAATGAATTTTTGGACTTAGATAAGTGGACTTGAAACTTGCATGATGTATTCCCTTACAACATTGTAACTAGTACCGAAGCAAACATTGATCCAATTTTGAAATTGAATGAATACCTCAAATTAATCTTCCATTCTCAATGAAGCCCTATATTCAATTCAATTTTCCAATCTTAAGCAAACTTTTATGACAAAAACAAGTATGTGAAAGAATAATGACGCCTTTATTACAATGAATCCGCAAACTCATCTCTTGCACCATGGCTTGTATTTCATAATCCAATTCCACTATATCTCGACTTGATGAGCAACAAGATAGCCAATTCCTTGAATCCTTTGATAAAGGAAGGACTTGGAGAATAGTAGAATACCTTGACATGAAACCCAATGAACCTCAATTATTGAACATCAACAATCTCAAATATGATGAGTAACAAACCCTATTTCACTTGATTTTGATGAAATTTGATAATCAAAGTAGCTTGAGGTGATGGAGGGAACCAAAACCTTAGCTTACAATTGAACTCTTGATGAAGCATAACAAGTTAAAACCCTAGCATCTTTCCCTGCTTTTTGAAGAAGCAGCTTGAATCCCTTGGATGAACATAAGAGCCTCAAAGCCTTAAAGAAACCCTAATTCTTCAAGATTCTTGATCCTAGTGCCAAGCCTTGTTGTTAGTGAATGCATGTTGTGTTAAATGACCTACTGGAGAGGATATGTACATGAAGAATATGAGATGTATAAGCCAAATGTTTGAATAAAAGGGGTAGGACAAATTTGGGGTATTATAATCGTGACCCTATTTAGTCGTCTTAAACCTGAAAGTACAATTGGTGCATCCTTTTTGGAAGTTCGAGGTAGAAGATGATTAAATATCAATGCCACAAATTTATTCTTAAAGATGGTGGTAAGTGTTTATTTATTTTTGTGGTATCCACTGGGGAATTAAATTTCTATTTTCTGGTGAGAAGACAGAGATTGGACTTATAACGTAGCAATAGAGGCTAATACAAGACAGAGGTTAGACTTACAACATAGCGTGATGCCAATACAAGACACAGGTTGGTACGAAAAGACGACGAATAAGGTCTACGGGAGGCCTACGATCCTAAGGTGAAACATGAAAGTGATTTGTCGGAGAACCTAGCCTATGGGTGATCTCAGGTTCTAAGACAAGATCTATGGGAAGAACCTATCCAACAGGCGATCTCAGGTTCCAAGGTAATATAAGGAAGAACCTAGCCAATGAGCGATCTCAGGTTCTAAGATGATTGTATAGGAAGAACCAATCTGTGATACGGTGGCATAACCGACTGTTAATACTGGTTTGCGTTTTGTATTCGCAAATGTGCGGTAAGCAAGAGTCGCCACCGACTTTTATTTTATCCAACAAAGGCAAGGGTGAAAAGAACAGAAAAAGTCCTTTTTCAAGATTTTGAGTAAAGGGGGGTAGATTATGGAAAGGGTGAAAAGAACAGAAAAAGACCTTTTTCAAGATTTTCTGAGTAAGGTGGGTAGATTATGGAAACGGAAGGTGTTAGCACCCTTTCCATCCGTGGTTTTCCACGGGCTCTTAGGTACTTGCTCATTTTTGAAAATTGCTTTCGTGTTTGTGTTTTTTGAAAATGTTTTTGTTTGATTTATGATAACTCTTGTATCAGTCCCCAAGAGTGTGATAAAGCGTTTTTTGAAAAGAGTTTTGAAAGTGTGGTGTAAAAATGAATTAAATTTGAGCAAGTACTTCAGAAATATCTACCTACTCGAAAAAAGGTATTCTTTTCCTTGTTTCCTTTAGATAGTGCTATCCTACTATTCATGAGTAGGTAGCCCTATCATTGGATATTTGAGGGACTATCGTAAGGGACGTTTATGTTCATTGAAGGTAACATGTAAGGATGCCTTTGCATTTCGAAGGGACTATCATCATCATATATTCGTAGGCAACTCGAGGGATAAGATCATTTCTCGTAGGAAACTCGAGGGACATTTAGGGACTATGATCTTTATGATGACTTTAAACTGAGGGTCTTTGCTAAGAGTATCCCTATGTTTGAGGGACATGACCATTTCCGAAGGCAACCAAAGTGGGAAATACCCTAGGGGTTAAAGTGTGAAATAGTGTGCTTTTTCAGATATTTTTATCTTGATGTTAGTGATCTAAGATTAATTGATTAGTTCTTGCCATACACGCCTAATTTACTAGCAGTTTATATACATGCATATAATATAGTGCGAAAAGTAAAACCTACGGCTATTACAAGGCTTCGGGGAAATTACAATCATATCTTACTGAAAATGTAAAGTGCGGGAATTAAAACCCTACTTAAGTTATTACAAATCGGGCATAGTTACAATAATAAAAAAATGCGAAAGTAAATAAACGTGCGCATGAATTGAAAATACGTCTAAAATCCTAAGTGAAAGGAATTTTGTTTGGTTTGTTTTTGTTATGAAAAGAAATTGAATTAAAAATCCTAAGTCTATTCAATTTTAGTTTTTTAAAGAAAATATTAAAATAATTAATTAATTAATTAACAAAATTAATTTAATATAAAAAGCTAAGCCTAATGTTTTTGTGGTTTTTTAATGTTAATTAAAGCTTAGAAGAAGTAAGGACAAACAATCAAAATAACAGATAAAATCGAAAGACAAAAACAGTAAATGAAAAGAGTGCATTCTTGGAAATAAGGCCTGGATCGAAGAGGCTTGGGTTGCCTTTCTATCCAATGAAGAATCTTGATCGAAGGTGCCTGAGAGACTGCACGAATGGGGGCGTTCGATCTGGATGTGTCATCCTTTGATCTGGGATATTGGATCTGTAAGGAAGTTTGTTAGAAAAAACACAAAGTGTATGACCTGGGTGTAGAACCTAGGTCCTTTTCATTGCAGCGCATCTTCCTCACCAACCTGGTCGAAGATTTCCATTCATTGATACAAACGAAACAACAATATTATGTTAGAAACAAAAAACACAGTATTGACTTAATCCTATGGTATTTACCCATCGAAGATAAATAAAGCTGTAAGAATCGAATGTAAGCTTAGACGTGCCCCAGCAATGGCATTGTCTCAATCCAGCATCTTTGCTGACACGTAACACACTCAAACAAACATGAACATTAACAGCAATATGTATATATGTTCGACATGAATTTAAATCATGTTTAACAAGTTTGAGATCAAAGACAAAATTACCAACCGAGGGATTGTATGAGGGATGCTTCTGCGTGAATCCGATGAACACGATTCAGGTGTTAGTCTGGACGGAGGCTGCTTGCAAAATCATCTTTGAGTTTGACAATCTTTGGAAATTTTGTGCAACTTTCTGGAACCTCGTAGGGTAGGCTGCATTTTTTTGTGAGGCAGTCTCCGTGTGTTTTTTGTTAGGCAGTCTCCGTGTGTCCTTTTTCTCTGAGATTATGAGGTTTATATAGACAAGAGATTTTAGGTCAACATTTGTGTATCAAATCTTGATCCATTATGATGAAGAAATTTGATTTGATTTCTTCATAAAAATTTTCTATATTTGATTCAATCAAATGCAAATCTATTTTCATGCATTACTTCCAGCCTGTTATGAGTTGTTTGGGCCTCCAATATGATGGAAATTGAAAGCTGACATGCCCCTGCAGATCCATTTCCCTTCGAATTTTTTCTCTTCGAAGGCTCTAAACTCTAATTCGAATTGCACCAGCTTTGAAGTCATGGCTCTTTCGATTGAGCCTCCCCCTACTTCGATTTATGGATTTGAAGAGAATCACCCTGGTCGAATTATCTCTTGTGGAGTTAGGAACAAACAAGGCAAGAATCTGGCCTTTAACTCAGGAATTGAATCCATGATCAACATTGAATTCTTGCCATATTTACAAGGAAAACATGCCATTTTGAACTTTGGGTGAACCTGGACAGGTTAGGATAGGTGTTTTGTTCGAATTAGGCTTAAGGCTTTCATCATGGCTCCTTCGATTAAGTCTCAAGTTTTGCTCTCTTCTATGTCTTTGAACTTGGTCCAATTGAAGAGTTATCTTATTGACTAATCGAAGTGTTGTTCTACACTCCTTGATAGCTCTAAGTACTAATTTGAATTGCCCAGAACTTCCCTCATTGAAACATTTGTTTTCCTTCGAAGGCTCTGAATTCGAATTGCACCAACTTCGTTATCACAGCTCCTTCGATTAAATCTTAAGCCTTGCTCCCTTTGATGGCTTTGCATCTTGATTCAAATTGCTCATATTCTCAGCATCAGAGCTTCTACGTTTGAACCATATTCTACATAAAGGCTCAGAGTTATTCTCTCCAATCTACATGAATTCGGATGCCCATCATCAGAGCTTCTGGAACCCTCTCAGTTCTTGCTCTTTTGATCTCATTTTCTCTAACTTGGACAATCATAATATCACCCTGTTGATATGCCAATCGAAACATCACTTGGTTAACATGCCTGTCGAAAGGAATTTTGTACGCTCTAACGAAAAACAACCTTATTTAAGATGCCCGTCGAAGATGCCCATCAAAAATCCCTATACCAATCGAAGGACCTTTTGCAGATTCCAATCAAAGTACCTTTTGCATGTGCCAGTCGAAGGACCTTTTGCAGATGCCAATCGAAGGACCTTTTGCAGATGCCAATCGAAGGATACTTAACCATCATTTAAAATTTTTTCTCTTCTTTAGGAAAAGGTTTGTAACCACCTATGCAAGAGGAAATCTTGGAAAAACATGAGAGGGCAAATTTTGGGGTACAAAAGGTGCCCCTGTTCAATTTTCTTAAACCTGAGGATGTAGATTGGCTTGTCTGCCTTTCGTGATCTGAAGGTGGAAGATGATTGAACACTAAAGTGCCCAGAAATTTGTACTCGTCTGAGATGATACTTGACTGTGTAGATAGTATCGGGAATCGGCTTATAGATTCCATTTGGAAAAGATCACGGAAGATCGTCAGAGATGAGCTTAAAGATGTCATCTAGAGAATATGACGAAGAGTCGTCAGAGATGGGCTTAAAGATGCCATCTAAAACAATGTTGATTTCATGAGATATTCCTTTATGGGGATTCCCATGTCTGTTGTTGGGGAGGACTCCACTGAGGAATGTTGGTCTTTGTCTTAGAAAATAGAGTTTAGGAGCTTCAATTGTCCCTCACTCTACTGGGGAGTATCTCTTGATTGAAGTGACGGAAGTGAACTTCTATCTGGTCGGATTCCAGGCTTCGTAGCATCTTAAATTGTTATCTGGTTAAAATCCAGGCTTCACAATAATTGAAGAAGTGAACTACTCTCTGGTCGGATTCCAGGCTTCGTAGTAACTTAAACTGTTATCAGGTTGAAATCCAAGCTTCATAGTAATTGAAGAAGTGAACTACTATCTGGTCGGATTCCAGGATTCGTAGAAACTTAAACTGTTATCTGGTCGAAATCCAGGCTTTACAGTAATTAAAGAAGCGAACTACTATCTAGTCGAATTCTAGGCTTCGCAACAACTTAAACTGTTATCTGGTTGAAATCCAGGCTTCATAGTAATTGAAGAAGTTAACTGTTATCTGGTCGTATTCCAGGATTCACATCAACTTAAATTGTTATTTGGTCGAAATCTAGACTTCACAGTAATTTGAGCTGTTATCTCAGAGCCCCATCTTGTTTCAGGAATTAATCTTTGACCTGTTGTGTAAGTTGATAGCGTTTGTATTTTTACGAACTCAACCTGGAAAGGTAAAGTCAGTTTCATGCAATGTCATGATGTATGAATTGCATGACGCTCTCAAAATAAATGAGATTATGATATATGCATTTGTGTTGTATATGCTATAATGTTTGTAGAATGATGCATGAATGCAATGTATGAACGTATCAATTATCCTATTACAGTATTGTTGAACCATGGAAAAGAAATGTCTGATTGTTGCTGGGGTGAAAAATGTAAGTCTTCAAATATGTTGAAGTTAAAACGCTGGGAGATAAACTTCCGTTGTTAGAGAAATAAACTTTGTTGGGGAAGGTAAACTCCGTGAACTAAACTGCTGCTAGAAGATAGTCTGAATAAGTATCAGGATGACATCCGTCTTTGGACCATACCTGAACTGTTTCTAGAAGATGGTATGAATAAGTATCAGGATGACATCCATCTCTGGATCGTACCCGAAATATTTCTAGAAGATAGTCTAGAATAAGTATCAGGATGACATCTGTTTTTGGATTGTACTTGAACCATTTCTAGATGAGAATATAGAGTAAGTGTCAGGATGACATCTGTCTTTGGATCGTACCTGAACAATTTCTAGAAGATAATTTGAATAAGTATCAGGATGACATCTGTCTTTGGATCGTACATGAACCGTACTTGAAACATGTGTTGAATGAGTGTTAGAATGACATCCGTATCTGGATCGCATCTGCACTGTACTTGAAACATGTGTTGAATAGGTGTCAGGATGACATCCGTTTCTGGATCGTACCTGAATAGTTTATAGATGAGAATATGAAGTAATTGTCAGGATGACATCCGTCTCTGGATCGTACCTGAACTGTTTCTAGATGCTGCGTTGAAATAAGTGTCAGAATGACATCCGTCTCTGGATCATATCTGCATCATTTCTAGAGGAGACTATGGAGTAAGTGTCAGGATGACATCTATTTCTAGATCGTACCTGAACTGTTTCTAGATGAGAATTTGGAGTAAGTTTCAAGATGACATCCGTCTCTAGATCGTACCTGAACTGCTTCTAGATGCTGCGTTGAAATAAGTGTCAGAATGACATCCGTCTCTGGATCGTATCTGCATCATTTCTAGAGGAAACTATGGAATAAGTGTCAGGATGACATCTGTTTCTAGATCGTACCTGAACCATTTCAAGATGAGAATCTGGAGTAAGTGTCAAGATGACATCCGTCTCTAGATCGTACCTAAATTGTTTCTAGATGATGTGTTTAAATAAGTGTCAGAATGACACCCGTCTCTGGATCGTATCTTCATTGTTTCTAGAGGAGACTCTGGAATAAGTGTTAGGATGACATATGTTTCTAGATCATACCTAAACAGTTTCTAGATGAGAATCTGGAGTAAGTGTCAGGATGACATCCGTCTCTGGATCGTACCTGAACTGTTTCTAGATGATGTGTTGAAATAAGTGTTAGAATGGCATCCGTCTCTGGATCATATCTACACTATACTTAAAACATGTGCTGAATGAGTGTCAGAATGACATCCGTATTTGGATCGTATCTGCACTGTACTTGAAACATGTGTTGAATAGGTGCCAGGATGACATCTGTTTCTTGATCGTACCTGAACCATTTCTAGATGAGAATCTGGAATAAGTTTCAGGATGACATCCGTCTCTAGATCGTACCTGAACTGTTTCTAGATGCTGCGTTGAAATAAGTGTCAGAATGACATCCGTCTCTGGATCGTATCTGCACCGTTTCTAGAGGAGACTCTGGAATAAGTTCCAGGATGACATCCGTTTTTGGATTGTACATTAACCGTTTCTAGATGAGAATCTAGAGCAAATATCATGATGACATCTGTATCTGGCTCGTAGTTTCTAGATGATATGTTGAAATAAGTGTCAGAATGATATCCGCCTCTGGATCGTATCTGCACCGTTTCTAGAGGAGACTCTGGAATAAGTGTCAGGATGATATCCGTTTTTAGATCGTACCTGAACTATTTCTAGAAGAAAGTCTGCTTTATTTAAAATGTTTTCGCTGGGAATTCTTGTTTTGTTGTTTTGAGAAGAAATCCATTGAAGAACATTGATTTTTCTTGATTGTACGTGATTCGTTGCTGGAATTCATGTCTAATTCCCCAAGTGATTCAGATGGAGATCTGCCCCTGGTTGTTTGGCATTTTTTATAGATTCCTTGAATCTTGACTTGACTGCCCCAAATGATGGACAATGATCATGCTGTGCCCCTTGGTTGGAAGTGTTTTTCCATTGGAGGTGAAACTTTTTATTGAGAAAGTTTTTGTTCACTAGATATTCGTCATGTGAAATTCTATGTTGTCGAACATATAACTATATGAAACAACAATATTCAAATAATGCAAAGTTTATGCTTGTCTTGAAGTTTTTGAAAATTCATTTTTCAGTAAAACATTTTGCAAGAGGGTGATATCAACTCATGATTTATAGCAGGCCTTACGGGAGTCAGGATACCTTTTGTAACAATATGCTTCTGAACTAACCTATACTTTAGTGTGGACCTTTAAGAAACAAAGGATAAGGGCTCAAAATTTATTTGTACCCACCCGTTCTTCGTGATGTTCTTCAGCCCTATGCTCAGTTAATTGTGCGTTTCAAATCCCAGTTGAGTTTTGGAATGTCCTTAATGTTTCGGTGATGGTTCGAAAATTGAACATTTGTTTGAGAAGGAAGTCATTTTTGTGACCTTTATTTTTTGTTGAGGATTTATAGGATCTCTTTATTTTTTGATTTTGCTATCCTTGTATTTTTCTTGAACTATTTATTTTGTGATTACAGCCAGCATGATGCCCCTGTTTTTTTTCTTAAGTCTCCTTCGTAGGATTTGACTTAATGGGCTTTTATTTTGAGGGATACTGACTACCTGTTCTTAATTATTATATGGAACTATCACCATCTTTTGGAGAGAATCTTCGACACTATTTGTCGTGTATGAAGGGAAAGCTTGCGACTGAATGCACATCTGAATTAATTGAGAAAACTACCCTGCCCCAGGTTATGATTAAGGGTTTTAATTTGTGTGAAAAGAAAACTCCTACTTCTTAGGCTCAAAGGGGTTGACTAGGGATTATCTTCCCTATAACTCCACTATTTAGGATTTGAAACAACGCATGTACATCATCAGCGGGATCTGTTCAAAAGCATACTGTAGAGATTGTGGTTTCGTTTTTGTCATCCTCCCTCTAAAAGATTACGACTTTCAATTGAGAGTTGAATATCACAAAAAGGAATTAAAATCATAGCTTCAACATAGTGAAAACGAATGAAATAATTCAAGACAAACATATGCAATACATTGATGAAATAACATGGTTTGACATAAATAAATGTTTGAATAATCAACAGAAAATTACAAATTGAAAATTCTAATAAACAAAAGCCTCTTTGTCTGAACTTTTCATTTCAGATGATGTGCCTCTGAGGGATGGCAGAAGAATTCAGTATGGCCATCTTGTGTAAACTCCAGCACACCTTCGTTGATCAAGTCCTGAATCTTATTTTTCAATGCCCAACAGACATTCGTATGATGTCCAAGACTATTGGAATGGTAGGCACATATTGTATCAGGATTGTAGTTAGGGGAATAAGTTTTGGGGTCTAGATGAGGTCTTATCAACGTAACCAAATTCATCCTCAACATATGTTGCAATGACTAAGAGAATGGTATGATGATTTTGGTAAATTGCCTCTTGGGCTTGTCTTGCCTTTATTGATTACCCCGTTGTGGTTGGCGAGGTTGTGATTGGATCCGTGACGTAGCATCAATTTTGGAAGATCCACTCTCCACCGAACCCACTTCTTGTCTCATCAGGGGCTGATTAATGACTTGATCCCTGGCCTCGACTGTTTGTTTCATACGGTTGCATCTATCTTGATGAAGTTTTCTGATAAGGGCTCTCTGCTCTTCTTGTCCCCCGGCTAGGATTTGGCTAAGAGCCATCTGCCCCAGCATCTGGATTCTCATTGCTTCCATATCATCTCGCAGTTGTTCCAACCGGTTATCCTTATTATTGCCAGGATGTTTCTTGGTCAAGTTCCCGCTGAGGAGTGTTTTCAATTCTTCCTGCCCCTTGGATAGGTTGAAGAACATTTTCATGAACTGAGCCTCTTGAATTTGAAGATCTCTTACTATTTGTCTGAGAGCCATTTATTTTGCTGAAATAAACAGTGAGAACATGAGAGATCTGTACTGGAAGACCTGTTATGTAATGACATGCATGATGTGTAAATGTTTTCAAGGATCTCGCGGGGTAAACACAAGAAAATGTTAGGAGTTAACTGCAACTTTGATTGAAGAAATTCATATTGTTGAATGTCCTTCTATGAGAATTGTTGTACCCCAAAATTTGCCCTCTCATATTTTCCAAGGTCTTCCCCTACATGGTTGGTAACAAACCTTTGCCTAAAGAAAAGGAAAATTTGTGAGTGATGTTTTCAAGTTTCTTTCGATTGGCATCTCCAAAATTCCCTTCGATAGGCATCTCCAAAATTCCTTTCGATTGGCATCTCCAAAATGCTTTTCGATTGGAATCTATATAGCACCCTTCGATTGGCATGGATAAAGGTCTTTCGACTGGCTTGTTAACAAGGTATTTTGATTTACATTTTAACAAGTACCTTTCAATTGGCATGGTAACAGTGTCCTTCGATTGGCATTTCAATAAGGCCTTCGATTGGTATGGACAAAGGCCCTTCGATTGGCATTTCAAAGGGTCCATTCGAAGAAGATTTCAAAAGGTCCATTCGAAGAAGCCTTCAAAGGGTCAATTTGAAGAACATGCAAAGGTCCATTTGAAAAAGCTTTCAAAGGGAGCATTTGAAGGAGGCCATCAACCCATTCAAAATGGAGCATTCGAAGGCCAGTTACATATCATTCAAAATTCAAAAAAAGGGATAAGATCCCATGTGTTTGGACAACGTTACAAATTCTCATTCATGGCTTTCAAACATATAATCAAGGCTGTTTAAACCTTTTCCTTCTTGTCCCCTCTACCCCCTCTATATAAAGAGATCACAAAGTGTTGCATGAAAAAAGGAACAAAAGGGAGAACCTAGGGAGACGAACAGGAGTCCACCCCAACTCCTAAGCAAACATCTCCACACCTAGAGCCACAGATCATACATCTTCGATTGGTAAGGGTTTGCAAAACCAAAACTGCACCTTCGTGACATTTAACTACACGTTGCATATATGTATATATATATATATATATATATATATATATATATATATATATATATATATATATATATATATATATATATATATATATATATATATATATATATATATATATATATATATATATATATATATACACACACACAAATATATATTCTTGTTATTACTGATTGTGCTGCATGTAAGTTGTTCCTTCGAATCTCAGGACAAAACAAACCCAGACCCAGACTTAGCAAATTCGAATTGAGGAAGGATTCGAATTGGGAGGAGATTCGAATCAAGGGGGGTAAAGTCCCCCCCTGGACCTCTAACATTTGTTTCATTTTGCAGGAAACATTTTCTCAGAATCTTGTTCAGAGCTTCGAAGCAGCTCAACTTCGAACTAGATCCCAGGTTCCCAGATCGAAGGATGACACATCCAGATCGAACACCCTCAAGTGCAGCCCTTCATGCACCTTCGATCAAGCCTCTTCACTGGATCAAAAGACAGCCCAAGCCTCTTTCGATCCAGGCCCCCAGAATCACACTTTTCTTGACTTACTGCCAGATCCTTCGATTTCCTCTTTGTCTTGACAATTTTATTTCTTTTTTTATCAACATAAAATAAATCCAAAAACCACAAAAACATTAGGATAGTTTTTTTTCCATTAAATTAATGTTATTAATTAATCATTTAATTATCTTAACATTTTCTCAAAAAATTAAAATTAAAAAGATTTAGATCATTTACCTAAAATAAAACAAAAACAACAAAATATTTTATTCTTAGGATTTTTAGACGTTATTTTCAAATTTGCGCGCATTTGATTTTATTGTAACTGCTCACAGTTTAAATAGCTTTATGTGATACGGTTGCAGAACCGACTGTTAATACTGGTTTTCGTTTTTTGTTCACAAATGTGCGGTAAGCAAGAGTCGCCATCGACTTTTCTATTATCCAACAAAGGAAAGGGTGAAAAGAACAGAAAAGACCTTTTTCGAGAATTTCTTAGTAAGGGGGTTAGATTATGGAAAGGGAAGGTGTTAGCACCCTTTCCATTCGTGGTTTTCCACGGGCTCTTAGGTACTTGCTCATTTTCTAAAATTGCTTGTGTTTGTGTGTTTTGAAAAGCTTTCAAAATGCCTTAGTGCGGCGATTCACTTTATGATAACTCTTGTATCAGTCCTCAAGAGTGTGATAAAGCATTTTGAAAACTTTTGTTTGAAAATTGTTTGAAAGTGTGGTGTGAAAATTGGTTTGAGCAAGTACCTAACAGTTATTTACCTACTCGAAAAAAGACTGTTCTTCTCCTCCTTTCCTTTAGACCGTGTTATCCTACTATTAGTGAGTAGGTAACCCTAGTCGTTGGATGTTTGAGGAACTATCGAAAGGTACGTAATGGTCATTGAAGGCAACATGTAAGGATACCTTAGCATTTCGAAGGAACTATCATCATAAGATCATTTCTCGTAGGCAACACGAGGGACGTTTAGGGACTATGATCTTTATGGTGACTTTAAACCGAGGGTCTTTGCTAAGAGTATCCCTACGCTCGAGGTACATGACCATTGTTTTCGAAGGAAACCAAGTGAGGTAATACCCTAGGGGTGCCAGTGTGCAGTAGTGTGCTTTTTTAAGATATTTTATCTTGCACAATTAGGGTTATCTAGGTTCAATTAAACATTATGTTTCATGCAACCCTATTAAACATTCATCTAAGCAGTTTATTATGCGGGAAAATAAATGACAGAAAGATAAAATTCCTAATTGTTACAAGGCTTTGGTGCAATTACATAATTAGTGATTGAAAAGGTGAAAATGCGTAATTAAAACCCTAATTAAACTATTACAAACCGGGCGCAATTACATCAATAATGAAAAATAAATCACACTGCAAAAATAATTAAGCGCGAGAACTACAATTAAAAAAAAAGGTGCAAAACCCTAAAAAACTAATTTGATCATTAAAATATTTTTTTTGGATTTTTATAAAAAATGATTTGAAATTGACCTAATTTTCTAATTAAATTTAATAAAGGAAAATAAGTTAAAATTGATTAAAATAATTAATTTGCAATAATTAATTTAAATAAATTAAAAAAACTAAGTCCTATTTTTGTGATGATTTTCTGATTTTATATAAAAAATAAAATTGATTTTAAAAAGAAATTAAACTAATTAAATAAAATTAAAAAAAAAACTAGAAAAGATTAAAAATTAGGCCTGAGGTGGGTGTAGGCCCAGATGGGAGATTGTTGTTGCTGAATTCTACCAAGCCCAATCCTGTGGCCCATCACCAGCGCTGGATCCAGTGTTGTTGGGATTCTAGAGGTCCATCATGGGGATGCGCCTCCAAGTGTAGGATCTGGATGAAGAGGTGATCCTATGGTTGAACTTGAGAGTGTGTGATGCGCGCCTGGAGTAATGATGCATTGGAATCTGCAAGAAACATTGAGAAAATAGAAAATGGTGGAGGCAGGGGTCGAACCCCTGACCTCCCACACACAACACCTTAACATCCTTCCTGCTTGCCACTGGGCCACTTGGTCTTTTGTTAATAGAAATAAACAAAATATAATATATTGAATAATGGTTAATGGCTGTAACAAAACGCGCGCAAAGTTCAAACTGCCCACTCAGGCTTTGACACGCAGTTATCTTCCCCAAGGGACTGTCGTTTTAGGTTTAGAACTTTTACCTACGAACATACGTTGTAGCCATAAATCTGCATATCTCAAAAATCACAGCCACACAATAAAAATGAAATCTAAGAATGCAAACCAACTGAGTTTGATCTCGTGAATACAATGGTTTCATCTTTTGGCTTAATTTCACCTGTAATGAAAAACCCTAAAACGCACCTCTAAACCCTAACAATGACAGTTACCCATACAAGCATCAAAACCAACAATTAATTATGCAAACGTGTTCTACATGATTATACAAACATGAATATGTAGTTAGAATCCATTTAACATGCGTGTATGTTTAAAATCAAATTCAAGAAACTAAGGGAAAATCGTGGTTCTGTATGCGCGATTTCTGAAAGTGTAGAAGCGTGGTAGTGGTCCAAACAGCTTCCAAATGTGCCCAAAAATTGATTGCAAGCCTTAGAATGTTTTGAATCTCCTTGTGGAGAAAAATATGATCACCACTTTCTTATCAAAAATTTGAGTTTTGTTCTCCCAATTCACACGGCCAATCCTTGTCTTCTTGCTCTGGGAATGTTATGGACATATAATAGAACGAATTAGGTCAACAAAAACAAATGCAATCTTGAAAAATTATGGAAAAGAGATTCGATTTACTATGGATATTTTTAGTTTCTAAAATAGGCCAATCATGATATTTTCCAATCCAATTAGTCCTTACACGAATTATATGATTTTCCAGCTGATTATAGACTCATAATGTGCTCATAAAATCCAATCTTTGATTTTATTTCATTATTCCATTATTTTAAATGATTTATTTTGATTTTAATGAATAAAAAATAAAAACAAATAATAAAAATAATAAAATAATAAGTGGATAAGCTCAGGGGTTGTGGGTCATCTTAGGAACAACTTTCAAACACGAAAACATGGGCCCATTTGGAAATAAATCAATTTTGATCAATGTTGACTTCATGCACATTTCCATAATTTGGTCAACTTTAGCAGTGCATATCTCTCTTATTTTTACCCTAAGAGGGTTTTGACTTTTTAGAAATCTTAGGATGTACTTTAAACAGCCTTTTTGGTTTCATCTCAATTGGATCTTCCATGTTCATGTAAGGAGCTTTGACCCAAAAGGTGTTTTTGTTGACTTTTTGAAATGACCTATAATATATGAACTTGTATCTTTTGATTTATGCATTTCTTGAACTTGAGGGATGAAGAGAAGTTGTAGGGAATTGGATTCTCTTCAAAATGAGCCTTGGTTTGAAAATTTTTGATAAAGTATGAGAAAGTTATGCCTAGTCAAAATTTGGTTGACATTTCCTATAGAAACCCTAAATTGCCATTTTTGACTTTTGATGAGTTGGGAGCATTTCTTGAGGAATCATGATCAACCCTTGATAAAATGATGGATATTACTTTAAAATGTTGATGTTGACCAAAAATCTTGAAGTTTGACTGTATTTGGGCCATCGTTGACTTTTGACCTAGCACAATTGATTTTCAAGCATTTGAGCAGTTGATTGAGCAAACTTGTTGTGCAAGGCATGAAACTTGGCATGGATGATCTTGGGGAAATATTAGGAAAATGGAGACAATTTGGGACCATTGGAACTCAACCATCTTGATGAGTAGTGAAACCCTAGTTTGAGGCTTATTGTCTTAGGAGGAGGATTTTCCTAGTCAATCCTTAGTCAACTTGAGCAATTGAGGACCTCTAGGAGTATGTCTTGTGTGGAAAGGGGAGGGAAAATTTTGGGGTACAACAGCTGCCCCTATTCAATCTTCTTAAACCTAAGGATGTAGATTGGCAAGTCTGCTTTTCGTGATCTGAGGGTGGAAGATGATTGAACAATAAAGTGCCTAGAAATTTGCACTCGCATGAAGTAATACCGATGGTTGATGATGTCGGGAATGGGCTTACAAATTCGATTTGAATAAGATGACGGAAGATCGTCGGATATGGGCTTAAATATTCCATCTATAGAATGTGACGGAGAATCGTCGCAGATGGGCTTAAAGATGCCATCTAGAACAACGATGATTTCGTGAGATATTCCTTTGTGAGAATTCCTGCTCTTGTTGTTTGGGAGGACTCCGCTGAGGAACATTGGTCTCTATCTTGGGAAATAGAGTCTAGGAGCTTCAGTTGTCTATTACTCTACTAGGGAGTCATCTCTTGATTGAAGAGATGGAAGTGAACTACTATTTGGTCAGGATCCAGGCTTCACAGTGACTTGCTGAGGATGATAAGGTTGATTGCTATCTGGTCGTATTCCAGGCTTCACAGTGACTTACTGGGGAAATGAGATTAAACTGTTATTCGGTCATACTCCAGGCTTCATAGTATCTTGAATTGTTGATTGACTATTATCCTGTCAGTTCCCGGGCTTCATAGCTTCTTTAACTATAATAGGAATCTTAGTATCAATTTGACTGAACCAGAGAAAGTTCTCAAGTTGTCTTCAATTGGGGTAGAAATATTAGTATCAATTTGACTAAACCCGGGAAAGGCCTTGAATTAACTTTGACTGGCATAGAAATCAGGAGGATCTTAGTAGCGATTCAACTGACCCAGGCGAAAATCTTGGAATCTCTTCTACCGACATAGTAAGTAGAGAGATCTAGGGTTAACTTTAACTGGCATAGTAATCAGGAGGATCTTAGTAGCGATTCAACTGACCCAGATGAAAGTCTTGGTATCTCTTCCACCGACATAGTGAGCGGAGAGATCTTGGGTTAACTTTGGCTGGCATAGTAATCATGAGAATCTTAGTAGCGATTCAACTAACCCAAACGAAAGTCTTAGAATCTCTTCCACCGACATAGTAAGCAGAGAGATCTTGGGATAACTTTGACTGGCGTAGTAATCAGGAGAATCTTAGTAGCGATTCAAGTGACTCAGACGAAAGTCTTGGAATCTCTTCCACCGGCATAGTAAGCAGAGAGATCTTGGGATAACTTTGACTGGCGTAGTAATCAGGAGAATCTTAGTAGCGATTCAACTGACCTAGACGAAAGTCTTGGAATCTCCTCTACCGACATAGTAAGCAAAGAGATCTTAGTGTCGATCTGGCTGATCCAGAGAAAATCTTATGAGGACATCTTCTTGAAGAAAATGCTGAAATAGCCTTTGGTTAGACGTAGCTTATTGATTTGGTCCTTTCCTGAAAGTTAAAGAGTTAGTTGTATGCAAAGTCATGATGTATGAAATGTATTATGATGATGTTATCAAAATAAATGAGATTGTTTTGTATGAAATATGTATTCACATGACATGATGTATAAATATGGGATGCTATTAATGTATTTCTTAGTCGGGGGAAATAAATCCCGGACTGCTGCTGAAAAGTATTAGGGAGCCGAGTTCTTCATTTCCGCTGAGGATGGTGAATGGAGATGATTATGCTGTGGATTTACTCCTTTTTGTTTGTGAATATTCTTCCAGGGAGAGACTCTGCTTGAGAGTAACTCTGCGGGTGAATAGCTCTTTTTGCGATATGAGATGCTTTGCGGGAATATTTTTCCGATTCGGGGAAATAAACTCCACCGGGGGATGAACTTATGTAGCTAGAGAGATAAACTCTGTTGGGGCTTTAGCTTTTGTATTCAGAGAAATAAACTCTGCTCGGGAGAAAACTTTATAAACCGTTTGCGATTATAAAATTCGGCTGGGGAATATAGATATCGGCTCTCTGAAGGAACTTTGCTGGGGAAAGTAACTCCTGTTTGGGGAAGGAGCGATCAAAACTATTGGTTGCCTCTACTCTGTGGGGAGCATAGACGTCACGGGGTTGCATGTACTGGTGACTTCATTTCAAAGTTGTCTCTGCCCCTGTACCTGTTGGAAGGAGTATCTGCGGAATTACAAATTGTTTTTTAGACTTTGCCTCATTCCTTACGTCATGAGCAATTGTCTTTCCGTTTCTTCTGCAAATATTTATGAATAGAAATCATATTCAAATGCATATGTCAAGAATAAGTCATTGGACATTTTTGCAAAACAAAACAAAAAAGAAAGACGAATAGTTTTTGTGTAGAAATGACTTGTATTGATTTTGAAGTTGGCCTATAACAGGCGTTTTTGTACAAGGAGGCTGACGCTCTAGTAAGAGAACACCGTCGTGAAAATGAAAGCTATACAATATTGTATAAAAAGGGAAGAAAACAGCTATGTGTAATAATGCTCATTGAGTTTCAATTCTGCTATTGCCACTATGTCTTCGAGCGTCTCATCACTTTTCTATTTGTCCGAAGCTGACTGGATTGATCGGTGCCATTTAAGCTTGATAGTTGATGCTGAAGTCTGGCCGCAAGGTGATCCAATGGGACATAGTGATACGCTTCAAATCCCTAACTTTTACCTGGACCACCCTTTCGGGTTTTCAGTCCATCGGGATACCCTTTTTTGCCCAAGCCTCCTTTTCAGGTTTTCGACTTGTCGAGTGTACAAATATTTTTGTTTTCATCCCTAATTTTTGCCCCAACCCTTTTGGTTCGCCGGGAAGCCCTTATTTTTTCCTAGGCCAGTCAACCTAGCGGGTCTTATTTATGCATAGTATCTTTTCACTATGTCTGCATTGACAGGGTGAGGAAGGTCGTCACTGTCCATGGTGGTCAGAATCATGGCTCCACCAAAAAATATGCTTTTGATCACAAATCGTCCTTCGTATGTGAGAGTCCATTTTCCCCTGGGATCACCTTGCGGGAGTATGATGCACTTGATCACTAGATCCCCGACTTGATATACTTGGCGTCTGACCTTTTTGTTGAAAGCCTTGATCATCCGTTTTTGATACATTTGACCATGACGAACAGCAGTAAGCCTTTTCTCATCAATCAAATTCAGTTGATCAAGTCAAGTCTGGATCCAATCGTCTTCGTTCAAACCCGCATCCTTCATGATTCTCAGAGAAGGGATCTGGACCTCGATAGGCAGGACAACCTCCATACCATATACCAGAGAGTAGGGTGTTTCCCCTGTCGATGTTTATGCTGAAGTGCGATAAGCATGAAGAGTGAATGGTAACATCTCATGCCAGTCTTTGTATGTCACCGTCATCTTCTGTATGATCTTCTTAATGTTCTTGTTAGCAGCCTCCACAACGTCATTCATCTTCGGCCAATAAGGGAAAGAATTATGATGCTGGATCTTAAACTTTTTACAAAGTTCGGTGATCATCGTATTATTGAGATTCGTACCATTATCAGTGTTGATTCTCTCTAGCACATCGTACCGAAAAATCAAGTTATGCTGGATAAACTGCGCCACAATGTTCTTGGTAACAGTAGCAAAAGAGGCAGCTTCAACCCACTTCGTGAAATAATCAATGACCACCAGGATGAAGCGATGCCCATTGGAAGCAGTAGGTCTAATCTCTCTGATCATGTCAATGCCCCACATTGCAAAGGGCCATGGAGCCGTCGAGATGTTCAAAGGAACCGGAGGTACATGCACATTATCAGCATAGATCTAGCATTTGTGACAAGTTCGGATATGATGATAGCAGTCTGCTTCCATAGTTGACCAATAGTATCCTTCCCGTAGGATCTTTTTAGCCATGGTATGTCCACTCGAATGGGTTCCAAAGGTACCTTCGTGTAGATCTGTCATAATCCTCTATGCTTCACTCTTTTCTATGCACTGAAGTAAAGTAGAGTCATGGTTGCACTTGCAGAGGATTCCATTACTGAGGAAGAACTTTACGGCGAACCTTCTCAGAAACTTCTTATCATTGACAGATGCCCCCTCGGGATACTCTTGAGCCTAGAGATATCTCTTTACTTCATAGAACCAAGGTTTTCCTGCTACTCCTTTAGTGTCAATCTCATAGCAGTATGCTGGTTCATCCAATCTCTCAATAGTGATCTGAGGAGCCTCGTTGTCCCACCTAACCTTGAACATATAAGACATGGTAGCTAGCGCCTCTACTAACTGATTCTCCTCGTGGAAAATGTTCAAAGGTTACCTCTTCAAAGTGTGGAAGCAATGTCAGCACATGCTCTTTGTACGTGATGTGATTCGGGTGCTTCGTATTCCACTCTCCTTTGATATGACTTATCACCAAGGTTGAATCCTCGAAAATGCTCAAGAACTTGATCCTCAGGTCAATAGCAGCTTTGAGACCCATGATACATGCTTCATACTCCGCCATGTTGTTGGTACAATTGAAGTATAATCGGGCAGTGAAAGGAGTATGATATCCCTTGGGGGATATGATTACATCACCAATGACATTACCGAGTGCGTTCGAGGCTGCGTCAAAAACCATAGTCCATCGGGATCCTTCTTCAGGTCCTTCATCCGATCCAGTTTCTTCATAGTCAGTCACTAGCATAATATTCTTGTTCGGGAACTCAAAATTCATGGAATGGTAGTCATCCACGGCCTGATGAGCCAAATGATCATCTAATACACTTCCCTTGGTTGCTTTCTGGGTCGTTTATTGGATATCGTATTCGGTTAAGATCATCTGCCATCTCGCTATTCTTCCGAAGAGAGCGGGCTTCTCGAAGATGTACTTGATCAGATCCATCTTAGATATCAGCAAAGTAGTGTGGGTCAACATATACTGTCTCAGTCAGTGAGCAATGCATGCCAAAGCGCAGCTAGTTTTCTCGAGCAGTGAGTATCTTGTCTCACAGTCAGTAAACTTTTTGCTAAGGTAGTATATTGCATGCTCTTTTCGACCAGACTCGTCATGCTTCCCCAACGCAACCCCATTGAATTGTCTAACACTGTTAAGTACATTATCAAATGTCTACCTTCAATCTGAGGCATCATAATTGGTGGTTCTTGAAGGTATTCCTTGATTCTTCCGAAGGCAATCTGGAATTCATCGTTTCATTTTACCACTTGATCTTTCTTCAGGAGTTTGAAGTTTGGATCACAAGTAGCAGTTAAATGGGAAATGAACCTGGCAATGTAATTTAAGCGTCCCAAAAATCCTCTGACCTCCTTCTCGGTGCAAGGAGCCGGCATCTCTTGTATAGCCTTTACTTTTGCAGGGTCTACCTAAATTCCCTTGTCACTGACAATGAAACCTAGTAGTTTTCCAGACCTAACCCCGAAGGTGCACTTGTTCGGATTCAACCTCAACTTGTATGTCTTCAACCTATCAAACAGCTTTTGTAGATGATTATGGTGCTCTTCCTCAGTTTGAGACCTAGCTATCATGTCATCCATATATACCTTTATCTCATGGTGAATCATGTCATGAAATAAGGCGACCATAGCTCGCTGATAGGTCGCCCCAGCATTCTTTATTCCAAACAGAATCACTTTGTAGCAGAAAGTTCCCCATTATATGATGAAGGTTATCTTCTCCATATCTTCGGGTGCTATCTTGATATGATTGTAACCAGAGAAACCATCCATGAAGGAGAAGATCTTGTGTTGTGCGGTGTTGTCAACTAAGACGTCAATGTGGGGGAGCGGAAAGTCATATTTGGGGCTCGCCCTGTTCAAATCTCTGTAGTCCACACACATCCACACCTTACTGTCTTTTTTAGGCACCAGCGCCATGTTGGAAACCCATTGGGGATAAGAGGTGACAACTAAGAAATAAGCGTTGAACTGCTTCATAACCTTTACTTTGATCTTTTCTGACATTTCAGGGTGCATGGACGGACCTTCTGTTTTACCGGAGGGAAATCTTCTTTAGTTGGCAGTCGGTGAACCACAATATCTGTATCCAGTCCTGGCATGTCTTCATATGACAAGGCAAAGATCTCGACATAGTCATGTAACATTTGTATCAACCGCTATTTGACATTAAGCTCAAGATTTGCGTTGATCTTGACTTCTTTTCTGTCTACCTCTGTGCCCAAGTTTATTGTCTCAACTGGCTCTTCATGAGGCTTTATAGCCCTCTCTTCCTGCTATAACAGTCTAGCAGGTTCTCCAGGTACCTCACAATCTTCCTCACCTTCTTCCTCAGCTTGGTTAATCGGATTTTCAAAGTTATAACTTGCAATATCAGAACTGTTATCAATGGGATCCAGAGTGGATATGGATCTGCAGTTTGATATGTGAGTGTGTGTAAGAGCATAGCTGTATTGATAAAGTAAAAAGCAGAAAAGAAAGACAGAGAGCGCAAAATTAGTATGCAAAATGTCCAACGCTTTATTAATGCCATATGAAGGTGAAACATGATAACCCTCACAAATAAACCGATGTGCCCCGGGTAAGAAACATGGCCATAAAGTTATATTGTTTATTACATATCCAAAAAACAAGAAAGACAATTACTTCTGAACAAAAGTAATAGGTACAAAATCTTTTTCTGTCCAGTTACTAGGTGCACCGTTGGTAGTAGGAAAGATCCAGCTATCCATGTCATTGTCACCGACTCCGTCTTCTACAACATTGACCCCGTGATTACTGATGCGTAGGGGAGGTTTTCCTGCACGAGCATGTCGAACAGCCCTTTGAGCCCCTGAAGAGAAACCCAAACCAAATTTATCAGACTTGTACGGAATATGAGGGAGTTGACCCCAGATGGTAGACCCATCTTCTTCAATAACCTCTTTTGCATCCTTGAGAGAGGCCATCTTCAAGGGAGGTCTGGTGATCTTCGGCACGTTGGTAACGATTTCAGTTGTAGCCAAAGTCTGAGGTACCTCTTCGAAATTATGGCACGGAGTCTCGATGAACTCACCCTCCATTTCCACATATCTAAATGAATTCAGGTGACTGACCATGTATTCTTCTTCGCCGCGTACAATGACAATTCTCCCTTTGACCGAGTATTTCATCATCTGATGCAGAGTGGACGTAACAGCTCCAACCCCATGTATCCAAGGGCGGCTCAACAAACAAGAATAAGATACCCTGATATCCATCACGTAGAAGGTAGAGCCAAAAGTATGAGAACCAACCTTGATGGGGATGTCCACCTCCCCGTGCACCATTCTCTTTGATCCGTCAAAAGCCCTCACTACAATATTGATGGGCTTCCAAGTCAAGCCTTCATAGTCCAGCCTATCTAAAGCATTCTTTGGCAGCACATTCAATGACGAACCAGTATCTACAAGGACATAGGCCAAAGTGGTTCCCTTGCATTCAACAGATACATGCAACGCATCATTATGCTTCCTCCCTCTAGGGGTCAAATTAGCATCAGAAAAGCCCAAACTGTTATCGACCGTCAAACTAGCCACACAATATTCAAATTGGTCAACATAAGTTTCGTGGGGCACATGGGCAGTTTTCATAAACTTCACCAAATCCTTCACATGAGCTTCGGAGCACAACAGCAAGGCTAGCATAAAGATCTTTGAAGGGGTCTGCCCCAACTGTTCGACCACATTGTAGTCGCTTTTCTTGATAATTTTCAGAATTTCTTCCATCTCCTTCTTGGAAGCATCTGGAATAGATACTGACTGTGCCTTCATATGGAAAGGCTCAATAAATATTTATTTGCCCCGAGTCTCGTTCGACTCGGTGATAGGGGTGTCAGCCGGAGTAATCAAAGGAATTGCAGTACTAGTAGGAGCAGGAACAAAAGTAGGAATAATCACAAGACCAGTAACAACTTTTGGAGGAGAGATCTTGGGGGAGAACACTCTTCCACTTCTTGTTATCTTGTTGGTTCCAACAATGTTGATAATGTCGGGATCAGCATTCTCAAAAACCAGGTCTTCATCAGCCAGCCAATCTTGCTTGACACTGTGGTAGTAGACGTCGCCCCCATAGTTCCAAGGGACAATTTTAACAGAGGAGTATGGGATTGGCCCTGGCGCAGTGATTATCAGCGGAGTAATCTTTGAAACAGATGTAATCCTGATGGGTCTTTTGGTGGAGACCCTAGGAGGATTGGCGGAAATGGTTATTATTGAAATATCCTTGCACGGTATAGTTGGAACAGGAGTCTTCTCAAACAAAATCTCTCCAACATCCATCAGGTGCTGAACACTTGCCTTTAACAAATTACAACCAGTCGGTAGAGATAAACAGAAGTGGCAACCTTTACCACAACCCGGAAATAAACCGGCCTTCAACAAGTTCCACTTAATGGTCACAAGCAGAGTAACAAGCTCTTCAACAGTAGTAACAAACATATCGTCTTCAATAGCGTTAACACCACAATCATGCTTGGGCATAGGAGCAGTGATAAAATTTGGCATCTCAGGGGCGTCAAACTTAATTTCCTTCGCCTTGAGAAGGTCTTGTACTTTGTTTTTCAAATCCTAACAGTCATTTGTATCATGACTTGGACTTTCCGAATGATAAGGACAATAGGCATTTGGATTGTAGCGGGGAGAGGTAGTATTGGGATTCTTTGGCGCTTCCCGCGAGGTTACCAGATGGGAACTCAACAAATGGGGCAAAACATGGGCTAGAGTCATATTTATCTGGGTGAATTGTCTAACCGGCCTTTCCGTTCTCTGCTGATTATTCCTCTCTTGAGTGGGTGCAGACTTAGGAATTACGACAACCTCTACTGTTGAATGGTGTTCAGTTCTGTCCTGAATCCGTTGATGGTGCACAACACTAATCTCTTTCTTTCCAGCAAATGGTTTTCTCACGACACTAGAGGATGCATCCTTTTGGATCCTCCCACTCTTAATTCCAGCTTCCGCTCTCTCCCCTGTCAAGATTAGTTCAGTGAAATTGGACGAGGAGCTTCCACTTAGATGATTAAAGAGCGGACCGGACAGGGTACCCAGAAACATGTCCACTAGCTCCCTATCAAATAGGGGAGGCTAGACTCTTCCTGGTAAGTCCCTCCACTTCTGAGCGTAGTCTTTGAAACGCTCGCTCGAACCCATAGCCAAACTCTAGAGTTGAGTACGGGTGGGAGCAAGGTCTGCATTATACTGATACTTCTTATAAAAATCAGCGGCCCAGTCTTCCTAATTATGGATGTTGGCCCTTTCCAGTTTATAGAACTAATCTAGCGAAGTTCCGGATAGACTATCCTGAAAGAAATGGACCCACAAATCTCTGTCAGCAGTGTGAGGCTGTATTTTCCTCATATAAGATCAGAGGTGCATCTTGGGACACAAAATCCCGTTGTACTTAGCAAACACAAGTGCCTTGAACTTTGGTGGAATAAAAATCCCAGACACCAAACCTAGCTCTTCAAAGTCCATCCCGGGCACTTTCTGAATCTCTATTGCACTCAGACGCTCTTCCAGATGCTTGTACTTCTCGTCAGCCGGAGGATACTTCTCTTCATTGTAATCAGTGTCATTATCAGATTCCTCCGGACTAGGGTCTTCCTCTCTTGTCTCACCCTCTTGATTCTCTCCTTCCTTGGATGAAGAGGTCAGATCTACCATTTGTTTCAAAGGTCCCTTGAATCTTCTTCCCAGATTTACCACACCAGCTATCCTTCTTGGCTTCTTAGCCTTGTCTTTAACAATCAAGGCTTTCAGTTCCTCATGCCCTTTGGCTAGAGCCATGATCATCTATTGGAATTGTGCATTCTGAGTCTGTAAGTCTTTCACAGTTTGTTCGAGAGCCATTTCTTGCTGAAATAAACAGCGAAGAAGATGAGAAACCTGTTATAAAACTTGTTTATACAATGATGTGTATGACATGTGCATGCAATGATTTTAAGGACCTTATTGGATTTAAGCTCTTTTAAACAAAACATAAAGCAAAACCTTTTATTAGCCAGTTTTTAAAGAAACAAAAGAGTACACAAGGATAAATATTGAAAGGAAATTCTTAAGTCTCCCAAGGGCGCTTCCTCTTGGTGTTGAGGTTCTTCTCTTTATGTAGTTGTTTTGTTAATTCCAGCACCTTCTTCTTACTTGCATAGAATTGAGCCTCAAAAGTATCCCGTTCTTCCTTGAGCTGGATCCAATAATTTTGCAACTCTTTAAAGTTGGTTGGCATATCAGGATGGAGAATAATACGGGACTCGCCCCCTTGAACAATAGGTTCTAAGATCACCGGTAAGATGGAGTCGTATGGCATCATAAGACTTTAGGCTCGAGCTCTCACCCATTTGAGGTAAGGTTCCAAAGGGATGGAGTTCTTACGCCCCAAATTCCAACTATTAGTCTTCTTAACAATGCCCTAAGAGCGGGTGAACCTATGACGATAATTATGCAAATCATTTGAGTAGATGAACATAATACCCTGGATGAGCATATCTGGTTGACCATCTCTCTGTGCATAGCCAAACTGACGTAGTGCTAACGAAGGATTGTAGGTGATGCCTCCCCTAATACCCAGGAGTTCCACATTAGGAAATTCTCCACAGCGATCAATAAAAGAAATGTCCTCTTGAGAGCGAGGACACCAATGGATGTCAGAGTGAGAGAGAGAGACATTATTCTTTGACTCCACCTTAAGCCTAAATCATTTTGCATTACTTGCCGAGGAAGGTGCGAAATAAACCACCTATATAGTAGAGGGGTGCAACACATGAGAGTTCCTCGCTTCTTTAGAGTACGAGTATGGAGATAATGTAGGATATCCCCGAGCAATGTAGGAACCAGATTGTGAGCAAGAAAGATGTTGATGGCATTCACATCTATAAGTTGATCTGAATTAGGAAACATGGCCAGCTCATAGATCAAGAGGGCTAACACATCTTCGAAGGCATGATAGCTCATGGCATCCATGAAAATCTGAGCTTTCTTCATCAGGAAATTTGCAATGAGACCCTTAACTCCACTTCTTATTTCCCAATTGACCTTAATGTCAGATGGTTTCAAGTGCAAAGCTACGACAACATTTTCAGAAGCTGGGTCTTGTTCTAAACCAGTGAAAGGTACTCTCTCCAATATAGATAAATCAAGTAACTTAGAGAATTTTTCTAGCGTAGGCACCAATTGATAATCGGGGAATGTGAAGCAATGGTGATTAGGGTCGAAGAACTTGAATAAGACACTCATCAAACCTTCGTCAAACCCGATGGTAACCAAATTGAGCAAGTGACCATGTCTTTTGTGGAATTATGAGCCCTCGGGGACTTTCAAGACTAATTCCTTGAGCTTAGGAGGAACTTCTGTGAAGTGAATCCGGTTGGTTTTTCTGCGACCTAAATTCATATCCTACAAAACAACCAAGAATTAAATCTAACAGGTCCATGAAATGATTAGTATGTATGAATGTCATGATGTTTATGATGTCATGATTATGCCAAAAATCACAGATAAACATAAGCAAATCACATAATAGACCTTAGGTTCAAAGGCTTGCATGAGTTTTTAAGGTATGTACCCTCTTGAATGTTCAATTGGCAAAACCTATCCTATTAATAGTAATCGGGTTCTAAGGAGCCTCAATATCACTGACCTTCCCTTCAGAATTGTTTCAGCTCCGCACCGAAGTATTGCAGCCAAAAAATCCTGAAAGTCTAGCCTCAATAAGTGTAGTATCGAGTATCAACCAATCTTCGGTCGGAACCAAATCCGGTTATCACACTACTACCTAATGGCTAGGATGAGTCAATTTAAAGGTTCTAAAGGTCAGTTAGCGCTTAATGACACTATGAGGAAGCCTAATGTTATCCTTAACTTACTCAAGGAGCATTAGTACAATCCAAAGTATCGCGCTAATGTAGCCACCACTTCGTCCATATCGGTCTACGCCGTACAACTTCCATGGTTTATTGTTACTTACCTAATAAGTTGCCCCAGATCCGGGTATAGGATCTTTACAAGAATACCCCAACAAATCCCTCAAAGATAAAAGCCGTTAAAGCAAAAAGAGAAAGCAATTTAAAATGATATAGACCCTAAGGTAAACCCAACTTTATAAGTTATTTCCCCAGCAGAGTCGCTCGTTCTGTGATACGGTGGCAGAACCGACTGTTAATACTGGTTTGCGTTTTTTGTTCGCAAATGTGCGGTAAGCAGGAGTCACCACCGACTTTTCTTTTATCCAACAAAGGAAAGGGTGAAAAGAACAGAAAAAGACCTTTTTCAAGAATTTCTGAGTAAGGAAGGTAGATTATGGAAAGGGAAGGTGTTATCACCCTTTCCATCCGTCGTTTCCCACAGGCTCTTGGGTACTTACTCATTTTCTAAAATTTCTTGTGTTTGTGTGTTTTGAAAATCATTGAAAATTCTTTAGTGCGGCGATTCACTTTATGCTAACTCTTGTACCAGTCCTCAAGAGTGTGATAAAGAGTTTTGAAAACTTTTGTTTGAAAGTGTGGTGTGAAAATTGGTTGAGCAAGTACCTAACAGTTATCTACCTACTCGAAAAAAGACTATTCTTCTCCTCCTTTCCTTTAGACCGTGTTATCCTACTATTAGTGAGTAGGTAACCCTAGTTGTTGATTGTTTGAGGGACTATCAAAAGGGACATAATGGTCATTGAAGGAAACATGTAAAGATACCTTAGCATTTCAAAGGCACTATCATCATAAGATCATTTCTTGTAGGCAACTCGAGGGACGTTTAGGGACTATGATCTTTATGATGACTTTAAACTGAGGGTCTTTGCTAAGAGTATCCCTACGCTCAAGGGACATGACCATTGTTTCCTAAGGCAACCAAGTGAGGTAATACCCTAGGGGTGCCAGTGTGCAGCAATGTTCTTTTTTCAGATATTTTATCTTGCGCAATTAGGGTTATATAGGTTCAATTAATCACCATCTTTCATGCAACCCTATTAAACATTTATCTAAGCAGTTTATCGTGCGGGAAAATAAATGACGGAAAGATAAAATTCCTAACTATTACAAGGCTTTGGTGCAATTATATAATTAGTGATTGAAAAGGTGAAAATGCAGAATTAAAACCCTAATTAAACTATTACAAACCGAGCGCAATTACATCAATAATGAAAAATAAATCGCACGGTAAAAATAATTAAGCGCGAGAACTACAATTAAAAAAAAAGGTGCAGAACCCTAAAAAACTAATTTGATCATTAAATTTTTTTTTTGGATTTTTATAAAAAATGATTTGAAATTGACCTAATTTTCTAATTAATTTTAATTAATGAAAATAAGTTAAAATTGATTAAAATAATTAATTTGAAAAATAAAATTAATGATTTTGATGAAATTGACCTATTTTTTTGATGATTTTCTGATTTTATATAAAAAATAAAATTGATTTTAAAAAGAAATTAAACTAATTAAATAAAATAATAAAAAAAACTAGAAAAGATTAAAAATTAGGCCTGAGGGGGGTGTAGGCCCAGAGGGAGGTTGTTGTTGCTGAATTCTTCCAAGCCCAATCCTGTGGCCCATCACCAGCGCTGGATCCAGTGTTGTTGGGATTCTGTAGGTCCATCATGGGGATGCGCCTCCAAGCGTTGGATCTAGATGAAGAGGTGATCCTATGGCTGAGCGTGAGAGTGTATGATGCGCGCCTGGGGTAATGATGCATTGGAATCTGCAAGAAACATTGAGAAAATAGAAAACATTGGAGGAAGGGGTCGAACCCCTGACCTCCCGCAAACAACGCCTTAACATCCTTCCTGCTTGCCACTGGGCCACTTGGTCTTTTGTTAATAGAAATAAACAAAATATAATATATTGAATAATGGTTAATGGCTGTAACAAAATGTGCGCAAAGTTCAAACTGCCCAGTCAGGCTTTGACACGCAGTCATCTTCCCCAAGGGAATGTCGTTTTAGGCCCATAACTTTTACCTACAGACATACGCTGTAGCCATAAACCTGCATATCTCAAAAATCACAGCCACACAATAAAAATGAAATCTAAGAATGCAAACCAATTGGGTTTGATCTCGTGAATACAATGGTGCTCATCTTTTGGCTTAATTTCACCTGTAATGAAAAACCCTAAAATGCACCTCTAAACCCAAACAATGGCAGTTATCCATACAAGCATAAAAACCAACAATTAATTATGAAAACGTGTTCTACATGATTATACAAACATGAATATGTAGTTAGAGTCCATTTATCATGCGTGTATATTCAAAATCAAATTCAAGAAACTAAGGGCAAATCGTGGTTCTGTATGCGCGGTTTCTGAAGGTGTAGAAGCATGGTAATGGTCCAAACAACTTCCAAATGTACCCAGGAATTGATTGCAAGCCTTAGAATGTTTTGAATCTTCTTGCTCTGGGAATGTTATGGACATATAATAGAACGAATTAGGTCAATAAAAATAGATGCAATCTTGAAAAATTATGGAAAAGAGATTTGATTTACTATGGATATTTTTAGTTTCTAAATTAGGCCAAATCATGATCTTTTCCAATCCAATTAGTCCTTGCACGAATTATATGATTTGCCAGCTGATTATAGACTCATAATGTGCTCATAAAATCCAATATTTGATTTTATTTCATTATTCCATTATTTTAAATGATTTATTTTGATTTTAATGAATAAAAAATCAAAACAAATAATAAAAATAATAAAATAATAAGTGGATAAGCTCAGGGGTCGTGGGTCATCTTAGGAACAAGTCTCAAACAAGAAAACATGGGCCCATTTGGAGAAAAAAAATCAATTTTGATCAATGTTGACTTCATGCACATTTCCAAAATTTGGTAAACTTTAGAAATGCATATCTCTCTCATTTTTGATCCTAAGAGGGTGTTCTTGGACTTTTTATAAAACTTAGGATGTCATATAAACAACCCTTTTGGTTTCATCTCAATTGGATCTTCCATGTTCATGTAAGGAGCTTTGACCCAAAAGGTAATTTTGTTTACTTTTTGAAATGACCTATCATGTATGAACTTGTATCTTTTGATTGAGGCATTTCTTGACCTTGAGGGCTTAAGAGAAGTTGTAGGGAATTGGATTCTCTTCAAAATGAGCCTTGGTTGGAAAATTTCTGATAAAGTATGAGAAAGTTATGCCAGGTCAAAGTTTGGTTGACTTTTCCTATAGAAACCCTAAATTGCCATTTTTGACTTTTGATGAGTTGGGAGAATTTATTGAGGAATCATGATCAACCCTTGATCAAATGATTGATATTATTTCAAAATGTTGATGTTGACCAAAAATCTTGAAGTTTAACTGTATTTAGGCCATAGTTGACTTTTGACCTAACATAGTTGATTTTTAGGCATTTGAGCAGTTGACTGAGCAAACTTGTTGTGAATGGAATGAAACTTGGAATGGATGGTCTTGGGGACATATTAGGGAAATGGAGACCATTTGGGACCCTTGGAACTCAACCATCTTAATGAGGAGTGAAACCCTAGTTTGAGGCTTATTGTCTTAGGAGGAGGATTTCCCTGGTCAATCCTTAGTCAACTTGAGCAATTGAGGACCTCTAGGAGTATGTCTTGTGTGGAAAGGGAAGGGCAATTTTTGGGGTACATCACTTTAGATTTAAAATTCCGCACTCTTAGTTTCTCTCATTTTTATGTAATTGTCCCGAAGTCTTGTAATAGCGTAGGATTTACAATTCCCGCACTTTAAATTCCTGTACATATATTAACTGCTTAGATGTATGCTAACTAGGATTGCATGACAAGATCTGAAAACAAATGGTAGAACACCTAAATGTTTAAAGATAAATAACTGAATTGAACACACTTGCACCCAAGCACCTCTAAGGTATGCCCACTTTGGTTGCCTTTTAAAAAACAGTCATGGGGCTGGAATGCTTTATCAAAAACCCGTAAAATCAAAAGATGATAGTCCCTCGATGACCCTACAGTTGCCTTCTCAATAAATTATCTAGTCCCTAAAATAGAATTGCTAAAGCGTCTCCAACGGTTTCCTTCGTGACTGTAACGTCCCTTTCGAATGTCCCTAATACATCCAACGATAGGGCTACCTACTCACTAATAGTAGGATAGCACTGTCTAAAGGATAGGAGGAAAAGAACTACCTTTTCGAGTACAAAGTAGATAGTTGTTAGAAGTTTGATCAAAAATATTTTGCACTTACACAAATACTACTTTTCAAAAACAATTTTCAAAAACATTTGCTTTGTTAACACTCTTAAGGACTGATACAAGAGTTAAACAGAAAGAAAATCGTCGCCCTAAGGATTTTCAAAACATTTTCAAACACACAAAGCATAAAAGTATTTCAAAATGAGCAAACCTCTAAGAGCCCGTAGAAACCTACAGATGGAAAGGGTGTTAACACCTTCCCTTTCCATAATCTACCCCCTTACTCAAAAAACATCTCGAAAAGGTCTTTTTATGTTTTTTCACCCTTTACTTTGTTGGATAAAAGAAAAGACGGTGGAGACTCTTGCTTACCGTACATTTGCAAACAAAAAAAATGCAAAAACTAGTATATAACAGTCGGTTCTGCCACCGTATCACAGAACTGGCGACTCTGCTGGGGATTATAAAAAGTGGGGTTTACCTTAGAGTTAGTTCATTATTAAATTGCTTTATTTTGTGTTTACTTTCTTTATCTTTAAGGGTTTGCTTGGGTTGTTACTAAAAGATCCTACACCCGGATCTGGGGCACCTTATTAGGTAAGTTACAATAAATCATGGAGGTTGTACGGTGTAGACCGATACAGACGAAGTGGTGGCTACGTTAGCGCGATGCTTTGGATTAAACTAATGTTCCTTGAGTAAGTTAAGGATAACACTAGGATTCCTCACAGTGTCACTAAGCGCTAACTGAACTTTAGAACCTTTAAATGACTCATCCTAGCCATTGGGAAGTAGTGAGATAACCGGCTTTGGTTCCGACCGAAGATTGGTTGATACTCAATACTACACTCATTGAGGCTGGACTTTTAGGATTTTTTGTCCGCAATACTTCAGTGCGGAGCTGAAATAATTTCTGAAGGGAAGGTCAGTGATATTGAGGCTCCTTAGAACCTGGTTACTAATATAACGACAGGTTGAGCCAACTAAACTTCAAGAGGGTACTTACCTATAAACTCCATGCAAGCCTAAACCTAAGGCTACTTGTGCGACTTATTAGCTTTCTTTGTCTAACAACTTGGATTTCTTGTAGGGTTTACTTGCTTACATCACCTTACACTTTTGCTTAACACATAGCATACACATCATAACATCATGCCATAACATTTCCTTAACCATTTCAAGGATCTCAAGGGTTTGTGATGTAGGTTATGGTAAATCAGACATCTAACAAGGGGCAAAGGGGATTTATTTTCCTCTAGCCAATGTCGTCAGAAGATCAAAAATCAACAACTTGAGTCAGGGGCTATGACCCACTTTATATGGTGAGCTTGACTCTTGTAGAAGGACCTTCAACGATACGAAGTTCTTCAATCAAAGCTACAAATTTCAACTGCTGACATCTTCTTGTTTACCCTGCGAGTCCTTGAAAACATTGCATACGCATATCAGCAAGTAAAGAAATGGCTCTTGAACAAAAAATCAAAGACTTTCAAGCTCAAAACACTCAATTCCCACAAATTTTCCTGACTCTGACCCAGGGGCAGGAAGAGTTGAAAGCACTCCTTACTGGGGACATGTCCAAGAAAAGTTCTGAAGACAATAAGGACGAACGGTTGGAACAACTGCAAGTTGAGGTAGAAGCAATGAGAACCCAGATGCTGGGGCATATGGATCTTATCCATGGCCTAGCCCAGGGACAAGAAGAGCTGAGATCCATTATCAACAAATTTCATCAAGACGGATACAATCGTATGAAGCAAGCAGTCGAGGCTGGGGACCAAGTCATTAATCAACCTCCGAGAAGACAAGAGTTTGGTTTGGTGAAGAGTGGAGCTTTTCAAATTGCTACTACCTCACGGCTCCAACAACAACCTCGCTAAAAACAACGGGTTAATCAGAGTAATCCAGATACACCCAAGAGGCAGTTTACCAAACTCAACATGCCGCTGTTGCATGTCTTACAACACATGTTGAAGTTGAATTTGGTCACACTGAAGGATCCTCCTCGAAATCCTAATACTTCCGCTCCTACTTACAATCCTGATGCAATATATGCATATCACTCTATCAGTCCGGGGCTTGACACTGATAGATGTTGGACATTGAAATACAAAATTCAAGACCCGATTGAGGAAAGAGCATTAGAATTCACACAAGATGGTCAACTGGAATTTTTCTGTCATCCCTCTAAGGCACACCATCTGAAGTGACAAGTTCTGACAAGAAGGCTTTTCGTTTATTAGAATTTTCAATTTGTAATTTTCTTTTGATTGTTTGAACATTTATTCATATGAAACCTTGTTATTTCATCAATGCATTACGCATGTTTGTCTTGAACTAATTTGTTTGCACTATGCTTGAACTGCTTTCTTACTTCCTTTTTGTGATATTCAACTCTCAATCAAAAGCTCTGAGCCTTTAGAGGGAGGATGGCGAGAATGATACCACAATCTCTACAATATGCTTCTGAACAGACCTTGCTGACGATGTACAAGCGTTGTTTCAAATCCCAAACAGTGGAGTTATAAGGAAGATAATCCCTAGTCAACCCCTTTGAGCCAAAGAAGTAGGAGTTTTTTCTTTTCACACAAATTAAAACCCTTAATCATAACCTCTGGCAGGGTAGTTTCTCAGTTAATTCAGACGCATATTCAGTCCCAATCTTCCGCTTCGTACACAATGAATAGCATCGAAGACGTCCTTCCAAATCAGAAGATGGTGATGGTTCCGCATAATCATCAAGATAGGCAGTCA
Organism: Vicia faba; assembly: GCA_948472305.1. Lineage (NCBI taxonomy): Eukaryota > Viridiplantae > Streptophyta > Magnoliopsida > Fabales > Fabaceae > Vicia > Vicia faba. The sequence goes on along the minus strand of OX451736.1, from coordinate 229,211,130 downwards.
TTATATCTCACAATAAAAGCCCACTAAGTCAAAACCTATGAAGGAGACTTAAGAAAAAATTGGGGCATCCCACTGACTGTAATCACAAAAAGAAACAGTTCATGCAAAAGAAGGGATAACGAAAAAAAAAAAAAGAGGTCCTACAAATCCTCGAAAAAAAGGAGAAGATTACAAAAATGACTTCTTATATCCGAACCATCACCGGAACATAAAGGACAAAATGCCAGACTCAATCGGGACTTAAATGCACAATTAACTGAGCATAGGACTGAAGAACATCATGAAGAACTGGTGGGTACAAATAAAATTTGAGCCTTTACCCTTTGTTTCTTAAACCATGAACCAGGCCACGCTACAACCCTTAAAAGTCTTAACTGAAGCATAGGTTAGTTCGAAAGCATACTGTTAGAAAGGTATCCTGACTCCTGTAGGACTTGCTATAAATCCTGTGTTGATATCACTCTCTTGGAAAATTTGTTTTATTAAAAAAATGAATTTTCAAACTTCAAGATAGACATAAGCTTTGTATTCTTAAAATACCATTGTTTGCATATAGTTATCTGTTCGACTACAGAGAAATTCACATGACGAATATCTAGTGAATAAAAACTTTCTGAATGAAAAGCATCACCTCAAGCGGAAAAACACTTCCAACCAAGGGGCACGACATGATCATTGTCCATCATCTGGGGAAGTCAAGTCAAGATTCAAGGAATCTCTCAAAGATGCCAGATAACTAGAGGCAGATCTCCATCTGAATCACTTGGGGCATTAGACATGAATTCCAACAACAAATCACATATAATCAAGCAAAACCAATGTTCCTCGACAGATTTCTTCTTAAAGCAACAAAACAAGAATTCCCAACGGAAATATTCTGAATAAAATAGATTATCATCTAGAAACGGTTCAGGTACGATCCAAGAACGGATGTCATCCTGACACTTACTCCAAATTCTCATCTAGAAACAGTTCAAGTACGATCCAAGAACGGATGTCATCCTGACACTTACTCCAGATTCTCATCTAGAAATGGTTCAGGTACGATCCAAGAACGGATGTCATCCTGACACTTACTCCAGATTCTCATCTAGAAACGCTTCAGGTACGATCCTAGAATGGAAGTCATCCTGACACTTACTCCAGATTCACATCTAGAAACGGTTAAGGTACGATCCAAAGAACGGATATCATCCTGACACTTACTCCAGATTCTCATCTAGAAACGGTTCAGGTACGATCCAAAGATGGATGTCATCCTGATACTTATTCCAGATTATCTTCTAGCAACAGTTCAGGTATGATCTGGAGACAGATATCATCCTGATACTTATTCAAATCATCTTCTAGAAACCGTTCAGGTACGATCCAAAGACGGATGTCATCCTGATACTTATTCCAGATTATCTTCTAGCAACAGTCCAGGTATGATCTAGAGACGGATATCATCCTAATACTTATTCAAATCATCTTCTAGAAACGGTTCAGGTATGATCCAAAGACGGATGTTATCCTGATACTTATTCCAGCCTATCTTCTAGTAACAGTTCAGGTACGATCCAAATATGGATGTCATCCCGATACTTACTCCATATTCTTATCTAGAAACGATTCAAGTACGATCCAAAGACGGATGTCATCCTGATACTTATTCATACCATGTTTCAAGTACAGTGCAGATACGGTCTAGAGACGGATGTCATTCTGACACTCATTCAATACATGTTCAAGTACAATAATGACATAGATCCATCCATAAAATCTCCAGTAGGTACAGGGGCAGAAACCTCCTGATGCAAAGTCATCGACGTATCCTCAGCGTACGACCCTGTGACGTCTATGTTCCCCAATAGAGTTTATTTCTCTACAGCGGCAGAATCTTCCAACAAGCATCTCTCTCCAGAGTCATCCTCAAACAGAAAGAGGAAATCCCCAGCGAATCATCTCCATTCATCCTCCCCAGCGGAAATGAAGGATTCAGCTTCCCAATACTCTCCAGCAGTAGTCCGGGATTTATTTGCTAGACTGGGAAACATCTCAATAACATCCCATAGTCATACATCATGGCATGTACATACACATCGCATACAGTATAATCTCATTTAATTTGAGAACATCATCAATGCATTTCATACATCATGACATTGCATATGACTAACTCTTTACCTTTTTCAGGGAAAGATCAAATCAACAAACACCGCTACTTATGTGACCTGGTAGTCTTCTCAAAAGCTACGGCTGATGAAGGGATATTTCAACAATTTCCTCAGAAAGATTTTCTCCCAAGACCTTTTCTAGTTCAGTCATATCGACACTAAGATCTCTCTGATTTCCATTCTAATTTAAGACACTGTGAAGCCTGGATTTTGACCAGATAACAGTATAACATGCTACGAAGCCTGGAATCCAATCAGATAGCAGTCTACCCTGTCAGTTACTATGAAGCCTGGAACCCGACCAGATAATAGTCAATCAACAATTTAAGACACTGCGAAGCTTGAAATCCGACCAGATAGTAGTTTACTTCTTCAAAGACACTGTGAAGCCTGGATTTTAACCAGATAACAATATAAGGTGTTGTGAAGCCTGGAATCCGACCAGATAGAAGTCTACCCTGTCAGTTACTTTGAAGCCCAGAACCTGACCGGATAATAGTCAATCAACAATTTAAGACACTGTGAAGCCTGGAATCCGACCAGATAGTAGTTTACTTCTTCAAAGACACTATGAAGCCTGGATTTCGACCAGATAACAGTATAACGTGTTGCGAAGCCTTGAATCCGACCAGATAGTAGTTCACTTCTTCAGAAACTATGAAGCCTGGGTTTTAACCAAATAACATCATAGCATGCTGCGAAGCCTGGAATCCGACCAGATAGTAGTTCACTGCTTCAAAGACACTGTGAAGCCTGGATTTTGACCAGATAACAGTATAAAAGCACTACGAAGCCTGGAATCTGACCAGATAGCAGTTTACTCTGTCAGTTACTATAAAGCCTGGATTCGACCGGATAATAATATACCTCAGATTCAAGTTAAAGCCTGGACCCGACCAAATAACAACTTAATTTCTTCAAACCGCTGAAGCCTGGATACGACCAGATAACAGTTCAATGTCTATAATTACCGCGAAGCCTGGAACCGACCAGATAGCAGTAAATTTCATATTCCCCGATAAGTCGGTTGTGAAGCCTGGAATATGACCAGATAACAGTCAGCCTTATCATCCTCAACAAGTAACTATGAAGCCTAGAGTACGACCAGATAACCGTTTAATCTCATTTCCCTAGTAAGTCACTGTGAAGCCTTGAATACGACCAGATAGCAGCCAGCCTTATCATCCTAAGCAAGTCATTGCAAAGCCTAGATCCTAACCAGATAGTAGTTCACTTCAATCTCTTCAGCCAAGAGATGACTCCCCAATAGAGTAACGGACAACTGAAGCTCCTAAAACTCTATGTTCTAAGACAAAGACCAACATTCCTCAGCTGAGTCCTCTCTAACAACAAAAGCAGGAACTCCCACAACGGGATATCTCATGAAGTCAACATTGTTTTGGACGGCATCTTTAAGCCCATCTTCGACGACTCTTCGTCATAATCCTTAGATGGCATCTTTAAGCCCATCTTCGACAGACTCCTGTCACCTTTTCCAAATGGAATCTGTAAGCTCATTCCTAACATTATTCACCAACAGTATCACTTCAGACGAGTGCAAATATCTGGGCACTCTAGTGTTCAATCATCTTCCACCTTCAGACCATGAAAGGCAGACAACCCAATCTACATTTTCAGGTTTAAGAAGATTGAACAGGGGAAACTGTTGTACCCCAAAATTTTCCCTCTCATATTTTCCAATGTCTTCTCCTACATGGTTGGTCACAAACCTTTTCCTGAAGAAAAGGAAAATTTGTGAGTGATGTTTTCAAGTTTCTTTCGATTGGCATCTCCAAAATGCCCTTCGATTGGCATCTCCAAAATGCCTTTCGATTGGAATCTCCAAAATGCCTTTTGATTGGAATCTACAAAATGCTTTTCGACTGGCATCTACATAGCACCCTTCAATTGGTATGGACAAAGGTCTTTCGACTGGCCTATTAACAAGGTATTTCATTTGACATTTTAACAATTACCTTTCGATTGGCATGGTAACAGTGTCCTTCAATTGGCATTTCAACAAGGCCTTCAATTGGTATGGACAAAGGCCCTTCGATTGGCATTTCAAAGGGTCCATTCGAAGATGATTTCAAAAGGTCCATTCGAAGAAGCCTTCAAAGGGTCCATTAGAAGAACATGCAAAGGTCCATTCGAAGAAGCTTTCAAAGGGAGAATTCGAAGGAGGCCATCAGCTCATTTAAAAGGGAGCATTCGAAGGTGTCCATCAGCCCATTCGAAAGGGAGCATTCGAAGGCTAGTTACATATCATTCAAAATTCAAAAAAATGGACAAGATCCCTTGTGTTTGACCAATGTTACAAATTCTCATTCATGTCTTTCAAACACATAATCAAGTTTGTTTAAACCTTTTCCTTTTTTTCCCCTCTACCCCCTCTATATAAAGAGATCAAAAAGTGTTGCATAAAAAAAGGAACGAAAGGGAGAACATAGGGAGACGAACACGCATACATACTGCACACGAAGAGACCACACACACGCACTGCTCAAAAATCCCAAAAGCCTCTCAATCGAAAACACCTTTTTGCAGGTTCCCTCATCCAGGAGTCCACCCCAACTCCTAAGAAAACATATCCACACCCAGAGCCACAGATCATACATCTTCGATTGGTAAGGGTATGCAAAACAAAAATTTCACCTACGTGACATTTAACTACACATTGCATATATATATTCTTGTTGTTACTGATTGTGCTACATGTAAGCTAAAGCGCAGAGATGGGGTCGTGCCATTGCTGGGGCACGATTTAAGTTATTCCTTCGAATCTCAAGAAAAAACAAACCCAAACCCAGACTTATCAAATTCGTATTGAGGAAGGATTCGAATTGGGAGGAGATTCAAATTAGGGTGGTAAAGTCTCCCCCTGGACCTCTAACATTTGTTTCGTTTTGCAGGAAACATTTTCTCAGAATCTTGTCCAGAGCTTCGAAGCAGCTCAACTTCGAACTAGATCCCAGGTTCCCAGATCGGAGGAAGACACATGCAGACCGAACACCCTCAAAGTGCAGCCCTTCATGCACCTTAGATCAAGCCTCTTCACTAGATCGAAAGACAGCCCAAGCCTCTTTTGATCCAGTCCTCCAGAATCACACTTTTCTTGACTTACTGCCAGATCCTTCGATTTCCTCTTTGTCTTGACCATTTTATTTCTTTTTTTATCAACATAACATCAATCCAAAAACCACCAAAACATTAGGATAGTTTTTTTCATTAAATTAATTTTATTAATTAATCATTTAATTATCTTAACATTTTCTCAAAAAATTAAAATTAAAAAGATTTAGATCATTTTCCCAAAATAAAACAAAAACAACAAAAAAATTTATTCCTAGGATTTTTAGACGTTATTTTCAAATTTGCGCACATTTTATTTTATTGTAACTGCTCACAGTTGTAATAGCTTTAGATTTAAAATTCTGCACTCTTAGTTTCTCGAATTTTTTATGTAATTGTCCCGAAGTATTGTAATAGCGTAGGATTTACAATTCCCCCACTTTAAATTCTTGTACATATATTAACTGCTTAGATGTATGCTAACTAGGATTGCATGACAAGATATGGAAAAAAAACGGTAGAACACCTAAATGTTTAAAGATAAATAACTGAATTGAACACACTTACACCCAAGCACCTCTAAGGTACGCCCACTTTGGTTTCCTTTTAAAAAACAGTCATGGGTCAGGAATGCTTTAGCAAAGACCCGTAAAATCAAAAGATCATAGTCCCTCGATGACCCTACAGTTGCCTTCTCGGTAAAGGATCTAGTCCCTAAAATAGAATTGCTAAAGCGTCTCCACATGTTTCCTTCGTGACTGTAACGTCCCTTTCGAATGTCCATAATACATCCAACGGTAGGGCTACCTACTCACTAATAGTAGGATAGCACTATCTAAAGGATAGGAGGAAAATAACTACCTTTTCGAGTATAAAGTAGCTGTTAGAAATTTGCATAAAAATATTTTTCACTTACACAAATACTACTTTTCAAAAAAAAATTTCAAAAACATCTGCTTTGTTAACACTCTTGAGGACTGATACAAGAGTTAAACACAAAGCTAATTTCCTCTCTAAGGCTTTTCAAAACATTTTCAAACACACAAAGCACAAAAGTATTTCAAAATGAGCAAACCTCTAAGAGCCCGTAAAAAACTACAGATGGAAAGGGTGCTAACACGTTCCCTTTCCATAATCTACCCCCTTACTCAGAAAACATCTCGAAAAGGTCTTTTTCTGTTCTTTTCACCCTTTCCTTTGTTGGATAAAAGAAAAGATGGTGGCGACTTTTGCTTACCGCACATTTGCAAACAAAAAAAATGCAAAAACCAGTATATAACAGTCGGTTCTGCCACCGTATCACAAGAATCAAGCTCACCATATCGAGTGGGTCATAGCCTCTGATTCAAGTTATCGTGTTTTGATCTTTTGACGGCATTGGCTAGAGGAAAATAAATCCAATTGCCCCTTGCTAGACGTCTGGTTCATCATAACCTGCATCACAGGCCCTCGAGATCCTTGAAATGGTTAAGGAAATGCTATAGTATGATGCTATGATGTGTATGCTATGCGTCAAGCAAAAATGTAGGGTGATGAAGACAAGTATGTCTTGCTAGAAATCCAGGTTGTTGGACAATGACTCATATCATCAGATAATAAACAAAACCCTGCAAAGAGTTCAAGTTGTTAGATAGTGAAAGCAAGCAAGTCACACAAATAGCCTTAGGTTCAGGCTTGCATGAGTTCCATAGGTAAGTACCCTGTTGAAGTTTAGTGGGCCTAACCTGTCCTTGATAACCCAGAAATGTATCTAATATTTGGATCATTTTACATGAATTTTATCCGCATTTTAATTAATTAAATTACTCTTTATTCGTATTATGCTAGTATTTTCTATGTTTTCAGGAATTTAATGTTTGCAAGGAATGTGCGAAGAAAGTCAAGAAAAGTCAAGAAAAAATTGAAACAACGAGAGCACTCACTTAGGTTTGATCGTAGGATCTGAATCAATAACCACGAGAGTGGGAGAAGAGGGTTTTCAAACAAATGTTTCCTACCGAAGACTGTTTTTGTTAATCCAAGCTAGGTCAATGAGTTACTAAATCCCCGAAGTTCGACCATTACATACCGATATTCTCCCTTGAATCTAAACTAGATTATAATCAGTTAGGTTCCTTAAACTCCCTATTAATTACACTATTAGCCTTAGATTTACGTAGTAACCTAAGATAACGGTATTTCGATATTTAGTCCCTTGGGATTCAATAATCTTTAAAGCTACACGTGATAGGACTGCATACTTGCGGTCTAGATTCTTTAAGACTCACAAAGTTGCGATCAAGTTTTTGGTGTCGTTGCCGGGGACTAACAAGTCGATATCGTAACCCTTTTAGTTACGCTGTAGAGACTAAGGCACCATTCCCAATTGTATGCCAAGCACTCGCTCTAAAGGTGAAGGCTTAGTGCTACCAATTTTCGAACCTGAGCGCTATATTACTAGAAGATTCCGAGTACGAGTATCTCGTACAGATCAATCCCTCTCTCAACCTTCTATTCCTACCGAACCAGTTGAAGAACCAGACATGGGTGATCAGCCACGTTCGCTCAAATCTTATGCTATTCCTTCACAGGAAGAACCACATAACATCATTGCTGCCCCTCCGACTGAGGCTAATAACTTCGAAATCAAACCTTCCTTGTTGTCTGTTGTACAATAAAACCCGTTTTCTAGAGGGTCAATGGACGACCCTAATCTACATTTATCAATGTTTCAGCAATATGCAGATACAGTTAAGAACAATGGAGTCAGTCAAGAGGTGATAAGGCTTCGCCTTTTTCCATTTTTCCCTAAGAGACAGAGCCCGAGCCTGGCTCCAGTCTCTACCAACTATCTCAGTTACCTCTTGGGATGAGTTGAAGAAAGTCTTTCTGGCAATACATTTCCCACCAAGTAAAACAACTATGCTAAGATCCCAAATAAGCGATTTTCGATAAAAGGATAATGAGTCTCTTTTTGACGCTTAGGAAAGATACAAAGACATGCTAAGGCTCTGTCCACATCATGGCCTAGAAGAATGGTTAATCATACGTACCTTATACAATGGTCTCCTCTATAATACAAGATTAACGATAGACGTCGCCGCAGGTGGCGCACTTATGGACAAATCCTATGTTGTTGCTTATGCTCTCATAGAAAGTATGTCTCAAAACCACTATCAGTGGGGGAGTGAAAGAGGTCAAGCAGACAAAGCTCCTGTAGAGAAAGCACCGACAAAAGACGGTATATACGAGATCAGCAGTCTTGATAGCTTCCATGATAAGGTTGACACTCTCGTCCAGAAGATAGAGAACTTAACGACAATACCTCCATCCACTGTGGCTGCTATAACTCCGAATTGTGAGATATGCGGAGTACCTGGACATGCTGCTGCTGAATGCCAAATCTTGGCAGGAACCCCCCTCCCAAGTACATTACGCTCAAGGAAATCCTTACTCGAACACTTACAACACTGGACGGAAAAATCATCCAAATTTCTCATATAAAAACACTAATGCGTTGTATGCGCCTTGCCAAGCACCTGTTGTACCACCAGGATATCAAAAAGCACCCGCAGCTGCTCCTAATTTTCCTAGGAAGTCTAACCTCGAAATTCTAATGGAAAATTTTATAGCTACCCAAGCTCAAACTAACAAGGAATTTATAAACCAAAATATTCACACTAGTGAGCAAATCAAACAGTTAATGAACAAAGTAGATGCTTTAGCCACCCATAACAAAATGCTTGAAACCCAGATTTCGCAAGTGGCCTAACAACAAGCACCTGCTGGTAAATTTCTAGGTCAACCTCAACCGAATCCAAAAGGACATGCTCATGCTATTATATTGCAAAGTGGAACTGAATACGATGGACCAATTGACCCTAGAGCCGAAAACCCAGTCATGTTCCAAAGTTCTGGAAAAACAACCGAGGAGGAAAGCGAACCAAAAGAGAAGGAGAAGGTAGGTGATGGAGAGACAGAAGAAAAGGAAAAACCTTATGTGCCTTCTCCGCCTTACAAACCACTAATCACATATCCTCAAAGACTTACTAAATCTAGAAGTGTGAGGCAATTTAAGAAATTAGTTGAACTTCTGAAATGATTAAACATCACGATACCATTCACAGAAGCTATCACTCAAATGCCCTCGTATGCTAAGTTTCTCAAAGAAATCTTGTCGAACAAGAAAAAGATGGAGGATAATTAGAGAATTACACTCACTGCTGAGTGTAGCGCAATCATTCAGAACAAAATGCCTCAGAAGCTGAAGGATCCCAAAAGTTTCTCTATACCCTGTAATATAGGTAAGTATGTCATAGACAAAGCTCTATGCGACTTAGGCGCTAGTATCAGTGTGATGCCCCTGTCCATATCTAAAAAGCTTGACATGGGAGAATTAAGACCAACCAAGATGTCAGTACAACTAGCGGATCGCTCTGCCAAATACCCCGTGGGAATTCTAGAAAACGTTCTGATACGCATAGGTCAATTCTGCATCCCTACAGATTTCATCATTATGGACATCAAAGAGGACAGCGTAACCCCTATAATATTCCGATGACCATTTTTAGCCACTGCTGGAGCTATTATAGATGTTAAGAGAGGAAAGCTAACTTTTGAAGTTGGAGAAGATAAAGTTGAGTTTATCCTGACACAGTTCCTACAGGCCCCAGCTATAGATGATACATGCTATCTGTTAGATGTAATAGACGAATGTGTCAAAGAGATGGAGTCAAAAGAAGAAGCTCATTCCGAAACTATAAAGATTCTGATGCCCCTAATTTTTAAAGATGATGATTGGTGTCCGAAATATAGAGATGACGGGTTAAGTGAGTGCCTAGCACTGACACCAAATCATATCCCTTGTCTAAAGAAACCCAACTTGGAACTTAAAGTTTTACCCAAAACCCTAAGATACGAATTCCTAGATCCCAAACTTAAAAGACCCGTGATAGTCAACGCAGACTTAGGACCAATTGAGACAAAAAAACTGTTGCATATCTTAAGGAAATATCCCTCTGCTTTGGGATATAACATTGCTGATCTTGAAGGAATAAGTCCTTCCATCTGCATGCATCGCATTATGCTAGAAGATGACTGTAAATCCTCTAGAGAACATCAGAGAAGAATTAACCCGATCATGGGCACTATAGTCAAGGATGAAGTAACTAAACTTCTAAATACAAGTATCATTTATCCAATCTCAGATAGCCAATGGGTTAGTCCAGTCCACTATGTACCCAAGAAAGGAGGAATCATAGTCACAACAAATAAAGAAGGACAACAAATAGAAAAAAGAGTCATGAGTGGAGCCAGAATGTGAATTGACTATAGAAAAATAAATAAAGCAACTCAAAAGGACCATTTCCCTCTGACTTTTATTGACCAAATGCTTGAGCGATTGGCTAAGCATTCTTACTACTGCTATTTAGACAGTTATTCAGGATTCTTTCAAATTCCTATCCACCCTGATGACCAAGAAAAGACAACATTCACGTGTCCTTATGGTACATTTGCTTATCGGCGAATGTCGTTCGGACTATGTAATGCACCTGCAACATTACAAAGATGTATGATGTCCATCTTTGCCGATTTTATAGATGATATCATAGAAGTGTTCTTGGATGACTTATCTGTATGCGGGAAAAGTTTTGAAGGATGCCTGTCAAACCTGGAAAGGGTACTGGAAAGATGTGTACAGGTAAACCTAGTGTTGAACTGGGAGAAATGCCATTTTATGGTTAAACAAGGAATTGTACTTGGACACATAGTTTCTAAAAAGGGGATCAAAGTAAACAAAGCTAAGATTGAACTAATAGAAAGCCTCCAACCCCCAAAAACCGTAAGATAAATACGGAGTTTCTTAGGCCATGCCGGTTTCTACCGATGCTTCATAAAAGATTTCTCAAAAATTTGTAAACCTTTGACTAACCTCTTAATGAAAGAAGCTGAGTTCATCTTTGATAATAATTGCCTGAAGGCGTTTGAACAGTTAAAAGAAGCTCTCATATCCGCACCAATCGTACAACCACCTGATTGGAGTCTACCATTCGAGATAATGTGCGACGCAAGCGATTATGCAGTAGGAGCAGTCCTAGGACAAAGAAGAGACAAAAAACTCCATGCAATATACTATGCAAGTAGGACTTTGGATTTTGCACAAATAAACTACGCCACTACAGAAAAGGAACTCTTGGCAGTCGTTTTTGCATTAGATAAATTTTATTCCTATCTAGTAGGCGCAAAGATTATTATGTACATTGATCACGCAGCTATCAGATACCTATTAGCTAAACAGGATGCCAAGCCAAGATTATTAAGATGGATCTTACTCTTACAAGAGTTTGATTTGGAAATCAAAGATAAACCAGGATCTAAAAATCTTGTTGTCGACCATCTATCTAAGACGGAAAATCTTAAACCTGAAGAGATACCCATCAATAATGATTTTCCATATGAACACCTGGTAGCCTAGATGAGATCTAAAAACTTAGCTGAAGAATGCCCTGAATTTTGCAGCAATGATAAGACAATTGAAGTATTGGAAGCAGTATCTACTCAAATTTCACTTCCCTGGTATGCTGATTATGTCAACTACTTAGCAGTAAAAGTCCTTCCACTAGATTTAACTTATCAGTAGAAGAAGAAATTCTTCCACATCTCAAACACTATTATTTGGACGAGCCCTTACTATTCAAGCAAGGCCCGAATGGTATTTTCCGTTGATGCGTTCCTGAGAGTGAAATAGAGAGCGTAATATCTCATTTTCATGAATCCCCTTATGGTGGACACGCTAGGCATCCTCAAAGACATGCGCAAAAATCCTACAAGCTGGCCTTTATTGGCCCAGTCTATGGAAAGATGTCCATGCTGCAATTACAAAATGCGACCGGTGTCAATGCACTAGTAACATATCTAGGCGCGATGAGATGCCTCAAAAGGGTGTCCTAGAAGTAGAGATATTTGACGTATGGGGAATTGACTTTATGGTACCTTTCAAATCGTCCTCTGGAAATAATTACATATTAGTGGCAGTAGATTACATATCCAAATGGGTAGAGGTTGTAGCCTCTCCAACAAATGATGCACAAGTAGTGATTAGGTTGTTCAAAAACATAATTTTTCCAAGATTCGGTGTTCCAAGATTAGTCATTAGTGATGGTGGCTCATATTTCATTTCCAAAATTTTAATAAACTCTTAGCAAAGTATGGAGTCTGACACCGCGTAGCAACACCTTACCACCACAAACAAGCGGGCAAGTTGAAATCTCTAACAGGGAGATTAAGAAAATACTTGAGAAAACGGTTACCACATCCAGGAAAGATTGGTCGCCTAAAATACACGAAGCATTATGGGCATATAGAACGGCGTATAAGACACCCATTGGAACCACACCTTTCAAACTGGTCTATGGTAAATCATGCCATCTACGCGTAGAACTGGAACGCAAAGCCTATTGGGCCATCAAAACCCTGAATCTAAGTTATAAAGTCGCGAGAGAAAAGAGAATTCTAGACATCCATGAATTGGAAGAGCTTAGGCTAGATGCATATGAGAATGCCAAAATATACAAGGAGCGAACTAAGAAATGGCACGACAGACGCATCTCTAGGAAATAATTCAATAAGGGCGACGTAGTACTCCTGTTTAACTCCAGACTCAAACTATTTCCAGGAAAACTTTGCTCTAGATGGTCAGGACCTTTTGAAGTTATTAAAATACTCCCAAGTGGCGCTGTGGAAATCAAAGGAAAAACCAGCGATCCGTTTATCGTAAACGGGCAGCATTTGAAGCACTACCACTGCATCGAGAATAGGGACTACTCAATTAGTTTGAGATTTATACAGTTTCCGGTTGAGTAACCAAAATAGATTTTCAATTTTTTAAATATAGGTCGAGCTTCCGACGTTAAAAAAAGCGCTTTGTGGGAGGCAACCCACCATTTTTATTAAAATTTTATTTACTAAAAGTTCTTTTTTTTGTTTCTCTTAAAAATTTTACAAAAATTTTCTATTCTTTACTTCTTTTCTATTTTTAGCCATTAGGCCGATGCTGATTTAAAACTATTTTCAGATTAACCAACAGGATTCACACTTCTTTTTCTTCACTGATTTTCGCTATGGACTTTTTCTAACACTATGCTTGTCACCTTCATGGGTGATGCTCAGTAGAAGCGTTATGAGATGCTTGCTCCGAGAGAGATATATCCCACCATCCTTGTGCACGACCCCACATTGTCCGTATTGGGCATCAGGGAAAGTGTCCGCTTCATGTTTAACCAGATTGGTTGGGATTATTTTATTTATCATCAACAGCCTACCTACCGCATCCTGACGCTGGAGTTCCTCAGTTCATTGCATTACAACCCTGATATTGGTTTAGGGTTGGCCAGAGGAAAGGTTTCATTCAGATTGTTTGGTTCTACCCACAGGTTCACCATTCGTGAATTTGCTGCTTTATTGGACTTCCCGGTTAGTGTTGATGTTGTCATTGAGATTCCAGATGACAAGTATGTGAACAGCCAGCTTGACCACTTTTGGGAAGTGATATCTGATCGAAGACAAGAGATCTCTATTCCCAGGCACTCTTCAGAGATTCATAACCCCTCTATTAGGTATTTCCACATGATTATGGCGTTTACCCTATTTGGAAAACCTCAGAATGATACATTAGTGTCTAAGGAAGATTTGTTTGTCATGTTCTATGTGTTTCAGTCCCGACCAGTAGTTGGTGCATCTTTTATGATTGCGCGTCTCTTGAGTATAGCCCAGGCTCCTCTTGGCCCGATTTGTGTTGGTGGTTTAGTGACTTTGATCGCTAAAGCCCTATTTTTGAGAGAGCCATTGTCCCGTCTAACCCCTGCTGGTAACTGTACCCCTCTAGAACTTACTCTTTGTTTTAATGTTGGGATGATCAGATATTTAGAGCCGAATCAGTTTCAGTTGCTGATACATTATGAGCCGGTGTACCACTTCACACTTCCTAACATTGCACGATCCAGTGTGCATGACAGGAAGAATTGGATTTATGACCTGGAGGGTATAGTTGAGAATGATATGGAAGAAGAAGAATTTGATCCTTTGACACCGCCCCATTATTATGACCCTCTAGTAGGATTGGGCGAGTTTGATCATGAGATGGCAGAGACTGACCCTGTGACACCTCCTATACTTGACCGCCATCTAGCTTGGGACCCACCATTAGCTCATGCTGCCGTCGTTGTCCATATTCCTCAAATTGACGTCGCTGCTGCTATGGATGCTATCACGACGGAGCTTGAAGATATTCGTTCTGATATTACTACCCTCTGCAGGGATTTTTATGGTTTCATGGATCTTGTTATGGAAAATATAGATCACCTATTTCATTCTAGAGGTGGCTAATTTATGTCTTTAGAACATCGAGGGCAATGTTTCCTCTAAGTGTAGGGGAGGAGTGTTTATTTAGTCTTTAGTTTAGTTTTTCATTAGCAACATTATTTTTATTTTCTAGTTAGATTTATTTATTCTGATTCATTTATTTATTTTTATTCATTTATTTATTTTTCGAAATTATTCATTTATTTATTTCAATATTTTCAAATTTACTCCTCATTGTGCTATTATAAATTATGATGCTATTATATTATTGTGTTCTCCCAAAATAAAATGCATGTTGATCTAGTAGACCAAATATTATAATTATGCATGACACCTAATTGTCACTTCATTGTCTCCTAGCATTTTTAAATTTATTATTCACACTAGACAATGAATTGACACATCTATGCCATGCCTCGGTCAACAAGTAAAGTCCCTCATGCATGGCTGGCAAACCGACCGTTTCAGGCATAAGATTCCCTTGGGAATCAAGCCCTTGTAATGACCATTACACCCACCCTCTCTCCTTCTACCAAGCCGTTGCATGCCGGCCGTTATACCCTTTCTCTCTCCACCAAGCCGTTGCATGCCGACCGTTACACCTTCACTTTGAATTCAAACATTTTTTCAAACTTCTTATCCGTTCCATTTCTATTCCACACAAATAAATACCCCCTAACCACCATTCAATACCCCCACCAATTTTCTCTTCACCATTAAAACTTTGCTTCTATATAAACTCTTGAAGAGAATTCTACTATCACACCAACTTTCTTCAACATCTCTTCTACCCTATAAACCCTATCATTTCTAACACCTATCCCAAATGGCCAGAAGATCTCAAGAAGAAAGAGAGGAGCCAGACCTCACTGATATGGTATTCAAAAATGGAGTCGACAGACATCGACAAGAGAAACTTTACCGAAGGTTTCATCAGAGAGGTATACTTCTAACAAGGTATATCGACGAAGATTGCTTACGTGACTTGGGATTGCTTGAAAGTGTTTAATTTATGCTTCATGGATCTTGTATCTACTACATTTCCATCATGAATCCCTCATGTTGGAATTCTTGAGTTCTTTTTCCTACCAAACACTATCCACTCCAGAAGTCGGTCAGTATTTAATCGGCGCAACAACTTTCAGATTATTCAACACAGAGTACACAATGAATCAAGAGACTCTGAGTCAGATACTCCACTGCAACTATGGTGAAGGTGTGGAATATAGAATTCCGTCTGAAGAAGATTGTAAGGCAAGATCGTTTGAAATTTGGGAACTTTTAACTAATACTCAGGTAAATGACTGGGTTGAGCTTTTAGCCACTCACATACACAACCCATGCATCCGCTATTTCCACCGTGTTCGAGTAAATACAGTGTTCGAGCGAGCAAACAACAATAAGGTGAACGTTAGGGAAATGTACTTTCTACATTGCGCCCTCGATCCCGGTCTTAGAATTAGTTCTTCTCCATTCCTCCTCAACTATATCCAGTCTCTGTTATCAAGGAGTGCAAGTGCATCAACTTTCTGTATAAGAGGTATAGTCACTGTTATTGCCAACTATCTAAATTTGGAAAACAGGTTGGATCAACTACCTTTTTGGTAGGCTGAGTTTCTTGATATTGACTATTGCCAGTTTGGTCATCTTGTCAGAGTAAGAAGGGATGGAAGGTACAACCTGATGGTGCAGCACAAGGTAGTCCCAAGTATTATTTTTCCGAATCCGAATGTAACAAGAATCGACATCGTCGCAAATTAGATTTATGATTTACAGGCACCAGCCCCTGGAGAGCACTTACAGGAAAATCAAGCAGGTTTAGAAAATGTTGTACCAAAAATGAATCAACAATGGCCACAACAAGAACAAGAAGGAAATGATCCTCATCCAGCCACCATTGAAGCTATCTATGCATCGCTTTTACTTTAAGATCAGCATCAACAAGAACTGATGCAAATGATGCAAGAGTTGCAGCGTGATCAACGCGATAACGCTTATTGGAACCATTGTGACATTTCCAAGCTGACCAATGAAATGTGGCACTTGTCATTCTATGTTGAAGGCCTGCATGCTTATGTTTACAACACTGGCGAAGAACCTCCTAGACCCAGAAGAGGTGGGGTAAGAACACGAGGAGGAATGGCACGAGGTGAAGCATCCAGTAGCAGAAACGTTAGAGACAGCAATGAGGAGTGATCTTTGTTTTCCTTTTTACTTGAATTTTTATTATTATTTCTTAAGTTTCCTGTTCATTTTCTTTTCTCACTTTATTTGTCATATTGAGGACAATGCTCAGTTCAAGTGTAGGGCAGGATTCATATGTTACCTATGTTATGTTTTTCAATTTTCCTAGTAAGTTATTTAAATTTCTGTAATTTCCCTTTCCATTCAATAAATAAAAAACCATTTTCGTAAGTTATTCGTACTTCAACACTTTTCTTGAACCATAAAAAGTTTTTTTTACTCGACGCATTAGCTCGATACATTCAAAAAGTATATTGATTGTTCGCAATTAGGCTGCGTTAGATTTTTTGAAAAAGAGTCGACAAAAATAATACCGCCTTGACACCTAAATCTTCTCGATCATGAAAATTAGTTTGAGTGGTTATGATACCGAAGCCTTAAGTTTTAGTTTTTGATCAACCCCGAGTAGTTTATACTGTTAGAACAATGTTTGAATCTAGTACCCTATATTTAAGTTTTGATGATAACAAAGTGAAAAGATATAGTAGTTAAATATTTTATGATTGAATTATATGCTGCCTAAAATTACTATGCTCTGACTTGCAGATATGCTGATTAAAATAAGCAAGATCACGTTTTCAGCATCAGAATATGAGTTTGCACATCAGCATCAGAAGTTGCTGAATCAGAACGTCAAGATCAGATGATCAACGCTTGCACATGCTGAAGCTTGATGAACAGAACTGCGCGTAAAACACTCTGATACAGAAACAAATTAGTTCATCAGCAGCGAAGCAGAATCAGAATGAGCCAAGCCAGATCGTGCATTGAAGAAGCAACGGTACTGTGCATTGAAAGCTAATCAATACCAACGGCATCATTCTAGACAAGATCTGCTCAAAAAGGAAAGCTTGTTAATAGCATTGAATCAAGAATATTTGCTTCAACGTTCATCTTCTCAAAGTGCTATATAAACCAAGCTTTGAAGATTATCACGGCTAATGCTTCCAAACTCTCTACACGCACAAAGCTGAACAGTAATCTTCACTCTACAAGTTTTGCTAAACCACCAAACTCTGATACTCTATTAGCGTTTAGCATCTTAGTATTCTAAGCTTCATTTGTGTAAACATCACAGTTGTGATATAGTTTTTGTAGAAAACATTCATACACACTTGTTCATTCCTTTGTAAGAAAGTGTTGCCTTGACAAACCGGATTGTGGTTTGAATCAAGAAGGTTTTAGCAGTTGCTAAAGCAGATTTGTATTCAGTTGAATATAGTGAATTAAGACCTCGTTGGAGAGAGGCGAAATCACCTTGAACGGGTGGACTGGAGTAGTTTGAGATCAAACGAACCAGGATAAAAATACCTTGTCATTTGCTTTAAGTTTCCAGTTTTACAATTCAACCCCCCCTTCTTGTGTTTTTCACCCCTTCAATTGGTATCAGAGCGCCTGGTTCTGAGCTAAAACACTTAACCGTGTCAGTAAAAGATCCAGCGTCAGAAAAACACTATGGCAGGAAACAACTCTCATTTCAGCAATGACAACAATGAGGATAGAGACAGATTCAGCGGCAAACCTCCAGTCTTTGATGGAGAAAACTTTGACTACTGGAAAGACAGAATTGAAAGCTTCTTTCTAGCACATGATGCTGATCTGTGGGATATGGTGACAGATGGATACACGCACCCTGTTAATGCAACTGGTCAGAAGATTGATAGAAAATCAATGACTGATCAACAAAAGCGTGATTTCAAGAATCACCATAAGGCCAGAACCATCCTCCTCAGTGCTATCTCCTATACTGAGTATGAGAAGATCTCCAACAGAGACACAGCTAAGAACATCTTTGATTCTCTCAGAATGACGCATGAGGGCAACGTCCAAGTCAAGGAAACAAAGGCTCTGGCGCTCATTCAGAAGTATGAGGCGTTTAAAATGGAAGAATCTGAATCCATTGAAACTATGTTCTCCAGATTCCAGATTCTGGTAGCTGGTCTCAAAGTTCTGGACAAGGGGTACTCTACTGCTGACCATGTCAAGAAGATAATCAGAAGTTTACCCAAGCAGTGGAGGCCTATGGTTACTGCTCTGAAGCTGGCGAAAGATCTCAACAAAATCACTCTGGAGGAACTTATAAGCTCCCTCAGAAGTCATGAGATAGAGCTGGAAGCTGACGAGCCTCAGAAGCAAGGTAAGCCTATAACTTTAAAATCTAACAGAAAATCTGAATCTAAAGTTTTGCAGGCAGTTGAAGAAACATCTGATGGATCCTCATCAGAAGAAGACGAGCTTTCTCTTCTCTCCAGAAGAGTAAATCAACTGTGGAAGCAAAGACAAAGGAAGTTCAGGAATCCCAGAAGATCTGATCAGAACGAGTCTTCTTCCAGATACAGAAGGACAGATTCTTCCTCTGGATACAGAAGATCAGAAGGCTCCTCAGGTAGCAAGAAGCCAAATACAAAAGACATCATCTGCTACGAGTGCAATGAGCAAGGACACTACAAGAGTGACTGTCCAAAGCTTCAGAGGGAAAAGCCCAAAAAGAGGTTTGGAAGAGAGAAGAAGAAAAGTCTCATGGCCACATGGGATGACTCTGACTCGTCTGAAGCTGACTCAGAATCAGATGATGAAAGGGCGAACATAGCGCTTATGGCTAACATTCCAGATGACAGTGAAGCTTCTGACTCAGACTCAGAATCAGACACAGAAGAGGTATTCCCTAACTTCGCTGTTAATTTTACAAAGGCTGAACTTGCTGAAAGCCTCAATGAAATTCTGGAACGTTATCAGCAGATTAGAGCTAAATTCAGAGATCTGAAAAGAACTCTTGAATCTGACTCTAATAAGTCTGAGAGTCTCAAATTGGAAAACTCTGAGCTGAGAGATAAAATTTTAAAATTAGAAAACTCTTTACAAAACTCTCAGAAGGAACCAATTGCTGAAACTCCCAGCAACGCTGATGAGATCATCAAGGAGTATGATCATAGTTTCCAGAAGTTCCTTGCTAAAAGCATAGATAGAAGCAGAATGGCTTCAATGATCTATGGAGTTAGCAGAAACGGCAGGAAAGGAATAGGATACCTAGGTAAGGTTCCTACACCTAAAAATGTCATGGATTTAACAATTAAATACACTCCTCTAAATTCACACTTTGTGTATGGTCACACACATGACATCAAATATACTAGTAGTAATCACTTTGTGAAACCAAAATTCAACCAGAGTTTTGGTAAAACTAACAAATCAGGACCCAAGAAGATCTGGGTACCTAAGGATAAAATAATACATGTTGCAGATATCTTTAGCAGCAAGTCAGAAACACCAGTCATGGTACCTGGACTCTGGCTGCTCACGTCACATGACGGGAAGAAGGCATATGTTCCAAAGCCTGGAACTTAAGCCTGGAGGCCACGTTGGCTTTGGAGGCAATCAGAGGGGAAAGATAATTGGCTCTGGAACTGTAGGTAACGGAAATCTTCCCTCTATTAATAATGTTCTGCTTGTTGATGGATTGATGCATAACCTGTTATCCATAAGTCAATTAAGTGATAACGGTTATGATATAATCTTTAATCAAAAATCATGTAAAGCTGTTAGTAAGAAAGATGGGACTATCCTATTTAATGGTAAGAGGAAAAACAACATTTACAAAATCAAACTTTCTGAACTTAAGAGTCAGAACGTAAAATGTCTTCTGTCTGTTAACAACGAGCAATGGATCTGGCACAGAAGATTGGGACATGTTAGTATGAGAAGAATATCTCAGATTAACAAACTCAATCTGGTCAGAGGACTTCCAAATTTGAAGTTCAATTCAGATGCTCTGTGTGAAGCATGTCAGAAAGGCAAATTTGCAAAACCCTCTTTTAAATCCAAAAATGTTGTTTCTACCTCTAAGCCATTAGAACTTCTGCACATTGACTTATTTGGACCAGTTAAAACTGCTTCTGTCAGTGGCAAGAAGTATGGGTTAGTAATCATAGATGACTATAGCAGATGGACATGGGTAAAGTTCTTAAGACACAAGGACGAGTCACACTCTGTGTTTGTTACCTTCTGTAACCAAGTTCAGAATGAAAAAGATCTTAGAATCGTTAAAGTCAGAAGTGATCATGGTGGAGAATTTGAAAATAAAGATTTTGAGTCATTCTTTAATGACAAAGGCATTCTGCATGATTTCTCTTGTCCTAGAACTCCCCAACAAAATGGAGTTGTAGAACGAAAGAACAGAACATTGCAAGAAATGGCCAGAACCATGATCAACGAGACAAACGTTGCTAAGACTTTCTGGGCAGAGGCAATAAACACAGCGTGCTACATTCAGAATAGAATCTCAATAAGACCTATTCTGGAAAAGACTCCATATGAATTGTGGAAGAACAGAAAGCCCAACATTTCGTATTTCCATCCATTTGGATGTACTTGCTATATGTTAAACACTAAGAATTATTTGAACAAGTTTGATTCTAAGGCACAGAAGTGTATTATGTTAGGATACTCTGAACGCTCAAGAGGGTACAGAGTATACAATACAGAAACACAGATTGTGGAAGAATCAATCAGTGTTCGTTTTGATGACAAGCTTGACTCTGAAAAGTCAAAGCAGAATGAAAATCTTGCAGGTATAGAAATTGAATTTGCAGGTTCTGAAGACAAGTCATCAGAAGCTCTCAACACAGACATTCCTTCAACGTCTGAAAGAAGCAATGCTAGAAATCCTACAACTGCTGCTGATCAACCTCAGAAGAGATTACCCAGAAGCAGTTTGGATCACCCAGAAGAGACTATCCTAGGAAGAAAGGAAGATCCAATCAGAACAAGAGCAAGCTTCAGAAACTCTGAAGAAACTCTGATGGGACTTGTGTCTCTGATTGAACCTTCTTCTATTGATGAAGCACTTCTGGACAATGACTGGATTCTGGCAATGCAAGAAGAGCTGAATCAATTCACCAGAAACGACGTTTGGGATCTCGTTCCAAGACCAAAAGGATTCAACGTCATTGGAACAAGATGGGTGTTCAGAAACAAGCTCAATGAACAAGGTGAAGTCGTCAGAAACAAGGCACGACTGGTTGCACAAGGTTATAGTCAGCAAGAGGGGATAGACTATACAGAAACCTTTGCCCCAGTCGCCAGGTTAGAATCTATCAGACTTTTAATTTCATTTGCTGTTAACAGAGGCATCACTCTGTATCAGATGGATGTCAAAAGTGCATTCTTAAATGGTTATATAGAAGAAGAAGTGTATGTTCACCAACCCCCAGGTTTTGAAAATACAAAACATCCAGAACATGTTTTCAAACTGAAAAAGTCACTGTATGGTCTGAAACAAGCTCCCAGAGCTTGGTATGAAAGGCTAAGTAACTTTCTGCTTGAAAATGAGTTCACCAGAGGGAAAGTGGACACCACTCTATTCTGTAAAACAGTTAAGAGTGACATTTTAGTCTGTCAAATTTATGTTGATGATATAATCTTTGGTTCTACTAATCCTTCTCTTGGAAGAAAATTTGCTAAGTGTATGCAGGCAGAATTTGAGATGAGCCTCATGGGGGAACTGAAGTTCTTTTTAGGAATTCAGATCAATCAAACTCCAGAGGGAACTTACATTCATCAGAGCAAATACATCAGAGATCTTCTGAAGAAATTTGACCTCTCAGAATGTAAGCCATCAAAGATTCCAATGCATCCCACGTGCATTCTGGAAAGAGAAGAGGTAAGCAAAAGCGTAGAACAGAAAGTCTACAGAGGTATGATTGGTTCTCTCCTTTATCTGACTGCTTCAAGACCTGATATTTTATTCAGCGTATGTATTTGTGCTAGATTCCAATCAGATCCTAGAGAATCTCACTTAACAGCTGTTAAGCGAATTTTCAAGTATCTGAAAGGTACTACTAATCTGGGTTTGTTTTATAGAAAATCTAGTGATTACAGTTTAGTAGGCTACTGCGACGCTGATTTTGCTGGAGACAGAGTGGAACGCAAAAGTACTTCTGGAAGCTGCCAGTTTCTGGGAGAAAATCTGATCTCGTGGTCCAGCAAAAGGCAATCAACTATTGCTCTGTCAACAGCAGAAGCTGAGTACATAGCAGCAGCTGGATGTAGCACACAGATGCTCTGGATGAAAAGTCAGCTTGAAGACTTCCAGATTTTTGAGAGTAACATTCCTATTCTTTGTGATAATACTTCTGCTATTTGCTTAAGTAAGAATCCTATTTTACATTCTAGAGCTAAGCATATAGAAATAAAACATCATTTCATTAGGGACTATATTCAGAAAGGAATTTTAAACCTGAAATTTATAGATACAGACCATCAATGGGCTGATATCTTTACTAAACCCCTTTCAGAAGATAGGTTTAATTTCATTCTGAAACATCTCAGCATGAAAGTATGCCCAGAATGAAAATGCTTTAATTCCATATTTTTATCTTTCAGAATGTATTTATATTACTGTGAACTTCTGATCAATCTTCTTTCAGAAAGTAAGAACATGCAGATTGTATCAGAGGCAAGTCTAAAGATCTGAGAGTCTAATCTCAAATACAGACGTGCTGATCACTACATCAAACAAGTGTCATCCAATCATCAGCAAATCCCTGAAGCAGAACGCGTGCACGTTTCTGAGAAGGCAAAGCGCTGATTGGGTGCATTGAGACACATGTCTGGTAACCGTTTTTAAGTATCTTTCTCAAATCCCCCAAAATCAGCAAGCATTAAATGCAAAAGTAATCACGCCTGTTAATGGCAATCATTATCTTTTTCTCTCTCTTAAAAAAAAAACGTTTTATTTTTCAAAATAATTTTTGAAAATCCTATTTAAGCACATTACTCTTCATGTTTATTCTTTACGCTTACTCATAATCTCTTAAGAATTTTTCTGCATATCTCCTTCAAAACCCTAGCTTTTCTCAAATCACTCTCAAGCTTTTTGTGTGAGAACAATGGCATCCTCCAGCATTTCTGCAGGAAATCAGAAGAAGGAAACCTCTGAGCAATATCAAGCGCCTACCAGAACTCTTCTCACACCAGTAAAGAATCTTGAGGTTCTCTCTGAATTAATCATCGATTTCGAAAGTTTGAAGGATAATGGATTTGACCTAACTGCGGAAGTCAAAGCTCAAAAGTGGGAGAGGTACTTTGATAGATTGGTTGGACCAACCTTCCCAGAGCTTGTCAAAGAATTTTGGATTCATGCCAAGATTGATAAGCATCTAGTCATCTCTTCTGTCATGGGAAAGAAGATAATAATTTCTGAAGACCTCATTGCCAGGTTAATAGGTCAAAGTGGTGGTGGAGTCCGTTGTGTGGACATGGCTGATAGGTGCCCTGATATAGGTGTGGTAGCAAACTGCATTTTCACTCTTGGTTTTCCCAGCAGCAAAATCAAGGATCTGAAGGATCACTGCAGAGTGTGGGCCAAGATTGTTCTAGGCTGTTTCAATCACAGGAAGCCCACAAGCTCTCCTGACTATATAAACGTGGATCAGCAATTTCTGATCTACTTTATTAATCAGAGGGTGAAGATCAATTTGGCACACTTCCTGTTCAATCATCTGAAGACTAGTGTGAAAGAGACTAGAGAAGAAGAAAGGACGAAAAGAGACTGGATACCATTTGGGAGGCTCATATCAGATATTCTGACAGAGAATAAGCTGATAGATTATCTGAGCGAAGCTAAAGTACTGGGCAATTTTGAACCAACTGTTGGAAAACCGCTGAATGCTAAGAATCTGAAAAAGATGAAGCTGATAGACAATATCAGGAAGGAACCCAGAGCTTCTTCAACTGCTGACATCTCCAGAAGAAGAATGCCTCTGAGTGATTTCCCAAGATTTTCTGAAATGGAATCCCATCCTGATGTGTTTGCCAAGTATCCAGATTCTCACAAGGAAGAAGTTGCAGGTTCAAAGCTGAAGATCAAAGATCTGAGTCAAGTTCAACCTGAAGTGATTCAGAAGAAGTCAAAGAAGAGGAAAGCAGAAGGATCATCTCACCAGACTCCAAAGAAACGAGGTAATTCATCTGCTGCTCCTATTTCAATTTCCTCTACTATTCCAACATCTGTTGCTCCGCCTCCAACCTCTCACAGAATTTCCATTCCAATCCCCACTATTGATGAAACAATACCAGAAGACCCTTCTGAGGCCTTACAACTCAGAAGAACCAGAATCAAAATTCCCCTCAAAATTACCAAACAACAACCAACTGTTTCAACAACATCAGCACTTGATAGCGTGCTAGCTGACATTGAGCGTGAACATACTTCTGTTCAACCTCACTCTGAACCACCAAATATTCCTCCTCCACAACCTGAACCAGAAATTCAACCAGAACCACAACCAGAACCACAACCAGAACCACAACCAGAACCAGAACAACAACAACCTATCACAGAAGAACCTCTGATCCCTGAACAATCAGAAGTTCCACCTCCTCAACCAGAAAATAATCCTCCCTCACCTCAAACAGAGTTTCATCGCTATGAAACCCCATCTCCTCATCATTCGGATCCCCACTCACCTCAACCTTCACCGCTGGCAATACAGTTGCCATGTGGAACCACCATTGTCAGACCCCAATTACCATCATCAGAGGAATCAACACCTCCAAAAACTCCAACCACTCCAATAGACATACCCTCTGACTCTGATAACCATCCACCAAAACAAATAGCACCTCAGCACACCTCTGAAAACCAATCATCTGAAAACCCCAGCAGAACATTCATTGACTTAACAAGTCTTGAACGTCTTGCTGATTTAAGACACAAATTGGCCATTCCCAAACCAAAGCAACTAGATGTTGGCTCTGGTATTTTGGACTTTGAAACAGGTATGCTGCAGTGGATTGCTTCTCTGAAGCAAGTCTGTCCCGGGATGATCGACCCAGCTGCTTCTGATCAGCTCTGGTCACAGTTCAGAGTATGGGTTCGTGCTGAAGCACTCAAGCTGCAGGACGTCAACTATGAGCAGGCTCAACAGAACTTTAGCAAGCTGCTGAAGGAAGTTGAGAGTCAGCTGCCTCAAGAAGTTGTGCTCCCTCTGGACTCTGAATCGTGGTCTAAGAAAGAACAAGCTGCACAGGTGCAACCTTCAGAAGAAGACAAGACTCTTCAGGAAGAGAATCCAGCAGAAGATGTAGCTGAAAGTTCTGAGAAGCTTCCTCCTGCTGAAAGTTCTCAAGCTGCCTTGGACAGGCAGGCTCTGGAAGAATTAAGGCTGAATGACTTGCGTCTACAGCAGCGGATGGAAGAGAGTGATCAGAAGATGGAAGCAAGAATGAATGTCCAGGACAGCAAGATTGATACTGTTGTCACCATGGTTCAGAAGCAGAATGCAACTTCTGAAAAGATTCAAGCAATGCTGGAAAGCCTGTTCTCACGCATGCCCCCACAACCTTGAAATTTTTTCATGCATGACATTCTCTATATTTTCGTCATTTTCTGATGTACTTTTGACTATGTTTTGACTATGCTTGTGTAATGTTCTTTCCTCTGAACTATTTTTAATATAATTTGTTTTTCTGATCTAAATTGTTTTAGCACATCACTAACACTTTTTGATTGCTGACAAAAAGGGGGAGAACAAGAATGATATTTAAAATCAATAACGGCTAACTAGACAGAAATTCTCAAACATTCTAACTCTATTACTTGAAATGTTTTTCTGTTTTGTTGTTAAGTCTACAGGCACAAGGAAGCTCTGAACACTATGAAGACTAAGAACTAGAAGCTCTGATCAAAATATAAAAGCTCATGTTGCTCTGATCAAATATGAAGTTCTGATATATGAAGATCTGATCGACCTAACACTCTGATCCGAAGCAAAGCTCTGACAGGAAAAGCTCTGAAGCTCTGCTCTCTGATAAGTCAAAGACTTATAATCTGATGCTCAAAGATAGAAAAAGATCTGACTCTGAAGAACACACATATCAAAGGGAAGTAACAAACTCAGGGGGAGTATCTCTTAACTCTGACTTCTCCGTACTTCTTATTCTGATACATAGATCTGATAACTTTTCACGTTATTTTTCATTTAAAATATCTAGTTTTTGTCATCATCAAAAAGGGGGAGATTGTTAGAACAATGTTTGAATCTAGTACCCTATATTTAAGTTTTGATGATAACAAAGTGAAAAGATATAGTAGTTAAATATTTTATGATTGAATTATATGCTGCCTAAAATTACTATGCTCTGACTTGCAGATATGCTGATTAAAATAAGCAAGATCACGTTTTCAGCATCAGAATATGAGTTTGCACATCAGCATCAGAAGTTGCTGAATCAGAACGTCAAGATCAGATGATCAACGCTTGCACATGCTGAAGCTTGATGAACAGAACTGCGCGTAAAACACTCTGATACAGAAACAAATTAGTTCATCAGCAGCGAAGCAGAATCAGAATGAGCCAAGCCAGATCGTGCATTGAAGAAGCAACGGTACTGTGCATTGAAAGCTAATCAATACCAACGGCATCATTCTAGACAAGATCTGCTCAAAAAGGAAAGCTTGTTAATAGCATTGAATCAAGAATATTTGCTTCAACGTTCATCTTCTCAAAGTGCTATATAAACCAAGCTTTGAAGATTATCACGGCTAATGCTTCCAAACTCTCTACACGCACAAAGCTGAACAGTAATCTTCACTCTACAAGTTTTGCTAAACCACCAAACTCTGATACTCTATTAGCGTTTAGCATCTTAGTATTCTAAGCTTCATTTGTGTAAACATCACAGTTGTGATATAGTTTTTGTAGAAAACATTCATACACACTTGTTCATTCCTTTGTAAGAAAGTGTTGCCTTGACAAACCGGATTGTGGTTTGAATCAAGAAGGTTTTAGCAGTTGCTAAAGCAGATTTGTATTCAGTTGAATATAGTGAATTAAGACCTCGTTGGAGAGAGGCGAAATCACCTTGAACGGGTGGACTGGAGTAGTTTGAGATCAAACGAACCAGGATAAAAATACCTTGTCATTTGCTTTAAGTTTCCAGTTTTACAATTCAACCCCCCCTTCTTGTGTTTTTCACCCCTTCATATACTAGTAGTCAACACCGTCTTATCCACAAACTACGTAGGGAGCCGATGAATATAAGCGAGTGGTCCTAAAAAGTAAAGAAGAAAAAAATACTAAGAATCAAGATATAATAGGGAATGCGCTAATTAAGATAGGTGGCCCTCGCCAGGTGGTACCTACAAAAACATATGTAACAACCAGTTGTAAGCCTGTTTAATGGTATCTGGTGCTGAACTTAGTATGGAGAACTACGGTTTAATCCCCCGAGACTTATAATTTGGGAAAGAAAAAGGGTTACCAACTTTTGTACCAGAAACCTGTGCAAAAGAGACCAGAATCGCTAACCGGCTACTTTACTATATGCGTGCGAAAGATAAAGGGCTTAATGTGATTGTGCTAGAATGAAAGTGGTTGATTTTGAACAAAAAGAATTAGGTTGAGATATGATAGCATAATTTGGACTAGTTTTCAATAGGATATAGGATTTTGACGATATGGTTTTGTGTCATTTCTGTATCATTAGTGTCGGAGCCTAGTTCCATCTTTCTAAAGTAACGCCCCTCAACCACGTACATTTCGAGTTGTGTCATGCGATTGTGTCGGAGACCATGCGTTAAACGATTTTTACTCTATTTTGCTTGAGTACAAGCAAAGGTTCAAGTGTAAGGGATTTTGATAACTCGGAAATTGTATCGAATATTTGGATCATTTTACATGAATTTTATCCGCATTTTAATTAATTAAATTACTCTTTATTTGTATTATGCTGGTATTTTCTATGTTTTCAGGAATTTAATGTTTGCAAGGCATGTGCGAAGAAAGTCAAGAAAAGTCAAGAAAAGTCAAGCTAGTCAAGAGCAATTATGCATTGAGGGGTGTGTGGTAGAATATGGTGCACTAAAAGCAAAAAGCCCAAGAAAGAAGCGCTGGCCCAATCCACTAAGGGAGTGTAACGACCGTTACACATTGGCTCAAAGGAGTGTAACAACCATTACACCCCACCACACAAGCCTCTCCTCAAAAGCAGGAGTGTAACGACCGTTACACCCTCCACGCCATCCCTCCCTCGAAAGAAGGAGTGTAATGACCGTTACACCCTGCCACGCCAGCCCTCCCTCAAAAGAAGGAATGTAACGACCATTACACCGAGTCAATGCTGGAGGAGAAAATATCTCAACTCCCACGCATCCCCAAGGCTATAAATAGTACCTCAAATCTCCATTTTAGAACGTTTTTATTTTCCTTGTTTTTACTGTTACTCTGCCAAAAATATTATCGGCATTATTTCATTTCGCATTATTTTCTTTACCGATCTGTGGGAGACATCCGACATCAGACAAATATTCTATTGTAATATTTTCAGGTTTGATTTAAGTACTTTATTTATTTATGCCAAGATTGTCCATAGTGTTTTTTTATTTAAATTGTTTGATGATAATTATTTCTGTTGCGTTGTTATTGAGCCGTTTAATGTGCTAGGCTAAATTTATTTATCGGTATATAAGGTCATATGGCCAACGGGGTTTCAGCAATGCCAATTAATCAGTTCCTTTTTAAAGAAAGAATAATTTTCTGGTTTCAATTACTAGTTTTAAATATTAACTGTTTTGTTACGAGAGTAAAATATAGATAGAGGTTAGGATCAATAAAACGAGAGTTTGAGATAATAATTGGACAGTAGTAATTGTGCATCAACTTAAAATACAGCGAGAGCGCTTTTAAGTTGATTAGGTTTTGTTTGTTTCCAAAAACTATTTTTAAACCCTAATTGAAACAGTGAGAGTAGTCACTTAGGTTTGATCGTAGGATCTGAATCAATAAACACGATAGTGTGAGAAGAGGGTTTTCAAATAAATGCTTCCTACCGAAGACTGTTTTGTTAATCCGAGCTAGGTCAATGAGTTGCTAAATCCCCGAAGTTCGACCATTACATACCGATATTCTCCCTTGAATCTAAACTAGATTATAATCAGTTAGGTTCCCTAAAACCCCTATTAATTACACTATTAGCCTTAGATTTACGTAGTAACCTAAGATAACGGTAGTTCGACATTTAGTCCCCTGGGATTCGATAATCTTTAAAGCTACACACGATAGGAATATATACTTGCGGTCTAGATTCTTTAAGACTTACAAAGTCGCGATCAATCCTATCAATAGTAACCGGGTTCTAGGGAATCTCAATATCACTAATATTTCCCACAAGTTTCGTTCCGATCAACAACTGACTTGCTACCAAACAAAACCCGGGAGTCAAATCTCAATGAGTGTAGTATCGAGTATCAACCGACTTAGGATTACACCAAAGACGACTATCTCACTACTTCCTAATGGCTAAGTCATTCAATTAAAGGTTCTAAGGTTAGTTTATTCTTCATGACACCACGCAGCGGCCTTGTATTCTCCTTGACTACTCAAGCGCTACCGGTACCAACAAAAGTGTCACATCAATGTAGATATTTCTTCAACCATGTCGGTATACCCCGCAAAGCCCCCACGATCTATTGCTACTTACCTAAAAGTTTCCCTAGATCCGGGTGTAGGATCTATAGTAACAATCCAAACAAACCCTCCAAGGATAAAGCATACAAAGCAAGCAATTAAAATAGTTTTAAAATAAACTAACTCTGAGGTAACCCCACTTTTTATAAGTCCCCAGCAGAGTCTCCAGTTCTGTGATACGGTGGCAGAACTGACTGTTAATACTGGTTTGCATTTTGTATTCGCAAATGTGTGGTAAGCAAGAGTCGCCACCGACTTTTCTTTTATCCAATAAAGGAAAGGGTGAAAAGAACAGAAAAAGACCTTTTTCGAGATTTTCTGAGTAAGGGGGTAGATTATGGAAAGGGGAGGTGTTAGTACCCTTTCCATCCGTGGTTTTCCACGGGCTCTTAGGTACTTTCTCATTTTTGAAAATTTCTTTCGTGTTTATGTGTTTTGAAAAGGTTTTTGTTTGCTTTATGATAACTCTTATTAATTTTTTTTTGAATAACTAGGTATTAAAAAAAATTCGCAAATAACCATGTTTCGGAGAAAATTATACAAATAACTATGTTTCAGAAAACCCCACAAGGGAGGAGCCAACCCAGTTGGCGCCTACACCTTATTTTAAAGGGGAGGCGCCATCTCACTTGGTGCCTAGGTGTGAAAGGCTTGCCCTAAGTCAAGTGAGATGGTGCCTTAGTGCAGTTGGGAGGCGATTTTTCGTGATTTTTATTTTAAATGCGGTGCGTTATGTAAACGATATAGGATCAACAAAATTGACTTTTTATTTACACAATATGATTACACACATAACTATTACATAAAAAAATACAGATTAATCAGTGGTCCCCCGGAACCCGGTAATGACCCCCGGTTCCGCATCCCCGTCCTCACCTTTCCTGTGCTGGGTTTTGTCGCGTTTCCTGTTGTGGCAAGGTCGATGGACCAGCGAAGTTAACGCGTTCCGAATCCATGAAATCGGTCAGATCTCCATATCTAGAAGATCCGCTTTGGTACAGTCGGTTGCCCATACCCTTAAAGTTTGGTCGTGCTGGTGGTGGGTGGGGTTCCATGGTTGGTCTGTAGCACTGGTCGTCTGAGTACGGGGATAGAAAGGAAATGGATCTTGGGGTATTTGGTATTGAGAATGTTGGGTGCTTTAGTGATGTTGTGGTTGATGGTAAGTTGGGTCAGTTGGTTCATAATCTTCGGACAATACCAGATCAGGGCTAAGGTTGGATGTTGAGGGGGCCATATTGGGATATGTAGAAGACTGAAATTGTGTGTGGGGTATGCGGGTGTATTGGTATTGTGATTGAAATTATGGTTGGGTGTGAGGCATATGGGGGTATTGGTACTAAGGTGGTGATTATGGTTGGGTGTGGGGCATGTGGGTGTAATTGTATTGTGGTGGTGACTGTGGTTGGTTGTTTGTGGTTCTGTTTCGTCAGGGGGGTTGGTGGGAGGTTGATGTGTGTTGGGTTTATTGTTGGGGAAATGAGGTTTGTTCCCATTCTATTCGTGGGTCAACCAAATACCTTGGATGAGACACGTGCATTTCAGGGGTACTAACCAATCTGTACCAAGATAAATATTGATTCGTGTCTCGTATATTATCATGGTTGAGCAAAACTGGGAATTGCAAGACATGTCGGTGACGCCTCTACCACATCTTACACCATTATGGAGAAAAATATTTCTGTTGGTAAGACCCCATTGGGCGTCGACCCTTTTGAGATGCCACGGGGACAAACAAGTCGGATCATCGGGTATCTCTTGATGAATTCCAAACTGCATCTTGACATGGTCATTGTGGTGCATCTACATAACATTTAACCGTATGATTGCAGTCTTTGCGCTCCAAATTGCTGCATCCTCAGGGTTTGGTTCATGGTCCAAAC
Source organism: Vicia faba (assembly GCA_948472305.1). Lineage (NCBI taxonomy): Eukaryota > Viridiplantae > Streptophyta > Magnoliopsida > Fabales > Fabaceae > Vicia > Vicia faba. Next base: position 229,178,970 of record OX451736.1, on the reverse strand, counting down.
CCAAATATGATCTTCAGACAAACTGCTGATAAAATTAAATAAGCTTAATGAAAACGTAATAAATAAATAATTTAAAAGTAGAAAAGTTGAAAGGTATGATGTACATCATCCAGGCCAAGGTGATCCAATAGATTGCGGTATAGAGCGACATTGAATCTTGGATTCTTGCCGTAATTCGTACCCCTCATGCAGTACCTAAAGGAATTGAAAAATATTTTATTTTTATCATATATTTGGTGAAGAGATGAATAATAATAAATGATATAAGTTGATGACTTACTTTGTTGCGTATGGGAAAATGAATGTGTTATTGTTGACGGGGTTTAGGGACTCCATCCTCCACCAACCCCAGGCTTGAAGTAAAAAAGTGCAGCCATAAAATGTACATTTTTCCTTGGTTGCATTTTTACATAAGGAACTGTATATATGGGCTAAAACAGCAGAACCCCAACTATACTTTCTAGTTTTTTCAAAGTCTCTAAGTAAATTTAAATACATAAAATTTACACTATTTCCTGTACTTTCGAGAAATAAAAAGGTTCCAAATAGTATCATTATATAATTTCTAGCTTTTATTACCTTAGCTAGCTCGGAGGAATTTTCGTTCAATTCCAGAGTCGCATAATGATTTTTTAGCTCAGTAAGTAGTATACCCTGACCTCTCGCACCACCACCTTCAACCATATCCCTACCCAACAATTCTTCACATAGAGAATTAGGTTGTTGAACTGACCCGTTAACCACCTTACCGTCGACAGGGAGACCCAATAACATGTACACGTCCTCTAGTGTGACGGTACATTCACCTATTGGTAGATGAAATGTATGGGTCTCTGGTCTCCACCTTTCCAACATTGCAAGTATGAACTTTGAATCAATCGTGCAGTTGGAGATCTTTATAATGTTTCCGAAACCTACGTATTCAAGATAGGGTACGATCAACGGGTCGGGATCAAGGTAGTTGTGTGACCGGATTCTGAATCTTTTAGTATCTTAAGTTAATAATGTAAAAAGTGTAAGAGTAGGTAAGATGAATAAAGCATTAATAGAAGTATGAAAAATGTATAAGTATACAAAAAACTTACAAACGCTGCAATGTTGTCCCTTGTGCCTCTGTGAGAATCGCCCATTGTGAGAAGAGCCATTGTTGAAAATGTCTTAGATTATGAAAGAATTTGAAATTGTATGAGATTATGAAAGATTTTGTAGCAGAGAGTGAGACGATTGTGGATGCGATTGAAGTATGTGAGGCTCTATATTTATAGGCAAAATTTTATGATAGAGTAAGTGAGGTGGTAGGTGGGTGCATGCATGCATGATAAGTGTCACTTTTGCATTGTAGGTGCAGGCTACGTGGCAGCATTGGGGAAAGCATCTCTGCATGCATGTAACACAATTGGACGTGAAAGGAGGCGCCATTGGACTTGGCGAAAGAGTACAAAAATGAAAGGTGTCGCCATCCCTGTTGGCGAATAAGAGGTGGCATGGGTTACAGTGTAGGTGCAGGCTAGGTGACATCCTTGGAGAAGGCATCTCTGCATGCATGTAATACGATTGGACATGATGGGAGGCGCCTTAGAGGTTGGCATGGGTTGCAGTGTAGGTGCAACATATGTGACATCCTTGGAGAAGGAATCTCTGCATGCATGTAACAGGATTGGACGTGAAGGTAGACGCCATTGGACTTGGCGAAAGAGTACAAAAATGAAAGGTGTCTCTATTCCTGTTGGTAAATAAGAGGTGGCATAGGTTGCAGTGTAGGTGCATGCTAGGTGACAGCCTTGGAGAAGGCATATATGCATGCATGTAACACGATTGGACGTGATGGTAGGCGCCTTAGAGGTTGGCATGGGTGGCAGTGTAGGTGCAGGCTAGGTGACAGCCTTGGAGAAGGCATCTCTGCATGCATGTAACACTTTTGGACGTGAAGGTAGGCACCATTGGACTTGGAGAAGGAGTACAAAAATGAAAGGTGTTGCCATCCCTGTTGGCGAATAAGAGGTGGCATGGGTTGCAGTGTAGGTGCAGGCTAGGTGACAGCCTTGGAGAAGGCATATCTGCATGCATGTAACACGATTGGGCGTGAAGGTAGGCGCCATTGGACTTGGCGAAAGAGTACAAAAATGAAAGGTGTCGCCATCCCTGTTGGCTAATAAGAGGTGGCATGGGTTGCAGTGTAGGTGCAGGCTAGGTGACAGCCTTGGAGAAGGCATCTCTGCATGCATGTAACACGATTGGGCGTGATGGGAGGCGCCTTAGAGAGTGCTTATTGTTGGTTTATTCAAATTCAGTACAACCTATTTAATCTTATATTTATCAAAACACTCCTACACTTAATCACTCAAACACTAGAACATTCAAAAATTCAATCAATTAACTCATATACTTCAAACCTTCAAACCTTCAAACCTTCAAACAACCATACACAATGGCCTCTGCACCCCAATATGTGATCAGTGCACATTTCAATGGTGCGACATACATTTGTCCCACCTATGGGTTTTTGTTTAGAGGCACTTAGAATATCCGATTTTGTTTAAACAGGAAAGCCAATTTCTTGTATTTCAAAAAACGATTGGAGGCCAAACATGGACGAGGTTCCGTGACACAATTTTATCAGAATCCGGTTTTTTTTTTGGTAACAACCAAATAATATTTTATAAGGTTGAGTTTAAAGATGACAAGGACCTTCTGAATATGTTTTCCAGTCATGAGTATTCTGGGTACGACTCTATTGAGTTGTACATTATGCTGTGAGAGCCTCAGCTGTCACAAGTGGTTGATCCTCTGGAGACCGAACAAGCAGAAGTAGATGTCGTTGATGAAGAAGGAAGATGATGAGTTGGAGTTTGACGACATGGTCAATGATGATTCTTAAGACGATGGGATACCTGGTATTCCTTCAAACGAGATCTACACACCACCTCCGCACATGACAAACTTCAACATGGGCGGAGATGAACCGTCTTCTGATTTATGTTTCAATTCGTATATGCAGTCGGATGAAAACTTAAAAGAGAAATAAAAATTTCGTAATAGAGAAGAATGTATCCGAGCCATCAAAAAATTTCACATGCTTAACTCGGTCGACTTTAAGGTGGACCATGTAAATCCAGAAAGGTACAAGATCAAGTGTGACCACCCAGATTGTATGTTCAAGCTCACTGCATCATACATATTAAGAGGTGATTGTTGGGTCATAGGTTCTATGTCTACCCACACGTGTGTCAGTTCTACTCAATCATAGGATCATCAGAAACTAAATTATGATCTCATATGTCAAGAAATCCTACCACTCGTCAACAATGATCTATCATTGAAGGTGAAAACTATAATCTCCCACATCACTATGGTATTTAACTATACTCTGTCTTACCGAAAGGCGTGGTTAGAAAATACCAAGGCGATTTAAAAGGTATATGGAAACTGGGAGGAGTCATACCAAGAACTTCCTCACTACCTGAATTCACTCCAGACTTATTCCCTGGGTACTGTTTACATTCTGGAAACACTACCAGCATACGCCCCAGATGGTAGTCAACTCAACGGAAATGGAATATTCAGTCGATTATTTTGGGCTTTTCAACCTTTCATTACAGGGTTTGCATCATGCAAACCAATTATACAAATCGATGGGACTTGGTTGTATGCGAAATACAAAGGCACGCTACTGACGGAAGTTGCATAAGTGGTGTGATACGGTGGCAGAACCGGACTGTTTAATACTGGTTTGCATTTTGCGTTTTTTGTTCGCAAAATGTCGTGGTAAGCAAGAGTCGCCACCGACTTTTATTTTATCCAACGGGAAAGGAAAAAATCACAGAGAAATTCCTTTTTCTAGATTTTGAGTACGGGGGGTAGATTATAGAAAGGGAAGGTATTAGCACCCTTTCTATCCGTGGTTTTCCACAGGCTCTTAGGTACTTGCTCATCATTTTAAAAATTGCTTATGTGTTTATGTATTTTGAAAAGTTTTTGTTTTGCTTCGTTTTAACCCTTGCTTCTGTCTTCAAGAGTGTTACGAAGTGTTTTTGAAAACTTTGTTTGAAAAGAGTGTAAGTGTGGAAAAGTTTGATTTTGAGCAAGTACCTACTAGCATCTACCTACTCGAAAAAAGAATGTTTCTGTTCTTGTTTCCTTTAGATAGCGCTATCCCACTATTAGTGAGTATGTAGCACCGTCGTTGGAGTTGTAAGGGTCAATTTGAAAGGGACCTACGATCACTAAAGCAATGTTAGGACGTCTTAGTAATAACCCTAGTGTCTTAAGATCATATTCGAGGCAACATTTCCGAGGCAACATTTCCGAACGAGACATTTGATCTTTGTTTAGACAAGAGGGCGACTACTAAAATATCCTATACTTAATGATCATTTACCGAAGGCAACGGAAGTGAGAGTATACCCTAGGAGTGCGCATGTGCGAGTGATTTAATTTCAGTTATTATCTTTGCACATTTAGGGTTTGCTAACCATTTTAAAATTAACATACATTCTTGTCATGCAATCCTATTATCATACATCTAACAGTTAATATTTGCGAAAATTAAATTGTGAGAAATAAAACTACGCTATTACAAGGCTTCGGGGAGGGGGATTAATTACATAGCCAAAAACCCGCAAAAACGATAAATAAAAGAAGAATCCTAATTAAACTATTACATCCCATGAGCAATTACATCAATATCGTAAAAATAAATAAACGCGCGCGATGAATCGAGAATGAGAAAAAATTAGGGTTTTGACCCCGTCTAAACCTAATTGAAAGAAAGATCATTTTTTATTATTTTTTTTATTATTTTGAGAAAAATAAGGTTTTAATTAAATAAATACAAACCTAGTTACTAATTAATTTAAATTAAGAAAAATAATTAATTTGGCCTATTTTTATATTTTTTTTATTTTAAGAAAAGAAAATAAAAATTAAATCAAATAAAACCTAATTTTCTAATTTGTTTTAATTATTTACAAAAAGTTAAAATTACCCTAAAATTAAATTAATCTAATTATTAAATTTGATAAAAATAAACCTAAATCTAATTTGATGAAAAATTGATTTTATGAGTTTTTTGTAATAAAAGAATTAAATTTGTGGAAGAAAATAATTTAAACAAAATTAAATAAATAAAAGAAAGATAAAAGAAAAGAGAGAAATGGGTCTGGTATTAGTGGCAAGAAAGGGGTGTCCATAGCAGTTTTTTTGGGCCCAATAAGCCTTGGTCCACGTTGACCTTTCTGATTCCATGTTGCACGTTTGAATAGGCCTATGGTAGACCTTCATGTGCCAGGCATTGGATTTGGTTTGCTTTAGATCCAATGGTTGAAAGCTGATGGCATATGGTGGACTCCAAGCTTGTGCGTGTACCTGATGATGTAAAAGAAAATTTCATTGAACAAATATGGGGACCTGGGGATCGAACCCAGGCCCTTTGGCTTTTCCACATGCCTTTTGACCAACTGAACTAACGCGCTTATTTGTATATGGAATAATAAACAAATATTATATTAGAAAATTCAAATTAACATATCAAAACCCGTGAAATTTAAATGGATGAATCACTGCCTGCCACGCCACCTTTCTTCTTCCTTCTTCCGTTGGCAAAAGTCCAGACTTTTACCTACGGGCAAAGTCTGTAGATATATCCCTGTTTCATTCAAACATTGCACAAACGCGTGATAAATCAATTATAATGGTACCAATCTACTCGTCTCAACCTTACGAGTGTCATGGTACCTCAATCGTGGCCCAATTTTTCCTGTATGGCAAAGCCCTAAAACTAACTCAGAAACCCTAACAATGGCATCCACACGTATGGCTTCCAAAAATGCAATTAAACGGTACTGTTAGCTTGCAAACATGATAAGGATTACAAATATATCATTTAAACATGATAAAGATGCAAGAATGAATGAATACGATTTTGAAAAAATTGACAAACCGTGAGGGTTGTGGAGGCGGATTCTGGGAAAATCAAGGCTTGATTATGATCAAGTTAGCTTTAGGAGATGGGTGGGAATCAATTGCTAGCCTTGGAATGGTGTAAATCGTCCTCTAACTTGCAATTTGATTCAGCACTTTTTGGTGATTTTTGCAAGTTTTCTCTCAGCTTCTCACGCCTCCAATTCTTTTGCTTTTGGTATGGATTTGTTCTATATGTACCCTTGAGTGAATTAGTTTTACAAATTTGCTTCAAATCTTCTCCAATAATGATCATCGAGCATGATTTGATTCTCATGTGAAACTTTCCAAATCAAGCCAAAATTCAATCTTTTTGTGTACAAACAAGCTTTGCACGATTTGATCTCATTGCCAGCTATTCATGGACCTGAAATATGCATAAAATCGCAAGGTTTAAATGATTTTGATATATTCATTATTTATTATTGATTTTATTTAATTTAAATGAAATAAAATCAAGATAAATGATAAAAATAAAAGAATGACAAGTGGAAGGGATCATGGGTCGTGGACCATGCTACAATTTCAGTGCAAGCATAAAACGTTAGGCCCATTTGAAAAAAATTGCAATTTGAGACACTTTTGACTTTTGGCAATTTTGCAAAAAAGGTCAACTTCACCAATGCATAACTTCCTAAATTTTGACCCTAGAGATGTGTTCTTGGACTTTTTAGAAAGATAAAGATGTCCTCTAAGCAACCATTTTGGTCTCATCTCAATTGAGTCTTCCATGTTCATGTATGAAGCTTTGACAAAAAAGGTGTTTTTGTTGACTTTTCAAAATGACCTATAATGTCCAAATTCATAACTTCTTGTGAGTGCATATTTTGAACTTGGGAGATGAATATGAATTGTAGGGAATTAAATACTCTTCAAAATGAGATTTGGATGGGTCATTCTTGATAAAGTATGAGAAAGTTATGTTTGGTTAAAGTTGAGTTGACTTTTCCTACAAAACCCTAATTTAGCAACTTTTGGGTTTTAATGAATTGTGAGCAATACTTGAGGAATAATGATCAAACCTTGATCAAATGATGAATAATACTTAAAAATGAGGATGTTGACCAAAAATCTTAAAGTTTGACTATATGTGGACCACAGTTGACTTTTGCCCTAGCACAGTCGATTTTCAGGCCTTTGGGCAATTAACTGAGCAAACTTTCTCTGCAAGGCTTGAAACTTGACATGGATGATATTGAGAACATATTAGGACAATAGTGAGCATTTGGGACCCTTTTGATTCAAACATCTTGATGCAAACTGAAACCCTAATTTGAGGTAAACTGCCTTAGGAGAGAGTTTGTTTGGTGAACCCTTGGACTTCCTTGAGCAATTTGAGGACCTCACTTGAAATGTATTGAGAAATATGGGAGGGAAAATTTTGGGGGTACAATAGCTGCCCCTGTTCAATCTTATTAAACCTGAGGATGTAGATTGGCTTGCTTGCCTTTCGTGGTCCGAAGGTGGGAGATGATTGAACACTAGAGTGCCCAGAAATTTGCACTCGCATGAAGTGGTACTTGTCTTGTGATGTCGGGAATGGGCTTATAGATTCCATTTGGAGATTGATGATGGAAGATGGGCTTAAAGATGCCATCTGAAGGAGTGCCGATTGCATAAGATATTCCTTAGCGGGAGCTTGCATACCTGTTGTTGAGGAGGACTTCGCTGGGGAATGCTGGTCTCTGTCTTGGTAAAAGTTGAATTTTAGGAGCTTCAGTCGACCGTTATTCTACTGGGGAATCGTCTCTTGGTCGAAGAGGTGAAAAAGAACTACTATCTGGTCGTGATCCAGGCTTCATAGTGATAAGATCGACTGCTATCTGGTCGTGCTCCAGGCTTTACAGTGACTTATTGGGGAGATGAGATTAAACTTTCTATCTGGCTGTTCTCCAGGCTTTGCAATTTCTCAATTCTTATCTGGTCATACTCCAGGCTTCATAAGGAATTAAGTTGTTATCCGGTTGCATCCGAGCTTCAACTTGAATTTAGGGCACACTAATATCCGGTCGACTCCGGGCTTCTTAGTAATTGTCCAGGTAAACTGCTATTTGGTCGAAATCCAAGCTTTGTAGTGTCTCATACTGTTATCTGGTCGTAATCCCAGGCTTCAGTGTCCTTTACCACTATCATGTCGTAATCCAGGCTTCACGATGTCTTATACCATTATCTGGTCGAATCCAGGCTTCATGGTGTTCTTGTACTACTATCTGGTCGATTTCCAGGCTTCACAATACTTACTTCTTATCTGGTTGTATTCCAGGCTTCAGAAGAAATCAAGTGGTTATTCAGTCGCATCCGGGCTGCCATTTGATTTTAAGGCCTACTAATATCCGGTCGATTTCCGGGCTTCATAGTAATTGGTCGGGTAGACTTCTTTTTGGTCGGAATCCAAACTTCATAGTGTCCCTTACTGTTATCTGGTTGTAGTCCCACGCTTCAGTGTCTTTTACCGCTATCTGGTCGTAATCCAGGCTTCACGGTGTATTATACCATTATCTAGTCGAATCCAGGCTTCATGGCGTTTGGAGAAATTAAGATATTATCTGGTTGAATCCAAGCTTCATAACTTGCATTAAAGATATACCACTATCTGGTCGACTCCAGGCTTCGTAGTATTCTTGGATGCTATCTGGTCATAATCCAGGTTTCACAACGTCTTCTACCATTATCTGGTCGAGTCCAGGCTTCATGGTGTCTTGTATTGCTATATGGTCGTAATCCAGGCTTCACAATAACTTGTTGAGCTGTTATCCGGTCGATTTCCGGGCTTCACAACGTCTTATACCATTATCTGGTCGAGTCCATGCTTCATGGTGTCTTGTATTGTTATCTGGTCGTAATCCAGGCTTCACAATAACTTTCTAAGCTGTTATCCGGTCGATTTCTGGGCTTCACGGCTTGTGTTTATGATATACCACTATCTGGTCAATTCCAGGCTTCGCGGTATTTTGGTACTGTTATCCGGTCGTTCTCTGGGCTTCATAGCTTGAATTGGAATAGAAATCTTAGCATTGATGTGACTGAACCAGAGAAAACTTGTGAGAATTTGATTGTATCTTTCCCTGAAAGGTAAAGAGTTAGTCGTATGAAATGTCATGATGTATGAAATGTATTGAGCAATGATGTTCTCAAAATAAATGAGATTGTGTTATATGATGCATATGCGCATGCCATGACGTATGGATATGCAATGTTCTTGTGATATTCTCTTGCTAGGGAAAATAAATCCTGGACTACTACTGGAGAGTGCAAGGAGTTGAATTCTTCGTTCTCGCTGGGGATAAAGATCGAAGATGATTTGAGAATAAATTGGCGGGAGAATAACTCTGCTGGAGAATAAACTGACGAGAGAGAGACTCTGTGGGGAAGAGAGATATTCTGCCAGAAGATCTGCTGATTTGGAGAAATAACCTCGGCTAGGGATGAATTACCGTTGCTGGCGATAACGAACCTTGTTGGGGACTGAGTTTCTGCTGGTGGAAGAAATAAACTCCACTGGGGATAGTCTTCCATTGTTGGTGATAGATGATTTCTGCTTGGGGAGAATTAACACCACTGTTTTTAGATATCTTTTGCTCTGCGGGAGGTGTATGCATTTTTAGTCATTTTCTCGAGCTGGGTCTATCCCTGTACCTGGTGAATAAAGTAACTGCAAGGTTTGGACATTTCTTGTTTTCCCCTGTTCCTGGAATTACGAATAATCGTCTTTTGTTTCGTATGTAAATATTTATGAGCAACAATTATTTTCAAATGCATATATAAAAAATGAACCATTAGACATTCTTGCAAAACAAAACAGGAAAAGAAAAACAACTTTGAAATTTATTGTAAAATGAATTGTATTGATTTTGAAGTTGGCTTGTAATAGGCGTTTTGTACAAGAGGCTGGCGTCCTAGTAAGAGAACGCCGCTGAAAGATAGAAATTATACAATTTGTGAAAAACAAATAAAAACAGTTATGTGAACAATCCCATTGGGTTCCAACTCTGCTATTTCCTTTATATCTTCGGGCGTCTCATCACTTTGCTACTTGGTTGAAGGTATATCAGATTGATCAGTGCCGTATGAGCTTGATAGTCGATACCGATGTCTGGTTGCAAGATGATCCAATGAGACATAGTGTTACGCTTTGATCCCTAATTTTTTCCTGGACCGCCCTTTCGTGTTTTCAGTCCACCGGGATACCCTTTTTTGCCCAAGCTGCCTTTTCAGGTTTTCGACTTGCCGAGTGTACAATTTTTTTTAATAATTTTCATCCCTTATTTTTGCACGAACCCTTTTGGTTCGCCGGGAAGCCCTTATTTTTGCCCAGGTCAGTCGACCTAGCGGGTCTTCGATTATGCATAGTATTTTTTCACTATGTCTGCATTGACGGGGTGAGGAAGGTCGTCACCATCCATGGTGGTTAGAATCATAGCTCCTCCTGAGAAAATATTCTTAACCACAAATGGCCCTTCATACGTAGGCGTCCATTTTCCCCTGGGATCACCTTGCGGCAGTATGATGCGTTTGATCACCAGATCCACGACTTGATACTCTTGTCATCTAACTTTCTTGTTAAATGCCTTGATCATTCGATTTTGATATGCCTGACCATGGCAAATAGAAGTAAGTCTTTTCTCGTCGATAAGATTCAGCTGATCGAGCCGGGTCTAGATCCAATCGTCCTCGCTCAAACCTGCATCCTTCATAATCCGAAGAGAGGAGGGTATCTGGACTTCAATGGGTAAGACTGCCTCCATGCCATACACCAAAGAGTAGGGTGTTGCCCCTATCGAAGTCCGTGCTGAGGTACGGTACCCATGAAGAGAAAATGGTAACATCTCATGCCAGTCTTTGTATGTCACCGTCATCTTCTGCACAATCTTCTTGATATTCTTATTAGCCGCTTCAACAGCCCCATTCATCTTCAGCCGGTAAGGAGAAGAGTTGTGATGATGAATCTTAAACTGTTTGTAGAGCTCGGTGATCATTGTATTGTTGAGATTTATACCATTGTCAGTAATGATCCTCTCAAGTACACCGTATCGACAGATCAGATTGTGTCGGATAAACGGCACAACGACGTTCTTGGTTACTGTAGCAAAGGAAGATGCCTCAACCCACTTCGTGAAATAATCAATAGCTACCAGGATGAAACGATGCCCGTTGGACGCAGTAGGTCGGATCTCGCCGATCATGTCGATGCGCCACATTGCAAAGGGCCAGGGAGATGTCAAAAAATTCAGAGGAAATGGAGGTACATGCACCTTATCAGCATAAACTTTGCACTTATGATAGGTCCGAGAGTGCTGATAACAATCGGCTTCCATAGTGGACCAATAATATCCTACCCGTAGGATCTTCTTTGCCATGGTATGTCCACTAGAATGAGTTCCGAAAGTACCTTCATGTAACTCTGCCATGATCCTTTCTGCCTCGTTCTTGTCCATGCATCGCAGTAAGGTTGAGTCATGGTTACGCTTGTAAAGGATACCATTACTGATGAAGAATTTTGCGGCAAACCTCCTCAGAAATTTCTTATCATTAACAAATGCACCCTCGGGGTATTCTTGAGCCTCAAGATACCTCTTTACCTCGTGAAACCAGGGTTTATCTGCTACCTCTTCAGTCTCAATATCACAGTGTTATACCCCAAAATTTTCTCTCCTCTTTTTCCACAAGAAATTACAGCTTCGGGTTTTTCCGGATTTTTCAGACGGGCTCAAGAATCGGTCAAACAGACTCTTCTTGTCAGTCAGACAAAATTTAGGGTTTTCTTTGACTTTAAAGCAGTTCAGGCAGATTGCTAGGGTTTGGGTGAGTTTTGCTCAAAGTTTGATCAGACAGGCATTTCTTTGGTGTTAAGTCAAGAATTAGGGTTTTTGTGCGCGCAGAAAGAATCAAGTCTACAGTGCTTTTCAATTTACTCTGGAATATGGACTGAGGTTTCTAATTGGGAGCTTACAGTGTTTGATTGAATCATTAAAAGAAAAGGCATGTGGACGTTTTGTTTGATTAACTGTGCATTGCTTTGGATAATTGGAGCGCCGGGTTTATTATTGATTGATGCTAAGACCACAGTGTTTATCAACTGTTTATTTATTTTAAGTTAGAGTAATTGGAATTTATTTCCATTTTATTATAATTTAAGAATTATAAACAATTAGATAAATATTTGAAGAAGAATTAAAAAGGAATGTCAATAAAAAGACTTTTTTATTTATCCTTAATTATTTGTACAATTGTTATTTAAATACAGTAATTATTTACAAAGTATTTACAATAATAATGTTACAATGATTAAAAGGAAAATAAAACTATGTCCTAAAATTCCTAAGTCTTCATCTTCTATCCAATGCTCCCTTGTTGCTCAATTATTTTTCATCTGCAAAACAAAGAAAAAGGAAGTCAAAAGAAGATAAAAGAAACAGACAGTTAATTTAAAAGTTCATCATTAAAAGCAACTGGCCGGAATCAGTTTGCCCTCTCTGCAAATCACGAGATTGCTCTCGGTTCACAAAGAGGGATAGAATGTCTTACAAAAATGTGAAATACACAAATTCAAAATTTCAAACATACTGCATAAATCCAAAAATTGTCAACCAAGTTTCCAAACAGCATGTACAAGTAAAGGCAAACTGAATTACAATTTCAAACTAAGCCAAAAGCTGTCAAAATTGTCCAAGGATATCAAGATATCAACAAATCCAAAAAGCTGTCAATAAAGTACACAAAGTATGCAAGAAATATGGAATTATGCAGAGGAAAACAATATTCAAATCATCACTTTCCAAGGCCAGTTTACTTTTTCAGAAAGAAGACAAATTTAAGCAATAAAAGTGCTTTTCTTTAATCTGGAGAGAGAAAGAGAGAGGAAAGCAGCTTACAGTACAGCAGGCTAGAGGATAAACAAAAGATATAAACAGGATGTATCAGAACACATAAAAAAAGGAGACAGAAGGCATACTGCAGAAGTGATCACAAAGAATGAAAACCTCAAGCCTTGCAAACCTGTCCAAGCGTTGACCAAATTCAAAAGAGAACAAATATACAAAAAATATAACACCTCCTGCCCTTAAAAGACAAAAAGGCCAAGACCCTGAAAGAATACAAGAGCCATCAACCTGCATAAGATAGATATCAGACACCACACAAAGCCTAATAGCCTCCAAGTTCATCAAACCTCAAAAAACCAGAAACAAAAGCCAAACTGTATCGAATATCAGAAAGCCTGAAGCCTTTCAAAACTTCAAGCCTAACCTGTAATCTCAACCATAAGACCATAAGCCTTAAACCATTTCAAACCCAACCCTGTCAAAACAAGCTCTAAACCTGTAATAGCTTAAAGCCTGTTGAAGCCACCAAGCCACAAGCTGCCTCAAACCAGATAACACAAAAACAGAAGCTCAATCCAGAGCATCCAACCAAAGCCTTCATCTGCCTGTAAACCTGTCCAACCACACAAACCAGAGCATCCAGCCAAAGCCTTCATCTGCCTGTAAACCTGTCCAACCACACAAACCAGAGCATCCAGCCAAAGCCCATAACCTATCAAGCTTGTCCCTAAAGCCTAAAAAAGCCATACCAACAAGCATACAGAGGCAAGTACTCAAGCTCTCAGAACATCAAAGGGTTCATCACTGAGCAAATCAACCACAAAAATTCGTCCAAAGCCAAAATCATCAAAGCATCTCAACAAGCTCATAGTGGAAGAGGAAAAGAGGTGAACAATAAGCAAGGCAATTCAGAATATCATGATAATCACTCAGAACATCAAAGGGTCCATCATTGAAAATATATCAAGCAACGTACAGAGCAAAAGAGTAAGCAATCAAAGGCAACAGAGATAGGCAACCAGAAGAGGAAAGAAGTGATAAAGCAAGGGTTTTTAGCATGCATCATTAAACCGTAAAAAAGGCCAAGATACAAACCAGGAAGCAAAAGCTCAGCATTGTTCCCCTCGCCCTTGGCCGCCTGAAGCACCTCCGGTCCGTCCTCCTCCGTCTCCATCCCCCAAAGGTATAACTCCTTTCCTTTTCATGCACCTCAAACAAAAACGCGAATAATCAAGAATCAGAAATGAAACTAAACATACAAGGAAGAGAAATCAACAATATATAAAATGTGAAACTCTAAATGCGTTAAAAAACAGAAACAGTCACCTTACAATCTCGCTTCGTTGGACCAAGGAGGGAAGAGGGGACGACAGGACGAAGCCTGGTGGCCATGGGCGAAGGAGTTTAATTCAGTGGCTTTGGTTTGAAGGAGAACAAAGAAGCGATGAAGGGACGGCGCCGCGCTAAGCTCTGAAACCCTAATCTAATCCCAAATGACACAAAACAATTAAACCCTAAGCAAAGTTGTTGTCCCAAGCATTGGGCCTGCCTCTGCCAAACACGCCTAAGCCCATTCGTTTTTCCAAGCGTACCCCCCTTATCTTTTTATTCTGTTTCTTTTGTTTGGGTTAAACAAATCCACCAAGCCCATTTAGTTCTTTTCCTTTTTTATTTTATGTTATACAAACTAAGAAACTTTTGTTTATTTTCCTTTTTTTTTTAAAACTTAACTCTTTTCTTAACATAATATCTTGTTAAATAAATAACACTTTTTTTTCTTATATGAAATGTTCCTAATTATTTCTTTTTACTACATTTTAAAAGTGAATATATAAACCTTAATATTAATTTTCTTAAGAGTTGAACAATTTTATTTTCTTTTCTCTAGTTAAAATCTTTGTACATAAAAAGATATTAACATAAAACATTAAGCTTAAAGTGTTTTCTTTTTTTTTCTTAAACTTAAAACACCTTTTATTTTATTTTTATTAAATTTTCTTGTTTGTACATATTAACAAAAATACAAAAATACAAAAAGAATAAGCAATACTTAATTTTTCATTAAGTTAATATTTCCCACATTTGTAAATAATCATACACTTACACAAGTACATTGATGCACTTACATTTTCTTGTCTTTTTACATTGCTATTACTTTACATTTGAGATTGCGATTGATTCGATTTGGTTGTAAATACTTGGATACTATTCTCCTAATAAGTCTCATCCCCCATTTGTAAATAATTATACCCCCATCCTCGGATACTCATTTGTAATAGTTTAGGACTTTAAATTCCCGCAATTTATCGCTTTCGAATTATGCCATGATAGATCTAGGGTTGTATGTACATAAAACCAAACGCTAGATAAACCTAATACAAGACAAATACATGAAATCAATACACAATCACACTTGCACCCCTAGGGTAATCCCGCTTGTTGCCTTCCAAAATGGGCCATGCTTGCACGTCGAGTTTCTTTGGCAAAACAATTCAAATGATCATAAGTCCCTCGATGACGCTTTCGAAAGTTGCCTAATCAAATGATCATAGTCCCTTCAAGCAAAATTGCCAAAGACACTTGGCACCTTTGCATTCATGGTCCATATAATGACACGTGCCTGTCCCGTTAAACATCCTAACACAAGATTGTCCACCAAATACAATGGTGGAACAAAATTGTTAAAAGGGTTAAAACATGAGAAAAAACCTTTGAGTACAATAGGGTAGACAAACTCTTAGTTACTTGATCCAACTTGCAAAAACACTTGCCTACTTTTTCAAAACAACACTCCACAAACACTTTCAAAACAAACTTTCAAAAACATTTGAAACATCTTTTCGAAAAGATACACACCTTTGTATATACTCAAACACGAGTCATTATAACGGTTGCCGAGACGAAGGCGTCTTTTTCAAAACATTTTCAAAACACACACACACATACACCATTTCAAGCAATCGAAAATCAAGGAAAGTGATCTAAAATCAAGTAACTAAGAGCCCATGGATAACCATGGATGAAATGGGTGCTAATACCTTCCCTTTTCATAATCTACCCCCCGAACCCACGAAACATCTCAAAAAGGTTTTTCCTGTGCTTTTTAACCTTTCCTTTAGCATAAAATAAAAAGTCGGTGGCGACTCTTGCTAAACCAAACAAGTGCGAATACAAACGCAAAACTCAAGTCAGTTCTCCCACTGTATCACAGAACTGGCGACTCTGCTGGGGGAAAAATTTAAAAGTTGGGTTACCTTAGGGTTTTAGATCACCCTCTTGCATGATTAATTGTTTGCTTTGATTGCTTTACCTTTGTGGTTCTCTTGTTTGGGCTTGAAATCCTACACCCGGATTTGGGAAACATTCATAGATAGTAATACATTGTGGAAACTGTGCGGGGTATACCGACACGGTTGAAGCAATAGCTATATTAGTGCGACATATTTGTGAGTACCGGTAACCCTTGAGTTCAATCAAGGAGAGTATGGGGCTGCTGAGTGATGTCACTAAGCACTAATGACCTAGAACCTTACTTGACCATCTTGGCCTTTTATTAGAGGTAGTGAGATGACCGGCTTTGGTGCAGTCCGAAGTTGGTAGATACTCGATACTACACTCATTGAGGGTTGTTTTCTTGGAATATTTTGGTCACTAGTTAAGTGGCTAAACCAAAACAATGAACATGGAAAACAATCCAATGATATTGAGCTCCTTAGAAGCCGGTTACTATTTATAGGACAGGTTTTTAAGCCAACTAAACTCAAGAGGGTACTTACCTATGAAACCCCATGCAAGCCTGAAACTAGGGTTTTGTGTGAATTGATTGTACATGTGTTTTTGCATACATCATAAACATCATAAGGCATCATATGCATCCGCTAACCATTTCAAGGGTTTGGATCTTCACCTTTGTTCTTGTTTTGTAGGTCATGGAAATTCCTCGCAGGAAAACTATCCAATTCAACCTTGTGAGGATCCCTCCTCAACTCAAGGAGCTCACATCCAGAATTCCCGAAAGCTCTCCCTTCAGTGAAAGACATGGTAGACCGCTCAGCCTAGTCAACACCAGCATTGAAGAGGACATGATGAAGGTTTTATTCCAGTTCTTTGACCCCCTTCACCACTGTTTCACATTCCCCGACTACCAATTGGTGCCCACTTTGGAGGAATTTTCTCAACTCCTGAGAATTCCTATTCTTAATCAACTACCTTTCAACGGTACAGAAAAGGAACCAAAGCCTGAAGATGTTGCTCAAGCACTACACTTGCAACCATCCGACATCAAGGGGCATTGGGAAACTAGAAGCGGTGTCAAAGGCTTCTTGGAAAAATTCTTGTTTGAGAAGGCACAAGAGTGTTGGAACTCCTTGGATCTACAAGCCTTTGAAGAAATTGTGGCACTCCTCATTTATGGGTTGGTCTTGTTCCCAAATCCTGACCAGCTTATAGATGTCAACGCCGTCAAGATCTTCTTGTCCAGGAATCCCATACCAATATTGCTTGGGGATATCCTCCACTCATTTTACACACGAACAATGAGAAAGAGGGGTGTTCTCATGTGTTGTACTCCTCTCCTTGCAAGGTGGTTTATTTCGCACCTTCCACAATCTGTTTTGAAGAATGACCAATGCCTATGGTGGTCACAACGGTTGATGACCCTCACACACTCTGATGTACATTGGTGTTCTCGGTCCAGAGAAAACGTCATCATCGTCGATCGTTGTGGAGAGTTCCCTAATGTTCCATTGCTTGGCATTAGGGGAGGCATTACCTATAACCCTTGTCTGGCTTTGAGACAATTTGGATATGCGCGGAGGGATGGCCCTCATGACATGCTGATTCCTGACATAGTTTTTGACTTCTACAACGATGCGCAAGGACTTCGCCAAAGATTCATCAGAGCTTGGAGGATGCCTAACAAGGTAGACAGCAAGACACTGGGGCACAAGAATTCCATCCCTCTTGAGCCTTATCTCAAGTGGGTACGAACCCGAGCCCAGAGTCTAATGATGCCTTACCCTCATATTCTCCCTGTGATTAAAGAGCCCGTTAAGGAAGGTGAGGTTCCCTACACCATCTTATATCCTGACATGCCAACGTCATGGGAGGAGATGCAAAAGAGTTGGATCCAACTCAAGGAGGAACGTAATACTTTCGAAGCCAGCTTCTACGCCAGTGAGAAGAAGGTTTTGGAGCTTACCCGCCGACTCCATGAGGAAGAGACCCTCAACACCTACGTCGCGCCAAAGAGGATGCGCAACGTCTTTTTACCATAAGAAGTTTTTGTAATATTTGGCCCATGGGGCATTTATGTACTAACAAAATTTCTTCTTATTAATATGACATGTGTTCTTTTTGTCTGCAACAATTGTGAATTTCTAAATCCTTGAATGCATTGCATAAATAAACATATCATTCATCATGTGCATAAGCAGGTCTCCACGCCAGGTTTCCTTATCTTTCTGCTGTTTATTTCAGTAAGATGGATCTCGAACAGACGGTCAAAGATCTACAGTCTCAGAACTCACAGTTTTAGCATCTCCTGATGACCTTGGCAAAGGGTCAAGAGGATCTAAAAGCCCTGCTTGGGAACAAAGAGCAAGTAAAAAAGAAGAAGAAAAGAGTCAGGGTGGCTACCCTGGGAAGAAGGTTTGAGGGTGAAGCCAGAAGAGTTCTTGAATTTCCCCCTACATCTGAAGAAGAAACCAGTAAAAGAAAAGGGGATGCGGTACCTTCTGAATTCGAAGCTGAGGAGGAAGAGGCTGAAGAAGATGAAGACTACTCAGAACAACAATACCCGCCGGCCGATGACAAATACAAGAGTTTGGAGGACAGGTTGGCAGCTATGGAGCTGCAGAGAGTTCCCGGCTTAGATTTCGAGGATTTGGGATTAATTGCTGGAATTGTGATCCCCCCGAAGTTTAAAGTGCCAGTTTTTGCAAGATATGATGGGCTGTCTTGCCCGAAGATGCACCTAAGGTCGTATGTCTGAAGAATCCAACCTCACGCATCTGACAGAAACAATTGGGTACACTTCTTTCAGGATAGCCTGTCTGGCACACAACTGGATTGGTTCTACAATCTTGAGAGATCAGAGGTACATAGTTGGGAGGATCTGGCAGCTGCTTTTTATCGCCAATATCAATATAACTCTGACCTGGCACCAACCCGTACTCAGCTACAGAGTATGGGGATGGCCTCAGGTGAGGGATTCAAGAAATATGCCCAGAAGTGGAGCGATCTGGCCGGGAGAGTGCAGCCACCTCTTTCTGATAGAGAGCTTGTTGATATGTTCCTGGGGACCCTGTCTGGTCCATTCTTTAACTATCTGATCGGTAGCTCTTCCGTAGGGTTTACTGAATTAATTCTGACTGGCGAGCGGGTAGAAGTCGGTATCAAGAATGGGAAGATTCAGAAGGATGCCTCTGCATCTACAACTGTTAAGAAATCATTTCCGGCGAAGAAGGAAACTGCTGTTGTGTATTCTCAGAGAGGAGCAGGAAGAAATGAGCGCCGGCCGACTGTGGGGGCCGTGATGATCCAAAATCCATCAAACGATCAGCCTCGCAATAACCAGTCCAGACCTAAACAGCAATGGGGAGAACGGCCACCACGGCAGTTTACCCGCATCAATATGACACCTGCGCAAGTTCTTCCACATTTATTGAAATTGAATCTCACCAGTATTAGGGAAGCACCGAAGACTGTGAATACTTCTTCACCGCACTATCATCCCAATGGTAAATGTGCCTATCATTCTGACAGCGCCGTACATGACACTAATGATTGTTGGGCGCTTAAGAATAAAATTCAAGACTTGATAGATGCAAAATAGGTGGAGTTCGATGCTCCAGAGAAGCCAAACATGATATCTGCTCCGATGCCGAAGCATGGTCGAAATGTCCATGCTATTGAGGAAGATTTGTATGTTTCTGATGTCAATGACCTGATAACTCCGCTGTTAACCATCAAGTTAAATATGCTAAGAGCCGGGATTTTCCCGGGATGCAAAGAAGACTGCTACTGTTGTTACTCTCTTCCATTTGACTGCCCATTGCTGAAGAAAGGCATCCAAGGCCTGATGGACAGTCAACAAATTCTGTTTGAGAAGATTCCTGCTATTTCAACCCCTACTGAAGATGTTTCAATTATCACCATTTCTGCCAATCTTTCCAAGGCCGTCAGAAAGCCTGTTAAGATTACATCAGCTACAAATATTGTTCCCTTGAAAATAACTATGCCTGGGCCTGTCCCCTACAGTTCTGACAAGTCAATACCATGGAATTACGGTGGAGAAATCTACTACCATGGTGTTAAACAAGTTGAAATAACCGAAGGAAGCTCTGATGAAGAAGAAGCCAGCATTGGAAACATTGTTGGTACAAGCAAGATCACCCGAAATGGGAGAATATTTTCTCCAGAGATTGCCCCCCCAAAGGTAATCTTTGGACCCTCAGCTGCTGCCAAAGTTAATCCTGCACCAATAAAACTTTCCGCCGAAACTCCGTTGATTAAAGAAACTGTTATTCCCGTTGTTGTCCCTCCTACTTCTGTTGATAAAGGTAAAGGGACCCAAGATGAGCTCGTAAGGACGAGGGCTCAACCTTTGGCCATCCTGGAGACCTCTAAGAAAGAGATGGAGGAGATCCTGAAGATAATTAAAAAGAGTGATTATGACGTGGTTGAGCAACTGGGGCAAACCCCCTCGAAGATCTCCATGTTAGCATTACTGCTTTGCTCTGAGGCGCACGCCAAAGCATTGATAAAATTCCTGAAGACAGCCCATGTGCCCCAGGAAACCTCTGCAGACCAATTCCAAGATTGTGTGACCAGCCTTACCGCAGACAACGGTTTAGGTTTCTCTGATGCTGACCTGACCTCAAAAGGAAGAAAACACAACGACGCATTACATGTGTCGGTAGAATGCCAAGGAACTACTCTGGCCCATGTTCTGGTCGACACTAGTTCTTCTCTGAACGTGCTGCCTAAGAAGGCTCTCGACCGATTAGACTGTGAAGGTTTGGAGTTGAGGCCAAGTAATATCATTGTAAGGGAATTTGACGGGTCAAAGAGAACGGTACACGGGGAGGTAGAAATTCCCATTAAAGTAGGTACAGAAGTGTTCCCCTCAACCTTCTATGTGATGGACATCAGTCCGTCATACTCTTGCTTACTGGGAAGGCCATGGATACATAACGCTGGGGCGGTTACCTCTTCCTTACATCAAATGTTGAAGTACCCTGTCAAAGGAAAGATCATAACCATGCACGGTGAAGAGGAATATATGATCAGTCACTTGAACTCCTTTCGGTATGTAGAGGTGGAAGGAGAATTCATTGAAACACCATTCCAGCACTTCGAGGAAGTCTCTCCTGAAGTGGCAGTGGCAAAAGTGGTAGCTGAGGTACCAAAGCAGATGGCCAGGATGGCATCTCTAAAAGACGCGAAAGCTGCAATGAAGGAGGGGAAGAGCTCAACATGGGGTCAGTTTCCTGATATTCCCCACAAAACAGACAAGTTTGGATTAGGATTCAATGCTGCGGGGTAGAAAGTTATGCGCCGCTCAAAGATTGAAAGAACGCCCGTCAAGATTTCTCCTTATGGAATCAACGCTTTGGAGGATGAAGACAAATAGGCCAACATTGAAGATTGGATCTACCCAACCATCGAAGGAGGACTACGCAACTGGGAGGCAAAAGACTTTGTCCCCATTACTTTTATTAATCAGTAATTATCTGTCAAACATTTCCTGTTGGTTTGTAATAATTACTTTTTGAACAATCCGTACACTACTTTTTCACCTCATGCCTTTCCCGGGGCATGCAGGTCCATTTGTAAGGGTTTTGATTATCTTCATATCCATATGCCATGTTTAATGATTCATTGGACATTTTTCATTGATAAACTGTTGTGTTCATTTTCTTTCCTTTTTGCATTTTGTTTGTTTAAGGATGGCTAACCCTTACACACACCCACACTCACAAATGCAGGTACCCATCCACTCTGGATTCTATGGGTGACTATTCTGCTATGTCCTTCAATAACTCTGAAGATCTGGGCAATCAGGCTGAGTATGAAGATGACGAAGATTGTGAAGTACCGGGAGAGCTAGCCAGACTTCTACAATAAGAAGAAAGGGCCATCTTGCCTCACGAAGAGTTGTTGGAAACTGTCAACTTAGGAATAGAGGAAGACCGGAAGGAAGTACAAGTGGGTGCCAATCTGGAGCCAAGTGTCAAGGAACGATTGATACAGCTGTTAAATGAATACGTTGAAATCCTCGTCTGGTCTTATGAAGACATGCCGGGTTTAGACACAGATATAGTGGTTCACCGTCTCCCTACAAGAGAGGATTATCCACCGATCAAACAAAAAGTCCGCCGAATGAGGCCCGACATGTCTAAGAAGATTAAAGTAGAAGTAATGAAGCAATTCAACGCGGGCTTTCTGGCTGTTACATCCTATCCACAATGGGTTGCTAACATTGTTCCAGTACCTAAAAAAGACGGAAAGGTCAGAATGTGTGTGGACTACCGGGATTTGAATAGGGCTAGCCCTAAAGATGATTTTCCGCTACCCCATATCGACATTTTGATTGACAACACAACTCAGCACAAAGTGTTTTCCTTCATGGATGGCTTCTCAGGCTACAACCAAATTAAAATGGCCCCCGAGGACATGGAGAAAACAACCTTTGTTACACAATGGGGTACTTTCTGTTACAAGATGATGCCGTTCGGACTGAAGAATGCAGGGGCAACTTATCAACGCGCCATGGTAGCTTTATTTCATGATATGATACATCATGAGATCGAAGTCTACGTAGACGACATGATAGCTCGATCACAAACAGAGGAGGAACACCTTGAGCATTTGCAGAAGCTGTTTGCCAGATTGAAAGAATACAAACTCAGGCTGAATCCAAGTAAATGCACTTTTGGAGTTAGGTCCGGTAAACTTCTAGGGTTCATTGTCAGCAACAAAGGCATTGAGGTCGATCCAGCAAAAGTGAAAGCAATACAAGAGATGCCTGCTCCCCGTACTGAAAAGGAGGTTAGAGGATTCTTGGGGCGCTTGAACTATATTTCCAGATTCATCTCTCATCTGACTTCTACCTGCGAGCCGATTTTCAAACTATTAAAGAAAGATCAGGTAGTCGAATGGAACGACGATTGCCAAGCTGCTTTTGATAAGATCAAGGAGTATTTGCTAGAACCTCCTATTCTGATGCCACCCGTCGAGGGAAGACCATTGATCATGTATCTGACCGTCTTGGATAACTCAATGGGGTGTGTTTTGGGCTAGCATGACGAGTCTGGTTGAAAAGATCATGCTATTTATTACCTTAGCAAAAAGTTTACCGACTGTGAGACTCGCTACTCACTGCTCGAGAAAACTTGTTGCGCTTTGGTATGGGCTGCTCGCCGACTAAGACAGTATATGTTGACTCATACCACTCTGTTGATTTCCAAAATGGATCCTATCAAGTATATCTTCGAAAAGCCTGCTTTATCTGGAAGAATCGCAGGATGGCAAATGATCCTAACTGAGTATGACATCCAGTACACCACCCAAAAAGCTATAAAAGGGAGTGTACTAGCTGACCATCTAGCTCATCAAGCTATCGAAGATTACCAATCCATGAGATTTGACTTCCCAGACGAGGACATCATGAATTTGGACAACATTGAAGGTAACGGACCGTATGACAGACCTAAAAAAGGATCTCGATGGACCCTGTACTTTGATGACGCTTCAAATGCACTTGGAAACGGTATCGGTGCGGTACTCGTTTCCCCGGAAGGTTTCCACACACCTTTCACGGCCCGACTTTGCTTCAGCTGTACCAATAACATGGCTGAATATGAAGCTTGCATTTTTGGTCTCAAGGCTGCTATAGACTTGGGGATCAAATCTTTGATCGTATTTGGGGACTCGGCTTTGGTTATCAGTCAAATCAAAGGAGAGTGGGACACCAAACATCCTAATCTCATCCCATACAAAGAACATGTCTTGACATTGTTGCCTCATTTCGAGCAAATCACCTTCGAGCATTTCCCGCGAGAAGATAATCAGCTAGCAGATGCTCTGGCTACAATGTCTTCCATGTTTAAACTTAATTGGGATAACGAGGCTCCCCAAATCACCATCGAGCGAATGGATGAACCTGCGCATTGTCACGAGATTAATACCAAAGAAGTAGTGGAACAACCCTGGTTTCATGAAATCAAAAGGTATCTCCAGACTAGAGAATATCCCGAAGGAGCTTCAGTAAATGACAAGAAGTTCCTAAGGAAGTTTGCTGCCAAGTTCTTCCTGAGCAATGGCATCCTCTATAAACGCAGCCATGATTGTGTTTTACTCCGATGTGTGGACAAAGCTGGGGCAGAGTTGATCATGACTGAGATACACAGCGGTACGTTCGGCACCCACTTGAGCGGACACACGATGGCTAAGAAGATTCTAAGGGCAGGCTATTACTGGTCTACCATGGAAGCTGATTTCTATCAACACTCCCGTACCTGCCATAAATGCCAAATCTACGCCGATAAGGTGCACATTCCCCCGGTTCCTCTCAATGTGCTGACAGCTCCGTGGCCATTTGCAATGTGGGGCATTGACATGATTGGAGAGATCAAGCCCACTGCATCCAATGGACATCGCTTCATCCTGGTTGCCATTGACTATTTCACCAAATGGGTCGAAGCGGCTTCCTTTGCCTCTGTTACAAAAAATGTGGTTGCCCGCTTTATCAAGCAAAACCTCATATGCTGGTACGGTGTCCCTGACAGGATCATCACAGACAACGGAACCAATCTGAATAATAATATGATCACCACTCTATGCGAACAGTTCAAGATGTATCATCACAATTCATCTCCTTATCGGCCGAAGATGAACGGTGTTGTTGAAGCTGCGAACAAAAACATTAAGAAGATCATTCAGAAAATGACAGTCACTTACAAGGACTGGCATGAGATGTTACCGTTTGCTCTGCACGGATACCGTACCACAGCACGTACTTCAACCGGGGCAACCCCATTTTCTTTGGTATACGGCATGGAAGCTGTCCTGCCCATGGAAGTTCAGATTCCTTCCTTAAGGATTATGAAAGACGCATGTTTGAATGAAGATGATTGGATTCAGACCCGACTTGATCAACTCAATTTGATCAACGAAAAGCGACTCGCTGCTGTTTTCCATGGTCAGACGTACCAAAAACGGATGATCAAGGCTTTCAACAAGAAAGTCAGACGTCAAGTATATCAAGTCGGAGATCTCGTGATCAAGCGAATTATCTTACCACAAAGTGACCCCAGGGGCAAATGGACTCCTACTTACGAAGGACCATTTGTGATCAAGAGCATATTTTCCGGTGGTGCAATGATTCTGACCACCATGGACGGCGATGATTTGCAGCACCCCGCGAACGCAGACATAGTCAAAAGATACTACGCATAAAATAACCCGACAAGTCGAAAACCCGAAAGGGCGGCTTGGGCAAAAATGGGCATCCCGGTGAACCGAAAACCCGAAAGGGCGGTTCAGGCAAAAATTAGGGATAAAACAAAAAAAATTTGTACACCCGGCAAGTCGAAAACCCGAAAGGGCGGCTTGGGCAAAAATGGGCATCCCGGTGAACCGAAAACCCGAAAGGGCGGTTCAGGCAAAAATTAGGGATAAAACAAAAAAAAATTGTACACCCGGCAAGTCGAAAACCCGAAAGGGCGGCTTGGGCAAAAAGGGGTTTCCCGGTGGATCAAAAACCCGAAGGGGCGATTCAGGCAAAAGTTAGGGAATTAAAGCGTATGACTATGTCTCGTCGGATCACTTTAAGGACAATCTCTTCATCAACCAGCTCCAAGCTTCTGGTCAATCCTGTCACCGGCAGGTGAAGCATTGAATGGACAGATATTCCGAGTTGTGAAGGCTATAGCAGAATGGAATCCCATGGAGTTATTTCACATAGCCATCTTTCTTTTGTATAAAATTTTCAATTTTTACGACGACATCCTCTTACAAGGATGCCTGTCTCCTCTGTACAAAGATGCTCATAGAAAGTTAATACAAATACTCTTCCAAATACACAAATTTGTTTTGTCTTCCTTTTTCTCTTAAGCACTTATGTTTACTTGAGAAACGTCCAATGTTTTGTTAAGTAAGCATATGCATGTGAACATAGTCATTTCCTTACAAATCAGGAAAAGATGATTACTGATAGGTTGAAGGTACGGATAGATATCTCGATGCCCTTTCAGAAGGATTCCCCAAATAGAGTTAAACTCCAGGATCCTCAACAGAACAAGAGCTTTCTCAAAGCTGATTTCCCCAGTCGGAGAACCTTCCAAAACTTAGTCCCCCTCAGAGCTAAGTTTCATCACCCCCAGTGGAGCCCTAAAATATGAAAATCCTATCCCCAGCGGAGCTAAAACTTCCAACTGTCAATCCCCCGTTGGAACCAGACCAGTGAACATTCTCCCCACAGAGATACTTCCCACCAGACTGAAGATTCTCAGCCATACCTCTCCAGCATAAGTCTGCCAGGTTCTGAACTCCCCAGCAGAGATCATCAGAATTCTCTCACCCTGCAAGTCACCAAGGAGTTCCAATCCCCGACAGTGGTCCTAAGATCCCTCAACAAGTAAAGATCTTGTTCCCCAACCAGTTAGCAGACAACAAGGATTTCTCATCCTCAGTAACCCAAGAGTCCTTCTATCCCCAACTTTGGTTATGGGTTTGTTTCCACAACATTTGTCCAGGATTTATTCTCCAAAACAAATTACATTTCGGATTGATCGGTCGTTCAAAAGCTCTTTCATCATCTGTTGGAAGCTACAGTCGTCAAAGATTAAATTCTCACAAGATTCAAGTTACAAAGCCCGGATGTGACGGGATAGTATCTTAATCCCTACAGCATATTATGAAGCCCGGAGTATGACCGAATAACAATGTCAGACAACCATCAAGCCTGGATTATGACCAGATAAGGATGACCCCTCAGAGCAAGCTATGAAGTCCGGATTCGACCGGATAATAGTTTAATCCCTAACAAAGCTATTGTGAAGCCTGGATTACGACCAGATGACAATACAAATTTCTGTGAAGCCTGGATTACGACCAGACAACAGTCAAGAATACTACGAAGCCTGGAGTCGACCAGATAGTGGTATATCTTTAACACAAGCCGTGAAGCCCGGATTTGACCGGATAGCAGCTTAGCAAGCTATTGTGAAGCCTGGATTACGACCAGATGACAATACAAATTTCTGTGAAGCCTGGATTACGATCAGACAACAGTCAAGAATACTACGAAGCATGGAGTCGACCAGATAGTGGTATATCTTTAACACAAGCTGTGAAGCCCGGATTTGACCGAATAGCAGCTTAGCAAGCTATTGTGAAGCCTGGATTATGACCAGATGAAAATACAAATTTCTGTGAAGCCTGGATTACGACCAGACAACAGTCAAGAATACTACGAAGCCTGGAGTCGACCAGATAGTAGTATATCTTTAACACAAGCCGTGAAGCCCGGATTTGACCGGATAGCAGCTTAGCAAGCTATTGAGAAGCCTGGATTACGACCAGATGACAATACAAGCTTATGTGAAAGCCTGGAGATCGACCAGATAACAGTTAAGCATTAGCAGAATGAAGACTCTCCTTCTCAGTTCCTCATAGAATATTCGAATATTCTCCAATGAAGATCTCCTCAAGACAGAAATCCCCAGTAGATTGGCATACAACCCAAACTCCTGATCCCCCAACAGTGGTCCCAGGACTTCTCATTTTCAACGATCAAAAGATTCTTGCCCTCTCCAGCAGCAGTCAAGGAATTATTTTCCCCGGCAGCAGTCAAGATTCTTTTATCTCCAGCCATCCAGGATTCATCTATCCTCAGCAGGACAGATCATCAACATACATGCATATTCATTACATTCATATCATAAACATTGATATAACATACATTGCATCATACATTTCATGCAACATGACTTTGTGTTTCAGCTAATATCCTACCCTTTTTCAGGATATAGATTAGTAAGCTTCAGATTCAAGACTTCTAGAAACAGTTCACGGGTTCTCCAGTAACGGATGTTAACCTATCGCTTGTTCATATTCTTCTCAACTTTTGAAAACAGTTCACGGACGCCTCCCAACATGGATGCTGATCTATTACTTATTCAACTTCAATTCCTGAAAACAGTTTACGGATTCTCCAAACATGGATGTCAATCTATCGCTTGTTCAGAACCCCAGTTCAGAGATGTTCCAAAACATGGATACCTTTCTGATACTCGTCCACTCACCAATGACATACAGTTAAACATTTCCAGATGGCATCTTTAAGCCCATCCCCCGACAAGATTCTGTCACATTTCCGATGGCATCTTTAAGCCCATCACCAAATGGCATCTTTAAGCCAATTCCCTCTACCATCACATCACCGAGTGCAAATATTTTGGGCACTCTAGTGTCCAATCTCCTTTTACCCTCGAGTCGCGAAAGGCAAACTTGCCAATATAACTCTTCATGTTCAAGAAGATTGAACAGGGGCAACTGTTGTACCCCAAAATTTGCCCTCCTCTTTTTCCACAAGAAATTACAGCTTCGGGTTTTTCCTGATTTTTCAGACGGGCTCAAGAATCGGTCAAACAGACTCTTCTTGTCAGTCAGACAAAATTTAGGGTTTTCTTTGACTTTAAAGCAGTTCAGGCAGATTGCTAAGGTTTGGGTGAGTTTGGCTCAAAGTTTGATCAGACAGGCATTTCTTTGGTGTTAAGTCAAGAATTAGGGTTTTTGTGCGCGCAGAAAGAATCAAGTCTACAATGTTTTTCAATTTACTCTGGAATATGGACTGAGGTTTCTGATTGGGAGCTTACAGTGTTTGATTGAATCATTAAAAGAAAAGGCATGTGGACGTTTTGTTTGATTAACTGTGCATTGCTTTGGATAATTGGAGCGCCGGGTTTATTATTGATTGATGCTAAGACCATAGTGTTTATCAACTGTTTATTTATTTTAAGTTAGAATAATTGGAATTTATTTCCATTTTATTATAATTTAAGAATTATAAACAATTAGATAAATATTTGAAGAAGAATTAAAAAGGAATGTCAATAAAAAGACTTTTTTATTTATCCTTAATTATTTGTACAATTGTTATTTAAATACAGTAATTATTTACAAAGTATTTACAATAATAATGTTACAATGATTAAAAGGAAAATAAAACTATGTCCTAAAATTCCTAAGTCTTCATCTTCTATCCAATGCTCCCTTGTTGTTCAATTATTTTTCATCTGCAAAACAAAGAAAAAGGAAGTCGAAAGCAGATAAAAGAAATAGATAGTTAATTTAAAAGTTCATCATTAAAAGCAACTGGCCGGAATCAGTTTGCCCTCTCTGCAAATCACGAGATTGCTCTCGGTTCACAAAGAGGGATAGAATGTCTTGCAAAAATGTGAAATGCACAAATTCAAATTTTCAAACATACTGCATAAATCCAAAAATTGTCAACCAAGTTTCCAAACAGCATGTACAAGTAAAGGCAAACTGAATTACAATTTCAAACTAAGCCAAAATCTGTCAAAATTGTCCAAGGATATCAATATATCAACAAATCCAAAAAGCTGTCAATAAAGTACACAAAGTATACAAGAAATATGGAATTATGCAGAGGAAAACAATATTGCAAACAATATTCAAATCATCACTTTCCAAGGCCAGTTTACTTTTTCAGAAAGAAGACAAATTTAAGCAATAAAAGTGCTTTTCTTTAATCTGGAGAGAGAAAGAGAGAGGAAAGCAGCTTATAGTACAGCAGGCTAGAGGATAAATAAAAGATATAAACAAGATGTATCAGAACATATAAAAAAAGGAGACAAAAGGCATACAACAGAAGTGATCACAAAGAATGAAAACCTCAAGCCTTGCAACCTGTCCAAGCATTGACCAAATTCAAAAGAGAACAAATATACAAAAAATATAACATCTCCTGCCCTTAAAAGGCAAAAAGGCCAAGACCCTGAAAGAATACAAGAGCCATCAACCTGCATAAGATAGATATCAGACACCACACAAAGCCTAATAGCCTCTAAGTTCATCAAACCTCAAAAAACCAGAAACAAAAGCCAAACTGTATTGAATATCAGAAAGCCTGAAGCCTTTCAAAACTTCAAGCCTAACTTGTAATCTCAACTATAAGACCATAAGCCTTAAACCATTTCAAACCCAACCCTGTCAAAACAAGCTCTAAACCTGTAATAGCTTAAAGCCTGTTGAAGCCACCAAGCCACAAGCTGCCTCAAACCAGATAACACAAAAACAGAAGCTCAATCCAGAGCATCCAGCCAAAGCCTTCATCTGCCTGTAAACCCGTCCAACCACACAAACCAGAGCATCCAGCCAAAGCCCATAACCTGTCAAGCTTGTCCCTAAAGCCTAAAAAATCCATACCCACAAGCATACAGAGGCAAGTACTCAAGCTCTCAGAACATCAAAGGGTTCATCATTGAGCAAATCAACCACAAAAATTCGTCCAAAGCCAAAATCATCAAAGCATCTCAGCAAGCTCATAGTGGAAGAGGAAAAGAGGTGAACAATAAGCAAGGCAATTCAGAATATCATCATAATCACTCAGAACATCAAAGGGTCCATCATTGAAAATATATCAAGCAACGTACAGAGCAAAAGAGCAAGCAATCAAAGGCAACAGAGATAGGCAACCAGAAGAGGAAAGAAGTGATAAAGCAAGGGTTTTCAGCATGCATCATTAAACTGTAAAAAAGGCCAAGATACAAACCAGGAAGCAAAAGCTCAGCATTGTACCCCTCACCCTTGGCCGCCTGAAGCACCTCCGGTCCGTCCTCCTCCGTCTCCATCCCCCAAAGGTATAACTCATTTCCTTTTCATGCACCTCAAACAAAAACGCGAATAATCAAGAATTAGAAACGAAACTAAACATACAAGGAAGAGAAATCAACAATATATAAAATGTGAAACTCTAAATGCGTTAAAAAACAGAAACAGTCACCTTACAATCTCGCTTCGTTGGACCAAGGAGGGAAGAGGGGACGACAGGACGAAGCCTGGCGGCCATGGGCGGAGGAGTTTAATTCAGTGGCTTTGGTTTGAAGGAGAACAAAGAAGCGATGAAGGGACGGCGCCGCGCTAAGCTCTGAAACCCTAATCTAATCCCAAATGACACAAAACAATTAAACCCTAAGCAAAGTTGTTGTCCCAAGCATTGGGCCTGCCTCTGCCAAACACGCCTAAGCCCATTCGTTTTTTCAAGTGTACCCCCCTTATCTTTTTATTCTGTTTCTTTTGTTTGGGTTAAACAAATCCACCAAGCCCATTTAGTTCTTTTCCTTTTTTATTTTATGTTATACAAACTAAGAAACTTTTATTTATTTCCCTTTTTTTTTTAAAACTTAACTCTTTTCTTAACATAATATTTTGTTAAATAAATAACACTTTTTTTTTCTTATATGAAATGTTCCTAATTATTTCTTTTTACTACATTTTAAAAGTGAATATATAAACCTTAATATTAATTTTCTTAAGAGTTGAACAATTTTATTTTATTTTCTCTAGTTAAAATCTTTGTACATAAAAAGATATTAACATAAAACATTAAGCTTAAAGTGTTTTCTTTTTTTTTCTTAAACTTAAAACACCTTTTCTTTTATTTTTATTAAATTTTCTTGTTTGTACATATTAACAAAAATACAAAAATACAAAAAGAATAAGCAATACTTAATTTTTCATTAAGTTAATATTTCCCACATTTGTAAATAATCATACACTTACACAAGTACATTGATGCACTTACATTTGCTTGTCTTTTTACATTGCTATTACTTTTCATTTGAGATTGCGATTGATTCGATTTGGTTGTAAATACTTGGATACTATTCTCCTAATAATTCTCATCCCCCATTTGTAAATAATTGTACCCCCATCCCCGGATACTCATTTGTAATAGTTTAGGACTTTAAATTCCCGCAATTTATCGCTTTCGAATTATGCCATGATAGATCTAGGGTTGTATGTACATAAAACCAAACGCTAGATAAACCTAATACAAGACAAATACATGAAATCAATACACAATCACACTTGCACCCCTAGGGTAATCCCGCTTGTTGCCTTCCAAAATGGGCCATGCTTGCACGTCGAGTTTCTTTGGCAAAACAATTCAAATGATCATAAGTCCCTCGATGACACTTTCAAAAGTTTCCTAATCAAATGATCATAGTCCCTTCAAGCAAAATTGCCAAAGACACTTGGCACCATTGCATTCATGGTCCATACGATGACCCGTGCCTGTCTCGTTAAACATCCTAACACAAGATTGTCCACCAAATACAATGGTGGAAAAAAATTGTTAAAAGGGTTAAAACATGAGAAAAAACCTTTGAGTACAATAGGGTAGACAAACTCTTAGTTACTTGATCCAACTTGCAAAAACACTTGCCTACTTTTTCAAAACCACACTCCACAAACACTTTCAAAACAAACTTTCAAAAACTTTTGAAACATCTTTTCGAAAAGATACATACCTTTGTATATACTCAAACATGAGTCATTAAAACGGTTTCCGAGACGAAGGTGTCTTTTTCAAAACATTTTCAAAACACACACACACATACACCATTTCAAGCAATCGAAAATCAAGGCAAGTGATCTAAAACCAAGTAACTAAGAGCCCATGGATAACCATGGATGAAATGGGTGCTAATATCTTCCCTTTTCATAATCTACCCCCCGAACCCACGAAAAATCTCAAAAAGGTTTTTCCTGTGCTTTTTAACCTTTCCTTTAGGATAAAATAAAAAGTCGATGGCAACTCTTGCTAAAACGAACAAGTGCGAATACAAACGCAAAACTCAAGTCAGTTCTCCCACCGTATCACACACAGCAATGTGCGGGTTCGTCCAACCTCTCAATGGTAATCTAGGGAGCTTCATTGTCCCACCTGACCTTGAACATAGAAGACATGGTAGCTAGCGCATCCTCCAGCTGATTCTCCTCTCTTGGGAAGTGTTCAAAGGTTATCTCCTCAAAGTATGGGAGCAACGTCAGTACATACTCTTTGTAAAGAATAAGATTTAGGTGTTTCGTATCCCACTCGCCTATGATCTGACTGATCACTAGAGCAGAATCTCCGAATACACTCAAGAACTTAATCCTAGGGTCAATAGCTGCTCGAAGGCCCAGGATGCATGCCTCATACTCCGCCATATTGTTGGTGCAATTAAAACATAATCGGGAGGTGAACGGAGTATGACAGCCTTCAGGAGATATGATCACGGTGCCAATGCCATTACCCAACGCGTTTGAGGCTCCGTCAAAAAACATATACCATCGGGATCCTTCCTCATGTCCTTCATCCGGTTCAGGTTTTTCACAGTCAGTCACCAACATGATGTTCTCATCCGGGAACTCGAAATTCATGGATTGGTAATCATCCACGGCCTGATGCGCCAAATGATCCGCCAATACACTCCCCTTGATTACTTTTTGGGTTGTGTATTGGATGTCATACTCAGTTAAGATCATCTGCCATCTTGTTATTCTTTCGGACAAGGCAGGCTTTTCGAAGATATACTTGATTGGATCCATCTTTGATATTAATAGGGTAGTGTGAGTCAGCATATACTGTCTCAGCCGGTGAGCAGCCCATGCCAAAGCACAACAAGTTTTCTCGAGCAACGAGTATCGGGTCTCGCAGTCGGTAAACTTTTTGCTAAGGTAGTAAATAACGTGCTCTTTTCGGCCAGACTCGTCATGCTACCCCAGCACGCACCCCATTGAATTGTCCAGTACTGTTAAGTATAAGACTAAAGGTCTTCCTTCAACTGGAGGCATCAGAATAGGTGGCTCTTGGAGGTATTCCTTGATCCTTTCAAAAGCAATCTAACATTCATCATTCCATTTTACCACTTGATCTTTCTTCAACAGCTTGAAGATTGGCTCACAAGTAGCAGTCAAATGTGAAATGAATTGGGCAATGTAATTCAAACGTCCCAAAAATCCTCTAACTTCCTTTTCTGTGCAGGGAGCTGGCATCTCCTGCATAGCCTTCACCTTTGCAGGATCCACTTGAATACCTTTATCACTAACGATGAAACCCAACAGCTTACCAGACCTTACCCCGAAGGTGCACTTGTTCGTGTTTAACCTCAACTTGTACATCTTTAGCCTGACGAACAGCTTCTGGAGATGGTCAAGGTGTTCTTCCTTAGTCTGGGACCTTGCAATCATTTCATCAACGTAAACCTCGATCTCATGGTGAATCATGTTGTGGAACAAAGTGACCATGGCGCGCTGATAAGTTGCCCCAACATTCTTCAACCCGAAAGGCATTACCTTGTAACAGAAGGTGCCCTATTGCGTAACGAAGGTTGTCTTCTCCATATCCTCGGGAGCCATCTTAATTTGATTGTAACCAGAAAAACCATCCATAAAGGAGAAGACCTTATGCTGCGCGGTGTTGTCTACCAAAACATCAATGTGAGGAAGTGGGAAATCATCTTTGGGGCTCGCCCTATTTAGATCTCTATAGTCCACACACATCCGCACCTTACCATCTTTCTTAGGAACCGGAACAACGTTGGCAACCCACTGTGGGTAAGAAGTGACAGCTAGAAACCCGACGTCAAACTTTTTCATGACCTCAGCTTTAATTTTCTCGGACATCTCAGGGCGCATACGGCGAACCTTCTGCTTTACCGGAGGGCAGTCTTCTTTTGTTGGCAGGCGGTGTACCACAATATCAGTGTCTAAACCAGGCATATCTTCATAAGACCAAGTGAAGATCACAACATAGTCGCGTAGCATGTGTATCAACCGCTTCTTGACACTAGGCTCCAGATTCGCTCCTATCTTGACCTCTTTCTTGTCTTCCTCCGTACCTAAATTCAATGATTCCACTGGCTCTTCATGAGGCTGTATGGCCCTCTCTTCCTGTAGTAACAGTCTAGCAAGTTCTCCAGGTACCTCACAATCATCCTCACCTTCGTCCTCGGCTTGGTTGATCGGACTTTCGAAGTCATAACTGGAAGTAACAGAGTTGTTATCAATGGGATCCAGAGTGGATGTGGATCTGCATTATGATATGTGAGTGTGTGTAAGACAATAGCTGTTTTGATAAAGTGCAAGATAGAAAAGAAAAACAATGAGCACAAAATTTGTAATGCAAGAAAACGTCCAATGATTTATTGATGTTATATGAAAATGACAAATAATAAGCCCTCACAAACAAAGCCAAGGTGCCTCGGGCAAGGCACCGGGCTGTAAAGTTTCAAACTGTCTGTTACAAATCTCAAAACAAAAGTCAATTACTGTGTAATAAAAGAAACGAGTACGAAGTCCTTCTCCGTCCAGTTGTTCAAGCCACCATTGGTTGTAGGGTAGATCCAAATGTCGATATCTGACTCTTCTTCATCATCCTCAATTGCATTCACTCCCTGACTACTGATGTGCAGAGGAGGTCTTCCAATCCGCGCACGCCGAACAGCCCTTTGAGCCTCTGCAGTAAATCCCAAACCAAACTTGTCAGTTTTGTGTGTGAAATCGGGGAGCTGACCCCAATTTGCACACCCACCTTTTTCAATTACAGCCTTCGCATCCTTAAGGGAATCCATCTTCATTGAAGGTTTGTCAGCAGCAACTTCAATCGACGCCAGAGTCTGGGGGACCTCTTCAAAGTTCTGACACGAGGTTTCGATGAATTCCCCATCCATCTCCACATACCGAAAGGAGTTAAGATGACTCACCATGTACTCCTCTTCTCCTCGCACTGTAACAATCTTCCCCTTCACTGGATATTTCAACAACTGATGGAGCGTAGAAGTCACTGCCCCAGCCTTATGAATCCAAGGGCGACCCAGCAAGCAAGAATATGATGGTCGGATATCCATCACGTAGAAAGTAGATGCAAAAGTCTGAAAGCCAACTTTAACAGGGACTTCCACCTCCCCGCGCACCATCCTTTTTGACCCATCGAAAGCTCTAACCACAATATTACTCGGTTTTAGAATCAAACCTTCACAGTCTAGATGGTCTAATGCTTTCTTTGGCAAAACGTTCAATAAGGACCCAATATCCACCAGTACGTGGGCTAGAGTAGTGCCCATGCACTCGATCAAGACGTGCAGAGAATCATTGTGATTTTTTCCTTTAGCAGTCAGATTTGTATCTGAGAAACCCAACCTGTTGTCGGTAGTCAAACTAGCTACGTAGTCTTTGAATTGATCAGTAGAAGTTTCCTGCGGCACATGTGCAGTTTTAAAGAAAGCAATTAAAGCCTTTGCATGGGCTTCTGAACACAATAACAAGGATAACATGGAGATTTTTGACGGGGTCTGCCCTAGCTGTTCGACAATGTTGTAGTCACTCTTCTTGATAATCTTTAGAATTTCCTCTATCTCCTGCTTAGAGGTTTCTACAATGATCTTCTTAGGCGCCTCTGTCTGGGCAGGCTCACCTGTGATTTCTTTGCCCCAAGTGCCAGATGGCTCGGCGACAGGGGTGATAACTGGGATAGGAACTGGGACAGTAGCTGAGGTACTAGCAGATGGAATGACAACAGGTTTGTGAATAGTCGGAGGGAAAATCTCAGGAGAGAAGAGTCTTCCACTTCTGGTGACCTTGCTAGCCCCGACAATATTGCTGACATCAGCATCAACTTCTTCAATCTTTAAGTCTTGCTTTATTCCATGGTAATATACATCGGCCCCATAGTGCCACGGGACAGCCTTATCCGAAGTGTATGGGATAGTACTAGGGATAATAATGATTAACAGAGCGATTCTCGGAACGGGTGTAATCCTAACAGGCTTTCTCGAGGAAGCCTTGGAAGGATTGGCGGAAATGGTTATGATGGAAACATATTCAACTGGAACTAACGAAATCAAAGTCTTCTCGAACAAGATCTCTTTGTTATCCATCAGGCACTGAACACCTGATTTCAATAAGTAGCAACCAACAGGCAGAATTGAACACAAGTGGCAACCTTCGCCACAACCCGGAAATAAACCGGCCAATAATCGATTCTTCTTAACTGTCATCAAAGGAGTAGAAATTTATTCCATGGAGGTTACAAATAAATCATTCTCCACAACATTTACACCATGACCATGCTTGGGCATAGGAGAAGTTATGACATTGGGTTTCTCCGGAGCGTCAAACTCAATCTCTTTGGCTTCAATCAAATCTTGCACCTTATTCTTCAAGGCCCAACAGTTGTTCGTATCATGACCTGGGCTATCAGAGCGATAGGCACAGCGGGCATTCGGGTTATATAGCGGAGATGTGGTGCTGGGATTCTTTGGGGCTTCCCTCAGAGTTACCAGGTTGGTCTTCAACAATTATGGTAGAATTTGAGACAAGGTCATATTAAGCCGAGTGTACTGTCTCTGCGGTCTCTCCATTATTTGCTGATTGTTCATTGTGGGGCAACGGTGGGTCTGGATATTACTACCACATTTACTGCTTGACGATGTTCAGGTCTGTTTTGGCTCCTCGAGCCATAGACTGCACTAGCTTCTTTCCTACCGGTGAAAGGCTTCTTTCCTGCACTTGATGAAGTACCTTTTTGTATCTTACCGCTTTGGATACTAGCTTCAACTCTCTCCCCAGTCAAAATCAATTCCGTAAACCCAGATGATAAACTGCCGATCAGATGATTGAAAAATGGACCAGACAACGTCCCTAGAAATATATCAACCAACTCCCTATCAGACAAAGGGGGTTGGACTCTTCCAGCCATATCTCTCCAGTTCTGAGCATAGTCCTTAAAACCTTCACTTGCACCCATAGATATACCCTAAAGTTGAGTACGAGTGGGAGCATGGTCGGCGTTATACTGATACTGCCTGTAGAAAGCAGCAGCATGGTCCTCCTAGTTTCGGACATTAGCTCCTTCCAATTGATAAAACCATTCAAGTTGAGTTCCTGACAGACTGTCTTGAAAGAAATGCACCCACAAACTTCTATCAGCAGTGTAAGGTTGGATTTTTCGGATATACGAGCGGAGATGGAGCTTTGGACAGGATACTCCATTGTACTTAGTAAAAACCAGAGCTTTGAATTTATGAGGGATCACCACCCCAGATTCCAGTCCCAGATCTTCGAAATCCAAACCATGGATCTTCTGAATCTCCATAGCGCACAACCGGTCTTCAAGTTGTTTGTACCTATCCTGAGTAGGAGGATACTGTTCTTCATCATAATCTGTATCATTATCAGAAACCGCAGGACTGAGGCCCTTTTCTTCTTCTTGGTCCTCCCCTCCCTTGGATGAAAAGGACAAATCAGCTTGTTGTTTCAACCTATCCCCAAACCTTTTGCCCATACTAAAAAGAACAACCTTCTTCTTCTTCTTCTTCTTCTTCTTCTCCTTCTCTTTCTCTTTCAGGATGAGATCTTTCAAGTCCTCTTGCCCTTTAGCCAAGCTTAAGAACATCTCTTGGAATTGGGCATTTTGTGTCTGAAGATCTTTGATCGCTTGATCGAAAGACATAACTGCTGAAATAAACAACGAAGAAGATGAGAAACCTGTAATGGTACTTGTAATGGTTTGCATGATAATGGGATGCATATGTAATGATTTCAAAGACTTTGGGAGATTTAAATTTGCAAACCAAAAAAATAAAACAACTTTATTAGATTAACTTGTAAAATGTTCAACAGTGCCTTTGAGGCGTTACAAAGAAGTAAATGAAAAACAAATCTAAACTAGAAAAAAGCAAAAATCAGAAATCCCATGGACGCTCCCCCTTGGTGCTGACGTAGTCATTGATCGTCCTTTCATTCTCGAGTTACCTAGTGAGCTTCAAGATCTTCCTTTCTTGCTCATGGTACTTCTCCCGGTAGGTATCCCTCTCCTCTTTCAGCTGAATCCAAGATCTCTTCAATGCCCCAAGATCAGTGGGTATGTAGGGGTAAAGACTGTATAAGGAATGCCCTCTTCATTGGTGGGCTCCACAATCACTGGCAACACAGCTTCATAAGGAATCCCAAGCTTCTGAGCATGAGCTCAGACCCACTGGAGATAGGGTTGCATATGGAGAGAAGTCCTTGGTCCTAGCTCTTGAGGGTCAGACCTGTTCACCATGCCCCAAGCTCGTATAAACCATCGGCGATGCTCGTCAACGTCCTCCTTGTAGTCATATGCAATATCTGTAAGAAGTAGCTCATGAGGACCATCTCTCCGAGCACGATCAAACTGTCGCAAATCCAAGCAAGGACTGTAGGTTATTCCCCCTCTTATTCCAAGCAACGGAACATTAGGGTATCCCCCACATCGATCAATGACAGCAACGCTTTCCATAGCCTTAGAACTCCAAAGAATGTCCGTATGGGCAAGGGACATAATCCTGTAAGACCATCCTAAACCTTCCTCATTCTTCAACACGGACTTGGGGAGGTGCAAAATAAACCACCTCGCCAGCAGCGGCATGCAACACATGAGGGTCCCTCTTCTTCGCACAGTACGAGTATAGAGGGCATGTAAGATATCACCCAGAAGAGTAGGTACAGGATTGCGAGACAGGAAGATCTTAACCGCATTCACATATATGAAGGAATCTGGATTCGAGAAAATAACTAAACCGTAGATAAGGAGAGCCAAGATGTCTTCAAATCCTGAAAGTCCAAATTATCCCAGAACTACTGAGCTTGATCTATTATAAACTTGGCTAAGAAACCTTCAACCCCGCTTCGTGTTTCATAATTAGATACTACATCAGCTTGTTTCAAATGTAGAGCTGAAGCAATGTCTTCTGGTCTAGGAGTCCGTTCCAAACCTGTGAAGGGCATCTGCTCAAGGATGGATATGCCCAATAAGTGAGAAAACTCTTCCATAGTGGGAACTAGCTGATAATCCGGGAAAGTGAAGCAATGATGCACCAGATTGAAGAACTGGAAAAGCACACTCATCATCTGCTCATCAAACTTTGAGGTAACCAAGCTAAGAAGCTGACCATGTCTCCTAATGAATGAAGAAGTATCAGAAACTCTCGAGGCTAAATCTTTGAGTTGAGCAGGTATTTGCACAAAGTTAACTCGGATGGTGTTTCTGCGCACGGAAGCCATAATCTGTAAAACAGAACAAAGATAAATCCCCTCGGTCTTTCAAATGGTTAGTATAATGAAGTATGCATGCTATGTTATGATGCATGATGTCATGATAAAACACACAACAGGTATAGCAGATAACAGACGTGGTAAAGGCAAACAAGTCACACAAGAGCCCTTAAGTTTCAGGCTTGCATGGGGTCTAGGTATTACCCTCTTGAAGTTCAGTTGGTTTCAAATTGTCCTAATAATAGTAACCGGGTTCTAGAGGTTCTCAATATCACTGACCATCCTCCATCGGTCATGGTTTCAGCTCACGCAATCTTTTCTTGCAGCCGGAACTATCTCGAGAGTATGGTCTCAATGAGTGTAGCATCGAGTATCAACCAGTTCTCAGCTTTACACCGAGGCCGACTATCTCACTACTTCCTATGGCCAAGTTGGTCAATTATGGGTTCTAAGGTCAGTTGATGCTTAATGACACATATAGCAGCCCTATATTCTCCTCGTTTCTCCACAAGGGATACCGGTATAAACCAATGTGCCACATCAACGTAGCTACTACTTCAACCGTATCGGTCTACGCCGTACAGTTCCCTCACATTTTATTGCTACTTACCTAAAAGGTGTCCCCCAGATCCGGGTTAGGATCTATAGTAACTCCCAATACAAATCCTTTTAACAGTAAAGCAACCAAAACAAACAAGAGAAGTAATTTATGATGAAATAATCCTAAGGTATACCCCACTTATTAG
The DNA here is from genome assembly GCA_948472305.1 of Vicia faba. NCBI lineage: Eukaryota > Viridiplantae > Streptophyta > Magnoliopsida > Fabales > Fabaceae > Vicia > Vicia faba. The sequence goes on along the minus strand of OX451736.1, from coordinate 229,138,346 downwards.
TCCCCAGCAAAGTCGCCAGTTCTGTGATACGGTGGCAGAACTGGACTGTTTAATACTTGTTTGCGTTTTGCGTTTTTTGTTCGCAAAGTGTCGCGGTAAGCAAGAGTCGCCACCGACTTTTATTTTATCCAACGGGAAAGGAAAAAAGCACATAAAAATTCCTTTTTCGAGATTTTGAGTACGGGGGATAGATTATAGAAAGGGAAGGTATTAACACCCTTTCTATCTATGGTTTTCCACGGGCTCTTAGGTACTTGCTCATAATTTTAAAAATTGCTTCTGTGTTTGTGTGTTTTGAAAAGTTTTTGTTTTACTTCGTTTTAACCCTTTCTTCTGTCTTCAAGAGTGTTACGAAGTGTTTTTGAAAACTTTGTTTGAAAAGAGTGTAAGTGTGGAAAAGTTTGATTTTTAGCAAGTACCTACTAGCATCTACCTACTCGAAAAAAAGAATGTTTTTGTTCTTGTTTCCTTTAGACAGCACTATCCCACTATTAGTGAGTAGGTAGCACCGTCGTTGGAGTTGTAAGGGTCAATTCAAAAGGGACGTACGATCACTAAAGCAATGTTAGGACATCTTAGTAATAACCCTAGTGTCTTAAGATCACATTCGAGGCAACATTTCCGAGGCAACATTTCCGAGGCAACATTTCCGAACGGGACTTTTGATCTTTGTTTAAACAAGAGGGCGACCACTAAAATATCCTATACTTAATTATCATTTACCGAAGGCAACCGAAGTGAGAGTATACCCTAGGAGTGCGCATGTGCAAGTGATTTGATTTCAGTTATTATCTTTGCACATTTAGGGTTTGCTAACCATTTTAAAATTAATATACATTCTTGTCATGCAATCCTATTATCATACATCTAACAATTAATATTTGCGAAAATTAAAATGCGAGAAATAAAACTACGCTATTACAAGGCTTCGGGGAGGGGGATTAATTACATAGCCAAAAACCCACAAAAACGATAAATAAAAGAAAAATCCTAATTAAACTATTACATCCCATGAGCAGTTACATCAATATCGTAAAAATAAATAAACGCGCGCGATGAATCGAGAACGAGAAAAAATCAAGGTTTTGACCCCGTCTAAACCTAATTGAAAGAAAGATCATTTTTTATTGTTTTTTTGATTATTTTGAGAAAAATAAGATTTAATTAAATAAATACAAAACTAGTTACTAATTAATTTAAATTAAGAAAAATAATTAATTTGGCCTATTTTTATATTTTTGTTATTTTAAGAAAAGAAAATAAAAATTAAATCAAATAAAACCTAATTTTCTAATTTGTTTTAATTATTTACAAAAAGTTAAAATTACCCTAGAATTAAATTAAACTAATTATTAAATTTGATAAAAATAAACCTAAATCTAATTTGATGAGAAATTGATTTTATGAGTTTTTTGTAAAAAAAGAATTAAATTTGTGTTAGAAAATAATTTAAACAAAATTAAATAAATAAAAGAAAGATAAAAGAAAATAGAGAAATGGGCCTGGTATTAGTGGCAAGAAGGGGGTGTCCATAGCAATTTTTGGGCCCAATAAGCCTTGGTCCATGTTGACCTTTCTGATTCTATGTTGCACGTTTGACTAGGCCTATGGTAGACCTTTATGTGCCCGACATTGGATTTGGTTTTCTTCAGATCCAATGGTTGAAAGCTGATGGCATATGGTGGACACCAAGCATGCGCGCGTACCTGATGATGTAAAATAAAATTGCATTGAACAATTATGGGGACCTGGGGATCGAACCCAGGCCCTTTGGCTTTTCCACATGCCTCCTGACCAACTGAACTAACGCGTTTATTTGTATATGGAGTAATAAACAAATATTATATTAGAAAAAGCAAATTAACATATCAAAACGCGCGAAATTTAAATGGATGAATCACTGCCTGCCACGCCACCTTTCTTCTTCCTTCTTCCGTTGGCAAAAGTCCAGACTTTTACCTACGGGAAAAGTCTGTAGCTATATCCCTGTTTCATTCAAACATTGCACACACGCGTGATAAATCAATTGTAATGGTACCAATCTACTCGTCTCAACCTTACGAGTGTCATGGTACCTCAATCGTGGACCAATTTTTCCTGTATGGCAAAGCCCCAAAACTAACTCAGTAACCCTAACAATGGCATCCACACGCATGGCTTCCAAAAATGCAATTAAACAGTACTGTTAGCTTGCAAACATGATAAGGATTACAAATATATCATTTAAACATGATAAAGATGCAAGAATGAATGAATACGATTTTGAAAAATTAACAAACCGTGAGGGTTGTGGAGACGGATTCTAGGAAAATCAAGGCTTGATTATGATCAGGTTAGCTTTAGGAGATGGTTGGGAATCGATTGCTAGCCTTGGAATGGTGTAAATCGTCCTCTAACTTGCAATTTGACTCAGCACTTTTTGGTGATTTTTGTAAGTTTTCTCTCAGCTTCTCACGCCTCCAATCCTTTTGCTTTTGGTCTGGATTTGTTCTATATGTACCCTTGAGTGAATTAGGTTTACAAATTTGCTTCAAATCTTCTCCAATAATGATCATTGATCATGATTTGATTCTCATGTAAATATTTCCAAATCAAGCCAAAATTCAATCTTTTTGTGTACAAACAAGCCTTGCATGATTTGATCTCATTGCCAACTATTCATGGACCTGAAATATGCACAAAATCTCAAGGTTTAAATGATTTTGATATTTTCATTATTTATTATTGATTTTATTTAATTTAAATGAAATAAAATCAAGATAAATAATAAAAATAAAAGAATGCCAAGTGGAAGGGCTCATGGGTCATGGACCATGCTACAAGTTCAGTGCAAGCATAAAACGTTAGGCCCATTTGACAAAAATTGCAATTTGAGACACTTTTGACTTTTGGCAATTTTGCAAAAAAGGTCAACTTCACCAATGCATAACTTCCTCAATTTTGACCCTAGAGATGTGTTCTTGGAATTTTTAGAAAGCTCAAGATGTCCTCTAAGCAACCCTTTTGGTCTCATCTCAATTGAGTCTTCCATGTTCATGTATGAAGCTTTGACAAAAATGGTGTTTTTGTTGACTTTTCAAAATGACCTATAATGTCCAAATTCATAACTTCTTGTGAGTGCATATTTTGAACTTAGGAGCTGAAGATGAATTGTAGAGAATTACATCCTCTTCGAAATTAGATTTGAATGGGTCATTCTTGATAAAGTATGAGAAAGTTATGCTTGGTCAAAGTTGAGTTGACTTTTCCTGCAAAACCCTAATTTAGCAACTTTTGGGTTTTGATGAATTGTGAGTAATCCTTGAGGAATCATGATCAATCCTTGATCAAATGAAGAATAATAATTCAAAATAAGGATGTTGACCAAAAATCTTGAAGTTTTACTATATGTGGACCACAGTTGACTTTTGCCCTAACACAGTCGATTTTCAGGCCTTTGAGCAATTAACTGAGCAAACTTTCTCTGCAAGGCTTGAAAATTGACATGGATGATCTTGAGAACATATTAGGACAATGGTAAGCATTTGGGACCCTTTTGATGCAAACATCTTGATGCAAACTGAAACCCTAATTTGAGGTAAACTTTCTTAGGAGAGAGTTTGTCTGGTGAACCCTTGGACTTCCTTGAGCAATTTGAGGACCTCACTTGAAATGTATTGAGAAATATGGGAGGGAAAATTTTGGGGTACAACAGATGGCAACAATAACATTTTCCCAATTTCCTTTGCCCTAGTCGAGGGAGAGACTGGTGGTGCTTGGAGCTTTTTTCTCAAAAATCTCCGAACACACGTGGCTCCTCAACCAGATCTCTGTTTGATCTCTAATAGACATGCATCCATTGAAAGTGAATACAACAATCCTGCAAACAGTTGTCATGACCCTCCTTCTACGCATGTCTATTGCATTAGACATATCATCCAAAATTTCACGAGGAAGATCAAAGACAAAGATCTTAGGAAAGTGGTTATTAGTGCGGGATATGCATTGACACAACCTACGTTCAAATATTATCGCAAAGAGATCCTTTTGTCAAATCCGGACGCCGGTATGTGGATCGATAATATTCTGGTAGAAAAATGGACTAGGTCATACGACAATGGACAAAGATGGGGCCACATGACAAAAAATATAATTGAATCCATGAACGGGGTATTCAAAGGCATACGAAACCTCCCAGTCACTGCTTTGGTTAAATCAATATATTTTAGGATGGCTTCGTTGTTTGCCAAAAGAGGTGAAATATGGAATGCTGTGTTGCAATCTGGACAACTATGGAGTGAAAGCTTCATGAAGTACATTAAGGCAGAAAGTGCCAAACCCAACACCCATCTGGTTATACGGTTTGACCGACACAGCCACAACTTCATTATCAAAGAGACAATCGGCCACAACGAGGGCCTGCCAATACAAAAGTATAGGGTTATACTACCTTCTCGTTGGTGCGATTGTGGCAAGTTTCAAGCCTTTCATATGCCTTTCTCTCATGTCATTGATGCGTGTGCCTATACTCATTAAGACACGCTACAACTTCTGTCTCCCATTTACAAATCTGAAACCTTGCTCAAGGTATACAACAACAGCTTCCCTTTGGTAGAAAAACCTGATTATTGGCCTGCATACGACGGAGAAATAATATGGCACAATGACCAAATGCGAAGGAATAAAAAGGGTCGTCCCAAAAGTAAGCGCATCACAAATGAAATGGACTCCCTTGATAAGCTGGAAAGAAAGTGTGGTTTATGTCGTCAGGTCGACACAATCCCAAAAATTGTCAGAATCGAGCTACTGGATCAACCACATAAAAATTGTATTACAAAACATCTTTACTTTTTTAAGTTGTAAACATTAGGGTTTTTCATTAACAGCATTTGTTACAATAAACCTTGCGCAAACAAGAAATAAAACACGATAAACTGTCTACGAAATTACAACCGTTAAAACCATTTCATCTGACCCATGCATCATCAACATTATGTCGTTGTCTGTTTTGACTTCCTCCAACCAAAAATTAGGTCTTCCTGTCGCAGGTGAGGCTGTTGTTCGTCTTTGCTGGATCCTTCTAATTTGTTCCCCCTCCTCGATGTCTCCCTCTAGCCATCACATCAACTCCCTCTTCAGACGCTCCATGGAGTGAATGTGCCAGAATTTTATTTTCATTGGAGGTTTTATGGTGGAGAAAATAACGTAACCATCTCCGGTAAGAATCATGGGCAATGTCATGACGCAAATAACAGAGAAAAAATAAGAGAACAGTGTGAGAAAGTGTGAGTAATGATGGAGAAACAGACAAATTATTTATAAAAATTGCATTTTGCCCTAGAAGCCAAGTGAGATGGCGCCTCCTCTCACTTTTAAAGTGCATGCGCCATCTCACTTGGATAAAAGAGAGAGGAGGCGCCAAGTGGGATGGAGCCTAGGGCAAAATGGGGAATGGATGTGCCAACTGGGTTGGCTCCTCTCTTGTGGGGTTTTCTGAAACATGGTTATTTGCGTAATTTTCTCCGAATCATGATTATTTGTGAATTTTTTTTTAATGCATGGTTATTCCTAAAAAAATTCATTATCAGTCCTCAAGAGTGTGATAAATCGTTTTTGAAAAGAGTTTTGAAAGTGTGGTGTAAAAATGAATTAAATTTGAGCAGGTACTTAAGAACTATCTGCCTACTTGAAAAAAGGTGTTATTTTCCTCATTTCCTTTAGATAGTGCTATCCTATTATTAGTAAGTAGGTAGCCCTATCGTTGGATGTTTGAGGGACTATCGTAGGGGACGTTTATGGTCATTGAAGGCAACATGTAAGGATACCTTAGAATTTCGAAGGGACTGTCATCATCATATATTCGTAGGCAATTCGAGGGACAAGATCATTTCTCGTAGGAAACTCGAGGGACATTTAGGGACTATGATCTTTATGATGACTTTAAACTAAAGGTCTTTGCTAAGAGTATCCCTACGTTCGAGGGACATGACCATTTCCGAAGGCAACCAAAGTGGGAAATACCCTAGGGGTGCAAGTGTGTAATAGTGTGCTTTTTCAGGTATTTTTATCTCGATGTTAGTGATCTAAGATTAATTGATTAGTTATTTCCATACACGCCTAATTTACTAGAAGTTTATATACATGCATATAATATAGTTTGAAAAGTAAAACTTACGACTATTACAAGGCTTCGGGGAAATTACAATTATATCTGACTGAAAATGTAAAGTGCGGGAATTAAAACCCTAATTAAGCTATTACAAACCGGGCACAATTACAATAATAAAAAAATGTGAAAGTAAATAAACGCGTGCATGAATTGAAAATACGTCTAAAATCCTAAGTGAAAGGAATTTTGTTTGTTTGTTTTTGTTATCAAAAGAAATTGAATTAAAAATCCTAAGTCTATTCAATTTTAGTTTTTTTTAAGAAAATATTAATATAATTAATTAATTAATTGACAAAATTAATTTAATATAAAAAGTTAAGCCTAATATTTTTGTGGTTTTTTAATGTTAATTAAAGCTTAGAAGAAGTAAGGATAAACAATCAAAAGAAAGGAAAAAATCGAAAGACAAAAACAGTAAATGAAAAGAGTGAATTCTTGGAAGTAAGGCCTAGATCAAAGAGGCTTGGGTTGCCTTTCTATCCAATGAAGAATCTTGATCGAAGGTGCCTGAGAGACTGCACGTCTGGGGGCGTTCGATCTGGATGTGTCATTCTTCAATCTCGGATATTGGATCTGCAAGGAAGTTTGTTAAAAAAAACACAAAATGTATGACCTGGGTGTCGAACCAAGGTCTTTTCCGTTGCAGCGCATCTTCCTCACCAACCTAGTCGAAGATTTCCATTCATTGGTACAAACGAAACATCAATATTACGTTAGAAACAAAAAACACATTATTGACTTAATCCTATGGTATTTACCCATCGAAGATAAACTAAAGCTGTAAGAATCGAAGGTAAGCTCAAATCGTGCCCCAACAATGGCACGGTCTCAATCCCGCATCTTTGCTCACATGTAACACACTCAAACAAACATGAAAATTAGTAGTAACATGTATATATGTTCGACATTTAAATCATGTTTAAGAAGTTTGAGATCAAAGACAAAATTACCAACTGAGGGATTATATGAGTGATGCTTCTGCGTGAATCCCAGGAACACGATTCAGGTATTTGTCTGGACGGAGGCTGCTTGCAAAATCATCTTTGAGTTTGACAGTCTTTGGAAATTTTGTGCAACTTTCTGGAACCTCGTGGGGTAGGCTGCATTTTTTTGTGAGGCAGTCTCTGTGTGTCCTTTTTCTCTGAGATTATGAGGTTTATATAGACAAGAGATTTTAGGTCAACATTTGTGTATCAAATCTTGGTCCATTATGATGAAGAGATTTGATTTGATTTCTTCATAAAAACTTGTTATATTTGATTCAATCAAGTGCCAATCTATTTTCATGCGTTACTCCCAGCCTGTTATGAGTTGTTTGGGCCTCCAATATCATGGAAATCAAAAGCTAACATGGCCCTTCAGATCCATTTCTCTTCGGATTTGTTCTCTTCAAAGGCTCTGAACTCTAATTCGAATTGCACCAGCTTCGATGTCATGGCTTCTTCGATTGAGCCACCCTCTGCTTCGATTGCTTGATTTGAAGAGAATCACCCTGGTTGAATCATCTCTTGTGGAGTTAGGAACAAACAAGGCAAGAATCTGGCCTTTAACTCAGCAATTGAATCCACAATCAACATTGAATTCTTTCCATATTTGCAAGGAAAACATGCCATTTTGAACTTTGGGTGAACCTGGATAGGTTAGGATAGGTGTTTTGTTCGAATTTGACTTAAGGCTTTCATCATGGTTCCTTCGATTAAGTCTCAAGTTTTTCTCTCTTCGATGGCTTTGAACTTGGTCCAATCGAAGCGTTATCTTATTGACTAATCGAAGTGTTGTTTTACACTCCTTGATGGCTCTAAGTCCTAATTCGAATTTCCCAGAACTTCCCTCATCAGAACATTTGTTTTCCTTCGAAGGCTCTGAATTAGAATTGCACTGACTTCATTATCACAGCGCCTTCGATTAAATCTTAAGCCTTTCTCCCTTCGATGGCTCTGCATCTTGATTCGAATTCCTTATATTCTCAGCACCAAAGCTTCTATGTTTGAACCATAGTCTATAGAAAGGCTCAGAGTTATCCTCTCTAATCTGCATGAATTCGAATGCCCATCATCAGAGCTTCTGGAACCCTCTCAGTTCTTTCTCTTTTGATCTCATTTTCTCTAACTTGGACAATTAGAATATCGCCCTGTTGATATGCCAATCGAAACATCACTTGGTTAACATGCTTGTCGAAAGGCATTTTGTACACTCTAACAAAAAACAACCTTATTTAATATGCCCATCGAAGCTTCTTTGTTGGAAATGCCCATCAAAAATCCCTATACCAATCAAAGGACCTTTTGCAGATGCCAATCGAAGGACCTTTTGCATATGCCAATCGAAACCTTTTGCAGATGACAATCGAAGGACCTTTTGTAGATGCCAATCGAAGGACCTTTTATAGATGCCAATCTAAGGATACTTAACCATCATTTGAAAATTTTCCTCTTCTTTAGGAAAAGTTTTGTAACCACCTATGCAAGAGGAAATCTTGGAAAAACATGAGAGGGAAAGTTTTAGGGTACAACACTATCCAACGGGCGATCTCGGGTTCTAAGATGATCTATTGGAAGAACCTAGCCAACGGGCGATCTCATGTTCTAAGATAATCTATAGGAATAAATTAGCCAACGGGCGATCTTAGGTTCTAAGGCGATCAATTGGAAGAACCTAGCTAACAGGTGATCTCAGGTTCTAAGATTATCTAAGGAAGAACCTAGCCAATGGGCGATCTCAAGTTCTAAGATGATCTAAGTAAGAACCTAGCCAACGAGCGATCTCAGGTTCTAAGATGATCTCTTGTAAGAACCTAGCCAACTGGATATCTCAGGTTCTAAAGCGAGACCTACAGTTGATCTGCCAAAATCACTAGGCCTACGGGCAACCTATAAGGGAATCTAGATCTACGGTCGATTTAAGATCCTAAGGTAAGACCTACGGGAGGTCTATAAGGAAATCTAGGTCTACGATCGATCTAAGATCCTAAGGTAAGACCTACGGGCGATCTACCAAAAGCTAGGCCTACAGGCGACCTATAAGGGAATCTAGATCTATGGTCGATCTAAGATCTTAAGGTAAGACCTACGAGCGATCTACCAAAAGCTAGGCCTACGGGCAGCCTACAAGGGAATCTAGATCTAAGGTCAATCTAAGATCCTAAGGTAAGACCTAAGGGCGATCTACTGAAATCTAGGTCTACGGGCGACCTACAAGAGAATCTAGATCTACGGTCGATCTAAGATCCTAAGGTAAGACCAACGGGAAGTCTACCAAAATTACTAGGCCTACGGGAGACCTATGAGGAAATGTAGATCTACGGTCGATCTTAGATCCTAAGGTAAGATCTACGGGCGGTCTACCAAAATTACTAGTTCTACGGGAGACCTATAAGGAAATATAGATCTAGGGTCGATCTAAGATCCTAAGGTAAGATATACGGGCGATCTATTGAAATCTAGATCTACGGGAAACCTACAAGGGAATCTAGATCTACGGTCGATCTAAGATCCTAAGGTAAGACCTACGGGCGGTCTACCAAAATTATTAGGCCTACGGGCGACCTATGAGGAAATTTAGATCTACGGTCGATCTAAGATCCTAAGATAATATGTACGAGCGATCTACCGAAATTACTAGGTCTACGGGAGACCTATAAGGAAATCTAGATCTACGGTTAATCTAAGATCCTAAGGTAAGATCTACGGGAGATCTATCAAAATCTAGGTCTACGGGCAACCTACAAGGGAATCTTGATCTACGGTCGATCTAAGATCCTAAGGTAAGACCTACAGGAGGTCTGCCAAAATGACTAGGCCTATGGGCGACCTCTGAGGAAATCTAGATCTATGGTCAATCTAAGATCCTAAGGTAAGATCTACAGGCGATCTACCGAAATTACTAGGTCTACGGGCAACCTATATGGAAATCTAGATCTACGGTTGATCTAAGATCCTAAGGTAATATCTATGGGCGATCTACCAAAATCTAGGTCTACGGGCGACCTACAAGGGAATCTAGATCTACGGTCGATCTAAGATCCTAAGGTAAGACCTACGGGAGGTCTACCAAAATCTAGGTCTACGGGAGACCTACAATTCTAAGAAGGTGGGAGTATTTGTCCCGACACGGTGATTGAATATGCGAGAATGACCAAGTTTATTGCATTTGTTGGGATTCAAAGGACAAATAGACACATACGAGTGTTTTGATAACTGACACAGATGAATGTTTAGGAAACTGACGTATACAAGTGTTTGGAGGACTAAATCCTTTGTCAGACGGGAACTGAATACCGGACAAGAATTGGGTTTAGAATTGATCGCCAGACGGGAACTTACTACCAGACGAGGACTGGTTTTTTCATGACAAGGTGTATTGGTTTTACTGGGGATTCAGGGTACATGGTACTGGCCCCGTTAGCTGGGCATTGTGAAGGTGAAGGCCATCAGATAGGGATTTGGGAGCGATATCTTCTTGTGGGGATGTATTGTTGTTCTTGAATGATTCAGATCTTTTGTGTAAGGTACCTAATCTGGATTATGCTTCATATGCATGGTTGCATTTCTTTTGCCGTAAAGACACATCATGATGGATCTGCTATGCGCTTTTAAAGATGCAATGTTTTGCAATGATACCTATATGCAATGCAAAGAAATGGACTTCATGGGGATAAGAGAAGGCTCTTTGGGAGTTTATTCTCATCACCGGGGATGTTAATACATATCGCTACTGGAAAGCTGCAGCACCAAAGATTGCTAGGGATACTGATAAGAATTCGCACTAAGGAGCTCATGATGTCGAAGATTATCGATGATTCTGCTGAAGATTGAATTACCGACGAAGCGAGTCATTAGGTACGCCACTGAATTCTGAATTGCGTTGTTGGGGAAGAGATAATCTGGCCCGACTTCCCTACATCCTAAACCGCTTGTAGGATGGTAGAACTGAATATGTCGAAGAATGGATACTGAACATCATGTGGATCTCTTCGAATACATGCCCCAAGTTTACGCCACACTGGGGAATTACCTCTTGAATCACTTGTAGATAAAAGATGGAAACAGGCGTTTGTGAATGCCCCGGTTTACCTCTGTGAATGCCCCGGTTTAGCTCCTCTAGGGGTATGTACTTGCACTTTCTAGTAAAACGGTGATTCTGAACTTTCTGAATTCACTTGGGGAATCAGGTTTAAAATTGTCTGTAGAAGATGAAGGAGGCTTCATGCGCTGGCTAGGTCAGGGTGACTGTTATGATTTTTTTAGCTCGATTGTAGTCGTCTCGTGCAACATAATTGGCTTGGACAACTTTGCAAGTATGAATACGGAATGCCTCTGTCTGCGGGATTTCTGAAAGAATCTGTGCTGAGTAGAAGATCAGAATATCCGTACCACAATATGATATGAGGTGGCCTGCCCCAATGTATTGATTCGTGAAGTAAACTACTCTTGATTACATCTTTCTTGTAGAGATTTTTCGAATCTCGATGTAACTGCCCCAGGTTGAATGAATTCTGAATAGATTTCTTAACGTATTTTTCCCAAGTTAATGGCAACTTGAATAGGTTTGTCGATGTGATGGTTTCAGATTGGTCGGGATGGAAAAAGTTTATCGATGTCATAGCCTATGATTGACTGAACTCTTACTCAATAGATGAGTGTTTAGGAAATTGACGTATACGAGTGTTTGAAGGACTGAATTATTTGTCAGACGGGAACTGAATACCAGACAAGAACTGGGTTTAGAATTAATCTCCAGACGGAAACTTACTACCAGACAATGAATGGGTTTTGCATGACAAGGTGTATTGGTTTTACTGGGGATTCAGGGTACATGGTACTGGCCCCGTTAGCTGGGCATTGTGATGGTGAAGGCCAACGACTGGGGATTTGGGAGCGATATCTTCTTGTGGGGATGTATTTTTGTTCTTGAATGATTCAGATCTTTTGTGTAAGGTACCTAATCTGTATTATGCTTCGTATGCATGGTTGAATTTCTTTTGCCGTAAAGATCCGTCATGATGGATCTGCTATGCGCTTTTAAAGATGCAATGTTATGCAATGATACCTATATGAAATGCAAAGAAATAGACTTCATGGGGATAAGAGAAGGCTCTTTAGGTGTTTTTTCTCATCACCGTGGATGTTAATACATATCGCTGCTGGAAAGCTGTAGTACCAAAAATTGCTGGGGATACTGATAAGAATTTGCACTAACGAGTTCATGATGCCGAATATTATCGATGATTCTGCTGAACATTTAATTGCCGACGAAGTGATTCATTAGGTACGCCACTGAATTCTGAATTGCATTGCTGGGGAAGAGATAATCTGGCCTGACTTCCCTACATCCTGAACAGCTTGGAGGATGGTAGAACTGAATATGCCGAAGAATGGATACTGAACATCATGTGGATCTCTTCGAATACATGCCCCAAGTTCACGCCACATTGAGGAATTACCTCTTGAATCACTTGGAGATAAAAGATGGAAACAAACGTCTGTGAATGCCCCGGATTACCTCTGTGAATGCCCCGGTTTAGCTCCACTGGGGGTATGTACTTGCGCTTGCTAGTAAAACGGCGATTCCGAACTTTCTGAATTCACTTGGGGAATCAGGTTTGAAATTGTCTGTAGAATATGAAGGAGGCTTCATGGGCTGGCTAGGTCAGGGTGACTGTTATGATGCTTTTAGCTCGATTATGGTAGTCTCGTGAAACATAATTGGCTTGGACAACTTTGCAAGTACGAATACGGAATTCCTCTGTCTGCGGGATTTCTGAAAGAATCTGTGCTGAGTAGAAGATCGGAATATCCGTACCACAATACGATATGAGGTGGCCTGCCCCAATTGAGCCGCGATATAAACTACTCTTGATTACATCTTTCTTAGAGAGATTTGACGAATCTCGACGTAACTGCCCCAGGTTGAATGAATTCTGAATAGATTTCTCAACGTATTTTCCCCAAGTTAATGGCAACTTGAATAGGTTAGTCGACATGATGATTTCAGATTGGTCGAGCTGGAAGAGGTTTATCGATGACATAGCCTCTGATTGACTGAACTCTTACTCAACAGATGAGTGTTGAGGAAACTGACACATACAAGTGTTTGGAGGACTGAATCGTTTGTCATACGGGAACTGACTACCGGACAAGAACTAGGTTTAAAATTGATCGTCAGACGGGAACTGACTACCAGACGAGGACTGGGTTTTGAATGACAAGGTGTATTGGTTTTATTGGGGATTCATGGTACATGGTACTGGCCTCGTTAGCCAGGCATTGTGAAGGTGAAGGCCATCGACTGTGGATTTGGGAGCGACATCCTCTTGTGGGGATGTATTGTTGTTCTTGAATTATTTAGATCTTTTGTGTAAGGTACCTAATCTGGCTTATGCTTCTTATACATGTTTGCATTTCTTTTGCTGCAAAGACCCGTCATGATGGATCTTCTATGCGCTTTTGAAGATGAAATGTTATGCAATGATACCTATATGCAATGCAAAGAAATGGACTTCATGGGGATAAGTGAAGGCTCTTTGGGAGTTGTTTCTCATCACCAAGGATGTTAATACATATCGACGCTGGAACCTTGCAATACCAAAGATTGTTGGAGATATTGATAAGAATTCGCACTGAGGAGCTCATGATGCTGAAGATTATCGATGATTCTACTGAAGATTGAATTGTCGACGAAGCGAGTCTTTAGGTACACCACTGAATTCTGAATTGCATAGTTGGGGAAGAGATAATTTGGCCCGAATTCCCTACATCCTGAACCGCTTGGAGGATGGTAGAACTGAATATCCCGAAGAATAGATATTGAACATCATGTGGATCTCTTCGAATACACGCCCCAAGTTTAAGCCACACTAAGGAATTACCTCTTGAATCACTAGGAGATAAAAGATGGAAATAAACGTATATGAGTTCCCCGATTTTCCTCTGCGAATGCCCCGGTTTTGCTCCACTGGGGGTATGTACTTACGCTTGCTAGTAAAACGGTGACTATGAACTTTCTGAATTCACTTGGGGAATCAGGTTTGAAATTATCTGTAGAAGATGAAGGAGGCTTCGTGCGCTGGCTAGGTCAGGGTGATTGTTATGATGCTTTTAGCTCGATTGTAGTCGTCTCGTGCAACATAATTGTCTTGGATAACTTTGCAAGTACGAATACGGAATGCCTCTGTCTGCGGGATTTCTAAAAGAATTTGTGCTGAGTAGAAGATCGGAATATCCGTACCACAATATGATATGATGTGGCCTGCCCCAATGTATTGAGTCACGAAATAAACTACTCTTGATTACATCTTTCTTGGAGAGATTTGTCGAATCTCGACGTAACTGCCCCAGGTTGAATGAATTCTAAATAGATTTCTCAATGTATTTTCCCTAAGTTGAGTGCAACTTGAATAGGTTTGTCGACGTGATGGTTTCAGATTGGTCGAGTTGGAAGAGGTGTATCGATGTAATAGCCTCTGATTCACTGAACTCTTACTCAACAGATGAGTGTTGAGGAAACTGACACATACGAGTGTTTGGAGGACTAAATCGTTTGTCATACGGGAACTGACTACCGGACAAGAATTGGGTTTAAAATTGATCTCCAGACGGGAACTGACTACCATACGAGGACTGGGTTTTGAATGACAAGGTGTATTGGTTTTATTGGGGATTCATGGTACATGGTACTGGCCCCGTTAGCCAGGCATTGTGAAGGTGAAGGCCATCGACTGTGGATTTGGGAGCGACATCCTCTTGTGGGGATGTATTGTTGTTCTTGAATGATTCAGATCTTTTATGTAAGGTGCCTAATTTGGCTTATGCTTCTTATACATGTTTGCATTTCTTTTGCTGCAAAGACCCATCATGATGGATCTTCTATGCGCTTTTGAAGATGCAATGTTATGCAATGATACCTACATGCAATGCAAAGAAATGGACTTCATGGGGATAAATGAAGGCTCTTTGGGAGTTTTTGCTCATCACCGAGGATGTTAATACATATCAGCGCTGGAACCTTGAAATACCAAAGATTGCTGGGGATACTGATAAGAATTCGAACTGAGGAGCTCATGATGCTGAAGATTATCGATGATTCTGCTGAAGATTGAATTGTCGATGAAGCGAGTCTTTAGGTACACCACTGAATTCTGAATTGCATTGTTGGGGAAGAGATAATTTGGCCCGACTTCCCTACATCCTGAACCGCTTGGAGGATGGTAGAACTGAATATGCTGAAGAATAGATATTGAACATCATGTGGATCTCTTCGAATAGATGCCCCAAGTTTAAGCCACAGTAAGGAATTACCTCTTGAATCACTAGGAGATAAAAGATGGAAATAAACGTATGTGAATTCCCCGATTTACCTCTGTGAATGCCCTGGTTTAGCTCCACTGGGGGTATGTACTTGCGCTTGCTAGTAAAACGGTGACTCGGAACTTTTTGAATTCACTTGGGGAATCAGGTTTGAAATTAGCTGTAGAAGATGAAGGAGGCTTCGTGCACTGGCTAGGCTAGGGTGACCGTTATGATGCTTTTAGCTCGATTGTAGTCGTCTCGTGCAACATAATTGTCTTGGACAACTTTGCAAGTACGAATACATAATGCCTCTGTCTGCGGGATTTCTAAAAGAATTTATGCTGAGTAGAAGACCGGAATATCTGTACCACAATAAGATATGAGGTGGCCTGCCCCAATTTCTTGAGTCGCAAAATAAACTACTCTTGATTACAGCTTTCTTGGAGAGATTTGTCGAATCTCAACGTAACTGCCCCAGGTTAAATGAATTCTGAATAGATTTCTCGACATAATTTCCCCAAGTTGATGGCAACTTGAATAGGTTTATCAACGCGATGGTTTCAGATTGGTCAAGCTGGAAGAGGTTTATCAATGTCATAGCCTCTAATTGACTGAACTCTTACTCAACAGGGTACTCTCATGCTGGTCTTCTAAAAAGTATGCCCTAGAGTAAGATCATTCCTTAAGATGATTTGCTTTTCGGAAGATTTCTGAAGCGAGTTTTCCCTTGGGATAATCAAGTTTTCATTTGATGCTTATCATGAAATCTTTCTTGATGTTTTAGCACTCATTCACATGCAAAGAATGTTTCTTTAAGAATGATAATTCTAATGCAAATTTTATACTTGTCTTGAAGTTAAAAACTTTCATTGAAAAGATGTCGAAGCATCGAGTTTTTCTTGCACGAAAGACAGTAAAAAGGATAGAGTGATACCAACTCAAAAGTTTTAGTAGGCCTCTAAGGAGTCAAGATTTCGTATTCTCGTTACAGTGTGTTTTCAAACTAACCCATGCTTCAGTTAGGACTTTTAAGGGTTGCAACGTGGCCTGGTACATGGTTTTAGAAAAAAAGGATTTGAGGCTCAAAATTATTTGGTGCCCACTCATTCTCAATGATGTTCTCATTCCTACGTTCAGTTGACCTGATACATGCATTCATCTTTTGAGAAGAGCTTGTGATGGTTGAGGAACTATTGAGGCCTCTTGGACACAACAGTCACTAACTTCTGATTTTGGTGTCTGATCATACGAACTTGTTCTTTCTATGCGGATTTTTATTGGTAATCCTTTTCTCGCCTTTTAGGCTTTCTCAATTTCTTTCTTTCTTTTTCCTGGACAAATTCTTTTGAATTTCAATTTAGAAGTCCAACGGGATGCCCCAACTTTTTCCTAAGTGACTTGTTTTCAAGTTTCGACTTAGTGGGGCTTTTTGTTTCTTTCTTATTCATAATTTGAACAAGTCATTGATCTTCATGTTGTCTAAGATTTTTTGGAAGTGACCGCGATTGTTTGAGTCTTTGGTAGATAAGGGATAACCATTATTGTAACGTCATCTATTGGCCTCCTGATGTGCGAGAGATGCCCATTAGGATATCGTTAGTTGATGCACGTTATTGATAGATGAGGGTTAACCATTGTTGTTTTTACTTTCCTCAACCTTTTGATGGATAACCATTGTTGTATCCTTGGATGCACACTCTTGATGAGTCTTGAATGTTTGATCAAATTAACTGAACACTACCTGCCCAGGGTTAAAATGAGGGTTTTTCTAAATCAGAAAAGAAACTCCTACTTTGAAGGCTCAGAGGGGTTAACGAGGGTTTATCTCCCTTATATCTCTGGTGTTTAGGAATTGAAACAAGGCTTGTACATCGTCAGCATAGTCTTATTTAAAATCATACCATTTAAGATTTTTGGTATATTTCTCATCATCCTCCCTCCAGAGTTATTTTTCTTTATTTAACAAGAGTTGAGTATCAAAAGCATATTAAAACAAATAAGAGTGATAACAAATGGATTAATTGAAGACAATCATATTCAATGCATTGAGATTTAATATTAAAAAACAAACAGTTTTGCATACAAGAAAGTATTAAACAAAACAAGAAAGATTACAAATGAGAATACAAATGAAAGTAGAGATGAAAATAAAATTGCCATGTCGAGGAGACTTCTTCGGGATTATTGCTTCAGAAGATGCTCTTTGTAGTCTTGACACTTGTCTCCGCAAGAGGATTTAGTCCATTATCAGACCCTTTGGAGTGAATATGATAGCTTTGGCATCAAGGAGGTCCTGGACGTTGTATTTCAATGCCCTACAATTCTTGATTGTGTGGCTCGGAGTCCCTGAATGGAATTCACAATGAGCATTAGCATCGTAATCCCAATGGAGAGGATTTGGAGGAGGACCAAGCTCTCTTAGCTGGACTAACTGGCCTTTCAATAAATGGGGAAGGAGTTGAGCATAAGGCATAGGTGTATGATCCATTCTTCTTTCAGGACCTTTCTTCCTCTTTTGTCCTCGTTGTCCTTGAGGTTGTTGGTTCGGCTAAAGAAGTGCATATTGTGTTTGCTGCATATACGACTGTCTCTGTGCGTACTGTTGTTGATGATGGATTAGTTAATGCCTGACCACCCTAGGTTGTTGAGTTGAAATTGTAGCATATGCTCGAGGAGCATACTTATTAAGACAAACAACTGATGCCTCACGATATGAAGCTTGCTTATGATGATAGACAAGGGCTTTCCCTTTGTCAATAGTATCCCTAGTCCCTCCTTCTTTATTCTTGGGAATGCCAAAGCAATGTTCCTTCTTACTTCCACTAATAGTGCTAGATGCACCCTGAATTTTTCCTGACTTGAGGTCGCCTTCAATGTATTCCCCAATGGTATCCAGGTCAGAAAAGGAAGTTGAAGTACTACCAAGCATGTGTTGGAGATATGGACTTTGCAAGGTTCCCATGAAAAAATTAGTCAACTCACGTTCTAAGAGAGGAAGTTGAACCTTCGTAGCTAATCCACACCACCTCTGGCGTACTCTTTGAAGGACTCTTCATATTTCTTTTCCATACCCTAAAGTTGTGCACGACTGGGTACCATTGAAGAGTCGTGGTGGTAATGTTTCAAGAAAGCATCAACAAGCTCTTCCAAAGTACTAACACGAGTTCTCTCTAACCGCATATACCATTCTAACAGTGCCCCCGCCAGGCTATCTTGAAAGGAGTGCATGAGTAATGGTCCATTATCATCATGAGTTCCCATCTTGCTATAATAGTGATGAAGATGAGCTTCTGGATAGCTATCGCCTTTGTACTTGTCAAAATCAGGAATCTTGAACTCTGAAGGGATAACAATCTCAGGTACTAGGCATATGGTAGTGGAATTGAAACTAGAAGCCTTAGAGGTTTCCATGGCATCAAGACTCTCCTTAGTAGAAAGACGTATTTTAGTAGTTTCGGCAGGTTCAACAAAGGGATTGCCTTGGTGGTCCATTAAGATCAATGACATTGTCATAGTCGTCAACCACCTTCTTTTGAAGCACCAGATTATCAGGAGTAATCTCAATAATAACATCTTTGGGAATTCCTTTAGGAGGATTAGGAAAACCATTAGAAGCAGAAGGGAAAGCCTCTGTAAAAGCCTCTATAATCTTGGAAACACTCTGACGAAGCTCTTCTTGACTTTTATCAACAACTTGAAGAGTTTTTAAAAGTTGATTCATTTTGTCATTCATAATGTCCATGTCCTTGCAGAGTGCGGTCTGGTTCTTCTCAATCTGCTCCATAATCCTAAACTTGTTGAGTACGATAAGGATGTAAGGAAGTTGTTGTACTGTCTTTGCATAGTCTGCTAGTACCAGGATCACAGGTTCAGAACATAAACGAAAGAACCTCATGAACATCAGATTTGGAACTTCAGAAAATAAATCTGAGAACCTCCTAGTCCCCAACAGAAATCTAGAATGTAATCACTAGAACAAATAATCACCATCTTTGAGTAACCATACGAACAAAGTCACCATTTGTACTTGTGATAATAATTCCCTCCCCACTCACGGGTGAAAACTAGGTCAGGGTAATGTCAAAGGTCTAATCAGAGTCAAAGAGTTTGTTTGTTAGTATCATCATACGATGACACCCCTCAGAACCTCCTCTGAAGTCATGGGTCTCATGATCGGGTCTACAAGACATACGCCTCATAGCCGCCATGGGCACTCTATTCCTAGCTCCTATGGAATTCACTCATAGCCTGGGTACGGGGCCTTTTACCTCATACTAACACCCACCCAATCAAGAAGAAGATCCAGTACAGTAGTAGTATATGGAAAACAGTAAAATTCCATGCATACATATGCTCAGATAATCATGTATGAATGAATAAACTTAAAGCATAAAATAAACACCCAAAGAAAGGAAACAAGATCTAGGAGCGACTCTGGGATTGACCAGCATTTGGTCGACCTACCCCTAGTGAAGTCGCCAGCTGAAACAACCGGCTGAAAATCATCAAACAATGAAGTCTCCATTGAACGTCTTTTGTCCCACATGAAGGAAAAGGTAAACATAGAGAAAACCTGAGAAGGGAGAAGTCACGGTCTTTCTACCAAGATATCGGGTAAGAGAGTCTATTACGCGAGGGGAGGTATTAGCACCCCACACGCCTATAGTACTCTACGGTGTCCATTATTGTTGTATATCTTATGGGTGTGCTTAATCTATTCTTACTATTTACTGCTGAAGAAGAATGCATGCAAAAGAAAAGAGAAAAGAATTTAGGGAAAATAAAGTTGTACTAGCTTGGGCCCTATCCCAATGCCTACGTATCCTTTTTGAGGAATCAGAGCTACCGTAGTTCGGCTCACATGTTTTTGTTTGTTTTGTGTTTTTTATGGACAATGTTAATTTCGCATTCTTCCGCAGCTCGACCTTTGGAGACTTATGTGTTGGCACAAAGGTAAATTAATCACGTTCTTACCTAAAAAGGGTTTTAGAGAAAAGGTGCTTGGGCGCACAAAAAGGTTTGAGTTGGTTTGCATTTTGTTACCTTGAAAAAGGGTTTAAGTATGATTAGCATGTTTTTTACTTCCTAAGAAAAGGAGCTTTAGTTTTGAATGCAAGGATGCAAAAAGGGACGAAAAGAGTCTAATGGAGACTAGCCTATTTCTAACCTAATGTTATCATACAATGGTGGTCTTAATATTTGGATTAACAAAAGGGAAACTTCTACCTAATGTTAGCATGCATAGTTTGCAACCTAAGGTCTAACTTGCGTTCGAACAAAGCAAGCGCATCCTAATGGAACATGGTATGTACAAGGATAAAGCAAGCAATCTTGGAGAAGCACACACATAAAAGAGTAAGGAAAAGAATAGAAATTCTTTAGCCAAGGGGAGCGTATCACCCGAGACAAACAAGTCGGAGTGAGATGAAGAAACAAAAAGTGATGTCCAAAGCGACTGAACACCTAACCAAGATATAGGAGATCGAGGTAAGCGACGGAAGATAATATGAATGATCATGGAGTATCAACATCGAACAATGTGAACTCCTAACAAAGCGTGGGTGCTCGATTGCAGAACCCTTCCCCACTTGACGACTCGATAACAAGAGTAGGCACAACTCTGAAACTTCATGATGCGTCACGAGCTAAGGATGACACGGACGAAATTGCGAGGGTTTATTGCTAACCCTCCCTGCTAGCCTCCTTTTGAGGACTTCAATAAGGGATGGGTTAATAATGCGAGTACAAAATGTAAACACACCTGCGAAATACCTACACAAAGGTAGGGTTTTAAACAAACCACACACAAGTAGCAAACTAAATGCACACAATGTGGAATTGCCCTAAACGTGTCTTTAAATAAACCAGAGGGGTTCCTGACATGATCATCAATGGAGACCCCCGTCATACATCTCTAGTCCTACTTCTCATGGCATCAGAAAGCAGTAAAATTCTACTTCACCTGATATCTAGAAATGCGGTAAAGAAATGTAGTAAAGTGAGAAGAAGTACAAAGGTAGTAGCAGCGACTACCAAAGTGAGCAAATCATCAAGAGAGGATGCAAGAAATGGAGAAGGAGGGAGTACGCGTCGAGCAAGCTTCACAAATAAATAAACTAAGTCATAAATAATATCCAACTAAGATAAAGGCAAACAGGTGTTGTGAATGAAACGCGTAATCAGAAGTTCTTGCACAAGACATCATAAAGTATCGTATGTATCAGGACAACATATAATACGATATGAATTTCTCAAGACGATGAGAAATAAGACGTGTCACATCAGTAGCGAGCATAATTTGTATGCTTTGATTACATAACTACCTGTTATGTTACATAATCGAAAGCAAAAAGTACCTTGCACAATGAACAAACGCGTCAAAAATAACATGGCAAAGCTGTATGAAAATACGGATGAAAACAAGAAAGAAAACAGTATTTTCTATGATTAGTATTTTGCGTAAGCAAAATTCTAGAAAAATTAAAGAATTAATTCCTAAAAAAATTTATTATCTTTTATTATTATTTTATTGCTTTTTAATATTATTTTATCATAAAAAAATTAAATCCTAAATCTAATAAAGAAAAAGTAGGATCAGGGGGTGCAGAATTGATTGAGATGTAGTGCAGATCCAAAATTCGAATGTTAGGCCCATTCAATTTGACCCAATGGTCTTTTTTGCATTAGCCAAGCTGCAAAAACTCCCTTTGGGCCCGGAAGAAGGGTGGTTCAGTCAGCCCAAAGATACAGTAGTTAACACATTTTCCATTTCTTTAATCAACATTGAACTTTATTTATTTATCAATTAAACACAAAGGATTAAAGAGAATAATTAAATGAAGGATACGATATCATTTTGAAGCAACTTAGGGTTCAGTTAGGGGTGACTCTTCAAATCTTACTTCATAAGCACTATCTCCCTCCTTCATTCTCTTCAACACGGGGCGGCGGCCGATTTCCTCTTCTCCGACGGAACATCACCGCCATCCCGCTTTGCTCCATGCACCCCTTAATGGGCCACCATATTCTTCGTTACAACGGCTTCGTCTTCTGTCTCAAATTGTGACTCACAGATTCATTTTTGATTCACTTAGCGTCATCACGCTTCAAGTTCGCTCACCTCTCCGCTCAACTTTGCCGAAATTTTCTTTTGAGAAAAAAACACATATGGAAAGAATAAAGAGTAATTACCTACTGATGAATCATCTAGTGCGTCTTCAACATGATGCTGATGTCGAGAAATCCAACTGAATCTCTGTGAACAAAAATCAAGTAAGCGTCGTCTTAATGAATTTTATTTCTCTTCGATTTTTCTTCCCAATTCTTGAATTGCTCAATTATTCCACATTTTTTATTGTTTCGGTATTGATGGTGCGCAGATTCTCTCCATTGTAAATGTGTTAAAGGTGCAAGATGATAAAGATGAACATGTATGGATCTGCTCTTACGGTGTCAAAGATGACACACACACACAGAGAGAGAGAGAGAGAGAGGGAAGATCGATGAAGATTGTAGTAGGGGATGAAGAACGAGAGAGAGGGGGAAGATTGATGAAGGTTGCAGAAGTGAGAGATGTGTAGAAGTAGATTGAAGATTGGAGACGAAGAATGGATTGATTGAATCTGGTTAGTTTATGTAATTGAATTTTCTGTTTGGTGAAAACTGAATCGTGAATCTCCCTCACCTTCTGATATTTTGTAGTTTTCTATAGATGAATCTTCTTCTCCGCCTCTATTTTTTATCTATTATATCTTTTGATTCATTCCCTTCTCTTCTGTTGCAACTTCTGTTAGAAGTTTGTTACCTGTTATAAGTTTTCTATTATGGACTATTATATTTAGTTGGAGGTTTGTTATGGAAGTTATAGATGGTTGTTAGCTAGGCAGTTCTGTTGGTCGGTTAAGAGTTGATTGGAAAGAAATTGGGAGTTAGAATTGTCATTTGTTAGTTTGTTATGATTCTTTTTTAGAAACAGTTAGTTAGAGGGAAGTTTGGGGTTTCTGTTATAGGTTAGTTAGGAATTGGTTGTGTTAGGACAGTTAGGATGTTAGAGTTACAGGGAGGTTGTTCAGAATTCTGTTAACTCTGTTAATTGCTGAGGTGGAACTTCTTTTTTCTGTTATAGGTGGTTGAGATGAGCTGGCATTTTCTATTATGAAGTTAGCTTATTGGTCTGAATGTTGTTGTTCATGAAAGTATGCATGCTTGAGTTTCAGATTGCTTTGGTATGAATATGCAGGGCCTGTAATGATGAATGCTTGCAGGTTGTTTTTTTTGTTTTGAATGAACATTAATGTATGTGTGTTGGTATTGATGTATGAACTTATGCAGAACTACAAATGTGGCCTTCCTAACATGATTTTGAAGCCTGGGCATGGAAATATACTTGAATGGAGGAAGGGTGAAGGCATATCATGGGGTTTTGCACGCGAGGCAGGATTCAAAGATTGGAGGAAACATGAAGGTGTATGGATGAATGAGATTTGAAAATGTAATTTGATGACATGAAGTTGTAGTTTCCTTGTAATTATCACTTTGAGCTTCATTTGTAAAAGTATGGATAATCTGATCTTGCTTTGCCTATGTATATGAACTGCTAGCATAACTTTGGGTACTTATCTTTTGAATTATTATGGGCTTTGCTATTTGAATTTCAAGAAATGAACCTTGAATAGATGCTTGTACTTAAAATACTGAATTTGATGACATGAAGTTGTAGAATTTGAATGATGAACGATGAATGATGTTTTTTAATTTTGAAGCCTTGAATAATCAATTTTTGGACTTAGATAAGTGGACCTGAAACTTGCATGATGTATTCCCTTGCAACATTGTAACTAGTACCGAAGCAAACATTGATCCAATCTTGAACTTGAATGAATACCTCAAATTAATCTTCCATTCTCAATGAAGCCCTATATTCAATCAATTTTCCAATCTTAAGCAAACTTTCATGACAAGTGTTGTACCCCAAAATTTGCCCTCACATTTTTCCACAATAAATATCAGCTTCAGGCATTTCCTGATTTTTCAAACTGGCTCAAGAATCGGACAAACGGACTTTTCTTGTCAGTCAAGCAAAATTAGGGTTTTACTGGTTTTCAGGGCTCTGGATTGTTTCACACAGTTGGCTTAGGGTTTTGGTTGACTTTGGCTCAATTGCGATCAGGCGAATGTTCGTTGGTATTTAATCAGGAATTAAGGTTTTATGGGCATATTCTCAGAAAGATTAAAATTCCACAGCACTTTGCAAGATATTCCGAGATTCGGGTTGAATTCGCATTGTTTTGATTTAATCAGTAAAAGAGGCAATTGGTTTGAATTCACGTTGTTTTGTTTGAGCCAGTCAAAAGAAATATGCAGTTTGGATTTACAGTGCTTGTTGAAAATCAGTGAAGAGGGAATGCGCCTATTTGGTTTGTTTCGGTTAACTGTCATTTTGCTTTGGAGATACCAGGTTTAACTGATCAGTGTGCTAAAGCATTGTTTATTTATTTATTATTCTAAATTAAATGATTGAAATTTATTTTTCAATTATTTTAATTCAAAGAGTTTTAAATAATAAATAAACAATAAAGAGAAAACAGAATTAAATTGGATAATGGAAACTTTTATTTATCTTTAAATTAACTGTACAATTGATGTTTGGAATTTAATTACAAACATTAGTTTTACATTGATTTAAATTTAAATAAAAAGAAAAACTATCCTATTTATTTCTAATTCTTCATGCTTCACTTTATTCCTCTTCATCCGAATATTCATCTGCAAAAGAAAAGAGAAAAGTCAAAAAGCAGATAAAATAATAAAAGACAGATAAAATAAACTCATCATTAAGGGCCACTGATTGGGATCAGTGAACCCTCTCTACAAATCACGGGATTTCTCCCGGTTCACAGAGAGGGACGAGTTTATTTGCTAAAATTGAATGCACAAGTTTAAAAAATGCACAATTCAAAATTGTCAAAATTGCATAAAGTTCAAATCTCAAACAGCATGTTACAAAGCAAACAGCAAGTCCAAACCAAAGGTCCAAACTCAACTTTCTGCCAAAAATAAAGCAACTATCCAAAAGGCTACTCAAAGCTATCAGAGAAGAAGATTTTGAAAGATATCAAAAAGCACAAAAGCTGTCAAGAAGAGATCAAATAGGCAGAGGAAAGTATGATATGCAAGCAACTCATTTTCATCATTTCCCAATTGAAGTGACCCTTTCAGAATTAGGTACAGCCCAAGCATATTAAAATATTTAACTGTACTAGAAGAGAGAGAGATAAAGTAAGCAGGGAGCAGGTTTTTAGGCTTAGAGGCATAGATAGAAAGATATACAAAAGAGCAAAAGACAGTAAGAGAAAAGAGGAGGCTGAACTTTCACCAAGAGTTCAAGAGAAACCAAAGCACAAAGAAAAAATATACAAAGGGAAAAAACTGAAACCAGTTTCTCAACCATCAACCTGCATTAGCACAAAACTGAAAACCATCAAACACCTCCAAACTCCCACTGCATAACCTCCAAACAATGACTTGCTATCAAGCACCCTTACCAACAAGCCTAAACCAGCAAACAAGACCAACCTATCACAAACACCTAAACCAAAGCATAAACAAATCAATGCCAAAACTGAAGCAAACATCAAGCATAAACCAGTAAACCCTCATCCTATCAAAACCTTCTAGCATTTAACCAAGCTAAAAAAAAAACAGCAAAGCCGGTACCTGTCTCAAACAGAAAGCCTCATCAAGGCCAGAACCTGCAAGCTTAAACCTCGAACCAACAACAAACCTGCATAAGCCTTACCAGTTTCAAAAACCCACCATACTGTCAAACTCCAACCTGCTAAGAACCTGGAAGTAAAAATCCTACTATTGCATTTCTAAAAAAACAGTCCAGAAAATCATGGCCTAAGCAACCCCTGCCTAAGCCATCAACCAAAAGCCATACCAACACAACCTGCATCAGCCTTACCTAAACTCGAACCTCAAGCCAACAAAAACCATTTTTCAAACCCTCAAGCCCTCAGTAAGAACACATCATCGGACAAAAACAAGCATTCAAAAGTATACTGATACCAAAGCATACAGAACGGCAACAAAAGCCCTCAGAGGTTCATCATAGGGCAAAATATCCAAAAGTAGCTCAAAGCAAGATAACAAGTCAGAAGAAGAGGAAAAGTAATAGGCAACACAAGAAGGCAAATTCAGGGCAACTAAGATAGAAGACGTTTCAACAAGCATACAACGACGGCAACAGGGGGCAAACCAACGAAGAGGAGAGATAAAGAAGTGAATATTAAAAGGGTTTTCAGTGCAAATGAAAATCATCATCAAACCATAAAGTAGCAAAAAGTAAAGGTTACCAAAGCGCAAGCCCAGCATCCTCACTGTCGTCTCGCTCGTCCCGGCCTCCTGAGCGCCACCTACCCTATCTCTCCTCCTTCTCCAAGATCAGGTAGTACGCTTTTCTCCCTCTCTTTCTCCTTCACCTCCATAATAACAAAAGATTAAGGTCAAAGCTCAAAGCGAATAAGCATGCAATTCGTAAAAAAGGGATATAAAAAACATCAAAAGCGAACCTTGTTGTCATGAGACCATTGAACTCGAGCTGGAGGGAAGAGAGATGTGGGGGTAGTGCTAGTGGCTAGACGGAGTAGTCATATCCAGAAGAACGCACGGAGAAGACAAAACAAGTGAACGCGCCGCTGTACAAACCCTAAATTCCTTTACTGAACAAAAAAACCTCTAACCCTAAAACTTGTTTCAGCATCCTGGGCCTTGCCCATTCCAATACGCGCCTGAAGCCCAAAAACGCTTAATACACCCCTTTTAACAAACATTCTATTAATACTAACCTTTTCTTTTTATAAACCATATATTCTTTTTTTAACTTATTATATTACAAATATCACATTAATACTAATACATTAATACAAGAATACTTAAAAACACATTTCTTATATACATAATTTTAAAACATTTAATTTAAATATATTTTTGTACATATTATACAATATAATTGAAAATACCTTTTTTCTTTTAAATGTTCTTTTTGTACATAACAATTAAAAATACATTTCTTTTTTAATATACATAATTCAATTCATGACAAATGAAAAATACTTTTTGTATACATAATTAAAACTTAGAAATATTTTCTTTTCTTAAAATATCATTTTTTATATATACATAATCTAATTAGAATTTAAGGCGTTTGATTAAAACATTTCTTTTGTACATATTGAAAATATACAAACCAAAGATTCATTAAACACATATTTAGATCAACAATACCCTAATAACACATTAATTTCACCTTGTCGCATTTGTAAATAATCACATACTTACATAATACATCTCACAACACAAATACATTCACTTTGTCCCTATACACATTTGCTTGTACATTGATATTCGTCATTTACATTTGATCGCAAATTCGATTTGGTTGTAACTTATTGGATACTATAAGTCTCATCCCCATTCATACACATGTACCCCCACTCCCGGATACTATTTTGTAATAGCGTAGACTTTACATTTTCGCAATTTACCGCTTTCAATTATACCATGGTTAGACCTAGGGTTTGCATGTACATAAGATCAAACGCTAGATAACCTAATACAATACAAATACATGAAATCAATACACAATCGCACTTGCACCCTCTAGGGTAATCCCACTTGTTGCCTTCCAAAATGGGCCATGCTTGCACGTCGAGTATCTTTGGCAAAACAAAATCAAATGATCATAAGTCCCTCAAAATGTTGCCTAAACGGAATGATCATAGTCCCTTCAAAGCAAATTTCCAAAGACACTTGGCACCATTGCATTCATGGTCCATACGATGACCCGCACCCGTCCCGAATAAACTTCCTAAACGCAAGATTGCCCATCAATTTCAATGGTGGAACAAAATTGTTAAAAGGGGTTAAAACATAACAAAAACCTTTGAGTACAATAGGGTAGACAAAACTCTTAGTTACTTGAGATCGACTTGCAAAAACATTTGCCTTCTTTTCAAAAACCACAATCCACAACACTTTCAAACAAACTCTCAAAAACATTTGAAACATCTTTTCGAAAAGATACACACTTTTGTAAAACACTCAAACACGAGTCAAATACATTGGTCGCCTAAGACAAGGCATCTTCTTCCAAAACATTTTCAAAAACACTCACACACACACACCATTTTCAAGCAATCAATCAAGGCAAGTGATCTAAAAAACCAAGTAACTAAGAGCCCATGGATAACCATGGATGAAAAGGGTGCTAATACCTTCCCTTTTCATAATCTACCCCCCGAACCCAAGAAATATTTCAAAAGGTTTTTGCTGTGCTTTTTTAACCTTTCCTTTAGGATAAAATAAAAAGTCGGTGGCGACTCTTGCTCAACCGCACAAGTGCGAATACGAACGCAAAACCACAGTCAGTTCTCCCACCGTATCACAACAAGCAACAAGTATGTGAAAGAATAATGATGTCTTTATTACAATGAATCCGCAAACTCATCTCTTACACCATGTCTTGTATTTCGCAATCCAATTCTACTGTATCTCGACTTGATGAGTAACAAGATAGCCAATGCCTTGAATCCTTTGATAAAGGTAGGACTTGGAGCATAGTAGAATACTTTGACATGAAACCCAATGAACCTCAGTTGTTGAACATCAACAAGCTCAAATATGAAGAGTAACAAACCCTAGTTCACTTACTTTTGATGAAATTTGATAATCAAAGTAGCTTGAGGTGAGTGAGGGAACCAAAACCTTAGCTTACAATTGAACTCTTGATGAAGCATAACAAATTAAAACCCTAGCATATTTCCCTGCTTGTTGAAGAAGCAGCTTGAATCCCTTGGATGAAGATAAGAGCCTCAAAGCCTTAAAGAAACCCTAATTCTTCAAGATCCTTGATCCTAGTGCCAAGCCTTGTTGTTAGTCAATGCATGTTGTGTTAAATGACCTATTGGAGAGGATATGTACATGAAGAATATGAGATGCATAAGAAAAATGTTTGAATAAAAGGGGTAGGACAAATTTGGAGTATTACAATCGTGACCCACTGTGGTCATCTTTGCAGGTGCTCTTTATCTTCTTAGGAAGCAGAGGGTCTTTATCCTTCTTGGGAGATGCTCGATCACGCTTCTTGAGGAAAGAAACGTGGAGCCTTTCCTTTCTTGGAGGTTTCCCCACTCGTGGAGGTGATATGCTGGAGAAGTTATGTTGTCGGTGTCTCCGAGGGGGAACCTTGACTGTTCCCGCTCCAGAGCCCCCATCCTTTAGCTATGCTGGAGGATGAGGGAGTTGGTTCAGTTAAGCGCAACAATCAGTGCTGCTATGGTTCGGTCGGTATTCTGCGGAACAGGGACCAATTGCAGAATCTTCGGCTGGTCTTCGACAGGGTTCTTGGGAAACTATTAATCCTACAATAGATTATTATCGCAATCAACATTGATGGAATCCTAGGACATAATATGTCCGTCACAGGAACCTAAGTTATCCTCGAGGTGAGGGTGCCCTTGGCTTTCTTCGGTCTTGTGTTCCGGGGAGAGCATACTCTTTCCAGATAGTTGGTGATCATCATGGTCGGCCATGATTGATGAATGAGGAGAATCTTTGGTCTTCAGATTCTGGGGAACAGAAAACAGGGAAGATAGTTTCCCATAGTCGGTGCCATTGATTTTACCGATTGGTCAGAACCTACAAGGTAGCCGGATGATGATTTTCAGACGAGTTGGAAAGTCGAGGAGGAAAAAGAGGGGTTGTGCCTGCAAGGTACTCCGATGACCAAGTAAGTGTGGAGGTTTTGGAAAAAAAAATTTCTCATGATACCATCTATACCTATGGTTAAGTGTTATAGAAAAAATAACTTCTCTATAAGATATAATGACAAACAACTGGAACTGTAAGTAAATATGTTTGTCTGTCAGCAAAATATTAACCAACATACAAAAACCCGTGGCTAGTCGAGCAGCATAGTGCAAGGCAAGCATGCCCGTGGGTGATTGTCAGGGGTGACTTTTACCAACAGAAAATGACATATAGTGACCGATTTTTTATGTGATTACATGTCAATTTAATTGTAGTGATGTAAATGATATATAAGGGATAAATAAAATTTTCATCAAAAAGAAAGTGAAGATTAAAATGTTACAAAATATCTCAAAGGTTTGGCTCTAAGTAATATATGATCAAGGATTCTTTCATATTATTTTCTAAAGACTCTACAATAGCCACATATTTTTTTGAAGGTTTCAAGCTTAGCGATTTGATCTCTTATCAAAACCTTTTCTTTAACTTCCTTCTTCACCCACCACCCTATACTTTCCAATCCTTGAATATATATTTGCTATTCAAAGGTTAGTCCATCATTATTGGAAATGTAAGAAAGACACAACGTAAAACAAAACTTCTCTACTTGAATTCCATCAACAATGTGACAAAAAAACCACCTATAGTACAATGCATTAGTGATAAGTGTCAAATTTACGTTAAATACGTCAACACTTATTGATTTATTTTACAAACAATTGATAAAAAATGTTCAAGTAATATATAAAAAGTAAGAAAATATGTATTTTAATTTTTCTTGTAAGCATTAATAGAAAACATGTGAAAAGAACAGTAAAACCACGATTCAATATGCAGAAACTAGACCAAAACAAAACCCTAAAGAAGCAAGGCTCGCTAGGCCCAACATAGACACGCTAGGCACATGCATGGCCAAATGGCACAACCAGTTGCAACTACTTCAGGGTGAAGCAAGGGTTAACTTGTTAGTTGAAGGGGTGGTGCATTGGGCGGGCAAAGGTGATTAAGACCACATGGAAGACATGCAAGCATTGCTTTCTAAGGAAGAAAATCTGACTGGGTATAGCAGGTCAGAGTAAGGTAGGCACGCTAGGAAAGAAGGCGGTGCACCTAGCGAGAAGTCTAGATTTTTGCCTATAAAAAGGAGTTTTCAGTTCAGTGCAAAGGGAATTCCAGTGGATTAAGGTAGTGAAGAATTGGAGTAGATTCACTTTCGTCTACAACATGATAATAAGATAGGAAGATTGAAGGTGAAAGTGTTGCTCAAGCTATAGGGAAAATCACACTTCCAAGATCGACTTCTCGGAGTTAGTCGTTGTTATCCTAACAATGAGAAAGCGTAACTAAAATCTCTTTGTTGGTGATTATATATAGTCAGTATATTCATGTACTAAATATTTCATGACGCTTTATGTAATTCTACTCATGCTTTAGTATTGATTACTCTTTAATCTTAATACTTGTTTTAGCTTTGCTACCTAAAACATGATTTCATGGTGTGACTTGACATCGAAAGATGCTTGTTAATACTAGATCCAACATAATTATCTATTGAATAGTAGCACCTAGAGAAAGAGTTAGCTTTAATATCTACAGGTACTGTAATATGGGTCAGTGTGAAGTCTTATTGCTTTATAACTATTGGAATTTAATACTCTGTGTTGGTTAATAGTCACTTTATCGAACTATTGGTTAATGAAGTGATCTCACAATGTTGTGACTGAAAGGAGATATGAATGAGAGCAATAAATGATAATTTTAAGATCTGATTAGAGGAGAATATTTATGGTCTATGGATGTGCATGATAGTTATATAATGACAAAATCTACCCCTATAAAGGTTTCTCACTGTTAACACCAAAATCCCCATTTTACTTTCGGTTATTTATTTTAACGTTACTTACTTTCCATGCATCACAATAAATACAAAACCCTTTTCTATTTAAAATACTAAAAATGGTTGAATGGTCTATGAAACCTTCAGTCTCTGTGGATACGATAATTATAAAACTTACTTTTACTGTAAACGCAACAATAAACACTCTCAATTGTTGCACCATGGAAAAACAAAACATTTATCACCATAAATGGTTTTTCCATTTAGAAATTTATCTACGCATCATCCACATGAATACAAAATTACTTTGGTATAAATCATTATCAATTTCGTCAATTTATTCACTTGAAATTGAAAGAAAACTCCCTTATGGGACATATAGAACAAAACAAACACTTAATTGTCTAGAAAACTTATGTAATAATGGTTGGTTCTTATAGAGGTACTCCCTTTGTTCCTTTTTAAATGTCACTTTAGAAGAATTTTTTGTTTTTATTTAAGTGTCATTTTAGAGTTTAATGTTATAATTTTCCAATTATGTGATTAAAATAAAGTATGGTAGGTCCAATTATGTAAATTGGTATGATTAAATCTTATCTTAAAACTTTAATAGCTTGAGTTTCAAGTTCATTTATTGAACAAAATAATATATATTGTGCTTCCTCTATTCACTGTATGTCATTCAAAGCTAATTGTAATAACTTCCTGTTGCTAAATCTTGCGTTATTAAGTGGTAAGTGTTGTACCCCAAAATTTTCCCTCCCATATTCTTCAAGGTTTGCTAAGATCATGCTTCAAAATCTCCCAAGGGTTGTACAGTCCAATTGCCTCCTAACAGTCAAAAACTAGGGTTTTGGTTCTGGCAAAGAAATTGAAGTTTCCAAGGGTCCAAACAAGTCCCACATGCCTATAAACATTGTCAGTCATCCATCTGCTAAGTTTCAAGACTCACAACATCAAATTGCACAGTCAAAAACCCTAATTGCTTCACAGTCAACTGCAGGGGCAAAATGGTCATTTGACAGTCAAAAGTCAAAATTTTTGGTCAACATATTATTTTGAAGCCACAAACATCATTTGATCAATTCTTGATTATGATTCTCAAAGCATGGCTCAAAAATTCTCAAGATGCAAAAGTTTCTATTTTTGGACAATTGAAAAAGTCAACTGCAAATTGACCAGGGCATAACTTCCACATGGTTTATCAGAAAAATTCCATCAAAAGCTCATTTTGAATAGAATGACATTTCCTACAACTCATCTTCACACTTCAAGTCCAATAAATGCTCTCACAAAAAGTTAGCAATTTCAACATTATAGGTCATTTTCAAAAGTCAACAAAAAGGCACTTTAAGTCAAAGACCATAACTTGAGATTGGTAAATCAAAATGACATGGGACCAAAGACATTGGTTAGAGGACTTCAAGACCTTTCCAAAATGTCAAAGAACATGATCAAATCTTAAACATTGAGCAAGATATGCCTTGTAGAAGTTGAGAAATTTTTGGGAATTTTGAAAAGTCAACTTTGCACAAAAGAACTCAAAAATGCTAATGGGCCTCAATTTCTTTCATGAATCATTACCCAAAGGCTATGCACGACCCATTGACCTCAAAGGGATGTATTTTCTTATTTTTGATTAATTATTTGAATTTTTATCATTATTAATTCACTTAATTAAATTTAAATATGAAAAAAATATCAAATAATATCTTTCAAATCTTTTTGTGCAGAGAATTCATTCATTATGTGCTAAGGATTTCGTTTCACATTCAAAAAGGCAATATCTCTCATGATTGGCAATAGTTTCATGGCAAAAAGATTGAAATTGATATCATGGAAAATCAAATCTCCAAATCATCAATGCATGGATTATGGGCTGTTTTTTTAACCTAATTCTATTCAAATACATAAGCACAAGCTAACCTAATGCTCACATACACAGAAGCTGCGCTCAAAACCATAGAACAACATTGCATTTTTTGACAAAAAGTTGAACACTGAAATCCTAATTAAAGGACGATTCAAGGCTTGAAAAGTATTCTAATACACTCCTGACACTACTAGGAAGCTTTTGGAATCGAAACCAGGTCTCCAGACTTCAAGGGTTGGTAGAACGACATCACCCTTTTCTTGGAATTGTCCATTATCGTTTTGTGATTCACATGCATTTTTCATATGTTTTTAATGTTGATTTATACTAACAATGACCTTATGAAGCTAATGGTACCCTTGAATTGAACTAATACTGCCTCTACAAGAATTCACCATGAACGCATTTTAGGGTTTCAGGAGCTTTGAATTAGGGGTTCCTTCATATGGCAAAATTGGACCACCAAACTGGTACCATTGAATTCGTGACATGAAGACGAACCATTTGATTACCTCGCGCCCTTTTTATGTTTATCTATGTGCTAATGGCTATTATCTGGCATTTGTTTTTGTGGGGGTTTAAAACCCCCGCTAACTGCTTGTGTTACAGGGACAAAGACGAAGAAGATGCTAGCGTGGCTTGATATTACTGGATAGTTTAAACATTGGCGCGTTTTTTTTTGTTATTCCAGCATAATATTGTTTTTCTATTATATTAATCACGTTCCATTATACATACAAATAAACGCGTTGGCTTGGTTGGTGGATGAAGTGGCATGCAGATATTGGGACCTGGGTTCGATTCCCAGGTCCCCCATATTCTCAATAATTTTTGTTGTAACGTGTTCAGGTGCAATTTCTCTCCAGTGGTCCACCATATGCGCATATGTTGGTGCCTGCCAAGTGTCCATGAGCTTCAATCTAATGGCCAAAATGTGGAGATCATCATGCACGCTAGTCAACCATTCCATACGCAATTCCAGAAAGTCCAAAGGGCCTTGCATTCTTGGGCCAAATTTCTTAAATAAAACCTCCCTTTGGGTCTGAATACCCCCATGGTTTGCATCATATTTTCTAATTTCCTTTTCTTTTCTTCTTTTTATTTTAATTGTTTTTTTGTTCTATTTAATTCACAAAAATAATTTTCATAATAAAACCAGAAAAATCAAAACTAAAAATATGTTTATTTAATATTTAATTCATTAATATTTTCGTAAATAAATCTAAATCATTAATTTAGTAAAATTAGGTTTTCAATTTTAATCTTTTCTTAAATAACTAAAATATATAGAAATTAGGGTTTTTAGCTTTTTTATCTTTTCTTTTAATAAATAATTTTTTCTTATTATCATTATTATTAATTATTAATTAATTTTGTAAATAAACATGTAATTAATTAATTAGGGTAAATTAGGTTAAACTTGAATATCTTTCATAAATAATTAAAACAACTTAGAACTAGGGTTTTATTTAACTTCTAATTTTAATTAATTCTCTTTATTTTCATTAAATACAAAAAACATAAAAAAAACAATTCCTTGTCTTAATTTAAGAATTAATTAACTTTTAATTTCAAAAGGGCCCAACGCCCTCGAACGTTCCATTTTTTATTCTTTTCGTGCATTTATTCTTATTTTCCTTTTTAATATTATGTAATTACTCAAGCCTTGTAATAATAATTAGGAATTTATTTATTTTCCGCATTTTCATTCAAAACGGGTCTTTGTTAATTTGGCGATGTATAGACCCGCGCCTTGTAATAGCGTAGGACTTTATTTTCCGCACTTTAATTTCCGCATTTTTAAATTATAATTGCATGAAAGAATGAATGGCCTAAATTAAAAGCAATGCGTAGCTCACCAAATGCATGATTAAAGACAAATATTAACATGAAAACAATGCACAAATTCACACACCACTCTTAGGGTACGCCTCACTGTTGCCTTGCCCTCGAAACGTGGTCTTCGAGTATAGGACGTTTTAGTAAGTCCTTATGTCCATGATCTATGGTATAGGGGTAGCTTCTAAGGTGTCCTACTGTTGCTCTGGTGACCATACTGTCCCTAACCCTCGAATTGACCCGAACACCTCCAACGGTGGTGCTACCTACCTCTCAATGGTGGGATGGCACTACCTTAAAGACATTTACACAGCCTAATTCCTTAGGGTAGGTGGATGACTCGTAGATACTTGCTCTAATTCAAAACAAATCAAAACTTCTTTTCACACCGACACTTTCAAAAAAGCTTTCAAAGCAATTTTTCAAACACTCTTGAGGACTGATACAAGAGTCGATCTGAAACTTTCAAAGAAACTTTTTCAAACTCAATCACAATTAAAAAGCAAACACTTTTGAAAACACAAATGAGCAAGTATCTAAGAGCCCATGGATAACCATGGATAGAAAGGGTGCTAACACCTTCCTTTTCTATAAATCTACCTCCCGAACCGAGAAACTATCTCACAAGGAATTTTGTTGTGCTTTTGTCCTGTCCATGTTGGAGAAAATAAAAGACGGTGGCGACTCTTGCTTCCGCGACATTTCGCGATCCAGCGTTAAACAGTCAGTTCCAGATCCACCGATCACAGAACTGGCGACTCTGCTGGGGAAAATCTTTTAAAGTGAGGTGTACCTTAGGACTAAGATCACTTGTGTTTTCAATTGTTGTGCCTGTTTGCTTTAATATTATTGGGTTTGCCTTGGGAGTTTTATAGATCCTAACTCGGATCTGGGGATACCTTCTTAGAAAGTAGCAAAAAGGTTGTGAGGGAACTGTGCGGGGTATACCGACATGGTTGAAGCAGTCTGCTACGTTGATGTGGCACTTTGGTGTGTACCGGTAACCCTTGAGTTCAGTCAAGGAGAGTACGGGGCCTCCGCATGGTGTCATGAAGCATCAACTGACCTTAGGAACCTTAATTGAACCATCTTGGCCTCTTTAGGGTAGTGAGATAACTGACTTTGGTGCAGTCCGAGGTTGGTTGATACTCGATACTACACTCAACTGAGGGTTGTTTTCTTGGAATATTTCGGTCGCCAGTTCAGTGGCTAAATCGAAACGATGAACAATGAAAGCAATCCAATGATATTGGGACCCTTAGAACCCGGTTACTTCTGATAGGACAGGTTGAGCCCACCAACTTCAAGAGGGTAATACCCAGACCCCATGCCGGCCTAAACTCTAAGGGTTGTGGTGTGACTTGTGTGCCTTATCATGTTTGCTTCTTGTGAATATTTGTGGTGTGTTTAATCATAGCATCATGACATCATACAGCATCATATGCATTCACTAACCATTTCAGGGGTTCGAATCTTCATCTTTGTTCTTGTTTTGTAGGACATGGAAACTGTTCGTAGAAAGACAATTCAGATCAGCCTTGTAAGGATCCCTCCTCAGCTTAAGGAGCTTATATCCAGGATTCCCGAGAACTCTTCATTTAGTGAAAGACATGGAAGACTCATCAGCTTGGTCAACACCAACATTGAGGAAGACATGATAAAGGTCCTCTTCCAGTTCTTTGACCCTCTGCACCACTGTTTTACTTTCCTGGATTATCAACTGGTGCCCACATTGGAAGAGTTCTCCCGTCTTCTGAAGATCCCTATCCTTAGTCAACTACCCTACAACGGTACGGAAAAGGAGCCCAAACTTGAAGAGATTGCTAAAGCCTTACACCTTCAACCCTCTAACATCAAGGGACATTGGGAAGTCAGAAGTGGTATCAAAGGGTTCTTAGCCAGGTTTCTGTTTGAGAAGGCCCAAGAATGTTGGAACTCCCTTGACCTACAAGCTTTTGAAGAAGTGGTGGCCCTCCTTGTCTATGGTTTGGTGTTGTTCCCTAATCCAGATTAGCTTATAGATATCAGTGTTGTCCAGATCTTCATGTCCAGGAATCCTATACCTACGTTTCTTGGGGACATCCTTCACTCATGTTACACTCGAACCATGAGAAAAAGAGGTGTTCTTATGTGCTGCACTCCTCTCCTGGGAAGGTGGTTTATTTCGCACCTTCCACAATCAGTTTTGAAGAACGAGCGGGGTTTGAGATGGTCACAACGATTGATGACTCTTACACATGCTGATATACATTGGTGTTCTCGGTCCAGGGAGGATGTCACTATCATTGATCGTTGCAGGGAGTACCCTAATGTTCCTTTACTTGGAATCAGAGGAGGTATTACTTACAACCCGTGTCTGGCTTGGAGACAGTTTGGTTATGCTCGGAGGGACGGCCCTCATGACATGTTAATTCCTGACATAGTTTTTGACTTCGACAACGATGCACAAGGACTTCGCCAGAGATTTATCAGAGCTTGGAGGATGCCAAGTAGGATAGACAGCAAGACCCTGGGGCACAGGAATTCCATCCCGTTGGAGCCTTATCTCAAGTGGGTACGAGCCCGCTCCCAGAAGCTAGTAATGCCCTATCCTCATGTTCTCCCTGTAATCAAAGAGCCAGTTTTGGAAGGAGAGGTGTCCTACACCATTCAACATCCTGACATGCCCACATCCTGGGAAGAAATGCAGAAGAGTTGGATCCAGCTTAAGGAAGAACGGAATTCTCTTGAGACCAGTCTACATGCTAGTGAGAAGAAGGTCTTGGAGCTCACCCGCCTACTGCACGAGGAAAGGAATCTCAACACCTACATTGCTCCAAAGAGGATGCGCAGTGTCTTTTGGGATTGATTTGCTTTTGTAATGTTTGCCCATGAGACTTTGATGTACCAAACAATTATTTTCTTAATGATAACGTGTGTTCCTTTTTGTCTACAACAAATTTGAACTTTCGAACCCTTGAATGCATTGCATAAACACATATCATTCATCATGTGCATAGTAGGTACTCTTCTTTTCAGGTTGCTTAATGTTCTTCGCAGTTTATTTCAGCATCATGAACCCTGAATCATCTACCGAGCAGTCCATCAAGGCCCTTCAGGCGCAGAACGCCCAATTCCAAGAGATGATTATGAGTTTGGCCCAAGGTCAGGAGGAACTGAAGGCTCTGCTGGTTAAGAAGAAGAAGAAGAAGAGAACTATTCTATTCAACACGGGCCGGAGGTTTGGTAACACACTGCAAAATGAGGAAGCTGGTTCTTCTGTAGGAAAAGGCAGTCCCCAGGGGGGAAGGGTTCCAAGTCTGATGGTCTCTGACAACGAGACTGATTTTAATGAGGAGCAGTACCCTCCAGCTGAAGACAGGTACAAGCAGTTGGAGGACCGTCTGAATGCCATGGAAATTCAACAGGTGCCTGGTTTAGATTTCAGAGACTTGGGTTTATCTTCTGGTGTGGTCATCCCACACAAGTTCAAAGCACCATCTTTCGCGAAGTATGACGAGGCGTCCTTCCCTAAGCTACATCTAAGATCTTATGTGCGGAAGATTCAACCATACACTATGGACAAAAACTTGTGGATCCACTTCTTCCAGGAGAGTCTTTCAGGGACTCATCTCGAATGGTTCTATCAGCTGGATGGAACCAAGGTTTGTAACTGGGAGGAGTTGGCTACTGCTTTTTACAAGCAGTATCAATATAATGCCGACCTCGCTCGTACACGTACCCAACTCCAGGGTATGTCGCTAGGATCGGGAGAAGGTTTTAAAGAGTATGCGCAGAAGTGGAGGGATTTGGCTGGCAGGGTGCAGCCACCATTGACAGACCGTGAGCTAGTGGATATGTTCTTGGGGACCCTATCCGGGCCATTCTTCAATCATCTCATTGGCAATTCATCTCCAGGGTTCACAGATCTCATTCTAACTGGGGAAAGGATAGAGGCTGGCATGAAGTCAGGAAAAATTCAGAAGGGTGCATCTTCAAGTTCTGAGAAGAAACCTTTTAAGAAGGAGGCCAGTGTTGTGTATGGGCCTAGGAGGCAAGATAAACCAGAATTCCGCCAAGCTGTCAACGCGGTGGTTATTGCTAAGCCTGCTGCCGCTCCTCGGAAACCCAACCAACCAAGGGTTGAGAGACCCAAAAGAGAATTCACTCGGCTGAGTATGACCTTGTCACAAATCTTGTCGCAATTGCTATCGACCAACTTGGTGACTGTCAGAGAGGCTCCGAAGGTTGTGAACACGACCTCTCCTAAGTATAATCCAAATGCCCGCTGTGCTTATCACTCTGATAGCCCGGGGCATTCTACTGATGATTGTTGGGCCCTAAGGAATAAGGTGCAGGACCTTATCGATGCGAAGGAGATACAATTTGAGGCGCCCGAGAGGCCAAATGTTGTGACTGCTCCCATGCCCCAGCATGGAGTAAATGCCATTGATGAAGACTTGTATGCCGTTTTTGTGAATGATGTAGCTACCCCTCTGTGGACTGTCAAGAGGAACCTGCTGCTGGCCGGTTTATTTCCGGGTTGTAGCAAGGGTTGCCTTCTGTGTGCTGTTACCCCTGCTGGTTGTCCGTTGCTGAAGCTAGGCATCCAAAGCCTGATGGACAGCAAAGAGATTCTGTTCAAGAAGACCGTTGTTCCTTGTGTTCCCGC
Source organism: Vicia faba (assembly GCA_948472305.1). Taxonomy (NCBI): domain Eukaryota; kingdom Viridiplantae; phylum Streptophyta; class Magnoliopsida; order Fabales; family Fabaceae; genus Vicia; species Vicia faba. The sequence goes on along the minus strand of OX451736.1, from coordinate 229,097,900 downwards.
TGAAGAAGTACCTGTCGTTACAATTTTCAACAATCCAATCAAGGCTCCCCCGAGGAAGCCAGTTAAAATCATGTCTGTTGCACCCATTATTATTACTGTTCTGGGGCCCCTCCCCTATGAATCTGACAAGGCTGTCCCATGGCACTATGGGGCAGATGTATATGTACTTGGAGTGAAGCAGGAGTTCAACATCGGTACCAGCATCAGCAATATCACCGGTCCAGCTAAAGTTACCCGCAGTGGCAGGCTCTTCTCGCCTGACATTGCTCCACCAGTTATCCGAAGACCTCTTATAATAACGCCTGCAAGTGCGCCTGTTTCCACTTCTGATCAAGTTGCTTCCCCTGCTGCCGAGTCATCTAATACTCGGGGCAAAGGGATTGATGATGAGCCTGCCCGGATGGAGGCACCAAAGTCTGTGAATGTTGAAGCCTCCCAGCAAGAGATGGAGGAAATTCTTAAGATAATCAAGAAGAGTGACTTCAATGTCGTTGAACAACTGGGGCATACTCCCTCCAAGATCTTTATGCTCTCATTGTTGCTGTGCTCAGAGGCCCATGCCAAGGCCCTGATTTCATTTCTGAAGACGGCCCATGTGCCACAAGAGACCTCTGTAGATCAATTCACTGACTGTGTGGCCAATTTGACAGCTGACAATGGTTTGGGTTTCTCGGATGCTGACCTTACCGCCAAGGGAAAGAACCACAATGATGCCCTGCATGTCTCCATTGAATGCAGGGGCACTACTCTTGCTCACGTGTTGGTGGATACCGGTTCTGCCCTGAATGTATTGCCCAATAAGGCCCTAGACAGGCTGGATTGTGAGGGCTTGGAGTTGAAACCTAGCAAGATTATGGTTAGAGCCTTTGACGGGTCGAATAGGGTGGTTCATGGAGAGGTAGATATCCCGATTCGTGTGGGTTCTCAAGTTTTTGACTCAACATTCTATGTGATGGACATTCGTCCATCTTATTCCTGTTTACTGGGTCGACCTTGGATTCACAAAGCTGGGGCAGTGACTTCCACTCTATACCAGAAGCTCAAGTATCCTGTCAGAGGGAAGATTGTTACTGTGCAGGGGGAGGAAGAATACATGGTTAGTCATCTGAATTCCTTCCGGTATATTGAGATGGACGGGGAGTTTATTGAAACCCCCTTTCAACATTTTGAAGAGGTACCTCCAACATTGGAAGCAGCAGAAGCAATGACCGAAGATGGTTCTCCTTTGAAGATGACCTCCTTAAAGGACGCCCGGGTTGTAATTGAGAAAGGTGAATGTGCTAACTGGGGCAGGCTCCCTGATTTCACTCCTAAAACTGACAAGTTTGGACTGGGTTTTACTGCAGAGGCTCAGAGGGCTGTACGCAAAGCTAGGATCGGAAGACCTCTTGTGCTCATCACCAATCCAGGAGTGAATGCTATTGGGGATGAAGACAAAGTGGAAGAATCAGAGTTCGATAGCTGGATCTACCCGACGACTGACGGTGGATTGACCAATTGGACCGCAAAAGATCACATACCTGTTACTTTTGTTACGCAGTAATGAATTCCTTTGTTTTTGTTATTTGTAATAAACAATAAACTGAAACTTTATGGCCCGGTGTCTTACCCGGGGCATTGTGGCTTCGTTTGTGAGGGCATTAATTGTCATTTCCATATATCATGAATAAAGACCTTGGACGTTTTTTTCGCATTTCAAATCTTGTGCTCCCTTTCTTTCTTTCTTTCTTTATATATTGCAAAACAACTATATTTACACACACTCACCTATACAGGTTTCAATCCACTCTGGATCTCACTGGTAACGACTCTGCTACTGCCAGTTATGACTTCGAAAATCCGATCAACTTAGCCGAAGACGAAGGTGAAGATGATTGTGAAGTGCCTGGTGAGCTTGCAAGACTGTTACTCCAGGAAGAGAGGGCAATTCAACCACATGAAGAGCCAGTGGAAACGATAAATCTGGGTACTGAGACAGATAGAAAGGAAGTTAAGATTGGTGCCAATCTAGAGCTCAGCGTGAAACAACGGTTGACTCAGATGTTGCATAATTATGTGGAAATCTTTGCCTGGTCCTACGAAGACATGCCTGGGTTGGATACCGACATTGTGGTCCATCATTTGCCTACCAAGGAAGACTGCCCTCCGGTTAAGCAAAAGGTCCGCCGTATGCGTCCAGAGATGTCCGAGAAGATCAAAGCTGAGGTTATGAAGCAATTTGATGCCGGGTTTCTAGCAGTGACTTCTTACCCTCAGTGGGTTGCCAATGTGGTGCCGGTACCGAAGAAAGATGGTAAGGTCAGAATGTGTGTCGACTACAGGGATCTGAATAGGGCGAGCCCCAAGGATGATTTCCCCTTACCTCACATTGATGTGCTGGTTGACAATACTACTCAGCACAAGTTGTTCTCCTTCATGGATGGTTTTTCAGGTTATAATCAGATCAAGATGGCTCCTGAAGATATGGAAAAGACTACCTTTGTTACTCAGTGGGGCACCTTCTGCTACAAGGTCATGCCATTCGGGTTGAAGAATGCTGGGGCAACCTACCAACGTGCCATGGTTGCTTTATTTCATGACATGATCCATCATGAGATTGAAGTGTATGTCGATGATATGATTGCAAGGTCCCAAACTGAGGAGGAACACCTTGACCATCTACAGAAGTTGTTTGACCGTCTGAAGTTGTACAAACTAAGATTGAACCCGAACAAGTGCACCTTTGGGGTGAGATCTGGAAAGTTGCTAGGCTTCGTCGTGAGCGACAAGGGTATTCAAGTGGACCCTGCCAAGGTTAAAGCCATTCAAGAGATGCCAGTTCCTAAGACAGAGAAAGAGGTCAGAGGCTTTCTAGGATGTCTGAATTATATTGCCCGATTCATCTCGCATCTAACCGCTACCTGTGAGCCAATCTTCAAGCTGCTGAAGAAAGATCAGGTAGTACGTTGGAATGATGAATGTCAGGCCGCTTTTGACAAAATCAAAGAGTATCTCCAAGAACCACCCATCCTTATGCCACCGGTTGAAGGGAGACCTCTGATACTATACTTGATAGTACTTGACAGCTCAATGGGGTGTGTGCTGGGGCAGCATGACGAGTCTGGCCGAAAAGAGCATGCCATTTATTACCTTAGCAAAAAGTTTACCAACTGTGAGACCCGATACTCACTACTCGAGAAAACTTGTTGCGCTTTGGTATGGGCTGCTCGCCGGCTGAGACAGTATATGCTGACTCACACTACCTTGTTGATTTCAAAGATGGATCCAATAAAGTATATATTTGAAAAGCCTGCTCTGTCCGGAAGAATAGCAAGATGGCAAATGATCTTGACAGAATACGACATCCAGTACACGACTCAGAAAGCTATCAAAGGAAGTGTATTGGCAGACCACTTGGCACACCAGGTAGTGGACGACTACCAGTCAATGAACTTCGAGTTTCCTGATGAGAGCATCATAATAGTAACTGATTGTGAAGTACCTGGACCGGATGAAGGACCTGAGGAGGGATCCCGATGGTCTATGCACTTTGACGGAGCCTCCAACGCTTTGGGTAACAGTATCGGCGCTGTGATCATATCCCTTCAAGGCACTCATACTCCACTTACTGCCCGACTATGTTTCAACTGCACCAACAACATGGCGGAGTATGAGGCATGCATCATGGGTCTTCAAGCTGCGATTGACTTAAGGATCAAGTTTCTGAGTGTCTTCGGAGATTCCGCTCTCGTGATCAATCAGATCAAAGGCGAGTGGGATACGAAACACCCAAATCTTATTCCTTACAAAGAATGTGTGTTGACATTGATCCCCCATTTCACAGAGATAACTTTTGAACATTTCCCAAGAGAGGAGAATCAGTTGGCGGACGCGTTAGCTACGATGTCTTCCATGTTCAAAGTCAAATGGGACAATGAGGCTCCCCGGGTCATCATCTGGAAACTGGACGAACCGGCATACTGTTGTGATCTGGAGGCTGAGGTAGTAATTGAAAAACCTTGGTACCATGAGGTGAAGAGATACTTGGAAGCTCAGGAATACCCTGAAGGTGCGTCTGTCAACGACAAGAAGTTTCTGAGAAGGTTCGCAGCAAAGTTCTTCCTTAGCAATGGCATTCTGTACAAGCGAAACCATGATTCGACCTTACTGCGTTGTGTGGATAAGACTGAAGCAGAAAGGATCATGGCAGAGCTACATGAAGGTACCTTCGGAACACATTCCAGTGGACATACCATGGCAAAGAAGATCCTTTGGGCAGGATATTTCTAGTCCACCATGGAAGCCGACTGTTACCAACATTCTCGGACATGTCATAAGTGCCAGATTTATGCAGATAAGGTGCATGTTCCTCCAGTTCCTCTGAATGTCTTGACAGCACCTTGACCTTTTGCTATGTGGGGCATTGATATGATCGGCGAGATTAAACCTACGGAATCCAACGGGCATCGCTTCATCCTGGTGGTGATTGATTACTTCACAAAGTGGGTTGAAGCAGCTTCTTACGCCACTGTAACCAAGAATGTTGTGGCACGGTTCATTCGGCACAACCTGATCTGTCGATACGGCGTCCCTGAAAGAATCATTACAGACAACGGTACCAATCTTAACAACAAGATGATCATTGAGCTCTGCAAGCAATTCAAGATACAGTACTACAACTCTTCTCCTTATCGGCCGAAGATGAATGGGGCTGTAGAAGCAGCGAATAAGAATATCAATAAGATTGTGCAGAAGATGACAGTGACTTACAAAGATTGGCACGAGATGTTACCGTTTGCTCTCCATGGGTACCGCACCTCAGCAAGGACTTCAACTGGGGCAACACCTTTCTCCTTGGTCTACGGCATGGAGGCAGTCTTACTGATCGAAGTGAAGATACCCTCTCTCCGGATAATGAAGGATGCAGATCTGAGCGAAGATGATTGGATCCAGACACGACTTGATCAGTTAAACCTAATTGACGAAAAAAGACTCACTGCTATTTGTCATGGTCAAACGTATCAAAAACGGATGATCAGGGCATTTAACAAGAAAGTCAGACCACAAGAATATCAAGTTGGGGACCTGGTAATCAAGCGCATCATCCTTCCTCAGAGTGATCCCATGGGCAAATGGACCCCTACGTACGAAGGGCCATTTGTGGTTAAACATGTGTTCTCAGGAGGAGCCATGATTCTAACTACCATGGATGGTGACGACCTTCCTCACCCCGCCAATGCAGACATAGTAAAAAGATACTACGCATGATAAAAGACCCGCTAGGTTGACATACCTAGGCAAAAATTAGGGCTTCCCGGCGAACCAAAAGGGTTCGGGAAAAATGAGGGATGAAATGAAAAAAAATCTGTACACCCGGCAAGTCGAAAACCTGAAAAGGCGGCTTGGGCAAAAATGGGTATCCCGGTGGACTGAAAACCCGAAAGGGCGGTCCAGGAAAAAGTTAGGGATTGAAGCGTAATACTATGTCTCATTGGATCACTTTGCATCCAGAATCCAGTATCAACTATCAAGTTCAGACGGCATCGATCAATCAGCTTCATCGTCAACCGAGTAGCCAAGTGATGAGACGCTCGAAGATATAAAGGCGATAGCAGAGTTGGAACCCAGTGGGATTATTCTTTCTTCACACATGGCAACGTTTTTTTAATTTAAAATTTGAAAAATGGCAACGTTTCACAAGAATCTGGTTTCTGCGTCTAGCAAAGGCAAAAATATCTGTTTTAAAATCTAAACATTTTTATTTTAACACATCTTAATTGTTGCATTGTTTCATTGTTTTACACACTTTCAAAAAGTTGTTAAGGCACTATATAAACACTATATTTTCATATTTCAAAATCATCTCTTCCATAACAAATTAACATTATTTTTTATCATTCAAATTTTAAAACAAGTGTTTGTGTTCTTCAACTTTCACAAGAAATTTTTCTGCATGTATTTCCATATCAGTCCTGAAAAATTCATAACATATTTACAAACAATTGAGCACTATATTTTGAAATTTTTTTATTAATAACCATGTATTAAAAAAAATTGTAAATAACCGGGTTTCAGAAAAAATTACGCAAATAACCATGTTTGAGATGGCTCCACAAAGGAGGAGCCATCTCAATTGGCGCATGCACCTCCTTTTTTAAGGGAGGCGCCATCTCACTTGGCGCCTAAGTGCTTAGGGCATGCCCTAAGCCAAGTGAGATGGCGCCTATGTACAAAATTAGGGCAAAAAATTTTTTTTTTATTTTCTTTCCTGTGCGTTGCCTATTAGACAGAGATCAACAAAATGGATTTTTTATTTAAAAAAAAATAATTACATTCAACTGTTTTACATTAAAAGAACAGTAAAAAAAATGGATACAAAAAATACTGGGAAAAAAAAAGATACATCAGTGATCCCCCGGAACCCGGTAATGACCCCCGGTTCCGCATCCCCGTCCTCGCCTTTCTCTTGCTGGGTGTCGTCGCGTTTCCTGCTGCGGCAAGGTCGATGGCCCAGCGAAGTCAATGCGATCCGAATCCATAAAATCAGTAAGATCTCCATATCTCGAAGATCCGCTCTGGTACAGTCGGTTACCCATACCCTCAAAGTTTGGTCATGTTGGCGGTGGGTGGGGTTCCATGGTTGGTCGGTAGCATTGGTCGTCTGAGTATGGGGGGTAGAAAGGAAATGGATCTTGGGGTGTTTGGTATTGTGGATGTTGGGTTGTTTGGTGATATGGTGGTAGATGGTAGGTTTGGTCGGCTTGGTCATAATCTTCTGATATTCCCATATCAGGGCTAAGGCTGGATGTTGAGGGCGCCATATTGGGATATGTGGAAGACTGAAATTGTGTCTAGGGTATGTGGGTGTGCTGGTATTGGGGTTGGTATTGTGGTTGGGTTTGAGGCATATCCGGGTATTGGTAGTTTGGTGGTGATTGTGGTTGGTAGTACGGCATTTGATTGTAGTTGTGTTGTGATGGGGAATGTGGTTGTGTGTTTGTTGGTCTGTTTCTTCTTGGGGGTTGGTTTGAGGTTGATGGATTTTGGGTTTGTTGATGGGGAATCGAGGGTTGTGCCCATTGTGTGCGTGGGTCAACCAAGTACCTCAGATGAGACACGTGCATTTCTGGGTTACTAACCGACCTGTACCACGACATATATTGATCAGTGTGTCGCATGTTACCTTGAGTAAGGAAAACCGGGGATTGCAAGATGTAGCGGTGACGCCTTTGCCACATTTTACACCATTCTGGAGCAAAGTCTTTCCAGTTGGTAAGACCCCACTGGGCGTCGACCCTTTTTAGATGCCAGGGGGACAAATCTGTTGGATCACTTGGTATCTCTTGATGCATTCCGAACTGCATCTTCACACGGTCGTTGTGGTGCATCTCCACAATGTTGAACCGAATGAGTGCAGTCTTTGCAGTCCAAGTTGCTGCATCCTCTGGGTTTGGAGAATGGCCCAAACCCAAATATGGTCTCCAGACGAACTGCGATAAAATTTAAATCAGGTTAGCGCAAAAGTAATGTATAAATAATTAAAATGAACAAAAGTTAAAAGCTACGACGTACGTCATCTGGGCCTAAGTGATCCAACAGATTCCGGTAGAGTGCGACATTGAATCTTGGATTCTTGCCGTAATCCATACCCCTCACGCAGTACCTAAAGGAAATGAGAAACATGTTATTTTTAGCATATATTTTGGAAAGAGCAGAATAGTTATAAATGCTATAACTTAATGACTTACTTTGTTGCGTACGGGAAACCAAAAGTGTTGTTGTTGATGGGGTTTAAGGACTCCATCCTCCACCAACCCCAGGCTTGTAGTAAAAATGTGCACCCATAAAATGTACATTTTTCCTTGACTGCGTTTTTGCACAAGGAACTGTACAGGTGGGCTAATACTGCAGAACCCCAACTATATTTTCTAGTTTTTTCAAAATTTGTTAGTAAATGTAAGTACATGAAATTTACACTATTTCTCGTACTTTCGGGAAATAAAAATGTACCAAAAAGTATCATAAGATACGTTCTGGCTTTTACTACTCGGTCATTCTCTGAGGAATTTTCATTTAATTCCATGCTTGCATAATGCCGTTTCAGGTCAGTGAGTAGTATTCCCTACCCTCTTGCTCCACCACCTTCTACCATATCCCTACCCAACAGCTCTTCACACTGTGAGTTGGGTAGTTGAACCGACCCGTTCACCGCCTTACCATCGATAGGGAGGCCCAGTAGCATGTACATATCCTCGAGAGTGATGGTACATTCACCTATTGGTAGGTGAAATGTATGGGTCTCCGGTCTCCACCTCTCCAACATTGCAAGAATGAATTTTGAGTCAATGGTGCAGTTGGAGATCTTTATTACATGTCCAAAACCTGCATATTCCAGATAAGGGACGATAAATGGGTCGGGAGCCAGGTAGTTGTGCGAACGGATTCTGAATCTTTTTGTATCCTGAGATCATAATTAAACAAGTGTAAGATTAATTAAGATGAACAACACGTTATTTGAAGTATGAAAAATGTATAACCAAAGAAGAGACTTACAAATGCAGCAATGTTTTCCCTTGTGCCTCTGTGAGTATCGCCCATTGTTAGAAGAGCCATTGTTCAGAATGCTTGAGAGTATGAAAGACTTAGGAAGAAATAGAGAGTATGATAGACTTAAGAAATATTTCGTAGAAGAGAGTGAGAGTTGTGTGGGTGTGAGAGATGTTTCATAAGGTATGTATTTATAGGCAAATAAGTGTGATGTAGTGGTTGCTTGTGCTTGCATGCCTGCGAAGTGTCACATTTGCATGCTTAGGGTGTTACACATATGCATGCATGCATTTACAAAAAATGTAAGGTGTCACTCTTGCAGGCTAGGTGGCAGCCCATGCATGTATCACGATTGGACAGTAAGGGAGGCGCCATCTCACTTGGCGAAAGAGTACAAAAGTGAATGGTGTCGCCACCCCCTTTGGCGAATAAGAGGTGTCATTTGTTACAGCATTGGCTCAGGCTACGTGACAGCCTTTGGGATTCCTTTCTTTGTTGCATGCAAGGCCATTGGAGTTGATGGGTGGAGTCTTACAAAAAACATTTATGTGTGCAGAATAGGGCCAGGATAGGTGGCAGGCTAGGTGGCTTCATAAGACCATGCATGTATCACGATTGGACAGTAAGGGAGGCGCCATCTCACTTGGCGAAAGAGTACAAAAATGAATGGTGTCGCCACCCCATTTGGCGAATAAGAGGTGTCATTTGTTACAGCATTGGCTCAGGCTACGTGACAACCTTTGGGATTCCTTTCTTTGTTGCATGCAAGGCCATTGGAGTTGATGGGTGGAGTCTTACACAAAACATTTATGTGTGCAGAATAGGGCCAGGATAGGTGGCAGGCTATGGGGATTCATAAGCCCATGCATGTATCACGATTGGACAGTAAGGGAGGCGCCATCTCACTTGGCGAAAGAGTACAAAAATGAATGGTGTCGCCACCCCCTTTGGCGAATAAGAGGTGTCATTTGTTACAGCATTGGCTCAGGCTACGTGACAGCCTTTGGGATTCCTTTCTTTATTGCATGCAAGGCCATTGGAGTTGATGGGTGGAGTCTTACACAAAACATTTATGTGTGCAGAATAGGGCCAGGATAGGTGGCAGGCTAGGTGGCTTCATAAGCCCATGCATGTATCACGATTGGACAGTAAGGGAGGCGCCATCTCACTTGGCGAAAGAGTACAAAAATGAATGGTGTCGCCACCCCATTTGGCGAATAAGAGGTGTCATTTGTTACATCATTGGCTCAGGCTACGTGACAGCCTTTGGGATTCCTTTCTTTGTTGCATGCAAGGCCATTGGAGTTGATGGGTGGAGTCTTACACAAAACATTTATGTGTGCAGAATAGGGCCAGGATAGGTGGCAGGCTATGGGGTTTCATAAGCCCATGCATGTATCACGATTGGACAGTAAGGGAGGCGCCATCTCACTTGGCGAAAGAGTACAAAAATGAATGGTGTCGCCACCCCATTTGGCGAATAAGAGGTGTCATTTGTTACAGTATTGGCTCAGGCTACGTGACAGCCTTTGGGATTCCTTTCTTTGTTGCATGCAAGGCCATTGGAGTTGATGGGTGAAGTCTTACACAAAACATTTATGTGTGCAGAATAGGGCCAGGATAGGTGGCAGGCTATGGGGTTTCATAAGCCCATGCATGTATCACGATTGGACAGTAAGGGAGGCGCCATCTCACTTGGCGAAAGAGTACAAAAATGAATGGTGTTGCCACCCCATTTGGCGAATAAGAGGTGTCACTTCTTACAGCATAGGCTCAGGCTACGTGACAGCCTTTGGGATTCCATTCTTTGTTGCATGCAGAATAGGGCCAGGATAGGTGGCAGGCTATGGGGTTTCATTATTGCATGTAATATTATTGGCAGCCTTGGGGGGTTGCATCCCTTACTTAATTGAAATTGTTTGCCTTACGTTGAACATAACATTCATTCACATAATCTGTAAAATCTTCCAACCTTCGAATCAGTCATCAAACCTTCAAACATTCCAGCATTCATACCTTCATACAATCAATAAACCTCAAACATTCCAACCTTCAAACCTTAAAACAATTCTATACAATAGCCTCTTCACCACAATTTGTTGTCAAAGCACATTTCAACGGTGAGACATACATGTGTCCCACAGTTGGGTTTTTGTTTAGAAACACCGACAACGTTCGATTACTCTTAAATGGGAAAGCAAATTTCTCGTACTTTAAGAAAAGATTGGAGGCCAAACTTGAACGAGGCCCGGTATCCCATATATTTTATCAGAGTCCAGTCTTTTTTGGAAACAACCAAGTAATTTTTTATAAGGTTGAAGTTCAAGATGACGAGGATCTCCAGAACATGATTTCCAGCCATGTCTATTCTAGAAACGACTCTATTGAGTTGTACGTTTTGCTTCAAGAGCCTCCGGTGACACAGGAGGTAGAGCCTACGGTGACACAGGAGGTTGATCCTTTGGAGAATGAACAAGATGAGATGGATGCAGTTGATGATGAAGAAGAAGATAACGAGTTAGAGTTTGATGAAATGGTGAACGACGATTCTGACGATGATGACATCCCAAGTATTCCTACTGACAAAATCTACACACCACCTACGCACATGACAAACTTCAACATGGGCGGAGATGAACCTTCTACTGACTTGTTTTTCTAATCGTATATGCAGTCGGATGAAAATTTAAAAGAGAAGGACAAGTTTCGTAACAGAGAGGAATGCATCAGGGCCATCAAAAAATTTCACATGCTCAACTCGGTTGATTATAAGGTGGATCGTGTAAACCCGGAAAGGTACAAGATCAAGTATGTCCACCCTGACTGTATGTTCAAGCTGACCGCATCATACAGACTAAGGGGTGACTGCTGGGTCATAGGTTCCATGACTACCCATACTTGTGTAAGTTCCACTCAATCACAAGACCACCGAAAACTCAACCATGATCTAATCTGTCAAGAAATCCTACCCCTGGTCAGCAACGACCCTTCTTTAAAGGTGAAAACAATCATCTCCCACATCACCATGGTTTTTAACTACACTCCGTCTTACCGTAAGGTGTGGTTAGCAAAGACTAAGGCGATTGAAAGGGTGTACGGAAACTGGGAGGAGTCATACCGAGAACTTCCCCGCTACCTAAATGCACTCAAGACATATTCTCTAGGTAGTGTTTATGTTCTGGAAACATTGCCAGCATACGCCCAAGATGGTAGTCTACTGCATGGCAACGGAATATTCAGTCGTGTGTTTTGGGCATTTCAACCATGCATCACAGGGTTTGCATCATGCAAACCAATTCTACAAATTGACGGGACTTGGTTGTATGGGAAGTACAAAGGCACGCTATTGATGGCAGTTGCACAAGATGGCAACAATAACATTTTCCCCGTTGCGTTTGCCCTTGTCGAGGGGGAGATCGGTGGTGCTTGGAGCTTTTTCCTGAAAAATCTTCGTACACACGTGGCTCCTCAACCAGATCTCTGTTTGATCTCGAACAGACATGCCTCCATTGAAAGTGCCTATAATAATCCAGCAAATGGTTGGCATGACCCTCCTTCTACGCATGTCTATTGCGTCAGGCATATCGTCCAGAATTTCTCGAGGGAGGTCAAGGACAAAACATTGAGGAAAGCGGTGATGAATGCGGGATACGCACTGACACAACCCACATTCAAATATTACCGCAACGAGATCCGTTTGTCTAACCCAGAAGCCGATACGTGGATCGATAATATACCGGTCAAAAAGTGGACTAGGTCATACGACAATGGCCAAAGATGGGGGCATATGACAACAAATCTTATTAAATCAATGAATGGGGTATTCAAGGGCATACGAAACCTCCCAATCATTGCCTTGGTGAAATCCACGTATTTTAGGATGGCTGCGTTATTTGCCAAAAGAGGTGAAATGTGGTATGCGGTCTTGCAATCAGGACAACTATGGAGTGAAAGCTGTATGAAATACATTAAGGCTGAAAGTGCTAAAGCCAACACTCACATGGTTACACAGTTTGACTGACACAGCCACAACTTCATTGTGAAAGAGACAATCGACCATAATGAAGGCCTGGCAAGACAAGAATACAGGGTCATTTTACCTTCTCAATGGTGCGATTGTGGCAGGTTTCAAGCATTTCGTATGCCTTGCTCTCATGTCATTGCCGCTTGTGCTCATACCCATCAAGACGCGCTTCAACTGCTCTCAAATGTTTATAAATCTGAAACGTTGCTCACTGTTTACAACAACAACTTTCCTTTGGTGGCAAAACCGGACTATTGGCCTGAATACAACGGCGATATAGTTTGGCACAACGACCAAATGCGAAGGAACAAGAAGGGTCGTCCCAAAAGCAGGCGCATCACAACAGAAATGGATGATCTTGACAGGTTGGAAAGAAAGTGTGGTTTATGCCGTCAGGTCGGACACAATCGCAAAAACTGTCAGAATCGGGCGTCTGGCTCGACCACATAAATTTTGTAATACAATAAATCTTTTCAATATTTGTGTTGTAAACATTAGGGTTTTCCATTAATAAAACTGTTAACACAATTTAAGAAATTCAATATAGGAAATTACATTAGGGTTTTCGCGTACAACAATGATTAACGATATTCAATCTAGGAAATTACAACTGTTAACACAATTTCATCTGACCCATGCATCATCAGCATTACATCACTATCTGTTTTGACTTCCTCCAACCACACATTAGGTCTTCCTGTCGCATGCGAGGTTGTTTTTCGTTTTCGCTGGATCCTTCGAATTTTTTCCCCCTCCGCGATGTCTCCATCTAGCCACCGCATCAACTCCCGCTTCAGACGCTCCATGGAGTGAATGTGCCAGAATTTCATTTTCATCGCAGGTTTCGTGGCGGAGAATATAACGTAACCATCTCTGCTAAAAATCATAGGCAACGTCATTACGCAAATAACGGAGTACAAAATAAAAATACAGTGCGAGAAAGTGTGAGAAATTTCAAAGAAACGGACGAATTATTTATAAAACAGCATTTTGCCCTAGTTTTGCCCTAGGCGCCAAGTGAGATGGCGCCTCCTCTCATTTTTAAGGAGCATGCGCCATCTCACTTGGCTAAAAGACAAGGGAGGCGCCAAGTGAGATGGCGCCTAGGGAAAAACCCTAGGTGCATGTGCCAATTGAGATGGCTCCTCCTTTGTGGAGCCATCTGAAACATGGTTATTTGCGTAATTTTTTCCGAAACCCGGTTATTTGCGAAATATTTTTTTAATACATGGTTATTAATAAAAAAAATTCCTATATTTTATCAGTATAAGTTTCTTGTTTGGAAGGGAAGATCAATTATATTGATACATCACTCAAAGTGATAATTGTTCTACAAATTTCATTATTCTTAAAAAATCTTGTTGTATTCATATCTTATTTTCCAAGATTGATGGAATTAAGATTACTTGGTTTTGTATTCCTTGTTATCCAGGATTGTTGGAAGTAAGAGGTTGAAAGTGAGAGGATTATTCTCATTTCAACTTGGTTGATACAAGAGGATTGTTCTTGATGGTTTTATTAGTTACAGTCTTGTATAGAAAGACTAGATTGTCTTGTCTAAAGATCTAACAATAATGAAATCTCTTTTGTTTTAAAAGGGAGAACTCTTGAACTGTGAGGGGAACCATGATACATTCTTGTGTTCTTTATTTTTCAGTATTTACCTCTTTCATCACAAATCATAAACCACAAAATAAAGAAACACATCTATAAATTCTTGCACCAAACCATAAAAATAAGAACAAGTATTCTAAAACCGGATAAATTTTTAAAGTCCTAATTCACCCCCTCTTAGGCACACTCATACACTTACACTTATATCCAACTAGTTTTATAAAGAAAGAGTCTTGCATTTACAAAAGTTTCAATCATTTACTAAATTGGGATAACTTCCCCAAGCCTATGTATGGTGTATTCATTGTGTTGACATTTTTCTTGAGATCCCCTGAGGCATTTGATATAATTTGTTTGTATGTCTTTGAAAGAAAAACCTTTGTTGATGTCTAAAGATTTATTAGAAAACTTTTTCAATCCTTTATCAAACTCATGGCTTGCATCTTTAACCGCTTAAGTGTATTGGTTGACTTTCACAATTGTTGCATCTTTATCATGTTGAATATCTTATTATGTTCTCTGCAGTTTATGTTATCTGATTTTTTCTGATATCTTACAATTCTTCACGGTTGTCATCATATTATTTTTTTTATCTTTTACAGTTCTTCACAGTTGTCATCATTAAAATAAAAATCTATTACATGCAAAACATGTTTCAACAATAGTCTATATACACAAGAAAGTGTGAGACACGGAAATAAAGGAGTGAAGTTGTTCAAAATAAGTAGAACAATATGCATACTTAAAGAAGAACACTTTCGAGGTGAATGTATGAGAAACAATAAGAAAGCAAGGAAAGAATACCGCAGGTGCTTATTTGTATTTGAATATCAAAATAATCACATAAATCAGTGAGGATATTCAATGAAGATATATTTTAGTGTAGAAAGGCTGGAAAGAATATACGGTTAAGGCTATACACAACCAGAAGCAGTTATGAAGAACATTGATAACAAGGTAAAATAAGAAGAATGATTATAGTCTGTAATCCTTAGTTATCATCAAATAATCTGAGCAAAGAAGTCAAAACAGAAATCACAAAATAAAAATGGGAAAAACACAACCAAGAAGGAAATGTGTACATAAGCCAATATAGAGGAAGAAGTTCTTAAATGCATACTTTCTTTAACTCTTTATATTGTGTAAACCTAGAATGTAAATTTGTGTATCTGCTCATCTAAGAAGTAATCTTATAAACACATATATGTTTTAACCAAGTTAGGTTGATTTCCTCAAGAGACCAGTTTGGTTAGAGTTCTTTAGATGTCAATGAGTGTTTGTCATTGAGGTTGATTTCCTCAAGAGACCAGTTTGGTCAGGGTTCTTGAGATGTCAATGACAGTTTGTCATTGATGTTGATTTCCTCAAAAGACCGGTTTGGTCAGAGTTCTTAAGATGTCAATGATTGTTTGTCATTGAGGTTGATTTCATCAAGAGACAAGTTTGGTCAAATTTCTTGAGATGTCAATGGAAGTTCGTCATTGAGGTTGTAATCAAATATTATTTGGTTATTAAATTAAGTCCTTGTTGATAAGGAAAAATTACTCTGGTGGGTGGACTGGACTAACATAGTTAACGGCGAACCGGGATAAAAGTACTTGTGTCTTTTATTATTACTATTTACTTTGTGCATGAGTATTGGTTGAAGTTTTGGAGTTCAAAAGGATTTAATTCTAGAAACCTAATTCAAACCTCTATTTCTTATCAGAGATTCGGTCATGTTATTGATTGTCTTCAAACCCTTAACCATGTCATAAAATGACCCAATTTGTGAAACACAATAGAAGTTACTCTTTCACCCGGTATCAATAATAAAAATACAAAGTGTCTCTTCTTACCACACTCATTCAAGCAATTATGGAAGAAAATACATAAGGTGTTCAAAAGCAACAAAAGTTCATACAAATGTTTGTTAACAACATCTGACAGGAGTAGTAAGAAAATATTAAATACATCATATACAGAAGCATACATGATGAGGTGTCAACTCTAGAAATTGGAATGTAGATTCACATAATGACAAATAAATCCCATGTCTCAAGATGAGGTTATTGAACCTGAAGGCTCTAGTGGCTCATCAAGGAACTCCGAAGAGTAGAATCCTCATGATCTATTGGTAATCATCCTCTTCTCTTCATATTGATTTAATTGTTTTATGCTAACATAGTTGATTCCTAAAACCATATTAGATATCATGTTAAATGTTCCTGAAAATCTCAAAAGGCTATAAGAAGTATTTAACATTGAACCTTATATAGTTAAGGAGTCAATTTTTTTAATAAGCCTAACCCTGAAAAGTCAAAGCTAGATGATAAGTCTACAAATTTGAAGTATGAATTCTCAAACTTTGGGAGTCAAGGAATTATGAGTTTATGCTAAGCATAATGAAATGAACATACTTAATCATAAGCAACTAAAACTACAGCCCTTCTGAGAAAGCACATGCATAAATTTCCATATTCCAAGGAATTGATTCAAAGGGATAAAAGTGAACATGTTAGAAGTATATCTTCATTCAGATAAGATGAAGAAACGCTTTTGGGCCTAGTGTCTATCATAGAACTAACATTTATCAGTGAAGCTCTTCTTGACTCTGAGTGGATTTTGGCCATACAGGAAGAATTGAATCAATTATCTAGAAATGATGTATGGTATCTTGTACTAAGACCCAACGGAAAGAACACTATTCGAACTAAATGGGTATTCAGAAACATGTTCAACGAGCAAGGAAGCATGGAACGAAACAAAACCAGACTGGTTGTGTAACACCTCAATTTAATTAGAATTATTTTATTTAAATTAATTAGCTAATATGATGTGTTTATATGTGTTAATGAATTTTAAGATGTGTTTTGATGGGATTATTGGAAGATTAGAAGTAGTGAGAATTGTAGAAGTTAAGGTGCAGAGGTATGTGGCTAAAAGTGTAGAGATATCTATATTAGTATCATTGTTATTATTATTATTATATTTACTATTTCTATTATATGAGATAAGTAGTAATTATAATATTAATAATTAAATAATTATATTAATCTAATAATAAGAACAGGGGTATGATACGGATATCTATATTAGGGGTCTAAAAGAGAGACGAGGTTTTGGTTATTCTGATCGATCATAGAAAATGAGAGAAGGAGCGGAAGAGAGAAGAAGAGGAAGATCATTAGGAATCTAGATAAAGAGACTTCACTGTAGATATTTTGAATCGCCAATCCAAGGTAAGGATGGGGTTCTGACTCTATAATAGGTGGTATAATTGTGGATAGATGAATGTTTGATTGTTAGGTTTTGGGCATAGATTAATTGTTAGATTGATTGTGGTAATTGTATGTAATTGGTGAAATTGATGTGATGCTTATGTTAGAATTTTGTCATATAATGTGTGTTGATGATTCCAAACAATTGGTGTAATTGGGTATGTCTCAAAAGTGGTTTTTAGATGAAAAGAATGAAATTTTGTAGCAGAAAATTATAGTTTTTAGGGTTGTTAGAGTTGGGTACCCGGGTACCCAGTTATGATAACCGGGTACCATAACAAATTTTGGAAAAATAAACTACTTTATTACGCAGTAACCGGTTACCATAACTAGGTAACCGGTTACCGCTGAAGCTGACACAATTTTCGGAAACTTTAAAAAATCATAACTTTCGCCTCGGGTGTCTGTGTGACGCACTGTTTGGACCGTTGAAAAGCTAAAAACATTTTATACAATGTGATAATAATTTTGATAACAGTAGGTAAATTATTTTTTGGTTTGAGGCTTATGCCTTGGGTGTCAGTGTCATTTGATGTAGGTTGTTATTGTTGGTAAATTTTGTAAAACTTCAAAAATTCATAACTCGAGTGTCGGGTATCCATTAACGTGTAGTTTGGATCACTGGAATACTGGGCTAACATACTTTCTCTTAAAAATGTTCTCAATACCATAATTCCAACTGTTTGAGGCGCGTCTGGGTGTTTCGTACTGCCAAGCTATATCGTTTTGGTGAAATATAGGAAAATGCTTTGTATAGTAGATTAATTGGGATTGTCCTATTTTAATGATGAATTATTGTCGTCGTGAAATTAATCATGATGATTTTAGTGTTGATGTGATGTGATATTTTCTATCTTATGATGATTACCTTGGTGAAGGATTATGCCTTGTGTGTTAATGTTGAATGAAGTGTAATGCATATTGTTGTGATTGAACGTGATGGTGTTGTACAACTGATATGTGAATGGGTTGTATAATATATTGCAATATGGAAAAGATGTTGTTGTTGGAATGGAATTGGCATGATGTTGATGGTTATGCTTATGATTGAATAATTTTGGTTGTGGCATATCGCATTTCATGCATCGTTGAAGGCTTATGCTCTGGCATGTATTGGCAACTTGTTGAGGGCTTATGCTCTGGCATGTATAGGCAACTTGTTAAGGGCTTATGCTCTAGCCTGTATTGGAAATTGTTGAGGGCTTATGCCCTAGCCTTATATGGAAATTTTTTGGGAGAAGGCTTATACCCTAATGGTACCATATACATCTTGCATCAGAGTCAGTTGCATTGAATTTGTTGAATTGTTAAATTATGGAATTATTGGGTTGCACGTATGATGATTATCGAACTTGAAATATTGCATGATATACCTATTGTTTATTCATGATTATATGACTTATTATATTGTCATGATATCTCACCCTTATTATTTGAATGTTTTCTGTACGTGGGTAACGTGCAGATAACCAGGAGTAGTGTGAAATCGTGGAGTCTAGAAGAGGTTGCTCTTCTTATTTTGAATTGGTGTCATTTCTCTGATACGTAACACTAGGGGAATGAATGTTTGCTTGTTTTATTTAATTGATGTTTTTATTTTGGAGTATTATGGGAGTACTATAGACTCTATTTTATTTGATTTAAAATTTTTTTTGTGATGAGTTAAAGATGTTGAAAACAATTTATGAATTTGTTTCCGCTGTATTAATAAAGTTGAAGTTTGAAGACTATGATGAAATGTTGTCGGTTCATCCAAAATATGTGTTACGTATCTGTTTAATTATAATTGAGTAAAGTTTGAATATGTTGAATGATGTGACATCATATTCTTGGAGTTTTATTTTACTCTGATTTTTATTAAAATTATCGTTGGGGAAATAAGGTGTTATAATTGGTATCAGAGCAGGTTGATCCGTCCGGCCAAGTTGTTGAGTCTGTAGTGTGACATTGGAATATTGTTGTTGCTTAGTTCCTTAGTATGCAGCGTATGTGTGAAACACTGTTGGTACTTTCTTGTTGTTCTAATAACTTGTTTGCAGGTGTTTGGGATTGAAATAAGTGGAGGAGAAGATCGTGCTTCTCTAAGATTATTTAGTGTGTCGTGAATCATATAAGTGAAAAGATTGACGAAGCCATGTTGTTTCCCAAATTAAGAGGAAGTAAAAATTCAAGATTTAAGTCTAACGGTGAGTAGAAGTGTTCTTAAGGGGGGATGACCGGGTTCTCGTGTTGTTCATATCTATAGAAGTGGAGGGTGATGTTATGGCTAATGTTGTGCCCATTGTGGGTGAGTCTTGATGTTCTCTCGGGGATAATCATAACTTGTTGTTAAAGCGAAATGTTGGATTAACTTGATGTTAGCCTTGGGGTAAACTATCTAGAATTAAACCAAGTGATTACAAAGTGTTTTGGCGAGTCGATCCAGATTTTCATGCCTGAAGGTTGTACGGATTCAAGGTTCTTGTTTGTTGCTCAAGTAGAGTCGCCTCTGAAGGAAAAAGAGAATTGTTAAAGGTTGTTTCTCAGAGGATATAAAGCAATGTGACGACAAGTGATATACAAGAGGTGTGTAATTTCTTGATGATCCCCTGAGGACATTAGCTAAGCAAATAGGATAGCTCTTGGAAGATGAAGCTCGGGTTATTGCAATGTTTTAGAAAATGTCGGTTGATTGTGAAGCTGTCAGTGTTGAGTTACCATTGTGTATAATGTTGATGTTTTGAATGGTGATATAGTGATAATGTACTATAAATGTTATTGTTGGAGTCATGTATGTAATTGTCGGGTGTTGTTGATGCGTTTGGGTGATTGTGAATTACGAGTCAGAGTCGGAACTCCAAGATACTAGTAGTCTTGTAAGAAGAATCAGAGTTTTTATATTTTGAAAATTGAGGTTTTGGCAACGTAATATGTCTTTTGAGTTATAAGAGGAATTAAGTTTTTGGTAGTTTTGTGGAAAGAATTGGAGTTTTTGTGTTTTTGAAAACTGAATTTTGAAGAAAGTAATGTGTCTCTCATGATATAAGAAGAATGTGGTATCAGATATATGTTGGAATGGGTTTTGTACACAGAAAATGACAAAAAAAACTGCTTCTATTCAGCCGGTATCTGATTACCAATAATGGGTACCCGAGTACCCTGGGATGAAAATTGATAGAACTTCAAAAATTCATAACTTGAGTTTCAGACGTCCGATTTGAGTTTCGTTTGAAGCGCTAGAAATTTAACATGATGAACTTTGTTTTAAAAATGGTTCCATCAAATGGAAGTGATTCATTTTCCACGTGGTGATGTGGAATGGGAGGTGGAGTTTTACTTTTGATATTATCTTCCGTATCAGAATTGTTTCTATGGCACCATATAGGATGTCAGCGTCTAAATTAGCAGAGTTGAAGAGATGATTAGAAGGTTTGTTGAAAGGAATTTGTGAGACTGAGTGTATCACTTCAGAAGCTCCAGTGTTATTGGTTTGGAGGAAAAAAGGTAGTACGAGCTTGTGTGTAGATTACCAGAAGGTGATAAGGTGATGATCGAAATTAAACGTCCACTTCAAAAGAATGACAGTTTGATGAATCAACTGGTAGGCGATTATGCCTTTAGTATAATCGAATTAAGGATTGAGTTACTTTTAGATTCGGAGGAGAGATGAAGATGATTAGAGGACGACTTTTAGAACTATGTGAAATTATTTTGAATAATTGGGTCAGTTTGTTGCATTAGTTATAAGGGCATTCTGATTTAGTCTGAGTCAAAAAAAGGAAACCTTGAAGGTCGTGATTCGAATTGCAGTGTCGAAAGGGAAGAAAATGTATGTTAGGATGTCAAGACGTAGATCACGATTTTGAAAGGTAAATTTTCTTGAACATACTATTTTGAATGAAAGTATCTGTGGGATCTATCCAAAGTAAATAGAGGCCTACGTTGAGAGGCTCTGAAGTCGGTTACAGAGGCTAGGAGCTTGTTGAGCTTAACTGGTTATTATTGCAGTGGGTTTAAGACGAGGTCAATTGAGATATGTTTTGAATAAACGAGTTAAGGGAATGAGATGTTGGGAAGGATGTGAATGGATTAGATAAGTGCATATAGATGAAACTTATACCGATTAAGAATGATTAGAATGGCGATGGCTTTTGAGAGGAATAATGCTAGAGGGAAAATAAATTCAAGAGGAATTAGAATCATGTTTATGATGTCAAAGTATCAACATGTGTTAAAGAGGATTTAGGAGTTTCTATAACCAATCGGGATGTGGGGATGGTATCATTGAGATTGCAATTGGAATGAGATTCAAATGTGAAAAACATATGGATCCTCGAGGTTGTGAGATTTTAAGGAAGGACTAAGGATTTATTGATGTTGTTAAATTCCTTTACTTGGATGAAGACTTCATTAGGAGAAAAACAATTTGGATTATTCTTGGGGTAGTAGTAGTTCTTGTATTGGAGAATGCTTAATAAATGTGTTATACTTCGTGCGGGTATGGGAGACTATGAAATGAATTTTTGGATGCTATGTCTCATTGATGAGATTGAAAAAGAAGGAATTAAGGAAGACGTTTGTAATTCCTGGGGAGATTATTTGATATTATGCTCAGGTAAATTTGAGCACAAGGTGAAAGACGCTATTATAGTTGGGTAACAATGATTTATTCCACCGTTATGGTTGTCGGCTACCTATTGACAAATTGAGGAACTGATCACCCTTAATCTCTTGTTGATAGTAGAAGGGATTATACTGGATGGGATAGATTTTTCTTGCTAGATTGATAGTGAGTAAAGTGATTAACCTCCTATCGAGAGGATATTTGTTTGCTAGTTTGCATGAACCTAATGGAAAGTGGCCATGAAAGAGTTGGAATTTATTAAGTAGTTCAGAGACTTGAGTTGGTATGCGAGCTAACGCTGCAAGGTGGAAGGTTGAGGATGTCTAGAGTGAACAATGATTTTTTGGTGGTTACTAAAGAGAGTCTGAAGATAGATGTGAAACTTGTAGATCTGATAGTGAATGGAAATCAAAACGAGAAAAATGACTTTAAAGTAGATGAATTAGAGTGGTGCAACTGAAGCATGATATCGCGTGTTTTTATGTGTATATGACTTGTTAGGAGGTGAGAGTTAAACATAGAAGGCCCGAGGGAATGATACAAATTAGTGGAAATTCCATAATGGAAGTAATAGGTGAAGGGTTGTATATTATTCGTGTTGCTGACATGTCACTAGAATGTATTGATTTGCATGTTCGATTAGTGAGACATAACATTGTGATACTTGTGTATGAGTCAACATTGTCGATATTATAGTTATATTTATGTGCTTACGATGACATTGATATGTAGTGAAGTGATAGATTTTGTGTCCTAGGGTAACAGGACCAAATATGTGATAAGCCGATGCGTTCATAACTTCTCAGTAACAATGAATCTTGTGGGAGTTTGAGGGGATGTTGGGTAGTGTTATTTGAAATGATGCGAAAATGTGACGTGGGAGTTAGAATGAAGGATACGAGAGTCGTGTACAAGGTGATAATATCAAGTGAATTTTCGAGGACAAAAATACTCTAAGTGGGGGAGAGTTGTAACACCTCAATTTAATTAGAATTATTTTATTTAAAATAATTAGATGATATGATGTGTTTATATGTGTTGATGAATTTTAAGATGTGTTTTGATGGGATTATTGGAAGATTAGAAGTAGTGAGAATTGTAGAAGTTAAGGTGTAGGGGTGTGTGGCTAAAAGAGTAGAGACGTGGGGTGAATGGAGAATATTAGTATCATTGTTATTATTATTATTATTATTATTATTATTATTATATTTAATATTGCTATTATATGAGATAAATAGTAATTATAATATTATTAATTAAATAATTAGATTAATCTAGTAATAAGAAGAGGGGTGTGATGGGAATATCTATATTAGGGGTCTAAAAGAGAGAAAAGGTTTTGGTTATTCTGATCGATCCTAGAAAATGAGAGAAGAAGCGGGAGAGAGAAGAAGAGGAAGAGAATTAGGAAGATAGAGAAAGGAATTTCACCATAGAGATTTTGAATAGTCAATTCAAGGTAAGGATGGAGTTCTGACTCTCTAATAGGTGGTATAAACGTGGGTAGATGAAAGTTTGATTGTTAGGTTTTGGATGTAGATTAATTGTTAGATTGATTATGGTAATTGGTTGTAATTGATGAAATTGATGTGATGTTTATGTTAGAATTGTGCCATATAATGTGTTGATGATTACAAACAATTGATGTGTTTGAGTATGTCTCAAAAGTGGTTTTTAGATGAAAAGAATGAAATTCCGTAGCAGAAAATTGCAGTTTTTGGGGCTGTCAGCGTTGGGTACTCGGGTACCCAGTTATAAAAACCGGTTACCACAACAAATTTTGGAAAAATAAGCTACTTTATTACGCAGTAACCAGTTACGATAACTAGGTAACCGGTTACCGCTGAAGCTGACCGAATTTTTAGAAACTTTGAAAAATCATAACTTTCGCCTCGGGTGTCTGTTTGACGCACCATTTGGACCGTTGAAAGCTAAAAACATTTTCTACAATGTGATAGTAGTTTTGATAACAGTAGATGAATTATTTTTGGGTTGGAGGGTTATGTCTTGGGTGTCAGTGTCAGTTGATTTAGGTTGTTATTGTTGGTAAATTTTGTAAAACTTCAAAAATTCATAACTCGGGTGTCGGGTATCCGATTGACGCGTAGTTTGGATCACTGGAATACTGGGTTAACATACTTTCTCTTAACAAAAATTTCAGTACCATAATTCCAACAGTTTAAGGCGCGGCCGGGTGTTTCGTACTGTCAAGTTATTTTGTTTTGGTAAAATATAGGCAAATGCTTTGTATAGTAGATTAATTGGGATTGTCCTATTTTAATGATGAATTGTTATCATCGTGAAATTAATAATGAGGATTTTATTCTTAATGTGATGTGATATTTTCTATCTTATGATGATTACCTTGGTGAAGACTTATGCCTTGTGTGTTAATGTTGTATGAAGTGTGATGCATATTGTTGTGATTGAACGTGATGGTGTTGTATGACTGATATATGAATGGATTGTATAATATATTGCAATATGGCAAAGATGTTGTTGTTGTCCTGGAATTTGCATGATGTTGATGGTTATGATTGTGATTGCATAATCTTGGTTGTGGCATGTCGTATTTCATGCATCGTTGAGGTCTTATGCCCTGGCCTTATATGGAAATTTGTTGGGAGAGAGCTTATGCCCTGATGGTACCACATGAATCTTGCATCAGAGTCAGTTGCACTGCGTTTGTTTAATTGTTAAATTTTGGAAATGTTGGGTTGCACATATGATGATTATCGAACTTGAAATCTTGCATGTTATACCTGTTCTTTACTCATGATTATATGTCTTATTATATTGTCATGATATCTCACCCTTACTGTTTAAATGTTGCCTCTACGTGGGTAACATGCAGATTACCAGGAGTCGTGCGAAGTCTCGGAGTCTATAAGAGGTTGCTCTTCTTATTTTGAATTGGTGTCATTTCTCTGATACATAACACCAGGGGGGGTGAACATTTGCTTGTTTTACTTAATTGATGTTTTTATTTTGGAGTATTATAGGAGTACTATAGGCTATATTTTATTTGATTTAAAATGTTGTTTTGCGATGAGTTAAAGATGTTGAAAACAATTTATGAATTTGTTTCCGCTGCATTAATAAAGTTGAAGTTTGAAGACTATGTTGAAATGTTGTTGGTTCATCCGAAATATGTGTTATGTATCCGTTTAATTATAATTGAGCAAAGTTTGAATATGTTGAATGATGTGACATCCTATTCTTGGAGTTTTATTTTACTCTTATTTTTATTAAAATTACCATTGGGGAAATAGAGTCTTACAGGTTGCATAAGGCTATAGTCAGCAATAAGGAATTGACTATACCGAAACCTTTGCACCAATTGCTAGGTTAGAATCTACATGTCTTCTTATTTCATTTGTTATTTAGCATGTTATTATTTTATATCAAATGGATGTCATTTCATTCTTGAATGGATACATTATAAAGAAAGTTAATGCTCATCAACCTCCCAGTTTTGAAAATCATAAAAATCCCAATTTTGTTTACAAACTAATTAAATCATTGTATGGTCTGAAACAGGCTTCCAGAGCATGGTATGAAAGGCTAAACAATTTTGTTTTGAAAAATAATTTTACAAGAGGGATTTTTGATACGACTCTGTTCTGGAAAACAGTCAAAAATGATATTCTTGTAGTTCAATTTTAAGTGAATGATATTATGTTTGGTTCTGCTAATGCCTCGCTTTGTAAGGAGTTTTCTAAGTGTATGCATACATAATTTGAAATGAGTCTGATGAGTGAGCTAAATATTTTTGTGGGTATCCAGATCAATCAAAGTCCAAAAGAAACCTACATTCATCCAAGCAAATACAAACATGAGCTTTTGAAGAACTTTGATATATCAAAATGTATGGCAACTAAAACTCCTATGCATTCAATGTGTATTCTTGAGATGGATGAAGTAGGTAAGAAGTTTGAACAAAAGTTATATAGAGGTATGATTGGTTATCTTATGTATCTGACTGCTTCTAGACCTGACATTCTATACAATGTATGCTTATGTGCTAGATTACAATCAGATCCTAAAGAGTCTCATTTAATTGCTGTTAAAAGAATCTTTAGATATCTAAAAGGTACTACTAACATTGGTTATATATATATATATATATATATATATATATATATATATATATATATATATATATATATATATATATATATATATATATATATATATATATATATATATATATATATATATATATATATATATATATATATATATATATATATATAAAATAAAGAGAATACAATTTAGTAGGTTATTGTAATGCTAACTATGTTGGAGATCGAATTGGAAAAAAAACACCAATGCCAAGCTATCAGTTTCTAGGTGACAATCTGATTTCAAGGTTCAGTAAGAGGAAATATACAATAGCTATAACAAAAGTAGAAGATGAATACATTGCATCTTCTAGATGTAGCACATAAGTACTCTGGATGAAAAGTTAGCTAGAAGACTATCAAATTAAAGAAGGTAACATTCCTATTCTGTGTGATAACACCTCAACTATTTGTTTATCCAAAAATCCTATATTACAATCAAGGGCAAAACATATTGAGATCAAACACAATTTTATAAGAGATTATGTTCATAAGGGTATTTAAAATTTAAAATTTATAGATACATACCATCAATGGGCTAATGTTTTTAAAAAATCCCTTGTCGGGGACAAATTCATTTTTATCTTGAAAAAACATTAACATGTGATTATGTCCAGAATGAGAAAATATTTTTGCCTATGATAAGGTAATATAAGACTTTGGGAAATGAAATCTGAAGCATTATCCTTCTGGAGACAGAAGTTGTTATTACTCAGAAGTGATCTTAGTCAGATTCTAATTTGATAAAATATGATGACTAAAGTCTAAGGAAAAGCAAAAGTCATTAGTAAAATAATTGAGACTCAGATTTATGACAAATATCACACATAAAGATATCTAATATTTTGATAAGACTTTTGGGTTTCTCTATATCTCGGGAACAAATGAAATCATTTCTTTCACCATTTATGTCATTAATTATTGAAATTATTATCGCTACATGCCAGGTTCCTAATTTTTCGCTATGATGTTATGGCTCTCTGTGTTTTCATTACTGTACCTTGTTTTATTCAAATCCTTTTTCACTTCCTTTTATCTATTTATTCCCTTTATATTCTCCTCATATTCTTTTCTTCTTTGTATTAATCTTCCTTTTTTGTTCCTTAAACTTCTCTAAAATATTATTTTCCTCTATCAATATGTCCTATAGATTTTTCAAAGATGAGGTGGTTTTATCTGTTCTCTATGAGAAAATTTTCTTCAGTGAAGAATTGAAGGAACAAGGGATTGATCTTACGAAAATTGTCTCTGCTCAAGATAATTTGGATGGACCCATGTATCCCATTCTTGTCAATAAGATCTGGATGAATGCATCCATTAAGCAAAATAGTCAAAATATTTGTGTAATTTGGTCTAATGTTTTTGGTTTTCCAATCACCATTACTCCACAACTTATTGCTAAGGCAATAAAATGTGAAGATAATAGAATTTGTGTTGAGAAATACCGTAGTGATTTCATCTCTGATGTTCTTAATCATATCTTCACTAATCCAACAAACATGGATAATTTCTCCTACCTTAAAATTGTGGCAAAGATATGACATTAACTTTTGATGGAAAACTTTTGTCCAAGAGAAGAAGATCAGAAAGTTCTCACTCTTGATGAAAAAAAATTTATGTACTTTTTTCTGCTTAAAAGGAAAGCTAATGTACCTCTTACCATCTTTAGCTATCTATAGGAGAAAATCATAACCTCTCGCAAAGGAAATATATTCTTCACTCATTTTGGAAGACTTCTATCTAAACTCTTTATTAGGAAAGGTATAGTTGAAAAAATTTGAAAGGAAGGTTTAACTAATGTCCTTGAGACTATTTATGGCTAAAAGACGGAATTAGATGAAATAGAAATTTAGATTCTTTGACTAAGGAGATGTACTTGGCTTGATGTTTTTGTGATTTTCTACATCTTTCTAATCCTGTTATTCTTCTTGGTTAAACTTTTTTTTGTACTAGTTCATGTTCCATGATCAATGAACAATCTTTCCTTTTCTAGTTCATTGTTTCTATCCTTTTCATTCAATCCCTGTGCATATTCTACATTATTTTTTATTGATGGAAAGGGGGAGAAAAAATAATGATTTTGATATATCTTTTTCCTAAATAGAACCCATACATTTGAAATATTCTATAGAAACTTGTATATGTAAGCAAATCTAAAAATAATCTATATATTTGCTTTGAAGAAATTTAGTGTGCAAGACACTCTGATAAATCTTAACATGCACAGACTCTGATTGTTAGCATTTTTACTCTGATTAAAATTTCTAATTCTCAGAAGGAGCCTCAATATGATGAATTTGAGTTTTTAGTAAGATTAAATTCAGAGGGAGCTTGAAAACCCAACTCTGTTTTTTTAAATTACTATGCATCTTTTGTTTGATTAAGCCAGACACTATCATCTGATTAAAATTTTATGTATTATCAAAATTTTCTTACTCTCAGGGGGAGCTTGCAAACCTAACTCTGTAGTAGTCATGAAAATTTTCGATATTATTCTCAGGGGAAGCTTGCAAACCTCACTCTATTGAAGTTTAAAATTTTAATAAGTTTTAAACTTAGGGGGGGGGGGGGGGGGGGTTACAAACCTAACTATGATGTTTTTAACTATTGTGCGTTTATCAAAGAAAAATTGATCATCAAACTACATGATATTGTCATCATAAAAAAGGAGGAGATTGTTGGAACAAGTTTGGTTCCTCAATTAATCCTTAGAGTTTTGATGATAACAAGTACAATTGTATGAAGAACAACTTTGTTCTTTAACGGTTGTTCAATGTCGACATAAAAAAGAAAGTAACTCTAACTCTGAAGAAGTGAAGTTGGAATGCACCAGATGCTGAGCTAGGCAGATGTCGAATATGGAGATCAGTTGAATATAAAGACTGGAAAAGTATGAAGATTGGCATTTTCAGAAGCAAGCTGAATATGATGAATGAGAATGATTTTGAACTCTGAACAAGCTTCATCATTATTTATCTAAAGCCTCTAATTCAAAGGTATAATGTCTTAAAGAAGTTCTTGTAGAAGCAACAAATCAAATATAGAATATATGTTATCAAGTCAATTCGGCTACAAAAATATATCCAGAAGACATATGATATAGACTCTAATTCTTCAAGACTATGATATCTCAAAGCTTCGAAGACCAACTCTGATCAATCTTCATCATAACCTATCAGAAGCCTCTGACTCAAGAAGATGTGAAGAAAAATATAGAGACTCTGAATTTTGATTAAGCTTCATATAATCTTATCAGAAGCCTATGAATCATGAAGTTAGATGTGAAGGGAGTTTCATGATATTATAAAAGTACAAGATCACGTGATTAGAGTACAACATCCTATCCACTACCCTGCAAATCAGGATAAAAGATTGTACATTGTACCATTACTTCTTTCACACGTCACATCATCTATCCTAGTGCTGCTATAACCACTCTACTCAGGCATTAGCTAGCGTCTCCAATAACTATGTGTTATAAGGATGCTCAATCTATCCATCTCCAACTGATCTATTTTCTCTATCTATATAAAGAGAAATTGGAAGATTGAAAAATAATGATAAGAAAGATTGTAATATATATATACATACATGTAGTCTATATACCCAAGAAAGAATGAGACACTGAAAGAAGGGAGTGAAGTTCTACAAAAGAAGTAGAAGAAAATGCATACATAAAGAAGAACACTTTCGAGCTGAATGTATGAGCAACAATAAGAAAGAAACGAAAAAACAGTACAAGTGTTTATGTGTATATTAATATCAAAATAATCACACAAATCAGTGAGGATATTCAATGAAGATACAATTTAGTGCAGAAAGGCTAATAAGAATAGATGCTTGGAGTCATACACAACCAGAAGCAAATATGAAAAAAATTAATAACAAGGTAAAATATTAAGCGTGATTATCATTTGTAATCTTTACTCTTCATAAAATGATATGAGCAAAGAATGCAAAGCAACGATCACAAAAGAAAAATGGGAAAAGCACAACCAAGAAGAAAATATGTGCAGAAGCCAATATAGAGGAAGAAGTTCATAGATGCATACTTTCTTTAAATTTTTCTACTATGTAATTCTAGAATGTAAATTTGTGTATTTGTTCATAAGAGAAGCACTATAAACACAAATATGTTTTAACCAAGTTTGGTTGATTTCCTCAAGAAACCATTTTGGTCAGGGTTCTTGAGATATCAATGACTATTTGTCATTGAGGTTGATTTCCTCATGAAACCAGTTTGGCCAGAGTTCTTGAGATGTCAATGACGGTTTGTCATTGAGGTTTATTTCCTCAAGAGACTAGTTTGCTCAGAGTTTTTGAGATGTCAATGATTGTTTGTCATTGAGGTTGATTTCCTCAAGAGACCAGTTTGATCATACTTCTTGAGATGCCAATGAAGCTTCGTCATTGAGGTTGTAATCGAAGATTATTTGGTTATTGAGTTAAGTCCTTGTTGATAAGGTAAAATTACTTTGGTGGGTGGACTGAACTAGCGTAATTAACGGTAAATCAGGATAAAAATACTTGAGGGACAAAAAGTTGGATTCCTCTCCTGGTGCGCCTACCTTTCTCTGACATGCTCTTCCCATCTAGCTTTTTTTCCTTAACAAGCAATGCTTGCATGTCTTCCACGCGACGTTGGTCGCCTTTGCTCGCTCAACACGCCACCCCTTTCGACTAGTGAGCTAACCTTTGCTTAACCATAAAGTAGTTGCAGTTGGTTGTGCCATCCAGCCATGCATGCGCCTAACGCACCTATGTTGGGCCCAACGAGCCTTACTACTTCAGGGTTTTGCTTTGGTTTGGTTTCTGCATATTGAATAATTATTTTCCAGTTAGTTATTTTCACCTGTTTTTTATTAATGCATACCAGAAAAGTCCAAATACGCATTTTCTTACTTTTCGTAGATTACTCGGGAGTTTTTGTATCGATTATTTGTAAAATAAATCAATAAATATCAACGTATTTAACGTGAATTTGATACTTATCAATAATACATTGTACGATAGGTGATTTTTGGTCGCATTATAGGCGAAATTCAACTCGAGAAGATTTGTATTGTGGTGTGTCTTTTCTTACATTTTCAATAATGATAGACTAACCTTTGAATAACAAATTTATAGTCGAAGATCAGAAAATACATGGTGGCGGGTCAAGAAGGAAGATAATAATAGATGAAACTGCTAAGCTTGATAGCTTAAAAAATATGTTGCTAGTGGAGGGTTTTCAAAAAGTAATATGAAAGAATTCTTGGTCATATATTACTTAGAGCCAAACCTTTGAGTAAGATATTTTGTATCATTTTAATCTTCACTTTCTTTTTGATGAAAATTTTAATTCTCCCTTATGTATCATCTACATAGCTAGGTAATCAAATATTGTATTTCTTCAAAATTTAAAATTCATACAAAATGTTTTGTGTTTGGTCCTATATAATTTATGGTGGATAAATAATTTTAGCCTTATGTTAAAACCATTGAGTGTAGGTAAGATGATTGTATATCCTAAGCAAGATGGTTGTATCTCCTAAGCAAGTAGTGGAGAATATAATTTGATTCATGCATGACACATTTTTAATGAGAGACAAAACTTTAACCACGATTAAATATTTAGAAATGCTTATTAGTGATACGGCAACCATTTGAGTGTTCTATTTATCTCTTACACGCCTCTCTTCAATCACTTTTGTTTTTATCTCTCTCGTCTTCACCTTCTTGCCCCATGTATTTTGTATGCATTCTCATACCAGTTTGAAATTGCATCACACTATCTTCACACATATATTACTAACAACGTCCAATCTTTAACCAAAAGTATGTTTAAGAAGTTACATCTACTTTTATCTTTACATGCAATTGAAATACTCATGTTAAATAATAACCTATGAGAAAATCTATTATCCCTTATTTTATATCGCACAGAGCCATAAGTTCACTCTTAAAATTTGAGTCATTAGTATCTTAATTTTTTATGGTAAAATATATAAATTGAAAGTTTAAACCGTTCATTTTTTTACTACGGGGACTAAAAGTAATCTATGAAATTCAGATAGTTCATTTTGGGTTAATATGAGTTGAACCATTATTAGTTGCTCTGGTTTGGTTATAAACATTAATATAATATACAACCAATAACTTAAATATAAGTAGAAGAACCTATAAAACTAACTATAAATATACTGTTTCAAATCTTATCTAACACTAATTTTTTAGATTTTCTGATCATCACTAAAATCTTTTCTTTAATTATTCAATGACCCGATTAATATCTTTCCTCCTTTTATTTCTCATCTATCTTTTTAACAATAATGTCTTTTTGTAATTAAAATACATAAGCTAAATTGTATAATTTGTGATTACATTATATTTTTCTGTTATTGGATGTTCATAGGAATGAACATGAAATTTTAATAAGAACTTTAATTAACCTGACCTATTTACTAAACTTTACCTTTTCAGATATAAGCAACAATTATGAGATATAGTGTCAAAGTATCTATTATATCTATATTAGTAGAAATAGTTTATCCTTTTTTAATTGGTCTTTTATCTAAAAATATCATTTTTTAATTGTTCTTTTATCTAAAAATTATTTCTTTGAATATCGTGATTTTCTAAAAAAAAAAAAGACTAAAATTAAAAAATTTATAGCCAAATTATTAAGGAACTTACACTTGAGTCATCATAATACAACCGAGGTCAACAAAAAAAAAATGTAAAAAGAAATTGCTGCGTTTAGTGTTTATATTTTATAAAAATAATAAGTGTTAAAATCTTGTTGTTTTTAGATAATTTAAAATTTTTAAAACAAAAATATCTTCAATTTTTTTAAAAACTTTTTTTGTTGGCATTTAGAAGAGCGGTTCTCTATTTAAAATTATTGTTTGCCCTTTTTATAGTAATTGATATCTTAATTATAAAAAAAAAATTATTCATTAATAGTTAAATATTAATGATAACTATATGATGTAGAATCATATTATATTTTAAATAATATATTCTCAAGATATTACAATAAAATATTTTTTATAAAATTTTATTTTAGATTAGTAATACTAATGTAACTTATTTTATACTCAATTTCTTGATTCTTATATCAAATATTTTATTTTAAATTTTGATTAATTATAAATTTATAATTGTCTTATTGAAATTTATATTATAATTTTGTTTATTATTAATAATAAAATAATTTTTTAAGAGTTATTTAATTTAAATGATAAATTTCATCCTCACATTTAAATATTGATAGATAAATTTTGATGATTTATTATTAGTCTTTTAGTCAATTTCAGTATTAATAGGCACTAACCTATTAACAAAATAAGAGAGTTGATTTTTAAGAGAAATTTCAAAAATATAAAGGATGTAAAGATGGTAAAGATTTTGAAGCATGCGTATGCAATTAATTAAACTTTGTGTGTCTATTGAAAACTTTAATTTATTTTGTTTCTCAATGAAATATAAAGATATATTTTCAGTCCACTTTAAATTCGATTTAAATTTTAATTATGAATATCCTTTTGAGTTTTATGTCGCTGCTTTCTCAGAGGTATTGGAGTTTTAATTGATTGTATTATGCTCAGCATAAATCTATAATTTCTTGACTCCCAAAGTCTGAGAATTCAGACTTCAAATTTGTACACTTATCACTTAGCTTTGACATTTTAGGGTCAAGCTTGTTAAAATAAATTGATTCCTTAACTATATTAGTTTCGGTGTTAAAATGTTTCTTATAATCTTTTGAGATTTTTAGAAAGATTTAACATGATACCTAATATGGTTTCCGGAATCAACTATGTTAGCATAAAACAATTAAATCAATATAGAGAGATGAGGGATGCTTACAAATAGATCATGGAGATTTTGCTCTTCAAATTTCCTTGAGGAGCCACCAGAGTCTTGGGGCTCAATAACCTCATCTTGAGACATATGCTTTCTTTGTCATTTTGTGAGTCTATTTTCTAATTTCTAGAGTTGACTCATCAGCTTGATTGTTTTTGTATATG
Source organism: Vicia faba (assembly GCA_948472305.1). Taxonomy (NCBI): domain Eukaryota; kingdom Viridiplantae; phylum Streptophyta; class Magnoliopsida; order Fabales; family Fabaceae; genus Vicia; species Vicia faba. The sequence goes on along the minus strand of OX451736.1, from coordinate 229,063,737 downwards.
ATGTCTTTGATCGTTTTTAACTACTCTTGTTAGATGTTGTCAACAAACATTCGTCTGACCTTGTTGCTTCTGAACACCTCCTGTTTTTGCTCAAGGGTTGCTTGAATGAGTCCGGTAAGCAGGGACACTTTGTATTTTATTATTGATACCAGGTTAAAAAGTAAATTTTATTGTGTTTCATAGATTGGATCTTTTTCTGACACAGTTAAGTGTTTGAGGATAATCAATAACAGAATTAGAGCATGAATACAAATTGAAGGTTCAATGAAATACAAGAAAGGGAGGTTGAGTTGGGTTTCAAGAATTAAATCTTTTCAAACTCCCAAACTTAGTTTTTAACTCAGTGCAAAGGAAGTTTTGGTGGATTGAGGTACTGCGGAATTGGAGTAGGTTCACCTTTGTCTACAAAGGGAGAATATGAGAGGAAGCTTAAAGGCGGAAGTGTTGCTTAAGCGATAGGGCATGCAAATCACACTTCCAAGATTTACTTCTCAGAGTTACCCGCAGTTATCCTAACCATGAGTAACCATAGCTAAAATATCTTTATTGGAAGTTAGATGTAGTCATTATATTCATGCACTAAATAAGTCATGACGTTCTATGTATTCTACTGATGCTTTAATATTGATCAATCTTTAATCTTAATGCTTATTTTAGTTTTGCTACCTAAAATATGAATTCATGGCGTGACTTGAATTCGAAGGATGCTTGTTACTATTAGATCCAAAATAATCATCTATTGAATACTAACACCTAAAGATATAGTTAGTTTCAACATCTATACATATTGTAGTATGTATCAGTGTGAAATCTTACTGCTTTATAATTGTTTGACTTAATACTTTGTGTTGGTTAATAGTCACTTTATCAGACTATTGGGTAATGCAATGATCTCAAGACGTTGAGATCGAAAGAAGATGTGAATGAGATCAATAAGTGGTAATATTAATAGCTGAATAGATAAGCATATTGTTGATCTATTATTGTGCGTGATAGACACATAATGACAAAATCTACCCCTATCAAGTTTTTTTACTATTAACACTGAAATCTCCATTTTACTTTCTATTATTTATTTAATGTTATTTACTTTTCATGCATCATAATCAATACACAACATTTTCTCTACTTAAAATATTGAAAATGGTAGAATGGTCTGTTAAACCGTCTATCTCTGTCGATACGATAGTTGTAAAACTTACTTTTACTACAAACACATTAATCAACACTCTCAATTATCACACCACGGAAAAACAAAAATCTTTATCACCGCAAATGGTTTTCCATTTAGAACTTTCTTTACACATCACCCACAAGAATCTAAAATTACTTTAGTGCAAATCATTAACAATTTTGTCAACTTATTCACTTGAAATTGAAAGAAAACTTCCTTAAGAGACATATAGAATAAAATAAACGGTTGATTGTCTAGGAAATTTATTTAATAGTGGTTAGTTCTTATAAAGGTAATTTGGTTGTGATTAAAATAAACTATGGTAGGGCCAATTGTGTAAATTGGTATAAATAACTCTTCTTTTAAAACATTAATCGCCTGAGATTCAAGTTCATTTATTGTACGGAATAATAGATATTGTGCTTCTTCTATTCATGGTATGTTATTCAAAGCTAATTGTAATTATCTACAACTACTAAAGCTTGCATGATTAAGTGGTAAGTATATTAGACAAATTGATGAATTTCCAAAAATGTAATCCATACGTTAGTCATATCTTTTGATGCAACAATTAAAAAAAAAGTAAAACACTTAAAACAAATCAACCTTAAAATGATTTAAGATTTTTTTTCTTCAAAAACCAAATAACTCAATTGTCCCTCACACTTTCTTGTATTTGAAGTCACTCAACACTATCAAATAATACGCAGAAATAGTTCATATTCACGAGTCACAACAAAACAATTAGCTTCCAAGAGATACGACTCACGAGTTGTACCATGACAAATGAAAATAGGTGACCTAGTGTTTACCGTGGGAATTGGTAAACAACCGCTGATCTTCCAAAAGTATACTTATTTGGTGACTCGCAGGATCGATCAGATTGATCCTAAGACATGGTTGATTTTGGGGTTTTGACTAAGTTTGATAATGGTTAAATGACAAGAAAATAAAGAAGCTTTAAGTAAATTGCATGAAGAATAAAAGGAAGGCTTAAAATGAAGGCTTCGACTGGAAAAGTAAAGGAGAAAGCAAGTAAAGTTTCTGGAAAATAAATGACTTTGATTAATAAAGTGGTGTTTCACACATACATTCTCAACAATTCTTTCTCTCACGCTGGGTACTCGAATCTATATGAGTGACTTGTATATAATTGTGAACACACGCGAAAAACTGCGTGAACTACTAATATTTATACTAAACACATCCCAAGTAACCGTCGGGCAGTTACACTGCTTCGAGATGACTCCACTTGGCACGTTCACAGCGTTCGACGCTCCAGATCTTAGCACGTTGCACTTGGTAACCGCTGGGAACCGTTTTCCCTCCAAACGTTTGAATCTCAAACCGTTCCACTCTGAACAATCGAACACCTTCGTCGAGAAGCACCTTCGACGAGAAACACCTTCGACGTCGAAGGCAACCAAATTCTCCCTTGGAAGAAATTCTCTAAGTACATTGCCATTTTCTGACGAGCACTTCGACAGAACCAGCTGGTCGAAACCATCCTTCAGCTTTAATGGCTTATATTAATAAAAACGAGGGTGTCGAATTTAGGAGCAAACAAATTGCCCCCCAAGAATGCCTTATTTCGACTTCTGAAAATAAAAAGGCATTCTTTGAAATTCCATTCGACACCTGTCTTTTCATTCTTAGCCACAAATTAAACTGTGCACTTTTTGTCTTCTACCAACCACTGACAATCCCAAGAAAAAGCCATCATTTCATCTGTACCTAAGACGTCACTTCAGTACGGCGTGCAGCGTGCCCAACGCCTTTTCACAAATTGTCATCATGACAATTTCCCAAAAACGAGGGCGCACGCTGCACCCTTTCATTTCTGCAGAACGGCTATGTCAACAGGGGGACGCCACGTGTCCCACTATCTTCTGCAACATTAAATGGCCTCGAATTTGGGGATTTCCCAACCACTATAAATAACGCCAAGTACCCATTGTGGGACTTTTTCACGCTATCCTGCCTTCAACTTCCTTGAACACAAAATCTCTGCAAACTTGCAAACACCTTGTTCTTCACTTCATCTTCAACCTTAACATCAACAATGGCCTCAGGTTCCTCTACCGCTCCTAGTTCTAACATCCCTTCCAGAAATGCTAAACCCAAGATCTTCTCAACTGTCCTCATAGTTACCCCTACGGGCCAACGAAGGGTTCCTGAACCCCTAGAAACTGCTGAACGTGAAGCTTATTCACACCAACTCATGATTCCGGTTGGATACTCCAACCAAATCTTCGCCATGTCTGGCCCACTAGCCCCATGCATCGCTGAAGCCATGAAGATCAAAAGCTTCTTTCCAGTGCTTGAAAAGCTCAAACCTGTTGGATGCTCTAAAAAAGATGCAGAGGATAACGAAGATCCCGCTAAGGAGAAAATTGATCTTCGCTTCTTCAATAGGGGTGTTAGGGCTTTCAGGTCTAGCCCTAGCCTCACTCCTGACTACAGTGCTTGGCTGGAAAAAATGGAAAAAAGCCAGGCTCCGATCTGGAAGGACCTAGGGATATTCGACCTGGTTATGTTGTCGAAGACAGGTCTCAACTATTCCCCTGAGATGTTGATAGCCTCCTTACTTTTCTGGGATTACACTCATTTCACCTTCCACCTTCCTTGTGGAATGCTAACACCCACGCTTTTCGACGTGGCTGCCATCACTGGCCTTCGACCCACTGGGGATTATTTCGACCCAGAGGAAATGTCGGAGGATCAGATTGGATTCTCAGCTATGAAACCCACCTACACCACCTATATCAACCATTACCATGATAAGTCGACAGCCACTGTGTCGGATGTAGAGCATATCGCGTTTCTAGCCCTATGGCTGTCACGCTTTGTGTTCTGCACAAAGTCTTTACAGGTGACAAAGAAGATGGTCACCCTCGCCACCCAACTCTACCATGGCCAAAATATTTGTTTGGCAGAATTAATCTTGGCGAATTTGTACGAGTCGATTAGCAGCGGAGCAACTCTGTTGAAGATCATCGAGAATAGAGCCAGTCTGCTGCTTGCAGGACCTTTTTGGCTACTTCAGATGTGGCTCAATGCCACCTTCGAGTCTTTCCTACCTCAAAAGACTCAAATAAATGAGCAAGCTCCGGAGATAGCAAATAGGCGCATCGAAGGCACCAAATTGGCTCTACTGACCCCGACTGAAGATGGGTTGGAGCTTCAACAAACTTTTGCAAACTTCGTCTTGATGTTTGCAAGATGGAAAGAATTTGTTTCGACCATGGCTCCCTTTGCTCGACGAAAGGTTGGTCCAGAATGGTTCACGAGGCCCCATCCTAAGTCGTCAAGTGACCCTCAGGTCGAAGAACATACAATAATGTGGGAAGCATTTCTCACACCAAGAATAATGCCCATGCGCTTTAAAAGCTCCAAGACTCACTTGAGCTTGATCGCGTATCAACCAAACTTGGTCTCTCGCCAGTTTGGTATCATTCAAACACTTCCTTCTCATATTTTTCCTAGGGAGAAATCCATGTTATATTTTTGCAACGACTATACTGAAGATGCTGCCACCAAGCATATCGGCAGGTATGCTGGTCGAACAGTCCTTTCACTGTTCGATTATCAACTTAACTTTCTCTGTTCACCATCCTTCGAAGACTGGTGGAAGAGTTACTATGCTGAAGAGTTCTTCGACGAGAAGGACTTTGTGGACGAACTTCAGAAGTCTTTTGTTCTAGTTCTGGACAAAATAAAGAAATGTAAGTTCACTCTTCCAAATTATTTTGTCTTTCCATTTCGACTGGTAGCCTGTTAACTATAACTTGTCTTCTTTCAGTTGTTCGAAAGCCTGCAGCCAAGAAAGTTGCAGAAGGCCATCAGGGAGGAGGTCCCTTGACAAAACCTCCACCACCAGCGAAAACTATAGCACCGGCGAAAACTACAACAAGCCATCAGGGGGAAGGTCCTTCAAAAAAACCTTCAGCACCGATAACCAGACTTTTATTATTTTCCTCTGGTTTTAACATTCTGACTTTCGATGTAGCTTCTAAATCGAACTCCAATTGGTTTTCAGGCACCTTCACCCAAGAAACGACCTGCACTGACGGTCGAATCTGGGAGTGACGAAGAAGACGACTCTCCCCCTGCTCCTCTCAAAAGGCGAAAACTGAAGAAAGATGTTCCCTCTCCTGAGACTCGATCCACAATCAGAATAAAGGTTGCTGGGAGAAAACCCAGGCCACCTCCAGTAATTATTGAAGAGCCAACGGAGGAGGAACTAAATGTTTTGCTCAATAAACCCGTCGAAAGCGACAATTCCAGCCCTGGGGCTGAAGTTCCTCTGCAGGTAATTTCTTTGGCCTTTTTTAACTCAGGTGTCGATGCTCGCGTTCGATTATGTCTCTTTCTAACCTAGAAGATTCTTCTTCTTCTTTTTCCAGGAAACCACTGAAAGCTCAGCGCCAAAGACTTCTGAAACACTAGATTCTGCTGAACTCAGTAGGTCACAAGAGAAAGAATTAGCGAACGATGAAGCCAATGCTGAAACAGATGAAGCCAATGCTGAGACAGAAGAACAACAAACAGAAGATCAACAACCAAAGGAGATTCAAGTGGTTGATTTGTCGGAGGAACAACATGATGAAGGGGATCACGCTGACGCTGGCACTGTTGAACTTCAAGTCGAAGAGAGTCAAGTCGAGGCAAACGCTGCTCAACAGCTTCAACCCCAAGACAACGCTGCTACTAAGGTTACCACCTCAACAAAGCATAGGTCCAAAGAAGACTTAGCACTCTTGAAGCAAACTGATCACGTTGGCTATCTGAATGCCATTATCGAGAGCAAGGGAAGTTCGTCTGATATTAGTCAGGAGGCTTCTACTCAGTCGGGGAAGTCCACTGAGACTTCTCCTCTCGATGAGGCTTTGACGAAGGTCAAGGCCCAGTTCTTCAAGAAAGATTTGATGAAAGCTTTGGAGGGGGACCCTACTGCTCCGTCGTGTTTGGGAGCTGTTTTGAATGCAGTAGACTTGTTAGCTGTGACTCCAGAGGTTTCGAGCTTTATCATGGAGTTATACTCCATTATTGATCAAGTCTCAGCAGACTATCGACGACAGAGGGGCTTCAACAGCCAGCTCGAAGCATTATATGGCAAAAGCTCTTCTGCATGGACTGCTGTAGCAGAGACGACTTCTCGAATTGCAGAGTTGTCGAAGCAAAAGGCATCTAAGCAAGAAGAAATTGATGCCATAGATCGAGACAATGCTTCCATAAAGGCGCAAATCGAAGAGCTGGAGGCCAAGATGAATGCCAATACTAAGCGCAAGGAGGAGCTTCTCTCGACTGTTTCAGACACCGAGAGTCAAGCTGAAATCACACAAGGCCTAGAGTTTGCTGAGAAAGCTCAAGCCTTCGACGACCAAATTTCCAAGCTTGCCCAGGCGAATGCCTTGTGCAACAAAAGACTGGAGTTGCAGCAGGTGAAGTACCTTCGACTCAAAGATTCCATCCTCTTCTGATTGACTCAGCCTTTTAACCATGTATTGTAATGTGTATTTGACAATATTGCCATTTTGGCTAATTTATAAAATTTTCCATTTTGGCTTATTTATGGTTAATTTAGTCATTACTTGCTATTTATTTTGATCTCTTGGAGCATAGGTTTATACTTTTTCAAATATTTGCCATTTACTCTCAAGAGCCTTTTATCTTCACCTAACTCTTCGACTTCATAAGCTCCACCAGAAAAGGTTTGGATAATTCTGAATGGTCCTTCCCATTTGGGTGACCATTTTCCCATGCTTCGATCCCTTCGATCCATGGGAAGAATCACCTTCCAAACTAATTCTCCAGGCGAGAATGCCTTAGGTTTCACTTTTTTATTGTAAGAGTCTTCCACTCTTTTCTTTTGAAGCCTTAGTAAGTCGAGAGAGCGCATTCTTTCTTCGTCTAAATCTACTAGTTCGTCTAACATCATATCCCAATAAACTTCAGAGGGGATATCATGGTGTCTCTGAACCCTTGCAGATTGAAGACAAATTTCTGCTGGCAACACTGCGTCATGACCAAAAGTTAGCCTATATGGTGTTGTACCTATGGCTTCTTTTGGGGACGTTCGACAGGCCCACAAGATCTGGTCTAACGTCTTATGCCAATTTTTTGGCTTCTTCCCGACATGCTTTTTTATCAAGCCAATCACTACTTTGTTTGCTGCTTCGACTTGACCGTTTGCCTGTTCATAATAAGGCGTTGATGTTAGGAGTTTAAAGCCTATTTCCTGAGCGAATTCCTGCATCTTTCGACCGGTGAAAACTGATCCTTGATCAGTAGTTATAGTTTCAGGGATTCCATATCTAAAGATAATGTTCTTTTGAATAAATTCAATGACATTTTCTTGGTCTACATTGACTAAAGGAATAGCTTCGATCCACTTAGTAAAATAATCAATGCCTACCAATATATACTTCTGGCTCTTTGATGATGCTGGTCGAATCTCTCCAATAAGGTCCAACGCCGATCCTCTAAAGGGCCAAGGTTTCACTATCGAGTGAAGTTCGCTTGCTGGTACATGTTGGATGCCTGTATGGACTTGACATTCTTGACAACCCTTGGCGAACTCGATACAATCTTTCAACATGGTGGGCCAGTATAGTCCTTGTCGAAACAACAACCATTTCATCTTATGGCCTACTTGGTGAGCCCCACATGCTCCAGCGTGCGTAGTCGAAAGGGCTATGTATGCTTCAGTTTCACTTAAGCACTTTAGCAACACCCCCTTCAGGCGTCTTTTTAAATAACTCATTACCCGTGAGTACGTAACTTAACGCCCTATATTTTGTTTTTCGTTCTGTCGAAGCTACTGGATTTTGAAGATAATCCACAATGGGTTTCCTCCAATCTTGCTCTGACAAATTGTCTATGAACGAAATTTCGAAGTTACTTTGATCAGCATACCCTAGTCTTGTCGATTCCAAGTCTGTTGGTGACAAACAAGTTGCTTTTATCTTTTCTCGAACTTCGATTGCTCTTTGTAATCTCGTTTTGAAATTTTGTACCCAGATGCAATTTGTGCCAAATCGTTGGCTATTTGATTTTCCAATCTGGGTATGTGTCGAATGTTGACCATTTCAAATTTTTTCAATAAACGATTTGCTATCACAAAGTACATAATGAGATTTTCTCTTATGCATTTATATTCTTTTGTGACTTTCTTAATGACTAACTCTGAGTCTCCCATTATTTCGACTCGAGTTGCCCCCAATTCCAACAATATCTCAAGGCCAGTAATTAGAGCTTCATACTCAGCCTCATTGTTCGAACAAGAACCTGATATCTTGTACTTGAATGTTGTTGGAATTTTTTCTGGAGAAATAATCAAGACTCCTACTCCTGTTCCATCTTTATGGCTGGAACCATCAAAGTAGAATTTCCAAGGCTCTATCTCCACATAATTAATACTCTCAACTTGAATTGAGTGGTCGACTATAAAGTCTGCCACCACTTGTCCTTTCACTGCCTTAAGAGGCATAAAGGTCAAGGAGTATTCAGTTAATGCTAGTGCCCACTTGCCTATTCGACTGTGCAAGATGGGTTTCGACAACATGTACTTGAAAACATCAAAATGAGACGAAACATACACATCAACTGGTTTTATATATTGTTTGAGCTTTGTACAAGAGAAATACAGACATAGACACAATTTTTCAACTTCGCTATATCTAGTTTCTGCATCGTTCAAAACTCTACTAAGATAGTAAATGGGTCTTTCGACTCCATTTTCATCTTCTTGGGCTAACATGCTTCCCAAAGTTTTGTCGGATGCAGCTATGTACAATCTCATACTCCTATTGCTACAAGGAGGCACCAAAATAGGTGGCTTTGTGAGGTACCCTTTGATTTTGTCGAAGGCTTCTTGTTGCTCCTTCCCCCATTCGAATCCCTCTTTGTTCAATCGAAGTAAGGGTGAAAAGGCTTGAGCTTTCCCACTTAGGTTAGATATGAATCTCCTTAAGAAATTTATCTTGCCTAACAGAGATTGCAGTTCCTTTTTGTTTGCTGGCGCTTTCGCTTCCAGAATTGCCTTCGTCTTGTTCTGGTTGATTTCGATTCCTTTCTTATGGACAACGAAGCCCAAGAAATCTCCAGCTTTCACACAGAATGCACACTTCAAAGGGTTCATCTTCAGACCATGTTCTCTCATTCTTTCGAATGATTGTCGAAGGTGGTATATATGGTTCTTCCTGGAAACAGATTTTATAACAATGTCATCAATATATACTTGCATAAAGGTGTTAATAAAATCGTGGAAGATAGAATTCATTGCTCGCTGATATGTTGCCCCAGCGTTCTTTAGGCCAAATGGAATCACTACCCATTCGTAAGTGCCTAAAGCCCCAGGGCATCGAAAAGCTGTTTTCGACACATCTTCTTCAGCAATGAATATTTGATTATATCCTGAATAACCATCGAGCATACTCAGGTACTCGTAGCCAGCGGCAGAATCGACTAGCATTTCCGCCACAGGCATAGGATATTCATCTTTTGGTGTAGCAGCATTCAAATCTCTGAAATCTATGCACACCCTCAATGTACCATTTTTCTTAATTACTGGCACAATGTTTGCAATCCATTCGACATACCTCGTAACGCGTATGAATTTGCACTTCAGCAGTCTTTCGACTTCCGTTTTGATCTTCGACAGTATTTCTGGAGCGAAGCGTCTTGGACTTTGCTTGATTGGCTTCTTCCCAGGTTTGATTGGCAACTGAAGTTCTACCAATCCTCTGTCGAGACCAGGCATTTCGTTGTAATCCCATGCAAAACAGTCCTTGAACTCTTTTAACAAATGGATTATTTCCAACCTGAGTTCTGGGTCAATTTTTGCGCTAATGTAAGTTGGCTTTTCCTCTAACCCTTCGCCCAAGTTGATTTCTTCTAAAGGATCCTGCGCTAGCATCTTGATGTTATTCGCTAAGGGGTCCTTTTCGAATCCCAAAGGCTCATCGTCATAGATGGCGTCGAGCCTTTGTTCCTGCATCCCTTCTGGCATGATATCAGAAGGTTCTGGATCGAAGTCCTTTCCAGGACCTGTAGAAGATAACTGTTGATCATTGGCCTGTGTGGCCATATATTTTACTTCGGCTTCGAGAGCCGTTATCATCTTTGTTTCGGCTACGTAAGCCGAAATTCATTGCAATGATTGTGACTCAGTCATTGTCACTGAATTCACTTCCCCAACCAGTTGGTTGGATATCAGTTAACCCACTAAAGTCAATGTGGGACAAGTCTTCTCTGTCCCATTGAAAACCATGCTCAGGGTGCAGGTATAGGGAACAAAAAGTATTTGGCGCTGGCGCCAAGTCGAAGTCAGGTGTTGGGCATGGCCCAATGTGAGCCAGGTTCTTGTCGAAGTCTTCCAGCCCTAAGTGATTTACTTCGCCCAGGTAATAGCTTTGGTCCGCTTCTATGTTTTCAACCATTCCATCAGGACGCCATAGTAGTAACCTCTGGTGCATTGATGATGGTACAGCTCCAACACCATGAATCCATTCACGTCCCAACAAAAGATTATAGTTAGGTTTGGCCGATATGACCATAAACATAGTTGGTCGAAGGATAGATCCCACCTTGATGTCCAGTTGGATCACACCCATAGTGGTCCCTATGCCGCCTTCATAATTCGACAGGACCATGTTGTGAGGCTTGATGTTCTCATCACTTTTGCCTATTTTTCTTAGCATAAAGTGAGGGATGATGTTGATGGTTGCCCCACAATCCACCAAGATCTTATTTACTGTGGTTTCTTCGAGTTTAGCCCTTATAAATAAAGGCTTAAGGTGATTTTTCATCGCCTCCATAGGTGGTTCGAAGAACCCATTCTGCTCTTCAGTAGCGCCATTATCCATGACGAAATAGCACACTGGCCTATGCTTGGCCATTTCTTGCTCCACTTCCCAATCGCTTGTTTCGACCTCCACCTGGCGGTTGAACTCTCTGGGCAGAACTGAGACTATGTTCACCATGATATCTAAGGTATCATCCGACTCAGAACCATCATCGTTATCAACTTCACCCTGGTTAGGCCAAACTAGCCTATTGGTTACTGGTTGTCTTTCCAGAGGTTTCCTTTGCTTTCTCTGAGGAACATTTGAACTGGATTCTGCCTTTGGTTCATTAACAGCTTCCCTCTCAGCTTTTCGTCGCCTCTGGTATCTCCTCCATTGAGATCGAGACATGGGATTTTTCCCTTTGTAGTTGCTTGATACCTGTGTCACTTTAGGGGTAGCAACCTGAGGCTCTTTCTTATGTGTTAAAGACGAACCTCTTGGCACTTCGAAGGAGTGCCATCTTTCCTCGCTTGGCCTCTTTCGACCAGATGTTTTGTACCACGTATCAACTGGCACATTAGTTGGAGGCCTGAAAGTCAGTGGCCTCTTTTCTTGATTTGAACCCCTTTGGGAGGCTCTTCTGGGGTCATGTCGAGTATCAACACTTTCCCTTTTCCTATTTGCTGCTCTTACACCTTGAATATGTTCAGCAGCTTTTTTGTCGAAGATTGAACTGCATCGAGGACACAACATCACTTCTGACTTCTTTTTCTGGCATCTTTGCAGGAAATCTGCCAGACTTTCATTTTCCCGAGGGAAAGCAGTTTTGTTGGCTTGTTCTTGCCTCATGGCCTCCTCTGATGCTTTTGGTTCAGAGACTTCGACCATGTTGACATTCATGGTGTCTTTGTTGGCAAGAGTCAACTGCTTCATTTGAATCTCCAAGTCCTCTGTCTGGCCTTGAACTGCAGCCAAGTGAGAACTGGGTCTTGTTCCAGATTTTTGGGCTCCAACTGTCTCCAGCTTTGGGCTTTAGACCTCCTTTTGGACCGCCTCAATTGTCTTTCTGGATAGATTCCCAGAAAAACTGCCAAAGATTGGCATGTTGACATGGTCCTTTGAGACTTCGACCATTGTGATTCCTGGCCTCTTCGACTGGCTTCTGGATGCCTCGATCACGTTCACCTTTGAAGGTTTAGCATAATGGGCTTCAGCCTGCAACGGATTAGAGTCCACGGTCATGAGGGTCTTGTCAGCAAACTTCAACCTCCCTTCTTCGATAGCGTCTTGCACAAGATTCCTGAAAAGAAAACATTGAGACGTTTTATGGCCCAGAAAATTATGATATTTACAAAAACCTCTCTTCTTTCTTTGATCAAGAGGAGGCACTTTTACCCCTGAGGGTACTATCATTTGGCCATCTTTTACAAGCAAGTCAAAGATTTCATCACATTTTGTAATGTCAAAACTATAAGTCTTTTTGGGGAACTTATTGTTGGTCCTTTCTGGACCAGTGGGATTTTTTCCACTTGAGGGGACTAACAGTTTGCAAGAGTATGGTGGTCCTTGTTTTAGTTCCGCTAAATCGACCTCGCCTTCTTCGACGGTTATAGTTTCGTCGAAGGTTTCTGGATCTTCGTCATCCATCTCGACATACGCTATCCTCTCTCTTTTATGAGTCTTCGTTGCCTTGGCTTTCTCAGCTTTAAGGCGTTCTACCTGTCGAACTCTATCGGCCAATTGGGCCATGTCTCTCAGGTATTGAGTGTCTAACTTCTTCCTAATGGAATAATCTAAACCGCCTGCGGCTATTTCGACTAACTCATGTTCTGGCACTTGTGTAAAGCATCTTGCTTTGAGCAACCTAAACCTATTTAGATATTCGTCTATAGGTTCAGTGAAACGTCTCTTTACACTGGCCAATTCTTTCAGGCTTATATTGGTTTGTCCCATGTAGAATTGCTCATGGAACAATCTCTCCAACTGGGTTCAATGATGGATCGAATTGGGGGGGGGGGGGGAGTTGTAAACCAAGTGAATGCGTTCTTTGTTAAAGAACTTGGGAAGTACTTAATCCTCAGGTTTTCGTTGTTTGAAATATCTCCTGCTTCGATCAAGTATCTCGCCACATGTTCGACAGTAGATTCTGTCGTGTCCCCAGAGAATTTAGTGAACTTAGGGACTTTACATCTAGGAGGTAAGTCTGTTTGTAACACGTATTCTGACAGTGGGAATGTGAAATTGGGCCTACGAAATCCCATGTTCATCCCATTTTGCGTCATGATTCTTTCGATCATGGCTGCCAGATTATTTTCCAAACCCATATTCTGGTATTGGATATGCTGGACTACTTCGTCAGCATTTTGGTTTCTGTTAACTAACCTTACCTCTGGGGCTATAACCCTAGGTTCTTCGACAGGCTGCTCCAATCGTGCCCTAAGGTTTTCTTCGACAGGCTGCTGGACTTGGTTGATAGTGGTTTCTTCCTCTAAGAGTATACCTTGGTTTCCCCTTATTTGCGCCCTTTGGGGCTGTCGAATAGGTTGGGGTACTCCAAAGAAATCAGCCAAACGCGTCATTTGCGCTGTCATCTGCTGATTCGATTGGGTGGTGTTTTATATTAGAGGGTTCAGCACTGTACTTAAAGTTTGTGCCAACATTTAAACCATATCATGGTTGCTTTCGTCCATTTGTTGCCTCAAGACTGCTGTCGAGGCATTTGTAAGGCCATGTGCTACTTGGGACGTTCCTCCTAAGAGTTGGGTCCTATTTCTGTTCGCCATACCTACTCCAGAACCTTGGAGTGGCGAAGAGGCACTCACTAAAGGGTCTGAAAAAGTGGACGCAGCTTTCGTTAGGCTAGCCAATTCAGAAGTTGGCATGCCATAGAGTGGTTCTCGATTTTGACCGCCTGTCATGAATCCTGGGGGAACATAAGGCCTTGTTCCTGGATTTCCCCTTCGTGGGGGAGTTCCTAAAGGCACTTTGGGGCCTATGAACGGAGGTAATGGCCCCGTTGTTGTGACCGTTACTGCTGGTGTTGAACCAGCGGTTATCGCTTCACTTACGGTTGGGATAACCGTTGTTCCCACATTCGTTTGTGGGATTTCGTTATTGTTTGGCGGATTCGCCATCGCTTCTCTTCTTCTGGCAGTATTGGTATCGTTAGTGTATATTCTACCACTTCTCAATAACATGCAATACTTCTCGAAAAAGATGATAATCTGTGTAAAAAGGTTAAACTTCAAAATCAACACACAGTCCCACCGGGTGTGCCAATTTGTTTACCGTGGGAATTGGTAAACAACCGCTGATCTTCCAAAAGGTTACTTATTTGGTGACTCGCAGGATCGATCAGATTGATCCTAAGACATGGTTGATTTTGGGGTTTTGACTAAGTTTGATAATGGTTAAATGACAAGAAAATAAAGAAGCTTTAAGTAAATTGCATGAAGAATAAAAGGAAGGCTTAAAATGAAGGCTTCGACTGGAAAAGTAAAGGAGAAAGCAAGTAAAGTTTCTGGAAAATAAATGACTTTGATTAATAAAGTGGTGTTTCACACATACATTCTCAACAATTCTTTCTCTCACGCTGGGTACTCGAATCTATATGAGTGACTTGTATATAATTGTGAACACACGCGAAAAACTGCGTGAACTACTAATATTTATACTAAACACATCCCAAGTAACCGTCGGGCAGTTACACTGCTTCGAGATGACTCCACTTGGCACATTCACAGCGTTCGACGCTCCAGATCTTAGCACGTTGCACTTGGTAACCGCTGGGAACCGTTTTCCCTCCAAACGTTTGAATCTCAAACCGTTCCACTCTGAACAATCGAACACCTTCGTCGAGAAGCACCTTCGACGAGAAACACCTTCGACGTCGAAGGCAACCAAATTCTCCCTTGGAAGAAATTCTCTAAGTACATTGCCATTTTCTGACGAGCACTTCGACAGAACCAGCTGGTCGAAACCATCCTTCCGCTTTAATGGCTTATATTAATAAAAACGAGGGTGTCGAATTTAGGAGCCAACACCTAGTACTTAAGCAAGCGGTAGCCGTTACCAGGATTGGTAAACCCTTCCCTAACTAGGAAGGACCTTACAACATACGTGAAAAACTATCACATGATACCTACAACTAGGAAGAGATGAATGGTGATATCCCTAAGACACGAAAGTCATTGAACCTTAGACAATGAGTTATAATCTTCCAGACATTGATTCCTTATTACAATAAATTCATAATTTTAATAAAGTGATAAAATGACACTTTTTTCTTTGCAAGGGTTGGGGTATTTAACAATGCACTTTGTTTACTAAGTTTGTCTCTAGTCTTCCATATGAAGATCACACATAATGTTACTGCACCCTATAAGATATAATTGCACCCTCTAAGGTATCATTTAACCCTTTAAGGCATCGTTGTGCCTTTGAGGTTTCAAGACGCCCTAGTAGGTAACATTTTTCCCTAATTGTATTGCCCAAAAGCTAATACATTAAAGTATATGGAGATCTCGTTATCACTGAAAAATTAATACATTAAAATATATGGAGATCGCATGATCACCTAAAAATTGATATATTAAAGTATCTAGAAATCTCGTTTGCAAATGAAAATGTTGTTTCCAAATATTCAACAAAATATTTAACAAAAAAAAATAAGACCATTACACCTGTTGTTATTTAAAAATAGGAAAAAAAACATAAATATTGCTAAGTATGAAGAGTTTTTTATAATCAAACTAGAACAAAACATTTTCCTATATATTTTGCACACATAAGGACATGATTACTAAAGACAAATATAAAAAATACAACTTCTTAGTTGTTCTGAGGAGGCGAGACTTCCACATCTTGAGCAGACCTCTTCTATCTAGCTAGGAGAGGCTCATTTTCTTCTTCCACTTCTTCCTCTTCCATGATCCCATTCTCCAGTTTCCTGTCTTCAATAACCTTGAATAATCAAAGCTTACCCAAAGAGAGATCTAGTTATAATAACATTACTTGATTTTTTTTTCTAAAACCCCACTCCATTAAAAAAGGAAACATCCATATGTGTTTCCTCTAATCCCCTTCCAAATCACTCTTAGTATCGACATCAAATATGACAGTTTCCTTCAACTTCACCCCTTTATCATCTATCTTTTGAAAGTTATCTTCTTTATCCTTCCTCTCCAATTCAAATTTCTAAAAAGCTTTTCCGGCCTCCTTGTACTTCTTCTCTACACAAGAAAAAATTTTGTTTGCCTACACCAACATAGTCTTAACTAGATGAGAACTGTCTTGAAATTTAGGCTTCACAACCCCTTCATCTTTCTCCATAAAGTAATTTCCTTAAACACAACCTTCCTAGAAAGGTGCTCTTTGTCAAGTAGGTTTTGATCATTTGGTTATCTTCTTCAAACCCATCTTTCGGGCCTTCTTACACCGGTCTTCTTGTCGAGATGATGATAGACTTACCCAATACTGTCCATTTTTTCCATAATGAAATTTTCGCCTGGATTTCATAATAGACTGTGATAAGAATTCTCTGGGATGAGCTAACAAAATCCTTTCTTTAGAGGGGGATTCCTTGTGTATTTCTTCTTATTTTGGTACGCAAAGCTTTCGCTTCATTTGAAGAAAGAATACTTATTAAGGAAATTAGCTTGACACAAATTATCTTTGTCTCACCTTCTAGCTTCCTTTTCTTAGAAGGGAGAGTCATTAACACAATCGAATCACTCTTTTGACCGGTTTTGCATATTCACCCCCTTTTTGTTCTGGAGTATATACCTTTTTTATGATAAAGAGAGAATGGTCATGCTTTATGCATAAATAATGTCAACATAATTTGTTAGTGCGCGAGGCACTTTTAGTGAGGGGAGAAAGAAAGAGAATAAGGAAAATAAGGATTTTTATTATTGACTTGAATTGTACAAATAATAATACAAACTATGATTATTTATATACACATAACTTATGCACAAAGTAAGCTAACAAACCCTAATTGGGCTTGGAATTAGGTTACACAACTTGAATTAGGTCTAATATCTCAACATACCCCATATAATCCAAGTTTTCGAACATACTCTAAAAATAGTCAATCTGAACTATTCCTAATTTCTTTCTCAAATTTAGGAATTTGTCGATCTTCAATCCTTTGATGAAAATATTGGCCAATTGTGCTTCACTTGAGAAAATACTAACTTCAAGCTCACATTGATTTAACATTTCCCTCGAGAAGTTAAATCTAGCTTCGATATGCTTACTTCTTCCATGCAGAACTGAATTCTTCGCCAGATTTTTGGCTGACTTGTTGTCGATTTGCAACACAAGAGGTTTCTTTACTTCGAACTTTATTTCTTCAAGTATCGATTTGATCCAAATTGCTTGACATACAATAGGATCCTGCTATATATTCAGCTTTACATGATGATAATGCCACCACAGGTTTCTTTTTCGAGCACCATGAGAATGCCACCACAGGTTTCTTTTTTGAGCATGATGATAATGCCACCACAAATTTCTTTTTCAAGCACCAACTACTTGAAAGAAATATCCAGTTATGCTTCTTCAATCTTCCTTATCTCCACCCCAATCAACATATGAAAAATAAGTAACTGTAACTTCTTTTCTTTCATAGTCTCGTCAAAATAGAATTTCTTAGTTTATCAATCCTTTTAAGTATATCAAAATTCTTCTTGCAAACTTCATGTGCAACACTCTTGGTTCACTCATGTATCTGCTCACTCATCTGAATACAAAACCTATATCAAAAGGACTATTGCACATATATCTCAGAGATCCAACTATTTTTTTAAACAAAGTTACAACGACTTTATCTTCCTCTCCAACTTCAAATTCGGTTCGAAAAGGGAAGATGCTGGAGTCGAATCATCCATCCTGAATCTCTTGAGTATATCTTTGATATACTTCCTTTGATGCAGCACCATACCTTGCTTCTTCATTTGAAATTCCACACCTAGGAAATAAGACAATTTTCCTAGATCTGACATTTTAAATTCTCTCATCTTCAGCTCTTTGAACTTCGACAAGTTCTCCAAGCTATTTCCAGTTACCAACAAGTCATTGACATATAAGCATATGATTGTTATATTTTGTGCCACAACTTGAACATAAACATCATACTCAGACTTGTATTTTACAAATCCAGATTTGACTAAGTATGAGACGATCTTCTAATACCATGCTCTAGGTGACTGCTTGAGGCCATAGAGTGCTTTGTGAAACTACTATACTTTACTCGCTTCCGTATGAATCACAACCCCTGGAGGTAGTATACATAGACCTATTCGTCTAAAGGACCATTCATAAATGATGATTTTAGATCTAAATGAAATGTTGACCGACCTTGCTTGCATGCTAAGGCTACCACTAGTCAAACAATCACCAATCTTGATACTGGAGCAAATACTTCAGAGTAGTTAAGTCCTGCTCTTTGAAGAAAACCTAGAGATACTAATCTTGCTTTATGTTTTCTTATCGACCTATCAACATTGTGTTTTAAATTAAATACCAAATTTACTTTGATAGCTTTTATATATGCTGGAAATTTGACTAACTCCCATGTGTTGTTTCTTTCGATTGCCTGTAACTCCTCGACCATAGCAGACTTCCACTGTTTAATATTCAACACCTTAGTATAATTGATTGCTTAAACACATGTAAGTAAAGCAAAATGAACTAATTCTTCATCTGGAATGACTTCATCATCACCAACCACTTCATAATCATGAAGTCTTGCTGGAAGAACTCTAGTTCTTTGAGGTCTTTGGCTTATGCTAGATAAACCCTCTTCGACTTTTATTGTGTCGGGAATGTCATCAACGTCTTCTACTTCGACTGAAATATCAGCAATGGTTTGTTAATTGCATCACTAGAATTCCAATCCCAGGAAGAATTTTCATCAATCACAATGTCTTAACTTATCACAATTTTCTCATTGATTGGATTAAATAGCCTGTATGCACCAGTTTTCTGATATCCTACTAGAATCATAGGTTCACTCTTGTCATCAAGCTTCCTTCTTCTCGCATCAGGAACATGCTTGTAACACATAGAGCCAAACTCCTTCAAATGACTGACTGGTGGTCGTTTTCCACTCCACACTTCTTCAGGAACCTTGTTTTTCGATTTCTTTGTAGGGAACCTATTCATAATATAGACTGCAGTCGAAATAACTTCACAATATAAATATTTTGGATAATTCTTCTTCTTCAGCATGCATCTCACCATATCCAATATGGTTATGTTTATTTTTTCTACAAGTTCATTATGTTGAGGCGTACATGGAGCAATTATTTCATGATTGACACCATGTTCTACACAGAATTCTTCAAACATCTTGGATGTGTATTCAACTTCATTTGTTCGCAGAACTTTGATCTTCTTCTCACTCTGGTTTTTGACAAGTATTTTGAATCTTTTAAAGATTTCAAATACGCCGTCCTATCTTTTGATCACATAGATCCATAACTTTCTACTAAATTCGTCCAAAAACAAAACAAAATATATGTTTCCACCAATGGTATGTTCTTCGAATAGGCCACATACATTTGAATGTACCACTTTGAGTATGCATGATGATCTCATTGGCATTAGTTGAAACGAAAGAATTTATAGATTGCTTTCTGACTAAACAACCTTCAAAGAGTTTGCCAAGAATCTCAAGACTTGGGATACCATTTAGCATATCTTGGGTAATCAACTGATTGAGTGATCAAAATTTCAAATGTCCAAACCTCAAATGCCATAACCAACTATCCTTGTGGTAAAAAAATTTTTTTAGACATTTTACTTCAGTCAAACTGATCATGTTCTTAAACATCCTATTCTTCAATAGTAGAGATTTAAGACCGAATTATTCTGAGTGTCGAACAATTGTAAAGCTCCATCTTTCATGATAACTGTGATCGGTGGATCTGGAACTGACTGTTTAACGCTGGTTCGCGAAATGTCGCGGAAGCAAGAGTCGCCACCGTCTTTTATTTTCTCCAAATGGAAAGGACAAAAGCACAGAAAAATTCCTTAAAGAGATTGCTCTCGGTTCGGGAGGTGGATTATAGAAAGGGAAGGTGTTAGCACCCTTTCTATCCATGGTTATCCATGGGCTCTTAGATACTTGCTCACTTGTGTTTTCAAAATGGTTCGTTTGCTTTTCAACTGTGGGTTTAAAAAAGTTTCTTTGAAAAATTTCAGTTCGACTCGTACGTCAGAGTGTTTGAAAAATTTGCTTTGAAAGCTTTTGAAAAGTGTTGGTGTGAAAAGATTTCAGTTTGTTTTGAAGAGAGCAAGTATCCATGAGAACCTACCTACCCTAAGGAATTCGTCTGTGTAAATGTCCTTTAAAGTAGTGCCATCCCACCATTGAGAGGTAGGTAGCACCACCGTTGGAGGTGTTCGGGTCAATTCGAGGTTTTGGACATGGTGATCACCAGAGCAATGGGAAGACACCTTAGAAGCTACCCTCATGCCAGGTTCCCGGATCATGAGGACTTACTAAGACATCCTCTACTCGACGATCACCTTTCGAGGCAAGGCAACAGTGAGGCGTACCCTAGGGATGGTGTGTGCGATTCGTGTGTCAGGTTCATTGATATTTGTCTTGTCATGTTCATTGTGATCTACGCTTGATTTTATTATGGTCCATACATTCTTTCATGTTTGGTTAACAGTTAAAAGTTTGCGGAAAAGGTAAATCTAAACTATTACAAATGGCGCGGGTCCACATCGCCAAAATTAAACCGGACCCGATTTGACGGAAAGTAAATAAAGCAAATAAAAGTGCGAAAAGTTTAAGTTACAACGCTTTGGGAGAGGTACATAATTAATTAAGCGAAAGAAAATAAATGTGCGAATTAAATAAATTACGAACGAGGGCTTTGGACCCTTTTGCAAAAAATTAAAGTTAATGAATTTAATTAACAAAAAAAGATTAAATTAATGAGGAATTAAAATTAAAAATTAAAAGAAATTGTTTTTGGTATTTTTGTGTTTTTTAAGATTTAATAGAAAAAAAGCATTAATTAAAATTAACTAACCCTAATTCTAATGGTTTTTTAAGTTTGTTATGAAAATATTAAAATATAACCTAAATTAAACCTAAGTTAATTTATGTACAATTTAATTGTGAAAATAAAATAAGTAATATTATTATTATGAAAAAAAGAAAAATTGAAAGGAATAAAATTTATTAAACCTAAATTCTATATTTTTTATATTTTTATGAAAAGAATTAAAGTTGCAACCTAAATTAATACTAAGTTAATTTACATGTTAATTTATTTATGAAAATAATTAAATTAAATATTTATTATATTTGTCATCTTTTCTGATTTTTTGTGATATTTTTATATATATGGTAAAAATAATTTATTAAATTAAAACAATAAAATAAATAAAATAAGAATTGAAAACAAAATAAATAAAAAGGAAATTGCAAACCAGGGGGGGTGGAAGTCCCAATTTGGAGGTTTTATTAGTGAAATTCTGGCCCATTTAATATGCAGATCCATTGACTTTCCCAGGCCACGTATGCGCGTGTTGACTAGTCCTCATGGTGTTCTTCAGTTCTGAGCCCTTGATCTGCATCCCTTGGACGCGTGGACCTTTGGATTTTGAGGCATACGGTGTGCCTTAAGGTTGTGTCTGCATATGATTATTAATGGAAAAATAATATGAACATGTGCAAGACCTGGGACTTGAACCCAGGTCATGAGGATTACCAGCGCTTTCTCCAACCAACTGTGCCAATTCACGTGTATTAACATTAAACATTAAACAAATAATATAAAACAAGCAACGCATATGGATAAAGTTTTAGCGCGAAATTCAAAAGAACGTATCACTGGTTGCCACGATATCATCGTCCTCCCTGTTCCTGAAACATCAAACGCATAGGCCACGGTTTTGGATGCGTTTCATTAGAAGGCTTTTGGAAAAATAGCGATTGGCCCCTCAACGCTCATAAATTGAGCGCGAGGGTTCCATCATCTTCGTCTTCATGCGCTGAGTTGAATGGCATTGGTCTGGAGTTCTAATTTTGCTTCGTTACCAAAGCCCTAAATTGACAAACATGTAAACCCTAGAAATCGCGCATGGTAAAATCTCATACACAGCATGATAATCAAATTAAATATAATGGTTAGCTTTAAAACATCACAAAGAACAAGAATCCATAATTAGAATGTCATGAGAATGCCTAGAATTGAAAATACGATTGTCACTTTTTTGCTGTACAGGGAGGGTTCTATATACCAATTCCTGGAGTTTGAGTTGATGTTTTGGATTGCAATGTGATCAGGAGGACTTGAGGAAGCTATTGGAAAAGCTTTTGTGCCTTGAATCGCCTTCTATCAATGAATTCAGTTTTGAGTTTTATGGAAAATTTCTCAAGTTTACAACCTGTTCTTTTGCGCAGCTTAGAGTGTATTGTGATTAGGGTTTGATTCCTGTTTATGTATTGAGGCTATTAGGTTAAGAAAATTGAATAAAATCCATGGCATTGATGATTTTGCATATTTGATTTTCCAAGATCTTCCATATCTTTTTTTCATGTGTTATTTGTTCAATCATGCTCAAATTAAACCAAATCTTTCCATGTTGGGATGTGCACGAAATATTGAAGCTGAAATGTGTACAAAAAGATTTTTTAGGTCAAGTTTTATATTTTCCACATATTTAAATGATTTAAATGAATTAATATTAATAATAATTCAAATAAATAAATAAAAAATGAGAAAATACTTCCCTTTTGGCCAAGTGGTCGTGCATATGCTTAGAATGATGAATCATGGAAGAAAAATGGGCCCATTAGCATTTTTAGGTCATTTGAAGTAATGTTGACTTTTCAAAATATCCAAAAATTTCCCAACTTCCACAAGGCATAACTTGCTTAATTTTTAAGCTTTTCTCATGTTCTTGGACATTTTGGAAAGGTCTTTGAGTCCTTTAACCAATGCCTTTGATCCCATGTCATTTTGATTTACCAATCTCAAGTTATGGCCTTTGACTTAAAGTCCCTTTTTGTTGACTTTTGAAAATGACCTATAATGTTGAAATTGATAACTTTTTGTGTGAGCATTTCTTGAACTTGAAGTATGAATATGAGTTGTAGGAAATGTCTTTCTCTTCAAAATGAGCTTTGGATGGAATTTTTCTGATAATCCATGTGAAAGTTATGCCCTGGTCAATTTCAGTTGACTTTTCAGCTGTCCAAATATAGTAACTTTTGCATCTTTGATGATTTCTGAGCCAAATTTTGAGAATCATGATCAAGCATTGATCAAATGATGTTTGTGGCTTCAAAATGATATGTTGACCAAAAATTTGAACTTTTGACTGTCAAATGACCATTTTGCCCCTACAGTTGACTGTAGTGCAATTTAGGGTTTTGACTGTGCAATTTTGAGCTGAATGTCTTGAAACTTTACATGAGGATACTTGACCATATTTGTAGGCATATGAGACTTGATTGGGCCTTTGAAACCTTCAATTTCTTGATCAGAACACAAACCCTAGTTTTGACTGCATAGGAGACTTTTGCACTGGGCAACCCTTGGGGAATTTTGTGACTTGGCTTGGCAATTTCTTGAAGAATATGGGAGGGCAAATTTTGGGGTGCAACAGTTGCCCCTGTTCAATCTTCTTAGACCTGAGGATGCAGATTGGCTGACGTGCCTTTCGTAATCCGAGGGTAGAAGATGATTGGACACTAGAGTGCCCAGAAATTTGCGCTCACATGTTAGCAGTGTGATGGGGGAATGGGCTTATAGATGCCATTTAGAGGTTGCTGGATAGGATGATGGGCTTATAGATGCCATCTGGATGTTGATTGCGTAAGAGATTCCTTGGCGAGAACCTGCATACCTGCAAAAGAAAAAATGAGTACCTGACACGTTGCAGGAGCTGATTTTAGATGCTTGGTATAGATATGTCCTGACTAGTTACAGGAGCTGGATCTGGAGCTTCAAAAGATGATGAATGGACCAGGGATGGTTACTACCTCAGCCTGAATGGTAAGAGAACCTTGGGCGACTTTAACTTCAACAACGCTCGTTGAGAAAAATCTTGGCGGGAATTACCATCTTTGCAATATCGGAACGAGAACCATAGGCTATTATAATCTGAAAGGGAATCACCTCACTCGCCGTCGGAGAGGGAATCATAGGAAAAGGAATTGTCACCTCACACACCGTCGGAGAGGGAACCATAGGGGACTATCACCTCACACTCATCGTCAGAGAGGGAAACATCTGAAAAAGGAATTACCACCTCACGCACTTGTCGGAGAGGGGACCATAAGAGACTATCACCTCACACTCATGGTCGGAGAGGGAAACATCTGAAAAGGACTTACCACCTCACACACCGTCGGAGAGGGAACCATAGGAGACTATCACCTCACACACCGTCAGAGAGGGAAACATCTGAAAAAGGAATTACCACCTCACGCACTTGTCGGAGAGGGGACCATAACTTCTGCTGAGTCTTTATCAGAAAAATCTGTTGGGAGTCGATTTAGCTGGACTAGAGAAGGCTTTGAAATATGTTTGAGTATTTTAACTGCGTCTTTCCTGAAAGGTAAAGGTCAGTCATATGCGATGCATGATATGGATCAAGCAATAATGTTCTCAATATAAATGAGATTTGTATGATATGATGCGTTATGCATGCTATAATGATGTATGTGATGTTTTATGAATGTTTTCGTCTAAGAAAGTAAACTCTTTGACGGGTGCCGGGAAGTTCTATCCTGGGCTGATGTTGAAGAATAAGCTTTTACTTCCGCTGGGGATGATAGAACTGCGTTGACGACGCTCTTTCCATGGCTTTTGGCTGAGGATAACCCAGTTATATCCTGTTAAGGAAACAACTCTTTGAATAAAGCCGGGCGCGTTCGTGCTCCGCGAGGGAATAAGCTTCCAGAGTCTACTAGGGATAAGCTTACTGTTTGGGGATATGAATCCCAACTTTCCTGGGGAAACTGGATTGGACTCTCCTGGGGAGATTTTGAACTGTAATTTTGTAAGTTGAAAGAGGGAACATATGTAGGGTTGCCTGCTGATGAGCTCGTGTAAAACCGCATTTTGATGATGAGTTTGTGTAAAACTGCGTTCTTGGAAAGGGAGAACCTGTGTAGGGTTTCTGGGTGACGAGTCCATGTAAAACTGCATCTTGAATAGGGGGAACCGGTGTAGGGTTGCTTGGTGAGGTAAGTTCATGTAAAACTTCTTGATGAACCGGGGTGAGGTCATCTTGAACTAAATCCATGTAAGACTTCTGGAGGAACCGGAGTTAGGTTACCTTGGGGTAAATCCATGTGAGATTTCTTGACGAACCGGGGTAAGGTTACTGGAGACGAGTCCATGTGAGACTTCTGGGGGAACCAGGGTTAGGTTACCTTGAGATAGATCCGTGTGAGATTTCTTGACGAACCGGGGTAAGGTTGCTTTGGGATAAGTTTGTGTAAAACTTCTGGATGAACCGGGGTAAGGTTGCTTGAGGTAAACCCATGTAAGATTTCTAGAGGAACCGGGGTAAGGTTACTCGACGAGTTTGTGTAAAAACTTTTTGATGAACCGGGGTTAGGTCATCTTGAGCTAAATCCATGTAAGACTTCTGGAGGAACCGGGGTTAGGTTACCTGGATAAGTTTGTGTAAAACTTCTTGATGAACCGGGGTTAGGTCATCTTGAGATAGGTCCATGTAAGACTTCAGGAGAAACCGGGGTTAGGTTACTTGGGGATAAGTTTGTGTAAAAACTTCCTGATGAACCGGGGTTAGGTCATCTTGAGATAGCTCCATGTAAGACTTCAGGAGGAACCGGGGTTAGGTTACTTGGATAAGTTCGTGTAAAAACTTTTTGATGAACCGGGGTTAGGTCATTTTGTGGAGGAGGAGTCTGTGTATGACTTTGTCTGAAGGTTGAGAAGAAACCGGTGTTGGGTTGCATGATTTTGATTAAGTGGATGATTGTCCTGTTTGGTCTCGGACGTTAGCCCACGATCTGGAATTTGTAAAGGTAGATGGTAATCATTCTTATGTTGATCTTTCCTTTGTGCTTTGGTTGACAGAGCAATTGGATCGCCTGGATAACTCATTATTGCCCCTGCTTCGGAGGTGAGGGAAGAGGATACCGGTGTGGGTGATTGACAAATCTTCGGGTAGGCAAGTGACGAGATACCGGAACATAGTCGTACGCTTTGATCCCTAACTTTTGCCTGAACCGCCCTTTCGGGTTTTCAGTCCACCGGGATACCCATTTTTGCCCAAGCCGCCTTTTCAGGTTTTCGACTTGCCGGGTGTACATGTTTTTTCATTTCATCCCTTCATTTTGCCCGAACCCTTTTGGTTCGCCGGGAAGCCCTTATTTTTGCCTAGGTGTGTCAACCTAGCGGGTCTTTGATTGTGCGTAGTATTTTTTCGACTATGTCCACGCTCTCAGAATGTAGGGAGTTGCCCCTGTTGGAAGTATTTTGCCATGCCCCAGATAATGGGCAATGCTCCTACTGTGCCCCTTGATTGGAGGTACTTCTGTTCACAAGGTGTTCATCGTGCGAATTTCCCTATTGTTCAAACAAATAGTCATATGCAAACAAGGTTATTTTAAGAATGCAAAAGTCTATGTCTGTCTTGAATTTTGAAAATGCATTTTTTGTAATACAGTGCGATGTCAACTCAATATTTTACAGCAAACCTTCAGGAGTCAGGATACCTTCGTAACAGTATGCTTTCGAACTAACCCATGCTTCAGCTAGGACTTTTAAGGGTTGTATCGTGGCCTGGTTCACGGTTTAAGAAACAAAGGATAAAGGCTCAAATTATTTGTACCCACCCGCTCTTCGTGATGTTCTCCAAACCTAAACTCAGTTGATCATACGTTAGACCTTGTTCGAGTCTTTGCTCTGATATTCCAATGATGGCTCGGGTATTGATGATTTATTTTGAATGGGCAGCCATTTCCTTTTTTGTCGAGGGTTTGTAGGACCTCTTTTTTTTTTGATTTTGTTATCCCTATTTTTTTTTTGCCTGAACTGTTTCTTTTTGGAATTACAGTCAGCGGGATGCCCCAGTTTCGTAAGTCCCCTTTGTAGGTTTAGACTTTTTGGGCTTTTCATTTATGATTTTTTTGATAATGACTGCCTGTCCTTATGATTGTTCGGAACCATCACTGTCTTTTGTTTTTGAAAAACTCATTTGGTGCCATTCATTGTGCACTTGGATCAATTGAGAGAACTACCCTGCCCCAGGTTATGATTAAGGGTTTTAAATTTCGAAAAGAAAAACTCCTACTTCTTTGGCTCAGAAGGGTTGACGAGGGATTATCTTCCTTATAACTCCAGTGTTTAGGAATTGAAACAATGCCTGTACCTCATCAACGGGGTTTGTTTAAAAGCATACTGTAGATTATGGTATCGTTTTCGTCATCCTCCCTCAAGAGGTTTAGAATTTTCAATTAAGAGTTGACCATCACAAAAATATGAAAGCAGTTTTAAGCATAATAAACATAATTAAATCAAGACAGACATGTGTAATGCATTCATGAAATAAAAGAGTTTAACATGATAATTGTTTATCTGAACAAGAAAGGAAAAATACAACTTTGAATTCAAATGAACAACAATCTCTCGACTCTAGCCATGTTTTGGCAATGGAGCAGTAATCACGTTGGGAGTCTCGGCAGGTTCGAACTCGATCTCTTTGGCATCGATCATATTCTGAATTTTGTACTTCAGTGCCCAACAGTCCTCAGTATCGTGCCCCGGGCTATCAGAATGATAAGCACATCTGGCTTCTGGATTGTAGCTAGGAGAGGAGGTCTTAGGATTGGCAGGAGGGTTGATCACTGCAATCAGGTTCATCTTCAACATGTGTTGCAGTGCTTGTGACCATGGCATGTTAATGTTGGTGAACTGCCTTTTAGGCCCGTCCGGCCTTTGCTGGTTTCCCCTTTGTGGTTGGCGGCGTGGTGTAGAACCAGAGATCATGATCGCCCCTGCATGTTGATCACGGCGACTCCTTTGACTGTATGCAGCATTAGATTCCTTCTTTCCCGTGTAAGGCTTTTTATGAATATCAGAAGGTGTGGCCTCTTGAATTTTCCCACTCTTGATACCAGCTTCAATTCTTTCGCCGGTCAGGATGAGGTCAGTGAATCCAGCAGATGAATTACCAATCAGGTGGTTGAAGAATGGCCCGGATAGGGTCCCCAAGAACATATCAACGAGTTCCCGGTCAGTTAATGGAGGTTGTACCCTTCCAGCAAGGTCTCTCCATTTCTGTGCATATTCCTTGAAACCTTCATTTGACCCTATCGACATACCCTGGAGTTGGGTACGTGTGGGAGCAAGGTCGGCATTGTACTGTTAATGCTTGTAAAATGCAGTGGCTAAGTCTTCCCAGGTACGGATGTTGGCTCCATTCAGTTGATAGAACCACTCGAGCTGAGTCCCCGAAAGACTCTCTTGGAAGAAATGGATCCATAAGTTTTTGTCAGCTGTATAGGGCTGGATCCTCCTTGTATAAGCCCTGAGATGCAACTTAGGACAGGATGCCCCATCGTATTTAGCAAAGGCGGGTACCTTGAATTTGCGCGGGATCACTACCCCAGAAGACAGACCTAGATCTTCGAAGTCCAGGCCAGGCACCTTTTGTATCTCCATAGCACTGAGCCGGTCTTCCAACTGTTTGTACCTGTCCTCAGCCGAAGGGTACTGTTCATCGTTGAAATCTGTCTCATTGTCGGAGACCACTGGGCTGGGAATCCTTTCTTCTTGATGACTACTTTTCCCCACCGATGGAGTTGTCCTCTCAGCTTGGTCCTGCAGGGTGTTCCAAGATCTGCGTCTAGGGCTGAACAAGACAGTCCTCTTCTTCTTCTTTTCCTTCTTCAAGAGCAGAGCCTTCAGATCTTGCTGCCCCTGGGTCAAGTTCATGATTAGCCCTTGGAATTGGGCATTCTGAGCCTGGAGGGCCTTGATAGACTGCTCAGCTGATGATTCAGGATTCATGACGATCGGCTGAAATAAACAGCGAAGAAGGTAAGTAACCTGCAGAGAAAGGGTACCAGTTATGCAATGATATGTATGACATGCATGCAATGATTTCAAGGACCTCGCGGGGTAAACAGAGAAACTTGTTAGAGTTGAAAACCGGTAACTTGATTGAAGGTACTTCCTGTTGTTGAGAGTCCTTCTTCAAGGGTCAAAGGCTCACCATATCCAGTGGGTCATAGCCCCTGACACCCTTGGCTAGAGGAAAATAAATCCCCTTTGCCCCTTGCTGGGTGTTTGATTCATCACGACCTGCATCACAAGCCCTTGAGATCCTTGAAATGGGTTAGGATGTATGTAATGGTATGATGTCATGATATGCATGGGGTAATTTGAGTAACCCTGTTATGAGTCCAACTTAAGGACTGCAAACCAAAACCTGCAAGAAACCTAAGATACCCTGACATGAGTCCCAGTTAAGGACTATAAACGAAACCTGCAAGAAACAAATGTCAGGTAACAAGCATGCAAATAGTCAAGTACGAAGGCACGCAAGTCACACAAGAGAAGCCCTTAGAGTTTAGGCCAGCATGAGGTCTGGGTATTACCCTCTTTCAGTTGGTGGGTTCATACCTGTCCTATCAAAGTAACCGGGTTCTTAGAGGATCCCAATATCATTGACTACCCTCAATCGGTCATAACTCCAGTATCGCAATCTTTTCTTGCGGCCAGAACCATCACGAGAGTTTAGCCTCAATGGGCGTAGCATACTGCTACTGTTCTAATGGCCAAGTTGTGTTATTTAAGGTTCTAAGGTCTGTTGGTGCTTAATGACTCCTTGGAAGACCCATATTCTCCCCGTTTCAACACGAGGGATATCGGTACAGACCAAGGCGCCACACCAACGTAGCCACTGCTTCACCCATGTCGGTATACGCCGGACAGGTCCCTCACAGCTTATGCTACCTAAACAGGGTATCCCCAGATCCGGGTTAGGATCTATGTAACTCCGATACAACCCACAATAGTAAAGCAAGCAAAGAAGACAATTGAAAACACAGTTATGAACTAACCCTAAGGTACACCTCACTTTATAAAGGTATCCCCAGCAGAGTCGCCAGTTCTGTGATCGGTGGATCTGGAACTGACTGTTTAACGCTGGTTCGCGAAATGTCGCGGAAGCAAGAGTCGCCACCGTCTTTTATTTTCTCCAAATGGAAAGGACAAAAGCACAGAAAAATTCCTTAAAGAGATTGCTCTCGGTTCGAGAGGTAGATTATAGAAAGGGAAGGTGTTAACACCTTCCCTTTCTATAACCTACCTCCCGAACCGAGAGCAATCTCTTTAAGGAATTTTTCTGTGCTTTTGTCCTTTCTATATTGGAGAAAATAAAAGACGGTGGCGACTCTTGCTTCCGCGACATTTCGCGAACCAGCGTTAAACAGTCAGTTCCAGATCCACCGATCACAGAACTGGCGACTCTGCTGGGGATACTTTAAAGTGAGGTGTACCTTAGGACTAAGATCACTTGTATTTTCAATTGTTGTGCTTGCTTGCTTTAAATTGTGGGACTGTCTTGGAAGTTCTATAGATCCTAACCTGGATCTGGGGGATACCTTCTTAGAAAGTAGCAACAAGGCTGTGAGGGAACTGTGCGGGGTATACTGACATGGTTGAAACAGTCTGCTACGTTGATGTGGCACTTTGGTGTGTACCGGTAACCCTTGAGTTCAGTCAAGGAGAGTACGGGGCCTCCGCGTGGTGTCGTGAAGCATCAACAGACCTTAGGAACCTTAATTGAACCATCTTGGCCTCTTTAGGGTAGTGAGATAACTGACTTTGGTGCAGTCCGAGGTTGGTTGATACTCGATACTACACTCAATTGAGGGTTGCTTTCCTGGAATATTTCGGTCGCCAGTTCAGTGGCTAAATCGAAACGATGAACAATGAAAGCAATCCCGTGATATTGGGACCCTTAGAACCCGGTTACTTCTGATAAGATAGGTTGAGCCCACCAACTTCAAGAGGGTAGTACCCCAAACTTCATGCTGGCCTAAACTCTAAGGGCTCTCTGTGTGACTTGTGTGCTTTCATACTTGATTACTTGCATGCTTGTTATCTGACACTTGAGTTCCCTGCAGGTTTTGTTTGTGGTCCTTAATTAGGACTCATAGCAGGTTGTACTAAGTTTCTTGCAGGTTTTGTTTATAGTCCTTAATTGGGACTCATGACAGGTCTTACTTGAGTTGCTTGCAGGTTTTGGTTTGCAGTCCTTAATTGGGGCTCACAACAGGGTTACTTACATTACCCCATGCATCATGACATCATACCATTGCATACATCCTAACCCATTTCAAGGATCTCTAAGGCTTGTGATGCAGGTCATGATAAATCAAACACCTAGCAAGGGGCAGAGAGGATTTATTTTCCTCCAGCCAAAGCTGTCAGAGGCTATGACCCACTTGATATGGTGAGCCTTTGACCCTTGGAACAAAGACTCTCAACAAATATGAAGTTCTTTCAATCAAGCTACCGGATCCAAATGCTAACAAATTTTCTTGTTTACCCCGCGAGGTCCTTGAAAACATTACATGCATACATACATAGCATTGCATTCCAGGTACCCCTTTTGACAGGTTGCTCACCCTCTGCGCTGTTTATTTCAGCATCATGAATCCTGACTCATCATCAACCGAGATGTCTATCAAGGCCCTCCAGGCTCAGAATGCCCAGTTCCAAGAGCTGATCTTGAATTTGGCCCAGGGGCAACAAGATCTGAAGACCCTGCTCTTGAAAAAGAAGAAGAAGAGGACGGTTTTGTTCAGCCCTAGACGCAGATCTGGGAACACACTGCAGATTGAAGCTGAGAGGACTACTCCATCTGTGAGGGAAGGCAGTCACCATGAGAGAGAGGTGCCTAGTCCAGTGGTCTCCGACAACGAGACAGATTTCAACGACGAACAATACCCTCCTGTGGAAGACAAGTACAAGCAGTTGGAAGATCGTCTGAATGCCATGGAAATTCAACAAGTACTTGGTTTGGGTTTTGGAGATTTGGGTCTAACTTCTGGTGTGGTGATCCCACACAAATTCAAAGCACCCTCTTTTGCTAAGTACGATGGGGCGTCTTGTCCCAAGCTACACCTCAGGTCCTATGTTTGGAAGATTCAACCGTACTCGGCGGATAAAAATTTGTGGATCCACTTCTTCCAGGAGAGTCTTTCAAGGACTCATCTCGAATGGTTCTATCAGCTGGATGGGACCAAGGTTCGTAACTGGGAGGAGTTGGCTACTGCTTTCTATAAGCAGTATCAGTATAATGCCGACCTTGCCCCTACACGTACCCAACTCCAGGGTATGTCGTTAGGTTCAAGTGAAGGTTTTAAAGAGTACGCTCAGAAGTGGAGGGATCTGGCTGGGAGAGTGCAGCCTCCGTTGACTGATCGAGAGTTGGTGGACATGTTCTTAGGGACCCTATTTGGGCCCTTTTTCAACCATCTGATTGAGAACTCTTCTGCTGGGTTTACAGATCTGATCTTGACTGGGGAGAGGATCGAAGCTGGTATCAAGGCTGGGAAGATACAGAAGGATGCTTCATCGAGCACCGATAGAAAACCTTTTAAGAAGGAATCCAATGCCGTCTATGGTTCAAGGAGACATAATAGACCAGAACACCACCAAGCTGCCAATGCAGTGGTGATCTCAAAACCTGTTGGTGCTCTTCAACATCACAACCAACAAAAGAGCGAGAGAAGGCAGTTCACTCGGCTCAGCATGACCTTATCCCAGATATTGCCACGGTTGCTGGAAACCAAGCTGGTAACTCTAAAAGAAGCTCCGAAGAATCAAAATACAACGTCACCGAAGTATAACCCCAACGCCCGCTGCGCTTATCACTCTGACAGCCCGGGGCATACTACAGATGATTGTTGGAGCTTGAAAAATAAGATCCAAGACTTGATTGACGCAAAGGAGATTGAGTTCGAGGCGCCCGAGGCTCCCAACGTGATCACTGCTCCCATGCCAAAACATGGCTAGGATAGAAAGCACTTTTTTGTTCATTTGAATTCAAGTCGTATTTTTCTTTGTTTATTCAAACAATAATATTCATATCAAACGTTGTTATTTCATTAATGCATCGCATATGTCTGTTTTGAAGTAATCATATTCGTATTCACTATATGCAAATTATTTTCATATTTTTATGATGATCAACTCTAATTAATTCTAAGCCTCTTGAGGGAGGATGACGAAAATGATACCACGATCTTTACAGTATGCTTTTGAACAGACCCCGCTGATGAGGTACAGGCATTGTTTCAAATCCCTAAACACTGGAGTTATAAGGATGATAATCCCTCGTCTACCCCTCTGAGCCAAAGAAGTAGGAGTTTTTCTTTTTGAAATTTAAAACCCTTAATCATAACCTGGGGCAGGGTAGTCTCTCAGTTGATCCAAGTGCATAACGAATGACACCAAAGAGGTCCTTACAAAACAAAGAAAGACAATGATGATTCCGAACAATCACAAGGATAGGCAGTCATTATAAAAAAAGAAAGAAGCCCAATAAGTCAAAATACCCATGAAGGAGACTTACAAAGCTGGGGCATCCCGCTGACTGTAATTCCAAAAAAGGAAACAGTTCAGGCAAAAAATAGGGATAACAAAGTCAAAAAAAGAAAGAGGTCTTACAAACCCTCGACAAAAAATGACTGCCTATTCAAAAGAAATCATCAATATCTGAACCATCACCGAAAAATCAGAGCAAAGACTCAAACAAGGTCTAACGTATGATCAACTGAGTTTAGGTTTGGAGAACATCACGAAGAGCGGGTGGGTACAAATAATTTGAGCCTTTATCCTTTGTTTCTTAAACCGTGAACCAGGCCACGTTATAACCCTCAAAAGTCCTAGCTGAAGCATGGGTTAGTTCAAAAGCATACTGTTATGAAAGGTATCCTGACTCCTTAAGGCCTACGGTAAATACGGAATTGACATCACGTTTTACAAGCATTCACTTGTTTTATGAAAAAAGAATGCATTTTCAAAATCTTCAAGACAGACATAAGCGTTGCATTTTTAACATAACTTTGTTTGCATATGAATTTTTGTCTGACCAGTAGGAAAATTCGCACGATGAATACCTAGTGAACAAAAGCATTTCCAATCAAGGGGCATGACATGATCATGGTCTATCATCTGGGGCAGTCCAGTCAAGATTCGGAGAATCTCTCAAACGCCTAATAGCCTGGGGCAAATCTCCGCCTGAGTCACTTGGGACATTGGATGATCAAACGAAGACCTTCTGGTGGCATGACACTACACTACTAACAGGGGCAACTCCCTACTTTCTGAGAACGTGGACATAGTCGAAAAAATACTACGCATAACTAAAGACCCGCTAGGTTGACACACCTAGGCAAAAATAAGGGCTTCCCGGTGAACCAAAAGGGTTCGGGCAAAAATAAGGGATGAAATGAAAAATATGTACACCTGGCAAGTCGAAAACCTGAAAAGGCGGCTTAGGCAAAAAGGGGTATCCCGGTGGATTGAAAACCCGAAAGGGCGGTCCAGGAAAAGTTAGGGATCAAAGCGTACGACTATGTCCCGTCATCTTGTCACTTGCCTACCAGAAGTAGGTTTGTCCCTCAACAACTACCAAGCACCTCCACAGGTATCTTCCTCTCCCACATCAGAAACAGGGGCAATAAAGAGTGGTCTAAGAAATCTGATTGTTCTGTCCTCCAAGGTATCAAGGTAGGTTCCGTTGAAGAACATAACCAATACAGTTCAATACTTCCCCAGGAGAGTCCAATCTAGTTCCCCAGGAAAGTTGGAACCCATCTCCCCAAGCAGTAAGCTTATCCCTAGTAGATTCTGGAAGCTTATCCTCGCAGAGCACGAACGCGTCCCCCGGCTTTATTCAAAGAGTTATTTCCTTACCAGGATATAACTGGGTTATCCTCAGCCAAAAGCTACAGAAAGATCGTCGTCGGCACGACTCTCTTAGCCCCAGCGAAGTCTATTAACACTTCCAACACAACAAGGGTATCCCCAGCAAGTTATTATCAATGACTCAGCAAAGTATCTCTCTCTCTACAGAGTACTGCTTCCCAGCAAGACCGTTAGAGTACCTTTTCTCCCCGCAGAGTAATCCATTCGCCAAGTTCATTCCCCAACGGAGTCATCTTCTCCTACCGGTATTCTTGCAACTCTCATCCCCAGCGGAAGCAATAATTCAATACTTCAACATCAGCCCAGGAGTGACTTCCCGGCACCCGTCAAGGATTTACTTTCCTAGACGAAAACATACATTCCAAAACATCACATTCTCATACATTATAGCAGGCATATACGCATCATATCTTAAATCTTATTTATGTGGAGAACATCATTGCTTGATCCATATCATGCATTGCATATGACTGACCTTTGCCTTTCAGGAAAGATTCAGTTAAGTTCTCAAGCTACACTCCAAAGACCTTGTCTGGTTCAGTTAAATCGACTCCCAAAGATTTTCCTGGTTATTATCCAGTCAAAGGCGTTCTCTGGTCTAGTTAAACCGACTCCTAAAGGTTTTTCTTTTGAAGCCTCAGTTGAAGACTCCAAAGACCTTGTCTGGTTCAGTTAAATCGACTCCAAAGATTTTCCTGGTTATTATCCAGTCAAAGGCGTTCTCTGGTCTAGTTAAACCGACTCCTAAAGGTTTTTCTTTTGAAGACTCAGTTGAAGACTCCAAAGACCTTGTCTGGTTCAGTTAAATCGACTCCAAAGATTTTCCTGGTTATTATCCAGTCAAAGGCGTTCTCTGGTCTAGTTAAACCGACTCCTAAAGGTTTTTCTTTTGAAGACTCAGTTGAAGACTCCAAATACCTTGTATGGTTCAGTTAAATCGACTCCAAAGATTTTCCTGGTTATTATCCAGTCAAAGGCGTTCTCTGGTCTAGTTAAACCGACTCCTAAAGGTTTTTCTTTTGAAGACTCAGTTGAAGACTCCAAAGACCTTGTCTGGTTCAGTTAAATCGACTCCAAAGATTTTCCTGGTTATTATCCAGTCAAAGGCGTTCTCTGGTCTAGTTAAACCGACTCCTAAAGGTTTTTCTTTTGAAGACTCAGTTGAAGACTCCAAAGACCTTGTCTGGTTCAGTTAAATCGACTCCAAAGATTTTCCTGGTTATTATCCAGTCAAAGGCGTTCTCTGGTCTAGTTAAACCGACTCCTAAAGGTTTTTCTTTTAAAGACTCAGTTGAAGACTCCAAAGACCTTGTCTGGTTCAGTTAAATCGACTCCAAAGATTTTCCTGGTTATTATCCAGTCAAAGGCGTTCTCTGGTCTAGTTAAACCGACTCCTAAAGGTTTTTCTTTTGAAGAATCAGTTGAAGACTCCAAAGACCTTGTCTGGTTCAGTTAAATCGACTCCCAAAGATTTTCCTGGTTATTATCCAGTCAAAGGCGTTCTCTGGTCTAGTTAAACCGACTCCTAAAGGTTTTTCTTTTGAAGCCTCAGTTGAAGACTCCAAAGACCTTGTCTGGTTCAGTTAAATCGACTCCAAAGATTTTCCTGGTTATTATCCAGTCAAAGGCGTTCTCTGGTCTAGTTAAACCGACTCCTAAAGGTTTTTCTTTTGAAGACTCAGTTGAAGACTCCAAAGACCTTGTCTGGTTCAGTTAAATCGACTCCAAAGATTTTCCTGGTTATTATCCAGTCAAAGGCGTTCTCTGGTCTAGTTAAATCGACTCCTAAAGGTTTTTCTTTTGAAGACTCAGTTGAAGACTCCAAATACCTTGTCTGGTTCAGTTAAATCGACTTCAAAGATTTTCCTGGTTATTATCCAGTCAAAGGCGTTCTCTGGTCTAGTTAAACCGACTCCTAAAGGTTTTTCTTTTGAAGACTCAGTTGAAGACTCCAAAGACCTTGTCTGGTTCAGTTAAATCGACTCCAAAGATTTTCCTGGTTATTATCCAGTCAAAGGCGTTCTCTGGTCTAGTTAAACCGACTCCTAAAGGTTTTTCTTTTGAAGACTCAGTTGAAGACTCCAAAGACCTTGTCTGGTTCAGTTAAATCGACTCCAAAGATTTTCCTGGTTATTATCCAGTCAAAGGCCTTCTCTGGCCTAGTTAAACCGACTCCTAAAGGTTTTTCTTTTGAAGACTCAGTTGAAGACTCCAAAGACCTTGTCTGGTTCAGTCAGATCGACTCCAAAGATCTCCCTGTCTCTTATCCAGTTGAAGACATTCAAGACCTAGACCGGTTCAGTTAATCGACTCCAAAGATTTCTTATCCAGTCCAAGGCTTTCTCTAATCCAGCTAAATCGACCCCAAACAGATTTTCCTGATAAAGACTCAGTAGAAGTTATCCAAGGTTCTCTCAATGTTTGCTGTTGAGGTGGTAATCCCAGATTTCGCTCAATGATTGTTGTTAAAGTTGAAGTCATCCAAGGTTCTCTCACCGTTCCTGCTGAGGTAGTAACCATCCCTGGTTCATTCATCATCGTTTGAAGCTCCAGACCCAGCTCCTGTAACCAGTCAGGACACATCTACACAAAGCATCTGAAGACCAGCTCCTGCAACATGCCAGGTACTCATCTTTCTTTTGCAGGTACGCAGGTTCTCGCTAAGGAATCTCTTACGCGATTGACATCCAGATGGCATCTATAAGCCCATCCACCTTCCATCATCTCTTAGCATTGCATCTATGATCCCATCATCCTATCCATCAATCTCTAAATGGCATCTATAAGCCCATTCCACCATCACACTGCTACTATGTGAGCGCAAATTTCTGGGCACTCTAGTGTTCAATCATCTTCCACCTTCGGATTACGAAAGGCACGTCAGCCAATCTGCATCCTCAGGTCTAAGAAGATTGAACAGGGGCAACTGTTGTACCCCAAAATTTGCCCTCCCATATTCTTCAGGAATTGCAAAGTCAAAGCTTCAAAATCTCCCCAAGGGTTGCACAGTGCAAGGGCCTCCTAAGCAGTCAAAATTAGGGTTTTGGTTCTGACAAAGTAAATGAAGTTTCCAAGGGTCCAATGAAGCCCTACATGCCTATAAATATGGTCAAGCATCCTCATACCAAGTTTCAAGACTTACAGCACAAAATTGCACAGTCAAAACCCTAATTGCACTACAGTCAACTGTAGGGGAAAAATGGTCATTTGACAGTCAAAAATCCAAATTTTTGGTCAACATCTCATTTTGAAGCCACAAACATCATTTGATCAATGCTTGATCATGATTATCAAAGCTTGGCTCAAAAATCATCAAGATGCAAAAGTTTCCTTATTTGGACAGTTGAAAAAGTCAACTGTAAATTGACCAGGGCATAACTTTCACATGGATTATCAGAAAAATTCCATCCAAAGCTCATTTTGAAGAGAATGACATTTCCTACAACTCCTCTTCACACTTCTAGTCCAAGAAATGCTCTCACAAAAAGTTATCAATTTCAACATTATAGGTCATTTTCAAAAGTCAACAAAAAGGGACTTTAAGTCAAAGGCCATAACTTGATATTGGTAAATCATAATGACATGGGACCAAAGGCATTGGTTAGAGGACTCAAAGACCTTTCCAAAATGTCCAAGAACATGAGCGAATCTTAAAAATTGAGCAAGTTATGCCTTGTGGAAGTTGGGAAATTTTTGGATATTTTGAAAAGTCAACATTGATTCAAATGACCTAAAATTGCTAATGGGCCTATTTTTCTTCCACAATTCATTATCCAAGGCATGTGCACGACCATTTGGCCCAAAGGGAAGTTTTGCTTCATTTTTTATTTATTTATTTGGATTTTTATTATTAATAATTCATTTAATTAATTAAAATACATGAAAAATACTAAACCTAGGTTTTTCAATCTTTTTATGCATATAATATCTCCAAGATTTCGTGCCTAACTAAATATAGAAAGAATCAATGGAATTAGACATGATTTGTATCAAAGATGCTTGAAAAAGATTGGAAAATCATGGCTTAAAAATAAAATATTTTTTTCATCAATTCATGGATTTGTGATCAGTTTCTCAACCCTAGAACCTTCACACATAAGTACCAAGTGCAACCCTAATGCATACGGACCAAGAAGCTGCGCCATATCAAAAGAACCAAACTTGAATTTTCTCAAAAAAAGTCAAACACTGAAAACTGTTTTCCAGGGCGATTCAAGCTGAGATAATCATCTCATCACCTTCCTGAGACCTTAAGCAACGTGCCTGAATAGGTTTCCACCACTCTAACGCCCTAAATCATTGTACAGAAATCAAACTTTTTTCATATAAATGCATATTCGTATTCTGAGTTCTAGGCATTTTAATGGCATTTTGTTTGTGTATTCATACTAAATGATGTATACTGAAGCTAACCGCATGGATTAATTGCATTTTTATACATTATATGCAAAGACATCATTGTTGCGTTTTAGGGTTACAGGAATTTGGATTTAGGGCTTTACGTTCAAGGAACAATTGGGACATGATAATAGCACCATCAGATTCAGAAGCTTCATGCCAATCAAACGCATATGTCGCGCCTAATTTCTAGTGCAAGGATTCTTAATCGCTATTTTCTGGAATGGCCTATTTTGGAACAGCTGAAAACCGTTGCCAACTTCTTTTTTTGTTTCAGGGAAAAATCATGAAGAAGGAAGATGATGATGTGTCCATCAATGGTTGGGTCATTTAAATTCTCCGCGCGTTTTTTCACTTTTTTGAGCCACTGACCACTTTTCTCTTATAACAATCACTTGTCATTACATAATAAACGCGCGTTGGATAGCTCAGTGGTAAGGCGTAAGACTGGTAATCTCTAGGACCTGGGTTCGAGCCCCAGGTCCCCCACCCTTTCCTATATTCTTTTTCCAATTATCATCCTGTGCAGGTTCAACGCTGAGGGACACCATACACCCCTTGATCCAGAGGGCGCTGATTGAAAGAACAACATGGAATCCAGTCAACGCCCATACATGCTAATCAAAAAGTCTACGAGGCCTGAAGCTTATTGGGCTCAAATTGCTAAAGACTTACCTCTCAATTGGGGACAGAACCCCCCAAGGTTTGCAAGCTCCTTTCATATTTTTCATTCTTTTCTTTATTTCAATTAATGTTTTTTAATTAATTTACTTAATTTAAATATTTTCATAACAAATATAAAAAACAATAAAAAATCAGAAAAGGGACAAAAATTAATATTTTTATTTAATGTTATATTTTTTTTGTAAATAAATATTATTCATTAATTTTAGTTATTAAATTAGGTCTAATTTTAATATTTTCCATAATCAATTTAAAATTTGGTAGAATTAGGGTTTGTAATAATTTTTACCCTTTTTTTCTTTTCTTTCATAATAATTAATTATTAAAATATTATTAATTTTTATAAATCAAAATTCCATGTAATTAATTAGGTTAATTTAGGTTTAAACATTAATATTTTTTAATAAACTAAAAAACAATTAGAATTAGGGTAGTTTCTCAATTTAATTCAATTTCATTAACTTCTCATAAAATACAAAAGAACCAAAAAACAATTTCCTTTTCTTTTAATTTTAATTAATTTAATCATTTAATTTAATTTTGCAAAAAAGGGTCCAATGCCCTCGTTTTTAATTCTCATTTAATTCGCGTGTTTATTTCTTTTTCGTATAAGTTTTATGTACCTCTCCCAAGGCCATGTAATATTTATTTCTCGCATCTTTACTTTCTTTATTTTCTGTCAAATCGGGTTCTGGAAACTTTGGCGATGTGGACCCGCGCCTTTTGTAATAGCTTAGAACTTTTATTTCTCGCAATATTTTAAATGTAATTAAATGCATGCAAGAATGAATGGCCTTAAATAAAAAAACAAACGCATAGATCACCAATAACATGACAAGATAAAATATCCGAATCTGACACACAAATCACACACCACCCCTAGGGTACGCCTCACTGTTGCCTTGCCTCGAAAGGTGATCGTCGAGTAGAGGATGTCTTAGTAAGTCCTCATGATCCAGGAACCTGGCATGAGGGTAGCTTCTAAGGTGTCTTCCTATTGCTCTGGTGATCACCATGTCCTGAACCTCGAATTGACCCGAACACCTCCAACGGTGGTGCTACCTACCTCTCAATGGTGGGATGGCACTACTTTAAAGGACATTTACACAGACGAATTCCTTAGGGTAGGTAGGTTCTCGTAGATACTTGCTCTAATTTCAAAACAAATTCAAAAATACTTTTCACACTGACACTTTTCAAAAAGCGTTCAAAAGCAATTTTTCAAACACTCTTGAGGACCGATACAAGAGTCACTGGAATTTTCAAAGAAACTTTTTAAAACCCACTCACCTTGAAAAGCAAACAAACCATTTTGAAAACACAAATGAGCAAGTATCTAAGAGCCCATGGATAACCATGGATAGAAAGGGTGCTAACACCTTCCCTTTCTATAACCTACCTCCCGAACCGAGAGCAATCTCTTTAAGGAATTTTTTTGTGCTTTTGTCCTTTCCATATTGGAGAAAATAAAAGACGATGGCGACTCTTGCTTCCGCGACATTTCGCGAACCAGCGTTAAACAGTCAGTTCCAGATCCACCGATCACACACCCCTTTTGATCAGTTATGTGATTCGAGTAGACAGAGTCAAGGAACTATGTCTTGGATTTGACATGGATATCTATGACTGCAGCCATAACTTTCATACCTTCAGAATCATCTGAATCTTGGCGTGTAAGGTTTTCTCCTTCGTCCTTGCCTTTTGTCGATCCCTTGTCTTTCATGTACCAACTATGCTTGGCTAAGTGGCCCCATTTTTCACATTTATAGCATGCTAAAGCGGTAAAGCAGAAAGCAAAAATTAAGTATTAATTACCAGGTGATATAGGTTATATTGTATCGTCTCAACAAGGATTAGTGCTACTGAATTATCATTCGACAAATCTCTCGCGTTTATGAGTTTGGATTAAAATGAGTTATTTTTAAGGAAAGTTAAAAGGTATTAACAGAAAAATAAATTCATTCTTCCAAGGGGAAACTTATCAGGCATGCATATAATTCACTCCTCACAAACTTAAACCTATTGACCAATTATATTCAACCTACAAGACTCATCAATATCATCACATATCAAAAACAACACCCACTATATCACCTCGGTGGCGATCTCTCATCCCACCTTAACAACACAGAAATCAGTCGTGCTACTCGTGTCGATGATCTCTCTGCAGGACAAAACCAACACATAGGCATTAATCACAGACACCCAAGTGAATAATAGCACTAAATCTATCTCTAGAATCTAGACACTATTAGACAATCATCCTAGATAATAATTTGAATAGTATATGTCTATAGCAACCAAAACCCCTAACACAGAGTAAAAATCTAGGACAATAATTGACAAAGATTTGTAAAGAAATATAAATATAACAACATGGGCGACAAATATACACGAGATCAAAGTAAATACATATACAAACTCAAAAAATAAAGAATACACAAAGAAGAAGAGAAATGAACCACAAATCTCCCGGCTTGTCAGCGCCAATCGAAGAGAAATCCACCCCAGATCATCTATATGCAAGCTTCATAGTTGTTTTCTAAGCTAACTCTAAGGAAAAATGAGGGTTGATGAATTTGGGAGCTAAAACTATCCCCAAATCCATAACCTTACAAAAGAAAAATAAAAATGAAATATATACAAAAATCTGTCCAGACACCATCACCCGATGACCAAATATCACCGCCCGGCGATGGGCTTTTATTACTAGGCCCAACCTGCACCACGCAACCAACTGGGGAAAAATATCTTCCATCGTCTGGTGACAGAAAGCTTCGCCCAACGACACCTTTATTCCTCGCCCGATGACACAATAGTGAATCAAGGCAGAGGAAACAGGAAAAATTAACTCCACTCGCTCCACACTCGCCCAACACCCAAACACGTCACCCGATGACACACACCAGAACAACAACTGTTGTTGCACATTATGCACAACTTGCAATGGCTTTTCTTCTTTTTCCTTATTCCTTTATTGATCAAATGCACACCTTGGAGCTCCATTTGGACTTTATTCTCAATGCTCCAATAATGCTTGAATACCTACAAAATGGATACAAAACTATCAAACGATACAATATGTACACAAAAATACAAACATATTCAAACGAAACAAATTTACCAACAAAGCGGGGAATTATTCACAAAATACTAACAAAAGCATTGATAAGTGCAACAAAAAGTATATACAAAAATAACTAAAATTTACACTTATCAAAGTCTCTCTAACTTGAACTTGGGTGTCCTCAAACAAGGTCAAACAAAATTAAAGAAGCAAAAAGAATCAACCAAAGAATCATGAATTAACAAGTTTTAAAAACGGAAAACAAATGTATGGTTCAAATAAAAACGCACACGCAAAGTAAAACTTACCACAATCCTACAAAGACAACATATAACCAAAACGAATCCTAAGTTCAAAAATGATACTAAACATTCTAAAAAAAACTAG
Source organism: Vicia faba (assembly GCA_948472305.1). Classification (NCBI taxonomy): domain Eukaryota; kingdom Viridiplantae; phylum Streptophyta; class Magnoliopsida; order Fabales; family Fabaceae; genus Vicia; species Vicia faba. Next base: position 229,020,276 of record OX451736.1, on the reverse strand, counting down.
CTCAATCATGAATCACACCTAGAAAAAAATTCATCAGTAGATGAAGAACACACAAAAGTGAGGAACATTAATACTCATCCAACAATCTTTCAAACAAATTACTAAATTATGCATTCCTCCAAAAATTCACATTGAACATACAAAGACAAGAATCACAAGAGCTTTTAAATGTTGTAATGTGGTTTGGTCAATAAATAAGGGGTAATTCATAAAGCTAATCGAAACAAAAACTTGCCTAAACCTAAGGGAGTGATCAGCTCGCAAAAGTTCAAACACAAAATTTCCATCAACTTTCTTCTTCATCCCAAATTATCAAACCAAAACATAATAGTTATTAACACAACATTATTCCATACTCTTTTTTTCCCCATTAGTTTTCAATTTTTTTCCTTTCTTTTTCTTTCTTTTTCTTTCTTTTTTTCTTTCAAAACCGCATAGCAAAACACAAAAGAGCAAACAAACAATTCTCTCCAACTTGAATTAAATCATATTAATGTGAATACTCCCTACTTTCTAATGCAAGGTAAAAATTCAAACCATAAACAGTGGTTGAGGGTTCAAGGAAACAAAGAATCAATATTCACTCAAAAAGGAAAACCAAACACTCATAAATAAGCATTAAGTTCAAAAAAACACGGACATTGATAAAAAGGCTCAAAAGAGTATAACAAAAGTTCACACACTCACAGGGTGAAATGACTATTTGGATAGGTAGTTGTGCTCAAAATCAAATAAAATCCCTTGATCATTTTCATGTTTTTATACAATCAACACAAACAAAAGATTAAACATAATGAAATCCAGTTAAAACAATAATTATAGCCTTCAGTATATATGAACAATGGAAATCTTCCTCACATTTATGGGTAAAAAGGGAACTAAAGTGATTCAATCAAAAGCAAGTAATGCAAAAAGAATGAATGGTATAGTAATTATACAAATGATAAGTTTCCTAGACATGTTATGCTATAGAAAGTGATAAATGAGTACCTGACGTGTACCAACTTCAAAATTATCATTACCATACATCCGCAAGTTGAATCAATCAAGATCGAAAAATCTCCTCAAATTTCTTCAATTTATCGGACCAAAATTTGAGTCCAAACAACAATAAAAGAATTAGTTAAAATAATACTATTGTTATTTACTGCTCTAAAGCCTTTGTGAAAGTGGGAAAAAATGATAGCCAAGTGAAATAAAAAGAGTTCACTGGAACATCTGTGATACGGTGGGAGAACTGACTTGGGGTTTTGCGTTTGTGTTTGCAAATGTTGCGATTTAGCAAGAGTCGCCACCGACTTTTCTTTTATCCAAAAGGAAAGGTGAAAAAGCACAGAAAAGACGTTTAGAGATGTTTTCTTGAGTTCGGGGGAGTGGATTATGAAAAGGGAAGGTATTAGCACCCTTTTCGTCCATGGTTTTCCATGGGCTCTTAGTTACTTGCTAGATCACTTGCTTTTGTTTGAATGTGCTTGTGGTGTGGTTTTTGAAAGTATTTTGAAAATGTAACTTTGTAATGATTCTCGTTTTTATAAGAACGCATACAAAGTGTTTGTTTCGAAAATAGTTCAAAGATGAAAGTGTGGGTGTATAAAAATGTTTTTGTTGTGAACAAGCGAGTAACTAAGAGCGAACCTACCTACTCAAAAGGTCTTAAATGTGCTTTTCCTCCTCCTTTAGATGTTGCTATCTTACCATTGACTTGATAAGAAGCCCCACCGTTGGATGTGAAGGGACGGGCGTTAAGTCATCGTATAGTCATGATAGAAATGTTGTGAGGTATCTTAGCATTTCTTTTTGAGGGTCTAAGATCATTTTGAAAGGAAACATTTATAGCGTTATCGAGGGACTATGATCTTGTATTTCGATTGTTTTTGCTAAGACACCCCACATGCATAACATGACCATTTTTTAGGCAACAAGTGGAGTTAACCTTAAGGGTGCATGTGTGAATAGTGTGTTTGATTTGCATGCATTTAATCTTTGATTAGGGTTATCTACTGTTGATTTTATCTCTTGCCATACACACTCTAATTACTAGCATTTACATTTGAAAGCGATAAATTGAGGAAATGTAAAGTCCTACGCTATTACAATATTTAGGGATGGGGGTACATATTTATGAATGGGGATTGCAAGTAAAAATAAGTCCTAAGTTACTATTACAACCATATTGAAATGTACAATATAAGAAAGAAATGGACTTATTTAGAAAATGTTTTTTTGTCTTAAGGAAATAAATTAAAAGGAAAATATTTTTATGTTTTTTTATGTTAATAAAAAAAGAGTTAATATTAAAAATGATGAAAAAGAAAATAAATGAAAGATAGAAACAGTGTGCTCCTGTAGGAAAAACAGCAAGGCTCAGAAGTTCTGAAACCAGGCGCGTTGTGACTCAGAAGGAAACATCAGTGGGATCAGAAGCTCTAGATTGGTACACTCTGAGGTCCTGCAAGATACATTAGAGGGAAAACACAGAAGTTCTAGATTGTTATGTGCTGAACTTCTTAATGTTAGAACAGTGAGAAAACCTTAGAAGTTCTGTGCGTGTCAAAACAGTAGGAAGAACTCAGAAGTTCTGTATGGTGCTAGTACAGTGAATGAACAATCAGTGTATCAGCATATTATCAGCGCATGAAAAACCAGAAGTTCTAAGTGTTAAAACAGTGGCTGAACAATCAGCAATTCAATGTGCATTAACAGTGAGGAGAACTCAGAAGTTATGTGTTGTGCTAAAGTTGTGAGTGAACATTAGCAGTTCAGTGCGTTATCAGCATGTAAGAATCAAAAGTTCAGTGTGTGTTAACAATGAGGAAAATCATAGAAGTTTTGTATGTTAAAACAGTGAGGAGAACTCAGAAGTTCTGTGTGTGTTTAAAAATGAGAAAAATCATAGAAGTTATGTATGTTAAAACTATGAATGAACATCAGAAGTTTTAATGTCATATTTCAACACCCAATCATCACATCAGTAATCTATTCAGTTTTCAGCAAACAACAAATTGGAAGGATAATAGCACAACATTTTATAGAAGTTCTAATCCTAAATCTGAGCCTAGCCCTAATCAAGAAGTTCTGATCCACAGTTTTTTCTATTTAAGCAATGATATGTACAACATTAATACTATGATATTTACATGTTAATGATGTTCAGAATGAAAAAACATGCAAAGTCAAAAAGACTTACCTTGAACCTGGAGCGTGCTTGGAGTTTTGAGTTGCTACCTTTTGTTCTGGAATCAGCAAGAGTAACGGAAGAGAAAATGCCAAGTTCTTTAATTCAAAGGGAAGAACAAATGTTTGGTTTTTCGTTTGGGAAATCTGGATTTTTATGAAGGGTTTCACAGGTTTCTTTTTCTCTTTTGATAGTTCTCTCCAAAAGCCAACCCCTTTAGATGTGTGATGGAGCAAAGTATTTATAGATGGATTTGTTGTGATTTTGGGGGGAAAGACAAATGGGATTTTAAATCAATTTGGAATCCTGCTCCCTTACTTTTTCATCATTGTTTTCGTATGCTAGTTTGGTTCAATTATGGGATGCAGGCATAGACTGACCTAGTTGTTGGTTATAGATCGGCAGCAGGTTGTATAAACAAGGTTTTAGGATTTGGTCAAGTTCTGACCAAAGCATTGAATATAACCTTCATTTGCTAAAGCGCTGCCTTGTTCTTGAAGCAATCATGGTGGTTGTCAGCAGGAATTAAGGAAAAGCAAAAATCAAAGCATGGGCCTAGTACCAAAGTTTGCTATCCCAAGACAGTAGAGGTGCACATGGTGGAAATATTTTGGATAAAGACTCAAAAGTGGTTGTGAGCATTAAATGATGATGAGACTTATCACAACCAGAAATCCTGCAATGTAAGATTCTACACCATGGCTTAGTTATGGATCAGAAGTTCTGCTTCAGCGTAGCAGCCAACCTCTGATCTTTGTATCTTCTGGCTCTAGAATGTTCTGAAGGAGAACATTGCTTCCACATGTTTTGATTAAAGCGTCATGTTCTGAACCAGAGAACATCGCTTCCATATATTCTGATTGAAGCATCATGTTCTGAACCATGTTTACAACCTCTGACTGAAGCTTTTTGTGAAAACTTGCCCAGAAGTTCTGACCAAACTCTGCCTTGAGAGTGTCAGGAATTTGCTGAGCGTTATGGTAATAACCTGGTCAGAAGTTCTGAAATTGTCATAATTCTTAAACACTTAGAAAAATTTCAAGTATTTAGAAATTTGACTTTTCCAAAGTAAAATTTGACTTTTGAATTTCTTGACGAAACAAACTTCATATTCCAACGTGTCTTAATGAAATATGTTTTTTTTGAGATTTGATTTTGATTCAATAGTCAAAGTTTGACTTTTTAGTATGCAAATGACCATTTTGCCCTTGTGAGTGATTTTCTTGGAAAATTTGTAGTTTAAGACTTGGAATTGGATGGAAGCAAACCTGGGATCCAGAGTGATCCCTTGTGAAATGAGAAGGCAACTTTTGAGGTACAACAACTGCCCCTGTTCAAACTTCTTACACCTGAAGAGTTAAATTGGTAAATCTGCCATTCGCGACTGGAAGGTGGAAGATGATTGAACACTAGAGTGCCCAAAAAATTTGCACTCGAAGATGTGTTAGTTGATTATGTAGGGAATGGGCTTAAAGATGCCATTTGGAGAGGTAATGGATAGTTGTTGGAGATGTCCATAAAGATGCCATCCAGAGGTGATTGTTGAATTGCTTTTGAGAGGGAATCTGAACGAGTATACGAATAATATCCATAAAATGAATTGTATCTAACTCGTATCTGTGAGATGTACTAAATGAGCGTCAGAATGACATCCGAATCTGGATCGTATCTGGACTGTATTTTGAATGAATGACAGAATGACATCTGAATCTGGATCATATCTGGACTGTATTTGAATGAGTGACAGAATGACATCCAAATCTGGATCGTATCTGGACTGTATTTGAATGAGTGACATAATGACATCCGAATCTGGATCGTATCTGGACTGTATTTGAATGAGTGACATAATGACATCCGAATATGGATCGTATCTGGACTGTATTTGAATGAGTGACAGAATGACATCCGAATCTGGATCGTATCTGGACTGTATTTGGAAGGAATCTGGAATAAGTATCAGAATGTCAACCATATCTGGATCGCATATGAACTGTCTCTAGAAGGAATCTGGAATAAGTATCAGAATGTCAGCCATATCTTGATCGCATCTGAACTGTCTCTAGAAGGAATCTGGAATAAGTATCAAAATATCAGCCATATTTGGATCGCATCTGAACTGTCTCTAGAAGGAATCTGGAATAAGTATCAGAATGTCAGCCATATCTGGATCGCATCTGAACTGTCTCTAGAAGGAATCTGGAATAAGTATCAGAATGTCAGCCATATCTGGATCGCATCTGAACTGTCTCTAGAAGGAATCTGGAATAAGTATCAGAATGTCAACCATATATGGATTACATCTGAACTGTCTCTAGAAGAGAATCTGGAATACGTATCAGAATGTAAGCCATATCTGGATTGCATTTGAATTGTCTCTAGAAGGAATCTGGAATAAGTATCAGAATGTCAGCCATATCTGGATTGCATTTGAACTATCTCTAGAAGGAATCTGGAATAAGTATCAGAATGTCATCCATATCTGGATCGCATCTGAACTGTCTCTAGAAGAGAATCTGGAATAAGTATCTGAATTTCAGCCATATCTGGATCGCATTTGAACTGTCTCTAGAAGGAATCTGGAATAAGTATCAGAATGTCAGCCATATCTGGATCGCATTTTAACTGTATCTAGAAGGAATCTGGAATAAGTATCAGAATGTCAGCCATATCTAGATCGCATCTGAACTGTCTCTAGAAGGAATCTGGAATAAGTATCAGAATGTCAGCCATATTTGGATCGCATCTGAACTGTTTCTAGAAGAGAATCTGGAATAAGTATCCGAATGTCAGCCATATCTGGATCGCATCTGAAATGTCTCTAGAAGGAATCTGGAATAAGTATCAGAATGTCAGCCATATCTGGATCGCATTTGAACTGTTTCTAGAAGAGAATCTCAGTAGGATGATGAAGGAATCTTGGATGATTACTACTCCAAAAGATGACGATCTTTGTCTGTTGATTTATCTTTCCTGAAAACGTAAAGGGTTAGTTGTATGCAATGTCATGATGTATGCATTGCGTAATGATGTTCTCAAAATAAATGAGATTTATGTTATATGTATTTTGTATGCATGTGCTATGAATGTTGTTGAAATTTAATTTTGTCTTGGAGAATAAATCCTTGACAAGTGTTGGGAAGTTATTAAATCCTGGATTGCTATTGAAGAGTAGGTGTGTCTTCAAACTTTACTTAGAATGATTCCATTGAGGATTCCTGTTTTATTGTTTGAGGAGAACTCCGCTGGAAGATGTTGAAAGCTCTGTATAGAGTGTTGATTCCTGCTTGGGGAAAAAAGATTTCAGGAGTCTTAGTCGTCCGTTGCTCTACTGGGGAGTCGAAGTCAAACTGATATCTGGTCGGGTCCAGGTTTCCCAGTAACTTGCTGGGGATTATAGAGTAGTCTACTGGGGAAGAGGAGTTGTGGTCCTTTGATTTGTAGTAGTCGGAAAGGACACCACAAGCAGGGGAATCTTGCCATTTGTTGGGGAAATAAACCCTGTTGGTGGTCTGCTAGAGAGGTGATGACTTTGTTGAGGAAAGTCCTCGAGGATTCTCGAGGTTGTCTCAGCTGGGGAAAGGTTTTTAGAGGTTAAACTCTTGCTTGGAAATTATCCTATGAGAAGGACTTTGGGGAGACTTGTCATTGCCCCTAGTAGAAAATGTTTGTGGTAGTTCCAAAAATGTTTGATTGTACGTAACCATTTGCTGAGATTGATGTTCAATGCCCCAAGTGACGGAGATGGAGACCTGCCCCTAGTTACTCGGCATTTCTTGAGAGGTTTCCTGGAATCTTGACTGGACTGCCCCAGGTGTGTTGGATAGTGACATGTCATGCCCCCTTGTTGATAGGAGATTTTTCAATGGAAGTGTCATCCCACTTGAAGTGATTTTGTTCACCGAGAGAGCTTTCGTTCATCGGACATTCGTTGGGAGTTTCTCCGCTGTCAAACAAATAGCCATATGCAAAAAGTGATATTCAAGTAATGCAAAGTTTATGCTTGTCCTGAAGTTTTGAAAAATATGTTTTTAGAAAGTAAAGAAGTTTGTATTTCAACACTGGATTTTGAGTAAAGCCTTACAGGAGTCAGGATACCTTTTGTAACAATATGCTTTCGAACTAACCCATGCTTCAAATAGGACTTTTGAAGGGTTGTAATTTGGCTTGGTTCATGGTTTAAGAAACAAAGGATAAAGGCTCAAAGTGTATTTGTACCCGCCCGTTCTTCGTGATGTTCTTCAGTCCTAAGCTCAGTTAATTGTGCGTTTGAACTCCAATTGAGTCTGGAATGATGTTTTAGTGATGGTTCAGACATATTAAGTTTGTCGGAAAGAAGTCATTTCTTGTAACATTTTTTTTCATGTTGTTGAGGATTTGTAATGACCTCTTTTTACTTGATTTGTTATCCCTAATTTTTGCCTGACTGTTCTTGTTTTGATATTACAGTCAGCGGGATGCCCTAGTTTTCTTAAGTCTCCTTTGTAGGTTTTGACTTAGTGGGATTTTCTTTTTGAGAGATAATGACTGCCTATGTGATATGGAATCATTACCGTCTTTTGATTCCAGAGGAATGTTTCTTGATGTCATTTGTTGTATTACGAGATGAGAGTTTGTGGCTTAACACGCGTTAGAATTAACTGAGAGACTACCCTGCCCCAAATTTTCATTAAAGGTTTCAATTTAAAACAGAAAACTTCTACTTCTTTGGCTCGAAGGGGTTGACTAGGGATTATCTTCCTTATAACATTAGTGTTTAGGATTTGAAAGAATGTCTGTACATCGTTAGCAAGGTCTGTTCAAAAGTATATTGTATGAGATTATGGCATTGTTTTCGTTATCCTCCCTCTAAAGGCTTGTAACTTTTAGCAAGAGTTGAATGTCATAAAGAGAGTAAAAAGCATAGTTTAAATGTAAAGAAAACGAACGGAAGAATTCAAGAAAAACATATGCAATGCATTAATGAAACAAAGTTTGACATTAATAGATAATTTTTTGAATAACAAAAGAGATTACAACTTGAAAATTCAAATGAACAAAAGCTTTCAATGATTCGTCATAGGAGCAGTGATTATGTTTGGAGTCTCCGGAGGGTCAAACTCGATCTCCTTGGAATCAATCATATCTTGGACCTTGTTCTTCAGAGCCCAACAGTTGTTTGTGTCATGTCCCGGACTATCAGAGTGGTATGCACACCTTTCATTGGGATGATAGGTAGGAGCAGAAGTATTTGGGTTACGGAGAGGAGCCTTTAACGTAATCAGCTCTGCCTTTAACATGTGTTGTAGCGCTTGAGCCAATGACATGTTGATCTTAGTGAATTGTCTTTTAGGCGCGACCTCCTTACGCTGATGCCCCTGTCTTTGTTGAGTAGACGTAGGATAAGAGATCAAGATTGCTCCTGCGTGTTGGTCATGACGACTCTTTTGATCATACACATCATTAGACTCTTTCTTCCCATTGTATGGATTTTTTTGAGCATCAGAAGGTGTAGCTCCTTGGATCTTTCCATTTTTGATGCCAACTTCGACCCTTTCGCTAGTCAGTATTAGCTCGGTGAACCCGGCTGAGGAGCTTCCGATCAAGTGTTTGAAGAAAGGCCTTGTCAAAGTTCCCATAAAGATGTCAATCAACTCCATGTCAGTTAAAGGGGGCTGCACCCTACTAGCCAGATCTCTCCACTTTTGGGCATACCCTTTGAAGCTCTCGTTGGAACCATGGTCATGTTCTGCAATTGCACACGAGTTGGTGCAAGATCAGTATTGTACTAATACTGTCTGTAGAAGGCAGCAGCTAAATCCTCCCAGGTGTGAATGCGAGAACTTTCCAATTGATAGAACCATTCGAGTTGAGTCCCTAATAGGCTTTCTTGGAAGAAATGGATCTAAAGCTTCGGATCAGTTGTGTATCGTAGAATCTTGCGGACATAAGACTTTAAGTGCATCTTAGGGCAAGAGACTCCATCCTACAGGGAAAAGCAGGGATTTTGAACTTTGGCGGGATGACCACTCCAGAAACCAAACCCATGTCTCATAAATCCAAGCCAGGTATCTTTTGAATCTCCATAGCATTGAGGCGATCCTCCAACTGCTTGTACTTATCAATAGTGGGAGGAGATTGTTCTTCAAAGTAATCAGCTTCGACTTCACCAATCTCCAGACTGTTTTCTTCTTCATGATTATCCCCCATGTTGGATGGAGTTGAAAGATCTAGAGCTCTCTTGACTGGTCCTATAGGTCTTCTTCGCAATTTTAGGACACCTACTGACTTCTTGGACTTCTTGTCTTTGAGAAGGAGAGTTTTTAGATCCTCTTTCCCCTTATCCATAGCCATGAACATTTGTTGGAATTGAGCATTTTGAGCTTGGAGATCTTTCACCGTTTGTTCCATATCCATCTTACTGAAATAAACAGTAAGGAGATAAGGAAACCTGTATGGGAGAAACCTGTCATGATATGATGCATGATATGTGGATGCATGTTTTCAAGGATCTCGCGGGGTAAACACAAGAAAAGTTAGAAGTTGAACTTGGATCAACAACTTTGATTGGAGAACTTTGTATCAGTGGATATCCTTCCACGAGAATTAAGCTCACCATGTCAAGTGGGTCATAGCCCTTGACTCAAATTGTTGTACTTGATCTTTGATGGTGTTTGGTTAGAGGAAAATAAATCCTCTTGCCCTTTGGTAGACGTCTGGTTCAACGTGACCCTGCATCAAAGACCCTTGAGATCCTTGAAATGATTATTGAAAATGCTATGGTATAATGTTATGATGTTATGTACAGATATGCAAAGTAAGAAAATTTATATACAAATAATCATATTCACACAAAGCAGAACAAGTCCTTAGGTTTAGGCTTGTATGGAGTTTGTAGGTAAGTACCCTCTTGAAGTTTAGTTGGCTCAAACTGTCCTAGTTAATAGTAACCAGGTTCTAAGGGATCTCAATATCATCGATCTTTCTCCCAGCTTCGTTCAATAGGCGATTGACTCGCAACCAAACAAAGCTCAAGAATCCAACCTCAATGAGTGTAGCATCGAGTATCTACCAACTTCAGACTGCACCAAAGCCGATCATCTCACTACGTCCTAATGGCCAAGTTGGTCAAGTAAGGTTCTAAGGTCAGTTGATGCTTCACGACACCATACGGCAACCTCGTACTCTCCTTGATTGACTCAAGGGTTACCGGTACCAACCAAAGTGCCACATCAACGTAGCTACCGGTTCAACCATGTCGTTATACCTCACACAGTTCCCTCACAGTTTATTTATACTTACCTAAAAGGTGTCCACATATCCGGGTGTAGGATTTTTAACAGTAACCCAAACAAGGACCCATAATGTAAAGCAAACAAACCAAACAATGTAAGCAAGTAAATGTGATCTATCCCTAAGGTAACCCTACTTTAAGTTATTTTCCCCAGCAGAATCGTCCGTTCTGTGATACGGTGGGAGAACTGACTTGGGGTTTTGCGTTTGTGTTCGCAAATGTTGTGGTTTAGCAAGAGTCGCCACTGAATTTTCTTTTATCCAAAAGGAAAGGTGAAAAAGCACAGGAAAGACCTTTAGAGATGTTTTCTTGAGTTCGGGGGGTAGATTATGAAAAGGGAAGGTATTAGCACCCTTTTCATCCATGGTTTTCCATGGGCTCTTAGTTACTTGCTAGATCACTTGCTTTTGTTGGAATGTGCTTGTGGTGTGGTTTTTGAAAGTATTTTGAAAATGTAACTTTGTAATGATTCTCGTTTTTATAAGAACGCATGCAAAGTGTTTGTTTCGAAAATAGTTCAAAGATGAGAGTGTGGATGTATAAAAATGTTTTTGTTGTGAGCAAGCGAGTAACTGAGAGCGAACCTACTTGGTCTTAAATGTGCTTTTCCTCCTCCTTTAGATGTTGTTATCATTGACTTGATAAGAAGCTCCACCGTTGGATGTGAAGGGAAGGGTGTTGGGTCATCGTATAGTCACGATAGCAATGTTGTGAGGTATCTTAGCATTTCTTTTTTAGGGACTAAGATCATTTTGAAAGGCAACATTTATAGCGTCATCGAGGGACTATGATCTTGTATTTTGATTATTTTTTCTAAGACACCCCACATATATAACATGACCATTTTTTAGGCAACAAGTGGAGTTAACCTTAAGGGTGCATGTGTGAATAGTGTGTTTAATTTGAATGCATTTAATATTTGATTAGGGTTATCTACTTGTTGATTTTATCTCTTTCCATACACACCCTAATTACTAGCATTTATATTTGAAAGCGATAAATTACGGAAATGTAAAGTCCTACGCTATTACAATATTTAGGGGATGAGGGTACATATTTATGAATGGGGATTGCAAGTAAAAATAAGTCCTAAGTTACTAATACAACCATATTGAAATGTACAATATAAGAAAGAAATTGACTTGTTTAGAAAATGTTTTTTTGTCTTAAGGAAATAAATTAAAAGGAAAATATTTTTATGTTTTTTCATGTTAATAAAAAAAAGAGTTAATATTAAAAATGATGAAAAAGAAAATAAATGAAAGATAGAAACAGCTTGCTGCTGCAGGCAAAACAGCAAGGATCAAAAGTTCTTAAACCAGGCGCGCTGTGACTCAGAAGGAAACATCAGTGGGATCAGAAGCTCTGGATTGGTACACTCTGAGGTCCTGCAAGAAAAATTAGAGGGAAAACATAGAAGTTCTGGATTGCTATATGCTGAACTTCTGAATGTTAGAACAGTGAGAAAACCTTAGAAGTTCTGTGCGTGTCAAAATAGTAGGAAGAACTCAGAAGTTCTGTATGGTGCTAAGACAGTGAATGAACGGTCAGCAGTTCAGTGTATTATTAGCGCATGAAAATCAGAATTCTAAGTGTTAAAATAGTGGGTGAACAATCAACAGTTCAATGTGCATTAACAGTGAGGAGAACTCAGAAGTTCTGTATTGTGCTAAAGTTGTGAGTGAACATTAGCAGTTCAATGTGTTATCAGCATGTAAGAATTAGAAGTTCAGTGTGTGTTAACAGTGAGGAAAATCATAAAAGTTTTGTATGTTAAAACAGTGAGGAGAACTCAGAAGTTCTGTGTGTGTTTAATAGTTAGAAAAATCATAGAAGTTTTGTATGTTAAAACTATGAATGAACATCAGAAGTTTTGATGCCATATTTCAACACTCAATCAGCACATCAGTAATCTGTTCAGTTTTCAACAAACAGCAAATCAAAAGGATAATACCACAACAGTTTATAGAAGTTCTAATCCAAAATCTGAGTCTAGCCCTAATCAAGAAGTTCTGATCCACCATTTTTCTACTTAAGCAATGATATGTACAACATTAATACTATGATATTTACATGTTAATGATGTTCAGAATGAAAAAACAAGCAAAGTCAGAAAGACTTACCTTGGACCTGGAGCGTGCTTGGAGTTTTGAGTTGCTACCTTTGGATGTTCTGGAATCAGCAAGAGTAACGGAAGAGAAAATCTGCCTTTGGTTTGGTTTTCTCTTTGGGAAATCTGGATTTTTATGAAGGGTTTCACAGGTTTCTTTTTCTCTTTTGATAGTTCTCTCCAAAACCAGCCCCTTTAGATGTGTGATAGAGCAAAGTGTTTATAGATGGATTTGTTGTGATTTTTGGGGGAAAGACAAATGGGATTTTAAATCAATTTGGCATCCTGCTCCCTTGCTTTTTCATCACTATTTTCGTATGCTAGTTTGGTGCAATTATTGGATGCAAGCGTAGGCTGATGTAGCTGTTGGTTATAGGTCTGCAGCAGGTTGTATAAACAAGGTTTTGGGATTTGGTCAAGTTCTGACCAAAGCGTTAAATATAACCTTCATTTGCTAAAGCGCTGCCTTGTTCTTGAAGCAAGCATGGTGGTTGTCAGCAGGAATTAAGGAAAAGCAAAAAGCAAAGCATGGGCCTAGTACCAAAATTTGCTATCCCAAGACAGTAGAGGTGCACGTGGTGGAAATCCTTTGGATAAAGACTTAAAAGTGGTTATGAGCATTAAATGATGATGAGACTTATCACAACCAGAAATCCTGAAATGTGAGATTCTACACCATGTCTTAGTTCTAGATCAGAAGTTCTGCTTCAGCGTAGCATCCAACCTCTGATCTTTGTATCTTCTGGCTCCAGCATGTTCTGAAGGAGAACATTGCTTCCACATGTTCTAATTAAAGCGTCATGTTCTGAACCAGAGAACATCACTTCCATATATTCTGATTGAAGCATCATGTTCTGAACCATGTTTGCAACCTCTGACTGAAGCTTTTTGTGAAAACTTGCCCAAAAGTTCTTACCAAACTCTACCTTGAGAGTGTCCAGAATTTGCTGAGCGTTATGGTAATAACCTGGTCAGAAGTTCTGAAATTGTCATAATTCTTAAACACTTAGAAAAATTCCAATTATTTAGAAATTTGACTTTTCCAAAGTAAAATTTGACTTTTGAATTTCTTGACGAAACAAACTTCATATTCCAACATGTCTTGATGAAATATGATTTTTTTGAGATTTGATTTTGATTCAAAAGTCAAAGTTTGACTTTTCAGTGTGCAAATGACCATTTTTCCCTTGTGAGTGATTTTCTTGGAAAATTTGTAGTTCAAGGCTTGGAATTGGATGAAAGAAAACCTGGGATCCAGGGTGATCCCTTGTGAAATGAGAGGGAAAATTTTGGGGTACAAAAACATCACAGCAGAGCGCGTTAAGCGGTCGTGCCCGCGCTAAGCGCACTACACCAGTAGTAGAAAAAACAGGACAACAAAAACAGTTTTTATGCAACTTCCACTTTCGCCTACAAATTTCAATTACACAACTAAACAAAATTAACAAGCATACACACTTCCTCAAGCTAATAGAAGCAAGCTTTTGGAAAAACCGGATGAAAGTGAATAAACAAGTTCAAAAGTGAAGATTTGAGAATTTAAAATAGGTCTAATTTCAACTTGTTTAAACAAAAATTAACACACTACCTAAACTAACACAAAGAAAAATACTAAAACATGCTTGTTTTACGTTGTAAGCTCGACGCCTGTTATTTATACACCTTTCTCCAAGTTGTCTCATTACACAGTTAGCGCTCACCGACGGTGAAACCTAATCAAACATTTAGCAAACATGAAGAGAAACAAACATATACATGATATTCACAAGTATCGAAAACATGTAAAAATTTATAAATATGGTGATCATATACAAGTATCAATATAAACAAGTTTTTCTTTACACCTTATAGATAATATAGACATTATGTGCAAAAAAATAAATAAATAAACTATCGCAATGCAATCCAATAGAAACACCAATCCCTAGCAACGACACCATTTTACTGAAACGGTAAAGCGGTAAGCAAAAAGTAAGTATTAATTACCGGGTGATATAGGTTATATCGTATCGTCTGTGCTACTGAATTACCATTCGGCAAATCTCTCACGTTTATGAGTTTGGGTTAGAGTGAGTTGTTTATAACAAAAGATAAAAGCTATTAACAGGAAAATAAATTCATTCTTCCAAGGGGAAACTTATCCGACATGCATATAATTCACTACTCACAAAATTAAACTTATTGATTAGTTATACTCAACCTACAAGACTCATAAATGCCATCACATATCAAACATAACACCCACTGTATCACCTCAGTTCCAATCTCTCAACCAACCTCAACAACACAGAAGTCAACCATGTTACTCGCATCGATGATCTCTCAGCATGACACAACCAACACAGAAGCATTAATCACAGACGCCTAATTGAATAATAACACTAAATCTATATCTAGAATATAGACATTATTAAACAATCATTCTAGATAAGAAGTTGAGAAGTATATGTCTATAACAACCAAACCACTAGCGCAAAGCACAAATCCAGGACAATCATCGACAAAGATTTTTAAAGAAAATTAAATATAATGCCATGGGAGAAAAATATACACGAGGTCAAAGTAAGTACATATAAAAACTCAACAAATAAAGAATACACAAAGAATATTAGAAATGAACCACAAATCTCCCAGTTTATCAGCGTTGATCGAAGAGCAATCCACCCCAGATCATCTGTATGCAAGCTTCATAGTTGTTTTCTAAGCTAACCTTAAGGAAAAATGAGGCTTGATAAATTTGGGATATAAAACTATTCTTAAAACCATAACCTCACAAATGAAAATGAAAATGAAATATATACAAAAATATATCCAAACATCGTCGCCCGACGACCAAATATCACTTCCTGTCGATGGGCTTCTATTATTAGGCCTAGCCTGCGCCACACATGCAACTAGGGAAAAATATGTTCCATCGCCCGATGACAGAAAGCTTCGCATGGAGACACCTTTATTCCTTTCCTGATGATACAACAACAAATCATGGAAAAGATATGACATCAAATTTTGGTGGCAAACTTTCGTCCAAGAGAAGAAGATCAGAAAGTTCTCACTCGTGATGAAAAAAATTTAGGTACTTCTTTCTGCTTAAAAGGAAAGTTAATATGCCTCTTACCATCTTTAGCTATCTTATGAGAAAATCATAACCTCTCGCAAAGTAAAGATATTCTTCACTCCTTTTGGAAGACTTCTTTCTAAACTCTTTATTATGAAAGGTATAGTTGAAAAAACTCGGAAGGAAGGTTTAAATAATGTCCTTGATACCATTTATGGCTCAAAGTTGAAATTAGATGAAATAGAAATTTAGATTGTTTGACTAAGGAGATGTACTTGGCTTGATGTTTTTATGATTTTCTTCATCTTCCTAATCCTGTTATTCTTCTTGGTTAAACTTTTTTTTGTACTAGTTCCTGTTCCATGATCAATAAACAATATTTCTTTTTCTAGTTCATTGTTTCTATCCTTTTCATTCAATCCATGTGCATATTCTACATTAATTTGTATTGATGAAAAGGGGGAGAAAAGTAATGATTTTGATATATCTTTTTCCTAAATAGAACCCATACATTTGAAATACTCTATAGAAACTTGTATATGTAGGCAAATCTAAAACTAATCTTTATATTTGCTTTGAAGAAATTTTGTGTGCAAGACACTCTAATAAATCTTAACATGCACAAACTCTGATTGTTGGCATGTTTACTCTGATTAAAATTTCTAACTCTCAGAAGGAGCCTCAATATGATGAATTTGAGTTTTTAGTAAGATTAAATTCAGAGGGAGCTTGAAAACCTAACTCTGTTGTTTTAAACTACTGTGCATCTTTTGTTTTATTAAGCCAGACACTATCGTCTTATTAAAATTTTATGTATTGTCAAAATTTTCTTACTCTTAGGGGTAGCTTGCGAACCTAACTCTTTAGTAGTCATGAAAATTTTCAATATTATTCTCAGGGGAAGCTTGCAAACCTCACTCTATTGAAGTTTAAAATTTTAATAAGTTTTAAACTTAGGGGGAGGTTACAAACCTAACTCTGATGTTTTTAACTATTGTGCGTTTATCAAAGAAAAATTGATCATCAAACTACATGATATTGTCATCATAAAAAAGGAGGAGATTGTTGGGACAAGTTTGGTTCCTCAACTAATCCTTAGAGTTTTGATGATAACAAGTACAATTGTATGAAGAACAACTTTGTTCTCTAACCCCAAAATTTTCCCTCCCATATTCCTCAATATTTGTCAAGAATGATCTTCAAAATTTCTCAAAATGGCTCAAGGGTTGTACAGTCAAATCACCTCCTAAGGCAGTCAATGCTGAAATTAGGGTTTTGTTTCTTTCAAGGAATTTGGGGTTTTCAATGGTTCAATCAAGCCT
Organism: Vicia faba; assembly: GCA_948472305.1. Classification (NCBI taxonomy): domain Eukaryota; kingdom Viridiplantae; phylum Streptophyta; class Magnoliopsida; order Fabales; family Fabaceae; genus Vicia; species Vicia faba. The sequence goes on along the minus strand of OX451736.1, from coordinate 229,003,341 downwards.
CATAGGCCTATATACATTCTCAAGCACCTACATGCCAAGTTTCAAGACTCACAATGCCAATTTTGCACAGTCAAAAGCTCCATTTGATCTACAGTCAACTGCAAGGGCAAAATGGTCATTTTGCAGTCAAAAGTCAGAATTCTTGGTCAACATATTATTTTGAGTTCACAATCATCATTTGAACAAGCCTTGATCATGATTCCACAAGAATAGCTCAAAAATCATCAAGATGCAAAAGTTAATATTTTTGGACAGCAGAAAAGTCAACTGTACTTTGACAAGGGCATAACTCTTTCATGGTTTGTCAGAAAAATTCCATCCAAAGCTCATTTTGAATAGGATTCAATTTCCTACAATCCATCTTCACACTCCAAGTTCAAGAAATGCTCTCACAAAAAGTTACCAATTTTTACATTATAGGTCACTTTCAAAAGTCAACAAAAGTACACTTTGGGTCAAAGGCCATAACTTGAGATTGGTAAATCCAAATGACATGGGACCAAAGGCATTGGTTAGAGGACTTCAAGAGATTTCCAAAATGTCCAAGAACATGGTCATATGATCAAAATTGAGCAAGTTGTGCATTGGAGAAGTTGGGAAATTTCATGAATTTGCAAAAGTCAACTTTGCTCAAAACACCTTCTTTTTGCTAATGGGCCTCAAATCTCTTCTTGAAACTTCACCCATGACTTATGCACGACCCACCAAGATAAATTGGATTTATTTTCTTATTTTTATTGATTAATTGGATTTTTAATATATATTAATTCATTTAATTAATTTAAATTGTAAGAAAATAGAAGATTTGTTTTTTTAAATCAATTTGTGAAGCAAATATGATCAAGATATGCTGACCAATTCGTGCACAATCAAAAGATACAAAAAAAAATCCAAATTTGGCAACATTGTTCAATCATGGAAAATCAAGAATATTTGATTTTCAATCAAGGATTTAATCTTCAATGCACATGGATTGGATCCAAAACTTTGACCTAATTTGTTTCTCCTATATGTATGCAAGTAAACCATAACCTAGGACACGTGAAAAAGCTGCAGAAACGACCCTGTCAAATTCAAGAAATTCCAAGAAAACTCAAAACTTGTTCTTGCAACCTAGGCTAATTCAAGGCGATTTGTCCATCCAAATACATTGCAGGAGGTTCCAGGAACGATTTGCAATCGAATTCACGCACTAAAGCTCAACGAATAGCTGTATACAGTCCCACAGTTTGCACTTCTAATTCAGAATTATATCTCCTAATTCATGCGCATTTAACATGTGTTTGTGATTGTTTTGCATTGCTAGAGATCATACAAAGCTAATGGCATGATTGAATTGAACTGTAACGCCCTGAATCGAAAGATACCATGACTGAATTTCTAGGGTTCTTGAGCTTTTAAATGGGGCTTTTCAATCCAGGAAAAATTGGGACTAATAGGATACATGGTTGAAATCGTGAGGCCAAGACGATTCCAACCCACACCTCGTGAAACATTTATGATTGTTGTGTGCCTAATCGCTATTTTTCCTTGCAGGAAGTAGTGGGGGTTAAAAACCCCCGCTATCTGATTCTAATTATACAGGAAAAAGGTTGAAGACAATGATGTGTTATCATCTGGTTGGTCCATTTGAAAAGCGCGCGTTTTACTTTTTATTTACAATATATTATTTTGTTTGCATATATAATAATCACTTATTATTCCAATAACAAAAAGATGCATGTGGGGTAGTGGCAGGGACGCTGGCCAATGAGCCTTGGGACCTGGGTTCGAATCCCAGGTCCCCCAAAACATTTATTCCATTTTTCTTCCTATGTTCACATGCAGATTTCACAAGGTGGTCCACCATACACCTCCAATTCCCAAGCGCCAGATGTCTTCAAACTCAGATCCAGTGGCCAAAATTGAAGACCACCATACTCCCTGGTCAGCGCATGCGTAGCAAGTCCAGAAAAGTCAAACAGGATGGATGTAAATGGGCTTCAGAATTGCAACATACACCACAAAATTGGCCCAACACCCCCCTTCAAGTTTACTTCTTTTCTTTTCTTTTTTTATTTCTTTCATTTAATTATTTTTTATAATTATTATTTTCACTAACAAATTAATATTTATCTTCATAATAAAATTCAGAAAACATAAAAATATAATATTTTTATTTATTAAATTTAATTAGTTATTTTTGTAAATAAATAAGTAATTAATTAATTTAGTTTTAATTAGGTAAATTTTAACTTTTTTGCAATAAATAAAATTAATGTAGAATTAGGGTTTTTAATAAATTTTAATCTTTTTATTTTTATTTCCTTAAACCTTCAAAAAAACCAAAAACATTTCTTTTTATTAAATTATTAGTTTAGGTTTAATTAAATGCCAAAAAATAATAAAATCTCGTTCTTTCCTAAAAAGGGTCAAAACCCTAAAAAACTTCCCGATTCATTTTTTTTCTTGCGCATGTTATTTTATTCATATTTTTATTCCATATAATTGTATTTGCTCCGAGGATGTAATAGCTTTAATTAGGACTCCTTTTTTATCGCTTTTATTTTGATTTCCCGCAATTTACTTTTTCAAGGGTTTGTTTTTGGCGATGTAAATACCCGACGCCTTGTAATAGCGCAGTTTTATTTTCCGCAACCATTAACTGCTAGATGTATGATAACTAGGCTATGCATGACAAGATCTCTCTTAAATTAAAATCAACCGTAGCTCACCATAACATGTACAAAGATAACATAACTAAAACCTGACACACTCGCACATGCCACTCCTAGGGTACGCCTCACTTGGTTGCCTCGACGTGGTCATTGAGTATAGGAAGTTTTAGAGGTCGCCATCCTGTCTAAAGATCAAAATTGCCTCGAAACGGTTGCCTCGATAAAAAAAATGATCTAGGACATTAGGGTTACCGCTAAGGCATCCTAACATTGCTTTAGTGACCACATGTCCCATAATCGAATTGACCCGAAAACTCCAACGACGGTGCTACCTACTCCTCAATAGTGGGATAGTACTGTCTAAGGGACATTTACACAGCTTAATTTCTTTTGAGTAGGTAGAGGTTCTCAGGTACTTGCTCTTTCAAAACAAAAATAATTTTCGCACCTACACTTTTCTGACTAAAGTTTTCAAACAACACTTCATACACTCTTGAGGACCGATACAAGAGTTAAATCGAAGTTTTCAAACAAACTTTTTTTCAAAACCCACAAACACAAGAAAAGCAAAACTTTTGAAAACATAATGAGCAAGTACCTAAGATCCCGTGGATAACCACAGATAGAAAGGGTGCTAACACCTTCCCTTTCTATAATCTACTTCACGAACCCGAGAAACATCTCGAAAAGGAATTTTGATGTGCTTTTGTCCTTTTCTTGTTGGAGAAAATAAAAGACGGTGGAAACTCTTGCTTACCGCGACATTTTGCAAAAACGAACGCAAACGCGAACCAGCATTCCAAAACAGTCAGTTCTATTTCCACCGATCACAGAACGGGCGACTCTGCCGGGGACTATCTAAATAAGTGAGGTGTACCTTAGGATTAGATCACTATGTTTTCAATTGTATGCCTTGAATGCTTTAATATTATGGGCTTGTATCGGTGTTTTATAGATCCTAACCCGGATCTGGGGTACCCTTTTTTAGGTAAGTAGCAATAAACTATGAGGGATCTGTCCGGCGTAGACCGACACGGATGAAGCAGTAGCTACGTTGGTGTGACACCTTGGTCTGTACCGATATCCCTTGTGTTGGAACGAGGAGAATATGGGTCTTCTGAGGAGTCATTAAGCACCAACTGGCCTTAGAACCTTAAATTGACCAACTTGGCCATAGAACAGTACCAGTATGCTACGCTCATTGAGACTAAACTCTCGCGATGGTTCCGGCCGCAAGAAAAGGTTGCCAAACTGGAATTATGACCGATTGAGGGTAGTCAGTGATATTGAGATCCTCTAGAACCCGGTTACTATTTTTAGGACAGGTCTTAACCAACTGAAACTGAAAGAGGGTAGTACCTAAACTTCATGCCAGCCTGAAATCTAAGCGCTCTTTTATGTGACTTGTGTGCCCTTACCATGTTTGCCTTTTGTGAATACTTGTGGTGTGCCTTTATCATAATATCATAACATCATAGCATTGCATACATCCTGCATAAGGACTAACCCATTTCAAAGACAAGAAGGTTTCATCTTTGCTCTGTTTTGTAGGACATCATGATGCCCATGCGTAGGAACACTATCCGGCTCAACTTTGTTCAACCACCTGCTTTGCTTAAAGAATTGGTTGACAGGATTCCAAACACTACTTCCTTCATCAGAAGGCATGGTTCTCTTCTCGGTTTAGTCACCTCAAAGTGGGACCAACAACTGATGAGTGTCCTGGTCCAGTTTTATGATCCGTTATACCATTACTTCACCTTTCAAGACTTCCAGCTGGTCCCTACCCTGGAAGAATTCTCTGAGTTGCTTGGTATCCCTATTTTGGAACAAACTCCATTCACTGGTTAGGAAAAGACTCTCAGGCCTGAAGAGATTGCTGCAGCCCTTCACTTGACCAAAGAGGAGGTAACGGCTAACTGGGAGACTAGAAGTGGAGTTAAGGGTTTTTTGGCTAAGTTTCTGGTTGGCAGCGCTAATTGTTTCTGGAATGACTTAGAATTCAAAGCGTACGAAGACACTCTGGCTCTCTTAATCTATGGTCTGGTATTGTTTCCAAATCCCGACACCTTCATTGATGTTAATGCCATAAGGATCTTCATCTCTCGAAACCCTGTACCCACTCTCTTGGGTGATATCCTTTACCAGCTCTATACTCGTACTGCCCGAAGATGGGGAACTTTAATGTGTTGTGCTCCTTTATTGGCGAGGTGGTTTATTTTGCACCTCCCTAAGTTTGTACTGAAGAACAAACAAGGAAGGGGCTGGGCTCATAGGATAATGTATCTTACTGATAAAGACATTATTTGGACTCTCAGAGGCTTAGATGAGGTGGCCGTCATTGATTGTTGTGGAGAGTATCCTAATGTTCCATTGATTAGAACCCGTGGAGGAATCTCTTATAACCCATGTTTAGCTCTCCGTCAGTTTGGAAGATCCAGAAGAGAAGGGCCTCATGAGATGTTGATACCTCATATCATCTTTGATTTTCAGGTAGATAGCGACGAGCTGCGTCGTAGATTCATCAGGGCTTGGGATAGAGTTCACAAATCTGACCCATATGAGTTAGGACCAAAGACTTCTCTACCAATGGAGTCATATTTCAGATGGGTCCGCATCCGTGCCCAGAGGTTAGGTATGCCATACGAAGCTGTCAGGCCTATTACTCTTGAAGTTGCTGATAAAGACGGGGTTCCTCCAACTACTCTCCATCCTCATACACCCACTGATGTTGGCACACTAAAGAGGTCTTGGGCGCAACTGCATGAAGAACGAGATTCTTATCGGGAAAGGTTCAACGAACAAGAACAGAAAATCCAGAAGCTGACGAAGCAATTGGAGAACGAGCGGATCCTGAATGACTATATCCGCACTGAGAAGAAGAGGCCATGGGAGCATTGATGGACCTTTGATGTTTCTATTACAGATTTTATTTACTTTTCAGTATTTTCATCCTTGTAACGCCTAAGGGCAATTTGTTGAACAATTTAAATTCCGAAGTTAAATCTAATAAATTGTGTTCCCTTTTGGTCTACAAATTTGAATCTCGATTGTCTTTGAAAATATAAATCATACGCATTTCATTTCATCATATGCATAACAGGTACCCCTTTTACAGGTCACTTATCTTCTTCGCTGTTTATTTCAGCAATCATCATGTCTACTGAACCTTCCACTGAGCAAGCTATCAAGGACCTCCAGGCCCAGAATGCCCAGTTTCAAGAGTTGGTTATGAGCCTAGCCCAGGGTCAACAGGATTTGAAGACTCTGATTCTGAAAGAGAGGAAGAAGAAGAAGAAGAGGACCGTCTTGTTCAACACTGGACGCAGGTTTGGAAATGGACTGCAGAATAAGGTTGAGCTGACCACCTCATCTGTAGGGAAAGACAACCCACAAGAGAGAAGGGTTCATATCCCCGTGGTCTCCGACAACGAGACGGATTATAATGAAGAACAGTACCCTCCTGCTGAGGATAGGTATAAACAGTTGGAGGACCGCTTGAGCGCCATGGAGATACAGAATGTGCCTGGGCTGGACTTTGGAGACCTAGGCTTATCCTCTGTGGTGGTGATTCCCCATAAGTTCAAGGCACCTGCCTTTGCCAAATATGATGGAGCTTCCTGCCCAAAGCTGCACCTCCGGTCGTATGTAAGGAAGATCCAACCTTACACAGCTGATAAGAACTTGTGGATCCATTTCTTTCAGGGACTCAACTTGAGTGGTTCTATCAGCTGGATGGAGCCAGTATTCGTAACTGGGACGATTTGGCTACTGCGTTCTATAAGCAGTATCAATATAATTCCGACCTCGCTCCTACGTGTACCCAACTCCAGGGTATGTCAATAGGGACGGGTGAAGGATTTAAAGAATATGCTCAAAAGTGGAGAGACCTTGTCGGAAGGGTGCAACCACCTTTAACGGGTCGTGAATTGGTTGATATGTTCTTGGGGACCCTGTCTGGTCCGTTCTTTAACCATTTGATTGGAAATTCTTCAGCCGGGTTTACAGACCTTATCTTGACTGGTGAGAGGATCGAAGTTGGTATCAAGGCAGGGAAGATACAGAAGGGTGCCTCATCGAGCGCCGAGAAGAAGCCGTTCAAGAAATAATCTAGTGCTGTCTATGGTTCAAAGAGACAGAATAGATCTGAACACCGCCGAGCTGTCAACGCGGTGGTTATTTCAAAACCTGCTGGTGCTCCTCAGCATCACAACCAACAAAGGGGTGAGAGACCTCGAAGACAATTTACTCGTCTTAGCATGACCTTGTCCCAGATATTGCCGCAGTTACTGACGACCAATCTGGTGACCCTCAAAGAAGCTCCGAAGATTATAAACACAACATCCCCAAAGTACAATCCTAACGCCCGCTGCGCTTATCACTCTGACAGCCCGAGGCATAATACAGATGATTGTTGGGCTTTGAAGAATAAGGTTCAGGACCTGATCGATGCAAAGGAGATTGAGTTCGAGGCGCCCGAGAGACCTAATGTTGTGACTGCTCCCATGCCCAAGCATGGAGTAAATGCTGTAGAGGAAGACTTGTTTATAGCCTCTGTGGATGATATTGTTACCCCGCTAATGACCGTCAAGAAGAACCTGTTGCTAGCCGGTTTATTTCCGGGATGTAGTGAAGGTTGCCATCTGTGTGCTGTTTCACCTACTGGTTGTCCATCTTTGAAGTCAGGCATCCAAAACCTGATGGATAATAAAGAGATCCTGTTCAAGAAGGTTGTTGTTCCTGCTACCCATACTGAAGAAGTTTCTATTGTTACCATTTTCAACAATTCTCCCAAGGCTCCCTCGAGGAAGCCTGTCAAAATTATGCCTGTTCAGAAGATTGCACCCATAATCATCACTGTTCCGGGGCCCATCCCCTATACATCCGACAAAGCTGTCCCTTGGCACTATGGGGTAGATGTTTATGCTATTGGGGTTAAGCAAGAGTTTGATACTAATATCGGCGTCAACAACATCATCGGGCCTGCTAAAGTCACTCGCAGTGGTAGACTTTTCTCACCTGATATTGCGCCACCAACTGTCTGAAGACCTATTGTCATCACACCTGCGAATGTACCTACTCCCCTTCCTGATCAAGTTCTTAGTTCTACCCCTGTCGCCGAGTCATCTGACGCTCGGGGAAAAGGGATAGCCACTGATATGCCTGCTCAGACGGAGGCACCAAAGACCATCAATGTTGAAGCTTCCAAACAGGAGATGGAAGAGATTCTGAAGATTATCAAGAAGAGTGATTATAATGTAGTTGAGCAGCTGGGGCAAACCCCCTCCAAGATTTCTATGTTATCACTGTTGTTGTGTTCAGAGGCCCATGCCAAGGCTCTGATTACCTTCCTGAAGACGGCCCACGTGCCACAAGAGACATCAGCTGATCAATTTACCGATTGTGTGGCCAATTTAACTGCTGATAATGGTTTGGGTTTCTCCGACGCTGATCTGACGGCTAAATGGAAGAACCATAACGATGCCCTGCATGTTTCCATTGAATGTAGGGGCACTACTCTTGCACACGTGTTGGTTGACACTAGTTCCTCATTGAACGTCTTGCCCAAGAAAGCTCTAGACAGGTTGGATTGCGAAGGTTGGAGCTAAAGCCAAGTAACATTGTTGTACGGGCCTTTGATGGGTCTAAAAGGATGGTGCATGGCGAAGTCGATATTCCAATCAGAGTTGGCTCTCAGGTCTTTGATTCTACATTCTACGTGATGGACATTCGGCCGTCCTATTCTTGTTTTCTGGGTCATCCATGGATCCATAAGGCTGGAGCTGTGACCTCAACCCTCCATCAAAAGCTGAAGTACCCAGTCAGAGGGAAGATTGTGACAGTACAGGGGGAGGAAGAGTACATGGTCAGCCACCTCAACTCGTTCTGGTACATAGAGATGGATGGGGAGTTCATTGAGACCCCATTCCAACACTTTGAAGAGGTTCCTCAGACACTGGAATCAGCTGAGACAGTGGTTGAAGATTCTCCTTTGAAGATGGCTTCCTTAAAGGATGCCCGGGCTGTTATTGAGAAGGGTGCGTATGCAAACTGGGGCCGACTTCCTGATTTCACTCAGAAGACTGACAAGTTTGGTTTTGGTTTCACTGCAGAAGCTCAAAGGGCTATTCGTAGCGCAAGAATTGGAAGACCTCCTGTATTCATCAGCAACTCGGGAGTAAATGCCATTGAAGATGACGTGGAGGAATCTGAATTCGACAGCTGGATCTACCCTATGACCAACGGTGGACCAAACAACTGGACAACGAAAGACGTCATCCCTATTACTTTTGTTACTCAGTAATGAACTCCTTTGTTTTGAATTTATAACAGACAATATTGTGAAACTTTATGGCCCGGTGTCTTACCCGGGGCACCGTGGCTTCATTTGTGAGGGCTTTTGTGTGTCATTTTCATATATCATTAATAAAAGCATTGGACGTTTTTTGCATTTCAAATCTTGCGCTCCTTGTCTTTCTTTATTATATATTGCAAAACAACTATTTACACACACTCACATATACAGGTTCCAATCCACTCTGGATCTTACTGGCAACAACTCTGCTACTGCCAGTTATGACTTCGAAAATCCGATCAACTTAGCCGAAGACGAAGGTGAAGATGATTGCGAAGTGCCTGGTGAGCTTGCAAGACTGTTACTCCAGGAAGAGAGGGCCATTCAGCCACATGAAGAGCCGGTTGAAACGGTGAATCTGGGTACTGAGACAGACAAAAAGGAAGTCAAGATCGGTGCAAATCTGGAGCTTAGTGTGAAACAACGGTTGATTCAGATGCTGCATGACTACGTGGATATCTTTGCCTGGTCTTACGAAGATATGCCGGGGTTGGATACTGACATTATGGTTCATCACCTGCCCACCAAGGAAGAATGCCCTCCGGTAAAACAGAAGGTCCGCCGTATGCGTCCAGAGATGTCCGAGAAAATCAAAGCTGAGGTTATGAAACAATTTGACGTCGGTTTTCTAGCAGTGACTTCTTACCCTCAGTGGGTTGCCAATGTGGTTCCAGTGCCGAAGAAAGATGGTAAGGTCCGAATGTGTGTTGACTATAGGGATTTGAACAGGGCGAGCCCTAAGGATGACTTCCCTCTGCCTCACATTGACGTTCTGGTTAACAACACTGCTCAGCATAAGGTATTCTCCTTCATGGACTGGTTCTCCGGTTATAATCAGATAAAGATGGCTCCCGAAGACATGGAGAAGACCACTTTTGTCACTCAGTGGGGTACCTTTTGCTACAAGGTCATGCCTTTTGGGTTGAAAAATGCTGAGGCAACGTATCAGCGTGCCATGGTTGCTCTGTTCCATGATATGATCCATCATGAGATTGAAGTATACGTCGATGATATGATTGCAAGGTCCCAAACTGAGGAGGAACACCTTGACCATCTACAGAAGCTGTTTGACCGGTTAAAGTTGTACAAGCTGAGATTAAACCCGAACAAGTGCACCTTCGGGGTGAGGTCTGGAAAACTACTAGGTTTCGTCGTAAGCGACAAAGGTATTCAAGTGGACCCTGCCAAAGTGAAAGCCATACAAGAGATGCCAGTTCCCAAGACTGAGAAAGAAGTCAGAGGCTTCCTAGGACGGCTAAACTACATAGCCCGATTCATCTCGCACCTAACTGCTACTTGTGAACCAATCTTCAAGCTACTGAAGAAAGATCAAGTAGTACGTTGGAACGATGAATGTCAGGCCGCTTTCGAAAGAATCAAAGAGTATCTCCAAGAACCACCCATTCTTATGCCACCAGTTGAAGGGAGACCTCTAATCTTATACTTGACAGTACTGGACAACTCAATGGGATGTGTGCTGGGTCAGCATGACGAGTCTGGCTGAAAAGAGCATGCTATTTATTACCTTAGCAAAAAGTTTACCGACTGTGAGACCCGATACTCACTGCTCGAGAAAACTTGCTGCACTTTGGTATGGGCTGCTCGCCGGCTAAGACAGTATATGTTGACTCACACTACTCTGTTGATTTCAAAAATGGATCCAATCAAGTATATCTTCGAAAAGCCTGCCTTGTCCGGAAGAATAGCAAGATGGCAGATGATCTTGACTGAATATGACATCCAGTACACGACTCAAAAAGAAATCAACGGAAGTGTGTTGGCAGACCATTTGGCACATCAGGCAGTGGATGACTACCAGTCTATAAACTTTGAATTTCCAGACGAGAATATCATGGTAGTAACTGATTGCAAGATACCTGGACTGGATGAAGGACCTGAGGAAGGATCCCGATGGTCTATGCACTTTGACGGAGCCTCAAACACTTTGGGTAACGGTATCGGCACTGTGATCATATCTCCTAAGGGCTCTCATACTCCGCTCACCGCCCAACTATGTTTCAACTGCACCAACAACATGGCGGAGTATGAAGCATGCATCATGGGTCTTCGAGCTGCAATTGACCTAAGGATCAAGTTTCTAAGTGTCTTCGGAGATTCCGCTCTCGTGATCAGTCAGATCAAAGGCGAGTGGGATACGAAACACCCAAATCTTATTCCTTACAAGGAGTATGTGTTGACGTTGCTTCCCCACTTCGAGGAAATAACCTTTGAACATTTCCCAAGAGAGGAAAATCAGTTGGCGGACGCGCTAGCTACGATGGCTTCTATGTTCAAAGTCAAATGGGACAACGAGGCTCCCCGGATCGTTATTTGGAAAGTGGACGAACCTGCATATTATTGTGATCTTGAGACCGAAGAGGTAACAGAAAAACCTTGGTATCATGAAGTAAAGAGGTACCTTGAAGCTCAAGAATACCCCGAGGGTGCATCCGTTAATGACAAGAAGTTTCTGAGAAGGTTCGCGGCAAAGTTCTTCATCAGCAATGACATTCTTTACAAACGTAACCATGATTCAACCTTACTGCGTTGTGTGGATAAGACTGAAGCAGAAAGGATCATGGCAGAGCTGTATGAAGGTACTTTCGGAACATACTCCAGTGGACATACCATGGCAAAGAAAATCCTTCGGGCAGGATATTACTGGTCCACAATGGAAGCCGACTGTTATCAGCATTCTCGGACATGTCACAAGTGCCAGATCTATGCTGATAAGGTGCACATTCCTCCAGTTCCTCTGAACGTCATGACAGCACCTTGGCCTTTTGCAATGTGGGGCATTGATATGATCGGCGAGATCAGACCTACGGCATCCAACGGGCATCGCTTCATCCTGGTAGCGATTGATTACTTTACAAAGTGGGTTGAAGCAGCTTCCTTTGCCACCGTAACCAAGAACGTCGTGGCACAGTTCATTCGACACAACCTGATATGTCGATACGGTGTACCAGAGAGGATCATTACGGATAATGGTACCAATCTTAACAACAAGATGATCACTGAACTCTGCGAGCAATTCAAGATACAGCACCACAACTCTTCTCCCTACCGGCCGAAGATGAATGGGGCTGTAGAAGCAGCTAATAAGAACATTAAGAAGATTGTGCAGAAGATGACAGTGACCTACAAAGATTGGCACGAGATGTTACCATTTGCTCTTCATGGGTACCGTACCTCAGCACGGACGTCAACAGGGGCAACACCCTATTCCTTGGTATACGGTATGGAGGCAGTCCTGCCCATTGAAGTTCAGATACCCTCTCTCCGGATCATGAAGGATGCAGGTTTAAGTGAAGACGACTGGATCCAGACCCGGCTTGATCAACTAAATCTAATCGACGAAAAGAGACTCACTGCTATTTGTCATGGTCAGACGTGCCAAAAGCGGATGATCAAGGCATTTAACAAAAAAGTCAGACGACAAGAGTATCGAGTCGGGGACCTGGTAATCAAGCACATCATTCTACCTCAAGGTGATCCCAGAGGCAAATGGACCCCTACGTACGAAGGGCCATTTGTGGTTAAGAACATCTTCTCAGGAGGAGCGATGATTCTAACCACCATGGACGGTGACGACCTTCCTCACCCCGTCAATGCAGACATAGTAAAAAGATACTACGCATAATTAAAGACCCGCTAGGTCGACTGGCCTAGGCAAAAATAAGGGCTTGCCGGCGAACCAAAAGGGTTCGTGCAAAAATAAGGGATGAAAATAAAAAAATCTGTACACCCGGCAAGTCGAAAACCTGAAAAGGCGGCTTGGGCAAAAATGGATATCCTGGTGGACTAAAAACCCGAAAGGGAGGTCCAGGCAAAAGTTAGGGATTAAGGTGTAACACTATGTCTCATTGGATCACCTCGCATCCGGACTTCGGTATCGACTATCAGGCTCGGACGGCACCAATCAATCAGATTCATCTTCAACTAAGTAGCAAAGTGATGAGATGCTTGAAGATATAAAGGCGATAGCAGAGTTGGAACCCAGTGGGATTATTCACATAGTTGTTTTGTTTTCTTTTTACCAATTGTATAAATCCTATTTGTTCGGCGGCGTTCTCTTACTAGGACGTCAGCCTCTTGTACAAAAGCGCCTATTTACAGGCAAACTTCAAAATCAATACAAGTTTCATTTTTCAGACAAATTGCAAATTGTTTTTCCTTTATTTGTTTTGTTTTGCAAAGAACGTCCAATGTTCATTTTTGATATATGCATTTGACATTAATTTTTGCTCATAAATATTTGCATGCGAAACACAGGACTAATTACAGGTGATATCAGAAGTAGAGGCAATAAGAATTGTCTAAGAAGTCTAGTTTCTTTGTCCACCAAGGTACCAAGGTAGGCGCAGCTGAAGAATATGACCAAGATACCTTCACTTCCCGCAGAATAAGGCAGTAATGGTAGCTCTCCCAGCTGAGACTTGCAGCTATGTACAAATAAGCAATACTCTCCCCAAGCAGAGTTAATCTATCATCAACCCTAAAAAAAGTTTGGCATCCCTAGTAGGTCTTAATATTCCCCAGCGGAGTATACAGATATTCCTCAACAAGCACCCCCGACAGTCTTAATATTCGTCAACGAAATATAAGAATGTTCCCCGGCGGAATACAAGATACCCCCAGTGGAGCCATTTCCCCAGCGCAGTCTAAAAAAGCTTCCCCGCAAGAGTTGAATCATCTTCCCCAGTAGATTCTGGAAGCTTATTCCCTGCAGAATACAAATGCATCTCCTCAGCCAAATTTAGAGGTTACCCCCCACAAGAGTCTAATTGGGTTATCCTCAGAAAGGTACAACTGAAAGATCATCCCCAGCGAAATTCTTTCTATCCCCAGCAAAGTTCATCAAAATCTCCAACAAAACTTATCAACGGAATCCCCAGCGGAGTTATCGTTAAAATCTTAACAAAGCATCTCTTCCCACAGAGTAATTCCCCGCAGAGTAATCTATTCATCAAGTTTATTCCCCAACGGAGTCATCCTCTCCTTCAAGTTTATCACCTTCGTTCTATCCTCAGCGGAAACGAAGAATCCAGCTCTGTTCTCCAGCAGCTCTGGGATTTATTTTCCCCAGCTAAAAACATCACATCTTCATACATCATGACATGCATACGCATCATACAACACAAATCTCATTTATTTTGAGAACATCAGGACATCATGCATTTCATATATCATGACATTGCATACAACTAACGTTTTACCTTTTCAGGAAAAGGTTAATCCAAAGATGATTACCATCAACCTTTTCAAGTCCCAGTTTAATACCTGTAACAAGCCAGGAAAATATCTGTGGACGACTGATTATAGATCTATACCTGAAACCAGCCAGGAAAGTTATCTACATGAAGAGATTGAAAGTTAATACCTGTAACAAGCCAGGAAAACTACTTTTCTTTCTCAGGTCAGAGATTAATACCTGAAACCAGCCAGGACATCTATCTCCTCGACCAACCTTTCTTAAGTTCCAGATGAACACCTGTAACAAGCCAGGAAAATTCTGTGAACGATTGATTGTAGATCTATACCTGTAACAAGCCAGGAAAGTTATCTACATAAAGAGATTAAAGATCAATACCTGTAACAAGCCAGGAAGACCATCTTTCTTTCTCAAGTCAGAGATTAATACCTGTAACCAGCCAGGACAACTATCTCGTCAACCAAACTTTCTTAAGTTCCAGATCAATACCTGTAACAAGCCAGGAAAATATCTGTGGACGACTGATCGTAGGTTAACACCTGAAACCAGCCAGGAAAACCATCTACATGAAGAGATTGAAGATTGATACCTGTAACAAACCAGGAAGACTTTCTTTCTCAGGTCAGAGGTTAATACCTGAAACCAGACAGGACAACTATCTACTTGACCATCATGAAGCAACCCTACACCGGTTCCTTCTCTTTCAGATGCAGTTTCACACGGACTCATCATCAGGCAACCCTACACAGGTTCCTTCTTTCAACTTACAGAGTTACAATTCAACAAACAATCTCCAGATGGCATTGTTGTACCCCAAAATTTGCCCTCCCATATTCTCCAAGAAATTGCCAAGTCAAGCTACAAAATTCCCCAAGGGTTGCACAGTGTAAAGGCCTCCTAAGCAGTCAAGATTAGGGTTTGTGTTCTGATCAAGAAAATGAAGTTTTCAGAGGTCCAATCAAGTCCCACATGCCTACAAATATGGTCAAGTATCCTCATATCAAGTTTCAAGACTTTCAGCATAAAATTGCACAGTCAAAAACCCTAATTGCACTACAGTCAACTGTAGGGGCAAAATGGTCATTTGACAGTCAAAAGTTCAAATTTTTTGTCAACATATCATTTTGAAGCCACAAACATCATTTGATCAATGCTTGATCATGATTCTCAAAATTTGGCTCAAAAATCATCAAGATGCAAAAGTTTCCTTATTTGGACAGTTGAAAAAGTCAACTGAAATTGACCAGGGCATAACTTTCACATGGATTATCAGAAAAATTCCATCCAAATCTCATTTTGAAGAGAAAGACATTTCCTACAACTCATCTTCATACTTCAAGTCCAAGAAATGCTCTCACAAAAAGTTATCAATTTCAACATTATAGGTCATTTTCAAAAGTCAACAAAAAGGGACTTTAAGTCAAAGGCCATAACTTGAGATTGGTAAATCAAAATGACATGGGACCAAAGGCATTGGTTAGAGGACTCAAAGACCTTTCCAAAATGTCCAAGAACATGAGAAAAGCTTAAAAATTGAGCAAGTTATGCCTTGTGGAAGTTGGGAAATTTTTGGATATTTTGAAAAGTCAACATTGGTTCAAATGACCTAAAATTGCTAATGGGCCCATTTTTCTTCCACAAATCATCATCCATGGCATGTGCACGACCACTTGGCCCAAAGGGAAGTTTTTATTCATTTTTTATTTATTTATTTGGATTTTTATTAATAATAATTCATTTAAATTAAAATAAATACATGAAAAATGCTAACCTAAGTTTTTTCAATCTTTTTGTGCATGTTTTATCATCAAGATTTCGTGTACAACTAAATAGGGAAAGATTTGGATTGATTGATCATGATTTGAACAAAAAGCACATGGAAAATATTTGGAAAATAATGATGGAAAATCAAATCTTCAAAACCATGATTGCAAGAGATTTTGATCAATTTTCTTAACCTAATTGATTCATACATAAGCCAAGAACACAACCCTAATCAACATACAGGCGCAGCTGCTCAGAAAAGCCATTATCAAACTTAAAAAAAATTTGGCAAGAAACAAAAAATCTGAAAACACCTCTGCAAGACGATTCAGGTCTCTAGACTTCTTCCATTAGCTTCCTCAAGGTCCACTGAACGATTCTCAATCAAGAATACTCATCAGAACCTCAAGAATTGGTAACACGAGTGCAAACTGTACCAAGAAAAATTCATAATCGTGCATCACGATTCATGCATCCTTTGTAACTTTTAATGCTTGATTCATGTTCATTATGAGATTCTGAAACTAACCATACAAGTTAATTGCGTTTTTGTGCGATGTACATGATTTTACCATTGATGCAGGCTAGGGTTTCTTGGACTCCAAATTAGGGGTTTCCTAATACTGTAAAATTAAGACATAACAATGCCATTGATGAAATCAGTAGGTTGGGACGAAAAGATTGAGACCATCGCGCCAAATTTCTGATTGTCACAAGCCTAATCTCTATTATTAAAATTAGCATCTTTTGAGGGGGTTTAAAACCCCCGTTAAATGTTTGTTAAATTCGTTTCAGGAAACACAACGAGGAAGATGATTATGTGGCTGTCCGTGAGTGGAGCGTTCAAATCTTCGCGCGCGTTTCCAAGCCATTAACCAACTTTCTTTTATAATATTTACTAGTTAGTATATATTAAACGCGTGTGAGTTGGTCCAGTGGCAAGTGATAATGCTGGTAACAGTCATGACCTGGGTTCGAGCCCCAGGTCTTCATGCTTTCAAATATTATTTTTCCATTAACGTTCACATGCAGCGCCTACGTTGAAGACTATGATGCACTCTCACTATCCAACGTCCACGCGTCTAACAGATTCAAATCAAAGGCTGAGAGTTGGAGAACACAATAAGTCTTAGTCAACGCATCACACGCGCCCAGTAAAAGTCAACAAAGCCATGTTAAATGGGCCTGAATTGCTTGGGTTATACCTCCATATTGGGGACTACCACCCCCCTAGGTTTGCCATATCTTTTTTTTATTTAATTTAATTCTATTTCTTTTAATAATTGTTTTGTTCAATTTAATTAATTATTTTCACAAAATATAAAATATCATAAAAAATCAGAAAAGAGTTAAAACAATAAATAATTTTAGTATTTTCTTAAATAAATTTGCATGTAATTGAATATAGTTTTAAATTAGGTTTGCAATTTTAATTCTTTTAATAAAAATGTAAAAAACATAGAATTAGGTTTAATTAATGTTTTTATTCCTTTTTAATTTTTCTTTTTTTATAATAATATTATTTATTTTATTTATTTTATTTATTTTTATAATTAAATTTGTATATAAAAATTAGGTTTAATTTAGGTTAAATTCTAATGTTTTCTTAATAAATTAAAATAAAATAGAATTAGGGTTAGCGTTTAATTGCAATTAATTTTTTCTATTAAATCTTAAAATACATAAAAATACCAAAAAAAAACAAATTCTTGCCTTCTTTTAATTTTAATTCCTCATTAATTTTAATTTTGCAAAAGGGTCCAACGCCCTCGTTCTTAATTTCTTATTAATTCGCATATTTATTTTATTTCGTTTAAATAATTATGTACCACTCCCGAAGCCATGTAAACTACTTATCGCACTTTATCTTTTACTTTATTTATTTTCTGTCAAATCGGGTCCTGGTTAATTTTGGCGATGTGGACCCGCGCCATTTGTAATAGCTTAGAATTTATTTTCCTCGCAACTTTTTAACTGTTAAATCAAGACATGAAAGAATGTATGGACAAAATAAAAAACACGCGTAGAACACCAATAACATGACAAGATAAATGCAAATGAAAATGACACACGAATCGCACACACCACCCCTAGGGTACGCCTCACTGTTGCCTTGCCTCGAAAGGTGATCGTCGAGTAGAGGATGTCTTAGTAAGTCCTCATGATCCGGGAACCTGGCATGAGGGTAGCTTCTAAGGTGTCTTCCCATTGCTCTGGTGATCACAATGTCCCGAACCCTCGAATTGACCCGAACACCTCCAACAGTGGTGCTACCTACCTCTCAATGGTGGGATGGCACTACTTTAAGGACATTTACACAGACGAATTCCTTAGGATAGGTAGATGACTCGTAGATACTTGCTCTAATTTCAAAACAAAACAAAAACTTCTTTTCACACCGACACCTTTCAAAAAGCTTTCAAAAGCAATTTTTCAAACACTCTTGAGGACCGATACAAGAGTCGAACTGGAATTTTCAAAGAAACTTTTTAAAACCCACAGTTGAAAAGCAAACAAACCATTTTTGAAAACACAAGTGAGCAAGTATCTAAGAGCACATGGATAACCATGGATAGAAAGGGTGCTAACACCTTCCCTTTCTATAACCTACCTCCCGAACCGAGAGCAATCTCTTTAAGGAATTTTTCTGTGCTTTTGTCCTTTCCATTTGGAGAAAATAAAAGACGGTGACGACTCTTGCTTCCGCGACATTTCGCGAACCAGCGTTAAACAGTCAGTTCCAAATCCACCGATCACAGGCATCTATAAGCCCATCCTCATATCCATCATCTCTCCAAATGGCATCTGTAAGCCTATTCCCGACATCACCATGCCGATACTATACCATGCGAGTGCAAATTTCTGGGCACTTTAGTGTTCAATCATCTTCCACCTTTGGATCACGAAAGGCACGCAAGCCAATCTGCATCCTCAGGTTTAAGAAGATTGAACAGGGGAAAATGTTGTACCCCAAAATTTTCCCTCCCACATTCCTCAAGATTTGTCAAGAATGATCTTCAAAATTGCTCAAAATGGCTCAAGGGTTATACAGTCAAATCACCTCCTAAGGCAGTCAATGCTGAAATTAGGGTTTTGTTTCTTTCAAGGAATTTGGGGTTTTCATTGGTTCAATCAAGCCTCATAGGCCTATATACATTCTCAAGCACCTACATGCCAAGTTTCAAGACTCATAGTGCCAATTTTGCACACTCAAAAGCTCCATTTGATCTACAGTCAACTGCAAGGGAAAAATGGTCATTTTGCAGTCAAAAGTCAGAATTCTTGGTCAACATCTTATTTTGAGTTCACAATCATAATTTGATCAAGCCTTGATCATGATTCCACAAGAATAGCTCAAAAATCATCAAGATGCAAAAGCTACTATTTTTGGACAGCCGAAAAGTCAACTGTACTTTGACAAGGGCATAACTCTTTCATGGTTTGTCAGAAAAATTCCATCCAAAGCTCATTTTGAAGAGGATGAAATTTCCTACAATCCATCTTCACACTCCAAGTTCAAGAAATGCTCTCACAAAAAGTTACCAATTTTTACATTATAGGTCACTTTCAAAAGTCAACAAAAGTACACTTTGGGTCAAAGGCCATAACTTGAGATTGGTAAATCCAAATGACATGGGACCAAAGGCATTGGTTAGAGGACTTCAAGAGATTTCCAAAATGTCCAAGAACATGGTCATATGATCAAAATTGAGCAAGTTGTGCATTGGAGAAGTTGGGAAATTTTCATGAATTTGCAAAAGTCAACTTTGCTCAAAACACCTTCTTTTTGCTAATGGGCCTCAAATCTCTTCTTGAAACTTCACCCATGACTTATGCACGACCCACCAAGATAAATTGGATTTATTTTCTTATTTTTATTGATTAATTGGATTTTTAATATATATTAATTCATTTAATTAATTTAAATTGTAAGAAAATAGAAGATTTGTTTTTTTAAATCAATTTGTGAAGCAAATATGATCAAGATATGCTGACCAATTCGTGCACAATCAAAAGATGCAAAAAAAACCAAATTTGGAAACATTGTTCAATCATGGAAAATCAAGAATATTTGATTTTTAATCAAGGATTTAATCTTCAATGCACATGGATTGGATCCAAAACTTCGACTTAATTTGTTTCTCCTATATGTATGCAAGTAAACCATAACCTAGGACACGTGAAAAAGCTGCAGAAACGACCCTGTCAAATTCAAGAAATTCCAAGAAAACTCAAAACTTGTTCTTGCAACCTAGGCTAATTCAAGGCGATTTGTCCATCCAAATACATTGCAGGAGGTTCCAGGAACGATTTGCAATCGAGTTCACGAACTAAAGCTCAAGGAATCGCTGCATACAGTCCCACGGTTTGCACTTCTTATTCAGAATTATATCTCCTAATTCATGCGCATTTAACATGTGTTTGTGATTGTTTTGCATTGCTAGAGATCATACAAAGCTAATGGCATGATTGAATTGAACTGTAACGCCCTGAATCGAAAGATACCATGACTTAATTTCTAGGGTTCTTGAGCTTTTAAATGGGGCTTTTCAATCCAGGAAAAATTGGGACTAATAGGATACATGGTTGAAATCGTGAGGCCAAGACGATTCCAACCCACACCTCGCGAAATATTTATGATTGTTGTGTGCCTAATCGCTATTTTTCCTTGTAGGAAGTAGTGGGGGTTAAAAACCCCCACTATCTAATTCTAATTATACAGGAAAAAGGTTGAAGACGATGATGTGTTATCATCTGGTTGGTCCATTTGAAAAGCGCGTGTTTTACTTTTTATTTACAGCATATTATTTTGTTTGCATATATAATAATCACTTATTATTCCAATAACAAAAAGATGCATGTGGGGTAGTGGCAGGGACGCTGGCCAATGAGCCTTGGGACCTGGGTTCGAATCCCAGGTCCCCTAAAACATTTATTCCATTTTTCTTCCTATGTTCACATGCAGATTTCACAAGGTGGTCCACCATACACCTCCAATTCCCAAGCGCCAGATGTCTTCAAACTCAGATCCAGTGGCCAAAATTGAAGACCACCATACTCCCTGGTCAGCGCATGCGTAGCAAGTCCAGAAAAGTCAAACAGGCTGGACGTAAATGGGCTTCAGAATTGCAACATACACCACAAAACTGACCAATTCCCTTTCTATAATCTACCTCCCGAACTCGAGAAACATCTCGAAAAGGAATTTTGCTGTGCTTTTGTCCTTTCCTTGTTGGAGAAAATAAAAGACGGTGACGACTCTTGTTTACCACGACATTTTACGAAAATGAACGCAAACGCGAACCAGCATTCCAAAACAGTCAGTTATATTTCCACCGATCACACGGTTGTTCAATGTGGACATAATAAAGAAAGTAACTCTAACTCTGAAGAAGTGAAGTTGGAATGCACCAGATGCTAAGCTAGAAAGATGTCGAATTTGGAGATCTGTTGAATATGAAGACTGAAAAAGTCTGAAGATTGGCATTTTTAGAAGCAAGCTGAATATGATGATTGAGAATGATTTTGAACTCTGAACAAGCTTCATAATTATTTATCTAAATCCTATAATTCAAAGGTATAATGTCTGAAAGAAGATCTTGTAGAAGCAACAAATCAAATATAGAATATATGTTATCAAGTCAATTCGGCTTCAGGAATCTATCCAAAAGACATTTGATATAGAATCTAATTCTTCAAGACTGTGATATCTCAAATCTTCGAAGACCAACTCTGATCATTCTTCATCATAACCTATCAGAAGCATCTGACTCAAGAAGATGTGAAGAAAAATATAGAGACTCTTACCTTTGATTAAGATTCATATAATCCTATCAGAAGCCTATGAATCATGAAGTTAGATGTGAAGGGAGTTTCATGAAAATATTATAAAAGTACAAGATCACGTGATTATATTACAACATCCTACCCACTACCCTGCAAATCAGGATAAAGGATTGTACATTGTACCATTACTGCTTTCACACGTCACATCATCTATCCTAGTTTTGCTATCACCACTCTACTCAAGGATTAGCTAGTGTCTCCAACAACTATGTGTTATAAGGATACTCAATCTATCCATTTCCAACTGATTTATTTTCTCTATCTATTTAAAGATAAATTGGAAGATTGAAAAATAACGATAAGAAAGATAGTAATATAGATACATACATGTAGTATATATACCCAAGAAAGAATGAGGCATAAAAGAAGGGAGTGGAGTTGTACAAAAGAAGTAGAATAAAATGCATACATAAAGAAGAACACTTTCGAGCTGAATGTATGAGCAACAATAAGAAAGCAAGGAAAAAATAGTGCAAGTGTTTATGTGTATATTAATATCAAAATAATCACACAAATCAGTGAGGATATTCAATGAAGATACATTTTAGTGCATAAAGGATAATAAGAATAGATGGTTGGGGTCATAAACAACCAGAAGCAACAATGAAAAATTTAATAACAAGGTAAAATATTAAGCGTGATTATCATTTGTAATCTTTAGCCTTCATTAAATGATATGAGAAAAGAATGCAAAGCAACGATCACAAAAGAAAAACGGGAAAAGCACAACCAAGAAGAAAATATATGCAGAAGCCAATATAGAGGAAGAAGTTCTTAGATGTATACTTTCTTTAACTCTTTCAACTGTGTAATTCTAGAATGTAAATTTGTGTATTTGTTCATATAAGAAGCACTCTTATAAACACAAATATGTTTTAACCATGTTTGGTTGATTTCCTCAAGAGACCATTTTGGTCAGGGTTCTTGAGATATCAATGACCATTTTTCATTGAGGTTGATTTCCTCAAGAAATCAGTTTGGCCAAAGTTCTTGAGATGTCAATGACGGTTTGTCATTGAGGTTTATTTCCTCAAGAGAATAGTTTGCTCAGAGTTTTTGAGATGTCAACGGTTGTTTGTCATTGAGGTTGATTTCCTCAAGAGACCAGTTTGGTCATGCTTTTTGAGATGCCAATGAAGCTTCGTCATTGAGGTTGTAATCGAAGATTATTTGGTTATTGAGTTAAGTCCTTGTTGATAAGGTAAAATCACTTTGGTGAGTGGACTGAAATAGCGTAATTAACGTTGAATCAGGATAAAAATACTTGTGGGACAAAAATTTGGATTCCTCGCCTAGTGCGCCTACCTTTCTCTAACATGCTCTTCCCATCTAGCTTTTCTTCCTTAACAAGCAATGCTTGCATGTCTTCCACGCGACGTTGGTCTCCTTTGCTCGCCCAACACACCAACCCTTTCGACTAGTGAGCTAACCTTTGCTTAACCATAAAGTAGTTGCAGCTGGTTGTGCCATCCAGCCATGCATGCGCCTAACACACCTATGTTGGGCCCAACGAGCCTTACTACTTCAGGGTTTTGCTTTGGCTTGGTTTCTGCATATTGAATCATTATTTTCCAGTTATTTTCACCTATTTTTTATTAATACATATCAGAAAAGTCCAAATACGTATTTTCTTACTTTTCGTAGATTACTCGAGAGTTTTTGTATCGATTATTTATAAAATAAATCAATAAATACCAACGTATTTAACGTGAATTTAATACTTATCATTAATACATTGTACTACAGGTGATTTTTGGTCGCATTATAGGTGAAATTCAACTCGAGAAGATTTGTTTTGTGGTGTGTCTTTTCTTACATTTTCAATAATGATAGACTAACCTTTGAATAACAAATATATAGTCGAAGATCGGAAAGTACATGGTGGCGGGTCAAGAAGGAAGTTAATAAGAGATGAAATTGCTAAGCTTGATAGCTTAAAAAAATATGTTGCTAGTTGAGGGTTTTCAAAAAATAATATGAAAGAATTCTTGGTCATATATTACTTAGAGCCAAACCTTTGAGTAAGATATTTTGTATCATTTTAATCTTCACTTTCTTTTTAATGAAAATTTTAATTCTCCCTTATATATCATCTACATATCTAGGTAATCAAATATTGTATTTCTTCAAAATTTAAAATTCATATTCAAAATGTTGTGTTTGGTCCTATATAGTTTATGGTGGATAAATAATTTTAGCCTTATGTTAAAACCATTGAGTGTAGGTAAGATGATTGTATATTAAGCAAGATGATTGTATATCCAGCAAGTAGTGGAGAATATAATTTGATTCATGCATGACACATTTTTAATGAAAGCCAAAACTTTAACTACGATTAAATATTTAGAAATGTTTATTAGTGATACGGCAACAATTTGAGTGTTCTATTTATCTCTTACACGCCTCTCTTCAATTACTTTTGTTTTTATCTCTCGTCTTCACCTTCTTGCCCCATGTATTTTGTATGCGTTCTCATACCAGTTTGAAATTGCATCACACTAGATTGAAGATCATCTTCACACATATATTACTAATAACGTCCAATCCTTAACCAAAAGTATGTTTAAGAAGTTGCATCTACTTTTATCTTTACATGCAATTGAAATACTCATGTTAAATAATCACCTATGAGAAAATCTATTATCCCTTATTTTCTATCGCACAGAGCCATAAGTTCACTCTTAAAATTTGAGTCATTAGCATCTTATGGTAAAATATATAAATTGAAAGTTTAAACCGTTCATTTTTTACTAGGGAGACTAAAAGTAATCTATCAAATTCAGATAGTTCATTTTGGGTTAATATAAGTTGAACCATTATTAGTTGCTCTGATTTGATTATAAACATTAATACAATATACAACCAATAACTTAAATATAAGTAGAAGAACCTATAAAATTAACTAAATATACTGTTTGAATTCTTATCTAACACTAATTTTTTAGATTTTTTGATCATCACTAAAATCTTTTTTTTAATTATTCAATGACCCCATTAATATCTTTTCACTTTTTATTTCTCATCTATCTTTTTAACAATAATGTCTTTTTATAATTAAAATGCATAAGCTAAATTGTATAATTTGTGATTACAATATATTTTGCTGTTATTGGATGTTCATATGAATGAACATGAAATTTTAATAAGAATTTTAATTAATGTGACTTATTTGCTAAACTTTAACTTTTTTAGATATAAGCAACCATTATGAGATATAGTGTCAAAGTATCTATTATATGTATATTAGTAGAAATATTTTAATATTTTTTAATTGGTTTTTTATCTAAGTTTTATAGCTTTACTGACCTTAAGCATTATTAAAAATAAATATTTCTTTGAATATCATGATTTAAAAAAAAAAAGAGTAAAATTAAAAATTTTATAACCAAATTATTGAGGGGCTTACCCTTGAGTTATCATAACACACTAGAGGCCAACGGAAAAAAAATATGTAAAAAGAAATTGTTGCCTTCAGTATTTATGCTTTATAAAATAATAAGTGTTAAAATCTTGTTGTTTTTAGATAATTTAAAAATTTTAAAACAAAAATATCTCCAATTTTTTTAAAAACATTTATTTTTTGGGTTGCCGTTTAGAAGAGTTGTTCTCTATTTAAAATTATTGTTTGTCTTTTTTATAGTAATTGATATCTTAATTATAAAAAAAAATTAATTCATTAATAGTTAATATTAATGATAACTATATGATATAGAATCCTACTATATTTTAAATAATATATTCTCAAGATTTTAGCATAACATATTTCTTATAAAATTTTGTTTTAGAGTAGTAATACTAATATAACTTATTTTATACTCAATTTCTTGACTCTTATATCAAATATTTTATTTTAAATTTGTGATTAATTATAAATTCATAATTGTCTTATTGAAATTTATATTATAATTTTTTTTACTATTAATAGTAATATAATTTCTAAGAGTTATTTAATTTAAATGATAAATTTTATCCTTACATTTTAATATTGATAGGTAAATTTTGATGATTTATTATTAGTCTTTTAGTCAATTTCAATATTAAGAGAAATTTCAAAAACATAAAGTTTGTAAAAGGTGGTAAAAATTTTGAAGCATGCGTATGCAATTAATTAAACTTTGTGTGTATTAAAAACTTTAATTCATTTTGTTCGTAAGTGAAATATAAAGATATTATTCAGTCCACTTTAAATTCAATTTAAATTTTAATTATAAATATCCTTTTAAGTTTATGTCGCTGCTTTTTCAGAAGTATTGGAGTTTTAATTGATTGTGATTTAGAATGTTTATTCTATTATGTCAAGCATAAATCTATAATTCTTTGACTCCCAAAGTCTGAGAATTCAGACTTCAAATTTGTAGACTTATCACTTAGCTTTGACTTTTTAGAGTCAAGCTTGTTAAAATCAATTGATTCCTTAACTATATCAGTTTCAATGTTAAATACTTCTTATAATCTTTTGAGTTTTTTAGAAAGATTTAACTTGATATCTAATATGGTTTCCGGAATCAACTATGTTAGCATAAAACAATTAAACCAATATAGAGATGGGGGATGATTACCAATAGATGATGGGGATTTTGCTCTTCGAATTTCCTTGAGGAGCCACCAGAGCCTTGGGGCTCAATAACCTCATCTTGAGACATATGCTTTCTTTGTTATTATGTGAGTCTACTTTCTAATTTCTAGAGTTGACTCATCAGCTTGACTGCTTTTGTATATGATGTCTTTGATCTTTTTTAACTACTTTTGTTAGATGTTGTCAACAAACATTCGTATGACCTTGTTGCTTCTGAACACCTCCTGTTTTTGCTTCCAGAGTTGCTTGAATGAGTCTGGTAAGCAGGGACACTTCGTATTTTATTATTGATACCAGGTTAAAAAGTAAATTTTATTGTGTTTCATAGATAGGATCTTTTTCTGACATAGTTAAGTGTTTGAAGATAATCAATAACATAATTGGAGCTTGAATATAAATTGAAGGTTCAATAAAACACAAGAAAGGGGGGTTGAGTTGGGTTTCAAGAATTAAATCTTTTCAAACTCCCAAACTTAGTTTTTAGTTCAGTGCAAAGAAAGTTTCAGTGGATTGATGTAGTGCAAAATTGAAGTAGGTTCACCTTTGTCTACAATGGGAGAATATGAGAGGAAGCTTAAAGGCATAAGTGCTACTTAAGCGATAGGGCATGCAAATCACAATTCTCAGATTGACTTCTCGGAGTTACCCACAGTTATCCTAACCATGAGTAAGCATAGATGAAATCCTTTGTTGGAAATTAGATGTAGTCATTATATTCATGCACTAAATAAGGCATGGCGTTCTATGTAATTCCACTCATGCTTTAATATTGATTAATCTATAATCTTAATGCTTGTTTTAGCTTTGCTACCTAAAATATGATTTCATGGCGTGACTTGAGCTCGAAGGATGGTTGTTACTATTAGATCCAAGATAATCAACTATTAAATACTAACACCTAAAGATAGAGTTAGTTTCAACATCTACACGTACTGTAGTATATATCAGTGTGAAATCTTCCTGCTTTATAATTGTTGGACTTAATACTTTGTGTTAGTTAATAGTCACTTTATCGGACTACTGGGTAATGCAGTGATCTCACGACGTTGAGACTGAAAGAAGATGTAAATGAGATCAATAAGTGGTAATATTAATAGGTGAATAGATAAGCATATTGTTGATCTATGGTTGTGCGTGATAGATACGTAATAAAAAAATCTACCCCTATCAAGTTTTTTTACCGTTAACACCGAAATCTCCATTTTACTTTCTATTATTTATTTAATGTTATTTACTTTTCACGCATCATAATCAATACACAACCTTTTGTCTACTTAAAATATTGAAAATGGTTGAATGGTCTTTGAAACCCCCGTCTATGTCAATACGATAATTGTAAAACTTACTTTTACTATAAACACATTAATCAACACTCCCAATTATCACACCACGGAAAAACAAAAATCTTTATCACTGCAAATGGTTTTCCATTTAGAACTTTCTTTACACATCACCCACAAGAATCTAAAATTACTTTAGTGCAAATCATTAGCAATTTTGTCAATTTATTCACTTGAAATTGAAAGAAAACTCCCTTAAGAGACATATAGAATAAAATAAACGGTTGATTGTCTAGGAAATTTATGTAATAGTGGTTAGTGCTTATAAAGGTAATTTGGTTGTGATTAAAATAAACTATGGTAGGTCCAATTGTGTAAATTGGTATAAATAACTCTTCTCTTAAAACATCAATCGCCTGAGATTCAAGTTCATTTATTGTACGGAATAATAGATATTGTTCTTCCTCTATTCATGGTATGTTATTCAAAGCTAATTGTAATTATCTACAACTAATAAATCTTGCATGATTAAGTGGTAAGTATAGTAGACAAATTTATGAATTTCCAAAAATGTAATCCACACGTTAGTCATATCTTTTGATGCAAAAATTAAAAAAGAAAGCAAAACACTTAAAACCAATCAACCTTAAAATGATTTGCGAATTTTTTTTCAAAAACCAAATAACACAATTCTCCCTCACACTTTCTTGTATTTGAAGTCACTCAACACTATTGAATAATACGCGGGAAAAGTTCATATTCACGAATCACAACAAAACAATGAGCTTCCAAGAGATACGACTCACGAGTTGTACCAAGACAAATGAAAATAGGTGACCTAGTACTTAAGCAAGCGGTAGCCCTTACCAGGATTGGTAAAACCTTCCATCACTAGGAAGGACCTTACAACATACATGAAAAACTATCACATGATACCTACAACTAGGAAGAGATGAATGGTGATATCCCTAAGGCAAGAAAGTCATTGAACCTTAGACAACAATTTATAATCTGCCAAGAATTGATTCCTTTTTTTGATAAATTCAGAATTTTAATAAAGTGATAAGGTGGCAATTTTTTCTTTGCAAGGGTTTGGGTTTTTAACGATGCACTTTGTTTACTATGTTTGTCTCTAATCTTCCATATGAAGATCACACATAATGTTACTACACCCTATAAGATATAATTGCACCCTCCAAGGTATCATTGAACCCTTTAAGGTATCATTGTGCCTTTGTGATTTCAAGACGCCCTAGTAGGTAACATTGTTCCTTAATTGTATTGCCCAAAAGCTAATACATTAAAGTATATGGAGATCTCGTTATCACTGAAAAATTGATACATTAAAATATATGGAGATCGCATGATCACCTAAAAACTGATATATTAAAGTATCTAGCAATATCGTTTGCAAATGACATTGTGGTTTCCAAATATTCAACAAAATATTTAACAAAAAAATAAGACCATTACACTGTTGTTATTCAAAATTATGAAAAAAACATAAATATTGCTAAGTATGAAGAGTTTTTTATAATCAAACTAGATCAAAAATTTTCCTATATATTTTGCACACATAAGGACATGATTACTAAAGACAAATATAAAAAATAAAACTTCTTAGTTGTTCTGAGGAGGCGAGACTTCCACATCTTGAGCAGACCTCTTCTATCTAGCTAGGAGAGGCTCATTTTCATCTTCCACCTCTTCCTCTTCCACGATCCCATTCTCCAGTTTCCTGTCTTCCATAACTTTGAATAGTCAAAGCTCGTCCAAAGAGAGATATATTTATAAGAACATTACTTGATTTTTTTCTTTCTAAAACCCCTACTCCAAGAAAAAGGAAACATCCATATGTGTTTCCTCTAATCCCCTACCAAATCACTCTTATCATCGACATCAGATATGACTGTTTCCTTCAACCTCACCCCTTTATCATCTATCTTTTGAAAGTTCCCTTCTTTATCCTTCCTCTCCGATTCAAATTTCTAAAAAGCTTTTCCAGCCTCCTCGTACTTCTTCTCTACAAAAGACACAATTTCGTTTTCCTACACCAACATAGTCTTAACTAGATGAGAACTGTATTGAAATTTAGGCTTCACACCCCCTTCATCTTTCTCCATAAAAGTAATTTCTTTAAACACAACCTTCCTAGAAAGGTTCTCTTTGTCAAGTAGGTTTTTATCATTTGGGTTATCTTCTTCAAACCCATCTTCCGGGGCTACTTACACCGGTCTTCTTGTTGAGATTATGATAGACTTACCCAATACTGTCCATTTTTTCCCATAATGAAATTTTTGCCTGGATTTCATAATACATTGTGATAAGAATTCTCTGGGATGAGCTAACAACATTATTTCTTTAGAGGGGAATTCCTTGTGTATTTCTTCTTATTTTGGTAAGCAAATATTTCACTTCATTTGAAGAAAGAATACTTATTAAGGAAATCATCTTGGCACAAATTATCTTTGTCTCACCTTCTAGCTTCCTTTTCTTAGAAGGGAGAGTCATTAACACAATAGAATCACTCTTCTGAACGGTTTCATATTCACCCCCTTTGTGTTCTAGAGTATATGCCTTTTTTGTGATAAAGAGAGAAGGGTCATGCTTTATGCATAAATAATGTCAACATAATCTGTTAGTGCGCAAGGCACTTTTAGTGAGGGGAGAAAGAAAGAATAAGGAAAATAAGGATTTTTATTATTAACTTGAATTGTACAAATAATAATACAAACTATGATTATTTATATACACATAACTTATACACAAAGTAGGCTAACAAACCCTAATTGGGCTTGGAATTAGGTTACACAACTTGAATTAGGTATAATATCTCAACATAACCCATATAATCCAAGTTTTCGAACATACTCTAAAAATTGTCAATCTGAACTATTCCTAATTTCTTTCTCAAATTTAAGAATTTGTCGATCTTCAATCCTTTGATGAAAATGTTGGCCAACTGTGCTTCACTTGAGCAAATTGTAACTTCGAGTTCACCTTGATTTACCATTTCCCTCAAGAAGTTAAATCTAGCTTCGATGCTTACTTCTTCCATGCAGAACTAGATTCTTCGCTAGATTTATGGTTGTCTTGTTATCGATTTGCAACACAAGATATTTCTTTACTTCAACCTCCATTTCTTCAAGTATTGATCTGATCCAAATTGCTTGACATGCAATAGGATCCTTCTATATATTCAGCTTCACATGATGATAATGCCACCACAAGTTTCCTTTTTGAGCACCATGATAATGCCACCACATGTTTCTTTTTCGAGCACGTTGATAATCCCACCACAGGTTTCTTTTTCGAGCACTAACTATTTGAAATAAATATCCAGTTGTGCTTCTTCAATCTTCCTTATCTCCTGTAGTTGTTTAGTTATTGGCTTGCATTTTTGGTAAAACCAAGTGTGTGTGTGAATGTCATGACTGATGTCATAACATTCTAGTTTAGTTTGTACTGATTCATTAGGTACCTTTGCAGAAAAATATTGTCATACAGGTGCTGCTGTTTATAAGTGTGTATCTGAGCATTTTGCAAAAAGATCACATTTACCTAAATCAGTAGACATGTTTTCAGATGTCATAACAAATGTTAAGACATCCTGTTCTGTTCTAACAGTTATGCAGTTTGGGTAATTCTGAGTTTTTTCAGGATTATGACTCAGTCTTTCCGGAACAGAAAATGTCGTGGACTTGGGGTTAACCTAGCTCAACCCTAACCTGGTTGATAAAGTCCTGTGACCTAGTCTTAAGGTCAAACGGAATTAACCCTAGCTTTTTGTGGAAACCCTAACTGAAGATGCAGCTGCTATATATTCAACAGAGCTGCTGTTCTGGAACGTATCCCTTTTTGACAGAAGATCTTTTAGAAGCTGTATAGTTTTAACTATTGTAATCCAAGCAATTATCATTGTGATAAGTGACTTGGAATAGGTTTTAATTGTAAGGGTTGTGTATCACTCAAAGCTTTGAAGCAAGAGTGTTTGTATGTCTCTTGACTAAAGCTGTGAAGCAAAGTCAAGTTAGGTCTGTGTATCACTCAAAGCTGTGAAGCAAGAGTGTTTGTGTTGCTTGATTAAAAAGCTGTGAAGCATAATCAAGTGTATGTTTTGAAGAGTGTCTTCATCAATTCATTAGTCAAATTGTTTTATGTATCACTGCTGTGATTGAGGGGGAGTGAGTAGGAACTCAGGTTTAAGTTGTACTTAGATTGAAGTTGCATTGGGTAGGTCTTAAGTGAAGGAGATAAACTGGTTGGTTTATTCCTGAATTAATATCTCTTATAGTGGATTTCCTCCCTGGCTTGGTAGCCCCTAGAGTAGGTGTTGTTGCACACTGAACTGGGTAAACAATTGACTGTGTTCTTTACTGTTTTTGTATTTACTGTCTTATAGAAAGTCAGATACGGTGTCATAACATTGAACGTGACATTGAGTATCTGCAGCCAGAATTTCAATTGGTATCAGAGCAGGCACCCTGCCTGTATTACTGGGTGAGATCTAGGGATATCACTTTCTGGCACTATGGACAAAGAAGGAGTTTTTGGAAATAGACCACCCATTCTGGATGGAACTAATTATGACTACTGGAAACCTCGTATGATTGCCTTCTTAAAATCTCTGGACAAAAAGGCTTGGAGAGCTGCTGACAAAGGATGGATCCATCCCACCATAACTGAGAAAGATGGGACAATCAGTTTGAAGCCTGAGGAAGATTGGAGTAAAGAAGAAGATGAGTTAGCCCTGGGAAATTCCAAAGCTTTAAATGCCTTGTTCAATGGAATTGATAGAAACATTTTCAGACTAGTACATCAATATGAATTGGCCAAGGAAGTTTGGGACACTCTCAAAACTACTCATGAGGGCACTTCCAAAGTGAAAATGTCAAGGCTTCAGATGTTGACTACCAAGTTTGAGAATCTAAAAATGATGGAAGATGAAACCATTCATGAGTTTCACATGAACATCTTGGAGATTGCCAACACCTCAGGAGCACTGGGAGAAAAGATGTCAGAAGAAAAATTGGTGAGAAAGATTCTCAAATCCTTGCCTAAAAGATTTGCTATGAAGGTAACTGCCATAGAGGAAGCCCAGGACATTAGCAAGTTGAAAGTGGATGAACTAATTGGGTCTCTTCAGACTTTTGAGATGGGGATCACTGAAAATGGTGACAAGAAGAACAAGAGCATAGCACTTGTATCCAACACTGATGTTGAAAACAAGGAGGATGAAGAAGAAAATATTTCAGAAGCTATAGCCATGCTTGGAAGACAGTTCAACAAACTCATCAAAAGAATAGATCCAAAGTCAAGGTCTAATGTTCATAACATTCCCTCTGACATTGACAGTTCCAGCAGAAGACCAAGGTCAGAAGAGAAGGGAAATCAAGGCAGAGGTATTCAATGCCATGGCTGTGAAGGATATGGGCATATTCGAGCTGAATGTCCTACCTTTCTTAAGAAACAAAAGAAAGGAATGACTGTTACTTGGTCTGACTGTGATTCAGAAAGTAATTCTGAAGAAGAATATGCCAAACTAGTTACTGCTCTAACTAGTGTTTGTACCTCTGAAAGTGACACTAGTGATGAAGAAGTGACATTTGAAGAACTGGCTGATACCTACAAGAAATTGTGTATCAGAAGTGCTGAAGTCTGTGTGCAGAATGAGAAACAAGCAAAACTCATCATAAAGCTGGAGGCTGAAAAAAGGGCAGATCTTGAAACTATAAGTCATCTAGAAGGGGAAGTTCAATTGCTGAACTCACAACTGAACCAAATGACCAAATCTGTCAAGATGCTGACTAATGGAACAGATAAATTGGAAGAGATTCTTCAAGTTGGACAAAATGTGGGAAACAAATCTGAACTAGGATTTGTGGAAGCCAAGAAATCTAGTACAGACAAGAAGATCAGGCCTGTTAAACAAATGTCAAAGCAGATGTCTCAACACAACTCTCAACATCAGAAACAGAGATATATGAAGAAAAGGTACCAAAGATGGAGATGTCATCATTGTGGGAGATATGGCCACATAAAGCCTTTCTGCTTCAGATTGCATGGATACCCTAATCAAAACTCAGGTGTCAAACCTAAGTCTAAAAAGGTACCACATGCTCCTAAATGGAAGAAAAAGGCTACTGCCCTGATAGCCCACACTTCCCTGAGGGTCTCTACAAAGGAAGACTGGTACTTTGACAGTGGGTGTTTCAGACACATGACTGGAATCAAGAACCTCCTCAATAATGTTAAACCTCACACCACCAGTTTTGTGACCTTTGGAGATGGTGCTAAAGGTGAAATCAAAGGAGTTGGTAATTTGTACTGCCCTGAAGTTCCAAATCTAAATGAAGTTCTATTGGTAAAAGGCCTGACTGCTAATCTCATTAGTATCAGTCAATTGTGTGATCTAGGATTCAAGGTCATCTTCTCAAAAGTTGAATGTCTAGTAATTAATGAAAAACTAGAGGTGGTAATGAAAGGAATCAGATCCAAAGATAACTGTTACTTGTGGCAGCCTGAGAACACTAATAACTCCACTATGTGTTCCATTACCAAAGAAGAAAAAGAGATGAAACTGTGGCACCATAAGCTTGGCCATCCTAATCTAAGAAGAATGAAAAGAACTATCTCTATGGAAGCAGTCAGAAGGATTCCAAGACTGCAAATTGATAAAAGGAGGGTTTGTGGTGAACTTCAAATTGAAAGGTTTGGTAAAAAGAGACATGTCTATGATGTGGTAAATAAACTTGAAGAAGGATGTGTTGTCAGAACCAGAAGTAATCATGACAAAGAATTTGGAAACAACAAGTTTAATAAATTCTGTTTCCTAGAAAAAATGAGTCATGAAGTCTCTTCTCCTATAACTCATCATCAAAATGGAGTTGTCAAAAAGAAAAATAGGAACATATAGGAATCTGCCAGAGCTATGATTCATGTCAAAAGAATGCCTTTCCAACTCTGTGCTGAAATAGTTGCAACTGGTAGTAACTGTTCTCAAAATATCTGGACAAAACAGATGCTCACTGAGTATAATGTCTCACAAGATGTTGTAACATTGTATTGTGACAATATGAATACAATCAATATTTCCATGAACTCTATTCAGCATAGCAGGACCAAGCACATTGACTTTGTAGAGAAGAAGTCAATTAAACTGGAACATGGTATCATTAAGCTTCAGCTGGCTGATTCTTCTACCAAGGCTCTTGTTGGAAATAAACTTGAAAACTTGAGGGGCAGGTTGGGTATTTGCCAACATGAGAAATTATAACAATTAATTTTTCTTAAAACAAGGGTTGAAGGAGTTAATTTTGTTAAGTCTATTTTTAGTGGGTTAATCATATGTTTTCCCAATTCTTTCAAAATCTTTAAGAAGTTGAAAAGACTCTCTTTTGCCTCCTACCTCTCTCGACTTAGCAACCTGTTCCCTTCTCTCAATCAAAGTTTTCTCTCAAATTGCTACTGGTGCTCTAAGTCAATCAAAATGTCTCAAACATCATCTTCAACCAAGGCGACCTCTTCATCTTCATCATCTGACCAAGGCTCTCGAGCAATCACCACATGCATAGAATCTGAAGTCCTGGAGATCACCCCTCTCAGAGAAATGGCAACTGACCCCTCCAAAGTCAAAAAGCTGAGAACTAGGCATGCAGGAAGAGCTCAAGCTACTGCTTCTGGAAGCCCAAATGTGGATGTCTCTGAGAATGTAGATGTCTCTGAGAATGTTGTGACACAAAATGACAACATTCAGAACCCTTCAGAAAAGACTGCTGATCCACCTATCATTGATGTGGATGTGGAATACTCAGACAATGATCTAATTGCCAATGTAAACCCTAGCATAGCTAGGAGAATGATGAAAAGAAAAGGTAATCAGAATGATGCTAAATGTATGTCCAAAGATAAACCGGCTGTTAAGAAATCCAAGGCTGTAGGCAAGGCTGGGGTAGAATCTGTGAAAACTGGTCAGTCCAAAGGGAAGGTGAAAGCCCAGGTGTATACTGGTAGACAACCAATTACAAAGAAGAGAAAAGAACCCGAATCTTCTGATTCTGATGAGGAATCAGAGTTTGAGATTGATGCTGAAGAAATTCCTATCAGAAGGAAACTGCCCTCCAGCAAAATTGCTAGAGTTCCTGAAGTCCCAACAGACAACATCTCTTTCCACCATCCTGACAATGCAAACAAATGGAAGTATGTTTGCTTGAAGAGAATAACCTTAGAAAGAGAACTCAACAATGATGCCATGGAGTGCAAGGACATCATGGACCTGATTAAGAATGCTGGACTGATGAAGACAGTGGTAAAATTTACCAAGTGTTATGAAAATCTGGTCAAGGAGTTCATAGTTAACTTGTCTAATGAATGTGCTGATGGAAGATCAACTAACTTTGAAAGTGTTTATGTTAGAGGAAGAAGGGTTAATTTCTCTCCATCAGAAATTAACAAGTTTCTTGGAAGATCAAATGAGGATTGTCCTGAACTGGAAGTCACTGACAATGAAGTTTGTCAAACCATCACAACAACACAAGTGAAGTGCTGGCCCTTGAAAGGAAAGCTTAATTCCAGCAAACTTAGCATGAAATTTGCCATCCTGCACAAGATTGGTGCAGCCAACTGGGTCCCTACAAACCATAAATCAACTATCTCCACAGGATTGGGGAGATTTATTTATGCTGTGGGAACCAAGACTATTTTTGACTATGGCAGGTATATTTTTGAACAAACTTTAAAACATGCTGGTAGTTATGCTGTCAAAGGACCAATTGCCTTTCCCTCCCTCCTTTGTGGAATTATCCTTGCACAATACCCTGATATCCTGGTGGCAAGAGATACTGCTTGCAAAAGAGCTCCTGCCCTTGGGTTGCACTATAAACTGTTTCAGGGAACTCATGCTCCTGATATTGTCATAACATCAGCTGAGACATCTTCTGTGAAGACTCAGTCCAAAACATCTGATGTTATAGCTGTATTAAAAGAGACCTGCAAAGAACTGGAAGCTAGGAAAAAGACCCTAGAAAACCTAATTGCCGAGTTAGAAAAGGAGGAAGCTGAAGGAAACAGAAGGGAAGAGGGTGTAGAAGCTGAAGATCATCTCAATACTGAAGAAACTAGCTCCTCTGAGTCTGATGACAATGCTTAAAGGTTGGTGGAGTTGCTGCTGGTACCTGGTAGAGTTTGGAAGTATGTTCAGTTGCTGTTCTTATTATTTTTTTTTGGGATGACTGTATAACTTTTAAGAACATGTATCTTTGGCCCATTTGTGGCTAAAGAGGGGGAGATATATTTTGGTACTTAATTAGACATTATATTTTTCTGCAGTCATTTCTTTCTGCTCTGCTGCTATCTATCTCTGATTGCTTACGGTCTTTAGCCAAAAATCTGCAAAAGGGGGAGTTTGTAGTTGTTTAGTTATTGGCTTGCATTTTTGGTAAAACCAAGTGTGTGTGAATGTCATGACTGATGTCATAACATTCTAGTTTAGTTTGTACTGATTCATTAGGTACCTTTGCAGAAAAATATTGTCATACATGTGCTGCTGTTTATAAGTGTGTATCTGAGCATTTTGCAAAAAGATCACATTTACCTAAATCAGTAGACAGGTTTTCAGATGTCATAACAAATGTTAAGACATCCTGTTCTGTTCTAACAGTTATGCATTTTGGGTAATTCTGAGTTTTTTCAGGATTATGACTCAGTCTTTCCAGAACAGAAAATGTCGTGGACTTGGGGTTAACCTAGCTCAACCCTAACCTGGTTGATAAAGTCCTGTGACCTAGTCTTAAGGTCAAACGGAATTAACCCTAGCTTTTTGTGGAAACCCTAACTGAAGATGCAGCTGCTATATATTCAACAGAGCTGCTGTTCTGGAACGTATCCCTTTTTGACAGAAGATCTTTTAGAAGCTGTATAGTTTTAACTATTGTAATCCAAGCAATTATCATTGTGATAAGTGACTTGGAATAGGTTTTAATTGTAAGGGTTGTGTATCACTCAAAGCTTTGAAGCAAGAGTGTTTGTATGTCTCTTGACTAAAGCTGTGAAGCAAAGTCAAGTTAGGTCTGTGTATCACTCAAAGCTGTGAAGCAAGAGTGTTTGTGTTGCTTGATTAAAAAGCTGTGAAGCATAATCAAGTGTATGTTTTCAAGAGTGTCTTCATCAATTCATTAGTAAAATTGTTTTATGTATCACTGCTGTGATTGAGGGGGAGTGAGTAGGAACTCAGGTTTAAGTTGTACTTAGATTGAAGTTGCATTGGGTAGGTCTTAAGTGAAGGAGATAAACTGGTTGGTTTATTCCTGAATTAATATCTCTTATAGTGGATTTCCTCCCTGGCTTGGTAGCCCCCAGAGTAGGTGTTGTTGCACACTGAACTGGGTAAACAATTGACTGTGTTCTTTACTGTTTTTGTATCTACTGTCTTATAGAAAGTCAGATACGGTGTCATAACATTGAACGTGACATTGAGTATCTGCAGCCAGAATTTCATCTCCACACCAATCAACATATGAATAACAAGTAACTCTAACTTCTTTTCTTTCAGAGTCTTGTCATAATAGAATTTCTTAGTTTATCAATCCTTTTAAGTATATCAGAATTCTTCTTGCAACCTTCATGTGCGAAACTCTTGGTTCACTCATGTATCTGCTCACTAATCTGACTATGAAACCTATATCAGACTGACTATTGCACACATATCTCAGCGATCCAACTATTTGTTTAAAAAAATTTACATCGACTTTGTCTTCCTCTCCAACTTCAAATTCGGTTCGACAAGGGAAGATGTTGGAGTCGAATCATCCATCAAGAATCTCTTGAGTATCTCTTTGATATACTTCCTTTGATGCATCACCATACCTTGCTTCTTCATTTGAAATTCAACGCCTAGGAAATAAGACAATTTTCCTAGATCTGACATTTCAAATTCTCTCATCTTCAGCTCTTTGAACTTCGACAAGTTCTCCAAGCTATTTCCAGTTACCAACAAGTCATTGACATATAGCCATATGATTGTTATATTTTGTGCCACAACTTGAACATAGACATCATACGCAAACTTGTATTTTACAAATCTAAATTTGAATAAGTATGAGTCAATCTTCTAATTCCATGCTCTAGGTTCCTGCTTGAGGCCATATAGTGCTTTGTGAAACTACTATACTTTAATCGCTTTTGTATGAATCACAAACCCTGGAGGTTGTGTACATAGACCTATTCGTCTAAAGGACCACTCAGAAATGCTAATTTTACATATAAATGAAATGTTGACTGACCTTGCTTGCATGCTAAGGCTACCACTAGTTGAACAGTCTCCAATCTTGATACTGGAACAAATACTTCAGAGTAGTTGAGTCCTACTCTTTGAAGAAAACCTAGAGCTACTAATCTTTCTTTATGTTTTCTTATCGATCCATCAGCATTGTGTTTCAAATTAAACACCAAATTTACTTTGATAGCTTTTGTATGTGCTGGCGATTCGAATAACTCCCATGTGTTATTTATTTCGATTGCCTGTAACTCCTCGACCATAGAAGACTTCCACTGTTTAATCTTCAACACCTAAGTATAGTTGATTGGTTAAACACATGTAAGTAAAGCAAAATAAACTAATTCTTCATCTGGAATGACTTCATCATCACCAACCACTTCATAATCATGAAGTCTTGCTGGAAGAACTCTAGTTCTTTGAGGTCTTTGGCTTATGATAGATAAACCTTCTTTGAATTTGATTGTTTCGGGAATGTCAGCAACTGCTTCTACTTCGACTGAAATATCAACAATGGTTTGCTAATTGCATCATTAGAATTCCAATCCTAGGCAGAATTTTCATCAATCACAATGTCTCAACTTAGCAAAATTTTCTCATTGATTGGATTGAATAGCCTGTATGAACCATTTTTCTGATATTGTACCAGAATCATAGGTTCACTCTTGTCATCAAGCTTCCTTCTTCTCGCATCAGGAACATGCTTGTAACGCATGGATCCAAACTCCTTCAAATGACTGACTGGTGGTCGTTTGCCACTCCACACTTCTTCAGGAACCTTGTTTTTCAATTTCATGGTAGGGAACCTATTCATAATATAGACTGCAGACGAAACAACTTCACAATATAATTTTTTTGGAAAACTCTTCTGCTTCAGTATGCATCTCACCATATCCAATATGGTTATGTTTCTTTTTTCTGTAATTCCATTATGTTGAGGCGTATATGGAGAAACTATTTCATGATTGACACCATGTTCTACACAGAATTCTTCAAACATCTTGGATGTGTATTCACCCTCATTTGTTCGCAGAACTTTGATCTTCTTCTCACTCTTGTTTTCGACAAGTATTTTGAATCTTTTAAAGATTTGAAACACGTTGTCCATCCTTTTGATCACATAGATCCATAAATTTCTGCTAAATTCATCGAAAAACAAAACAAAATATATGTTTCCACCAATGGTATGTTCTTCGAATAGGCCACATACATCTGAATGTACCACTTTGAGTATGCATGATGATCTCATTGGCATTAGTTGAAACGAAAGAATTTCTAGATTGCTTTTCGACTAAACAACCTTCAAAGAGTTTTCTAGGAATCTCAAGACTTGGGATACAATTTACCATATCTTGGGTAATCATGTGATCGAGTGATCAAAAGTTCAAACGTCCAATCCTCAAATGCCACAACCAAATATCCTTGTGGTAAACAACAATTTTTAGACATTGTACTTCAGTCAAACTGATCATGTTCTTAAACATCTTATTCTTTAATAGTGGATATTTAAGACCGAATTATTCTGAGTGTTGAACAATTTTAAAGCTCCATCTTTCATGACAACTAAGAAACCTTTTTCGACCAGTTGTCCAACACTTAATAGGTTGAACTTTATTTCAGCTACATAGAGTATATATTTGATCATAGCTTTCTCTCCATTACTCATTTGAAAAACTATTATTAGCAAGTTTAACTTTGCTCTTCTTTGACTCGTCGAAATCTAATATCCACTCCTTTTGATCAGTTATGTGATTTGAGTAGCCTGAGTCAAGTAACTATATCTTGGAATCGACATGGTTATCTGTGACTGCAGCCATCACTTTCATACCTTCAGAATCATCTAAATCTTGGCGTGTAAGGTTCACTCCTTCATCCTTGCCTTTTGTCGATCCCTTGTCTTTCCTGTACCAACAATGCTTGGCTAAGTGGCCCCATTTTTCACATTTATAGCATGCTAAAGCGGAAAGCAAAAAGTAAGTATTAATTACTAGGTGATATAGGTTATATCGTATCGTCTCAACAAGGATTAGTGCTACTGAATTTTCGTTCAACAAATCTCTCATATTTATGAGTTTGGATTAAATTGAGTTGTTTGTAAGGAAAGGTAAAAGGTATTAACAGAAAAATAAATTAATTCATCCAAGGGGAAACTTATCAGGCATGTATATAATTCACTCCTCACAAACTTAAACCTATTGACTAGTTATACTTAACCTACAAGACTCATCAATGTCATCACGCATCAAACACAATACCCATTGTATCACCTCGATGGTGATCTCTTATCCAACCTCAACAACATAGGAATCAATCGTGCTACTCGTGTCGACGATCTCTCAGCACGAAAAAACCAACACATAAGCATTAATCACAGACACCCAAGTGAATAATAGCACTAAATCTATCTCTAGAATCTAGACACTATTAGACAATCATTCTAGATAAGAATTCGAATAGTATATGTCTATAGCAACCCAAACCCCTAACATAGAGCAAAAATCCAGGACAATAAATAAAAATTTGTAAAGAAAATTAAATATAACAACATGGGAGACAAATATACATGAGATCAAAGTAAATACATATAGAAACTCAATAAATAAAGGATACATAAAGAAGAAGAGGAATGAACCATAAATCTCCCGGTTTGTCAGCACCAATCGAAGAGAAATCCACCCCAGATCATCTATGTGCAAGCTTCATAGTTGTTTTCTAAGCTAACTCTAAGGAAAAATGAGGGTTGATGAATTTGGGAGCTAAAAATATCCCCAAATGCATAACCTTATAAATGAAAATGAAAATGAAATATATACAAAATTTTAGCCAGAACCATCGCCCGATGACCAAATATCACCGCCGATGATGGGATTTTATTACTAGGCCTAACCTGCACCACGCAAGCAAATGGGGAAAAATATCTTCCATTGTCTGGAGATAGAAAGTTTTGCCCAGCGACACCTTTATTCCTTTCCCGATGACACAACAACGAATTAAGGCAGAGGCAACATGAAAAATCAACTCCACTCGCTCCACGCTCGCCCGACACCCAAACACGTCACCCGACGACACACACAAGAACAACAACTTTTGTTGCACATTCTGCACAGCTTGCAATGGCTTTTCTTCTTTTGCCTTATTCCTTTATTGATCAAATGCACACCTTGGAGCTCCATTTGGACTTTATTCTCAATGCTCCAATAATGCTTGAATACCTACAAAATGGATACAAAATTATCAAACGATACACTATGTACACAATAATACAAATATATTTAAACGAAACGAATTTACCAATAAAGCGGGGAATTATTCACAAAATACTAACAAAAGCATTGATAAGTGCAACAAAAAGTATATACAAAAATAACTACAATTTACACTTATCAAAGTCTCCCTAACTTGAACTTGTCTGTCCTCAAACAAGGCTAAACAAACTTAAAGAAGCAAAAGGAATCAACCAAAGAATCATGAATCAACAAGTTTTAAAAATAGAAAAAAAATGTATGGTTCAAATAAAAACGCACACGAAAAGTAAAACTTACCACAATCTTACAACGACAACATATAAACGAAACGAATCCTTATTACAAAAATGATACTAAACATTATAAAAAAAACTAGCTCAATCATGAATCACACCTAGAAAAAAATTCACCGATAGATGAAGAACACACAAAAGTGAGAAACATTAACACTCATTCAACAGTCTTGCAAAGAAACGACTAAATTATGCATTCATCCAAAAATTCACATTAAACATACAAAGACAAGAATCACAAGAGCTTTTAAAGGTTGTAATGTGGCTTGGTTAATAAATAAGGGGTAATTTATAAAACTAATCGAAACAAAAACTTTCCTAAACCTGAGGGAGTGATTAGCTCGCAAAATTTCAAACACAAAATTTCCATCAACTTTCTTCTTCATCCCAAATTATCAAACCAAAACACAATACTTATTAACACGACATTATTCCATACTCTTTTTTTTTCTTTTTCCACGATTTTTCAATTTTTTTCTTTCTTTTTCTTTTCTTTTTCTTTCTTTTTCTTTCTTTTTTTCTTTCAAAACCTCATATCAAAACACATAAGAGCAAGCAAACAATTCTCTCTCCAACTTGAATTCAACCACATTAATGTGAATACTCCCTACTTTCTAATGCAAGGTAAACATTCAAACCAAAAAGAATGGTTGAGGGTTCAAGGAAACAAAGAATCAATATTCATTCAAAAAGGAAAACCAAACACTCATAAACAAGCATTAAGTTCAAAAACAACATGGATATTGATAAAAAGGCTCAAAATAGGATAACAAAAGTTCACACACTCACAAGGTGAAATGACTATTTGGATAGGTAGTTGTGCTCAAAATCAAACAAAATGCCTTGATCATTTTCATGCTTTCATACAATCAACATAAAAAAAAGATTAAACATAATGAAATCCAGTTAAAATAAGAATTATAGCCTTGAGCATATATAAACAATGGAAAGCTTCCTAACATTTATGGGTAAAAATGGAACTAAAGTGATTCAATCAAAAGCAAGTAATGCAAAAAGAATGAATAGTATAGTAATTATACAAATGATAAGTTTCCTAGACATGTTATGCTATAGAAAGCAATGAATGAGTACCTGGAGTGTACCAACTTCAAAACTATCATTACCATACATCCGCAAGTTGAATCAATCAAGATCGGAAAATCACCTCAAAATTCTTCAAGTTACCATACCAAAATTTGAGTCCAAACAACAACAAAAGAATTAGTTAAAATAATACTATTGTTATTTACTACGCTAAAGCCTTTGTGAAAGTGGGAAAAAATTATAGCCAAGTGAAATAAAAAGAGTTCATTGGCGCATCACAGCAGAGCGCGTTAAGCGGTCGTGCCCGCGCTAAGCGCACTACACCAGTAGCAGAAAAAACAGGACAACAAAAACAATTTTTATGCAACTTCCACTTTCGCCTACAAATTTAAATTACACAACTAAACAAAATTTACAAACATACACACTTCGTCAAGCTAATAGAAGCAAGCTTTTGAAAAAACCGGATGAAAGTGAATAAACAAGTTGAAAAGTGAAGATTTGAGAATTTAAAACAGGTCTAATTTCAACTTGTTTAAACAACAATTAACACACTACCTAAACTAACACAAGAAAAATACTAAAACATGCTTGTTTTACGTCGTAAGCTCGACGCCTGTTATTTATACACATTTCTCCAAATTGTCTCATTACACAGTTAGTGCCCACCGACGGTGAAACCTAATCAAACACTTAGCAAACATGAAGAGAAACAAACATATACATGATATTCACAAGTACCGTAAACATGTAAAAATTCATAAATATGTTGATCATATACAAGTATCAATATAAACAAGTTTTTCTTTACACCTTATAGACAATATAGACATTATGCAAAACTCAAAAACAAATAAGCTATCGCAATGCAATCCAATAGAAACACCAATCCCTAGCAACAACACCATTTTACTGAAACGGTAAAGCGGTAAGCAAAAAGTAAGTATTAATTACCGGGTGATATAGGTTATATAGTATCGTCTCCATAGGGATTAATACTACTGAATAACCATTTAACAAATCTCTCGCGTTTATGAGTTTGGGTTAAAATGAGTTGTTTGTAACAAAAGGTAAAAGCTATTAACATGAAAATAAATTCATTCTTCCAAGGGAAAACTTATCAGGCATGCATATAATTCACTACTAAGACAAAGAATGCCATCACATATCAAACATAACACCCATTGTATCACCTCGGCGGCGATCTCTCAACCAACCTCAACAACACATAAGTCAACAATGTTACTTGCATTGACGATCTCTCAGCATGACACAACAAACACAGAGGCATTAATCACCGACACCCGATTGATTAATAGCACTAAATCTATCTCTATAATCTAGACATTATGAAACAATCATCCTAGATAAGAATTTGAGCAGTATATGTTTATAG
Organism: Vicia faba; assembly: GCA_948472305.1. Lineage (NCBI taxonomy): Eukaryota > Viridiplantae > Streptophyta > Magnoliopsida > Fabales > Fabaceae > Vicia > Vicia faba. The sequence continues at coordinate 228,958,397 of OX451736.1, read as the reverse complement.
CAACCTAAACACCTAACATAAAGCACAAGTCCAGGACAATCATCGACAAAGATTTTTAAAGAAAATTAAATATAACACCATGGGCGACAAATATACATGAGATCAAAGTAAATAAATATACAAACTCAACAAATAAAGAATACAAAAAGAAGATTAGAAATGAACCAAAAAGCTCCCAGATTGTCAGCGTCGGTCAAAGAGCAATCTACCCCAGATCATCTGTATGCAAGCTTCATAGTTGTTGTCTAAGCTAACCCTAAGGAAAAATAAGGGTTGATGAATTTGAGATCTAAAACTTTTCCCAAACCCATAACCTTACAAATTAAATTAAAATGAAATATATACAAAATTATATCCAGACATCGTCGCCCGACGACCAAATATCACTACCTAGCGATGGGCTTTTATTACTAGGCCTAGCCTGTGCAACACAGGCAACTGGGGAAAATTATGTTCCATCGCCCAGTGACAAAAAGCTTCTCCTGGAGACACCTTTATTCCTCGCACGGTAATACAACAAAAAATCAAGGCAGAGGCAACACGAAAAATCAACTCCACTTGCTCCACGCTTTCCCGGTTCCCAAACACATTGCCCGGTGACACATACCAGAACAATAACTTTTGTTGCACATTATGTACAACTTGCAATTGCTTTTCTTCTTTTGCCCGACTCCTTTATTGATCAAATGCACACCTTGGAGCTCCATTTGGACTTTATTCTCAATGCTCCAATAATGCTTGAATACCTACAAAATGGATACAATACTATCAAACGATACACTATGTACACGAAAACACAAATATATACAAACTAAACAAATTTTCCAACAAAGCGGGGAATTATTCAAAAAATATTAACAAAAGTATTGATAAGTGAAACAAAAAGTATATAAAAAAATAACTATAATTTGTACTTATCATAGCATTGGACACCTTTTTCCCTTCTTTGTCTTTCTGATAGGAATTTCCTTCTCCTCTTTTCAAGGATTCAGAGGCCCTATCATTGACCTTATTCTTATGAGGATTCGACCAAGACTTCTTGCTCTGAGTCTTGTAAAATTTGCCTTTGAATTTGTTGAAACCACCATTCTATTTCCATGACTGAGCCTCCGGTGCTTGTATCGAGTCTTGTACTCCTTTCTTTTTGATAATTGTAATCTCATGCCCTTGCAATGAACCAACCAAATCTTCCAGTTTTAGGGTTTCAAGTTGGTTAGATTCTTGAATAGCTACGATAATGTGATCAAAGTGAAACGTCAATCTACGCATTACCTTCTTATATATCATCTTATTAGTTAGGGTTTCTGCACAACCCTTCATGACATGGATGAGTTTTTGTACCTTCGACTCATACTCTACAATATTTTCGTCTTCTCCTATCGACAAAAATTCATATTGTCGACACAAGATCTTCAACTTGATAACCTTGACTTTCACACCTCTTTCATATTAATCGTCAATAATATCTCATGCCTCCTTCATCGATTCAACATGAGAGATCCTGTCAAAATTTTCCTGCATCAACCACCATTTGAATGCAATACAGAGCCTTGTAATCCTTCTTCTCGACTTAGTTATGGGCGGTTTTCTGTGCGTCGATTACATCAATAGCCAGCGTAAAAACCCAATTGGTAACCAATTTTAGAGTTTCATGAAAGCCAAGTAGAGACTGTATTTGTTTTCTCCATCGAATCCAATTCTTGCCGTCAAGAGTTGGAAGAGAATTTGGAATATCATTAGTGTCATTCATCTTCACAGCGATTAATTGATAACAAATCACAAACCCGGAAATACAGTATCTAACATGGGATTCTTAAAAACACGTTCAAGAATTTAACTGGAGCTCCTGGTACCAATTTGTTAGTGCATGAGGCACTTTAGTGAGGGGAGAAATAGAGATAATAATAAAAATAAATATTTTTATCATTTAATTAAATTATACAAATAATGATACAAACTATGACTATTTATATACACCTAACTTATACACTAAATAGGCTAACAAACCCTAATTGGACTTAGGCTTAGGTTATACAATTTGGATTAGGTCTAATATCTCAACATAATCAACCCATACATGCATATATGAAAGAACAAAAATAAGCGTGTAAAATAGACTTACACAAAATTACTCATCAAGCCCCACTTGGTATCTATTAACATCTATTAAATCTATAACATTTAGGGTATAGAATTATTTAAAACAAATCAACTCCATATTTCTCGAATTACTTGAGATTGTGGTTGTCAAAACCCCTAACGACATTAGATCTCTCATTGAATAAAGGGGAAACATGTGAACCCCCTAATCATCAATAATTACCTCAAGATAATTGGCATTCCCTTATACTCAGGAGAATTTTGTTTCTTCCAGTTTTTGTAATTGGAAGAGTATTAAAGGAAATAAACCTCTATTTGGAAGGACACTATGGAAACCCAATTTATTTTGTCAACCCTCTTCATCCCACATATTGAGAAAAAGTAACCCAAAGTAAGCGTGATTGCAAAGATTCTACAAAGAATTTAAACCCCCCCCACAAAGGTCCAACAATTATGGTGGAGTTGTGATTGGACGTTGTTGACTATTTTGATGACATCGGTGTCAAACGGGGGTGAAAGTGATATCCACCCCCAGACGTGACAACATTTTCAAACACATCTATCCTTGCTTTGTTAATTAATAAATAGTTGGCATTTACTACTTAAACATAAAAGTGATCTAAGATTATGTATATGGAGATCATTAATGGTCTCGATCTACTTCTTATCAGTCTTGAGAAAAAAGATACCAAAGCATCATCATTCTCTCTATATGGATCACTATCAAAGCTACTTTTGTAATTACTCTCATCACTGCCCAAAAAAATTATCTCAACTAATTTCTTGTCGATCTTCTAATTTTCTTGCCTCAAAGTCTCTACACAACTACACCATAGCTCCTATCTCTCCTTACGGATCTCAAGCTCAATCAAATTTCCATTCACATCACAATCTCTAAGGAACACTATTTTCTATAAAAAAAGGAAGGAAAATAGAGAAGTGATAAGGAAATGAGGAGTTTTATTTGAACACCCAATATTTGACATTGTATTTGATATCGTATATCAATCGTATACCAATGTCTATATCTCTCTCCTACTTTTTCATTTCATACACTTACGTGAATTCCAATAATAAACTACTACACCTAAAAAATACACTTGACACCTTTTTGAAACTAAAATGTGGGTGTCAAAATATCATTTCTCTAAGGAAATACATGCTAATGAGCTTCATGAGACGCTAGGAAAATTGAGTTTAAGGAAGAAAGTGAGCTTGTATATGAAACACTTGTTGGATGAGCAAATACTGACATGAAGTAATGGAAATGCAATGATTTTTTCCAAGCATTTAAAGGAACCAAAAATCCCTTAGCATGCACTCTAATAGAAGACCCAAATTAAATCTTCCTTCCCAAGTAATTTAATTAGTCCCATTGTTAATGGTAAATCCAAAAGTTTTTGCAACCATTGTTTGATCTAAGAAGCAAATTTTCTTCACCAAATGGACGACTATGATTAAACCTTAATCACGCAGACACATCACATTTACACACATAATCACTAACACCTTACAAGTGTATGGCTATATCGAAGTAGTAAATAGGAGTATCGTTCCCTAGAGACCAATTTTTGAGTACCAATTTTTGGAATATAAATTTTGTTTTAGACATTAAAAAACATAAAAACATGACTTAGGTTTAGTGATTCATATCTCTAACAGACTCATATGTACTCCAATTCATTACTAGAAAAAGAATTTAATTTGTTGAAAAATTGAAAAGAGGGGACAACACCTACTTTCATCAGCATGTTTATTGGTTAAGGATATGGATGAGAAACATGTCTAGAGGGGGGAGGGGGGTTGAATAGACCGATCCCCTTTAAACTAATTTCAAAAACATTTTGAAACAAATTCATAGATTTATAGGCGGCTAAATGATGTGCAACGACTAAATATCTTTCCTTATATTTTTGGCTTGATAATCGATTAAGTTAAGGTAACCAATCGATTTGCAACATGCACCAATTGATTGGCAAGTCTTAAAAAGCTATAAAACCATTTTATTTTTTTGTGTCAACCTCTAGACTATAAGTATAGGTACCTTTTCACTATTTTTCACATTCATAATTGTGTTTCATTTAAATTTTATCAATCTATCTCTCTCTTTGAACTTTTCTTTTGTATACTTTTTCTCACTGAGAATTTACGTGAAGTGCTTTTTGAGAAAATCCTTTTGTGAGTGAGGAAGCTGTAATTATGGAAGGGTAGATTTCTAAGTTCACCAAGGAAGTTTTATTGATACCATGGTTGAACATTTTATCCACTTAGGGATTGTTTGTTTGGGTTCGAAACTAAACCCGTAAAAAGCTTTGGTTTGGGGATTATGTGATCAAACCCTTGTTTAGGATCGAAAGCTCAACCCATGATAAAAGCTTTCATAGGTTCTTGGTTAGCTTATGGTAAAAAAAAGTTTAGGTTAAAGCTTAGCCCGATATTATAAGCTTGTTTAGGTTCAAGATCAACCTAGTATGGAAATCTCACATGTTATTGGTTAGCCTGGTATAAAACAAGGGTTTAGATTCGTGAGCTGATCATGGTGTTATAAGCTTCTGATGTTCATTTTTAAGATTGAAAACTAACCCTCCAAGTTTCTTGTGGATATGAGACTAACTGATTCAATCCTCCGCGTTGAAGGAAGACTCGCCACTTCACTATGCAGTTTAATTTTCGGTTGGAAGTTAGTCTTAAACTTCATTTTTTCTTGTATAAAAAGGTTTGTGAGTATAACCTACTAAAAGCTATCAAGTTTATTGGGTTCATGATCAATTATTAGGGAGAAGAGTAAGTTTTTTTCTTTGTTGGACCAAACCTCTATAACTTCTGGTGTTTTCTCTCTTCTTTTAAACTTATTAATTTTTACACTTTATAATGTGTTTCTGCTGCTTAAACTTAAAATGTTTTCTAACTCTGATTTTCATTCTAAAGCTTTTTCAAAACCAAGTTTTTATAAAAAATAATGTAATACAGTGGGAGAACTGACTTTTTTGGTTTTATCCAAATGTGCGGATAGCTAGAGTTGCCACCGACTTTTCTTTTATCCAATATTTAGGAAAGGTGAAAAGAACATGAAATACCTTTGTTAGATTTTGAGTTCAGGGGTAAGTTAATAAAATGGAAGGTGTTAACACCCTTTTCATCTGTAGTTATCTACGGGCTCTTAATTGCTATCTCACTTTTAAAAAACTTGCTTTGTGTGTGTGTCATTTTTGTTTGAAATATTTCCAAATTGCCAATGTAAGACTGACTTTGTAATTACTCTTGTATCAGTCCTCAAGAATGCATGAAAAGTGTTTTGAAAATATTAAATTGAAAGTGATGTGTAAAAATGTGTTATTTAGAAATGTTTTGAGCAAGCGATTAAGAGTTCCTTACCCACTAAAGGTCGTTCTTATTCTTTTCCTTCGCATTTAGAGATAGTACTATCCATACCATTAGTTGGTAGGTAGCCCTATCCATTGGAAGTGAAGGGACAAGCGTAGGGTCATCGAATGGTCATCGAAGGCAACATGTAAGGACACTTTAGCAATTTGTATCAGAGGGACTAGATCATTTTCATAGGCAACTTCGAAGGATCATCGAGGGACTATGATCTTTATTAGTAAGGGTCTTTTGCTAAAGCATCCCTACTTTCGAGGGACGTGACCAATTATTGTAAGGCAACAAGAGAGGTTACCTTAGAGGTGCTAGTGTGCGAAGTGTATTGTTTCCAATTATATTATCTTGAGATTAGGGTTTTCTATGTTCAGTTATTAGTCTTTCCATGCAAACCCTAGTTACTAGCAGTTATAAAGTATACAAAAAATAAAGGTGCAGAAAGTAAAATTCTTATGCTATTACATGGCTTTTGGACAATTACATAATAGGAGAGTGCGAGAAATTAAATCTACAACTATTACATCCTTAGAGCAGATACATAATTTAAAAAAATGCGAGAAAATAAACCTAAGCTATTACAATCGAATAATACGACCTATACATTTTACCTAAGAATTTAAATAGAAAGAAAATAAAATATGAGAAAAAAGTTTTAGAAAAAAGAAAATGTTTTGCTATTTTAGAAAATGATTTTAAGAGATATAAATAATTAACAAAACCTAAATCTCTAATTGATTTTAATATTTAAAAAAAGGTTAGTTAATTTAATTAATTAATTAATTAAAATAAAAGACAAAATTTAATTATTGATTAAAACCCTAATCCTAGTTTATTAGTATTAAAAAGTAATTAATTTAATTAATTGTTAAAGAAATAATTAGGGTTTAATAAAATAATTAGGGTTAATTTATGAAAAAATAAAAGAAAATAGGTTAAAAAAGAAATAAGGTGAAAAAACATGGGGTGAATATTGAACCCACGCCCTGATGGTTCATAGACTATGCATGTTAGTTTGAGAACCTGCATGTTAGTTTGAGAAAGTCACAAAAAATAATGTTGGTGAATATTGAACCCACGCCCTGATGGTTCATAGACTATGCATGTTAGTTTGAGAACCTGCATGTTAGTTTTAGAAAGTCACAAAAAATAATGTTGTAAGGCAGGGATCGAACCCATGCCCTTTTATTCATCATACGCGTCTTTCACCGTCCGAGTTATGCCTTCAATCTGTCATCCTAACACAACAAAATAATTATATAATAAAACAAAACCAGTGAACCGGAGAGGCGTCGAAGCCTAGCTCCGATCGTCTTCTCAGACTAGGTGTTTCTTTCACTTGTAAAGTTATTGCATGTTCAGGATAAAAGAGGACCCGATCCCCCTAAATTGATCCTCCTGAATCCAATGGTGATGTTATTTTTAGCTAATTCGACTTGCATAACGAGATACGACTAAAATAACGCAAATAACACAATCTTGGCAATGGAGTGTTTTGGCATTATGGGACTCATGTAAGGGGTGAAACCTGCACTAATTGGTCCCAGGAAGACGTTAGAATTGTTAGTTTCAAGGAAAGTATCAAAATATTAAAATACAATATTCATGAAATATATGAAACCGGTGATGTATGGATGCGTGTTTTAGGCACGTTTGGTCATCAAGAATGATCCATACTTACTCTATAATACCTCAGAAATTAATTGGGATGATTGTCTGGCCTTGAGGATGCTTGCAAATAGGGTTTCCATTTCCACATTCTTCTTGCAAATTTTCGATTAGCAATCCTTGTTTCTTGCAAACTTCTTGCGTGTATTCCTTTGTCCGAATATGATGGATATATATAGATGAATAGATTAGGTCAATACATGGGCTTGGACCTTATGTAAAGCATGTCTTTGATTTGTTTTGGAAATAGGTCAAAAGGTGACAAAACTATGGAAATTTGGTTGAAAAATAAGTATGAACGGTTTCTATCATGATCTTGGGCCTCTAAAATAATCAAATCACAAGCCTGTTATGCCTTACACATTTATATAATATTTATTTGATTTAATCTTGAATTTAAATGAATAAAAATCAAAATAAATGAAATAAAAATTAAAATAATGCATGATGGAACTTATAGGTCTTCTAAGGCATCATGAACATGTTTATACCTTAAAAGATAAGCCAATTAGCCCAAAAGTTAAGTTTGCTTCAAATTGAATTTTATGCATTTTCTCAAAAATGACCAACTTGCACAAATCATATCTCACTAAGTTTCTATAATATGAAGGTGATCTTGGACATTTTGGAAACCTCAAGATGTCTCCTACAACTTTCATGCTGGTCATTTTTCTATTTGAAGATTTTAACTTGATGTAAATTACTTTGACAAAAAGTGTCTTTTTGTTGACTTTTAAAATAACCCATAATGTTTTGGCTTATATCTCTCAAATGAAGCATTTTTTGACCTTGATCTTAGAGAGACAAATTAGTAGAGAATTTATTTTCCATCAAAATTGGCTTTGGTTGAGAATTTTATGAGGAAGTATGTGAAAGTTATGCTTGGTCAAAGTTCAGTTGACTTCTATGATACGGTGGGAGAACTGACTTGGATGTTTTGTGTTTTATTGCAAATGTTGCGGTTAGCAAGAGTCACCAATGACTTTTCTTTTATCCAGAAGGAAAGGTGAAAAAAGCACAGGAAAGACCTTTGAGATGTTTTCTTGAGTTCGGGGGATAGATTATGAAAAGGGAAGGTATTAACACCCTTTTCATCCATGGTTTTCCATGGGCTCTTAGTTACTTGCTAGATCACTTGCTTTTGTTTTAAAAATGTGCTTTGTGTGGTTTATGAAAAGTATTTTGTAAAGAGGTATTTGTTTAAGCAAACTTTGTAATGATTCTCGTTCGTAAGAATGTATACAAAGTGTTTGATCTTTTGAAAATGTTTTCAAGTTTGTAAGATGTTTTGAAAGTGTTGGTGTTTGTTTTTGAAAATAGCAAGGATGTTTTTGTTTTGAAATTGAGCAAGAAAATAGGAACAATCTACCTACTTAAAAGTCTTTCATGTTTATTTCTTCTTTCCTTTCACATTGTTTCTTACCATTGATTTGGTAAGTAATCCTATCTTTGGATGTAAAAGGGACGGGCGTGGGTCATAGTATAACCATGATTAGCAATGTTGCAAGATATCTTATCATTTTTCTTTAGGTACTAAGATCATTTTGAAAGGCAACATAGATAGCATCATCGAGAGACTATGATCTTGTATTTCGTTTGTTTTTGCTAAGATACCTCACATGCATAATATGGCCATTTTTGTAACGAAAACAAGTGGATTCACCCTAGGGGTGTATGTGTGAAAGTGTATTGATTTACATGCTTGATTGGTCTTGATTAGTGTTTTCTAAACATTAATTTTATCTTTCCATACAAACCCTAATTACTAACATTTATATGAAAGCGATAAATTGCAGAAACTAAATTTACTACACTATTACATCATTTGGGGATGAGGTGTACAAATTTACAAATGCGGGTTGCAAGAATTTAAACCTAATCATCTATTACAACCATATTGAAACTTGAATAATGTACAAGACTTTGATGATTACATTATAAGTGTGAAAAAATATACAAAGAAATGTAAAATGAAAATAAATTTAAAAGAGAAATGTTTGTACGATTTTTTTTGGAGGAAAATACTTTAATATAATTATTTAATTTAACAGAAATACTGGCAATTTAAATAAATCTAAATTCTAAATCAAATGAAAATAAAAGTCTTAGTCTAAATTAATTTAAGAAAGAAAATTAAATAGTTTAAAAAAAAGGTATTTTAATATGCTATCTATAATAAAATAAGAAACAAATAAAGTAATAAAAAAAATGGAAAACTTTTACTATAATTATATATATATATATATATATATATATATATATATATATATATATATATATATATATATATATATATATATATTAAAGAAATAAATAAATGAAAAGTAAGATAAAATAAAAATAGAAATATAAACTAAAGGGGGTTAAAAAGTGAAAAAGGGTGTAAAATAAGTAAAACAGTCTTGAAAAATTAAAGCCCAAGTTATTTTTATGTGCAAATAGAAAATAAAATAAAAAATGGGATTGGGCCTACGTGATTGGAAAGCAAATAGCGGGGTGTGCGTGAGGAAAAGGAGTTGGGCCTGCTGTTTTGTTATTACAGAAAGGTGAATGGGTGTGTAAACAAAAATGGGGGGGGGGGGGGGGGTGTGCGCGTGGAAAGGAATTGGGCTTTGGAGTTGTTGTTTGGTTTGGGAGGCCCAACGAAAAAATGAAAAGAAGAAAGAAAAAGAATGACAAACAGGGTGTCATTTTGGCAAATACCCTTTCTCTCTTGTTTTTATATTCTCTCTCTCTCTCTCTCTCTCTCTCTGTGTGTGCTCTCACCGGAGAAGGAAAAGTGGTCGTGCCAGAAATTGCCTCGTGGCGGCGTAGCTCTGATCACGATTTTCTTTGTGTTATTCGCTTCATCTTCCCTTACTGATTACTAATCCATGCGTGAATTTTGCAGATGTGGCCCCAAATCGGATAGATCGCAAAAGGGAAAATGGAACCCTAACGGCTCGATTGCGAAGCTCTTTCAATATTTGGGTGAGATCTTTCCTCTACTCTTCTCTCTGCTTTTCTGTTATTCTGAAGGGATGGTTATTTGAGAAAATGATGAAGAAAAATATTTAGGGTTTGGCCATTTGCATGTCATTCAGTTTTTGTGTTTGTATATTTGCTTTGGGCCAAAAAAAGAATGAAGAGGGTTTGATGTTGTTTGCTGCGATTTGTGTTTCTTGCCTCTGTGTATTTTTTGTGGTGAAAAATCCTCTCCTCTGTGAATCGTGGCTCTACTTCTTATACTATGGCTTGCCTTTGCTCCTTTTTCTGTGATATCTTTCTACTGATTTTGTGAGTTTCAATTGGATTTGATGGCTCAACTTTGTACTTGGTGCTTTTACTGATTTTGTTGCTTTGCTGTATATGTTTTGGTACTTTATATTACTTTTGCTGGTTTACTGGACTGTGCTTGCTATATCAGTTTTGGTACTTTCTATACTTTTGCTGTACCTTTCTGAATTTCTCTTTATCTTTACTGTGAACAAAAGTTTGATTTTGCAGTAAACTTGGGAACATGATTTTCTTTTAGCAATTGATGTATGTTCTGACTTTTCTTGATTTAAAGCAACATGCGGCCTGTTATTTTTTTTCTTTGCGTGAAATGATGATAAAATCTGATTTCTCTTGATTTCTTCTTTATCTCTTGTGAACGAACTTGGTGATTTTCAAAAGATTGACTTTTTTGAAATTCTAGTTTGTCTTGTTTGCGAACCAAGCTTGTACTTGTGATTTTCAAATGGAAAATTCCTAGGCCAATGATTAAACAGGACATTGTATGAGGCTTTTAATTGTTTAAATCATGTTGGGTTGAAATCTGTTGGGCTTGAACTTGTATTGGACTTGAAATTCTGTTTGTATCTTTTTGTCTATTGTGAACCAAATCCTTTGATATTTGCATTAGAGACTTGGACTATGATAAAATTGAATTTGTTTGAGGCCTTAGAATATAAAACCCTCTTTTTCTAAACTCTGGTACTTTGTTGCTTTTAGATTTTGCACAGGTTTGGTTTTGGCAGCTTATACTGCATCATTGCAGCCTACTGCTGCCTGTTCTACTGTGTTGCTATTTTGTTTGTTGTTTGCTTTGTTGTTGCAGTTTGCTATGCAGCCTTCTTTGTTGTTTGTAGGAAAACCTTGGGCTTTAGGTTATGATTGCAAATTTCCTTTTCTTTTTGTGAACCAATGTCCAACCTTGTGATTTGCAAAATAATACAAGAGGGATTATGATGAAAACAAACCTAAAAATCGGATTCCTAAATACAAACCCTAATGATGCATTTTCCTTTTCTTTACATATAACTTTGTTTGAAATGCTTGCTAAATTTCTTTTCTTCTTTGTTTCATGAACATGAGGCGTGAATGGCAAGCGAAGATTGGATGGATTGGCTGAAGATGAAGCAATGAAGAGTTTGAAGAAATAAAACAAAATTTCTCTCTTTGTAAACAAAACAAATTTTGTAATTTATTTCATTTGTAATCAAAACAAAATTTGTAATTTCACCTTACTTGTAATGTAATGAACACAAAGCCTTGAATAGATTTAGTATGATGAAATTTATTGTACCAATCTTAAATTTTAATTGAACTTTGAAATTCCCAATTGAATGCTTTGAATAAAACACCTTGGTTTGGTAACTTGAACTTCAAGCAATCACAAAAATGATCAAACAAAATATGCACCTTGTACTCCAATAAAATTTCTAAACAAAATAAATGTTTAAGAATTCAATTCCACTTGGTTAACTCGAATCAAAAACCATGGTCATTTAAAATGAAAGTCTTAATCTTCACATCATGTCCAAATCATAACTTGCATTCAAAATGAACTCGCATGCCATGCTAGATTAAAATGGAACTTCATTGTCAAAACAAATCATGTCTTAAGAACATTCATCAATCTTGTAGAATTTTAACAAACTTCAACAAACTGTGGTTTAGAACATTCAAAATCAAACAAATGACTTGCGATGATTCGATAACTTTCGAAGTCTTCCAAACACAATTTTCTTTCGACCTTTGAAGATAAAATCGTGAGCGACATCACTTATGATCATATGCAGAAATAATCGTCTCAAGATCTTGTAAGTTGAGGAAATCACAATTCTTAGAAATCAGACGACAATTACTTAAAATTAGGTCAAAGTCCATGATGCGACTTCTAACGTATTCGAAATTTGGCGATCTTCTACACGTGATCAGCTCTTGATTCGTGAAGAGAAAATGGATGTGACACCAAGGAGAATCATACTAAAAAAGAACCGTTCAAAAATGTCAAATAATGAAGAAGTTACAATCGTTTGAACTTGCTCTCGCAAAAGGTCGATTTTTGGGTCAATGTAATCATTTTCAGTTATCTGAGCCAACGACTGAGCAAAATTGCAATGTAAAGTTTGAAAACTTGCATAAACATCTTTGAAAGTACAACAGCTTCCCCTGTTCAATCTTCTTAAACTTGAAAAGTGAGATTGGCATGCTTGTCGTTTGTAGCTTGAAAGTGGAAGATGATTAAATACTAGAGTGCCCAAAAATTTGCACTCACCGGTGCACGAAGTAATGCCTTGGATCTATTGTATCGGGATTGGGATTAAAGATGCCATTGGATGAAACGAGGGACATTTTTCGGAGATGGGCTTGTAGATGCAATCCAAGGGTGACTGTTGACAGAAAATGGACTAAGTCTGAACTTGATTTAAACTAGGAACAAATCAGAATAAAATATTTGGAGTGATTTACCTGAAACAGAAAAAGTACCTACTAGGAAAGAATCAGAAAAATGGTTGAGAGATTTATCTGAACTAGCCGGGATTTGGAGAAGAATCAAAATGAATCGTTGAGAGATTTATCTGAACCAGAAATGTTCATTTTGAAAGTATCAGGATAAACTGTTGAGAAGTTTAAAATGAACCAAAAGAGGTCTTGAATATTCTTTAACTGGAGATAATCAGAGTAGATCTTTGAGCGATCTACTTGAACTAGAGAAAGTACCTACTAGGAAAGAATTAGAATAAATCATTGAGAGATTTATCTAAACCAGCAGAGGTCTTGGATGAGAAACAGAATAATATTCATAAATGAATTTATTCTGACTCGTATCTGAGATATGTACTAAATGAGAGTCAGAATGACATCCGTATCTGGATTGCATCTAGACTGTATTATGAATGAGTGAAAAAATGACATCAGAATCTGGATCGTATCTAGATTGTATTTGAATGAGTGACAGAATGACATCCGAATCTGGATCGTATCTAGACTGTATCTGAAAGTTGAATCTGAATGGGTATCAGTATGGAATCCGTATCTGGAGCGTATCTGAACTGTATCCGAAAGCTGAATCTGAACGAGTATCAGGATGGCATCCGTATCTGGAGCATATCTGAACTGTATCTGAAAGATGAATCTGAATGAGTATAAGGATGGCATATGTATCTGGAGCGTATCTGAACTGTATTTGAAAGTTGAATCTGAATAAGTATCAGGATGGCATCCGCATCTGGAGCGTATCTGAATTGTATCTGCAAGATGAATTTGAATGAGTATCAGGATGGCATCTGTATCTGGAGCGTATTTGAACTGTATCTGAAAGTTGAATCTGAATGAGTATCAGGATGGCATCCGCATCTAGAGCCTATCTGAACTATATCTGAAAGCTGAATCTGAATGAGTATCGGGATGGCATCCGTATCTGGAGCGTACCTGAACTGTATCTGCAAGCTGAATCTGAATGAGTATCAGGATGGCATCCGTATTTGGAGCATATCTGAACTGTACCTGAAAGCTGAATCTGAATGAGTATTAGGATGACATCCATGTCTGGAGCATATCTGAACTGTGTCTGAAAGCTGAATCTGAATGAGTATTAGAATGACGTCCTTATCTGGAGCATATCTGAACTGTATTGAAAGTTGGATCTGAATGAGTATCAGAATGGTGTCCGCATCTAGAGTGTATCTGAACTGTATCTGAAAGCTGAATCTGAATGAGTACCAGAATGACATCCGTATATGGAGCGTATCTGAACTGTATCTGAAAGCTGAATGAGTAACAAGATGGCATCCGTATCTGGTGTGTATCTGAACTGTATCTAAAAGCTGAATCTGAATGAGTATCAGGATGGCATCCGTATCTGAAGCGTATCTGAATTGTATCTGAAAGTTGAATCTGAATAAGTATCAGAATGGCATCCGTGTCTGGAGGATATTTGAACTGTATCTGAAAGTTGAATCTGAATGAGTATCAAAATGGCATCTGTACTGGAGCGTATCTGAACTGTATCTGAAATCTGAATCTGAATGAGTGTCAGAATAGCGTCCGTATCTGGAGCGTATCTGAACTGTATCTGAAAGCTGAATGAGAAGAAACCCGTGCAGGATTGCTTCAGCTAGTCGTTTAGATGATTGTCCTGGCTTGTTTCAGGTATTAATCTCTGACCTTTTTCAAATTGTTGATGATAGGCATCTGCTGATTGATCTTTCCTGAAGAGATGAAATGCCATGATGTATGAAATGAATTGTATAATGATGTTCTAAAAAAATGGATGAGATTAAGTTGTATGCATTCGTGTCATCGATGTTTATGATATATGGATGCGACGTATGCGCGTGTAAGCTATTCTGATGTAATACTGTTGGATTAGGGAAAATAAATCCCTGATTGCTGCTGGGGATAAGGAGTGTAATTCTTCATGCTTTGCTTAGAATAACTTCCACCAAGGATTCCTGTTTTATTATTTGAGGAGAGCTCTACTGAGGAATGATGAAAACCCTGTGGAGAGTGTTTAATTTTGCTTGGGGAAAAAGAGTTAAGGAGTCTCAGCTGTTCATTGCTATACTAGGGAGTTGAAGTTGAACTGATATTTGGTCGGGTCTAGGCTTTACAGTAACTTGCTATAGAGTAGTCTATTGGGGAAGAGAAGTTGTGGTCCTTTGATTTGTAGTAGTCAGAGAGGAAAACTCGAACTGGGGAATCTGTAGTTCGTTGGGGAAATAAACCATGTGGTCGGTCCGTTGGAGAGGTGGCTTCTTCATTGGGGATAACCCTCGAGGGTTCTTGAGGTCGACTCAGCTGGTGAGAAGTTTTCATAGATTGAAACTCTGGCTGGGAGTCATCCTATGAGAAGGATCTTGGAGAGATTTGTCATTGCCCTTAGTAGCAAGTGTTGTAGTGATGCCAAAAAATGTTTGCTTGGACACACATGACCGTTTATATGGGAGTCTGTTTGCCCCCATATTTAATCTGGTGCACCTCGACGCTTGAGATTACATTTCCGATAGTCCTGAACTTCCTAGAGATATTTTCCAAGACTGTTGTGGAAGAAAATGAAGACCTGATACTGACACCATCTGATACTACTGGAACAGACAAGCAAATTTGTGGTACCCAAGATCTTTGGTCAAGTCTCAGAATTTTCTAAGAACTGTCATGGGAGGATCTGCAGACATGATACTGACACCATCTGATACTACTGGCACAGGCGAGCAAATTGGCGGTACACAAGATCTTTGGTCAAGTCTCAGAATTTTCTAAGAACTTCATTGGAGGATCTACAGACATGATACTGACACCATCTGATACTACTGGCACAGACGAGCAAATTGGTGGTACTCAAGATCTTCATTTGTTCAAACCCATAATCAACATAACATTGCCCCTTGAGTGATACATATGGAGATTTTCCCCTGGTTATTCAACAATTATTTAAGAGATTCTTTGAATCTCGACTTGACTGCCCCAGATATGTTGGACAAAGGTCATGTCATTCCCCTTGATCATGAGAGATTTTTCATTGGAAGTGTCTTTCCAATTGAAGTGATTTTGTTCACTAAGAGAGCTCTCGTTCACTGGATATTTGTTGTGTGAATTTCTTCGCTGTCAAACAAATAACCATATGCAAACAGTGATATTCAAGTAATGCAAAGTTTATGTTTGTCTTAAAATTTTTGAAAACGCGTTTTAGCAAGTAAAGAAACATTGTAAGAAAAATTCAACTCAGGATTTAAAGTAAAGCCTTACAGGAGTAAGGATACCTTTTGTAACAGTATGCTTTCGAACTAACCCATGCTTCAATTAGGACTTTTGAAGTGTTGTAATGTGGCCTGGTTCACGGTTTAAGAAATAAAGGATAAAGGCTCAAAATATATTTGTACCCATCTGCTCTTCGTGACGTTCTTCATTCCTAAACTCAGTTAATTGTGCGTTTGAATTCCAATTCAGTTTGGAATAACGTTTTGGTGATGGTTCATACAAGTTAAGTTTGTCGGAAGGCAGTCATTTTTGCAACACATTTTTTTTCATGTTGTTGAGGATTTGTAGTGACCTCTTTCTTTTGATTTGTTATCCCTAAATTTTTCCTGAATGTTCTTGTTTTTAGATTACGGTCAACGGGATGCCCCCGTTTTTTTTAGTCTCCTTTGTAGGTTTTGACTTAGTGGGCTTTTCTTTTTTGAGAGATAATGGCTGCCTATGTGATAGGGAACCATCACTGTCTTTTGATTCCAGAGGAATGTTTTGATGTCATTCGTTGTATTTACGAGATGAGAGTTTGCGAATTGAATGCGCATTTGAATTAACTGAGATACTACCCTTCCCCAGGTTTTGATTAAAGGTTTCAATTTTTGCGAAAAAAAGGAAAATTTCTACTTCTTTGGCTCGAAGGGGTTGACTAGGGATCATCTTCCTTATAACTTAAGTGTTTAGGATTTGAAAGAACGCCTATACATCGTCAGCAAAGTCTGTTCAAAAGCATACCATATGAGATTTATGGCATTGTTTTCGTCATCCTCCCTCTAAAGGCTTGTAACTTTTAGCAAGAGAGTAAAAAGCATAGTTTAAATATAGTGAAAACGGAGGGATGAATTCAAGACAAACATATGCAATGCATTACTGAAGCAAAATTTGACATTAATAGATAATTTATTTGAACAACGAAAGAGATTACAATTGAAAATTTAAATTAAAAAAAGTCTCTTTGTCTGAACTTGTCACTTTAGGTGGTGAGCCTTTGAGATGTGATAGAAAAAATCTCCAATTGACCGTCTTGTGTGAACTCCAATGCTCCTTCGTCGATCAAGTTTTGAATCTTGTACTTCAGCGCCCAACAATCGCCGTATCATGTCTAGAACTATCAGAATGATAAGCACACCTGGAATTAGGATTGTACCCCTTGAGAGGCTGTGTTGGGATTCTGAGGAGGGTCCTTTAACGTAATCAACTTAGCCTCCAACATGTATTGAAGCGCTTGAGCTAATGACATATTGACTTCGGTGAAGCGTCTTTCAGATGTATTCTGCTTATGCTGATTACTCTGTTGTTGTTGGTGAGGTTGTTGTTGGACCCGTGAGGTAGTAGCAATTTGAGAAGGTCTAACCTTTTGTCTTCTCAGAGGTTGACCAATGATTTGGTCCCCAACCTCGACTATTTGTTTCATACGATTGCATCCGTCTTGATGAAGCTCGTTGACAACGGTCCTCATCTCTTCTTGTCCCCGAGCTAGGCTTTGGATAAGAGCCATCTTCCCCATCATTTGGATTCTCATTGCTTCCATCTCAACCTGCAGCTGTTCAACCCGGTCATCCTTGTTGTTATCATGACGTTTCTTGGTCAGATTCCTAGCGAGGAGGGCTTTCAATTCTTCCTTCCCCTTGGATAGGTTAAGGAACATTTTCCTGAACTGAGCCTCTTGAGTTTGAAGATCTCGGTTGTATTGTTGGAGAGCCATTGCTGAAATAAATAGCAAGAACATAAGAGACTTGTACTAGAGACTACCTGTTATGCAATGACGTATATGACATGCAAATGTTTTCAAGGATCTCGTGGGATAAATGTTAGTAGTTAATTACAGCTTTGATTGGGGAACTTTGTATTGGTGGATGTCCTTCCATGAGAATTAAGCTCACCATGTCGAATGGGTCATAGCCTTTGGCTCAAGTTGTTGTACTTGATCTTTGAAGGTGCTTGGTTAGAGGAAAATAAATCCTCTTTCCCCTTGATAGACGTTTAGTTCAACGTGACCCTGCATCAAAAACCCTTGAGATCCTTGAAATGCTATGGTTCAATGTTATTAAAAATGCTATGGTTCAATGTTATTAAAAATGCTATGTTATGATGTCATGATGTTATGTATAAGTATGCAAAGTAAGCAAGTTTATATACAAATAATCATATACACACAAAACAGACAAGTCCTTAGGTTTAGGCTTGCATGGAGTTTGTAGGTAAGTACCCTCTTGAAGTTTAGTTGGCTCAACCTGTCCTAGTAATAGTAATCGGGTTCTAGGGGATCTCAATATCACTGGTTTGTTTCCTTGGGAATTGTTTCAGCGCAAGCCTCTTTAATGGCAACCGAAATATCCCAAAAAACCAAACCTCAATGAGTGTAGTATCGAGTATCTACCAACTTCGGACTGCACCAAAGCCGTTCATCTCACTACGTCCTAATGGCCAAGTTGGTCAAGTAAAGGTTCTAAAAGTTCATTAGTGCTTCATGACATCACTCAGCGGCCCCGGATTCTCCTTGACTACTCAAGGGCTACCGGTACCCACAAATATGTCACACTAACGTAGCTATTTCTTAGACCATGTCGGTATACCCCGCACAGTTTCCATAATGTATTGCTACTTACCTATAAGGTATCCCAAATTCGGGTAGAGGATTCAAACCCAAACAAAGAACCATGATGTAAAGCATATAAGTCAAACAATGAAAGCAAGTAAATGTGATCTAACCCTAAGATAACCCCACTTTTAGAATTTCTCCCCAGCAGAGTCGCTGATTCTGTGATACGGTCGGAGAACTAACTTGGATGTTTTGCGTTTTATAGCAAATGTTGCGATTAGCAAGAGTTGCCACCGAATTTTCTTTTATCCAAAAGGAAAGGTGAAAAAAGCACAGGAAAGACCTTTGAGATGTTTTCTTGAGTTCGGGGGGTAGATTATGAAAAGGGAAGGTATTAGCACCCTTTTCATCCATGGTTTTCCATGGACTCTTAGTTACTTGCTAGATCACTTGCTTTTGTTTTAAAAATATGCTTTGTGTGGTTTTTGAAATGTATTTTGTAAAGAGGCCTTTGTTTAGGCAAACTTTGTAATGATTATCGTTCGTAAGAATGTATACAAAGTGTTTGATCTTTTGAAAATGTTTTCAAGTTTGTAAGATGTTTTGAAATTGTTGGTGTTTGTTTTTGAAAATAGCAAGGATGTTTTTGTTTTGAAATTGAGCAAGCAACTAGAAACAATCTACCTACTCAAAAGTCTTTCATGTTGATTTCTTCTTTCCTTTGACATTGTTATCTTAATTGATTTGGTAAGTAACCCTATCTTTGGATGTAAAAGGGACGGGCGTGGGTCATCGTATAAACATGATTAGGAATGTTGCAAGATATCTTAGCATTTATCTTTAGGTACTAATATCATTTTGAAAGGCAAGATAGATAGCATCATCGAGGGACTATGATCTTGTATTTCGTTTGTTTTTGCTAAGATACCTCACATGCATAATATGACCATTTTTGTAAGGCAACCAAGTGGATTCACCCTAGGGGTGTATATGTGCAAGTGTATTGATATACATGCTTGATTTGTCTTGATTAGTGTTTTCTAAACATTGATTTTATCTTTCCATACAAACCCCAATTACTAGCATTTATATGAAAGTGATAAATTACAGAAAGTAAATTTACTACACTATTACATCATTTGGGGATGGGGTGTACAAATTTAAAAATGGAGGTTGCAAGAATTTAAACCTAATTATCTATTACAACCATATTGAAACTTGAATAATGTACAAGACTTTGATGATTACATTATAAGAGTGCAAAAATATACAAAGAAATGTAAAATGAAAATAAATTTAAAAGAGAATTGTTTGTATGATTTTTTTTGGATGAAAAGATTTTAATATAATTAATTAATTTAACAGAAATGCGGGCAATTTAAATAAATCTAAATTCTAAATCAAAGTCTTAGTCTAAATTAATTTAAGAAAAGAAAATTAAATAGTTTAAAAAAAAGGTATTTTAATATTCTATCTATAATAAAATAAGAAACAAATAAAATAATAATAAAAATTAAAATGGAAAAGTTTTACTATAATTATTTAGAAAATATATATATATATATATATATATATATATATATATATATATATATATATATATATATATATATATATATATATATATATATATATATATATATATATATATATATATATATATATATATATATATATATATATATATATATATATATATATATATATATATATATATATATATATATATATATATATATATTAAAGAAATAAATAAATGAAAAGTAAGATAAAATAAAAAATAGAAATATAAACTAAAGGGGGGTTAACAAGTGAAAAAGGGTGTAAAATAAGTAAAACAATCTTGAAAAATTAAAGCTCAAGCTATTTTTATGTGCAAACAGAAAATAAAATAAGAAATGGAATTGGGCCTGCATGGTTGGAAAGTAAATAGGGGGTGTGCGTGAGGAAAAAGAGTTGGGCCTGCTGTTTGGTTATTAGAGAAAGGTGAATGGGGGTGTAAACAAAAATGAGGGGGGGGGGGGGGGTGCGCGTGGAAAGGAATTGGGCTTGGGAGTTTTTGTTTGGTTGGGGAGTGTTGTACCCCAATTTTTGCCCCTAAGATCCCTTCATCATACCACATTGTTTCAATCACCACAAAATTACATTAGGGATTTTGGTTCTTCTCCCTATCTTTAGCTTTGCTCTTTGAGAAGTTACCAAGCACCTTGATTTGTTTGCTTTTGTGATCATAGATATTGTACTTTGATTTTTCTCTCTAATTAGTAAAATGCAATATTGGTTTGTCTCACTTGTTGATAATGTAGGTAAAAGCAATGAGGTTTAGCAAGTTGCTTCATGGGTTCATGAGTTTATTTCCATGCCCTAGTCAAAAGCTTGAGAGATTCAAACCTCACCCTTGAAGTTGTTTTGAAGTTGATATGAAATTGGTTTTGGTGGCCATAGGTCCTCATCATCATCCTCAACAATTTCTATTCACAAAGGAAGAATATTGGCACAAAAAGTTTGTTCAAACTTGGCAAAGTTCCACCAAGCATTCTCTTGATCTAGAGGCTAGGGTTTTGGACTTCAAAGAGGCATATCTTGCTCATATTTTGTCATTTTTGAGTGATTCCAAAAGCATTCTTCTCTTCAAGGAGTTACCAATAAATCACTTCAAAAGTTCCAAAGAGTTTTCATGTGGAAGGAACTTGGTGAAGAAGAAAGATCACAAGTCATCTAGATGAATCCCTTATTTTCCATATGTGGCTTCAAATGGTCATACCTTGGTCAATTTTTATCACCTTGAGCCCATTCTTTTTCCATTATGATCTTAAGGATGTGTAATTCATGCCTTTTGTTATGTGCAAAGTAAGAAAATGGATGGAAGTTTCCTTAAGAATGCAAAAGATTATAGGTCATTTTATGATTTTTGGCCAACTTCAACAAGTCACAACTTGCTCAAATTTTGGAGATTTTGAGTGGTTCAAATTGCAAAATGTCATTCAAGAGATCTAATTCAATCAATATTTTTGGGTCAAGAGAAAATTCTAAGTGGAAAGCCATGTTTGGATGCAAGAGATTATAGGTCATTTTTAAAGAAGAATTTGAAATATTTCTAAGTATGGAAAGTCAACTCTTTTTCTCCAACTTTGACTCCATGTAATTTTCAGCTCAAGCCTCCAACTAATTCCATTCTTTTTCCATTGCAAATTTTGTTACTCATCTTTCCAAAGCATCAAGAATCATGCCTTAAGACTCTCTGAGATTGAAATGCCATTGTTTCAAAAGTGGTAACTTAGAATTGAAGTTTCCCTGCAAGTCAGAATTTGAATTTCATGTTACAACCTCTAAACCTCAAATTAGCACGCGTTTTGGGTCTAAACATGATTAGCCAACTTTCCCAAGTGGATTAGTGCATTAAAACGCAAGAATTGGATGAGTTTTGGTGAAGTTTGGATCATACTTCACTCGTGCATCAGGTTTGCACGAATTCCCTTCAAAACACATCATTCACTCTTCCTTTTGATCCCATTTTCTTCTCCTATAAATACATGTACTATCCCATTCATTTTCTCAAGCTTAGATAGCTAGAACCACCCTGCCAAACTTGCTTCACAACTAAGAATTCAGCTACTTCGAATCCTATTCTCAAGCCTTTTCCCCATTTCCTCCATCAATTCACCTTCCTTGATCTTTCCTGAAGCTAACCATACCATTACATTAAAGAATCGTGCCCTATATTGCTCCATAGAAGTCTAGTTTCAGAGCTCTGCAACTCAACTTTAATAGGTAGATTCCTTCATCAATTCTTCAAAACTTTGGTACCATTGTGTTGCTCTCATTGCCCTGGTTCTAGTCGCAACACTTACTTTTATCCGAAAACACGTTTTGACCATGAATTTTCAAATCCCCTTTCAAAACTTTCTTTTCCAAATTGTTTGAGTTACAGTTTATATAAAAATGGCACGAGGGTATGATTATCTTTGTCTTGAAGAGACGTAACGAATGGCATAGGTCTGAGCTTCTGATTTTACAGTTTGAGAGACCTACAATTCGTGAGGCTGGAGGTTGAAGATGACCAACGTGTCACCTTCTAACTAATGAAAGCGTGCCATTTGTATTTTTTGAATTTCTGATTTTACATTTGATTCAGTGCTTTATTTAGTAAAGACCATGATATGCACAACGCGCTAGATCCCTTGGGTTTGATTACTAACGCGTTTTGACTCTCATCCAATGGTCCACATCTTTTTCTTTTATTTTCTTTTTCTGATTTTTATATTTTAATTGTTTTAAATTTCAAAAAATCATAGAAAATTCATTTTTAGTCCAAAAAATCCAAAAAAAATTATGATTTTTTTTTTGATTATTCTCTTTCTGATCTTTATTTTTTCACAATTTAATTTTATGTTTTGGTATTTTTTATGAATTTTTCACTTATTTGATTTATTTAAAATGTTTAAAAATACTTTTACACATTTTTAAATTATGAAAAAATTAGGGAATGATCCAATGACATTGTGACAAATATTGGTGACCTTATTTTATTTTTGTTTCTGACTTTACTATTTTTTTCTATTTTTGTTTACTTTACCCATTTATTTTAATTTTTAAAAATAGTTTATGACTTTTAAAAATTCCCAAAAAAAATTATATAATTATTTGACCTATTTTCTAATTTTTCTATGGTCTTATCTTTCATTTCTTGATTAATTTGAATATAATTGACTTTTCCCCCATTATTTTCCATTTTTTTAAAACATTTTTTAAACCCTTTAATGCATATATTAAATATATTATTATTTTGGGAATATTTTCTGGCTGTCTTGGGTTGATTTTTTTATCATGGCTTTATTAACATCACTGGATCCATGGTGTTTAGTCTAACTCCACAAAAAATAGATGAATGATTTTAATAATAGTTTGATTAAATATTAATTCAAATGTGGTTTTCTTTTTTACCCTAATTCCCCTTCATCTCATCCCCTTCTTATTGCACTAAGTGTTATTGGAGCATGATCTCTATATCATGTCTCAAAACAAATGGTGCATAGATTGCTATTGACCGGCCTCAAAATAGGTGCGACTTCTATATAAGTCCACTTACGATTGCTTAACATAGCGCTAAATTTTGTTCCGATTCGAATAAATGATCATTCGTGGCCCAAACTTATGATTGCAAGCCCAAGTATGTTAATTTGATCTCTTGTATCCAATAAACTTGAGATTCATTGTGTGAAGGCTTTGGTTCTACCAATCCTCTAATGGATCTACAACACCTTTGGTCAACGCGAATCACTTAAACATCGTTGATCATTAAATAGTACTTGTGAGAATTCCAAATGGATGATGTACTTGACAAAAAGCAAATGCAACTTGTTGTGTGGAGGCTTTGGTTATACCAATCCACTAATGAGTTCCAAATGCAAGTTTCAAGATGGTCATCCAACTAACCACTAATTATTGACTTGTTTATTTTATTCTTTATTCTTTTTATGCTTTATGTACTATTTATTTTTTAGCATTTTACATTTCATGCCACTTTTTATCTTTGCTCATTTGAGCATTTATTTTTTCTTGTCATCTTTACTTTGCTCACTTGAGCTTTTCTTTTCTTTTCGTTTCCTAAGATACTTAATAATCAACATAAACCCTAAAAAACTCTTAATGGTACTTGGACTATTTGGTTACTATCCTTGGCATTATGGAGCAGTGGACTTTTCTGGACTTAGGATTGGAAACCTTGGCCTATCTTGGAGACCTTGTGATCTTATCTGAATATTCTGTCTGGAGCTCTCGAGGTTTACCTCAAGACATTGGGTGGCTTGTTTGTTTTTGTGTGCAGGTTTTTGTGATTGCATCCTTGCTTTGTAATCTGGAATTCACCCGTATACAACCGCCACTCTGCCCAATTTTTGTGAAGACTTAATACATTTGAAGAGGTCTAGTATCTTTGCTTGCTTGGTTTCAATCCAAAGAATGGGAATTCTATCTTGACTCATAATGTCATGTTTTTGGCTTCTTGTTGGTTAGATGGTCCTCACCCTTAGCTTTTACCTTATACTTTAGGATAGTCTCTTCTTCTCCTCCCATCTTCTTTAATTTCAAAAATCTTCTACCTCCTTTTAAAAACTCTTCTTGTTTTGAAACTTAAACACTTTCGTAATAAACTTGGACTTAGGTCCATGCATTTTCAAAAAAATTTCATAAATAAACCTCAATCAATTTAATAATACTTTGACATTTTTTTAATGAGAAGACTAAAAATCATCCAATCTCATTTCAAACCATTTTTGCCACTTTGGCTTTTACCCTTAAATTTTTTCTTAAAAGATTAGACTCTTGTCAATCCTTGTAGTGATGCAAACAACTATACTTCTACAATATGTAGTGAAGAGAGACATTTTCCACTTGGGTGTTGAGAGAGGCATTGTTGATTTTAAAATCCAAGCCATATCCTCCCTTTGAGATGATGCAAATTCTCCTTTCTCATGATTTTGGATAGTAAGTATGTTTTCCACACGGACAATGACGATGATGTCTTATCTCTTAAAATTAACCAACACACTTGTGTTTTGAATCTTTTAAAATAGGAACTACGTGTACCATGATCCCCTATTGCACGAAAGGTGGTACGTAGGCACTAAAGGTTCGTAACCGCGGCGGGTGCAAAAATCATAAAATAATATATTTCTTTTCTCACCTCCACCATCCATTATATATATAACACATTTTTTTATAGCCAAAATATGCAGATTTTACAAAGAGGCTCCTGCGGAGTACCATAGATATTTAGGGTGCTAATACCTTCCCTTTGCATAACCAACCCCCTTACCTTGAATCTTTCCCCCTTTCTTTGGGTTATTCGCTCTTTTCCCATTCCTTTGAAAACAATAAAGCGCGGTGGCGATTTTTATTTTTATTTGTATAAAGTTTAGTCAATTCAATGGCTTAGTTTTGAAAATTTCTACCGCTACAGAAAAATGGCGACTTCACTGGGGAAATATTGACCTCTTGCTGGTCCATCCCTAAGTGGGTTAAGCCTATATTTGTTTATATAAGTATATGTGATGTTGTTGTTTATGTGTTATAATTTGTATATATGTTTGTCTGGATTTTTCCTGGTTTTCAGGGTGCTTGGTGATTACTCATAAGTC
The DNA here is from genome assembly GCA_948472305.1 of Vicia faba. Lineage (NCBI taxonomy): Eukaryota > Viridiplantae > Streptophyta > Magnoliopsida > Fabales > Fabaceae > Vicia > Vicia faba. Next base: position 228,932,576 of record OX451736.1, on the reverse strand, counting down.
CTATACCTGTACTTGGGCAAACTTTAATATAGTGTTGTACCCCAAAAATTTCCCTCTCATATCCCCCAAGACATGGCAAGGAAAATCCCCAAGTTGCTCAAGATAGCTCAAGAATTGGTCAGACAAGCTAGCTCCTAAGGCAGTAAACCCCAAATTAGGGTTTTGTGTTGCATCAAGATCCTTGAATCCAAATGAACTCAAGTTATCCCCAATGTCCTAATATGTTCTCAAGGTCATCCATGTCAAATTTCAAGCCTCGCAAAAGAAGTTTGCTCAGTCAATTGCTCAAAAGGTCCAAAAATCGACTGTGCTGGGGCAAAAGTTAACTGTGACCCAAATACAGTCAAACTTCAATATTTTTTCCAATATTATCATTTTTAAGGATATTTCATCATTTGATCAAGGGTTGATCATGATTCAACAAAGATTGCTCAAAATTCATCAAGACTCAAAAGTTGCTAAATTAGGGTTTTTTAGGAAAAGTCAACTCAACTTTGACCAAGCATAACTTTCTCATACTTTATTATAAATGACCCATCCAAAGCTCATTTTGAATAATATGCAATTTCCTACAATCCATTTTCATACCCCAAGATTAAAAAATGCACTCACAAGAAGTTATAAATTTGGACATTATAGGTCATTTTTGAAAGTCAACAAAAACACCTTTTTTTCCAAAGATTATAACTTGAGAATGGAATATCAAAATGATATGATACCAAAAGGGTTGGTTAGAGGACATCTCAAGCTTTCTAAAGAGTCCAAGAACACTTCCAAAAGTTCAAAATTGAAGAAGTTATGCATTGTTGAAGTTGGACTTTTTGCAAAATTGCCAAAAGTCGACTATCCCCAAAACTTCAAATTTTTTGAAATGGGCCCATTCATTTCAACTTGATTTGAGTTTGCATCATTGTCAACGTGCCCTAGCTTCATACATGAGCTCATATTTCATTTTTATTATTTAATTTGATTTTTTTATTGAATTTATTCATTTTAAATCAAATAAAATCATAGAAAATCCAAATAATTAAAAACTCTTGATTTATTGATTATTTTAGGCTTTGTTTACAGCTAGCATCACCATGGAATTCGTATCAAAGCAAATCATGTGCAAAAAGATTTAATCAAACCAAATTTGGAAAGATTTAAAGAGGAGATCAAATCAAATTCAAAGGCATTGATATGGGAAGATTTAATCCATAATTCTTACCCTAATACACTACACACTACATAAGCAAGCCAAAGGAGTCGAGATCAGGGTTGGCAATTGCATAGAGAGGCAGAACATGATTTGAAAAAGACACAAAAAGCTTGAGATCGAAATCGTGTTTAGAGGTGTTTTCAAGGGCCGAGACTTGTCCCAATCGCTGCCTAGGCATTCACTCAAGCTAAACCAATCCAAAGCAAGCTTTTTCAGACGTCCGAACACGCTGTAAGTATCACGATAACCACCCCTGTTCTTGATTTCGCAACTCTGAATTTAAGCAACCTTTTCATGAATCAATACCATATTTTGAATCTACATGACATTTGCAAGCGTTTGGTATTATCCAATTGCTTTTATCTGGCCTGAATGAAGAACCACCATAGCTAGGGTTCTTCGTTTTTTTTTTTTTGGGTTTTCTATTTCAGGTAAAATCATGACTCAAGAAGGGCATAACTTTGATCAGGAGGCCATAACTAACCCAACCATGTTCTTGGAATGAATTTATATGGCCTAGAGAAGATTTTAGGACAGGCCTGCATTTTTAGCTGCGGATTCAAATCCGCAGGTAATCTTTTCCAGGTTTCAGGACAGGGATGATGAGGTGTCCCCTGCCCATTGGCCCTTTCAAATCCCGCGCATGTTTTTTTGTTTTGCTGGCATATAATTTGTTTTATTATATTATGATTTCTTTGCGTTTTATTAACAATTGAGTCAATATGGCGTATTGGCAAGATAAGCGTTCTAATCTCCCTCAGGACCTGAGTTCGAATCCCAGGTCCCCACTTTCTCAATTTTTTTTCCTTTAGGTACTCCTATGCGTGCTTAGGCTTGCAGAACACCATGCATCCTCATTCATCCAATTGCCAGGTGGCCAAAGGCCAAATCTGAGGGTTCAAGGCTGAAGGTCCACCAAAGGCCAAGTCCAAGCGTGCACATTGGATTCCAAAAAGTAAACAAAGGCCAGCTGCAATTGGGCCACAAAATTACTATTCATACTCCCATTTCAGGCCCAATATCCTTCTCTTTTATATTTTATTTATTTTGTCTTTATTAATTATTTAATTGTTTTATTTAATTTCTAACCAATCAAAATTCTTTTTCTCATAAAATAAAAATCACAAAAAATATTTTTATTTCAAATCAAATTTTAATCTTTTATTTTTATTAATAAATCTATTAATTAATTAGGTTTTAATTAGAAAAACTTTAATTCCTTTTGTAAATAAATAATTAATTAGATTTAATTAGGTACTAACCATTGATTTAATTAATTTCATTTTCTTTCTTAAATAACAAAAATAAAAAAGATATGTCATAATTTATTTTTCATTTAATTAATTAATTAAATTTAATTTAGTAATTAATTTAGATTAGTTTCTTTCTTAAAATAAAAAAAACAACAAAAAGACATTTTTTCTAATCAAAAGGGTCAAAACCCTAATCATGCACTCGATTTAACTTCCGGCATGCGATTTACTTATTTTTATCCAATAATGTGCTTGTTCCCAGATTGTAATAGTTAATAGGACTTTTAATTATTTTTATCGCTTTATTTATTTTTAAAGGGTTTGTCTTCGGCGATGTAAATACCCGTGTAATTTAAATTCCACATTTTATTTCCGCAAATTATAACTGTTAGATGTTTGATAATAGGGATGCATGACAAGACTGAATGTTTTAACCTAAAATCAACTTAGATCACCCTTAACATGTACAAAGATAAAAATAACTAAAAACGACACACTCGCACATGCACTCCTAGGGAACACCCCACTTGGTTGCCTTCGTACGCGGTCATTGAGTATAGGTCGTTTTAGAGGTTGTCCTCTTGTCTAAAAGATCATAGTCGCCTCGAAATGGTTGCCTCAGATATTGTTGCCTCAAACAAATTATCTAAGACATTAGGGTTACCACTAAAGCGTCCTAACATTGCTTTAGTGACCGTAAGTCCCTCATTCGAATTGACCCTCAAACTCCAACGACAGTGCTACCTACTCATCAATAGTAGGATAGCATTGTCTAAAGGAAATTAGCATAGAACGATTCCTTTTTCGAGTAGGTAGATGGTTCTTAGATACCTGCTCTTTCAAAAACAAAAACTTTTCGCACTTACACTCCTTTTCGAACAATGTTTTCAAAACACTTCATACGCTCTTGAGGACATAAGCAAGAGTTAAATCGAAGTTTCAAAACAAAAACTTTTTCAAACCCACAAGCACAAATAAAGCAATTTTGAAAACAATTGAGCAAGTACCTAAGAGCCCGTGGATAACCACGAATAGAAAGGGTGCTAACACCTTCCCTTTCTATAATCTACCCCCCGAACCCGAGAAATATCTCGAAAAAGGAATTTTTCTATGCTTTTTTCCTTTCCTTGTTGGATAAAATAAAAGTCGGTGGCGACTCTTGCTTACCGCGACATTTTGCGAACACAAACGCAAAATGCAAACCAGCATTCCCAAAAATAGTCAGTTCTTCCCACTGTATCACATAACTGACAACTCTGTTGGGGATGAATAAGTGGTGTGTACCTTAGGAATAGTTCATATTGTTTTCAATTGCTTGACTTGTATGCTTTATATTTGTGGGCTTGTATCGGAGTTACTATAGATCCTAACTTGGATCTGGGGATACCCTTTAGGTAAGTAGCAATAAAATGTGAGGGAACTGTATGGCATAGACCGATACGGTTGAAGCAGTAGCTACGTTGGTGTGGAACTTTAGTATGTACCGATATCCTTTGTGGCGCAACGAGGAGAATATGGGTCTGCTAAGGGGTAATTAAGCACCAACTGACCTTAGAACCTGTAATTGACCAACTTGGCCATAGAACAGTAGCAGTATGCTACACTCATTGAGACTAAACTCTCGCGATGATTCCGGATGCAAGAAAAGGTTGCTAAACTGGAATTATGACCGATCGAGGGTAGTCAGTGATATTGAGATCCTCTAGAACCCGATTACTATTTTTAGGACAGGTTTGAACCAACTGAACTGAAAGAGGGTAGTACCTAGACTCCTTGTCAGCCTGAAATCTAAGGGCTCTCTGTGTGACTTGTGTACCTTTACCATGTTTGCTATTTGTGGATACTTGTGGTGTGTTTTCTATCATGACATCATGACATCATGACATTGCATGTATCTTGCATTGGACTAACCTATTTTAATGACAAGAGGGATTCATCTTTGTTCTATTTTGTAGGTCATGGCACCCATGCGTAGAAACACCATTCGGATCAACTTTGTCCAGATTCCCATTCAGCTTAAGGAATTGGTTGCAAAGATTTCAGATACTTCCTCCTTTATCAGAAGACATGGGCACCTTCTTGGTTTGGTCACCTCCAAGATGGATGAACATATGATGAGTGTCTTAGTCCAATTCTTTGATCCACTGTACCATTTCTTTACCTTTCCGGACTACCAGTTGGTCCCCACTCTGGAGGAATTCTCTGATCTGCTTGGTATCTCTATTCTGGAGCAGACCCCGTTCATAGGTTGGGAGGAAGTTCTTAGACCGGAGGAGATTGCTTCAGCCCTCCATCTGACAAAGGCTGAGGTAATGGCTAATTGGGAGACTAGAAGTGGGACAAAGGGCTTCTTGACTAAATTCTTGGTTGGTAAGGCTAATCAGTTCTGGGACAGTCTAGACTTCCAGGCATTTGAAGACATTCTGGCTCTTCTCATATATGGTTTGGTGTTGTTTCCTAACTCAGATTCCTTCGTCAACGTGAATGCAGTGAAGATTTTCATGTCCGATAATCCTGTGCCCACTCTCTTGGGTGACATTTTGCACTCTCTTTATGCCCGTAATGCCCGGAAGTGGGGAACCCTTATGTGTTGTACGCCGTTGCTGGCGAGGTGGTTTATTTATCACCTCCCCAAAACAGTTTTGAAGAACAAGGAAGGCATGGGCTGGGCCTATAGGATTATGTCTCTCTCTCTCTCATAATGACATCATTTGGACTATTAAGGGTATGGAAGACGTGGCTATTATTGATCGCTGTGGGGAATACCCCAATGTCCCACTTATAGGAACCAATGGAGGGATCATTTATAATCCGTGTTTGGCCTTACGTCAGTTTGGGCGAGCTAGAAGGGAAGGACCTCATGTGTTGCTAATGCCTAGTATTGTCTTTGATTTCCAAGGAGATAGTGACGAGCAACGCCGCAAGTTCATAAGAGCTTGGGATAGAGTACACAGGTCTGATCCGCACGAGCTAGGTGCAAAGACTTCTCTTCCGATAGAGCCATATCTCCGATGGGTTTGAATCTGTGCCCAAAAGCTGGGAATGTTGTATGAAGCCGTCTTGCCTATAATTGTTGAGGTTACTGATGAAGAAGGGGTTCCTCCTACCATCCTCCATCCATACATGCCTACTGACATTGGGACATTAAAGAGATCTTGGATGCAGCTGAGAGAAGAGCGAGATACTTACAGAGAAAAGTATCACGAGCAAAGGCATAAAATTTAGAAGTTGACAAGGCAGCTGGAGAATGAGCGGATCCTCAATGACTATGTCCGCACCGACAAGAAACGACCATGGGAGCACTGATTGTCTTTTGATTATTTCTAGTTTTTATTTACTTTTCAGTTTTTATTTCTTGTAACGCCTTAAAGGAATCTGTTGAACAATTGATTTTAAAGTTTATCTAATAAAAGTGTGTTTCATTTTTTGGTTTACGAATTTGAATCTCTCGACGTCTTTGAAATCATATCATACACATTTCATTCCATGCACCTCATAACAGGTACCCTTACAGGTTTCTCATCTTCTTCGCTGTTTATTTCAGCATCATGTCTTCTGAAACATCACCTGAACAAGCAATCAAGGCTCTGCAAGCTCAAAACGCCCAGTTCCAGGAATTGTTCATGAGTTTGGCTAAGGCTCAGCAAGATCTGAAGACCCTTATCTTGAAATATAAGAAGAAGAAAAAGAAGAAGACAGTCCTGTTTAATATGGGTCGCAAATTCAGAAACGATTTGCGAGAAGAGGTTGATTTGACCTACTCATATGGAGGTGGAGATAATCAGGAAGAAAGGAGGGCTCATAGCCCTGTGGTTTCAGACAACGAGACTGACTTTGACGACGACCAGTATCCTCCGGCTGAGGATAGATACAAGCAACTGGAAGACCGGTTGAGTGCGATGGAAGTTCAGAAAGTGCCTGGTCTGGACTTTGGTGATCTGGGTCTATCATCTAGGGTGGTAATTCCCCACAAGTTCAAAGCACCAACCTTTTCTAAGTATGACGGGGTTTCTTTCCCAAAGCTGCACCTTCGTTCGTATGTTAGGAAGATTCAGCCATACACCGCTGACAAGAACCTCTGGATCCACTTCTTTCAAGACAGTCTTTCAGGGACTCAGCTTGAATGGTTCTACCAGTTAGAGGGAGCTAGTATCCATAATTGGGAAGATTTGGCCGCTGCTTTCTACAAGAAGTACCAATACAATGCCGACCTCGCTCCTACGCGTACCTAACTTCAGGGTATGTCTATGGGTGCGGGTGAAGGTTTCAAAGATTATGCTCAGAAGTGGAGGTACCTCGTTGGAAGAGTGCAACCACCCTTGGATGATAGAGAGCTAGTGGATATGTTTCTGGGGACCTTGTCTGGTCCGTATTTCAATCATCTGATTGGAAGTTCGTCGTCCGGGTTTACAGAGCTGATCATGACTGGGGAAAGGATTGAGGCCGATATCAAATCTGGTAAATACAGAAGGGTGCTTCATCAAGCACCGAGAATAAACCTTTTAAGAAGGAGTCCAATGCTGTTTACAGTTCAAAGAGCCATAATAAACCTAAACACCGCCAAGCAGTTAATGCGGTGGTTATATCAAGACCTGCTGGTGCTCCTCAGCGCAACAATCAGCCAAGGGCCGAGAGACCGCGAAGACAATTCACTCAGCTCAACATGACTTTATCCCAAATTCTGCCACAGTTATTGAAAACCAATTTGGTGATTCTGAAGGAGGTCCCGAAGACCCCCAACACTATATCACCCATGTAAGATCCGAATGCCTGCTGTGCTTTTCATTCTGATAGCCCGGGGCATGATACGCATAATTGTTGGGTTTTGAAGAATAAGGTACAGGACTTGATTGATGCTAAAGAGATCGAGTTCGGAGCACCAGAAAAGCCTAAACATGATGTGGGAGTGAATGCTATCAGGGATGATGATGAAGAAGAGTTTGACATTGACAGCTGGATATACCCGATTGCTGATGGTGGACTAAGCAATTAGACGACAAAGGATTCTATGCCCGTTTCTGTTATTACCCAGTCTACATCCACTCTGGATCTCACTGGTAACGACTCTGCTACTGCCAGTTATGACTTCGAAAGTCCAATCAACTTAGCCAAAGACGAAGGTGAAGATGATTGCGAAGTTCCTGGTGAACTTGCTAGATTGCTACTTCAAGAAGAGAGGGCCATACAGCCGCATGAAGAGCCCGTGGAATCAGTGAATTTGGGTACAAAGATAGACAAGAAAGATGTCAAAGTCGGTGCAAATCTGGAAGCTAGTGTTAAGCAACGGTTGATTCAGATGCTGCGTGACTACGTTGAGATCTTTGCCTGGTCTTATGAAGATATGCCTGGGTTGGATACCGATATTGTGGTTCACCGCCTACCTACCAAGGAAGACTGCCCTCCAATGAAATAGAAGGTCCGCCGAATGCGCCAGAGATGTCTGAGAAAATCAAGGCTGAAGTGATGAAGCAGTTTGATGCTAGTTTTCTAGCAGTTACTTCTTACCCACAGTGGGTGGCCGACGTGGTTCCTGTGCCGAAGAAGGATGGTAAAGTTCGAATGTGTGTTGACTATAGGGATCTGAACAGGGAAAGCCCCAAGGATGATTTCCCTCTGCCTCATATCGCTGTTTTGGTTGACAACACCGCACAACATAAGGTCTTCTCCTTTATGGATGGTTTCTCCAGTTATAATCAGATTAAAATGGCTCCCGAAGACATGGAGAAGACAACCTTTGTTACTCAATGGGGTACCTTTTGCTACAAGGTTATGCCTTTTGGATTGAAGAATGCTGGGGCAACGTATCAACGCGTCATGGTCACTTTGTTCCATGACATGATCCATCATGAGATTGAGGTATACGTTGACGATATGATTGCAAGATCCCAGACTGAAGAAGAACATCTGGACCATCTTCAGAAGTTATTTGACAGGTTGAAGTTGTACAAGCTGAGGTTAAACCCGAACAAGTGCACCTTTGGGGTGAGATCTGGTAAGCTGCTGGGTTTCATCGTAAGTGACAAAGGTATTCAAGTGGATCCTTTCAAGGTAAAGGCTATACAGGAAATGCCAGCTCCCCAAACAGAAAAAGAAGTCAGAGGCTTTCTGGGACGTTTGAATTATATTGCCCGATTCATCTCGCACCTGACTGCTACTTGTGAGCCAATCTTCAAGCTACTGAAGAAAGATCAAGTGGTAAGATGGAACGATGAATGTCAGGCCGCTTTCGAAAGGATCAAAGAGTATCTCCAAGAACCTCCTATTCTGAAACCGCCGGTTGAAGGGAGACCTTTGATCTTATACTTGACAGTACTCGACAGCTCAATGGGGTGTGTGTTGGGTCAGCATGACGAGTCTGGCCGAAAAGAGCATGCTATTTATTACCTTAGCAAAAAGTTTACCAACTGTGAGACCCGATAATCACTGCTCGAGAAAACTTGTTGTGCTTTGGCATGGGCTGCTTGCCGACTGAGACAGTATATGCTGACTCGCACTACTCTATTGATATCAAAAATGGATCCAATCAAGTATATCTTCGAGAAGCCTTCCTTGTCCGGAAGAATAGCAAGATGGCAGATGATCTTGACTGAGTATGACATCCAGTACACGAACCAAAAGGCAATCAAGGGAAGTGTGTTGGCAGACCATTTGGCACATCAGGCAATGGATGATTACTAGTCTATGAACTTTGAATTTCTGGATGAGAATATCATGTTAGTAACTGACTGTGAGACACCAGGACCGGATGAAGGACCTGAGGAAGGATCCCGATGGTCTATGTACTTTGATGGAGCTTCAAATGCTTCGGGTAATGGCATTGGCGCCATGATCATATCTCCTAAAGGCTCTCATACTCCGTTCACCGCCCGACTATGTTTCAACTGCACCAACAATATGGCGGAGTATGAAGCATGCATTATGGGTCTTCGAGCAGCTATTGACCTAAGGATTAAGTTCTTAAGTGTTTTTGGAGATTCCGCTCTCGTGATCAGTCAGATCAAAGGCGAGTGGGATACGAAACACCCAAATATTATTCCTTATAAGGAGTATTTGTTCACTTTGCTTCCGCACTTTGAGGAGATAACCTTTGAACACTTCCATAGAGAGGAGAATCAGTTAGCGGACGTGCTAGCTACGATTTCTTCTATGTTCAAAGTCAATTGGGACAACGAAGCTCCCCGGATTATCATTGAAAGATTGGACGAACCTGCACATTGCTGTGATATTGAGACTGAAGAGGTAGCAGATAAACCCTGGTTTCATGAGGTGAAGAGGCATCTTGAAGCCCAAGAATACCCCGAGGGTGCATCTGTTAATGACAAGAAGTTTCTGAGGAGGTTCGCGGCGAAGTTCTTCATCAGCAATGGCATCCTTTACAAGCATAACCATGATTCAACCTTACTGCGATGTGTGGATAAGAGCGAGGCAGAAAGGATCATGACAGAGTTACATGAAGGTACTTTCGGAACTCATTCCAGTGGACACACCATGGCAAAGAAAATCCTTCGGGCAGGATATTTTTGGTTTACAATGGAAGCTGACTGTTATCAGCATTCTCGGACCTGTCACAAGTTCCAAGTCTATGCTGATAAGGTGCACATACCTCCAGTACCTCTGAACATCTTGACAGCTCCGTGGCCTTTTTCAATGTGGGGCATTGATATGATCGGCGAGATCAGACCTACAACATCTAACGGACATCGTTTCATCCTGGTAGCTATTGATTACTTTATGAAGTGGGTTGAAGAAGCTTCCTTTGCTACTGTAACCAAGAACGTCGTGGCTCGTTTCATTCGGCACAATATGATTTGTTGATATGGTGTACCAGAGAGAATAATTATGGACAATGGTACATATCTCAACAATAAGATGATCACTTAGCTCTGCAAGCAGTTCAAGATACAACATCACAACTCTTCTCCCTACCGGCCGAAGATGAATGTGGCTGTAGAAGCAGCTAATAAGAATATTAAGAATATTGTGCAGAAGACGACGGTGACATATAAAGACTGGAACGAGATGTTACCATTTTCTCTTCATGGGTACCATACCTCAGCACAGACGTCCACAGGGGAAACCCCCTATTCCTTGGTATATGGCATGGAGGCAGTCTTGCCCATTGAAGTTCAGATACCATTTTTTCGAATCATGAAGGATGCAGGTTTAAGCGAAGATGATTGGATTCATACCCGGCTTGATCAGCTGAACTTAATCGACGAAAATAGGCTTACTGCTATATGTCATGGTCAAATGTATCAAAAGCGGATGATCAAGGCATTTAACAAGAAAGTTAGACGACAAGAGTATCAAGTTGGGGATCTGGTAATCAAGCGTATTATCTTACCTCAAGGTGATCCCAGGGGCAAGTGGACCCCTACTTACGAAGGGCCATTTGTGTTTAAGAACATTTTCTCAGGAGGAGCTATGATTCTAACCACCATGGATGGTGACGACCTTCCTCACCCCGTCAATGCATACATAGTGAAAAAATACTACGCGTAATCAAAGACCCGCTAGGTTGACTGGCCTAGGCAAAAATAAGGGCTTCCCGGCGAACTAAAAGGGTTCAGGAAAAAATAAGGGATGAAAATGAAAAATCTATACACCCGACAAGTTGAAAACCTGAAAAGACGGCTTGGGCAAAAAAGGGTATCCCGGTGGACTGAAAACCCGAAAGGGTGGTCTAGGCAAAAATTAGGGATTAAAGCATAACACTATGTTTCATTGGATCACCTTGCAACCAGACTTCGGTATCAACTATCAAGCTCGGACGACACTAATCAATCTGATCTACCTTCAACCAAGTAGCAAAGTGATGAGATGCTCGAAGACATAAAGGCAATAGCAGAGTTAGAACCCAGTGGAATTATTCACATAACTGTTTTGTTTAGTTTTTCACAAATTGTGTAAATCCTATTTATTCGGCGGCGTTCTGCTACTAGGACGTCAGCCTCTTGTACAAAAACGCCTATTTACAAGCCAAACTTCAAAATCAATACAATTCATTTTTCAGAGAAATTTCAAACCGTTGTTACTTTTTCTGTTTTGTTTTGCAAAAGAACGTGCAATGTTCATTTTTCATATATGCATTTGACATTAATTGCTGCTCATAAATATTTACATGCGAAACAAAAGACCATTACTTGTAATATCAGAAACATGGGCTAATGAGAAAATGTCCAAACTGTACAATTGCTCTATTCACCAGGTACAAAGGTAGATTCAGCTGTAAAATATGGCTAAGGTACTTTCACTCCCCGCAGAGTAAGACAATAATGTTGACTCTCCCCAGATGAGACTTGCAACTGTGAATGAATCGGTAATATTCTCCCCAAGCATAGTTTATCTACCATCAACACTGAAAAGGCTTAATATCCTCGACAGTCTTAATATTCCCCAATAAAGTATAAGAATATTCCCCGCTAGAGTACAAAATATCCCCAGTGGAGTTTGAAATTTTTCCCAGCGCAGTCTGAAAAAGCTTCCCCAATGGAGTTTGGAAAAATCATCCCTAGTATACTTTGGAAGATTATCCCCAGCAGAACTCAAAGGATTATCCCCATAAGAGTCTAAAAGGATATCCCCGGCGAATTCGTAACTGAAAGATCATCCCCAGTGGAGTTCTTTCCTTTCACAAACAGAAATCAATTCCCAATAGGATTCAGTATCACCAGCAACGGTAATTCATCCCCGGTGGAATTTATCGATGGAATCCTCAGCAAAACATCTCTTCTCCACAGAGTACTCTCCTCATCAGTTTATTCCCCAACGGAGTTATCCTCTCCTGCAGGTTTATTCTTACAATCGTCTTCATTCGCTATCCCTAGCGAAAACGAAGAATCCAATTCTATTCTCCAGTAGCTATCCAGGATTTATTTTCCCCAGCTAAAACATTACATTTCCATACATCATGATACATGCATATATGCATCATACAACACAATCTCATTTATTTTGAGAACATCATTGCTTGACATATATCATGCATTGCATATGACTGACCTTTACTTTTCAGGAAGGATGCAGTTAAGTTCTCAGCTATGTCGAAGTACTGACCGGTTCTTAAATCTCAACTGAATTATTCTCGGTTGAATTACAGATAAGGTTCTAAATCTCGACAATTTTCCTCCGTCGAAGTGTGGACAAGTTCTTAAATCTCAACAGAATTATCCTCAGTTGAATTACAGACAGTTCCTAGATCTCGATGAATATGTTTCCCTCAGTCGAAGTACTGACCGGTTCTTAAATCTCAACTGAATTAGTCTCGGTTGAATTACAGATAAGGTTCTAAATCTCAACAATTTTCCTCCGTCGAAGTGTGGACAAGTTCTTAAATCTCAACAGAATTATCCTCACTTGAATTACAGACAGTTCCTAGATCTCGATGAAGATGTTCTCCTCAGTCGAAGTACTGACCGGTTCTTAAATCTCAACTGAATTAGTCTCGGTTGAATTACAGATAAGGTTCTAAATCTATGCAATTCTCCTCAGTCGAAGTACTGACCGGTTCTTAAATCTCAATTAAATTAGTCTCGGTTGAATTACAGATAAGATTCTAAATCTTAGCAATTCTCCTCAGTCGAAGTACTGACCGGTTCTTAAATCTCAACTGAATTAGTCTCGGTTGAATTACAGATAAGGTTCTAAATCTCGACAATATTCCTCCATCGAAGTGTGGACAAGTTCTTAAATCTCAACAGAATTATCCTCCGTTGAAGTACAGACAGTCCTAGATCTCAATGAAGATGTTTCCCTCAGTCGAAGTACTGACTGGTTCTTAAATCTCAACTGAATTAGTCTCGGTTGAATTACAGATAACGTTCTAAATCTCGACAATTTCCGGCGTCGAAGTGTGGACAAGTTCTTAAATCTCAACAGAATTATCCTCCATTGAAGTACAGACAGTTCCTAGATCTCGATGAAGATGTTTCCCTCAGTCGAAGTACTGACCGGTTCTTAAATCTCAATTGAATTAGTCCCGGTTGAATTATAGATAAGGTTCTAAATCTCGACAATTTTCTCCGTCGAAGTGTGGACAAGTTCTTAAATCTCAACAGAATTATCCTCCGTTGAAGTACAGACAGTTCCTAGATCTCGATGAAGATGTTTCCCTCAGTCGGAGAACTGACCGGTTCTTAAATCTCAACTGAATTAGTCTCGGTTGAATTACTGATAAGGTTCTAAATCTCGACAATTTTACTCTGTCGATGTGTGGACGAGTTCTTAAATCTCAACAGAATTATCCTCCATTGAAGTACAGACAATTCCTAGATCTCGATGAAGATGTTTCCCTCAGTCGAAGTACTGACAGGTTCTTAAATCTCAACTGAATTAGTCTCGGTTGAATTACAGATAAGGTTCTAAATCTCGACAATTTCCTCCGTCGAAGTGTGGACAAGTTCTTAAATCTCAATAGAATTACCCTCCGTTGAAGTACAAACAGTTCCTAGATCTCGATGAAGATGTTTCCCTCAGTCGGAGTACTGACCGGTTCGTAAATCTCAACTGAATTAGTCTCGGTTGAATTACATATAAGGTTCAAATTCTCGACAATTTTCCTCCGTCAAAGTGTGGACGAGTTCTTAAATCTCAACAGAATTATCCTCCGTTGAAGTACAGACAGTTCCTAGATATCGATGAAGATGTTTCCCTCAGTCAAAGTACTGACCGGTTCTTAAATTTCAACTGAATTAGTCTCGGTTGAATTACAGATAAGGTTCTAAATCTCGGCAATTCTCCTCAATTGATGTACTGACCGGTTCTTAAATCTCAACTGAATTAGTCTCGGTTGAATTACAGATAAGGTTCTAAATCTCGGCAATTCTCCTCAGTCGAAGTACTTACCGGTTCTTAAATCTCAACTGAATTATCCTCAGTTGAATTACAAATAAGGTTTTTAATCTCGACAGAGTTCCCCCAGTTGAATTACGGACAAGTTCTTAATACTCAGCAGAGATGTTCTCTCGGTTGAAGTACAAGCAAATTCCTAAATCTCAACAAAGTTCAGGCTCCCCAGCGGAATCTTCTACAACAACAGGTATACAAGTTATCGCTAAGGAATCTCTTATGCGATCGAAACTCCTGTTGATGGCTTCTTTAAGCCCATCCTCCCTCCAAAGGTCTCCAAATGGCATCTGTAAGCCCATTCCCGACATCACAAGGCTGATACCACTTCATGCGAGTGCAAATTTCTGGGCACTTTAGTGTTCAATCATCTTCCACGTTCGGATCACGAAAGGCATGAAAGCCAATCTACATCCTCAGGTTTAAGAAGATTGAACAGGGGCAGTTGTTGTACCCCAAAATTTTCCCTCTCATATCCCCAAAGACATGGCAAGGAAAATCTCCAAGTTGCTCAAGATAGCTCAAGAATTGGTCAGACAAGCTAGCTCCTAAGGCAGTCAACCCCAAATTAGGGTTTTGTGTTGCATCAAGATACTTGAATCCAAATGACCTTAAGTGCTCCCCAATGTCCTAATATTTTCTCAAGGTCATCCATGTCAAATTTCAAGCCTTTCAGAAGAAGTTTGCTAGGTCAATTGCTCAAAAGGTCCAAAAATCGACTATGATAGGGAAAAAGTCAGCTGTGACCCAAATACAGTCAAACTTCAAGATTTTTTTTCCAATATTCTCATTTTGAAGTATATTTCATCATTTGATCAAGGGTTGATCATGATTCATCAAATATTGCTCAAAATTCATCAAGACTCAAAAGTTGCTTAATTAGGGTTTTGCAGGAAAAGTCAACTCAACTTTGACCAAGCATAACTTTCTCATACTTTATGATAAATGACCCATCCAAATCTCATTTTGAAGAAGATGAAATTTGCTACAATCCATCTTGATACCCTAAGATCAAAAAATGCACTCACAAGAAGTTATAAATTTGGACATCGTAGGTCATTTTTGAAAGTCAACAAAAATACCTTTTTTTCCAAAGCTTATAACTTGAGCATGTAATATAAAAATGATATGAGACCAAAAGGATTGGTTATAGGACATCACAATCTTTCTAAAAAGTCCAAGAACACTTCCAAAAGTTCAAAATTGAAGAAGTTATGCATTGTTGAAGTTGGACTTTTTTGCAAAATTGCCAAAAGTCAACTATCCCTAAAACTTCAAATTTTGTCAAATGGACCCATTCTTTTCCACTTGATTTGAGTTTGCATCATTGTCCACGTGCCCTAGCTTCAGCCATGAGCTCATGTTTCATTTTTATTATTTAATTTGATTTTTTTATTAAATTTATTCCTTTTAAATCAAATAAAATCATAGAAAATCCATATAATTAAAAACTCTTGATTTATTGATTATTTTAGGCTTTGTTTACAGCTAGCATCACCATGGAATTCATATCAAAGCAAATCATGTGCAAAAAGATTGAATCAAACCAAATTTGGAAAGGTTTAAAGAGGAGATCAAATCAAATTCAAAGGCATTGATATGGGAAGATTTGATCCATAATTCTTACCCTAATACACTACACACTACATAAGCAAGCCAAAGGAGTTGAGATCAGGGTTGGAAATTGCAGAGATAGGCAGAACAAGATTTGAAAAAAGTCACAAAAAGCTTGAGATCAAAATCGTGTTTAGAGGTGTTTTCAAGGGCTGAGACCTGTCCCAATCGCTTCCTGGGCATTCACTCAAGCTAAACCAATCCAAAGCAAGATTTTCCAGACGTCCAAACACGTTGTAAGTGTCACGATAACCACCCCTTTTCTTGATTTCGCAACTCTGAATTTAAGCATCCCTTTCATGAATCAATACCATATTTTGAATCTACATGACATTTGCAAGCGTTTGGTATTATCCAATTGCTTTTATCTGGCCTGAATGAAGAACCACCATAGCTAGGATTCTTCGTTTGTTTTTTGGGGTTTTCTATTTCAGGTAAAATCATGACTCAAGAAGGGCTTAGCTTTGATCAGGAGGCCATAACGAACCCAACCATGTTCTTGGAATGAATTTATATGGCCTAGAGAAGATTTTAGGACATGCCTACGTTTTTAGCTACGGATTCAAATCCGTAGGTAATCTTTTACAGGTTTCAGGACAGGGACGATGAGGTGTCCCCTGCCCATTGGCCCTTTCAAATCACGCGCGCATTTTTTTTATTTTGCTGGCATATAATTTGTTTTATTATATTATGATTTCTTTGCGTTTTATTAACAATTAAGTCAATATGGCGTAGTGGCAAGATAAGCGTTCCAATCTCCCTCATGACCTGGGTTCAAATCCCAGGTCCCCACTTTCTCAATGTTTTTTTCCTTCAGGTACTCCTATGCGCGCTTAGGCTTGCAGAACACCATGCATCCTCATTCATCCAATTGCCAGGTGGCCAAAGGCCAAATCTGAGGGTTCAAGGCTGAAGGTCCACCAAAGGCCAAGTCCAAGCGTGCACATTGGATTCCAAAAAGTCAACAAAGGCCAGCTGCAATTGGGCCACAGAATTGCTATTCATACTCCCATTTCAGGCCCAATACCCTTCTCTTTTCTATTTTATTTATTTTGTCTTTATTAATTATTTAATCGTTTTATTTAATTTCTAACCAATCAAAATTCTTTTTCTCATAAAATAAAAATCACAAAAAATATTTTTATTTCAAATCAAATTTTAATCTTTTATTTTTATTAATAAATCTATTAATTAATTAGGTTTTAATTAGAAAAACTTTAATTCCTTTTGTAAATAAATAATTAATTAGATTTAATTAGGTATTAACCATTGATTTAATTAATTTCATTTTCTTTCTTAAAATAACAAAAATTAAAAAGATATGTCATAATTTATTTTTCATTTAATTAATTAATTTAATTTAATTTAGTAATTAATTTAGATTAGTTTCTTTCTTAAAATATAAAAAAAAACAACAAAAAGACATTTTCTTCTAACCAAAAGGGTCAAAACCCTAATCATGCACTCAATTTAATTTCCCGCACGCGATTTACTTATTTTTATCCAATAATGTACTTGTTCCCGTATTGTAATAGTTAATAGGACTTTTAATTATTTTTATCGCTTTATTTATTTTTAAAGGGTTTGTCTTTGGAGATGTAAATACCCGACGCCTTGTAATTTAAATTCCGCATTTTATTTCCGCAAATTATAACTGTTAGATGTTTGAAAATAGGGATGCTTGACAAGACTGAATGTTTTAACCTAAAATCAACTTACATCACCCTTAACATGTACAAAGATAAAAATAACTGAAAACGACACATTCGCACATGCGCACTCCTAGGGTACACCCCACTTGGTTGCCTTCGTACGCGGTCATTGAGTATAGGTCGTTTTAGAGGTCGTCCTCTTGTCTAAAAGATCATAGTCGCCTCGAAATGGTTGCCTCAGATATTGTTGCTACAAACAAATGATCTAAGACATTAGGGTTACCACTAAAGCATCTTAACATTGCTTTAGTGACCGTAAGTCCCTCATTCAAATTGACCCTCAAACTCCAACGACGGTGCTACCTACTCATCAATAGTAGGATAACATTGTCTAAAGGAAATTAGAATAGAACGATTCCTTTTTCAAGTAGGTAGATGGTTCTTAGATACTTGCTCTTTCAAAAACAAAAACTTTTCGCACTTACACTCCTTTTCGAACAAAGTTTTCAAAACACTTCATACGCTCTTGAGGACAGAAGCAAGAGTTAAATCGAAGTTTCAAAACAAAAACTTTTTCAAACCCACAAGCACAAAGAAAACAATTTTGAAAACAATTGAGCAAGTACCTAAGAGCCCGTGGATAACCGCGGATAGAAAGGGTGCTAACACCTTCCCTTTCTATAATCTACCCCCCAAACCCGAGAAATATCTCGAAAAAGGAATTTTTCTGTGCTTTTTTCCTTTTCTTGTTGGATAAAATAAAAGTCGGTGGTGACTCTTGCTTACCGCGACATTTTGTGAACACAAACGCATAACGCAAACCAGCATTCCAAAAAATAGTCAGTTCTTCCCACCGTATCATAGATAGGATGGGCGGTATATTCATGATAAATTTGAGGGAGTAATCCCAAAAAAGGAGGCATGAGATTCCCCACTCAGTGGAGGCCCCTTTGACTGTAGTGTCGTTTATCGAGTAATCGAGAAGACGTACTGCTTTCGACCTGGGAGCCTACTGAAACTGAGGACCGTAGAATACCAAACCCATCTTGGCCTTTTAGGTGTAGTGTGGAAACTATGACGAAGTAATCCGGAAATAGTTGTCACGCGATACTACGCTCGGACGAGTCTTTCTTGAGAATATTACTAATTATCGAGTTAATCGGGAAGTTGGTAATATCCGAAGGAAGGATGTATACTCTGGGAACCTCTAGAACCTTGTTCGGCAGGTGATAACTCTTAGACCAACACCTTATGGGTAGTACCTTCGACCTCATGCTCGTGACGTTGAACCTATGAACCCTATATGTGTGATCTTGTGTGTGATTATTGCATCATGCATCCATGCACTCATAAGCATCTTTTGAAGAAAACAATATTTCAAGGGATTTACAGGTTGACTATTTATGAATATCTCAGGTACTTTTAACCATGGATTCTGGAAAGAGAAAGACCGGGAAATACAGTTTCAAGGATCCTAAGATAGATGAGCTGATCAGTATGATTCTAGAGATTGAGTGTCTCGCAGACTTTCGGAAGAAGTATGTATCCCTTATTCCTCTCATGAAGCTGAAGATGAAGGAGGGTATTCTCTCGACCTTGGTCCAGTTCTATGATCCGGTGTATCACTGCTTTACTTTTCCCGATTATCAGTTGATGCCTACACTGGAGGAGTATTCTTATCTATTGGATTTACCCGTTACCGATCGTGTTCCTTTTACTGGTTTGGAGGGTGAGCCAAAACCACATGAGATTGCTGCTTTGATTCATCTGGGGAAGTCTGAGGTTGAAGCCCATATGACTACTAAAGGAGGGATTAGAGGATTACCAACTTAGTTCTTATTGGAGAAAGCTCATTACTTTGCCAGAATAAAGAGTACGGTTGCTTTTGAGGCCATCTTTGCTTTACTTGCTTATGGTTTGTTCTTATTTCCTAATGTGGACAAGTTTGTCGACATTAAAGATATCAAGATTTTCATGATTGGAAACCCGGTTCCTACATTGTTGGGTGATGCTCATTACTCTGTTCATCTTCAGAGTTCTTATCATGGAGGAATGATTATCTGTTCCACGCCTTTGTTGTACCAATGGTTCATCTCTCATATGCCTCAGTCTGATGCCTTTTGGGATGTCAAGAAGGAACCCCGTTGGGCTCTTAAGATCATGGCACTTACTCACTAGGATATTGATTGGTATCATCGAGCTTATCATGATATAGAGATTGTTGATAATTGTGGTAGTTTCCCCAATGTACCTCTTCTTGGTACAAAGGGAGGAATTAACTATAACCCTGTTCTTGCACGGTGACAGCTTGGATATCCGATGAGAGATAAACCAAACAATATTCCTTTGAGTAGTTTCTTTATGAAGGAGGGAGAAGACCACAAGGAAGCTAGGGAGAAGATTGCGAAGGCCTGACGTCACATTCATAAGAAGAGTAGGAAGGATTTGGGGCCTAGGGGTGCTGTTTCTTTAGAGCCATATCTTCAGTGGGTCTGATCGAGAGCCATTCAGTTGAAAATTCCATATACTCGGGAGACAACCATGCCTGATTTATTTGTGAAGACCGCTCCTCCTTTATTAGATGATCTAGAAGAACTGCAGCTCGCTTTGGTTAGGATGCAACAAGAAAGGGATGCTTGGAAGAACAAGTTCCAGACTTTAGAGAGTTCCTATAGAGCAGACTTGAAGGAGAAAGATGATTTGATCGAGATCCTTGAGAGTCGAGCGGTGGAGTTTATGGAGACACAAGGGGATTTATTTTCTCCTAAGCCTAAAAAAGGTGCTGATTACTGAAACCGTCTGGCCGAAACCTGTCATCTGGATGTAATGAAACATCAATGAAGTCGCCATCGAACGTCTTTTATCCCACCGAAAGGGAAAGGTGAACATCGAAAAAACCTAAAAAGGGAGAAATCACAGTCTTTCGACCAAGAGATCGGGTAAGGGAGTCTGTTACGGGAGGGGAAGGTATTAACACCCCACACGCCCGTAGTACTCTACGGTATCCACTCTTGTTGTCTAATCTAATGGGTGTGGTCAAATCCTATGTCTATGGCTTAAAGATAAAAAGGGAATGCATGCGAAAGAAAAGAAGAAAACAATGTAGGGAAAATAAAAGTTATGCTCGATTGGGCCTTACCCCTTTGCCTACGTATCCCTTTTAAGGAATCAGAGCAGCCGTAGTTCGGCTTATATGTTTTGGTTGGTTTGTGTTTTTTAGTTAAGACAACAAAAACAATCAAGATGGAAAAACATCAAATAAAACAATCAAACAAATGAGATGGTAAAACATCGACTAAATAATAACACAGTAACATGTCAAATATGGCGAAACATCAAATGATAAAACATCACACCTAATAATGACATTGAGAGTCAAAGTAGGATAACATACATGTGCGATGGAGAAAACATCGGCTAAAATATAACTAGATATCACAGTGAAGATGGCGAAACATCGATAAAACAGATGACAAAACATCACACCTAACAATGATATTGAGAATTAAAGTAGGATAACAAATATGTGCAATGGCGAAACATCGGCTTCAAACATATGTGCGATGGCGAAACGTCGTCTAAAAGATAACGAGATATCATGGTAAAGATGGAAAAACATCAATAAAACAGATAACAAAATATCACACCTAACAATGATATTGAGAATCAAAGTAGGATAACAAATAGGTGCGATGGCGTAACATCGACTTCAAACAAATGTGCGATGGCGAAACATCGGCTAAGAGATAACAAGGTATCATGGTAAAGATGGCAAAACATCAATAAAACGGATAATAAAATATCACACCTAACAATGATATTGAGAATCAAAGTAGGATAACAAACATGTGCAATGGCGAAACATCGGCTTCAAACAAATATGCGATGGCGAAACATCGGCTAAAAGATAACAAGATATCATGGCAAAAATGGCAAAACATCAATAAAATGGATAACAAAATATCACACCTAACAATGATATTGAGAATCAAAGTAGGATAAAAAACATGTGCGATGGCAAAACATCGGCTTCAAACAAATATGCGATGGTGAAACATCGGCTAAAAGATAACAAGATATCATGGCAAAGATGGCGAAACATCGATAAAATGGATGACAAAACATCACACCTAACAATGATATTGAGAATCAAAGTAGGATAACAAACATGTGCAATGGCGAAACATCGTCTTCAAACGAATGTGCGATGGCAAAACATCGGCTAAAAGGTTTAAAAATAAAGCTAAGAGGCGCAAAAACAAATAAGATTGATTTGTATCTTTTACCTTGAAGAAGGGTTTAAGTTTATTAGAGGTGTTTATGATTTTCCAAGAAAATAGTTTTTATTTTAAGATGCAAAATGCTAAGAAAGAAAGAAAAAAACAACTAAGGGAAACTAGCCTAGCACTATCCCTAGTGTTATCATACAATGATTGACCCTAAGGTTGAGGGTAAAGGAAAATCCTACCCTATGCTAGCATACATGGGTTCCTACCTTAATTAACATGTTAAAGGAAGCTTAACAACACTATCCTATAGGGAACATGCCATGAGAGCGAAGTCGTGATCTCAATTTCTAAATTGAGTGACTCTTCGATCAACAGTTAAAGAAATAAACAATAAACATCCTATAGGGAACATGCAATGAGAGTGAAATCGTGATCTCAATTTCTAAATTGAGTGACTCATCGATCCACAATTAAAGAAACAAATAATAAACATCCAATAGGGAACATGCAATGAGAGCGAAGTTGTGATCTCAATTTCTAAATTGAGTGACTCATCGATCAACTGTTAAAGAAATAAACACATCACATGTATCAGACAAAAAAATAGAGGGCCTCCTGACATATATCAGCAACAGAGGTCCCATCATGCAACATATAACTATCAAAGTAGAAGAAAGGAAATAGTGCAATACCAAACGGATAACAATCCATAGCAACTGAGTGAGAATAAAAGAAACCCAGAGAACTTCAAGTAAGCTGGCATCAGCAGACAAATCAAGTCAGAAATTACGCCATCAGGATGTAAGTATTGAGATTTTCAGATATGAACAGATCCCATGGGCAATGTATGGCATTCATAATCACATATACATATATCCGTCATAAACTATCAAACATTCCAAGCACAAGAGTAGTGCAAATATAATAAATTGTGTTCCACAAATAAAGTGAAACACAGTAACCTCAAGCCAAAAATGGAAAATTTCCTCAAAGTACCTCGCACATTTGACAGCCAAGTTAGTATTCCCATAAATTAAATTATTACTCACATAATGGATGGATGATGACACCATAATGAAGTGAGCAAACATGATTGAAAAATATCAAAACACAAGATATGATAGAAACAGGCATATGCACATTTTGGTCAAAAGTTAGAGGAATGTTGCTCCTTTCTATCACCATGTTGAGTTGACAATTGAATATCAATCAAGGATCATAGGAGCTTGAGAAGAATACAATAAAAGACCATAAAGGTCAGTAGCAAACATAATTCAATCATACTCAAATATTTCATCACAGCTCACAAGCATAATAGAAGAGGAATCCCACACAATGCATCAAAAGGTTCAAATCATTCAAGTATGGGGCATTAAGTGAAATGGCTTGAGTTTACATGGATAAACAGAACCAACATGATCATTAGATGCCCAATTATAGGCTTCACTCAAGTTAGTTGGCCATCAAACAAATTGCAACAAGATATGCAACATTAATTGGGTACCTTCACTTCAAAAATACATCAAAAATAGAAAAGGATCTCAATAATTCAAACCAAAAATTTCTTAGCATCTTTGAAGTGTGTAGAAGTCAGAAAGTAAGTCTTAAGTTCATGAATGGTTGAGGAGGGGATCAAATGAGGCCTAAAGTTCAAAACTAGTTGGCCAAACTATCAAAACTAGATAAGTTTTCAAAAATAATTCATGGAAAAATATCAAACCAAGTCAAATATTTCATGAAAAATGGTTTTCAGATCCTCAATACATTCATGAACCATAATCAAGACTTAAATTCCATTGAAAATCCAGGGCATAATGGTTTTGAAAATGAAACTTGCAATGTAAGCTACAAAACCCTAATTGTTTGAATTTTAATCTTAAATATTAATTAGGTAAGATCAAAATTCAAACAATTCAAACCAAAATCATGCAAACAACAAGGAAACCCTAAATGTCAAAATACATATTTTTTCACATTTTTGAATTAATGAAAAGTCAAAAACAAAATCAAATTCAAACAATTAATCAATTAAACAAATAATCACGTCTCAAAATAAAATTCTAATAAAAAATCAGAAAAAATATCCAACCAAAATTATATTCAAATATTAGAATTAAAAACACACATCCCTAATTTTTTTTTGGAATTTTGAATTAAAGGAAATATTAAAATAAAAATCAATCAAAAAATTAACAATTAAACTATTATTCAAAGGGAAAAATGCAAACCCTAGCCAAAAGTCACAAAAAGGTCAAAATAAAAATATATTCAGACTCTATGATTAAAAACAAACTTGCGTGATTTTTTTGAGGATTTTTGAATTGAAGGAAGTATTAAAACAAAAATTATGAAATAAATATTTCAAATAAACTTTTGAAATTAAATTTCTAATCAAAAATAGAAAAAAAGCTAATCTAAAATTAGAATCAATTTCTAAATTATTTTATGAGTCCAAAACTTTTTTTTTTGTGGAATTTCCAGATCAAAAGATCTATTAAAATAAAAATAATCTTTAAACAAACAATTATTTAAACTTATGAATTTTTAAACCAATCAAAATATTTCTAAAAATTCCAATAAAATTACACAAGATTGTAAAAAAAATTTAGGATTTGTGATAATTTTTTCAAAATTTTTTAAGTTGTTTATATCAAGAAATAAAAATCAGAAAAACAATTAAAGTCAAATAATATGAAATGAATGATAATTTAAATCAAGCCAATCACAACGCGCCACCTCACTTCATCTTCAACCTCCAGCATAGGGCAAAACGCGTGCAACACAACAGGTCACGAGCCTATGTTCAGATCCATCAATCATGCTCGTTTCTCAACCAAATCCATGAAATTAAGTGCAAATTAAAGCTAGCATATCATACTACATTATGCAATTTGAATCAATCTCAAAGATCAAGTATGGATTAAGAAATAAAGTCTCAAAAACTGAAAAAAATCACTGCAAACATCCAAGTCATGAACACGATTTCAACAATTCTGCTTGAATCAAAGCTCAAATATACATCAATCCTAGTGATTGGCCAGCTATCAATTCAATGAACATGATTTACATCATCAATTCAAGCTGAAACACGTAAATCAAAGTTCAAGAAACTCACATGGAGGTGAAATCTGGAAACACGATTCCTTCACTCCAGAAATAATCCAATGGTGTAGGCTTGATCTCCTTACTTCACTGAAGCTGAATCACCAAGAATTTTGAAGAATGATCCAAAAATAAGAGAGATTCGAAGCAATTTAAAGAGATGCTTGGAAATTTTCAGATTTGCAATGTAGCGATTATGAGCCTCCTCCTTCACAACTAAGCCTTGATTCTTGTTATATAACATGAGGGTAAGAGGATAGAAGTGGTATTTGGCACTCAAAACTGTTGGAGGGAAATTTTGGTAGTTTTGGCCAAAAATGAGGATGCACATGGAGCCTGCGTTTAACTCGTGCATTTGCTTGCCTTTTGTGCGTTTTGTGAGCCAAATGAAGTCAGAATTACATGCCCAAAGTGCCAGCTCATGATTGTTTGAAATGAGAGAGTGTTGGTGAATTTGCACATTTGAGCAAGTTTTGTGATTTTTCAATCCAACGAGTGCAAAACCAAATGAGGCACAAAATGCTGAGTGTGATGGGCCTCATCATGTCACAAATTGCTCATGGGCTTGATTAGAAGCAAAAGGAATGGCTAAAACTTGAGTTTGCAAGAAATGGCCATTTTGCATATTTGTCAAAATTCAATAAAATGCCTCAAAATTCCAAAAGTCTATAACTTGCTCATATTTTTGAATTTGGACACAAATGAGTACAATTTGGAAAGGTATTGAAAATATCTACAATCCCTTAGTTTTGAATTTTTGCAATTGAATCCATTAAGGTCCTCAAAATTTGACATGAAATTCACTAAATTTGGAAAATGACTTATAATTTTGTGACTTTTATAACTTTTGACTCTTTATGAAATTTTGAAATTAAGTCCTTATTTTCCAAAATTAGAAACTTTTAGGGTTTCTTCCTGAACAAGTTTTAATCCAAACCTCAATCTTTTTTGATCCAATGATCAAAATGGACTTGAAATATGAAAAGTACACCCTTGAATTGATGGTTGACCAAAAGTTCACTTGGTCAACCCTGACTTTGACTGATTTTGACCAAAATGACCATTTTGCCCCTCTGAATCAATTGATCCACTTCCCTTCAAAATTGATGATCAAAACTTCAAACATATGATCTTCCAAACATATAGAGGCCATGTACAAAGTTTCACTTCAAAATTATCAAGAAATCTTGATGAAATTCCAAACCCTAGTTTTGGTTAACCCCTTAGGAGACTGATGAATCATCTTCAAAACTTCAAATCCTCTGAGCATCTTGACCAATTTCTTGTACAGAGACTTTCTAAATACCAATGAGATGTTGTAGCTTCTAAATCAAGACTTGTACATTGATCAAAAGCCTTGCTCAAACAAAACCCTAATTTGACTGGTGAATCAAAAGAGCGATTCTTCTTATAACCAAACACAAAATTCAATCCTCTGATGATCCAAAGAGATGGATAAAATATATTGAGATATGCAATAACTTTTGATCTTGAAAGATCCAGAGGTTTAGATGATAAGATTCTTCTTGAGCAACTTATCAATGCAATCAACCTTCAAAGCTTGAGGAAGACTTGATAACCAAAGTATTTTGATCCCATCACAATGTATGAATGCAATGCAATATGATATTCAAGATGAAACATAAGCTTAAATCAAGAGGGTAAATTTTGGGGTGCAACAGCTGCCCCTATTCAAATATCTTCAACATGATAATTGAGAAAAGTGACAACTTTCGAGTGTTTAGAGTTGAAGATGATTGAATACAAAAGAACCTGAAAATTTACACTCTTGAAGAAGAAAGAAAAAGAAGCAGAAAACCCAAAAGACATGCGTCAGAATGAAGCTGTAACACAGGTTGAAACAGAACGAAAACAAAAGAAGAGTAGACGCGACTAAACTTCTGGACAAATGTGCCAGGGAAAAACTGGGCTTCAAAAAGGGTGAGACAAAACTCAAACCATAGAGTATAGGCGAAACTAAGCTCTGGAAAAGAAAACGTACGCGGGTGAGGAGGCGAAACTCTGAGCTCGACCCAAAGCAAAGTGGCTAGAGTGCGTGATTCTAGGAGCACTTGCTAATCTCAACTAGGATAGACAGTATGAAGGAACTGAAAGAATCCTAGAAAAGAGGAACAAAAGCGAGACGAAACTCGACTCAATAACCAGTTAGACGAAACTAGACTAGATGAGTACCAGGATGAAACTGGATTTCATGCACGGGTAACAAGGCGAAACTCAACCCATAGCAAAATGATGAGAGTGCATGTTTCTCAGAGCACCTGCTGGTCTCATATCAATGGATAAACAGTGACGAAAACTGATAGAAGAATCCAAGGAAAAAAAGAGATAGATTTTAGACCAGGGACGCAGTACAAACACTGCACTCGGTAAACGAACACCGGCAAAGGGTCCAAGGTATGAAAGCAAAAAAAACGAGACGAAACTCGACTCAAAAACTAGTTAGGCGAAACTAAACTAGATGAGTACCAGGACGAAACTGGATTTCATGCACAGGCGACGAGGAGAAACTCGTCCCAAAGCGAGAGTGATGAGAGCGCATGTTTCTCAAAGCACCTGCTGGTCTCAGATTAATGGATAAACAATGACGAAAACTGATAGAAGAATCCGAGGAACAAAAGAGACAGATTTCAAACCAGGGACGCAGTACGAACACTGCACTCGATAAACGAACACCGTCAAAGGGTCCAAGGTATGAAAGCCAAAAAAACGAGACGAAACTCGACTCAAAAACTAGTTAGGCGAAACTAAACTAGATGAGTACCAAGACGAAACTGGATTTCATGCGCAAGGTGAGGAGACGAAACTCGACCCAAAGCAAGAGTGATGAGAGCGCATGTTTCTCAGAGCACCCGCTTGTCTCAGATCAATGGATAAACAGTGACGAAAACTGATAGAAGAATCCGGGGAACAAAAAGAGACAGATTTAAAACCAGGGACGCAGTACGAAAACTGCACTCGGTAAACAAACACCAATAAAGGGTCCAAGGTATGAAAGTAAAAACGAGACGAAACTCGACTCAATAACTAGTTATGCGAAACTAAACTAGATGAGCACCAGGACGAAACTGGATTTCATGCACAAGGTGAGGAGACGAATCTCTGAGCTCAACCCAAAGCAAGGAGATTAGGGAGTACACCTAAAAAACTTGTTGAAAGCGAATATCAGGATGAAACTGGTATTCGAAAGGTGCATCAATAGACATTGGAATGAACCGGAGAGGGTAGTGAAGACTAAACCCGAGAAGACCGTGCCAGGGAGAAACTGAACTACAGTCAAGAGTAGACACTTAAACAAAAAAATGATTGACTTCAAAAGATATTGGTATGGGGAGGAAACCGAGATAATGAGGACGAAGACCTCGCTGGGGATTTAATCCGAAGTATTAGCAAATTCACTGGGGAAAACAGAAACAATAATGGCTTATGTTCCGATGCATGTTTGAATTCTTTTTATATAGCGCAATGTTCCATATAATGGAAATGCTGTGTGTTTTGGTAGATGCAATGATGCATGTTTAAAAGTTTCACTAAGGAATGGCCAATTGAGAAGCCAATAACCAAGAGGTCAGGATCTGACATGACTTACAAAAATAAATTGCAAAATCCAAAGGGGAGGAGAAAATACGGGGAACCGCTAGAGAGGGAACCTCGAAGAGATGAAGCTTAGTGGGGAATAACAATCGAGTAACTAGTAGAAACGGGCCACAAACATTGAGAGGAGCTGCAAAAATAAATTGTAAACTCCTAGAGAAGATCAGATCGACACTGTAGCTTATAGAGAGGGACGCCATCTGAAGATTAGACCTTGAGGGAGAAAATCAGGGCAAGACTGTAATCTTTGGAAAAGATAGCGCGCGGCCGTGTTGAGGATGACACCAAGACAACAAAACCGACGTGAGGGGTGAAAAACTTTTCTGGGGGAACAAGGATCTGCTGAGGAAATGGGACTTCACCGGGGAGACAGAACTCCGTTGAAGTTTTTTTTTTGCTGGAGAGAGATTTTTGGAATGCAACCATTGGATGGATCATGCAGATTGTCACACAATATTGACCTTACTGGGGATAAGGAAAGATCTTAACATAAGGATGCCCCACTCAACAGACCGGCTGGGAAATGAGAGGTCATGGCGAGGGATCTCTATTGACAACTCTGTTAGAGAGTTGAAACTTCTTCAGAATGTGAGATCCCATTTAAACAACACCATTGGGGATGTGCGACATATCCAAACTTGAAGTCTTTGAATGAAGCCTTTAAAAGGAGATTCCTGGGGCAATAAAACTTCGCTGCGGAAACAAAACTTCACTAGGGATAGGTAATGTTCTACTCATACATGGGCTCTGTCTAACAGAAGAAAAACCAAATTATTCCCTTCCTGATAATCATTAAGCTCTTTAAAGGTGTTCAACGTGTAAACTCTTTTTGATGTCAAACAAATGTTTTGCATGCATAAAAATGTTTATTTTGAGAATGACAGACCTGATGCGATGATTATTTAAGCTTTGAAGTTGAAAACCTTAATAAAGTGTCGCATCTCTGTTTTGAATGACTCACTGGCTAGAGTGCAAAAATTTCAAAACTTTTCTTTCCCCCCTTTTTTTTAAAAAACGAGTCAAGATGCGGGTGATAAGATACCAACATGGATATGCAACTCATATTTGGGAGTTTAGGAAACGTAATCCTATTGTAGTATGCTTTCGAGTTAAACCCTTGTTTCAGTTAGGACTTTTAGAGGTTGTAACGTGGCTTGGTTTGAGGGTTTTTTAGAAGAAAAAAAGTCTTTCAAGGCTCAAGTTATTGGGTGCCCACCCCCTTCTTGATATTCTCCTATCCTAAGTTCAACTGACTTATCACAAGCACTCATCTTTCAAAAGGATTTATAATGGTAAAGTGATCACGACAAATCCTCCAACATGATTGTCACTTAACTTCAGCTGCTTTTGTTTTTGATATTATTGTTCCTCTTCTTTTGATGAAAATTTTATTGGATAATCTTTTTTGGCCTTTTAGGCTCTTCTTTTCCCTAACTTTTTCCTGGACAAAATCTTTTGAATTTCAAATTTGGGAGTCCAGCGGGATGCCCTAACTTTTGCCTAAGCGACTTGTTTTCAAGTTTCGACTTAGCGGGGCTTTTTGTTTATTTTTTATTCATACTTTCCACTTCGAAGAAGTCAATATGACTTTAGGTCTTTGGACTTTTTCTTTCTTTCTCTTTTTTTATTTTTTTTTTAAAGAAAAAAAATGCCTCATTCCTTGGGTGACGAGGGATAGCCATTATTGTATCGATTCAATCTCGACCTCAGAACTTTGTGAGGAAATGAACATCGCGGT
Organism: Vicia faba; assembly: GCA_948472305.1. Taxonomy (NCBI): domain Eukaryota; kingdom Viridiplantae; phylum Streptophyta; class Magnoliopsida; order Fabales; family Fabaceae; genus Vicia; species Vicia faba. Next base: position 228,902,331 of record OX451736.1, on the reverse strand, counting down.
TTAGACATTTTTCCTGATCTCATGATGCGAAAGATAAAATGTGGTGATTCTCAGATGGGACATTCCTTCTGAAATTTGAATGCTTGGTCAAATTCTTTTGAACATCTACCCTGCCCCTGGTTAAAAAAAGGTTTTTTTTTGGACGGAAAAGAAACTCCTAATTCGAAGGCTCAGAGGGGTTAACGAGGGTCTAACTCCCTTATATCTCCAGTGTTTGGGGATTGAAACAATGCATGTACATCATCAACGGGGTTCAACTCAAAAGCATACCGCTACAGTCATCGTTTTTAACTAAACTCCTTCCTCCAAACTCTTGGCTAAGCAAAAGAATTGGCACAGTTGGTATCAAAATGCCCGAAAAATCGATTAAAAAGTAATACTGGATGGATTAAGTAAAATGAAACAATTTTTTTTCAAGGCAAAAATATTCAACGTATCACGACTGACATTCGGCTATAAATAAATTCCTATATGTAGATAATGCTAAAACAATCAATCAAGATAACACATGAAAGTGCGGCAAAGAAACATAATAAAAGCCATTATGGGGAAGAAATATCTCCAACTAGGTTCGCCGATCTCGCTGACCTGCCATAATCTTGATATTACCCTGACCCACGACCTTTTTCAACAACCCAGAGCTGTGAAACAAAATGGTAAGGCTTCCACCAGTAAAGTGAATGAGAATCCTATCAATCATAGAACCAAACATGCCCCTTGCACAGTAGTAGTTGTGTTTGTTATCTGTATTTCAAGCGATCAACTAACCATGACTTAGATTACCATTTTCGTGTAAGGCCCACGAAGTTTATATGCACATGCTTATAAAAAATATTGGATGTTTTTGCAAACAAAATAGTAAAAAGGGAGAAAAGAAACGTATACGTATACTTGAAAGAAGATATTCTATTGATTTTGAGAAATCAACCTGTGAAAAAGGCATTTACATTTGGAAGCAAGTAATTTACAAAATAAAAGCAAACAAGTGTTTACAAATGGCAATGTGAATGTGAATATCTATCAATACCCGGCTCTGCTATGACTCTTATGACTCTTATCTTTCTGCTTTCAGACATATCATTCTTGGATTAGCTTCGAGCTTATGCCAGGTGACAGAATGAAGGAAAGAAACGAAGGATCTCATGCTGAGCGTAGTCATTTGCTTTAAGTCCCTAACTTTTTCCTGAATCACCCTTTCGGGTTTTCGATTCACCAGGACACCCTCTTTTTTCCAAAACTGCCCTTTTGGGTTTTCAGTTTAGAGGGTTTTTTTTATGCAAAGTATTTTTTAACTATGTCAGCATTCACAGGGAGAGGGAAGTACTCTCCATCCATTATTGTGAGCATCATCGCTACTCCAGAGAAAACTTTTCTGACCACGAAAGGACCTTCATAAGTGTAAGTGTTTGGTTGTTGGCATGTTTTTTGATAAAACCAGTTGTGTGAATGTCATGACTGATGTCATAACATTCTGGGATACAAGGTACATTCTGCAGAAAAAGAATGTCATACAGGAGCTGCTCAATATGAGTGTTTAGCTGATCATTATGTAATGATCATATTTATTGCATTCTACCAAAATCAGTAAACAAGATTCTTGTTGTCATAACCAATGTTAAGACATCCTGTACTGATCTAACATTTGTGCAGATTTGTTATTTCTAAGAATTTTCAGGAATCTGGTTTATACAGTCCAGATCAGATTCTCACGTGGACATTAGGTTAACTCTGCTTAACCCTTATCTGGTTGTTAAAGACCTATGACCAAGTCTTAAGGTTAACCTTAATTAACCCTAGCTATTTTCGTGGAAGCCCTAACTGAAGAATATCTGCCTATATATTCCTCATGAAGACTGTTGGTGAAGCACACTTTTTGACAGAAGATCCATAAGGGACTGTATAGTTGTAACTACTGTGAGCCAATCAATTATCATTGTGATAAGTGATTTGGAGTAGGATTTTATTGTAAGGGTTGTGTATTACTCAAAGCTTTGAAGCACGAGTGTTTGTGTTACTTGATTAAAGCTTTAAAGCAAAGTCAAGTTAGGGTTGTGTATCACTCAAAGCTTTGAAGCACGAGTGATTGTCACTTGATTAAAGCTGTGAAGCAAAATCAAGTGTATGTACTGAAGAGTGTCTTCATAATTTCATTAATTAATTGTTTAGTATCACTGATGTGATTGAGGGGGAGTGAGTAGGAACTCAGGTTTAAGTTGAACTTAGATTGAAGTTGCATTGGGTAGGTCTTAAGTGAAGGAGATAAATTGGTTGGTTTATTCTTGAATTAATATCTCTTATAGTGAATTTCCTCCCTGGCTTGGTAGCCCCCAGAGTAGGTGTTGTTACACACCGAACTGGGTAAACAATTGACTGTGTTCTTTACTGCTTTTAAATTTACTGTCTTGAAGAGTGTCAGATACGGTGTCATAACATTCACCGTGACATTAAGTATCTGCTGCCAGAATTTCAATTGGCATCAGAGCAGGCACCCTGCCTGTCTTACTGGGTGAGATCTAGGGATATTATTTTCTGGCGCTATGGACAAAGAAGGAGGATTTGGGAACAAACCACCCTTTCTGGATTGATCAAATTATGACTACTGGAAACCTCGTATGATTGCCTTCTTAAAATCACTGGACAAAAAGGCTTGGAGAGCTGCTGACAAAGGATGGAACCATCCCACCATAACTGGGAAAGATGGGACAACCAGTCTGAAACCTGAGGAAGAATGGTGCAAAGAAGAAGATGAGTTAGCCCTGGGTAACTCCAAACATTAAATGCCTTGTTCAATGGAATTGATAGAAACATATTCAGACTAGTACATCAATGTGAACTGGCCAAGGATGTTTGGGACACTCTCAAAACTACCCATGAGGGCACATCCAAAGTAAAAATGTCAAGGCTTCAGATGCTGACTACCAAATTTGAGAACCTAAGGATGATGGAAGATGAGACCATTCATGAGTTTCACATGAACATCTTGGAAATTGCCAACACCTCAGGAGCATTGGGAGAAAAGATGTCAGAAGAAAAACTGGTGAGAAAGATTCTCAGATCCTTGCCTAAAATATTTGCAATGAAGGTAACTTCTATAGAGGAAGCTCAAGATATCTGCAACTTGAAGGTTGATGAACTCATTGGGTCACTTCATACCTTTGAGATGGGGATCAGTGACAATGTCGACAAGAAAAACAAGAGCATATCACTTGTATTTAATACTGAAGATGAAACCAAGGAGGATGAAGAAGAAAATATTTCAGAAGCTATAGCCATGCTTGGAAGGCAGTTCAACAAACTCATCAAGAGAATGGACCCAAAGTCAAGGTCAAATGTCAAGAACATCCCTTCTGACATTAACAGATCTTATGACTCCAGTAGAAGACCAAAGTCTGAAGAGAAGGGAAATCAAAGCAAAGGAATCCAATGCCATGGATGTGAAGGATATGGGCACATTCGAGCTGAATGTCCTACCTTTCTTAAGAAACAAAAGAAAGGAATGTCTGCTACTTGGTCTGATTGTGACTCAGAAAGTAATTCTGAAGAAGAATCTGCCAAACTAGTTACTGCACTAACTGGTATTTGTAACTCTGATAGTGACTCTAGTGATGAGGAAGTAGCATTTGAAGAACTGGCTGATTCCTACAAGAAGTTATGTATCAGAAGTGCTGAAGTATGTCAGCAAAATGAGAGACAAAAAAACTCATAGTAAAGTTAGAGGCTGAGAATAAGGCAGGCACTGATACTATAAGTCATCTCGAAAGTGAAGTTCAAATGCTAAACTCAAAACTTGACCAAATGACCAAATCTGTCAAGATGCTGACAAATGGAACTGACAAATTAGAAGAAATCCTTCAGGTTGGACAAAATGTGGGAAACAAGTCTGGTCTAGGATTTGTGGCAGCAAAGAAATCTATTGTAGACAAGAAGAAAATCAGGCCTGATAAACAAATGTCAAAGCAGATGTCATAACATAGCACTCAACATCGAGAACAGAGAAATATGAAGAAAAAGTATCAAAGATGGAGATGTCATCATTGTGGGAGGTTTGGTCACATAAAGCCATTCTGCTTCAGATTATATGGATATCCTAATCAGACCCCAATTGTCAAACCTAAGTCTAATAAGGCACCATATACTCAACAGTGGAAGAAAAAGGCTGCTGCCCTGATAGCTCACACCTCACTTAGAGCCTCTGCAAAGGAAGACTGGTACTTTGACAATGGATGCTCTAAACACATGACTGGAATCAAGAATCTTCTCAATAATGTTAAACCTCACACTACTAGTTATGTGACTTTTGGAGATGGTGCTAGAGGAGAAATCAAAGGAGTTGGAAACTTGGACTACCCTGGAGTTCCAAACCTAAATGAAGTATTGCTGGTAAAAGGCTTGACTGCTAATCTCATAAGTATCAGTCAATTATGTGATCTAGGATTCAAGGTCAACTTCACCAAGTCTGAATGTCTTGTAACTAATGAAAAACAAGAAGTTGTAATGAGAGGAGTCAGATCTAAAGACAACTGCTACTTATGGGAGTTTGAGAACACTAATTATTCTTGTGTGTGCTCTATTGCCAAAGAAGAAAAAGAAGTGAAACTTTGGCACCAAAAACTTGGTTATTTACATCTAAGAGGAATGAAAAGGATTATATCCATGGAGGCAGTCAGAGAGATTCCAAGGCTGCAAATTGATGAAGGGAGAGTCTGTGGTGAATGTCAGGTTGGAAAGCAGACTAGAATGTCACATCCAAAGTCAAGACATCTGACCACCTCTAAGGTGCTAGAACTTCTACATATGGATCTGATGGGACCAATGCAGGTGGAAAGTCTTGGTGGAAAAAGATATGCCTATGTTGTTGTGGATGATTTTTCCAGATTCACCTGGATTAACTTCATTAGGGAAAAGTCTGATGTATTTAAAGTATTTATGGAACTGTGCAAAAGAACTCAAAGAGAAAAAGAAGGATGCATTGTCAGAATCAGAAGTGATCATGGCAAGGAATTTGAAAACAGTAACTTTGGTGAGTTCTGCTCCTCAGAAGGAATTAATCATGAATTCTCTTCACCCATAACTCCTCAACAAAATGGAGTTGTGGAAAGGAAAAACAGGACTATACAGGAATCTTCCAGAGCAATGATACATGCCAAAAGACTTCCTATTCATTTTTGGGCTGAAGCTATGAATACAACCTGTTATGTCCATAACAGGGTCACCTTGAGAAAGGGAACATCATCCACCATTTATGAACTTTGGAAAGGAAGAAAGCCTACAGTGAAGTACTTCCATGTATTTGGAAGCAAATGCTATATTCTAACAGATCGTGAACAAAGGAGAAAGATGGACCCTAAAAGTGATGAAGGAATATTCCTAGGATACTCTACCAACAGCAGAGCTTATAGGGTATTCAATTCCAGGACCAAAGTTATGATGAAATCTATAAATGTCATAGTTGATGATTACCACGAGGAAACAAATGTCCCATATGATGTTGAGACATTCTTTGAGACCTCAACTCAAAAGGATGATATTCCTAAGACTACTTCATCAAAATCTGAATCAAAGGAAGCTAACAAAGACCCTTCCATCAGAATTCAGAAAGATCATCCTAAGGAACTCATCATAGGAGATCCTAACAGTGGAGTCATTATAAGATCTAGAGAAATCATCACAAACTCTTGCTTTGTATCTAAGATTGAACCAAGAAATGTTAAGGAGGCTTTAACTGATGAATACTGGATTGGAGCAATGCAAGATGAATTGAACCAATTCAAGCAACATGAAGTATGGGAGTTAGTTCCTAGACCAGGAGGAACAAACATCATTGGCACAAAATGGATCTACAAGAACAAATCAGATGCTGAAGGAGTTGTCACCAGGAATAAGGCAAGACTTGTTGCTCAAGGATACACTCAAGTTGAAGGGGTTGATTTTGATGAGACTTTTGCTCCTGTAGCCATACTAGAATCAATCAGACTCCTATTGGGAATTGCTTGTCTCCTTAAGTTCAAGTTATTTCAGATGGATGTAAAGAGTGCCTTCCTTAATGGGTACTTAAATGAGGAAGTTTATGTGGAACAGCCTAAAGGATTTGTGGATCCAAACTGCCCTGATCATGTCTACAAATTGAGGAAAGCTTTATATGGCCTGAAACAAGCTCCTAGAGCATGGTATGACAGGTTAACAAAATTCCTCTCTGACAAAGGATACAAGAAAAGAGGCTTGGATAAAACTCTTTTTGTCAAAAATGAAGGAGGAAAGATAATGGTAGCACAAATCTATGTTGATGACATAATGTTTGGGGGAATGTCAGATAAAATGGTTAAACATTTTGCTGACCAGATGCAAGCTGAATTTGAAATGAGCCTCATGGGAGAATTGACCTACTTTCTTGGACTGCAAGTCACACAGATGGAAGACTCAATTTTTCTGTCTCAAAGCAAGTATGCAAAGAACATTGTCAAGAAGTTTGGGATGGAGAATTCCAGTCACAAAAGGACTCCTGCACCTACTCATTTAAAGTTGTCCAAAGATTCAAGTGGGGTTAAGGTGGACCAAAGCTTGTACAAAAGAATGATAGCAAGTCTGCTATACTTAACAGCCAGCAGACCTGACATTGCTTTTGCAGTTGGAGTATGTGCAAGATACCAGGCTGAACCCAAAGTAAGTCATATCAACCAAGTGAAAAGGATTCTGAAGTATGTGAGTGGAACCTACAACTATGGCTTGTTGTACTCTCATGGATGTGAACCAACTCTGACTGGTTACTGTGATGCTGATTGGGCTGGAAGTGCCGATGATAGAAAGAGCACCTCTGGAGGATGTTTCTTCTTAGGAAATAATCTTGTCTCTTGGTTCAGCAAGAAACAGAACTGTGTGTCTCTATCTACTGCTGAAGCTGAATACATAGGAGCTGGTAGTAGCTGTTCTTAAATGATCTGGATGAAACAAATGCTTACTGAGTATAATGTCACACAAGATGTTATGACATTGTACTGTGACAATCTGAGTACTATCAACATTTCCAAGAATCCTATTCAGCATAGCAGGACCAAGCATATTGACATTAGACATCACTTCATCAGAGATCTTGTGGAGGAGAAGACGATTAAACTGGAACATGTTGCCACTGAATTACAACTGGCTGACATTTTTACCAAGGCACTTGATGCTAATCAATTTGAAAATTTGAGGGGCAAGCTGGGTATTTGCCAACATGAAGAAATGTAGCAATTAATTTTGCTTAAAACAAGGGATGAGAGAGATATTCTAGTTAAGTCTACTCTGATTGGGCTAATCATCTGTTTCTCTATTTCTTTCCAAAATTTTAAGAAGTTGAATAGACATTCATATATCTCCCTCCTCTCGCGTTTCTGCAACAATCTCTAATCTCTCAAACGAATATTTCACTATCACTGTTACCTGTTTTCTAAATCACTCAAAATGTCTCAACTATCCATGTCATCATCCTCTTCAAAGGCGACTGCTTCTTTCGCATCCTCTGATCGAGAACCTAGGGCAATCACAAACTGCATGGATTCTGATGTTCTGGAGATAACTCCTCTTCATGAACTGGCAGCTGACCCCACTAAGGTCAAGAAGTTGCGAACCAGACATGCAAGAAGATCACAAGCCTCTCCATCTGGTAAATCCTCTCAACCATCATCTTTTGTTCCTCCAGAAATAGCAAATAGGGAAGGTTCTGTTTATGTTCATCAAGCTATAGCTAGACTAGTCACTAGGATTCTAAATGAGAATCACTCTGTACCTGGCATTTCTGTATCTTTGAACCAAGAATTTGTTATTCCAAATGTTGAAATGAATCCAGATGTCACTCAGAATGTTGAGACACATGATGACAACATTAGGAAATCTCCTGAAAATCGTGATGATCACTAGAACCCTACTGAGAAGGATGTTGAACCCCCAGCTATTGATGTTGATGAAGATCAGTGTAGTTGACAAGTTTGTTGCTGGTACCTGTTGCTGCAAATGACTTTTGATTTTTTCTCTGTGGTTTTATTATTCCTTTTGGATGACTGTGTAACTTAAAAGTACAAGTATCTTTGGCCTATTTATGGCTAAAGAGGGGGAGAAGATTTTGTGATAATTTTGGTAGAATTAGACTTGGTAGATGTTATTAAAAATTCTGCTGCTTTCTAATCTCTGATTGTTTAGGGGTTTTAGCCAAAAATTTGCCAAAGGGGGAGTTTGTAAGTGTTTGGTTGTTGGCATGTTTTTTGGTAAAAACCAGTTGTGTGAATTTCATGACTGATGTCATAACATTCTGGGATACAAGGTACATTCTGCATAAAAAGAATGTCATACAGGAGCTGCTCAATATGAGTGTTTAGCTGATCATTATGCAATGATCATATTTATTGCATTCTACCAAAATCAGTAAACAGGATTCTTGTTATCATAACCAATGTTAAGACATCCTGTACTGATCTAACATTTGTGCAGATTTGTTATTTCTGATAATTTTCAGGAATCTGGTTTATACAGTCCATATCAGATTCTCACGTGGACATTAGGTTAACTCTGCTTAACCCTAATCTGGTTGTTAAAGACCTATGACCAAGTCTTGAGGTTAACCCTAATTAACCCTAGCTATTTTCGTGGAAGCCCTAATTGAAGAATAGCTGCCTATATATTCCTCATGAAGACTGTTGGTGAAGCACACTTTTTGACAGAAGATCGATAAGGGACTGAATAGTTGTAACTACTGTGAGCCAATCAATTATCATTATGATAAGTGATTTGGAGTAGGATTTGATTGTAAGGGTTGTGTATCAATCAAAGCTTTGAAGCACGAGTGTTTGTGTTACTTGATTAAAGCTTTGAAGCAAAGTCAAGTTAGGGTTGTGTATCACTCAAAGCTTTGAAGCACGAGTGATTGTCACTTGATTAAAGCTGTGAAGCAAAATCAAGTGTATGTACTGAAGAGTGTCTTCATAATTTAATTAATCAATTGTTTAGTATCACTGCTGCGATTGAGGGGGAGTGAGTAGGAACCCAGGTTTAAGTTGAACTTAGATTGAAGTTGCATTGGGTAGGTCTTAAGTGAAGGAGATAAACTGGTTGGTTTATTCCTGAATTAATATCTCTTATAGTGAATTTCCTCCCTGGCTTGGTAGCCCCCAGAGTAGGTGTTGTTACACACTGAACTGGGTAAACAATTGACTGTGTTCTTTACTGCTTTTAAATTTACTGTCTTGAAGAGTGTCAGATACGGTGTCATAATATTCACTGTGACATTAAGTATCTGCTGCCAGAATTTCAATAAGTCGGAGCCCACTTGCCCCTGGGATTTCTATGGGGGAGGATTATCCTTTTTAGCACAAGGTCACCTGGCTTCTAACACTGAGGCCGTACCCTCTTATCAAAAGCTTTCCTCAACCTTTGTTGATATACCTGACCATGACATACAGCCGTCAACCTCTTCTCATCAATAAGTTCCAACTGATCCAGCCGATTCTGTACCCATTCACTTTCATCCATCTCAACATCCCTCATGATCCTAAGGGAAGAAATCTCGACTTCTACCGGCAATACTACTTCCATGCCGTAAACCAATAAAAATGGGGTTGCCCCGGTCGAAGTACACATAGTGGTGCAATAACCATGCAAAGCGAAAGGCAACATCTCATGCCAATCTTTATAGGTTACCACCATCTTTTGTACAATCTTTTTGATATTCTTATTGGATGCTTCGACAGTTCATCTTTGGTCGGTATGGGGAATAGTTATGATGTTTGATCTTGAAGGACTCACAAAGCTCCTTCATCATTTTGTTGTTCAAATTAGACCCATTATCGGTAATGATCTTTTCAGGTGCTCCGTAGCGATAGACAATATTGTGCTTAATGAACCGAGTTACCATCTGCTTGGTGACATTGGCATAGGATGCAGCTTCGACTCACTTTGTAAAATAATCGATGGCAACTAGAATGAAACAGTGCCCGTTGGATGCAGTCGGTTCAATATTGCCGATCATATCAATTCCCCACATCGCAAACGGCCAAGGGGAAGTCAAGACATTCAAGGATACTGGCGGCACATGCACCTTATCAGCATAGACTTGACATTTGTGGCAAACCCGCGCATGATTATAACAGTCAGTCTCCATGGTGGACCAATAATATCCTGCTCGCAAAATCTTTTTATCCATGGTGTGCCCACTGGCATGAGTCCCTAAATCATCTTCATGTATCTCTTCAATGATTCTAGTTGCTTCTTTCTTGTCAACACATCTGAGCAGTAAACCATCATGATGCCTTCTATACAACACACCACCACTGAGGAAGAACTTGGCTGAAAATCTTCTCAAGAACTTCTTATCTGTGATGGATGCCTCTTCAGGGTACTCTTGTGTTTCAAGATATCATTTAACATCATAAAACCAAGGATTACCATCTAATTCCAAACTGGCCTCAAAACAGAAAGCTGGTTCACTCAAACTTCTGATGGTAATGGAAGGTGCTTCATTAGCCCACTTAACCTTGAACATGGAGGACAAAGTTTCCAGTGCATCAGCTAGATTGTTTTCTTCTCTGGGAATGTGCTCAAATATGATCTTTTCGAAGTACGGAATCAACTTCATAACATGCTCACGATAGGGAATTAGGTTCTGATGGCGAGTCTCCCAATATCCATTAATTTGGCTGATAACAAGATTGGAATCCCCGTAAACTTTCAAAAATTTGATGCGTAGGTCGATTGCCGCTTCAATGCCATAAATGCAAGCCTCATATTCGGCCATGTTGTTAGTGCAATCGAAATAAATATGAGCCGTGAAAGGAATGTGTTATCCCTCAAGGGAAGTGATAATAGCTCCGACGCTGTTGCCCATGGCATTGGAGGCACCATAAAAAACGAGCTTCCAACGTGATCCCGGCTCGGGTCCTTCATCTGGGTCTGGCATATTACAATCCCGAATATACACAATTTCCTCATCTGGAAAATCAAACTTCATCGGTTCATAATCGTTCATGGGGTGATGAGCAAGATGGTCGGCCAATACACTACCCTTAATTGCTTTTTGAGTAGTGTATTGGATATCATATTCGGTGAGTGTCACCTGCCAACGGGCTACCCTGCCTGTAAGAGTTGGATTCTCGAAAATATACTTGATTGGATCCATTTTGGATATCAAGTAGGTGGTGTGAGTTAACATGTATTGCCTCAAACGTTTGGTGGCCCAGGCAAGCGCACAACAAATCTTTTCCAGCAATGAGTACCTCGACTCGCATTCCGTAAACTTCTTACTCAAGTAGTAAATAGTCTGCTCTTTCTTCCCTGTCTCGTCGTGCTGACCGAGGACACAACCCATTGAGCTCTCCAACATAGTTAGATACATGATTAATGGCCTTCCTTCCACCGGCGGCATGAGTATCAGAGGTTCCTGCAAATACTCCTTTATTTTGTCAAAGGTCTTTTGACAATCCTCATTCCATTTCACTGTCTGACTTTTCTTCAACAACTTGAACAAAGGTTCATAGGTGGCTGTGAGATGAGAAATAAATCTAGAAATGTAGTTTAACCTTCCCAAGAAACCACGTACTTCCTTCTCTGTCCTTGGTTCAGGCATTTCCTATATCGCTTTTACCTTGGTCGGGTCCACCTCGATACCTTTTTCACTTACAATAAAACCCAACAGTTTGCAGGATCTCACCCCCGAAGGTGCACTTATTCAGATTCAACATCATTAGGAACTGCCTCAGTCTCTCGAACAATTTTTCCAGATGAACAAGATGTTCCTCTTCCGTGTCAGAATTAGCAATCATATCGTCCACATAAACCTCAATCTCTTTGTGAATTAAATCATGAAAGAGAGTGACCATGGCGCGCTGATATGTTGCCCCGACATTTTTCAAACCAAACGGAATCACTTTATAACAAAAAGTTCCCTAAGGAGTGATAAATGTTGTCTTCTCCATATCCTCCGGAGCCATCTTAATTTGATTGTAACCCAAAAAACCATGCATGAACGAAAACACAATGGAATGAGCAGTATTATCGACCAACACATCAATATGTGGAAGAGGGAAATCATCTTTAGGACTGGCCCTGTTCAAATCCCTATAATCCAGGCACATCCTGACCTTACCATCCTTCTTGGGCACATGCACAATATTTGCAATCCATGGCGGATGATTGATGACTTTTAAGAAATTTGCGTCCAACTGCTTCTGAACCTCCTCCTTGATCTTCTTGGACATCTCAGGATGAGTTCTTAGGAGCTTTTGCTTGACAGGGGAACAACCTTCTTTGAGCGGTAGTCGATGCACCACTATGTCTGTATCCAACCCAGGCATATCCTCATAAGACCAAGCGAAGATATCAGAATACTCACGGAGTGGCTCAATCAATCTGACCTATATACTTTCTTCGAGATACGCCCTTATCTTGACTTCTCTTCTTACCTCTTCTGCGCCAATATTCACCACCTCAATCGAATCCTGATTCGGCTGGATAACCTTCTCCTCTTGTTTTAACAATCTTGCTAATTCCTCCGGAAGATCACAATCCTCATATGCTTCTTCTTCAGCTTGATAAATAGGAGTATCAAAGTCATAATGAGCCATAGCAGAGTCATTATCAATATGATCGGTGGTGGAAGTGCATCTGCATGAATGACATTTTGGCGTTTTTTAGTGACAATGTGTGAAAAGAAAAACATTGCCATTCAAATAAAAAAAAGAAATGGAGCAAAATTTTGAATGCAAAAACGCCCTTTATTTCATGATAAGCTTTTGAAAATAAACATGGTGGCCCTACACAAATGATTCACCATGCCTTGGGCAGAGCGTAGGAATTACGATATGATAATAAAAGACAACAAGAAAATTACTCCTCATCGCTTGAAACTTGGATAACATCCACAGAAGTCCAATTGTTGAGTGTCTGGCCTGGAATACTCGGGTGAATCCAATCTTCGATATTGTAGCCATCAACCCTATCGTCGCCAAATGCATTGACGTGTCCTTATTGAGTAGCACAAGGACGGGAAAACTTCACAGGAGTAGATAAACTAGATGCTCTGGGAGTTGCACTCTGCTGACCTGGGCTAAAACTAAGACCAAATTTGTTAAATTTTGGGGTAACGTCCAGCACCTGACCCCAACCTTCAGGGTTACCATTTTCCACCACAACTCTCACATCCTTGAGAGAAGACATAACAGTTTCAGGTTTTCTTTTCTGCTCTGGAGGAGGAAAATTGACAGCATGAACTGTCTCAAACGCCTGAAACGGAGTCTCATGTATCTCACCTTCAACTTCAACATAGTGGAATGATGTCAAATGACTCACGATGTACTCTTCCTCGCCGCACACAATTATCACCTTTCCCTCTGCAGGATACTTGAGTTTCTGATGAAGAGTAGAAGTGACTGCCCCTGCTCTATGAATCCACGACCGCCCCAACAAACAACAATACGCTGGCTGTCTATCCATCACAAAAAAATGTAGCTGTGAAGGTGCAAGGACCAACCTTGATTGGTAACTCCACCTCCCCAAATACTAACCTCTGAGACCCATCAAACGCCTTCACCATCAAATCACTAGGGCACAGCTCCAGTCCAGAGTAATCAATCTTCATCAATGCTGACTTGTGCAATACATTCAAAGACGATCCTGTATCCACCAAAACCCGGGATAAAGTAGTGCCCCTGGACTCCATTGAAATATGCAACACTTTGTTATGGTCTTGCCCTTCCGGAGGAAGATCAAAATCTGTGAAGCCCAGACCATTCCCGACAGATATGTTAGCACAAACATTCTCAAACTGATTGACCGTTATCTCATGTGGCACAAACGCATTCTTTAAAAACTTCATCAAATCATTTCTGTGAGGTTCTGAATAAATCAACAGAGACAAGATAGACATCTTAGAAGGAGTATGGCTCAGATGATCAGTTATGCTATAATCACTCTTTCTGATAATTCACATTAACTCTTCAACCTCATCGGGAACTGAAGAAGCTTCTGGTATCGGAATTGGTTGAGTCACATTGGCTGGCGTAACCCTTGAATTACCAATCATCGCCTGCTGTTTTTCCTTTTTCTCTTGCAGAAGTATCTGCCGCATCTTGCACATTGGAAGGACCAAATACTCTCCTGCTTCTAGTCATTCGACCCACACCAGAAAAGTTATGAACTTCCTCTCCATTATCATCAGCACGCTCTTCCTCAGACGAACAAGTACTTACTTCTTGCTTCACCCCATGGTAATAAACATCAGCACCGTAATGCCATGGGATGGCGTTCTCACTAGTATACAGCATGGGACCAGGTACCGTAATCATTAAAGGAGGTGCCTTAGATTGGGTAGGAATGCGCACAGGGGTATAAGGAATAGATACCACAAAAACATCTTCTTTGGTAACCTTACGGTAGCTCGGTTTTCTATCGAACTGCAGGGAACCCTCCTTTATCAACAACTGGATACCGGATTTTAAATCATCACAGCCCTTCGGTTTCTCTCTACACTTGGTACACTCTGAAGTACAACCCAGGAAAATAGAATTGTCAAGCAAATACCTCTTAACATAGCACAACGAAGTAGTTACTTGTTCCACATTCATGATTAAATTCAACATTTCACCATCATCATAAATCATATTAACAACACCCCCCATGCCTATGCATTGGGTTCTGAGTAACATTTAGACCAGTCACTGGAGTAAACTCAATTGCCTTATCATCCAACAAGTCTTGTATTTTGAACTTCAAAGCAAAGCAATTGTCAGTAGAATGACCAACTCCGCCTGAATGGAATTCACATCTTGCATTAGCATCATAGTTAGGAGGAAGTCTTGCGGGTGATGGTGGTATATTTCTCAAACCGATCAACTTAAAATCGAGGAAATGGTGGAGTGCTTCAGTAGGAGATACTGGTAAGGGATCTAATTTTATCAACTATCTCTGCTGCTGATTATTATACTGACGGGGAGCATCTTGTTGTCTTTGTTGTTGAGGCACTGTATTCTGTCTCTGCTGCTGAGGAGAATTAACAGGAATAGAAACAACATTGATTTGTTGGTGCTGACGATCCACTCTTTTTCCTCTATGAGAGTAAACCGCACTCGCGTCGCCTTCCTTTTTCTTAGGGTAAGTGTTGAATGGTTTCTTACTTCCCCCTGATGAGCCACTAGAACCTCCAACTTGAATTTTCCCCAATTTCAAACCTACTTCAATTCTTTCACCAGCCATAATCAAGACTGCAAATCCTGCCGAAGTACTTCCTATCATGTGCTCATAGAATGGCCCTTGCAGGGTACTCATAAACATATCAATGAGTTCTCTCTCCATGAGTGGAGGTTGAACCCTCGCAGCCAACTCACGCCACTTTTGAGCATATTCCTTGAAGGATTCTCTTTGTCCCTGTGACAAATTCTGTAACTGAGTGTGATTAGGCGCCATATCCACATTATACTGATAATGTTTGACAAAAGCCCGAGCAAGATCATTCCAGCAACGAATATGGGTTTTCTCCAACTTCATGTACCACTCTAGGGATGCCCCAAATAGGCTATCTTGGAAAAAGTGAATCAACAGCCCCTGGTCCTCAGTATGCATCGACATCTTTCAGAAATAAGCAGTTGCATGAGTAACAGGACATGACGTTCCGTTGTACTTTTCAAAAACAGGAGGCTTGAACTTTGGAGGAACTTTCACCCCAGAGACCAACCCGAGATCATTATCATCCATACCAAGGGCTCCTTGCCCTTCCACATCCTTCAAATGTTCTTCCAACAACCGATACTTCCTATCCTCAACCTGAACTTCCGGCTTTGAACGCCGTGCAGAAAACTGATCTTCATCCTGGTCAAAGTCATAATCCTGCTCCTGATAGTTCCTTACACCGCCCTGATTATCTCTTCTGTTCCCCACAAGACGAGGTCCAGGAGACGGGGGAAACTGCCCTACGTTGCACACAAAAGGGTTTCTGGGCATCCCGTGAAAATTTCCAATAGGCTAATCTTGCACATCCCCCAATCCAACAAAAATGTCCTGATAGAGCCCTTGATTTCCACCATCCCCCGGATAGCGGCACTGGTTGTTGACAATGTGTTGGCTCCTAAATCCGACACCCTTGTTTGTTATTAATATAGACCATTAATTATGAGGAATGGTTTCGACCAGCTGATCCTGTCGAATGCTCGTCAGAAAGTGGCAAGGTACATAGAGAATTTCTTTAAGTAGGAATCTTGTTGCCTTCGACGTCGAAGGAACTTCTCGACAAAGGCATTTGATGCCCAGGGTGGAACGGTTTGAGATTCGAATGTTTGGAGGGAAAACGGTTCCCAGCAATTACCAAGTGCAACGTGCCAAGATCAGGAGCGTCGAATGCTGTGAGCATGCCAAGTGGAGTCATCTCGAAGAAACGTAACTGCCCAACGGTTACTTGAGATGCGTTTAGTATAAATACTAGTTGTTCACGTAGTTTTCGCGTGTGTTCATCATTATATACAAGTCACTCATTTAGATTCAAGTACCCAGTGTGAGCGAAAGAATTGTTGAGAATGTATGTGTGAAACACCATTTAAATTAATCAAAGTCTTTTATATTCTAGCACTTTATTGCCTTTCATTTACCCTTCTCTGTCGAAGCCTTTATTTAACGCTTTCATTTATTCTATCAAGCTTTTCTTTATGCAATTTACATAAAGTGTCTTTACTTTACTGGCATTAACCATCATTAGACTTAGTCAAACCCCAAAAAATCAACCATGTCTTAGGATCAATCTGATCGATCCTGCGAGTCACCAAATAAGTAACCTTTTGGAGGATCAACGGTTGTTTACCAATTTCCACGGTAA
Source organism: Vicia faba (assembly GCA_948472305.1). Classification (NCBI taxonomy): domain Eukaryota; kingdom Viridiplantae; phylum Streptophyta; class Magnoliopsida; order Fabales; family Fabaceae; genus Vicia; species Vicia faba. The sequence goes on along the minus strand of OX451736.1, from coordinate 228,885,509 downwards.
ACAAATTGGCACACCTGGTGGGACCTTGTGTTGATTTTTAAGGTTAACCGTATTTATATAGAATATCATCTTTTTCGAGAAGTATTGCATGTTATTGAGAAGTGGTAGAATATACACTAACGATACCAATACTACGAGAAGAAGAGAAGCGATGGCGAATCCGCCAAACAATAGCGAAATCCCACAAACAAATGTGGGAACAACGGTTATCCCAACCGTAAGTGAAACGCTAACCGCTGGTTCAACACCAGCAGTAACGGTCACACAAATGGGGCCATTACCTCCGTTCACTGGCCCCATAATGCCTTTGGGAACTCCCCCACCAAGGGGAAACCCAGGAACTAGGCCTTATGTTCCCCCTGGATTTTCGACAGGCGGTCTAAATCGAGAACCACTCTACGGCATGCCAACTTCTGAATTGGCTAGCCTGACGAACGTTGCGTCCACTTTCTCAGACCCCTTAGTGAGCGCCTCTTCGCCACTCCAAGGTTCAGGAGTTGGTATGGCGAACAGGTGTAGGACCCAACTCTTACGAGGAACGTTCCAAGTAGCGCACGGCCTTACGAATGCCTCGACAGCAGTCTTGAGGCAGCAAATGGATGAAAGCAACCACGATATGGTTCAAATGTTGGCACAAACTTTAAGTACGGTGCTAAATCCTCTAATACAAAATACCACCCAGTCGTATCAGCAGATGACAACGCAAATGGCGCGTCTGGCCTATTTCTTTGGAGTACCCCAACCTATTTGACAGCCCCAAAGGGCGCAAATAAGGGGAAACCAAGGTATACTTCTAGAGGAAGAAGCCACCATTAACCAAGTCCAGCAGCCTGTCGAAGAAAACTTTAGGACGCGATTGGAACAACCCGGGGTCGAAGAACCTAGGGTCATAGCCCCGGAAGTAAGGATAGTCAACAAAAACCAAAATGCTGACGAAATAGTTCAGCACATCCAATACCAGAATATGGGTTTGGAAAATAACCTGACAGCCATGATCGAAAGAATCATGACGCAAAATGGGTTGAATACGGGCTTCCGTAGGCCCAACTTTACATCCCCACTGTCAGAATATGTGTTACAAACAAACTTACCTCCTAGATGTAAAGTCCCTAAGTTCACTAAATTTTCAGGGGGCACGACAGAATCTACTGTCGAGCATGTGGCGAGATACTTGATTGAAGCAGGAGATATTTCAAACAACGAAAACCTGAGGATTAAGTATTTCCCAAGTTCCCTAACAAAGAACGCGTTTACTTGGTTCACAACTCTTCCCCCAAATTCGATCCACCATTGGACACAGTTAGAGAGATTGTTCCATGAGAAATTCTACATGGGACAAACCAAGATAAGCCTGAAAGAATTGGCCAGTGTAAAGAGGCGATTCACTGAACCTATAGACGAATATCTAAATAGGTTTAGGTTGCTCAAAGCAAGATGCTTTACGCAAGTGCCAGAACATGAGTTAGTCGAAATAGCCGCAGGAGGCTTAGATTATTCCATTAGGAAGAAATTAGACACTCAATACCTGAGAGACATGGCCCAATTGGCCGATAGAGTTCGACAGGTAGAACGCCTTAAAGCTGAAAAAGCCAAGGCGACAAAAACTCATAAAAGAGAAAGGATAGCATATGTCGAAATGGACGATGAAGATCCAGAAACCTTCGACGAAACTATAACTGTCGAAGAAAGCGAGGTCGATTTAGCGGAGCTAAAACAAGGGCCACCATACTCTTGCAAACTGCTAGTCCCCTCAAGTGGGAAAAACCCCACTGGTCCTGAAAGGGCCAACGATAGGTTCCCCAAAAAGACTTACAGTTTTGATATCACAAAATGTGATGAAATTTTTGACTTACTTGTAAAAGATGGCCAAATGATAGTGCCCCCAGGGGTAAAAGTGCCTCCTCTTGATCAAAGAAAGAAAAGAGGCTTTTGTAAATATCATAATTTTCTGGGCCATAAAACATCTCAATGTTTTCTTTTCAGGAATCTCGTGCAAGATGCTATCGAAGAAGGGAGGCTGAAATTTTCCGATAAGACCCCCATGACTATGGACTCTAACCCTTTGCAGGCTGAAGCCCATTATGCTGAACCTTCAGAGGTGAATGTGATTGAGGCGTCCAGAAGCCAGGTGAAAAGGCCAGGAAGAACTATGGTCGAAGTCACCAAGGATCATGTCAACATGCCAATCTTTGGCAGTTTTTCTGGGAGTCTTTCTAGAAAAACAATTGAAGCAGTCCAAAAAGCTGTTGAAAGCCCAAAACTGGAGACAGTTGGAGCCCCAAAATCTGGAGCAAAATCCAGTTCCTACTTGGCTGCAGTCCAAGGCCAGACGGAGGACCTGGAGGCTCAGATGAAGCAAATGACTCTTGCCACCAAAGACACCATGAATGTCAACATGGTCGAAATCTCTGAACCAAAAGCATCAGAGGAGGCCACTAGGCAAGAACAGGCCCACAAAACGGCTTTCCCTCGGGAAAACGAAAATCTGGCAGATTTCCTGCAAAGATGCCAGAAGAAGAAGTCAGAAGTGATGTTGTGTCCTCGGTGTAGCTCGATATTCGACAAAAAAGCTGCTGAACACATCCAAGGTGTAAGAGCATCAAACAGAAGAAGGGAAAGTGTTGATATTCGACATGACCCTAGAAGAACCTACCAAAAGGGTTCAAATCAAGAGAAGAGGCCACTGACTTTCAGGCCTCCAACCAATGTGCCAGTTGATACGTGGTATAAAACATCAGGTCGAAAGAGACCGAGCGAGGAAAGGTGGCACTCCTTCGAAGTGCCAAGAGGTTCATCTTTGACACATAAGAAAGAACCCCAGGTTGTCACCTCTAAAGTGACCCAGGTATCAAGTAACTACAAGGGAAAGAATCCCATGTCTCGATCCCAATGGAGAAGATACCAGAGACGGCGAAAGGCTGAGAGGGAAGCTACTAATGAACCAAAGCCAGAATCAAGTTCAAATGTCCCTCAGAGAAAGCAGAGAAAGCCTCTGGAAAGACAACCAGTGACCAATAGACTAGTCTGGCCTAACCAGGGCGAAGTTGATGACGAAGATGGCTCTGAGTCTGATGACACCCTAGATATCATGGTGAACATAGTCTCAGTTTTTCCAAGAGAGTTCAACCGCCAGGTGGAAGTCGAATCGAACGATTGGGAAGTCGAACAAGAAATGGCCAAGCATAGGCCAGTATGCTACTTCGTCATGGATAATGGCGCTACTGAAGAGCAAAATGGTTTCTTTGAATCTCCTACAGAGGCGATGAAAAATCACCTCAAGCCTTTATTCATAAGGGCAAAACTCGAAGAAACCACCGTAAATAAGATCTTGGTGGACTGTGGGGCAACCATCAACATCATCCCTCACTTCATGCTGAGAAAAATAGGCAAGAGCGATGAAAACATCAAGCCTCACAACATGGTCCTGTCAAATTATGAAGGCGGAATAGGGACCACTATGGGTGTGATCCAACTAGACACCAAAGTGGGATCCATCCTTCGACCAACTATGTTTATGGTTATATCGGCCAAACCAAATTATAATCTTTTGTTGGGCCGAGAATGGATACATGGTGTTGGAGCAGTACCATCATCAATGCACCAAAGGTTGATACTATGGCGTCCTGATGTAATGGTCGAAAATATAGAAGCAGATCAGAGCTATTACTTGGGCGAAGTAAATCACCTAGGGAGAGCTGACTTGGACAAAAATTTGGCTCACATTGGGCCATGCCCAGCACCTGACTTCGACTTGGCGCCAGCGCCAAATGCTTTTTGTTCCTTGTACCTGCACCCTGAGTATAGTTTTCAATGGGACAGATAAGACTTGTCCCACATTGATTTCAGTGGGCTAACTGACATCCAGCCAACTGGTTGGGGAAGTGAATTCAGTGACAATGACTGAGTCACAATCACTGCAGTGAATTTCGGCTTATGTAGCCGAAACAAGGATGATAACGGCTCTCGAAGCCGAAGTAAAATACATGGCCACACAGGCCAATGATCAAGAGCTACCTTCTGCAAGTCCTGGAAAGGATTTCGACCCAGAACCTCCTGATATCATGCCAGAAGAAATGCAGGCACAAAGGCTCGACGCCATCTACGACGATGAGCCTTTGGGATTCGAAAAGGACCCCCTAGCGAACAACATCAAAATGTTAGCGCAAGATCCTTTAGAAGAAATCAACTTGGGCGAAGGTTTAGAGAAAAAGCCAACTTACATTAGCGCAAAAATAGACCCAGAGCTCAGGTTGGAAGTGATCCATTTGTTAAAAGAGTTCAAGGACTGCTTTGCATGGGATTACGACGAGATGCCTGGTCTCGACAGAGGATTGGTAGAACTTCAGTTGCCAATCAAACCTGGGAAGAAGCCAGTCAAGCAAAGTCCAAGACGCTTCGCTCCAGAAATACTGTCGAAGATCAAAACAGAAGTCGAAAGACTGCTGAAGTGCAAATTCATACGAGCTACGAGGTATGTCGAATGGATTGCAAACATTGTGCCAGTGATTAAGAAAAACGGTACATTGAGGGTATGCATAGATTTCAGAGATTTGAATGCTGCTACACCCAAAGATGAATATCCTATGCCTGTTGCGGAAATGCTAGTCGATTCTGCCGCTGGCCATGAGTACCTGAGCATGCTCGATGGTTATTCAGGATATAATCAAATATTCATTGCCGAAGAAGATGTGTCGAAAACAGATTTTCGATGCCCCGGGGCTTTAGGCACTTACGAGTGGGTAGTGATGCCTTTTGGCCTAAAGAACGCTGGGGCAACATATCAGCGAGCGATGAACTCTATCTTCCATGATTTTATTAACACTTTTATGCAAGTATATATTGATGATATTGTTGTAAAATCTGTTTCCAGGAAGAACCATATAGACCACCTTCGACAATCATTTGAAAGAATGAGAGAACATGGTCTGAAAATGAACCCTTTGAAGTGTGCGTTCTGTGTAAAAGCTGGAGATTTCTTGGGCTTCGTCGTCCACAAGAAAGGAATCGAAATCAACCAGAACAAGACGAAGGCAATCCTGGAAGCGAAAGCGCCAGCGAACAAAAAGAAACTGCAATCTCTGCTGGGCAAGATAAATTTCTTAAGGAGATTCATATCTAACCTAAGTGGAAAAGCTCAAGCCTTCTCACCCTTACTTCGATTGAATAAGGAAAGATTTGAATGGGGGCAAGAGCAACAAGAAGCCTTCGACAAAATCAAAGGGTATCTCACCAAGCCACCTATTTTGGTGCCTCCTTGCAGCAACAGGAGTATGAGATTGTACATAGCTGCATCCGACAAAACTTTGGGAAGCATGTTAGCCCAGGAAGATGAAAATGGAGTCGAAAGACCCATCTACTATCTTAGTAGAGTTTTGAACGATGCAGAAATTAGATATAGCGAAGTTGAAAAATTATGTCTATGTCTTTATTTCTCTTGTACAAAGCTCAAACAATATATAAAACCAGTTGATGTGTACGTTTCGTCTCATTTTGATGTTTTCAAGTACATGTTGTCGAAACCCATCCTGCACAGCCGAATTGGAAAATGGGCGCTAGCGTTAACTGAGTACTCATTGACCTTTATGCCTCTTATGGCAGTGAAAGGGCAAGTGGTAGTAGACTTTATAGTCGACCACTCAATTCAGGTTGAGAATATAAATTATGTGGAGATAGAGCCTTGGAAATTCTACTTCGATGGTTCCAGCCATAAAGATGGAACAGGAGTAGGGGTCTTGATTATTTCTCCAGGAAAAATTCCAATAACATTCAAGTACAAGATATCAGGTACTTGTTCGAACAATGAGGCTGAGTACGAAGCTCTAATTACTGGCCTTGAGATATTGTTGGAATTGGGGGCAACTCGAGTCGAAATAATGGGAGACTCAGAGTTAGTCATTAAGCAAGTCACAAAAGAATATAAGTGCATAAGAGAAAATCTTATTATGTACTTTGTGATAGCAAATCGTTTATTGAAAAAATTCGAAATGGTCAACATTCGACACATACCCAGATTGGAAAATCAAATAGCCAATGATTTGGCACAAATTGCATCTGGGTACAAAATTTCAAAAACGAGATTACAAAGAGCAATCGAAGTCCGAGAAAAAATAAAAGCAACTAGTCTGTCACCAACAGATTTGAAATCGACAAGACTAGGGTATGCTGATCAAAGGAACTTTGAAATATCGTTCATAGACAATTTGTCAGAGCAAGATTGGAGGAAACCCATTGTAGATTATCTACAAAATCCAGCAGCTTTGACAGAACGGAAAATAAAATATAGGGCGTTGAGTTACGTACTCATGGGTAATGAGTTATTTAAAAAGACGCCTGAAGGGGTATTGCTAAAGTGCTTAAGTGAAACTGAAGCATACATAGCCCTTTCGACTACGCACGCTGGAGCATGTGGGGCTCACCAAGTAGGCCATAAGATGAAATGGTTGTTGTTTCGACAAGGACTATATTGGCCCACCATCTTGAAGGATTGTGTTGAGTTCGCGACGGGTTGCCAGGAATGACAAGTCCATACGGGTATCCAACATGTACCAGCAAGCGAACTTCACTCAATAGTGAAACCTTGGCCCTTTAGAGGATGGGCGTTGGATCTTATTGGAGAGATTCGACCGGCATCATCAAAGAGCCAGAAGTATATACTGGTAGGCATTGATTATTTCACTAAATGGATCGAAGCTATTCCTTTAGTCAATGCAGACCAAGAAAATGTCATTGAATTTATTCAAAAGAACATTATCTTTAGATTTGGAATCCCTGAAACTATAACGACTGATCAAGGATCAGTGTTCACTGGTCGAAAGATGCAGGAATTCGCTCAAGAAACAGGCTTTAGACTCCTAACATCAACACCTTATTATGCACAGGCAAATGGTCAAGTTGAAGCAGCGAATAAAATAGTGATCGGCCTGATAAAAAAGCATGTAGGAAAGAAGCCAAAAAATTGGCATAAGACGTTAGACCAGATCTTGTGGGCCTGTCGAACGTCCCCAAAAGAAGCCATAGGTACAACACCATATCGGCTAACTTTCGGTCATGACGCAGTGCTGCCAGCGGAAATTTGTCTTCAATCAGCAAGGGTTCAGAGACATCATGATATCCCCTCTAAGGTTTATTGGGATATGATGTTAGACGAACTAGTAGATTTAGACGAAGAAAGACTACGCGCTCTCGACCTACTAAGAATTCAGAAGAAAAGAGTGGAAGACTCTTATAATAAAAAAGTAAAACCTAAGGCATTCTCGCCTGGAGAATTAGTTTGGAAGGTGATTCTCCCCATGGATCGAAGGGATCAAAGCATGGGAAAATGGTCACCCAAATGGGAAGGACCGTTCAGAATTATCCAAATTTTTTCTGGTGGAGCTTATGAGGTCGAAGAGTTAGGTGAAGATAAAAGACTCTTGAGAGTAAACGGCAGATATTTGAAAAAATATAAACCTATGCTCCAAGAGATCAAAATAAATAGCAATTAATGACCAAATTAACCATAAAGAGCCAAAATGGAAAATTATATAAGAATTAGCCAAAATGGTTACATTGTCTTACAAATATTACAGTACATGGTTAATAAATGGCTGAGCAAATTAGAAAGGGATAGAAGCTTTAAGTCGAAGATACTTGGCCTGCTGCAACTCCAGCCTTTTGTTACACAAGGCAGTCGCCTGAGAAAGTTTGGAAATCTGGTCATCAAAGGCTTGGGCCTTCTCAGCGAACTCTAGGCCTCGTGTAACTTCAGCTTGGCTCTCTGTGTCCGAAACAGTCGAGAGGAGCTCCTCTTTGCGCTTGGTGTTAGCATTTATCTTGGCCTCCAGCTCCTCGATCTCCGCCTTTATAGAGGCATTATCTCGATCTATGGCGTCGATTTCCTCCTGCTTGGATGTCTTCTGCTTCGACAACTCTGCAATTCGAGAAGTTGGTTCATCTACCTCGGTCCAGGCCGAAGAACTCTTGCCATGTAGCGCTTCGAGCTGGCTGTTGAAGCCCCGCTGACGTCAATAGTCCGCAGAGACTTGGTCAACAATGGAGTATAACTCCAAGATAAAGCTGGAAACCTCTGGAGACACAGTAAGCAAATCGACTGCATTCAAAATAGCTCCCAGACAAGACGGAGCAGTAGGATCCCCCTCCAAAGCCTTCATCAGATCCTTTTTGAAGAACTGAGCCTTGACCTTCATCAAAGCCTCATCAAGAGGAGAAGTCGAAGTGGACTTCCCCGATGCAGTAGAAGCATCATGACTAAGGTCAGATGAACTTCCCCTACTCTCAATAATGGCATTCAGGTAGCCAATGGGATCAGTTTGCTTCAAAAGGGCCAAGTCGTCTTTAGACTTGGGCTTTGTCGAGGTGGTAGCTCTTACAGCAGCGTTGGCTTGGGGTTGAAGTTGTTCAGTAGCGTTTGCATCGACATGACTCTCTTCGACCTGTAGTTCAGTAGTGCCAGCATCAACATGATCCCCTTCGTCATGTTTCTCCTCTGTCAGATCGACCACTTGAGTTTCATTTGGTTGTTGTTCCTCTGCTTCGGCAATGGTTTCATCGTTTTCCAATTCCTCCTCTTGTTGCCTACTATGTTCAGCAGAGTCTTGTGTCTCTGAAGTTTTTGGTGCTGAACTTTCGGTGGTCTCCTGAAAATAGAAGAGGAAGAATCTTCTGGTTTAGAAAGATACACAATCGAACGTGAACATCGACACCTAAGTTAAAAATGGTTGGAGGAGCTACCTGTAGAGGAATTTCAGCCCCAGGGCTGGAATTATCACTTTCAACGGGTTTGCTGAGCAAGATGTTCAGCTCCTCCTCCGTGGGCTCTTCGATGATCACGGGAGGTGGCCTGGGTCTTCTCACTGCAACCTTGATTCTGATCATGGGTCGAGGCTCAGGAGCAGGGGCATCTTTCTTCAGCTTTCTCCGTTTAAGAGGAACAGGGGGAGATTCATCCTCATCGTCACTCGCAGATTCGACCGTTAGTGCAGGTCGTTTCTTAGGTACAGGTTCCTGAAAACCAAATGGAGTCGATTTAGAGTGCCATATCGAAAATCAGGATGTTAAAACCAGAAGGAAATAATAAAAGTTTGGTTACCGGTGCTGAAGGTTTTGTAGAGGGACCTCCTCCCTGATGGCTTTCTGTAGTTTTCTTTGCTGCAGGCTTTCGAATAACTGAAAGAAGACGCGTTCACAAGTTATAATTGACAAGTTATAAGTCGAAATGGAAAGACAAATATAATTTGGAGAGTGAACGTACATTTCTTGATTTTGTCAAGGACCAAAACGAAGGACTTCTGGAGTTCGTCCACGAAATCTTTTTCATCGAAGAACTCTTCAGCATAATAACTCTTCCACCAGTCTTCAAAAGATGGTGAACAGAGGAAGTTGAGTTGATAGTCGAATAGTGAAAGTACTGTTCGACCAGCGTACCTTCCAATGTGCTTGGTAGCAGCATCCTCAGTGTAATCATTGCAAAAATACAACATTGATTTCTCCCTAGGGAAAATGGGAGAAGGAAGTGATTGGATGATACCAAACTGTTGAGAGACCAAATTTGGCTGATAAGAGATCAGGCTCAGATGATTCTTGGAACTCTTAAAGCGCAATGGCATTATTCTGGGAGTGAGAAATGCTTCCCACAGTGTTGTGTGCTCTTCGAGATGAGGGTCCCCTGATGACTTGGGATGGGGTCTGGTGAACCATTATGGACCAAACTTTCGACGGGCGAATGGAGCCATGGTCGAGGTGAATTCCTTTCTTCCTGCAAACATCAAAATGAAGTCTGCAAAGGTCTGTTGGAGTTCCAACCCATCCTCAGTGGGAGTCAGTAAAGCCAGTCTAGTGCCTTCGATACGCCTTTTGGCTATCTCAGGAGCTTGTTCGTTTATCTGAGTTTTCTGAGGTAAGAAAGACTCAAAAGTGGCATTTAGCCATAGTTGTAGTAGCCAGAAGGGTCCTGCAAGCAGCAAACTGGCTCTATTTCCTATTACCTTTAACAGAGTCGCTCCACTGCTTATCGACTCATATAGGTTCGCCAGTATTAATTCGGCCAAACAGATGTTTTGACCATGGTGAAGCTGGGTAGCAAGGGTGACCATTTTCTTCATCACCAGTAGAGACTTCGTGCAGAACACGAAGCGTGACGGCCAAAGGGCTAGAAACGCAATGTGCTCCACGTCCGTCACATTAGTTGTCGATCTGTCATGATAGTGGTTGATGTAGGTGGTGTAAGTGGGTTTGGTAGCTGAAAACCCAATCTGGTCTTCAGACATTTCCTCTGGGTCAAAGTAATCCCCAGTTGGTCGAAGACCGGTAATGGCAGCCACGTCGAAGAGAGTGGGTGTTACCATTCCACAAGGCAGGTGGAAGGTGAAGTGAGTATAGTCCCAAAAAAGCAAAGAGGCTACCAGCATTTCAGGGGAGTAGTTGAGACCAGTCTTCGACAGCATGACTAGGTCATAAATCCCCAGGTTCTTCCAAATCGAAGCCTGGCTTTTTTCCATCTTGTCGAGCCAAGCGCTGTAGTCTGGTGTAAGGCTAGGGCTAGACCTAAAAGCCATAACCCCTCTGTTGAAGAAACGAAGATCTATCTTTTCTTTTGCAGGATCTTCGTTGTCATCTGTAGCCTTTTTGGAGCACCCAACAGGTTTGAGTGCCTCAAGCACCGGGAAGAAGCTCTTGATCTTCGTTGAGTCAACAATGCATGCGGATAAAGGACCAGACATGGCGAAAACCTGGTTGGAGTATCCAACAGGAATCAGCAGTTGAGAAGAGTAAGCTTCACGCTCAGCAGTTCCCAAGGGTTCAGGAACCCTTCGCATGCCTTTGGAGTTAACTGTTGGAACAGTTGAAAAGATTTTTGGTTGGGAAGTTTTAGAGGGAGCGTTAGAACTGGGAGCATTGGAAGAACGAGAACCTGAAGCCATTTTTGGGTTGAGATGAAGATGGATGAAGAACAAAGTGTTTGCATAAGTTTCTGTTCAATAATAAGGCTTGGATGAAGAATAGCGTGAAAAGTCCCACGAGGGGCACTTAGCGCTATTTATAGTGATTGGAAAATCACAAAACTCGAGGTCATTTAATGTTTCAGACGATAGTGGGGCACGTGGCGCTCATTTGCTGACGTAGCCGTTCTGCAGAACAGAAACGGTGCAGCGTGCATCCTCGATTTCGGGAAATTGTCATGATGACAATCTGTGAAAAGACATTGGGCACGCCAAACTCCTTACTGAAGTGACGTCTTAGGAATAGTTGAAATGATGGCTTTTTGTGGCTAAGAATGAAGGACAGGTGTCAGGTGGAATCTCAAAGAATGCCTTTTTCTTTTCAGCGTCGAAATAAGGCATTCTTGCGGGGAAATTTGTTGGCTCCTAAATCCGACACCCTTGTTTGTTATTAATATAGACCATTAATTATGAGGAATGGTTTCGACCAGCTGATCCTGTCGAATGCTCGTCAGAAAGTGGCAAGGTACTTAGAGAATTTCTTTAAGTAGGAATCTTGTTGCCTTCGACGTCGAAGGAACTTCTCGACAAAGGCATTTGATGCCCAGGGTGGAACGGTTTGAGATTCAAATGTTTGGAGGGAAAACGGTTCCCAGCAGTTACCAAGTGCAACGTGCCAAGATCAGGAGCGTCGAATGCTGTGAGCATGCCAAGTGGAGTCATCTCGAAGCAACGTAACTGCCCAACGGTTACTTGAGATGCGTTTAGTATAAATACTAGTTATTCACGTAGTTTTCGCGTGTGTTCATCATTATATACAAGTCACTCATTTAGATTCAATTACCCAGTGTGAGCGAAAGAATTGTTGAGAATGTATGTGTGAAACACCATTTAAATTAATCAAAGTATTTTATATTCCAGCACTTTATTGCCTTTCATTTACCCTTCTCTGTCGAAGCCTTTATTTAACGCTTTAATTTATTCTATCAAGCTTTTCTTCATGCAATTTACATAAAGTGTCTTTACTTTACTGGCATTAACCATAATTAGACTTAGTCAAACCCCACAAAATCAACCATGTCTTAGGATCAATCTGATCGATCCTGCGAGTCACCAAATAAGTAACCTTTTGGAGGATCAGCGGTTGTTTACCAATTTCCACGGTAAACACAATGGCGGCCAGTTCCTCCTACCGGCGATTCACATTGGTGATGACCTCCATGAACTGGGTCATCTGAGTAGCCATATGGGCCTTTATTTCAGCGAGTTCAGCTTGAACTTGTTCCATCTGTCTTGGCAAATTGTTTCTGGTGGAATACCGATGAGTAGTCATCTTGAATTCTGAATAAGAAAAGCAGAAGAATCATAATACCGTCTTGAGGTAACCTGTAATGTTATGAAATGCATGATGTGCATGATATGTTTATCATTTCTCGATATTCAAGAGTCCTTTTATTCATCAGTCGCGGTGCGCAACCAAAGATCAAACATACATTCAAAGAAAAAGGACAATAAGACAAACACTACAATTATTTACAAACAAAAGAAACGATGTTAAAGTGACTTCGGACATTTAGGAGTGTAACGATAAACAACAAAATACGTTTTTCAAAGTAAACTTAACAAAAACTGAATAATAAAACAAACAAATGGTCCCTTCCAACAAATCCTGGGGGTGACCAAATACACCAAAGGCAAGTAATAAAACTAAATCTCCATAACAAGACATGCTTCAAGGTGTTGAGAATACTCTTCGAGCCTGGCTTTCTTCTTCAAAAGTTGTGATGTGACCACTTTACTTTCTTGAAACCGATCCTCTGCGACACGCCTCTGGGCTACTTCCTTCTTAAGCTGAGCATCTTTGTCTTTGAGATGTTTCTCAAAGTTTTGAACCTTCTTCCTGTAGCTATTCTCAGATACCTGAAGCTTCTGGCACTCTTGATGGGTCTTACTCAACTCTTATTCCATGTCATCATGAGATCTCTTCCTAAAACTAGTTGCATAAGAAGTTTCCCCTTGGGCTTCTTTGAGTTTGCGAGCTAAGTCGGCCCTTTCTTGATCTACCCAATAAAGTTTCATCCCTGCCTCACGGTCTTTTGCACGAAGTTGAATGTTCTCAACATGAACCTGGGTGAACACCTCAGTAGGCACCGTGTTACTCAGAACAGTAAGAGGTTGCTCACATATAGGAGCCGACCTTGCAAATGGTAACCGTAAACTCTTAAACCTGTCTCTAACCATTCCAAGTAAGGAACCCTCGCAATAGGAACCTTCTTGCCCAAAGTAGTTCTATCCTTCTTATGAATTCCCTTCCAAGCACTTATCACTCTTTTCAACATCACATGATCACTTCCTCTAACAAAATACACTGATTCAGACACCTCCTCAACCTTTGGCATTCCATCCATTGCATATCCCAATTGACAATAAGCAAGCACGGGATTATAGTTGATACACCCCTTAGTTCCTATGTGGGGAACATTAGGGAAGTCTCCGCAGCTAGTGATAATACTTCGTACCTCCCCCATGTCATAATTCCACCGGATATCAAATGAAGTAAGGTTGACCAATCTTGATGACCATCAGAGAGAATGTCTGGTATCCATAAAAGGGCCACTTACCGGTAGGTGAAACTTAAACCATTGATACAACATCGAATGACATAAACTTACATTACCTCCTTTTCCATGTCTGAAATGAATGGTGTAAAGAGTATCTGCCAAGAGTGTCGGTACCAGGTTCTTATTTCTAAAAACACAAATAGTTGCCAAATCTACAAAATTTCTCTTGTGGGGAAAGAGGGAGATCCTGTATATCATGAGAGCAAACAGAGAGCTGAAGTCACTCCAATTCCCTTTCTTCGCCCAGTCTTCAGCTTTCTTTACTAAGAAATCCAAATAAAACCCTGTAGTATCCTCACTTGATTTCCAATTGTCTTTCACCTCTTTCCAACTCAAATGAAAAGTTTCAGCAATAACTTCGAACTTCAACTTCTCCGACACTTGGACAAAAGGAACTTCATCGGACAACTTGATATTAAGCAGGTGCGCGTACTCTTCTAGTGTGGGAACCAGTTGATAATCTTGAAAAGTAAAACACCGTAATTCTTTGTCATAGAAATGGAAGAGGGTGATCAAAGCCATCGGATCAACTGCAGTGTTAAGGATTAGTAACAAATTGCCATAATTTTTGTTGAAATTACTCAGAACATCACTCTTCAGATAATAACTCAACCTCTTCAATTCAGACACATCAATAGAAGGAATCTGATAAGAGAATGTATGCCTGGTGGGCTCTTTAACACGAAGAGAATGTATGCCTAGAATATGACATGCGCATGCTAGTTATTTTTTATACATCATTTTTAAAATAAAAAAATATGCTATGATGCAAAATGACAGGATCAAAGTTTCACACTGGATAATGGCTGGACCATTACAGAACAATAACACTCAAGATTAAAATAAAATCCCAAAGCTTCAAAACTATCACGGGAACCTGAGTCACCTTCACAACACAAAGTCATCAACAGTACATGTACCTGTAAGAAAAGTTTTCCCGCCCCTCTCACGGGTGTAGTCTAGGTCAAGGTAAGGTTAAAAGCCAAATCAGAGTACAAGAGCTCGAATGTCGGTATCATCATACGATAACACCTATGCGAACTACCTCTGAAGTCATGGGTCTCATGGTCAAGTCTACAAAGCATCCGCCTCATAGCTGCCATGGCCACTCTATTCCTAGTTCCTATGGAATTCACTCATAGCCTGGGTATGAGGCCTTTTACCTCATGGAACAACCCACCCACCAAGAAATCCAGAATCTAAACAGTCAAGCCAAATCCAGTATGCAGAAAGTAAAGCACACATAGGATGCAATGCAAACAGATAAATATGCAAAGCGGTAAAATAAACACCCAAAAAGAAACCAAACAAGAGCTAGGATCGACTCCGAGATGGACCAGCAAGAGGTCAATCCATCTCCAATGAAGTCGCCAGCTGAAACCTCCTGGCCGAAACCTGTCATCTAGATGTAATGAAACATCAATGAAGTCGCCATCGAAGGTTTTTTATCCCACCGAAAGGGAAAGGTAAATATCGAGAAAACCTGAAAAGGGAGAAATCACAGTCTTTCGACCGAGAGATCGGGTAAGGGAGTCTGTTACGCGAGGGGAAGGTATTAGAAACCCACACGCCCGTAGTAATCTACGATATCCACTCTTGTTGTCTAATCTAATGGGTGTGGTCAAATCCTATGTCTATGGCTTAAAGATAAAAAGGGAATGCATGCGAAAGAAAAGAAGAAAACAATGTAGGGAAAATAAAAGTTATGCTCAATTGAGCCCTACCCCTTTGCCTACGTATCCCTTTTAAGGAATCAGAGCAGCCGTAGTTCGGCTTATATGTTTTGGTTGGTTTGTGTTTTAGTTAAGACAACAAAAACAATCAACATGGAAAAACATCAAATAAAACAATCAAACAAATGAGATGGTAAAACATCGACTAAATAATAACATAGTAACATGTCAAAGATGGAAAAACATCAAATGATAAAACATCACACCTAATAATGACATTGAGAGTCAAAGTAGGATAACATACATGTGCGATGGCGAAAACATCGGCTAAAATATAATAAGATATCATGGTGAAGATGGTGAAACATCGATAAAACAGATGACAAAACATCATACCTAACAATGATATTGAGAATCAAAGTAGGATAACAAATATGTGCGATGGCGAAACATCGACTTCAAACAAATGTGCGATGGCGAAACATCTTCTAAAAGATAACGAGATATCATGGTAAAGATGGCAAAACATCAATAAAACGGATAACAAAATATCACACCTAACAATGATATTGAGAATCAAAGTAGGATAACAAACAGGTGCGATGGCGAAACATCGACTTCAAACAAATGTGCGATGGCGAAACATCGGATAAGAGATAACAAGGTATCATGGTAAAGATGGCAAAACATCAATAAAACGGATAACAAAATATCACACCTAACAATGATATTGAGAATAAAAGTAGGATAACAAACATTTGCAATGGCGAAACATCGGCTTCAAACAAATATGCGATGGCGAAACATCGGCTAAAAGATAACAAGATATCATGGCAAAAATGGCAAAACATCAATAAAATGGATAACAAAATATCACACCTAACAATGATATTGAGAATCAAAGTAGGATAACAAACATGTGCGATGGCGAAACATCGGCTTCAAACAAATATGCGATGGCGAAACATCGGCTAAAAGATAACAAGATATCATGGCAAACATGGCGAAACATCGATAAAACGGATGACAAAACATCACACCTAACAATGATATTGATAATCAAAGTAGGATAACAAACATGTGAGGTGGTGAAACATCGACTTCAAACGAATGTGCGATGGCGAAACATAGGCTAAAAGGTTTAAAAACAAAGCAAAGAGGCGCACAAACAAATAAGATTGATTTGTATCTTTTACCTTGAAGAAGGGTTTAAGTTTATTACAGGTGTTTTATGATTTGCCAAGAAAACAGTTTTTGTTTTAAGATACAAAATGCTAAGAAAGAAAAAAAAAACAACTAAGGGAAACTAACCTAGCACTATCCCTAGTGTTATCATACAATGATTGACCCTAAGGTTGAGGGTAATGGAAAATCCTACCCTATGCTAGCATACATGGGTTCCTACCTTAATTAACATGTTAAAGGAAGCTTAAAAACACTATCCTATAGGGAATATGCCATGAGAGCGAAGTCGTGATCTCAATTTCTAAATTGAGTGACTCATCGATCAACAGTTAAAGAAACAAACAATAAACATCCTATAGGGAACATGCAATGAGAGCGAAGTCGTGATCTCAATTTCTAAATCGAGTGACTCATCGCTCAACAATTAAAAGAAACAAACAATAAACATCCTATAGGGAACATGCAATAAGAACGAAGTCGTGATCTCAATTTCTAAATTGAGTGACTCATCGATCAACAGTTAAAGAAACAAACACAACATATGTATCAGACAAAAAAACAGAGGGCCTCTTGACATATATCAGCACCAGAGGTCCCATCATGCAACATAGAGCTATGAAAGTAGAAGAAAGGAAATAGTAAAATACCAAACGGATAACTATCCGTAGCAACTGAGCGAGAATAAAAGAAACCCAGAGAACTTCAAGTAAGTTGGCATCAGCAGACAAATCAAGTCAGAAATTACGCCATCAGGATGTAAGTATTGAGATTTTCAGATATGAACAGATCCCATGGGCAATGTATGACATTCATAATCACATATACATATATCCTGCATAAACTATCAAACATGCCAAGTACAATAGTAGTGCCAATATAATAAATTGTGTTCCACAAATAAAGTGAAACACAATAACCTCAAGCCAAAAATGGAAACTTTTCTCAAAGTACCTTGCACATTTAACAACCAAGTTAGTATTCCCATAAATTGAATGATGACTCACATAAGGGATGGATGATGACACCATAATGAAGTGAGGAAACATGACAGAAAAATATCAAAACACTAGATATGATAGAAACAGGCATATGCACAATTTTGGTGAAAAGTTAGAGGAATGTTGCTCCTTTCTATCACCATGTTGAGTTGACAATTGAATATCAATCAAGGATCATAGGAGCTTGAGAAGAATACAATAAAAGACCATAAAGGTCAGTAGCAAACATAATTCAATCATACTCAAATATTTTATCACAGCTCACAAGCATAATAGAATAGGAATCCCACACAATGCATCAAAAGGTTCAAATCATTCCAGAATGGGGCATTAAGTGAAATGGCTTGAGTTTACATGGATAAAAAGAACCAACATGATCATTAGATTCCCAATTATAGGCCTCACTCAAGTTCATTGGCTATCAAACAAATTGCAACAAGATATGCAACATTAATTGGGTACCTTCACTTCAAAAATACATCAAAAATAGAAAAGGATCTCAATAATTCAAACCAAAAATTTCTTAGCATCTTTGAAGTGTGTAGAAGTCAGAAAGTAAGTCTTAAGTTCATGAATGGTTGAGGAGGGGATCAAATGAGGCCCAAAGTTCAAAACTAGTTGGCCAAACTATCAAAACTAGACAAGTTTTCAAAATAATTCATGGAAAAATATCAAACCAAGTCAAATATTTCAAGAAAAATGGTTTTCAGATGCTAAATACATTCATGGACCATAATCAAGACTTAAATTCCATTGAAAATCCAGGGCATAATGGTTTTGAAAATGAAACTTGCAATGTAAGCTACAAAACCCTAATTGTTTGAATTTTAATCTTAAATATTAATTAGGTAAGATCAAAATTCAAACAATTCAAACCAAAATCATGCAAACCACAAGGAAACCCTAAATGTCAGAATAAATATTTTTTCACATTTTTGAATTAATGAAAAGTCAAAAATATAATCAAATTCAAACAATTAATCAATTAAATAAATAATCACATCTCAAAATAAAATTATAATAAAAAATCAGAAAAAATATCCAACCAAAATTATATTCAAATATTAGAATTAAAAACACACATCCCTGCTTTTTTTTTGGAATTTTTGAATTAAAGGAAATATTAAAATAAAAATAAATCAAACAATTAACAATTAAACTATTATTCAAAGGCAAAAATGCAAACCCTAGAAAAAAGTCACAAAAAGGTCAAAATAAAAATATATTCAGACTTTATGATTAAAAAAAAACTTGCATGATTTTTTTGAGGATTTGTGAATTGAAGGAAGTATTAAAACAAAAATTATGAAACAAATATTTCAAATAAACTTTTGAAATTAAATTTCAAATCAAAAATAGAAAAAAAGCTAAACAAAAATTAGAATCAATTTCTAAATTATTTTATGAGTCCAAAACATTTTTTTATGGAATTTCCAGATCAAAAGAACTATTAAAATAAAAATAATCTTTAAACAAACAATTATTTAAACTTATGAATTTTTAAACCAATCAAAACATTTCTAAAAACTCCAATAAAATTACACAAGATTGTAGAAATTATTTTGGACTTGTGATAATATTTTCAGAATTTTTTAAGTTGTTTTGATCAAGAAATAAAAATAATAAAATCAATTAAAATCAAATAATATGAAATGCATGATAATTTAAATCAAGCCAATCACCGCGCGCCACCTCACTTCATCTTCAACCTCCAGCATAGGGCAAAACGCGTGCAACACAACAGGTAATGAGCCTATGTTCAGATCCATTAATAATGCTCGTTTCTCAACCAAAATCCATGAAATCAAGTGCAAATTAAAGCTAGCATATCATACTACATTATTCAATTTGAATCAATCTCAAAGATCAAGTATGGATTAAGAAATAAAGTCTCAAAAACTGAAAAATTCACTGCAAACATCCAAGTCATGAACACGATTTCAACAATTCTGCTTGAATCAAAGCTCAAATATACATCAATCCTAGTGATTGGCCAACTAGCAACTCAATAAACATGATTTACATCATCAATTCAAGCTGAAACACGTAAATCAAAGTTAAACAAACTCACATGGAGGTGAAATCTGCAAACACGATTCCTTCACTCCAGAAGCAATCCAATGGTGCAGGCTTGATCTCCTTACTTCACTGAAGCTGAATCACCAAGAATTATAAAGAAGGATCCAAGAAGAAGAGAGATTCGAAGCAATTTGCAGAGATGCTTGAAAATTTTCATATTTGCAATGTAGCGATTATTAGCCTCCTCCTTCACAACTGAGCCTTGATTCTTGTTATATAACACGGGGGTAAGAGGATAGAAGTGGTATTTGACACTCAAAATTGTTGGAGGGCAAGTTTGGTAGTTTTGGCCAAAAATGAGGATGCACATGGAGCCTGTGTTTCTCTCGTGCATTTGCTTGCCTTTTGTGCGTTTTGTGAGCCAAATGAAGTCAGAATTACATGCCCAAAGTGCCAGCTCATGATTGTTTGAAATGAGAGAGTGTTGGTGAATTTGCACATTTGAGCAAGTTTTGTGATTTTTCAATCCAACAAGTGCAAAACCAAATGAGGCATGAAATGGTGAGTGTGATGGGCCTCCTCATATAACAAATTGCTCATGGGCTTGATTAGAAGCAAAAGGAATGGCTAAAACTTAAGTTTGCAAGAAATGGCCATTTTGCATATTTGTCAAAATTCAATAAAATGCCTCAAAATTCCAAAGTCCATAACTTGCTCATATTTTTGAATTTGGACACAAGTGAGTACAATTTGGAAAGGTATTGAAAAGATCTAAAATCCCTTAGTTTTGATTTTTTGCAATTGAATCCTTTAAGGTCCTCAAAATTTGACATGAAATTCACTAAATTTGGAAAATGACCTATAATTTTGTGACTTCCAAGCTTTATAACTCTTAACTCTTTGCCAATTTGGACATGAAACCAAAAGGAGATGAAAGATCATCCTCTTTTATTTCCAAGCATATTTCATTTGCATTTTTTTGATCAAAGGTGATTAAAATAAGAATTTTTGAAATTAAGTCCTATTTTCCAAAATTAGAAACTTTTAGGGTTTCTTTATGAACAAGTTTCAATCCAAACCTCAATCTTTTTTGATCCAATGATCAAAATGTACTTAAAATATGAAAAGTACACCCTTGTATTGATGGTTGACAAAAAGTTCACTTGGTCAACCCTGACTTTGACTGATTTTGACCAAAATGACCATTTTCCCCTCTGAATCAATTGATCCACTTCCCTTCAAAATTGATGATCAAAACTTCAAACATATGATCTTCCAAACATATAGAGGCCATGTACAAAGTTTCACTTCAAAATTCTCAAGAAATCTTGATGAAATTCTAAACCCTAGTTTTGGTTAACCCCTTAGGAGACTGATGAATCATCTTTAAAACTTCAAATCCTCTGAGCATATTGACTAATTTCTTGTACAAAGACTTTCAAAATACCAATGAGATTTTGTAGCTTCCACATCAAGACTTGTACATTGATCAAAAGCCTTGCTAAAAAAAACCTAATTTGACTAGTGAATCAAAAGAGTGATTCTTCTTATAATCAAACACAAACTTCAATCCTCTGATGATCCAAAGAGATGGATAAAATATCTTGAGATATGCAATAACTTTTGAGCTTGAAAGATCCAGAGGTTTAGATGATAAGATTCTTATTGAGCAACTTATCAATGCAATTAACCTTCAAAGCTTGAGGAAAACTTGATAACCAAAGTATTTTGATCCCATCACAATGTATGAATGCAATGCAATATGATATTCATGATGAAACATAAGCCTAAATCAAGAGGGTAAATTTTGGGGTGCAACAATTACTCACTTCCTGCTTCAGATGATTGGAAGGAGGTTGCCATGAGACAGGTGGAAGAAAACCAGAGGTTGAGGGCTCAGATTGCCAGACTCATAGGGAAGCGCCAGCGTACAGATTGATCTCTATCAGTTTCTTTCTCTCAGGATTTTTAGATTGTATTTTCATCTTGTACTTGGGATCATTGAAACTTGTAATCCATTTTGAAATTATTATAATAAATAATTTTCAGTATTTCAAATGCGTTATTGTTTTGACATTTGCAATATGTCTATAGATCTTAAATCCCTTGGAATATTAAAATGATGGAATAAAAATAATCATGTGCATTGCATAACATGCATCATATTGCACATATTTCTTGCATTTATTATGCATACCCAGGTGCCTTACCCAGCTTATTTGCTTCGTTCAGCAAACTGACTCATCACTACAACACTCGGGCTAACTTCAAAAAGAAGATGGACAATTTGGAACAGGAGAATCGCGAGCTGTGCGAGGAAGTTTCTACTCTGAATGCTGGCTTGGCCAATTTGACTACTCTGATGGAAGATCTGGTGGCTGCTTAGAATCAGCCACCGGGTGTTCAACCTCAACCAACAAAGGCAAATGATGAAGTTCCTGCTGTTCCCGTATCTGCTACTCCAGTTGTTGTTCAAAACCGTATGCCTCAGGGTTATCCATGGAGAATGCCAGAGAATTTTTCACCTGAAGGGTTCAATCTTGGCCCTCAAGATGCTCCAGTGGTTCCAAATGTTGTTACTCCAGCACCTCCTGTGGTGCATAATGTTCCTGCTGCACCTCTTTCGGTGAATTTGGTTCCGTTTGAAGATGTGAGTCGTCCTTTCCCTCCGCCGAGTGAATATTTGGGTCTTTATGATAGAATGGATGATTTCCAAGAGCAGTTTGATAGAATGCAAAGAGAGATGAAGGCTCTTAGGGGAAAAGAGTTATTTGGGAAGAACGTGAATGAGCTGTGTTTGGTCCCAAATGTTAAAGTTCCTGCTAAGTTCAAGGTCCCTGAGTTTGAGAAGTACAAGGGCAACAGTTGCCATCGTGCTCATTTTGTGATGTATGTAAGGAGAATGTCAACCCACACCGATGACCAACATCTACTAATTCACTTTTTCCAGGATAGTCTAACCGAAGCAGCGTTGAAATGGTACATGAGTTTAGATAGCGACAACATCCATACCTTTAATGATTTGGGAGAAGCATTCATAAAACAATAAAAGTAGAATGTGAACATGGAACCCGATCGTGACCAGCTTAGTGCCATGGTTCAGAAAGACAGAGAATCAATAAAAGAGTATGCGCAGAGATGGCGCGAAGTGGCTGCACAAGTGATTCCTCCCATGGAGGAAAAAGAAATGACTAAAATTTTTCTGAAGACGTTGAGTGCCTTCTACTACGAAAGAATGGTAGCAAGTGCCCCGGGTGATTTTACAGAGATGGTAGGAATTGGTGTCTGCATAGAAGAGGCGGTAAGAGAAGGCCGTTTGACAAAGGGTGAAGGATCTGGAGGTATGAAGAAGCCAGCTTATGGGTTTACAAAGAAGAAAGAGGGGGATACCAATGTTGTCATACAAGAGAGGAAAGTGAATGCTCCTAGAAGGAATTTTCAGCGTCACCAATAAGTTGCCTCAGTGACTCCTGTTATGAATGCCGCTCCAACTACCGTTGCTTATCAAAGACAATCCCAGCAGGGGAACCAAGGGAATAATCAGAGAAGGGAGAACTATAACCTTATTCCCATGAGTTATGCAGAGCTACTACCAGCGTTAATTCAGAAGAAGTTGGTCCAGACACGACCACCTCCAGTAGTACCATCACCTTTTCCTTGGGATTATAAAGCAGACCAGACGTGCGCCTTTCATCAGGGAGCACCAGGGCACAGTGTTGAGAATTGTTATCCTTTGAGGATCGAAGTGCAAAGGTTTTTGAAGTCTGGAATTTTATATTTTAAAGACATGGGACCTAATGTGAAAGACAATCCTCTACCCAAGCACGGGGGAGTGAATGCTGTGAATATGGTGGCCGGTTGTCCCGGTGATTTCCAGATTTTTGACATTAATCTGGTTAGAGGGGATTTGGTAATGATGCACGCAGATCTATGTGAATTCAGTTATTATACGCATGACCATGCCGGTTGTGTTGCTTGAAGTACAAACATCCAGGGTTGCGAGAAGATAAAGGTTGATTTACAAGAGATGATGGATGAAGGTTTAATCCATATAATCAGGCCTAGGGCAGAGTATGAAGAGGAAGTTAATATGGTTTCTGGATGTCCGGGTGAATTCAAATTTTTTGAAGTAGAGCATTTGAATGAAGATCTCGTACAGTTGCATGCTACCTTTTTCTGTACTGCTGGTCAGGTGGAACACCAATATGGGTCTTGCATAGTTTGTTGTCGAGACCCCCGAGGATGTTCTATTGTGAGAGAGGGTGTTCAGCTGCTGTTAGACAATTGGACTATTAAGATCACAAGACAGAGAGATGTTTATCATGAGATTGATATGGTTGAAGTTTGTTTTATGGAAGAAGAGTCAGAGGAAGAATATGCCTCCGCAAATGAGTATTTTTCTTTAGACAAAGATTTGTTTGCCAAAAATGACCTTTTGAGGGATGATTGTGTTGAGGAAGGTGTAAACGTCATTGTACCTTGTTTTGGTGCACCCGCTCATCTTGAGGTGGAGTACCATAGCAAACCAGCTGTTACCCCATTAGTAATTAGTTTGCCATGTCCTGTTCCCTATAAATCGGATAAGGCTGTGCCTTACAAATACAACGCTACAATCTTAGAAGATGGGGTGGAGGTTCCCATCCATCCAATTCTAGATGTTGGGAATATAACTGAAAATAGCAGGGTGACTCGTAGTGGTCGTGTGTTTGCGCCAGTTATTCGAAAAGATGTTGTTGCTAGAAAGAAAATTGCTGAGAACGATGAGCCTAAGAAGGCTACAGGAGAGACTAGTGGAGCTACATTAGAGAAAGAAGTGGATGATATCCTGAAGGTAATTAAGATGAGCGACTACAAAATTGTAGATCAACTATTGTAGACTCCTTAAAAGATATCCATCCTGGCATTACTGATGAATTCCTCCGCTCATAGGGAATCATTGATGAGAGTACTAGACCAAGATTTTGTAGAGAATAACATGCTGTTGGATCAATTCAGCAGCGTGATTGGAAACATTACGTCATGTGACAACTCGAGTTTCTACGATGATGAGTTACCAGATGAAGGGAGGAATCACAACCTGGCCCTCCACATATCCATGAACTGCAAGAATGCCTCACTATCTAATGTACTAATTGATAACGGATCTGCGTTGAATGTTATACCAAGAAGTACCCTCATGAAGTTAAAGTATCAGGGAACACCTATGTGCCCGAGTGGCATCATTGTGAAGGCTTTTGATGGGTCAAGGAAATTTGTCATCAGTGAAGTGGACTTACCCATACACATAGGACAACATTTGTTCTTGATAACTTTCTAGGTAATGGATATTATTCCCACGTATAGTTGTTTGCTTGGACGACCATGGATACACGAAGCAGGGGCTGTCACCTCAACTCTGCATCAGAAGCTAAAGTTTATGCGTGAAGGGAAGGTAGTGATCATAAATGGGGAGCAGGCATTATTGATATCCCATCTATCCTCTTTCAGTATTGTAGAAGCGGATGAGGCTGCTGTTGGAACCCAGTTCCAAGCCCTATCCATTGACAACATAAGGAAGAATGAGAATTCTGTGGTTTTTTTGAAGGATGCGCAACAAGTTGTGCGCAATGGTCATAATGCAGTTTGGGGATGACTTATGGATCCACCCGTGAACAAAAACAGAGCTGGTTTAGGTTTGTCTTCGAGGAATGGTAAAGGCGGAAGTTGGAAATCAAAGTCTTCTGTGAATAGTTATCATGATGTTTTCCGCAGCGGAGGCTACCTCCATCCGACTGGTTCTGGAATTAATGTTGTTGAAGAGGATGAATCAGAGCAGGAATCACCTAATTATGCGATGCATGGAGTCCGAGTTCAGAACTGGGTTACCATTGATGTTCCTTCTTGCATACATGTTTCAAAGTAATTTGTTTTGTTAATTTGTTTCTTTCTTTTGAAAAGCTTTCACTCTGCCCAAGGTGGAAGTATTAATGTTGTAGGGCTTATCTATTTGCTATAATTGATAAGATCATTAATAAAAGTTGTCTTTGCTTCCAAATTATGTCTTTTATTTTCTGCCTTTTTGTTGGGAAATGGTAATAAAAAAAACCCTTTCAAAATAAACAATAACTGAAAATTAATCTGCATGATAACTTGTTATATGTGTCAGTTTCTAAAAGCGATCATAAATCACATGTGCAGATTAATTAAAAAACCCGTTGAATACAATGAACCTGCACCCTCTCCCAACTTTGATTGTCCTGTGTTTGGGGCCGAAGAATAAGATTATGATGAGATTCCAGAAGAGGTCTCACAGTTGCTTGAGCACGAGGAGAATACCATTCAGCCATATAAGGAGCATTTGGAAGTGGTTAATTTGGGTTCAGAAGAAGACCCAAAGGAGGTTAAGATTGGAGCATCATTGCATTCTGATGTGAATAGCGGGTTAATTGAGCTGTTGAAAGAGTACATGGATATTTTTGCTTGGTCTTATCAAGATATGCCTGGTCTAGATACAAACATTGTCGAGCATCGCTTGCCGTTGAAGCCAGAGTGTCCGCCAGTTAAACAAAAGTTGAGAAGAACCCATCCAGATATGGCAGTAAAGATCAAGGAGGAGGTCCTAAAGCAGATTAATGTTGGTTTTCTTGTGACATAAGTGTATCCTTAATGGATTGCCAATATTGTCCCTGTACCGGAAAAAGATGGAAAAGTCCGCATGTGCGTAGATTACAGAGATCTAAATAAGGCTAGTCCAAAAGATGATTTTACAATGCCTCACATTGACATGTTAGTGGATAGCATAACAAAATTCAAGGTATTATCATTCATGGACGGATTTTCCGGGTATAATCAAATAAGAATGGCTCCAGAGGACATGGAAAAAACAACGTTTATCACACCCTGGGGAACATTCTGTTACAGAGTGATGCCCTTCGGGTTGAAGAACGCTGGTGCAACGTACCAGAGGGCTATGACAACCATATTCCATGATCTGATGCACAAGGAAATCTAAGTATTTGTTGATGATATGATTTCCAAATCCCAAACTGAAGAAGGGCATATAGAAGATTTGTTGAAGTTGTTTCGGCGTTTGAGGAAGTATCGTCTCCCCATGAATCCAAATAAATGCACCTTCGGAGTTAGATTGGGGAAATTGTTGGGTTTTATTATTAGCCAGAAAGGAATTGAAGTTGACCCTGACAAAGTCAAGGCAATTCAAGAAATGCCAACGCCAAGAACTGAAAACCAAGTCAGGGGTTTCCTCAGGCATTTGAATTATATCTCCAAATTTACTTCCCACATGACTAACATGTGAACCGATCTTTAAGTTGTTAAAGAAAGATCAAGGTTGTGTGTGGACAGATGGCTGCCAAAGGGCATTTTAAAGTATTAAAGAGTATCTGCTTGAACCTCCTATCTTATTCCCTCCTTTAGAAGGAAGACCGTTAATTATGTATCTGACAGTGTTAGATAAATCCATGGGTTGTATTCTGGGACAATAGGATGAAACAGGAAAGAAAGAGTTCTCCATTTATTATCTCAGCAAAAAGTTTACTGATTGTGAGTCGCGGTATTCTATGCTAGAAAAAACATGTTATGCTTTGGCCTGGGCAGCAAAGCATTTGCGGCAGTATATGTTAAATCATACTACTTGGTTGATCTCCAAAATGGATCTTATCAAGTATATTTTTGAAAAGCCTGCTCTTACTGGGAGAATTTCCCGCTGGCAGATGTTGTTATCTGAATATGATATTGAATACCGCACTTAAAAAGCTATCAAAAGTAGTGTGTTGGCAGATTATTTTGCTCACCAGCCGGTGGAAGATCATCAGTCTGTAGAATATGAATTCCCCGGTGAAGATGTGATGTTCTTAAAAGTGAAATATTATGATGAACCATTGCCTGAGGAGGGCCCCGACCCTGAAACTCATTGGAGTATGGTATTTGATGGAGCTGTGAATGCTTATGGTAAAGGGATTGGTGTTGTGATTGTCACTCCTCATGGATCGCATGTTCCTTTTACCGCGAGGTTAACACTTGATTGCACTAATAATATTGCGGAATATGAGGCTTGTATCATGGGTCTTGAGGAAGCTATTAATCTCAGAATCAAGATTTTAAATGTGTATGGTGATTCAGCTTTGGTAATAAATCAGATTAAAGGAGAATGGGACATTCGTCACCCTGGCTTGATCCCTTACAAAGATTATGCTAGAAGATTACTACCCTTCTTCAATAAAGTTGAATTCCATCACATTCCTAGAGATGAAAACCAAATGGCAGATGCTCTGGAAACTCTGGCTTCCATGTACCAAGTAAATGCTTTGAATGATATACCCTGAATTATAGTTCGACGGCTAGATAGGCCTGCTCATATGTTTGCAACATAGGAGGTAGCAGATGAAAAACCTTGATATTATGATATCAAACATTTTATTCAGACTCAGGTTGCGTGGATAGACACGAAGCAGACATGTTGATGCATGAGATTCATGAAGGTTCATTTGGCACTCATTCTAATGGACATTCAATGGCTAAAAATATGCTAAGGGCAGGATATTATTGGTTGACAATGGAATCCGATTGTTACAAATTTGCAAAGAAGTGCCATAAATGCCAGATTTATGCAGATAAGATCCATGTGCCTCCGACACTTCTCAATGTGATTTCCTCCCCATGGCCTTTCTCTATGTGGGGTATTGACATGATCGGGATGATAGAACCCAAGGCTTCAAATGGACACCGTTTCATCTTGGTAGAAATTGACTACTTTACCAAATGGGTAGAGGCTGCTTCATATGCTAATGTTACCAAACAGGTGGTGGTGCGTTTCATCAAAAACAATCTTATATGCCGATACGGTGTGCCAAGCAGAATCATCACTGACAATGGTTCAAATTTGAACAACAAGATGATTACGGAACTATGTGAATAATTCAATATTGTCCATCATAATTCATCTCCATACAGGCCAAAGATGAATGGGGCTGTTGAAGCTGCTAATAATAATATCAAGAGAATTATCCAGAAAATGGTTGTCACTTATAAGGATTGGCATGAAATGCTCCCTTTTTCTCTGCATGGATATCGAATATTTGTTCGCACTTCAATAGGAGCGACCACGTTTTCCCTAGTGTATGGAATGGAAGTTGTACTCCCTGTCGAGGTAGAGATTCCCTCGCTGCGTGTGATAATGGAAGCCAAATTGACAGAGGCTGAATGGGTTCAGAACAGGTTTGACCAATTGAATTTGATTGAAGAGAAGAGAATGACAGCTTTGTGTCATGGGCAGTTATATCAGAAAAGAATGAAGAAAGAATTTGATAAAAAGGTCAGACCTCGTGAATTCGGAGAAGGAGACCTCGTGCTCAGGAAGATCATGTCTTTCAACGCTGATTCTAGGGGCAAGTAGACTCCCAATTTTGAAGGCCCGTATGTTGTCAAGAAAGCCTTCTCTGATGGTGAATTAATTCTCGAAACTATGGATGGCGAGGAGTTCCCACGTCCCATGAATATTGACGCAGTCAAGAAATACTTCGCCTAAAGAAATAAAAGAACAACTCGCTAAGTTGTAAACCCGAAAGGGCGGCTTAGGCAAAAAGGAGCGTCTCGGTAGGTAGAAAACCCGAAAGGGCGGTCTAGGCAAAAATTAGAGACATAAACAGAATAAATTTCCCGCTAAGTTGAAAACCCGCAAGGGCAGCTTAGGAAAAAGTTAGGAATTTTCTTGGCAAGTAACTATGTCGGACGAAACTTGATCACCAAAGCAACAATCTTCTCAGATCCTCACCATACTTCAACGGAGGCTGCTGCTCAGGATTTCAAAAGTTGTTAGGGGGATAGTGGTCATTGTATCTCAATGTATCTTTTCCATTATGTATTACCATTTCCCAAATTTTGTAATCATCCATGGAGTCTCGCCATTCGCAGACTACCATTCTATTAATGAAATTCGAGCCTTTGCCCAATTCTTTGTATTCTTAATTTTATTTAGCTTGCAAAGACTTCATTTATTACTGATAATAACTTTTAAAGAAAAGATATTAAAAAGAAAAATTGACTTTTCAAAAAAAAAAGATCTTTACAATTTAATTTACTTTGGGATTTGTGATGAAACAATGACAACAAAAATGGTGATCCCAGGGATGAACAAATTCTGGTTGCTTTAAGAAAGACTTACTTCCTTCATAAAGGTTTTCTCAGGTCATTTTGCTGGTATGTGCGTAATCTTTGTGTGTTTCCCAGATAGTTAAAAATGATATCAGTGGGTACAAAGTACAATATTTGGGTTGGTGATCCCATTATCCCCAATCAAGTCTTGATTCGCTTTCGATTTTGGGTTTTCATGGTCATAAGCCTTCATCCCAGCTTCCCTAGCAAAGTCTTCCCTCATATGATGAAAGGTTTTATTCCCTTGGTGTGCTGAGGTGTCGCTCTTTTTACAGTATCAACACTAGTGTTGACTTCTTGATCTCCCGAGAGGGTTATCCCAGGGCATCTCTTGTTGGAATGAGGGTTCATGGTGAAAATTTTCAACCCGAAGTTTCTTTTCTCTTGGGAGGTAGGATTGAATTCCCCAGTGAGGTTTGGTTGTTTCGACGTCAGTTTGCCTTATTTAAGGTTGATCTTGCAATCTCCAATAGACATGTTACTTTTGGAAAACTGTTTCTCCGATGAACCCGGAAGCAGAGTTTTCTATCCCGGTGTCTGTTTGATTTAAGCTACAGTCGGATTATGTTCTCCCCAGTGAAGTTAATGCAATATGTTTGGTTTCCGCAGTCGCTTTCACCTTTCCTGGATTGATATTTCTGATTGAAGCTTAGCCCAATGTTGTTAGTAACTTATGCGGTTTGGTTTGTCTGCATTGATTATGTATCCTTTTTACCAGCATATGCACAATAGCACTCGTACATTCATACATGCATTATACGTTGCTAAAATCATCATTCATGGACATTGTGTTTCTGATCTTTACTGCAGCACTCTTTTTTTGGTTGAATTTGGTCTTCCCTGTTGAGTTTATTTCTCAAAGGATGAATCTGCTTTGGCCGTCTTGTTCTGGTATTTTTCTGAATTGGATTTGTGGTTGTATGACGATGTCGTGTATTATGGATTTTTGAAAACTTTGAATTTTTACTTGTGCATTTATTTTTCATAAGGAGACTTTATCTCCTCAGCGGGAATATCATGGCATTTCTCCGGGAAGCCATATTTCTATCCTTGGAAAGCCATTTTTCTTTGCAGCTCCCTTTTGGTAATAAGTGGTAGTCTCTTTATTTTAGACAGGTTACATAGTACCCTTTCCAGGAAGATCTCCTTGGTTAAAGAAGAAGTCGAGACCCGTTCTTGGCAGAACATCTGAATTTTGGAAAACTTGATATCTTTTCTTTCTACCTTCAGTGAAAGTTGGTAGTACATCGGTAGTGAACGTCGGTGTTTGTTATCTTCTTGCTATCTTCAATGAACGTTGATAGTTCATCGTCAGTGAACGGCGGTGGTATGATATCTTCTCTTTCTACCTTCAGTGAACGTTGGTAGTACATCGACAATGAACGTAGGTGTTTGTTATCTTTATGTTATCTTCAGTGAACGTTGATAGTTCATCGTCAGTGAACGGCGGTGGTATGATATCTTCTCTTTCTACCTTCAGTGAGAGTTGGTAGTACATCGGCAGTGAACGTAAGTGTTTGTTATCTTTTTGTTATCTTCAGTGAACTTTGATAGTTCATCGTCAATGAACAGTGTTGGTATGATATCTTCTCTTTCTACCTTCAGTGAACATTAGTAGTACATCGGCAATGAACGTCGGTGTTTGTTATCTTTTTGCTATCTTTAGTAAAGGTTGATAGTTCATCATCAGTGAATGGCGATGATATGATATTTTCTCTTTCTACCTTTAATAAACGTTGGTAGTACATTGGCAGTGAACATTAGTGTTTGTTATCTTTTTGCTATCTTCAGTGAATGTTGATTTAACTCCCAAAGGAAGGAAACACAACGTTGGATTTCTTTGAGATTTTTGTTATTCCAATGGATGGTAGCCTTGTAATTATGCAAGGTAGTATGTTGTTCAGATTTTTGTTACTCCAATGGATGGTAGCCTTGTAATTATGGAAGGTAGTTTGTTGTTGAGATTTTTATTATTCCATTGGATGGTAGCCTTGTCATTATGGAAGGTTGTCAGTTGTCAATATCTTTGTTACTCCAATGGATGGTAGCGTTGTCATTACGGAAGGTAGTTTGTTGTTGATCTCCCGAGAGGGTTATCCCAGGGCATCTCTTGTTGGAATGAGGGTTCATGGTGAAAATTTTCAACCCGAAGTTTCTTTTCTCTTGGGAGGTAGGATTGAATTCCCCAGTGAGGTTTGGTTGTTTCGACGTCAGTTTGCCTTATTTAAGGTTGATCTTGCAATCTCCAATAGACATGTTACTTTTGGAAAACTGTTTCTCCGATGAACCCGGAAGCAGAGTTTTCTATCCCGGTGTCTGTTTGATTTAAGCTACAGTCGGATTATGTTCTCCCCAGTGAAGTTAATGCAATATGTTTGGTTTTCGCAGTCGCTTTCACCTTTCCTGGATTGATATTTCTGATTGAAGCTTAGCCCAATGTTGTTAGTAACTTAGGCGGTTTGGTTTGTCTGCATTGATTATGTATCCTTTTTATCAGCATATGCACAATAGCACTCGTACATTCATACATGCATTATACGTTGCTAAAATCATCATTCATGGACATTGTGTTTCTGATCTTTACTGCAGCACTCTTTTTTTGGTTGAATTTGGTCTTCCCTGTTGAGTTTATTTCTCAAAGGATGAATCTGCTTTGGCCGTCTTGTTCTGGTATTTTTCTGAATTGGATTTGTGGTTGTATGACGATGTCGTGTATTATGGATTTTTGAAAACTTTGAATTTTTACTTGTGCATTTATTTTTCATAAGGAGACTTTATCTCCTCAGCGGGAATATCATGGCATTTCTCCGGGAAGCCATATTTCTATCCTTGGAAAGCCATTTTTCTTTGCAGCTCCCTTTTGGTAATAAGTGGTAGTCTCTTTATTTTAGACAGGTTACATAGTACCCTTTCCAGGAAGATCTCCTTGGTTAAAGAAGAAGTCGAGACCCGTTCTTGGAAGAACATCTGAATTTTGGAAAACTTGATATCTTTTCTTTCTACCTTCAGTGAAAGTTGGTAGTACATCGGTAGTGAACGTCGGTGTTTGTTATCTTCTTGCTATCTTCAATGAACGTTGATAGTTCATCGTCAGTGAACGGCGGTGGTATGATATCTTCTCTTTCTACCTTCAGTGAACGTTGGTAGTACATCGACAATGAACGTAGGTGTTTGTTATCTTTATGTTATCTTCAGTGAACGTTGATAGTTCATCGTCAGTGAACGGCGGTGGTATGATATCTTCTCTTTCTACCTTCAGTGAGAGTTGGTAGTACATCGGCAGTGAACGTAAGTGTTTGTTATCTTTTTGTTATCTTCAGTGAACTTTGATAGTTCATCGTCAATGAACAGTGTTGGTATGATATCTTCTCTTTCTACCTTCAGTGAACATTAGTAGTACATCGGCAATGAACGTCGGTGTTTGTTATCTTTTTGCTATCTTTAGTGAAGGTTGATAGTTCATCATCAGTGAATGGCGATGATATGATATTTTCTCTTTCTACCTTTAATAAACGTTGGTAGTACATTGGCAGTGAACATTAGTGTTTGTTATCTTTTTGCTATCTTCAGTGAACGTTGATAGTTCATTGTCAGTGAACGGCGGTGGTATGATATTTTCTCTTTCTACCTTCAGTGAATGTTGGTAGTACATCGGCAGTGAACGTCGGTGTTTGTTATCTTTTTTCTATCTTCAGTGAACGTTGATAGTTCATCATCAGTGAACAGCGGTGGTTTGATATATTCAGAGAACGACGATAGTACATCGACAGTGAACGTCGATTTTTGTTATCCTCCTCTCTAATTCTATTCTCGTGGTTTACCATTGATTTATTTTCCTGGTGGGATTGCTCTTTTGATTATGCATTTTTTGTTGCCTCCCCAATGCTACTTTGTGTCTCTTCTGTTCATATGCATAAACATTTGCATGGCATCTTAGGGCAAAAAATAGGGTTTGTTTTATATTTAAGTGTCTTCGATCACGTCGACATGAAGATTTTTAACCTTCGTATCTCCGGATAGAAGAAACTTAAATAAGGGCAGTTGTTATACCCCAATTTTTACCCCTAAGATCCCTTCATCATACCACATTGTTTCAATCACCACAAAATCACATTAGGGATTTTGGTTCTTCTCCCTATCTTTAGCTTTGCTCTTTGAGAAGTTACCAAGCACCTTGATTTGTTTACTTTTGTGATCATAGATATTTTACTTTGATTTTTCTCTCTAATTAATAAAATGAAATATTGGTTTGTCTCACTTGTTGATAATGTAGGTAAAAGCAATGAGGTTTAGCAAGTTGTTTCATGGGTTCATGAGTTTATTTCCATGCCCTAGTCAAAAGCATGAGAGATTCAAACCTCACCTTTGAAGTTGTTTTGAAGTTTATATGAAATTTGTTTTGGTGGCCATAGGTCCCCATCATCATCCTCAACAATTTCTATTCACAATGGAAGAATATTGGCACAAAAAGTTTGTTCAAACTTGGCAAAGTTCCACCAAGCATTCTCTTGATCTAGAGGCTAGGGTTTTGGACTTCAAAGAGGCATATCTTGGTCATCTTTTGCCATTTTTGAGTGATTCCAAAAACATTCTTCTCTTCAAGGAGTTACCAACAAATCACTTCAAAAGTTCCAAAGAGCTTTCATGTGGAAGGAACTTGGTGAAGAAGAAATATCACAAGTCATCCAGATGAATCCCTCATTTTCCATATGTGACTTCAAATGGTCATAACTTGGTCATTTTTTATCACCATGAGCCCATTATTTTCCATGATGATCTTAAGGATGTGTACTTCATGCCTTCTTTTATGTTCAAAGTAAGAAAATCGATGAAAGTTGCCTTAAGAATGCAAAAGATTATAGGTCATTTCATGATTTTTGGCCAACTTCAACAAGTCATAACTTGCTCAATTTTTAGATTTTGAGTGGTTCAAATAGAAAAATTTCATTCAAGAGATCTATTTCATTCCATATTTTTGGGTCAAGAGCAAATTCTAAGTGGAAAGCCATGTTTGGATGCAAGAGATTATATGTCATTTTTAAAGAAGAATTTGAAATATTTCTAAGTATGGAAAGTCAACTCTTTTTCTCCAACTTTGACTCCATGTAATTTTCAGCTTAAGCCTCCAATTGATTCCATTCTTTTTCCATTGCAAAGTTTGTTACCTCATCTTTCCAAAGCATCAAGAATCATGCCTTAAGACTCCCTGAGATGGAAATGCCATTGTTTCAAAAGTGGTAACTTGGAATTGAAGTTTCCCTGCAAGTCAGAATTTGAATTTCATGTTATAACCTCTAAACCTCAAATTAGCACGCGTTTTGGGTCTAAACATGATTAGCAAACTTTCCCAAGTGGATTAGTGCATCAAAACACAAGAATTGGATGAGTTTTGGTGAAGTTTGGATCACACTTCACTCGCGCATCAGGTTTGCATGAATTCCCTCCAAAACGCATCATTCACTCTTCCTTCTGATCCCATTTGCTTCTCCTATAAATACATGTACTATCTCATTCATTTTATCAAGCTTAGAACCCAGAATCACCCTGCCAAACTTGCTTCACAACTCAGAATTTAGCTACTTCAAAACCTATTCTCAAGCCTTTTCAATCCATTTTCTCCATCAATTCACCTTCCTTGATCTTTCCTGAAGCTAACCATACCATTACATTAAAGAATCGTGCCCTATATTGCTCCAGAAAAGTCCAGTTTCAGAGCTCTGCAACTCAACTTCAATAGGTAGATTCCTTCATCAATTCTTCAAAAATTTGGTACCATTTTGTTGCTCTCATTACCCTGGTTCTAGTCGCAACACTTACTTTTATCTGGAAACAAGTTTTGACCATGAATTTTCAAATCCCTTTTCAAAACTTTATTTCCAAATTGCTTGAGTTACAGTTTATATAAAAATGGCGCGAGGGTATGGTTATCTTCATCTTGAAGAGACGAAACGAATGGCATAGGTCTGAGCTTCTGATTTTACAGTTTGAGAGACCTGTAATTCGTGAGGCTGGAGGTTGAAGATGACCAACGTGTCACCTTCTAACCAATGAAAGTGTGCCATTTGTATTTTTTGAATTTCTGATTTTATATTTGATTCAGTGCTTTATTCAGTAAAGACCATGATATGCACAACGCGCCAGATCCCTTGGATTTGATTACTAACGCGTTTTGACTCTCTTCCAATGATCCACATCTTTTTCTTTTATTTTCTTTTTCTGATTTTTTATATTTTAATTGTTTTAAATTTCTAAAAATATTTTAGTCCAAAAAATCCAAAAAAATTATGAAAAATATTTTTGATTATTCTCTTTCTGATTTTCATTTTTTCACAATTTAATTTTATGTTTTGGTATTTTTTTTATGAATTTTGCACTTATTTGATTTATTTAAAATGTTTAAAAATACTTTTACACATTTTTAAATTCAGAAAAAATTAAGGAATGATCCAATGACATTGTGACAAATATTGGTGACCTTATTTTATTTTTGTTTCTGACTTTACTATTTTTTCTATTTTTGTTTATTTTACCCATTTATTTTAATTTTTAAAAATAGTTTCTGACTTTTAAAAATTCCCAAAAAAATTGTATAATTACTTGAACTATTTTCTGATTTTCTATGGTCTTATCTTTCATTTCTTGATTAATTTGACTATAATTGACTTTTTCCCCATTATTTTCCATTTTTTAAAACATTTTTTAAACCCTTTAATGCATATATTAAATATATTATTATTTTGTGAATATTTTCTAGATTTCTTGGGTTGATTTTTTGATCATGGCTTTATTAACATCATTGGATCCATTGTGTTGAGTCTAACTCCATAAAAATGGATGAATGATTTTAATAATAGTTTGATTAAATATTAATTCAAATGTGGTTTTATTTTTTACCCTAATTCCCCTTCATCTCATCCCCTTCTTATTGCACTAAGTGTTGTTAGAGCATGATCACTATATCATGTCTCAAAACAAATGGTGCATAGATTGCTATTGACCGGCCTCAAAATAAGTGCGACTTCTATATAAGTCCACTTACGATTGCTTAACATAGCGCTAAATTTTGTCCCGATTCGAATAAATGATCATTCATGGCCCAAACTTATGATTGCAAGCCTAGGTATGTTAATTTGATCTCTTTGATCCAATAACCTTGAGATTCATTGTGTGGAGGCTTTGGTTCTACCAATCCTCTAATAGATCTACAACACCTTTGGTCAACGCGGATCACTTAAACATCGTTGATCATTAAATAGTACTTATGAGAATTCCAAATGGATGATATACTTGACAAAAAGCAAATGCAACTTATTGTGTGGAGGCTTTGGTTCTACCAATCCTCTAATGAGTTCCAAATGCAAGTTTCAAGATGGTCATCCAACTAACCAATAATTATTGACTTGTTTATTTTATGCTTTATTCTTTTTATGCTTTATGTACTATTTATTTTTTAGCATTTTACATTTCATGCCATTTTTTATCTTGCTCATTTGAGCATTTATTTTTTCTTGTCATCTTTACTTTGCTCACTTGAGCTTTTCTTTTCTTTTCTTTTCCTAAGATACTTAATAATTAACATAAACCCTAAAAAACTCTTAATGGTACTTGGACTATTTGGTTACTATCCTTGGCATTATGGAGCAATGGACTTTTCTAGACTTAGGATTGGAAACCTTGGCCCATCTTGGAGACCTTGTGATATTATCTGATTATTTTTTTTGGAGCTCTTGAGGTTTACCTCAAGACATTGGGTTGCTTGTTTGTTTTTGTGTGTAGGTTTTTGTGATTGCATCCTTGATTTGTAATCTGGAATTCACCCGTATATAGCCCTACTCTGCCCAATTTTTGTGAAGACTTAATACATTTGAAGAGGTCTAGTATCTTTGCTTGCATGGTTTCAATCCAAAGAATGGGAATTCTATCTTGACTCATAATGTCAAGTTTTTGGCTTCTTGCTGGTTAGATGGTCCTTACCCTTAGCTTTTACCTTATGCTTTAGGATAGTCTCTTCTTCTCCTCCCATCTTCTTTAATTTCAAAAATCTTCTCCCTCCTTTTAAAAACTCTTCTTGTTTTGAAACTTAAACACTTTCATAATAAACTTGGACTTAGGTCCATGCATTTTCAAAACATTTTCATAAATAAACCTCAATCAATTTAATAATACTTTGACATTTTTTTTATGAGAAGACTAAAAGTCAACCAATCTCATTTCAAACCATTTTTGCCACTTTGGCTTTTACCCTTAAAGTTTTTCTTAAAAGATTAGACTCTTGTCAATCCTTGTAGTGATGCAAACAACTATACTTCTACAATATGTAGTGAAGAGAGACATTTTCCACTTGGGTGTTGAGTGAGGCATTGTTGATTTTAAAATCCAAGCCATATCCTCCACTTTGAGATGATGAAAATTCTCCTTTCTCATGATTGTGGGTAGTAAGTATGTTTTCCACACGGACAATGACGATGATGTCTTATCTCTTAAAATTAACCAACACACTTGTGTTTCAAATCTTTTAAAAGAGGAACTATGTG
The DNA here is from genome assembly GCA_948472305.1 of Vicia faba. Classification (NCBI taxonomy): domain Eukaryota; kingdom Viridiplantae; phylum Streptophyta; class Magnoliopsida; order Fabales; family Fabaceae; genus Vicia; species Vicia faba. The sequence continues at coordinate 228,847,393 of OX451736.1, read as the reverse complement.
TACCCTGATCCTCTATTGCACGAAAGGTGGTACATTGGCACTAAAGGTTCACAACCGCGGCGGGTGCAAAAATCATAAAATAATATATTTCTTTTCTCACCTCCATCATCCATTATATATATAACACATTTTTTTATAACCAAAATATGCAGATTTTACAAAGAGGCTCCTGTGGAGTACCGTAATTGTTTAGGGTGATAATACCTTCCATTTGCATAACCAACCCCCTTACCTTGAATCTTTCCCCCTTTTTTGGGTTATTCTCTCTTTTCCCATTCCTTTGGAAACAATAAAGCGCGGTGGCGATTTTTATTTTGATTTGTATAAAGTCTAGTCAATTCAATGGCTTAGTCTTGAACATTTCTTCCGCTACAGGGAGGCCCAACGAAAAAAGGAAAAGAAGAAAGAAAAATAATGACAAACAGGGTGTCGTTTTGGCAAATACCCTCTCTCTCTTGTTTTTATATTTTATCTCGCTCTCTCTCTGTGTGCTCTCACCGGAGAAGGAAAAGCGGTTGCGCTGGAAATCGCCTCGCGGCGAAGCTCTGATCACGATTTTCTTTGTGTTATTTTCTTCTCCTTCCCTTGCTGATTACTAATCCATGCGTGAATTTTGCAGATGTGGCCCCAAATCGGATAGATCGCTAAAGGGAAAATGGAACCCTAACGGCTCCGATTGCGAAGATCTTTCAATATCTGGGTGAGATCTTTCTTCTACTCTTATCTCTGCTTTTGTATTATTCTGAAGGGTTGGTTATTTGAGAAAATGATGAAGAAAAATATTTAGGGTTTGTCCGTTTGCATGTGATTATGTTTTTGTGTTTGTATATTTGCTTTGGGCCGGAAAAAGAATGAAGAGGGTTTGATGTTATTTGTTGCGATTTGTGTTTCTTGCCTCTGTGTATATTTTATGGTGAAAAATACTCTCCTTTGTGAATCGTGACTCTGCTTCTTATACTATGGCTTGCCTTTGCTCCTTTTTCTGTGATATCTTTCTACTGATTTTGTGAGTTTCAATTGGATTTGATGGCTCAACTTTGTACTTGGTTCTTTTACTGATTTTGTGGCTTTGCTGTATCAGTTTCGGTACTTTCTATTACTTTTGTTGGTTTACTAGTCTGTTCTTGATGTATCAGTTTTGGTACTTTCTATACTTTTGTTGTACCTTTCTGAATTTCTCTTTATCTTTATTGTGAATAGAAGTTTGATTTTGCAGTAAACTTGGGAACATGATTTTCTTTTAGCCAATGGTGTATGTTCTGACTTTTCTTGATTTGAAGTAACATGAGGCTTGTTTTTTTTTTCTTTGCGTGAAATGATGATAAAATCTAATTTCTCTTGATTTCTTCTTTATCTCTTGTGAACCAACTTGGTGATTTGCAAAATATTGACTTTTTTAAAATTCTAGTTTGTCTTGTTTGCAAACCAAGATTGTACTTGTGATTTGCAAATGGAAAATTCCTAGGCCAATGATTAAACAGGACATTGTATGAGGCTTTTAATTGTTTAAATCATGTTGGGCTGAAATCTGTTGGGCTTGAACTTGTTTTGGACTTGAAATTCTGTTTGCATCTTTTTGTCTATTGTGAACCAAATCCTTTGAGATTTGCAATAGAGACTTGGCCGATGATAAAACTGAATTTGTTTTAGGCCTTAGAACACAAAACCCTCTTCTTCTAAACTCTGGTACTTTGTTGCTTTTAGATTTTGCACATGTTTTGTTTTGGCAGCTTGTGCTGCATCATTACAGCCTACTGTTTCTTGTTCTGCTGTGTTGCTATTTTGTTTTCTGCCTGCTTTGTTGTTTGTAGGACAACCTTGGGCTTTAGGTTATTATTGCAAATTTCCTTTTCTTTTTGTGAACCAAGGTCCAACCTTGTGATTTTTAAAATAATACAAGAGGGATTATGATAAAAACAAACCTAAAAATCTGATTCCTAAATACAAACCCTAATGATGAATTTTCCTTTTCTTTACATATCACTTTGTTTGAAATGCTTGCTAACTTTCTTTTCTTCTTTGTTTCATGAACATGAGGCGTCGATGGCAAGCGAATATTGGATGGATTGCTTGAAGATGAAGCAATGAAGACTTTGAAGAAATAAAAAAAAAATTCCCTCTTTGTAAACAAAACAAATTTTGTAATTTATTTCATTTGTAATCAAAACAAAATTTGTAATTTCACCTTACTTGTAATGTAATGAACACAAAGCCTTGAATAAATTTGGTGTGATGAAATTTATATACCAATCTTAAATTTTAATTGAACTTTGAATTTCCCAATTGAATGCTTTGAATAAAACACCTTGGTTTGGTAACTTGAACTTCAAGCAATCACAAAAATGATCAAACAAAATATGCGCCTTGTACTCCAATCAAATTTCTAAACAAAATAAATGTTTAAGAATTCAATTCCACTTGGTTAACTCGAATCCAAAACCATGGTCATTTAAAATGAAAGTCTTAATCTTCACATCATGTCCAAATCAGAACTTGCATTCAAAATGAACTCGCATGCCATGCTCGATTAAAATGGAACTCCATTGTCATAACAAATCATGTCTTAAGAACATTCACCAATCTTGTAGAATTTTAACAAACTTCAGCAAACTGTGGTTTAGAACATTCGAAATCAAATAAATGACTTGCGATGATTCGATAACTTTCGAAGTCTTCCAAACACAATTTTATTTTGATCTTTGAAGATAAACTCGTGAGCGAAATCACTTATGATCATATGCAGAAATAATCGTCTCAATATGTTGTAATTTGAGGAAATCATAATTCTTAGAAATCAGACGACAATTACTTAAAATTAGGTCAAAGTCCATGATACAACTTCTAACGTATTCGAAATTTGGCGATCTTCTACACGTGATCAACTCTTGATTTGTGAAGAGAAAATGGAGGTGACATCAAGGAAAATCATACGCAAAAAGAACCGTTCAAAAATGTCGAATAATGAAGAAGTTACAAGCGTTTTAACTTGCTCTCGCAAATTGTCGATTTTTGGGTCAATGTAATCGTTTTCAGTCATCTGAGCCAACGACTGAGCAAACTTACAATGTAAAGTTTGAAAATTGGCATAAACATCCTTGAAGAGATAGGAAGACCTATGAAGACCATTTGAAACCTTGAAAACTCAATTTTCTCTAAGAAATACCAAACCCTAATTGTTGATTTGCCGCCTAGGAAGAGAATCTATCTGATCAACCTTTGAGTCAAATTGAGTATACGAGAAACCCTAGGATAGTATCTTGCATGAAAAATGGGAGGGAAAATTTCGGGGTACAACAACTTCTCCTAAAGAAAACCCTAATTTAGCAAATTTTGACTTTTGAGGAATCTTGAGGTTTCTTGATGAATCATGATCAATTATTGATCAAATTATGAATATGAGTTCAAAATCTTGATGTTGACCAAAAATCTTGAAGTTTGACTGTAAATTGGTCAAAGTTGACTTTTTGTCTAATATAGTTAATTTTCGATCATCTCAATATTTGACTGAGTAAACTTGTTCTGCAAGGCTTGAAATTTGAAATGGGGATACTTTGAAGCATATGAGAAACCATGAAGTCTACTTGAGGCATTAAAAGTCCAATTTTCCTTGAGAAAATCAAAACCCATTTTTTAGGCCACTGCATAGGAGAAGGATTTGTCTGATCATTCTTTGAGTAGTCTTGATTACTTGAGAACTTAGGAGCATGAGAAGGTATATTGAATCATATTGTCTTGAAAAACAAGAGGGAAAATTTTGGGGTACAATAGCTGCCCCTGTTCAATCTTCTTAAACTTGAAGAGTTAGATTGGCATGCTCGCTATTTGTGATCTGAAGGTAGAAGAGGATTGAACACTTAAGTGCCCAGAAATTAGCACTCACATGTGTACGAAGTAACACTGTTGGTTGATTGCTAGAATGGGCTTAAGGATGCCATTCGGTGAGGTGATAGAGTGTCTTCAGAGATGTGCTTATAGATGCCATCCAAAATAATTGTTAATAGCAGTATCATAATGAGTATACACTTGACTTTATCTGAAGAATGCTTTTCAGAAAATCTCTGAAGGAGAATGCTTTTCATAATGAAGCCCTGAAGGAGATGTTTTTCAGAATTCAGTCTCTGAAGGGAGAAATGCTTTTCAGAATGAAACCCTAAAGGAGATGCTTTTCAGAATTCAGTCTCTGAAGGGGATGCTTTTCAGAATAAACTTCTAAAGGAGAATGCTTTTCAGAATTCAGTCTCTGAAGGGGATTCTTTTTAGAATAAACTTATGAAAGAGAATGCTTTTCAGAATTCGGTCTCTGAAGGAAATGCTTTTCAGAATAAACCTCTGAAGGAAATACTTTTCAGAATGAAGCCCTGAAGGAGATGCTTTTCAGAATTTGTTCTCTGAAGGTGGATGCTTTTCAGAATGAATCCCTGAAGGAGATGCTTTTCAGAATAAACCTCTAAAGGAAATGCTTTTCAGAATTCCGTCTCTGAAGGGAATGCTTTTCAGAATAAAACTCTGAAGGAGAATGCTTTTCAGAATGAAGCACTAAAGGAGATGCTTTTCAGAATTTAGTCTCCGAAGGGAATGCTTTTTAGAATAAACTTCTAAAGGGGAATTCTCTGGTCATGTAGATAGTCTCCCTGTCCTATTTTAGGAATTTATCTACAACCTGTCTTTAAATTGCTGATAATATTCGTCTATTTGCGAGCTTAACCTGAAAAGACAAAGTTAGTTCTATGCAATGTCATGATGTATGTAATGCATTTTGTAATGATGCTCTAAAAATAAATGATAATAATATATGCGTTTCATATGCATATGTTATGATATTTTGTGAATGATGTATGGGTGCAACATGTCGTTGGAGCACATCGGTAGCTTTGTATAACATCTCTGGTTGGGGAAAATAAATCCCTGATTGTTGTTGGGGATGAAGACAGTAATTCTTCAGATTTGTTTAGAACGTCTTTACTGGGGATTCCCGCTTTCTCTTTGAGGACACTCTGCTGGGGATGTTCGACTTTTTCTTGGGGATAGCATTCCAGGAGAGTCGGTCTTTCGTCGTTCTTTGAAGGATTTGATTCTTATGCATTTTGACTAGGGATGAAAGAGATGGATATCCTCTAATGTGCTATCTGACCGGGTTTTAGATATGAATGTTATCTCTTCTAGGGAGGACAACATTGAATGACATCTGTCCGGATAAGAGAATCTTGTCGGGAAATTGTAATATTGGAGAAATAAACCCCGTTGGGGAAATAAACCATGTAGACTGTGTTGAGGAAATAATATTTAATGGGAATTAACTTGTGAAAATAGCTCTGAGGAGATTGCTCTGTGGGAATTTATGGTGTTGTACCCCAAAATTTCCCCTCTTATTTCTCAAGAAATTTCTCAATTTGCTTAAGATTCTCAATTGCTCAGAATTTCACAAGAATTGATCAGCTCAAGATATAGTTCCCATGGGTCATATTGGGCTCTCAAACATCAAGTCAAAGATGTAACTTCTGAATCCTTGAAAGGAGGAAGAGAAAACTGTTGAAAGGGCAAATAAGATTGAAATGAATGGTTGGCAGTTTTTGAAAAATCAAAGAAGAGCAAGCTTGCTTCGATTTTCCAAGCTTCGATTAGGGAATGTTTTCCTTCGAAGCAACCTGCTTCGATCCACAAAGTAATGATTTCCTTCATTTGCTTGCTTCGATCCACAAGGCAATGTTTTGCTTCAAAGTAACCTGCTTCGATCCACAAACAATGATTTTTTTCATTGCTTGCTTAGATCCAGAAAGCAGTGTCTTCCTTCATGCTTGCTTCGATCCACAAGGCAGTAGCTTCCTTCATGCTTGCTTCGATCCACAAAGCAGTGACTTCCTTCATGCTTGCTTCGATCCACAAGGTTTATACACTATGAATTATAATTCGAGGTTTGGAAAACTGATGGTTACTTGTAGGAAAGCAATCCAGAAATTCTTTCATTTTGACTATGCCATTAAGATCATCTTGAATACTCAATGTGGTATATTCAGATGAATATGGACCATTCGAAAAACATGCAATTGGTGGAAACAATTAGTTTTATCTGCCTTTGAGTTTGGTAGAAGGTTGGACCTACGTGATCAAAACAAAAGGACTCAAAGTGGTATATTCAAATGAATATGTCCCATTCGAAAAACATGCAATTTGTGGGAGCAATTAGTTTTGTCTCCTTTTGAGTTTGGTCGAAGGTTGGACCTACGTGATCAAAACAAAAGGACTCAAAGTGGTATATTCAGATGAATATGACCCATTCGAAGAACATAACAAAATTCTTATGTTATGATGCATAATCTTGTGTTGCAGGCCCACTTTCTGGAAAATCCCATCATAATTTAATGCTTACACCCACTTTTGAGTTATTACCCAAGGGTTTAAGCCTTTGTCCAAAAGATCTTTACATTTATGGCATAAAGTTATCATTTCTATTCTTGGAAAGCAAACTTTTTGCTACAGGTCTGTCTTGAGCCCACACTTTTTTTGCTTATGATTTTGGCCCCACCATAAAACACAGAAGGCAACCCCTCTAAACCATTAACTTTGGTATTTCATCTTGGGATCATGAAAACTTGACACAAGTGGATATTTGCTTTCCAGCCAAACCATATTTTATTATCTTAAAAATCTGGTTACTCCAACTTCCCAAACATTTTATCTATAAATAGAGTGACCATTTGTAAGCTAAAGGTCCAGATTCTTGTTGTGTTAAAAAATCCTCAAGCACTCCCAAACTTTAAAAAACTCAGAATATGCATCCAAAGCCACATTGTTTGCCATTTCTGGCTTTTGAATAACCCACTCCAGAATCCTTTGAGCATCTCCCATTTCTTCCATTCGAACATCATCTATACACCACATAAAGAGAGATATTATTGGCCTAGAACACTCCCAAACTCTCAAAAACTCAGAACCTGCACACAAGCACAAAAAAAACTTGGCACATTCTAACCTTACACGCAAAATCTCAAATACCTCCTTGTTTCTTTTGGCCTTTCGATTCACTAAACCTCTATATACCAACTCTTTGATTCAAGTGACTTTAAAAGCAAAGTAGCAACTAAAATAGCTTCAGGGAGGTCGAAGCAGGCTTAGTCCATCATCAAACTGTTCCTGGAGGCTCTGTCGAAGTCCCTCAAGTTTCACTCCAAGAAGTAAGTTTTCTTAAACTTGGAACTTTTCATTCAAACATGATTTGTATATACAAATAAAAGAAAAGATGTAGATATCATATCTAGGAAGTTGACCATGCTCTTAGTTTCGATTATCACTTCGTATACGTTGAGAATTTCAACTCTGACTAGTTAGGTTTTGATTTTTGTATCAAACAAATTTGTGCTAACCTCTGATATGTAGCTTTCGAAAGTTACATAGCTAGATTTATATTTAAATTTTAGACAGGTTTGATATTTACACTTTTTGATTTGGTTGAGAATCGAAGCTTTTAGAAGCTTAACATGATGATACATATCCCTGTGCGTGCAAGGAAGAAGAAGCTGGGCATTTCAAACATCCAGAAACGAGTTCATTTTGTATCCAATCGAAGTTATCTTATGAACGGATGAAACAGACCACCCCAGTGGTACAGACAGCACGCGCGAAAGGGATTTATGTATAAGGTCCTGGGTTCAAACCTTGGCAGGACCAGAACAGTTTTTATCATTTGTTTGTTTCCTTTTCTTTTTTAACAAACTTCAAATATTTTTCCATTAAATCAAAACAACTCCTTTTGAGTTGATTTTTTGCATACTATTTATTTACAATGTTTATTTTATGAATATATAAAAATATCACAAAAAAAAAATTATTTTCATAATTATTTTAATTAACCAAAACCTTTCTTTAACAAAATCAAAACAAATTCATTTCCTTATTCATTCATGCCTTGTACATTATATACATTTCAATTCTTGTACATTTATTCAAATTCAATATGGTTGTAATAGATAATTAGGATTTAATTTCTTGCAATCCCCATTTGTAAATTTATATCCCCCATCCCCAAATGATGTAATAGCGTAGTAAATTTACTTTCCGCAATTTATTGCTTTAATATAAATTGTTAGTAATTAGGGTGTGTATGGAAAGATAAAATCAACCGTTAGAAAACCCTAATTACAAAGACAAAAATGCATGCAATCAAACACACTATTTAAACACGTGCACCTCTAGGGTAACCTCGCTTGTTGCCTCGGGAAATAGTCATGTCCCTCAAATATGTGTGTTTTAGCAAAGACCCTCGATAAAAAAAGATCGTAGTCCCTCGATGTTGCCTTTGGTAAACGATCTAGTCCCATACGAAAATTGCTAAAACGTATCATAAGTTGCCTTCTATGACTATACGATTGACCCACGCTTGTCCCTTCACATCCAACGATGGGGCTTATTACCAAATCAATGGTAAGTTAGCAACATCTAAAGTAGGGGGGAAAGAACATAGACCTTTTGAGTAGGTAGGATGCTCGTAGTTGCTTGCTCACAAATCAAAACCATTTCCACACTTACACTTTCAAAACATTTTCACAAAAACAGACATCTCTTTGAACTATTTTCAAAAACCAACACTTTGTAAGCATTCTTATAGAGACGAGAATCATTAAAAAAATTCCAAAACAAAGGCGTTTTCAAAATACTTTCAAACACCCACCACAAACACATTTTCAAACAAAACAAAAATGATCTAGCAAGCAACTAAGAGCCCATAGATAACTATGGATGAAAAGGGTGCTAAGACCTTCCTTTTTCATAATCTACTCCCCAAACTCAAGTAAACATCTCAAAGGTCTTTCCTGTTTTTTTCACCCTTTCCTTATTAGATAAAAGAAAAGTCGGTGGCGACTCTTGCTATCCGTAACATTTGCGATAAAATGAAAAATACCAAGTCAGTTCTCCCACTGTATTACATATGGTCAACTTAAACATTATCCCGACTCCTAGAATCTTTAGTAAATGTTATTCTTGTTTTCATGCATATATTTGTAAACAGTAATTCAAATGCATATGTTCATTCAATGTAATCATTGGACGTTTTTGCAAACAAAACATAAAGTAAAAACAATTTTTAATTCTAAAGTATGTTTGAATTGATTTTGAAAAGTTTGGCAACAAGCAGACAATTTTATACAAGGAGACAGAAATCCTAGTAAGAGGAAATCGTCGTAAATTTCGAAAAGAGGGTACAAAGAAAAACAAAGAAAAACAGCTATGTGGAAATGATCCCATCGAGTTTCAACTCCGCTATTGCCCCTATGTCTTCAAGCATCTGATCCCTTGTTGTCAGAAGAAGTTGATTGTATTGATATGTACCCTTTGAACTTGACATTAGTGATTATGTTGGTTGTAAGTGGATAGGTGATCCAACAGGACATGGTCGTACGCTTTAATCCCTAACTTTTTCCTGGACCGCCCTTTTGGGTTTTTAGTCCCATGGGATATCCTTTTTTTCCCAAGCCGCCTTTTCAGGTTTTCGACTTGCGGATGTATAATTATATATATATATATATATATATATATATATATATATATATATATATATATATATATATATATATATATATATATATATATATATATATATATATATATATATATATATATTGCCCAGACTCTTTTGGTTCGCCGGGATGCCCTTATTTTTTCCTAGGCTAGTAAACCTAAAGGGTCTCTTTTATGCGTAGTATTTTTTGACAAAGTCCGCATTCACAGGGTATGGAAAACCTTCAGCGTCCATGGTGGTAAGTATCACAACACCGGTCGATAATATCTTCTTGATCACAAATGGCCCTTCGTATGTGGGACTCCATTTTCCCCTAGGATCACCTTGTGGTAGGATGAAGCGCTTTATTACCAAATCAGCAGCCCAATGCGCCCTTCGTTTGAATTTTTTGTTAAAGGCTTTGATCTTGCGTTTCTGATACATTTGGCCATGACAAACAACTGTGAGCCTTTTTTCATCAATCAAACTTATCTGGTCAAGTAGAGTCTGAAGTCATTCATCTTCATCTAAGCCCGCGTCTTTCATAATCCTTAAGGAAGGAATCTGGACTTTGACAGGTAAGATAGCCTTCATACCATAGACTAGAGATAACGGGGTTTCCCCAGTTGATGTACAAACTGAAGTGCGATAACCATAAAGAGGAAATGGTAGCATTTCATGCCAATCTTTGTATTTTACTGTCATCTTCTGTAAGATCTTCTTGATATTCTTTTTGGCGGCTTCCACTGTGACATTTATCTTTGGTCGGTACGGAGAAGAATTGTGGGTCTTAATCTTGAATTGCATGCAGAGTTACGTGATCATAGTATTGTTAATATTGGCACTATTGTCTGTGATGATCCTTTCAGGTATACCATACTGACAGGTAAGGTTATGCTTAATGCACTGAGCCATAACATTTTTGGTAAAGGAGGTAAACGATGTTGCCTCTACCAACTTTGTGAAGTAATCAATAGTGACAAGGATGAAACGATGGCCATTGGAAGCAGTAGGCTTAATGTAATATGGTGGCAGAACCGACTGTTTGATGCTGGTTTGCGTTTTTTGTTCACAAAATGTCGCGGTAAGCAAGAGTCGCCGTCGACTTTTATTTCATCCAACCGGAAAGGAAAAAAGCACAGAAAAAAAAATCATTTTTCGAGATATTCTTAGTACGGGGGGTAGATTATAGAAAGGGAAGGTGTTAGCACCCTTTATATCGATGGTTTTCCATGGGCTCTTAGGTACTTGCTCATCTTTTAAAATTGATTGTGTGTGTTTGTTTTGAAAAGTTTTGCTTTACTTTGTTTTAACCCTTGTCCTCAAGAGTGTTACGAAGTGTTTTGAAAATTTTGTTTGAAAAGTGTTTGGTGTGAAAAAGTTTGTTTGTTTGAGAAAGTACTTAAGAACTAATCTACCTACTCGAAAAGAGATTGTTTCTATTCTTGTTTCCTTTAGACAATGCTATCCTACTATTGAGAAATAGGAAGCACCGTCGTTGGAGTTTTAAGGGTCAATTGGTAAAGGACGTACGATCACTAAAGTAATGCTAGGACGTCTTAGTAATAACCATAAAGTCTTAAGATCATATTTGAGGCAACATTTCCGAGGCGACGTTTCCGAGGCAACATTTCCGAACGGGACTTTTGATCTTTGTTAGACAGGAGGGTAACCACTAAGACACCCTATACTTAATGATCGTTTACCGAAGGCGGCCAAAGTGAGAGTATACCCTAAGAGTGCGCATGTGCGAGTGATTTGATTTCAGTTATTATCTTTGCACATTAGGGTTTTCTAGATGTTTTAAATTATCATGTAGTCTTGTCATTCAATCCTATTAACATACATCTAAACAGTTAATATTTGCGAGAATTAAAATGCGGGAAATAAAACCTACGCTATTACAAGGCTTCGGGGTAGGGATTAATTACATAGCCAAAAAAACCATAAAAGACGATAAATAAAAGAAAATCCTAGATTAAACTATTACATACCATGGACAGTTACATCAATATTGTAAAAATAATAAACGCGCACGATGAATCTAAAAACAACAGAATTAGGGTTTTGACCCCAAACTATACCTAATTGTAGCTTAAAGGAAAAAAAAATCATTTTTTGTCGTTTTTGATTATTTGAGAAAATAAAGCTTGATTAAATAAAAACCTAATTACTAATTAATTTTAATTTAAGAAAAATAATTAAATTAACCCATTTTTGTATTTTTATTTATTGAGAAAAGAAATAAAAACTAAATCAAAAGTTTAACCCTAATTTTTTCTAATTGGTTTTAATTTAAAAAAAAGTTAGAATTTCCATAAATAAAATGAAACTAAATTAAATTAATTTTGATAAAAAAAACAAACTAATTCTATTTTTTTTTAAACTCTTGATTTTATGATTTTGTGAAAAAAAAGAAATTAATTTTGGTTAAAAAATAAATAAGCAAATTAAATTAAATAAAAGAATATTAAAGAAAAGAAAAAAGAATGGGCCTGATGTTGTTTTAGCAAGGGGGTGCCGTTTGAAAATCTGAGCCCAATAAACTCCTGGCATGTTTGACCTTTCAGAATCCCATGGGCATGCTTGACTCAGGCATATGGTGGACCTTCAAGGGATGAGCCTTGGGTCTGGCCAGGAATACATTATATGGCTGATTTTGAGAGTACACGGAACACGCTTGAGGCTGGGAAGCACTGGATTGACTTGAAACTATTGAGAAAATAATAAAATGCACACGCCTGGGATCAAACCCTGGACGTGTGCATCAAAGGCCAACAACCTTACCAACTGCCCTAACGTGTTAGTTGTAACAATAATGAAATAAATTGAATATGATACAAAGAACGTGCCACGCTTCTCAAAACGTGCGAATTTCAAACTGACCATTCACACACTGCCACGCCTTTGTCTTCTTCGTTGGTTCTGTTGTTTTAGATAAAAGACTTTTACCTATGTACGTTCACTGTAGGTATAGCCCTTGTACATTTCCAAAATCTTGTATACGCATGATAAATGAAAAAAATGGTACCAATCAACTCGTTTCAACCTCACGAGCATCATGGTATCATTATCCATGCCTAATTGTTCCTGTACAAGAAATCCCTAAAAACGAAGAAAAAATCATAGCCATGGAATTTTGATGTACAGTCAATAACAATGCAATTGAATACAACCATTAGCTTGCAAACGTCTCAAGGATTATGAATATGTCAATTAATCATGCTAAATATGCCAGAATCAATGTATTTGAATTCAAGAAAATATGCAAACCGTGTGATTGCTATGGTGCGTTTCAAGGCGTGGGGAAGCTTGCTAACGATTGCAACACGATCCAAGGATGTCTAGCAAACGATTGGTATGACTAGAATGGCTTGAGATGGTCTGAAACGTAGAAATTGGTCTGCACTGTTTCCTTGAGTTTTTGCAATTTTTTCTCTGCCTTTGTACGCCTCTAGCCTCTTTCTTGATCTGCTTTTGTTCCTTATGTATACTAGAGTGCATTAGGGTTGCAATTTTGTATCAAATCTCTTCCAATTATTAATATTGATTCATGATTTGATCCTTGTACCAAATCTTTCCAAAACAAGCAAATTCAATCTTTTTTTGTCCATTTTGAACCATGCACAATTTGATCTTGTTTCCAGCTGTGTAATGGACCTAATCATGCATAAAATCTCAATATTTAATTAGTTTTTGATATTTTCATTATTCTATATTGATTTTATTTGATTTAAATGAAATAAAAAATCAAAATAAATAAAAAAATAAAAGAATGACAAGTGGAAAGGCTCATGGGTTGTGGACCACATTACAAACTCAGTGCAAGCATAAAAAGTTGGGCCCAATTAGCAAAAAATGCAATTTTGGAAACATTTGAATTTTTACAATTTTGCAAAAAGGGTCAACTTTGCCAATGCATAACTCTCTGAATTTTGACCCTAGAGAGGTGTTCTTGGACTTTTTAGAAAGCTTAAGATGTCCTCTAAGCAACCCTTTTAGTCTCATCTCAATTGAGTCTTCCATGTTCATGTATCAAGCTTTGATCCAAAAGGTGTTTTTGTTGACTTTTCAAAGTGACCTATAATGAGCTTTGGATGGGTCATTTTTGATAAAGTATGAGAAAGTTATGCTTGGTCAAAGTTGAGCTGACTTTTCCTACAAAACCCTAATTTAGCAACTTTTGGGTTTTGATGAATTGTGAGCAATCCTTGAGGAATCATGATCAACCCTTGATCAAATGATGAATAATACTTCAAAATGAGAATGTTGACCAAAAATCTTGAAGTTTGATTGTATGTAGGCCACAGTTAACTTTTGCCTTAGCACAGTCGATTTTCAAGCCTTTGAGCAATTGATTAAGAAAATTTTCTATGAAAGGCTTGAAACATGACATGGATGATCTTGAGAACATATTAGGAGAAAGGTGAGCATTTGGGATCCTTTGGAATCAAGCATCTTGATGCAAAGTGAAACCCTAATTTGAGGTAGACTGCCTTAGGAGAGAGTTTGTCTGGTCAACCCTTGTACTTCCTTGAGCAATTTGAGGATCTCACTTGACATGTATTGAGAAATATGGGAGGGAAAATTTTGGGGTACAACAGCTGCCCCTGTTCAATCTTCTTAAACCTGAGGATGGAGATTGGCTTGTCTTCCTTTTGTGATCTGAAGGTGGAAGATGATTGAACACTAGAGTGCCTAGAAATTTGCACTCGCATGAAGTGGTACTTGTCTTGCAATATCGGGAATGGGCTTATAGATGCCATTTGGGAGTTAATGACGGAAGATGTTCTTAAAGATGCCATCCGAAGAAGTGTCGATCGCATAAGAGATTCCTTTCTAAGAACCCGTATACCTGTTATTGAGGAGGATTTCGCTGGGGAATGCTGGTCTCTATCTTAGGAGAAATAGAATTTTAGGAGCTTCAGTTGTCCGTTACTCTACTGGGGAATTATCTCTTAGTTGGGGAGGTGACAATGAACTACTATCTGGTCGTGGTCCAGGCTTTGCAATTTCTCAATTCTTATCTGGTCGTGCTCTAGGCTTCAGAAGGAATTAAGTGGTTATCCGGTCGCATCCGGGTTTCAACTTGAATTTAAGGCATACTAAAATTTGGTCGATTTCCGGGCTTCATAGTAATTGGTCGAGTAAACTTCCATTTGGTCAAATTCCAAGCTTCACAGTATCTTATACTGTTATCTGGTCGTGTCCCAGGCTTCAGTGTCCTTTGCTGCTGTATGGTCGTGCTTCAGTATTCACAGCGTCTTATACCGTTATTTGGTCGTACGCCAGGCTTCACGGTATCTTATACCACTGTCTGGTTGATTCCAGGCTTCATGGTATCTTGTACTACTATCTGGTCGATTTCCAGGCATCATAGATTGTATTTAGGATATACCACTATCTGGTCGATTCCAGGCTTCGTAGTATTTGGAGAAATCAAGATATTATCCGGTCGATTTCCGGGCTTCCTAACTTGAACTGGAATAGAAATCTTAGTATCGATTTGACTGGACCAGAGAAAACTTGCGAGAACTTGATTGCATGTTTCCCTGAAAGGTAAAGAATTAGTCGTATGTAATGTCATGATGTATGAAAATGTATTGAGTAATGATGTTCTCAAAATAAATGAGATTGTGCTGTATGATGCATATGCGCATGCCACGATGTATGGATATGCGATGTTCTTGTGATATTCTCCGGCTGGGGAGAATAAATCCTGGAGTGCTGTTGGAGAGTATAAGGAGTTGAGTTCTTCGTTCTCGCTGGGGATAGTGACCGAAGATGATTAGCTGGAGACTTGTGTCCGTTCTGCTCGAGAACATTCCGCCGAGAGAGACTCTGTTTGAGAATAACCTTATGGGAGAATGAATTTGTGGTGAAGAGAGATACTCTGTTGGACGATCTGCCGATTTGAAGAAATAAACTCGGCTGGTGGTCAACTTCTATTGCTGGTGATAAATAAACTCTGCTTGGGGGAATTTGCCGACTCATTCGCGATTATGAACCTCGGTTGGGGAGAGCTAACACCACTGTCTTTGGATACTTCTTACTATGCGGGAAAGGTATGTACCTTTAGTCATGTTCTGAAGCTGGCTCTATCCCTGTACCTGGTGGGTAGAGCAATTGTAAGGTTTGGACACTTCTTGTTTGCCCCTGTTCCTGGAATTACGAGTAATTGTCTTTTGTTTTTTTTCATGTAACATTTATGAGAAACAATTATTCTCAAATGCATATATCAAAACGAATCATTGGACGTTCTTTGCAAAATAAAAACAGAAAAAGAAAAACAATTTGAAATTTCTTGTAAAAATGAATTGTATTGATTTTGAAGTTGGCCCATAATAGGCGTTTTTTGTACAAGAGGCTGACGTCCTAGTAAGAGAACGCCCCCGAAAGGTAGAAATTATACAATTTGTGAAAAAGAAAGAAAACACCTATGTGAAACAATCCCATTGGGTTCCAACTCTGCTATTGCCTTTATATCTTCAAGCGTCTCATCACTTTGCTACTTGGTCGAAGGTAGATCAGATTGATCGGCGCCGTCCGAGCTTGATAGTCGATACTGAAGTCTGGTTACAAGATGATCCAATGAGACATAGTGTTACACTTTGATCCCTAATTTTTCCCTGGACCGCCCTTTCGGGTTTTCAGTCCACCGGGATACCCTTTTTTGCCCAAGTCGCCTTTTCAGGTTTTCGACTTGCCAGGTGTACAATTTCTTTTCCTTTTCATCCCTTACTTTTTCCCGAACCCTTTTGGTTCGCCGGGAAGCCCTTATTTTTTCCTAGGCCAGTCAACCTAGCGGGTCTTTGATTAGGCATAGTATCTTCTCACTATGTCTGCATTGACGGGGTGAGGAAGGTCGTCACCATCCATGGTGGTTAGAATCATAGCTCCTCTCGAGAAAATGTTCTTAACCACAAACGATCCTTCGTATGTGGGGGTCCATTTTCCCCTGGGATCACCTTATGGTAGTATGATGCGTTTGATCACCAGATCCCCGACTTGATATTCTTGATGTTTGGCTTTCTTGTTAAATGCCTTGATCATTCATTTCTGATATGTCTGACCATGGCAAATAGCAGTAAGCCTCTTTTCATCAATTAAATGCAGCTGATCAAGTCGGGTCTGGATCCAGTCGTCTTCGTTCAAACCTGCATCCTTCATGATCCTAAGAGAGGGTATTTCGACTTCGATGGGTAGGACCGGCTCTATGCCATATACTAGAGAGTAGGGTGTTTCCCTTGTCGATGTCCTTGCCGATGTACGGTATCCATGAAGAGCGAATGGTGACATCGTATTCCAGTCTTTATAGGTCACCGTCATCTTCTGCACAATCTTCTTGATGTTCTTATTGGCCGCTTCCACAGCCCCATTCATCTTCGGACAGTAGGGAGAAGAGTTGTGATGTTGTATCTTGAACTGTTTGTAGAGCTCAGTGATCATCGTATTGTTGAGATTTGTACCATTATCCGTAATGATCGTCTCTGGTACACCGTATCGATAGATTAGATTGTGTCGGATAAACCGCGCCATGACGTTCTTGGTTACTGTAGCGAAGGAAGCTGCCTCAGCCCACTTTGTGAAATAATCAATCGCTACCAGAATGAAGTGATGCCCGTTAGACGCATTAGGTCTGATCTCACCTATCATATCGATGCCCCACATTGCGAAAGGCCAAGGAGATGTCAAAACATTCATGGGAACTGGAGGTACATGCACCTTATCTGCATAGACTTGGCACTTATGACAGGTTCGAGAATGCTGATAATAGTCAGCTTCTATAGTGGACCAGTAATATCCTGCCTGTAGGATTTTCTTTGCCATGGTATGTCCACTGGAATGAGTTTTGAAGGTACCTTCATGTAACTCTACCATGATCCTTTCCGCCTCGCTTTTGTCCTCACATCGCAGTAAGGTTGAATCATGGTTACGCTTATAAAGGATCCCATTGCTAATGAATAACTTCGCAGCGAACCTTCTCAAGAACTTCTTGTCATTAACAGATGCACCCTCGGGGTATTCTTGAGCCTCAAGAAACCTCTTTACCTCGTGAAACTGGGGTTTATCTGCCGCCTCTTCAGTCCCAATGTCACAGCAATGTGCGGGTTCATTCAACCTCTCGATGGTAATCTGGGGAGCTTCATTGTCCTACCTGACCTTGAACATAGAAGACATGGTAGCTAACGCATCCGCCAGCTGATTCTCTTCTCCGGGGAAATGTTCAAAGGTTATCTCCTCGAAGTGTGGGAGCAACGTCAATACATACTCTTTGTAAGGAATAAGATTTGGGTGCTTCGTATCCCACTCGCCTTTGAGCTGACTGATCACTAGAGCAGAATCCCCGAATTCCTTCAAGAACTTGATCCTTAGGTCAATAGCAGCTTAAAGACCCAGGATACATGCTTCATACTCCGCCATATTGTTGGTGCAGTTGAAACATAATCGTGCGGTGAAAGGAGTATGACAACCCTCAGGAGATATAATCACAGCGCCAATGCCATTACCAATTGCGTTTGATGCTCCATCAAAATACATACACCATTTGGATCCTTCCTCAGGTCCTTCATCCGGTCCAGGTTCTTCACAGTCGGTAACCAACATGATGTTCTCGTCCGGGAACTTGAAATTCATGGATTGGTAGTCGTCCACGGCCTGATGCGCCAAATGATCCTCCAATACACTCCTCTTGATTGCTTTTTTGGTTGTGTATTGGATTTCATACTCAGTTAGGATCATCTGCCATCTCGCTATTCTTCCGGAGAGGGCAGGCTTTTCGAAGATATAATTGATTGGATCCATCTTTGATATCAATAAGGTAGTGTGAGTCAGCATATACTGTCTCAGCTGGAGAGCATCCCATGCCAAAGCGTACCAAGTTTTCTCGAGCAATAAGTATCGGGTCTCACAGTCGGTAAACTTTTTGCTAAGGTAGTAAATAGCGTGCTCTTTTCGGCCAGACTCGTCATGCTGCCCCAACACACACCCCATTGAATTGTCCAACATTGTCAAGTATAAAATCAAAGGTCTTCCTTCAACTGGAGGAATCAGAATTGGTGGCTCTTAAAGATACTCTTTGATTCTTTCGAAAGCGGTCTGGCATTCGTCATTCCACTTTACCACTTGATCTTTCTTCAGCAGCTTGAAGATTGGCTCACAAGTAGAAATCATATGTGAAATGAACCCGGCAATGTAATTTAGACGTCCCAAGAAACCTCTAAATTCCTTTTCTATGTGAGGAGATGGCATCTCTTGTATAGCTTTTACCTTTGCAGGATCCACCTGAATACCTTTATCACTAACGAAGAAACCCAGCTGCTTACCAGACCTTACCCCGAAGGTGCAGTTGTTCGGGTTCAACCTCAGTTTGTACGTCTTCAACCTGTAGAGAAGTTTCTGGAGATGGTCAAGGTGCTCTTCCTTAGTCTGGGACCTTGCTATCATGTCATCAACATAAACCTCAATCTCACGGTGAATCATGTCATGGAACAAAGTGACCATGGCGCGCTGATAAGTTGCCCTAGCATTCTTTAACCCGAAAGGCATGACCTTGTAGCAAAATGTGCCCCACTGTGTAACGAAGGTTGTCTTATCCATGTCTTCAGGTGCCATCTTGATCTGGTTGTAGCCAGAAAAACTATCCATGAAGGAGAAGATCTTATGTTGCATGGTGTTGTCGACCAGAACATCAATGTGAGGAAGTGGAAAATCATCCTTGGGGCTTGACCTATTCAGATCTCTATAGTCTACACACATCCGTACCTTATCATCCTTCTTAGGTACTGGAACAACGTTGGAAACCCATTGTGGATAAGAAGTGACAGCTAAAAATCCCGCGTCAAACTGTTTCATGACTTCAGCTTTGATTTTCTCAGACATCTCAGGGTGCATACGGAGAACCTTCTGTTTTATCGGAGGGCGGTCTTCCTTAGTTGGCAAGCGATGAACCACAATATCAGTGTCCAAACCAGGCATATCTTTATAAGACCAAGCGAAGATCTCAACATAGTCACGTAGCATTTGTATTAACCGTTGCTTGACATCAGGCTCCAGATTTGCACCTATCTTGACCTCTTTCCTGTCTTCCGCTGTACCCAAATTCACTGACTCAAATGGCTCTTCATGAGGCTGTATGGCCCTCTCTTCCTGCTGTAATAGTCTAGCAAGTTATCCAGGAACCTCACAATCATCTTCACCTTCGTCCTCGGCTTGGTTGATCGGATTTTCGATGTAATAACTGGCAGTAGCAGAGTTGTTATCAATGGGATCCAGAGTGGATATGGATCTGAATTATGATACGTGAGTGTGTGTAAGAGGATAGCTGTTTTTGATAAAGTGAGAGACATAAAAAAAAGAAAAACAAGGAGCGCAAAATTTGTAATGCAAGGAAAGTCCGGTGTTTTATTAATGATATATGAAATGACAAGTAATAAGCCCTCACAAGCAAAGCCAAAGTGCCTCGGGCAAGGCACCGGGCCGTAAAGTTTCAAATTGTCTATTACAACTCTTAGAACAAAAGTCAATTACTGTGGAATAAAAGAAACAGGTATGAAGTCCTTCGCCGTCCAGTTGTTCAATCCACCATTTCCTGTTGGGTAGATCCAGCTGTCGATATCTGAATCTTCTTCACTGTCCTCAATTGCATTAACTCCCTGATTGCTGATGTGTAGAGGAGGTCTTCCAATCCGCGCATTCCTAACAACCCATTGAGCCCCGATAGTAAATCCCAAACCAAATTTGTCAGTTTTGATCGTGAAATCAGGGAGCTGACCTCGATTTGTACACCCACCTTCTTTAATTACAGCCCTGGCATCCTTGAGAGAAGCCATCCTCATTGGAGGTTTGTCAGTAGCAACTTCAGTTGACACCAGAGTCTGAGGGACCTCTTCAAAATTCTGACAAGGGGTTTCGATGAATTCCCCATCCATCTCCACGTAGCGGAAGGAGTTGAGATGACTCACCATATACTCCTCTTCACCTCGTACCGTGATAATCTTCCCCTTTACCGGATATTTCAGCATTTGATGGAGTGTGGAAGTCACTGCCCTAGCCTTATGAATCCAAGGGCGACCCAACAAACAAGAATATGATGGTCTGATATCCATCACATAAAAGGTGGATGCAAAAGTCTGAGAGCCAACTTTAACAGGGATGTCCACCTCCCTATGCACCATCCTTTTTGACCCGTCGAAAGCTCTGACCACAATATTGCTCGGCTTTAGAATCAAACCTTCACATTCTAGACGGTCTAATGCCTTCTTTGGCAGAACATTCAATGAAGACCCGGTATCCACCAGTACATGGGCCATAGTAGTGCCCCTGCACTCGATCGAGACGTGCAGAGCATCATTATGATTTCTTCCTTTAGCAGTCAGATCTGTATCTGAGAAACCCAGCCCATTGTCGGCAGTCAGGTTAGCTACGTAATCTTTGAATTGGTTGGCTGAAGTTTCCTGTGGCACATGCGCAGTTTTGAGGAATCGAATTAAAGCCTTTGCATGGGCTTCACAACACAACAATAAGGACGTCATGGAGATTTTTGATGGGGTTTGTCCCAGCTGCTCGACTACGTTGTAATCGCTCTTCTTGATAATCTTCAAAATTTCCTCTATCTCCTGCTTATAGGTTTTGTTGTACCCCAAATTTTTCCCTCTCATACTTCTCCAAACATTGCAAGAAAAATCTCCAAGTGGCTCAAGCTTGCTCAAGAGTTGGACAGACAGTCATCTCCTAAGGCAGTCAACCTCAAATTAGGGTTTTGGGTTGCATCAAGATATATGAATACAAAAGAACTCAAGGGCTCCCCAATGTCCTAATATGTTCTCAAGATCATCCATGTCAAGTTTCAAGCCTTGCAGAGGAAGTTTGCTCAATCAATTGCTCAAAGGGTCCAAAAATCGACTATACTAGGGCAAAAGTCAACTATGACCTACAAATAGTCAAACTTCAAGATTTTTTGCCAACACTCTCATTTTGAAGTTTATTTCATCATTTGATCAAGGGTTGATCATGATTCATCAAGGGTTGCTCAAAATTCATCAAGATTCAAAAGTTGCTAAATTAGGGTTTTGCAAGAAAAGTCAACTCAACTTTGACCAAGCATAACTTTCTCATAATTTATGAGAAATGACCCATCCAAAGCTCATTTTGAATATGATGAAATTTACTACAATCCATATTCATACCCCAAGTTCATAAAATGCACTCACAAGAAGTTATAAATTTGGACATTATAGGTCATTTTTGAAAGTCAACAAAAACACCTTTTTTGGCAAAGCTTATAACTTGAGCATGGAATATAAAAATGATATGAGACCAAAAGGTTTGGTTATAGGACATCTCAAGCTTTCTAAAAAGTCCAAGAACACTTCCAAAAGTTCAAAATTGAAGAAGTTATGCATTGTTGAAGTTTGAAATTTTTGCAAAATTTCCAAAAGTCAACTATCCCCAAAACTTCAAAATTTGTCAAATAGGCCCATTCTTTTCCACTTGATTTGAACTTGCCACATTTCACACGTGTCCTAGCTTCAGCCTTGAGATCATATTTCTTTTTTATTATTTGATTTGATTTTTTATTGAATTATTCCATTTTAAATCAAATTAAATCAAATAAAATCCAAATATTGATTACTTGATATCTTTTTGGCTATTTCAGGACTGAATTATCATCATCAAGGTTATCAAACTCGTATCAAGCAATCCATGTGCAAAAAGATTGAGTTTTGACAATTTTGGAAGGTTTAGTAATGGTGAATCAAATCAAATCTCATGGCATTGATGTGGAATGATTCAATCCAAATTTGTTAACCTAATGCATTCCACATTACATAAGGAAGCTATAGGGCATGAAAACAAGGCTAGAGGCTGCAGAAATAAGCAAAACAAAACTTGTAAAATTCATTAAAAAGTGTGAAACCAAAATCCTACTTTGAGGCATTTTCAGAAGCAGAGATTGATACCAATCGACTCCTGGGTGATCACATAACCCTCCTGGATCCAAAGCACACGTCTTGAAGCCCTCAAAAGCACTGTAAGTATCACATTTTCCAGCCATGTATTCGAAATCTTAATTCTCCATTCTTGCATCCTCTGGGAAAATCGTTGATATATTTGTGATCCTCATGACATTTCAAAGCTTTTTGCATTAGTTAATTTTATTTATGTGACCTGTAAAGCCAAGTGCCATATCTAGGGTTTCGTGGTTCGTTTTTGGGCGTTTCTCTTACAGGTAAAATTAGCCCCAATGATGGCCATGGACATGACCGGAAGAGAAAGACAAACGCAACCATGGTCTTGGGAGGAATTTATATGGCCTGGAATTAATTTTGGGGTCGACCTGCGCATTTAGCTGCGGATCTAAATCCGCAGGTAAAGTTACAGGGGCTGGAGGTAAGGGACGATGGCGTGTCATCTCCCCAGTGGCTGGTTCAAATAATTCGCGCGTTTTTTTTTTCCTGGCATATGGCACATTATCTCTTATTATTATTAGTTTCCAATATACTAACAAATAGAACGCAATGGCTGAGTGGTAAACGTGTGCATCCAAACGCCTTCAGGATCTGGGCTCGAATCCCAGGTCCCCCATGTGCTTTGTTATATTTTTTATTAAGATAATCAGGTACAAACCAATGCTTGCAGCTCACCATATGCCTTCACAAGTCAAAGCACCAGATGGCCAAAGGCCAGATCTGGTGATCCAGGTTGATGGTCCACCATGGAGTCCAGTCAACATGCGCATAGGGGATCTCAAAAGGTCAAACGAGGCTAGCTTGTGATGGGCCTCAGATTGCTATCTTGACCCCCTTTTCAAGCCCATACACTTCTAACTCTCTCTATTTTGTTTATTTTTGTTTTGATTATTTATTTATTATTTTATTTAATTATTAACCAATCAAATTTTTTTCCTTTAATAAAATAAAAACCAAAAAATATTTTTCTTCCAAAAATCAAATTTTAATTTTTTATTAATAAATACTAATTTAATTAATTTTAGGCTTTAATTAGGAATAACTTTTAATCTATTTTTATAAAAAATTAAAATCAATTAGACTTAATTAGGTTTTTACTAACATTAATTAATTTTATTTTATTTCTTTAAATACCAAAAAACCCAAAAATATTTATTTTTATTAATTAGTTTAATTAATTTAATTTAATAATTAATTTAGGATAGCTTATTTCTTAAAATTCAAAAAAACAACAAAAAATATTTTCTTTATCAAACAAAGGGTCAAAACCCTATTTTGCGCTCGACTTAATTTTCCCGCACACGATCCATTTATTCGATATTGTATTTGTTTCCGGAATGTAATAGATAATTAGGACCATTTAATTATTTTTATCGTTTTTCCGCATTTAAATTTCAAAGGGTTGCTTTTGGCGATGTAAATACCCGACGCCTTGTAATTTAATTTCCGCAATTTATTTTTCGCAAAATATAACTGTTATATGTTTGATAATAGGTATGCATGACAAGACTGAATGTTTTAACCTAAAATCAACTTAGATCAACATTAACATGTACAAAGATAAAATTAATTTAAAACAACACATTCGCACATGCGCGCTCCTAGGGTACACCTCACTTGGTTGCCTTCGTACACGGTCATTGAGTATAGGTCACTTTAGAGGTCGCCCTCTTGTCCAAAGATCATAGTCACCTCGAAACGGTTGCCTCGGATATTGTTGCCTCAAAACAAATGATCTAAGACATTAGGGTTACCGCTAAGGCGTCCTAACATTGCTTTGGTGACCGTAAGTCCCCAAATTCGAATTGACCCTTAAACTCCAACGATGGTGCTACCTACTCATCAATAGTGGGATAGCATTGTCTAAAGGAAGATAGCATATAATGATTCCTTTTTCGAGTAGGTAGATGGTTCTTAAGTACTTGCTCTTTAAAAAAAAACAAAATCTTTTTCACACTTACACTTTTTCGAACAAAGTTTTCAAAAACACTTCATATACTCTTGATGACAGAAGCAAGAGTTAAATCGAAGTTTCAAAACAAAAACTTTTTTCAAACCCACAAGCACAAAGAAAGCAATTTTGAAAACAATTGAGCAAGTACCTAAGAGCCCATGGATAACCACAGATAGAAAGGGTGCTAACACCTCCCTTTCTATAATCTATCCCCCGAACCCGAGAAATAATCTCGAAAAAGGAATTTCTCTTTGCTTTTTTCCTTTCCTTGTTGGATAAAATAAAATTCGGTGGCGACTCTTGCTTACGGCGACATTTTGCAAAAACAAACGCAAAACGCAAACCAGCATTCCAAAAAATAGTCAGTTCTTTCCCACCGTATCACAGAACTGGCGACTCTGTTGGGAACGCTTAATAAGTGAGGTGTACCTTAGAAATAGTTCATAATATTTTCAATTGCTTTCTTTGTATGCTTTATATTTGTGGGTTTGAATTGGAGTTACTATAGATCCTAACCTGGATCTGGGGATACCCTTTAGGTAAGAAGCAATAAACTGTGAGGGAACTGTACGGCGTAGACTGATACGGTTGAAGCAGTAGCTACGTTGGTGTGGCACTTTAGTTTGTACCGATATCCCTTGTGTTAAAACGAGGAGAATATGGGTCCTCTAAGGGGTCATGAAGCACCAACTGACCTTAGAACCTTTAAATTGACCAACTTGGCCATAGAACAGTAGCAGTATGCTACACTCATTGAGACTAAACTCTCGCGATGATTCCGGCCGCAAGAAATGGTTGCTAAACTGGAATTATGACTGATCGAGGTTAGTCAGTGATACTGGGATCCTCTAGAACCCAATTACTATTTTTAGGACAGGTTTGAACCAACTGAACTGAAAGAGGGTAGTACCTAAGCTCCTTGCCAACCTGAAATCTAAGGGCTCTCTGTGTGACTTGTGTGCCTTTACCATGTTTGCTATTTGTGGATACTTGTGGTGTGCTTTCTATCATGACATCATGATATCATAAAATTGCATACATCTTGCATTGGACTAACCTATTTCAAAGACAAGAGGGATTCATCTTTGTTCTGTTTTGTAGGTCATGGCACCTATGCGTAGGAACACCATCCAGATCAACTTTGTCCAGGTTCCCACTATGCTTAAAGAGTTGGTTGCAAAGATTCCAGATACTACCTCCTTCATCAGAAGACATGGGCATCTTCTTGGTTTGGTCACTTCCAAATTGGACGAGCAGATGATGAGTGTCCTAGTCCAGTTCTTTGATCCACTTTACCATTGCTTTACTTTTTAGGACTACCAGTTGGTCCCTACCTTGGAAGAGTTCTCTGATCTGCTCGGTATCTCTATTCTGGAGCAGACCCCGTTTACAGGTTGGGAGAAGATCCTTAGGCCATAAGAGATTGCTTCAGCCCTTCATATGACAAAGGATGAGGTAATGGCTAATTGGGAAACTCGTAGTGGAGCAAAGGGATTTCTGACTAAGTTCTTGCTTGGTAAGGCTAATCATTTCTGGGATAGTCTAGACTTCCAGGCATTCGAAGATATTCTGGCTCTTCTGATATATGGCTTGGTATTGTTTCCTAACTCTGACTCCTTTGTTGATGTGAATGCGGTAAAAATCTTCATCTCTGGTAATCCTGTACCCACTCTCTTGGGTGACATTCTTCATCAGCTTTATGCCCGTACTGCCCGGAAGCGGGGAACCTTGATGTGCTATGCTCCATTATTGGTGAGGTGGTTTATTTCCCACCTCCCCAAATTAGTTCTGAAGAACAAAGAAGGCATGGGCTGGTCTTATAGGATTATGTCTCTCTCTCACAATGACATCATTTGGACTATTAAGGGTATGGACGAGGTGGCCGTTATTGATCACTGTAGGGAATACCCCAATGTTCCACTGATCGAAACCAATGGAGGAATTACTTACAATCCATGCTTGGCCTTACGTCAGTTTGGGCGAGCCAAAAGGGAAGGACCTCATAAGCTGCTAATGCCTAGTATAATATTTGATTTCCAAGGAGATGGTGACGAGCAACGCCGCAGATTCATAAGGGCTTGGGATAGAGTACACAGATATGATCCACACGAGCTGGGTGCGAAGACTTCTCTACCAATGGAACCATATCTCCGATGGGTTCACATACGTGCCCAAAAGCTGGGAATTCCCTATGAAGCCGTCTTGCCTATTATTGTTGAAGTTGCTGATGAGGAAGGGGTTCCTCCTACTATCTTACACCCTTACATGCCTACTGACATTGGGGCATTGAAGAGGTCCTGGATGCAACTAAGGGAAGAGCGGGATACTTACCGAGAAAAGTATCACGAACAAGAGCAGAAGATCCAGAAGTTGACAAGGCAGCTGGAGAGGGAGCAGATCATCAATGACTATGTCAGCACTAAAGGCAAACGACCATGGGAGCATTGATGTCCTTTGATTATTTCCAGTTTTTATTTACTTTTCAGTATTTCCTTTCTTGTAACGCCTTAAGGGCATTTGTTAAACAATTTGAATTTCAAGATTATCTAATAAAAGTGTGTTTCATTTCTTGTTTACGAATTTGAATCTCTCGATGTCTTTGAAATCATATCATACGCATTTCATTCCATAAACCTCATAATAGGTATCCTTACATGTTTTATCATCTTCTTCGTTGTTTATTTCAGCATCATGTCTTCTGAACCATCAACTGAACAAGCAATCAAGGCTCTACAAGCTCAAAAAGCCCAGTTCCAAGAATTGTTCATGAATCTAGATAAGGGTCAGCAAGATCTGAAGACCCTTATTCTGAAAGAGAAGAAGAAGAAGAAGAGGACAGTCCTGTTTAACACAGGTCACAAGTTTGGAAACAAGCTACGAGATGAAGTTAATTTGACCACCTCATCTGGAGGGAAAGATAGCCAGGAAGAAAGGAGGGCTCCTAGCCTTGTGGTTTCAGACAACGAGATGGACTTCGACGAATACCAGTATCCTCCGGCTGAGGATAGATACAAGCAACTGGAAGAACGGTTGAGTGCGATGGAAGTTCATAAGGTGCCTGGTCTGGACTTTGGTGATTTAGGTCTGTCATCTGGGGTGGTGATTCCCCACAAGTTAAAAGCACCAGCCTTTTCTAAGTACGACCGAGTTTCTTGTTCGAAATTTCACCTCCGTTCATATGTTAGGAAGATTCAGCCGTACACCGCTGACAAGAACCTATGGATCCACTTCTTTCAAGACAGTCTCTCAGGGACTCAGCTTGAATAGTTTTACCAGCTAGAAGGAACTAGCATCCGTAATTGGGAAGACTTGGCTGCTGCTTTCTACAAGAATTACCAATATAATGCCGACCTCGCTCGTACGCATACCCAACTCCAGGGTATGTCTATGGGAACGGGTGAAGGTTTCAAAGATTATGCTCAGAAATGGAGGGACCTCGCTGGAAGAGTGCAACCACCCTTGGCTGATAGGGAGCTAGTAGATATGTTTCTGGGGACCTTGTCTGGTCCGTACTTTAACCATCTGATTGGAAGTTCTTCGTCCGGGTTTACGAAGCTGATTATGACCGGGGAAAGGATTGAGGCTGGTATTAAGTATGGTAAAATACAGAAGGGTGCTTCATCAGGCACCGAGAAGAAGCCTTTTAAGAAAGAGTCCAGTGTTGTTTACAGTTCGAAAAGCCAGAATAGACCTGAACACCGCCAAGCTGTTAATGCGTTGGTTATATCAAGACCTGCTGGTGCTCCTCAGCACTACCATCAGCCAAAGGCCGAGAGACCGCGAAGGCAATTCACTCAGCTCAACATGACTTTATCT
Source organism: Vicia faba (assembly GCA_948472305.1). Taxonomy (NCBI): domain Eukaryota; kingdom Viridiplantae; phylum Streptophyta; class Magnoliopsida; order Fabales; family Fabaceae; genus Vicia; species Vicia faba. The sequence goes on along the minus strand of OX451736.1, from coordinate 228,819,159 downwards.
CATATTTTGCCACAGTTATTGAAAACCAATCTAGTGATTCCAAGGGAGGCCCCGAAGAATCCCAACACTACATCACCAAAGTATAACTCTAATGCCCGTTGTGCTTTTCACTCTGATAGCCCGGGGCATGATATAGATAATTGTTGGGTTTTGAAGAACAAAGTACAGGACTTAATTGATGCGAGGGAGATTGAGTTCGAAGCACCTGAAAGACCTAATGTTGTGACTGCCCCTATGCCCAAGCATGGAGTGAATGCTATAGAGGAAGACTCGTTTGTGGTTTCTGTGAACGATATTGCTACTCCATTGATGACTGTGAAGAAGAACCTTTTGTTAGCCGGTCTATTTCCGGGCTGTGACAAAGGTTGCCTTATGTGTTCTGTCCTACCTACCGGTTGCCATCTTTTGAAGTCAGGTGTCCAACGCCTGATGAATAATAAGGAAATTCTGTTTGAGAAGACTCTTGTTCCTTTGATCCCTACTGAAGAAGTTGCTATTATCACCATTTTCAACAATTCTTCCAAGGTTTCCTCGAGAAAGCCTGTTAGAATTACATCTATTCCAAGAATCACGCCGTTGATCATCACTGTTCCTGGGCCTATCCCCTATACCTCTAATAAAGTTGTCCCTTGGCACTACGGGGCTGATGTTTACTTTCACGGAGTTAAACAAGATTTGGATGCTGATACTGACGTCAGCAACATTGTTGGACCTGCCAAAGTCACCCACAACAGAAGACTTTTCTCCCCTGATATCTCTCCACCAACTGCCCGGAAACCTATTGTTATTACACCTGCCAGTGTACCTGCTACTATTCCTGTTCAAGTTCCCATTCTTACCCCTGTTGCCGAGTCCTCTAACGCTCGGGGCAAAGGGACCACTGATGAGCCTGCCCAGACGGAGGCTCCGAAGACAATTATTGTTGAAGCCTCTAGACAAGAGATGGAGGAAATTCTGAAGATCATCAAAAACAGCGACTACAATGTGGTCGAGCAGCTGGGGAAAACCCCATCCAAAATCTCTATGTTGTCACTATTGCTATGCTCGGAGGCCTATGCCAAGGCTCTAATTGATTTCCTGAAGACTGCACACGTACCTCAAGAAACATCAGCTGATCAGTTTAAAGATTGCGTGGCTAGTTTGACTGCTGATAATGGGTTGGGCTTCTCTGACGCCGACTTGACTGCTAAAGGGAAGAATCACAATGATGCCCTGCATGTCTCCATTGAATGTAGGGGCACTACTCTTGCTCATGTATTGGTGGATACTGGTTCCTCATTGAACGTTTTTCCTAAGAAAGCTCTAGACCGGTTGGATTATGAAGGGTTGGAACTGAAACCAAGCAACATTATTGTCAGGGCCTTTGATGGGTCAAAGATAATGGTACACGGTGAAGTGGATATTCCGATCAAGGTTGGTTCTCAGGTTTTTGCATCTACATTCTATGTGATGGACATTCAGCCATCTTATTCTTGTTTGCTGGGTCGTCCGTGCATCCACAAAGCTGGGGCAGTAACCTCAACGCTCCACCAGAAGTTGAAGTACCCAGTCAAAGGGAAAATTGTGATAGTACAGGGAGAAGAGGAGTACATGGTGAGCCACCTCAACTCTTTCCGATATGTAGAAATGGATGGGGATTTTATTGAGACCCCGTTCCAACATTTTGAAGAGGTTCCCCAGACGCTGGCATCGGTTGAGACTGTTGTTGAAGATCCTCCTATGAAGATGGCTTCCTTCAAGGATGCCCGGGCTGTTGTCGAGAAAGGTGGGTGTGCAAATTGGGGACAACTTCCTAATTTTTCACATAAGACTAACAAGTTTGGTTTGGGTTTCACTGCAGAAGCTCAAAAGGCTGTTCGGAATGCACGGATCAGAAGACCTCCCCTGTTCATCAGCAATTCAGGAGTGAATGCCATCGAAGATGATGTTGAAGAGTCTGAGTTTGACAGTTGGATTTATCCTACTACTGATGGAGGACTAAGCAACTGGACAGCAAAGGACTTCATCCCAATTTCTTTTGTTACCCAGTAATGAGACTTTTGTTTTTGAATTTGAAACAGACAATGTTTTAAACTCTATGGCCCAGTGTCTTACCCGGGGCACTATGGTTTCATTTGTGAGGGATTTATGTGTGTCATCTACATATATCATTAATAAAAGCATTGGACATTTTTTGCATTTTCAAATTTTGCGCTCCTTGTTTTTCTTTTATTTTATATTGCAAAATAGCTATTTTACACACACTCACACATACAGGTCTACATCCACTCCGGATCTCACTGGTAATGACTCTGCTACTGCCAGTTATGATTTCGAAAGTCCGATCAACTTAGCCAAAGAAAAAGGTGAAGATGATTGCGAAGTGCCTGTTGAACTTGCTAGACTGCTACTCCAGGAGGAGAGGGCTATTCAACCACATGAAGAGTCAGTGGAAACAGTGAATCTGGGTACATAAGAGGACAAGAAAGAGGTCAAGATCGGGGCAAATCTGGAGCTTAGTATGAAGCAACGATCGATTCAGATGGTGCGTGACTATGTTGATATCTTTGCCTGGTCTTATGCAGATATGCCTGGGTTGGATACCGATATTGTGGTTCACCGCCTGCCTACCAAGGAATATTGTCCTCCAGTGAAACAGAAGGTCCGCCGAATGCGCCCAGATATGTTTGAGAAAATCAAGGCTGAAGTTATGAAACAGTTCGACGCCGATTTTCTAGCAGTTACTTCTTACCCTTAGTGGGTGGCCAACGTGGTTCCCATGCCGAAGAAGGATGGTAAAGTTCGAATGTGTGTTGATTACAGGGATCTGAACAGGGCAAGTCCCAAGGATGACTTCCCTCTTCCTCACATCGACATTCTGGTTGACAACACCGCACATCATAAGGTATTCTCCTTTATGGATGGTTTCTCCAGTTATAATCAGATTAAAATGGCTCCCGAAGACATGGAGAAGACGACCTTTGTTACTCAATGGGGTACCTTTTGCTAAAAGGTCATGCCTTTTGGATTGAAAAATGTTGGGGCAACGTATCAGCGCCCCATGGTTGCTTTGTTCCATGATATGATCCATCATGAGATTGAGGTATACGTCCACGACATGATTGCAAGATCCCAGACTGAAGGAGAGCACCTTGACCATCTACAGAAGTTATTTGACAGGTTGAAGTTGTACAAGCTGAGGTTAAACCCGAACAAGTGCACCTTCGGGGTGAGATCTGGTAAGCTGCAGGGTTTCGTCATAAGCGATAAAGGTATTCAGATGGATCCTGCAAAGGTGAAGGCTATACAAGAAATGCCAGCTCCCAGAACAGAGAAAGAAGTCAGAGGCTTTCTGGGACGTTTGAACTACATTGCCCGATTCATCTCGCACGTGACTGCTACTTGTGAACCAATCTTCAAGTTACTGAAGAAAGATCAAGTTGTATGATGGAATGATGAATGTCAGGCCGTTTTCCAAAGGATCAAGGAGTATCTCCAAGAGCCACCCGTTCTAATGCCGCCAGTTGAGGGGAGACCTTTGATCTTATACTTAACAGTACTCGACAACTCAATGGGGTGCGTGCTGGGGCAGCATGACGAGTCTGGCCGAAAAGAGCATGCTATTTATTACCTTAGCAAAATTTTTACCGACTGCGAGACCTGATACTCGCTGCTCGAGAAGACTTGTTGCGCTTTGGCATGGGCTGCTCTCCAGCTGAGACAGTATATGCTGACTCACACTACTCTATTGATATCAAAGATGGATCCAATCAAGTATATCTTTGAAAAGCCTGCTTTGTCCGGAAGAATAGCAAGATGGCAGATGATCTTGACTGAGTATGACATCCAGTATACGACCCAAAAGGCAATCAAGGGAAGTGTGTTGGTAGATCATTTGGCATATCAGGCAGTGGATGATTACTAGTCTATAAACTTTGAATTTCCAGATGAGAATATCATGATAGTAACTGACTGTGAGGAACCTGGACCAGATGAAGGACCTGAGGAAGGATCACGATGGTCTATGTACTTTGATGGAGCTTCAAACGTTTTGGGTAGTGGCATTGGCGCCGTGATCATATCTCCTAAAGGCTCTCATACTCCGTTCACCGCCCGACTATGTTTCAACTGCACCAACAACATGGCGGAGTATGAAGCGTGCATCATAGGTCTTTGAGCAGCAATTGACCTAAGGATTAAGTTCTTGAGTATCTTCGGAGATTCCGCTCTCATGATCAGTCAGATCAAAAGCGGGTGGGATACGAAACACCCAAATCTTATTCCTTACAAGGAATGTGTATTGACGTTGCTTCCCCACTTAGAGGAGATAACCTTTGAACACTTCCCTAGAGAGGAGAATCAGTTGGCGGATGCGCTGGCTACGATGTCTTCTATGTTCAAAGTCAATTGGGACAACGAAGCTCCCCGGATTATCATTGAAAGATTGGACGAACCTGCACATTGCTGCGACATTGAGACTGAAGAGGTAACAAAAAAAACCTGGTTTCATGAGGTGAAAAGGTATCTTGAAGCTCAGGAATACCCCGAGGGTGCATCTGTTAATGATAAGAAGTTTCTGAGGAGGTTCACAGCGAAGTTCTTCATCAGCAATGACATTCTTTACAAGCGTAACCATGATTCAACCTTACTGCGATGTGTGGATAAGAACGAGGCAGAAAGAATCATGACAGAATTACATGAAGGTACTTTTGGAACTCATTCCAGTGGACATACCATGGCAAAGAAAATCCTTCGGGCAGGATATTATTGGTCCACAATGGAACCCGACTGTTATCATAATTCTCGGACATGTCACAAGTGCCAGGTCTATGCTGATAAGGTGCACATACCTCAAGTTCCTCTGAACGTCTTGATGGCACCTTGGCCTTTTGCAATGTGGGGCATTGATGTGATTGGCGAGATCATACCTACAACATCCAACAGGCATCGTTTCATCCTGGTAGCAATTGATTACTTTACGAAGTGGGTTGAAGCAGTTTCCTTCACTACAGTAACCAAGAACGTCGTGGCACGGTTTGTTCGGCATAATCTCATTTGTCGATACGGTGTACCAGAGAGGATCATTACGGACAATGGTACAAATATCAACAATAAGATGATCACTGAGCTCTGCAAGAAGTTCAAGATACAGCATCACAACTCTTCTCCTTACTGGCCGAAGATGAATGGGGCTGTAGAAGCGGCTAATAAGAACATTAAGAAGATCGTGCAGAAGATGACAGTGACGTACAAAGACTGGAACAAGATGTTACCATTTGCTCTTCATGAGTACCGTACCTCAGCACGGAAGTCAACAGGGGAAACACCTTATTCCTTGGTTTATGGCATGGAGGCAGTCTTGCCCATTGAAGTTCAGATACCATCTCTTCGGATTATGAAGGATGCAGGTTTAAGCGAAGATAACTGGATTCAGACCCAGCTCGATCAGCTGAACTTAATCGACGAAAAAAGACTTACTGCCATTTTCCATGGTCAAAGGTATCAAAAACGAATGATCAAGGCATTTAACAAGAAAGTTAGACGACAAGAGTATCGAGTTGGGGACCTGGTTATCAAGCGCATCATACTGCCACAGGATGATCCCAGGGGCAAATGGACCCCTACTTACGAAGGGCCATTTGTGGTTAAGAACATTTGTTCAGGAGGAGCTATGATTTTAACCACCATGGATGGTGACGACCTTCCTCACCCCGTCAATGCAGACATAGTGAAAAAATACTACGCATGATCAAAGACCCGCTAGGTCGACTGGCCTAGGCAAAAATAAGGGCTTCCCAGCGAACCAAAAGGGTTCGGGAAAAATAAGGGATGAAAATGAAAAAAAATCTATACACCCGGCAAGTCGAAAACTTGAAAAGGAGACTTGAGTAAAAAAGGGTATCCCGGTGGACTGAAAACCCGAAAGGGTGGTCCAGGCAAAAATTAGGGATCAAAGCGTAACACTATACCTCATTGGATCACTTTGTATCCAGACTTTGGTATCGACTATCAAGCTCGGACGACACTAATCAATCTGATTCATCTTCAACCAGTAGCAAAGTGATGGGATGCTCAAGGACATAAAGGCAATAGCTGAGTTGGAACCCAGTGGGATCATTCACATAGCTGTTTTGTTTAGCTTTTCACAAATTGTACAAACTATATTTGTTCAGTGGCGTTCTCTTACTAGGACGTCAGCCTCTTGTACAAAAAACGCATATTCACAGGCCAAACTTCAAAATCAATACAATTCATCTTCAAATAAATTTCAAACTGTTTTTCCTTTATCTGTTTTGTTTTGCAAAGAACGTCCAATGTTTATTTTTGATATATGCACTTGACATTAACTACTGCTCATAAATATTTACATGCGAAACAAAAAGACAATTACTGGTAATATCAGAAACAGGGGCAATAAGAATTGTCCAAACTGTACAATTGCTTTATCCACCAGGTACAAAGGTAAATTCAGTTGAACAATATCGCCAAGGTACTTTCACTCCCTGCAGAGTAAGACAGTAATGTTAATTCTCCCCAGATGAGACTTGCAACGATGAATGAATCGGTAATATTCTCCCTAAGCAGAGTTTATCTACCATCATCAATTAAAAGGGCTTAATATCCCCGGCAGTCTTAATATTCCCCAACGGAGTATAAGAATATTCCCCGGCAGAATACAAGATATCCCCAGTGGAGTTAAAATTTTCCCAGCGCAGTCTGAAAAAGCTTCCCCAATGGAGTTGAAGAATCATCCCCAATAGACTCTGGAAGTTTGTCCCCGACGGAGTATAAAAATGAATATCCCAAGCCGAGTTCAAAGGAAGGTTGTCCCCAACAAAGCTCAAAGGGTTATCCCCACAAGAGTCTAACAGGTTATCCTCAGTGAAGTCGCAACTGAAAGGCCATCCCCTGCGGAGTTCTCTCCCTTCACAAACAAGAAATTCAATCCCCAACAGGATTCACTATCACCAGCTACGGTAATTCATCCCCAACAGAATTTATCAGTGGAATCCTCAGCAGAACATCTCTTCCCCACAGAGTAATCTCCTCATCAGTTTATTCCCCAACGGAGTTATCCTCTCCTGTAGGTTTATTCTCGCAACCGTCTTCGTTCTCCATTCCCAGCGGAAACGAATAATCCAACTCTATTCTCCAACAGCTATCCGGGATTTATTTTCCCCAGCTAGAAACATTACATTTCCATACATCATGATACATGCATATACGCATCATACAACACGATCTCATTTATTTTGAGAACATCATTGATTGATCCATATCATGCATTACATATGACTGACCTTTACCTTTCAGGAAGGATGCATTTAAGTTCTCAGCAGTCGAAGACCTGAACGATTCTTAAATCTCAACTGAATTATCCTCGATTGAATTTCAGCTAAGGTTCTCAATCTCAATAATTTTCCTCCGTTATAGTGTGGACGAGTTCTACAATCTCAACGGTATACTACGTTGAAGACCAGGCAGTTCCTAGATCTTGATGAAGGTTTTTTCCTCCGTCATAGTGTGGACGAGTTCTACAATCTCAACGGTATACTACGTTGAAGACCATACAGTTCCTAGATCTTGATGAAGATGTTTTCCTCCGACATAGTATGGACGAGTTCTACAATCTCAATGGTATACTACGTTGAAGACCAGACAGTTCCTAGATCTTGATGAATATGTTTTCCTCCGTCATAGTGTGGACGAGTTCTACAATATCAACGTTATACTACGTTGAAGACCAGACAGTTCCTAGATCTTAATGAAGATGTTTTCCTCCGTCATAGTGTGGACGAGTTCTATAATCTCAACGGTATACTACGTTGAAGACCAAACAGTTCCTAGATCTTGATGAAGATGTTTTCCTCCGTCATAGTGTGGACGAGTTCTACAATCTCAACGGTATACTACGTTGAACACCAGACAGTTCCTAGATCTTGATGAAGATGTTTTCCTCCGTCAAAGTATGGACGAGTTCTACAATCTCAACGGTATACTACGTTGAAGACCAGACAGTTCCTAGATCTTGATGAAGATGTTTTCCTCCGTCATAGTGTGGACGAGTTCTACAATCTCAACGGTATACTACGTTGAAGACCAGACAATTCCTAGATCTTGATGATGATGTTTTCCTTCGTCATAGTGTGGACGAGTTCTACAATCTCAACGGTATACTACGTTGAAGACCAGACAGTTCCTAGATCTTGATGAATATGTTTCCCTATGTCATAGTGTGGACGAGTTCTACAATCTCAATGGTATACTACATTAAAGACCAGACAGTTCCTAGATCCTGATGTTTTCCTCCGTCATAGTATGGACGAGTTCTACAATCTCAACGGTATACTATGTTGAAGACCAGACAGTTCCTAGATCGTGATGAAGATGTTTCCCCGAGTTGAATTACGGACGAGTTCTACAATCTCAACGGTATACTACGTTGAAGACCAGACAGTTCCTAAATCTCAATAAAAGTTAGACTTCCCCAGCGGAATCTTCTACAACAATAGGTATGCAAATTCTCGCTAAGGAATCTCCTATGCGATCGACGCTCCTGCAGATGGAATATGTAAACCCATCCTCCTACCAACAATCTCCAAATGGCATCTGTAAGCCCATTCCTGGCATCACCAGGCTGATAGCACTTCATGCGAGTGCAAATTTCTGGGCACTTTAGTGTTCAATCATCTTCTACTCTCGGATCACGAAAGGCACGAAAGCCAATCTACATCCTCAGGTTTAAGAAGATTGAACAGGGGCAGCTGTTGTACCCCAAAATTTTCCCTCTCATACTTCTCCAAACATTGCAAGAAAAATCTCCAAGTGGCTCAAGCTTGCTCAAGAGTTGGACAGACAGTCATCTCCTAAGGCAGTCAACTTCAAATTAGGGTTTTCGGTTGCATCAAGATATCTGAATACAAATGACCTCAAGGGCTCCCCAATGTCCAAATATGTTCTCAAGATCATCCATGTCAAGTTTCAAGCCTTGCAGAAGAAGTTTGCTCAATCAATTGCTCAAAGGGTCCAAAAATCGACTGTGCTAGGGCAAAAGTCAACTATGACCTACAAATAGTTAAACTTCAAGATTTTTTTCCAACACTCTCATTTTGAAGGTTATTTCATCATTTGATCAAGGGTTGATCATGATTCATCAAGGATTGCTTAAAATTCATCAAGATTCAAAAGTTGCTAAATTAGGGTTTTGTCGGAAAAGTCAACTCAACTTTGACCGAGCATAACTTTCTCATGCTTTAAGAGAAATGACCCATCCAAATCTCATTTTTAAGAGGATGAAATTTCCTACAATCCATCTTCATACCCCAAGTTCAGAAAATGCACTCACAAGAAGTTATAAATTTGGACATTATAGGTCATTTTTGAAAGTCAACAAAAACAACTTTTTTTCCAAAGCTTATAACTTGAGTATGGAATATCAAAATAAGATGATACCAAAATTGTTGGTTAGAGGAAATCTCAAGATTTCTAAAAAGTCCAAGAACACTTCCAAAAGTTTAAAATTGAAGAAGTTATGCATTGTTGAAGTTGGGCATTTTTGCATAATTGCCAAAAGTCAACTATCCCCAAAACTTCAAATTTTGTCAAATGGGCCCATTCTTTTCCACTTGATTTGAACTTGCCACATTACACACGTGTCCTAGCTTCAGCTTTAAGATCATATTTCTTTTTTATTATTTTATTTGATTTTTTATTGAATTATTCCATTTTAAATCAAATTAAATCAAATTAAATCCAAATATTGATTACTTGATATCTTTTTGGCTATTTCAGGACTGAATCATCATCATCAAGGGTATCAAACTCGTATCAAGCAATCCATGTGCAAAAATATTGAGTTTTGACAATTTTGGAAGGTTTAGTAATGGTGAATCAAATCAAATCTCTCATGGCTTTGATGTGGAAGGATTCAATCCACATTTGTTAACCTAATGCATTCCACATTACATAAGGAAGCTAGAGGGCACGGAAACAAGGCTAGAGGTTGCAGAAATAAGCAAAACAAAACTTGTAAAATTCATTAAAAAGTGTGAAACCAAAATCCTACTTTGAGGCGTTTTCAGAAGCAGAGATTGATACCAATCGACTCCTGGGTGATCACATAACCCTCCTGGATCCAAAGCATGCGTCTTGAAGCCCTCAAAAGCACTGTAAGTATCACGTTTTTCAGCCCTGTATTCGAAATCTTAATTCCCCATTATTGCATCCTCTGGGCAAATCATTGATATATTTGTGATCCTCATGACATTTCAAAGCTTTTTGCATTAGTTAATTTTATTTATCTGATCTTTAAAGCCAAGTGCCATATCTAGGGTTTCGTGGTTCGTTTTTGGGCATTTCTCTTACAGGTAAAATTAGCCCCAATGATGGCCATGGACATGACCGGAAGAGAAAGACAAACGCAACCATGGTCTTGGGAGGAATTTATATGGCCTGGAATTAATTTTGGGATTGACCTGCGCATTTAGCTGCGGATCTAAATCCGCAGGTAAAGTTACATGGGCTGGAGGTAGGGGACGATGGCGTGTCATCTCCCCAGTGGCTGGTTCAAATAATTCGCGCGTTTTTATTTTTTTTCTGGCATATGGCACATTATCTCTTATTATTATTAGTTTCCAATATACTAACAAATAGAACACAATGGCTCAGTGGTAAACGTGTGCATCCAAACGCCTTTAGGAACTGGGTTTGAATCCCAGGTCCCCCATGTGCTTTGTTATATTTTTTCTTAAGATAATCAGGTACAAACCAATGCTTGCAGCTCACCATATGCCTTCACAAGTCAAAGCGCCAGATGGCCAAAGGCCAGATCTGGTGATCCAGGTTGATGGTCCACCATGGAGTCCAGTCAACATGCGCATAGGGGATCTCAAAAGGTCAAACGAGGCCAGCTTGTGATGGGCCTCAGATTGCTATCTTGACCCCCTTTTCAGGCCCATACACTTCTAACTCTCTCTATTTTGTTTATTTTTGTTTTGATTATTTATTTATTGTTTTATTTAATTATTAACCAATCAAATTTTTTTCCTTTAATAAAATAAAAACCCAAAAATATTTTTCTTCATAAAATCAAATTTTAATTTTTTATTAATAAATACTAATTTAATTAATTTTAGGCTTTAATTAGGAATAACTTTTAATCTATTTTTATAAAAAATTAAAATCAATTAGACTTAATTAGGTTTTTACTAACATTAATTTATTTTATTTTATTTCTTTAAATACCAAAAAACCCAAAAATATTTATTTTTATTAATTAGTTTAATTAATTTAATTTAATAATTAATTTAGGATAGCTTATTTCTTAAAATTCAAAAAATCAACAAAAAATCTTTCCTTTAACAAACAAAGGGTCAAAACCCTATTTTGCGCTCGACTTAATTTTCCCGCACACGATCCATTTATTCGATATTATATTTGTTTCCGGAATGTAATAGATAATTAGGACCATTTAATTATTTTTATCGTTTTTCCGCATTTAAATTTCAAAGGGTTGCTTTTGGCGATGTAAATACTCGACGCCTTGTAATTTAATTTCTGCAATTTATTTTCTGCAAAATATAACTGTTAAATGTTTGATAATAGGTATGCATGACAAGACTGAATTTTTTAACCTAAAATCAACTTAGATCACCTTTAACATGTACAAAGATAAAATTAACTGAAAACAACACATTCGCACATGCGCACTCCTAGGGTACACCTCACTTGGTTGCCTTTGTACACGGTCATTGAGTATAGGTCACTTTAGAGGTCGCCCTCTTGTCCAAAGATCATAGTCGCCTCGAAACGGTTGCCTCGGATATTGTTGCCTCAAAACAAATGATCTAAGACATTAGGGTTACCGCTAAGGCGTCCTAACATTGCTTTGGTGACCGTAAGTACCTAAATTTGAATTGACCCTTAAACTCCAACGACGGTGCTACCTACTCATCAATAGTGGGATAGCATTGTCTAAAGGAAGATAGCATAGAACGATTCCTTTTTCGAGTAGGTAGATGGTTCTTAAGTACTTGCTCTTTCAAAAAAAACAAAATCTTTTTCACACTTACACTTTTTCGAACAAAGTTTTTAAAAACACTTCATATACTCTTGAGGACAGAAGCAAGAGTTAAATCGAAGTTTCAAAACAAAAACTTTTTTTCAAACCCACAAGCACAAAGAAAGCAATTTTGAAAATAATTGAGCAAGTACCTAAGAGCCCGTGGATAACCACGGATAGAAAGGGAGCTAACACCTTCCCTTTCTATAATCTACCCCTAAACCCGAGAAATAATCTCGAAAAAGGAATTTTTCTGTGCTTATTTCCTTTCCTTGTTGGATAAAATAAAAGTCTGTGGCAACTTTTGCTTACCGCGACATTTTGCAAAAACAAACGCAAAACGCAAACCAACATTCCAAAAAACAGTCAGTTCTTTCCCACCGTATCATAGGTTTCTACAATGATCTTCTTAGGTGCCTCCGTCCGGGCAGGCTCACCTATGATTTCTTTGCCCCGAGTCCCGGTTGGTTTGGCGGCAGGGGTGATGACTAGAATTTGAATAGGGATAGTAGTTGATGTACTAGCAGATGGACTGACAACAGGTTTGTGGACAGTCGGAGGGGAAATCTCGGGAGAAAAGAGTCTTCTGCTTCTGGTGATCTTGCTAGCCCCGACAATATTGCTGACATCAACATCAGCTTCCTCACTCTTTAAGTCTTATTTAACTCCATGGTAATACACATCAACACCATAGTGCCAAGGGACAGCCTTATCCGAAGTGTATGGGATAGGACCATGGACAGTAATTATTAACGGAGCAATTCTTGGGACGGGTGTAATCCTAACATGTTTTCTCGAGGAAACCTTGGAAGGATTGGCGAAAATGGTTATGATGGCAACATCTTGAATTGGAACCAACGGAATCATAGTCTTTTCGAACATGATCTCTCTATTATCCATCAGGCGTTGAACACCTGATTTCAATAAGTGGCAACCAGCAGGCATAATTGAACATATGTGGCAACCTTCACCACAACCCGAAAATAAACCGGACAACAACAAATTCTTCTTAACTGTCATCAAAGGAGTAGAAATTTCTTCCATAGAAGTCACAAATAAATCGTCGTTTATAGCATTTACACCATGACCATGTTTGGGCATGGGAGCAGTTATGACGTTGGGCTTCTCCGGAGCGTCAAGCTCAATCTCTTTGTCTTCGATCAAGTCTTGCACCTTGTTTTTCAAGGCCCAACAGTTGTTTGTATCATGACCTGGACTTTCAGAGTGATATGCGTAGCGGGCATTTGAGTTATAATGGGGAGATGTGGTATTGGGGTTCTTCGGGGCTTCCCTCAGAGTTACCAGATTGGTCTTCAATAATTATGGTAGAATTTGAGACAAAGTCATATTGAGCCGAGTGAACTGCCTCTGTGGTCTTTCCCCCTTTTGTTGATTGTTGCATTGTGGAGCAACAGTGGGTCTTGATATCACTACCGCATTTACTGCTTGACGATGTTCGGGTCTGATTTGGCCCCTCGGGCTGTAGACTTCACTAGCTTCCTTTTTACTGGTGAAAGACTTCTTTACTGCACTTGATGAAGTATCCTTCTTTATTTTACCACTTCAAATGCCAGCTTCTACTCTCTCTCCAGTCAAAATCAACTCAGTAAACCCAGATGACGAACTGCCGATCAGATGATTGAAAAATGGACCAGATAGCGTCCCTAGAAACATGTCAACCAGCTCCCTATCAGACAAAGGGGGTTGGACTCTTCCAGCCAAGTCTCTCCACTTTTGAGCATAGTCCTTAAAACCTTCACTTGCACCCATAAACATACCCTAGAGTTGAGTACGAGTGGTAGCAAGGTCGGCGTTATACTGATATTGCCTGTAAAAAGCAGCAGCAAAGTCTTCCCAGTTTCGGACATTGGCTCCTTCCAATTGATAAAACCATTCAAGTTGAGTCCCTGATAGACTATCTTGAAAGAAGTGTACCCACAAATTTCTATCAGCAGTGTGGGGTGGGATTTTCCTGACATACAAGCGGAGATGGAGTTTTGGACAGGATACTCCATCGTACTTGGCAAAAACCGGAGTTTGAACTTGTGAGGGATCACCACTCCCGATACCAATCCCAGTTCTCCGAAATCCAAACCAGGGATCTTCTGAATCTCTATAGCACTCAGGCGGTCTTCTAACTGCTTGTACATATCCTCAGCAGGAGGATATTGCTCATCATCATAATCCGTATCGTTATCAGAAACTGTCGGACTAGGGTCCTTTGTCCTTTCTTGGTTCTCCCCGTCTTTTCATGAGGAGGTCACATCAGCTGATTGTCTTATCCTTTCTCCGAATCTTCTACCCATGTTCAGAATACCAACCTTCTTCTTCTTCTTCTTTTCTTTCAGAATCAGGGTCTTCAAATCTTCTTTCCCTTTAGCCAAACTCAAGAACATCTGTTGGAATTGGACGTTCTATGCCTGAAGATCTTTGATGTCTTGGTCAGAAGACATTTCTGCTGAAATAAACAGCGAAGAAGATGAGAAACCTGTAATGGTACCTGTAATGGCATGGATGATAATGGGATGCATATGTAATGATTTCAAAGACTTTGGGAGATTTAAATTTGCAAACCAAAAATAAATAAACTTTATTAGATTAATCTGTAAAAGGTTCAACAATGACTTTAAGGCGTTACAAAGAAATAAATGGAAAACAAATCTAAAACTAGAAAGGAAAAATCAAAAGTCCCATGGACGCTTCCTCTTTATGCTGACATAGTCGTTGATCACTCTTTCTTCCTCGAGCTGCCTGGTGAGCTTCAGAATCTTCCTTTCTTGCTCATGGTACTTTTCCTGGTAAGTATCCCTCTCCTCTTTCAGCTGAATCCAGGACCTCTGCAACTCCCCAGGATCAGTGGGCATGTAAGGATAAAGAACTGTTTAAGGAACGCCCTCTTCATTGGTGGGCTCAACAATCACTGGTAACACGGCTTCATAAGGCATCCCAAGCTTCTGGGCACGAGCTCGGACTCACTGGAGATAAGGATGCATAGGAAGGGAAGTCCTTGGTCCCAACTCTTGGGGGTCAGATATGTTTACCATGCCCCAAGCTCGTATAAACCTCCGGTGATGCTCTTTAACGTCCTCCTTGTAGTCAAATGCAATATTCTCAAGAAGTAGCTCATGGGGACCATCTTTCCGAGCACGACCAAATTGTCGCAAAGCTAGACAAGGATTGTAGGTTATACCCCCTATGATTACAAGAAATGGTACATTAGGGTATCCCCCACAACGATCAATGACAGCAGTGTCTTCCATAGCCCGGGAGATCCAAAGAATATTTGTATGGGCAAGTGACATTATTCTGTAGGACCATCCCAAACCTTCTTCGTTCTTCAGCACAGACTTAGGGAGGTGCGAAATAAACCACCTCGACAGTAATGGCATGCAACACATAAGAGTCCCTCTTCTTCGCATAGTACGAGTGTAGAGGGCATGTAAGATATCACCTAGCAAGGTAGGCACAAGATTGCGAGAAAGGAAAATCTTAACTGCATTCACATCTATAAAGGAATCTGGATTCGGGAAAAGGACTAACCCATAGATAAGGAGAGCCAACCAGTTCTCAGCTTTACACCGAGGCCGGCTATCTCACTACTTTCTAATGGCCAAGTTGGTCGATTAAAGGTTCTAAGGTCAGTTGATGCTTAACGACATACACAGCGGCCCCGTATTCTCCTCGTTTCTCCACAAGGGATACCGGTACCAACCGATGTGCCACATCAACGTAGCTACTGCTTCAACCATATTGGTCTATGCCGTACAGTTCCCTCACAGTTTATTGCTACTTACCTAAAAGGTGTCCCTAGATCTGGGTTTAGGATCTATAGTAACTCCCAAACAAAACCCTTTAAAGTAAAGCAACCAAAACAAACAAGATAAGCAATTATGATGAACTAGATCCTAAGGTATACCCCACTTATCAAGTCCCCAGCAGATTCGCCAGTTTTGTGATACGATGGAAGAACCGACTGTTTGATGCTGGTTTGTGTTTTTTGTTTACAAAATGTCACGGTAAGCAAGAGTCGCCATCGACTTTTATTTCATCCAACCAGAAAGGAGAAAAGCATAGAAAAAATCCTTTTTCGAGATATTCTGAGTACGGGGGGTAGATTATAGAAAGGGAAGGTGTTAACACTCTTTCTATCCATGGTTTTCCATGGGATCTTAGGTACTTGCTCATCCTTTAAAATTGCTTGTGTGTGTTTGTTTTGAAAAGTTTTGCTTTACTTCGTTTTAACCCTTGTCCTCAAGAGTGTTACGAAGTGTTTTGAAAATTTTGATTGAAAAGTGTTTGGTGTGAAAAAGTTTGTTTGTTTGAGCAACTACTTAAGAAATAATCTACCTACTCGAAAATAGAATGTTTCTATTCTTGTTTCCTTTAGACAATGCTATCCTACTATTGAGAAATAGGAAGCACCGTCGTTGGAGTTGTAAGGGACAATTCGTAAGGGACGTACGATCACTAAAGTAATGCTAGGACGTCTTAGTAATAACCCTAAAGTCTTAAGATCATATTCGAGGCAACATTTCCGAGGCGACGTTTTCGAGGCAACATTTCCGAACGGGACTTTTGATCTTTGTTAGACAGGAGGGTAACCACTAAGACACCCTACACTTAATGATCGTTTACCGAAGGCAGCCGAAGTGAGAGTATACCCTAAGAGTGTGCATGTGTGAGTGATTTGATTTCAGTTATATCTTTGCACATTAGGGTTTTCTAGACGTTTTAAATTATCATGCAGTCTTGTCATTCAATCCTATTAACATACATCTAAACAGTTAATATTTGCAAGAATTAAAATGCGGGAAATAAAACCTACGCTATTACAAGGCTTTGGGGTAGGATTTAATTACATAGCCAAAAAAAACTGTAAAAGACGATAAATAAAAGAAAATCCTAGATTAAACTATTACATACCGTGGACAATTACATCAATATTTCAAAAATAATAAACGCGCACGATGAATCGAAAAACAAGAGAATTAGGGTTTTGACCCCAAACTATACCTAATTGTAGCTTAAAGGAAAAAAAATCATTTTTTGTCGTTTTTGATTATTTGAGAAAATAAAGTTTAATTAAATAAAAACCTAATTACTAATTAATTTTAATTTAATAAAAATAATTAAATTAACCTATTTTTGTATTTTTATTTATTGAGAAAAGAAATAAAAATTAAATCAAAAGTTTAACCCTAATTTTTTCTAATTGGTTTTAATTTTAAAAAAAAGTTAGAATTTTCCTAAATTAAATGAAACTAAATTAAATTAATTTTGATAAAAAAAAAACTAATTCTAATTTTTTTTAAACTCTTGATTTTATGATTTTGTGAAAAAAAAAAGAAATTAATTTTGGTTAAAAAATAAATAAGAAAATTAAATTAAATAAAAGAATATTAAAGAAAAGAAAAAAGAATGGGCCTGATGTTGTTTTAGCAAGGGGGGTGCCGTTTGCAAATCTGAGCCCAATAAGCTCCTGGCCTGTTTGACCTTTCACAATCCCATGGGCATGCTTGACTCAGGCGTATGGTGGACCTTCAAGGGATGAACCTTGGATCTGGCCAGGAATACATCATATGGCTGATGTTGAGAGTACACGGAACACGCTTGAGGATGGGAAGCACTGGATTGACCTGAAACTATTGAGAAAATAATAAAATGCATACGCCTGGGATCGAACCCAGGACATGTGCATCAAAAGCCAGCAACCTTACCAATTGCGCTAACATGTTAGTTATAACAATAATGAAATAAATTGAATATGATACAAACAACGTGCCATGCTTCTCAAAACGCGTGAATTTCAAACTGACCATTCACACACTGCCACGCCTTTGTCTTCTTCGTTGGTTCTGTTGTTTTAGATAAAATACTTTTACCTACGGACGTTCACTATAGGTATAGCCTATGTACCTTTCCTAAATCTTGTATACGCATGATAAATGATAACCAATGGCACCAATCAACTCGTTTCAACCTCACGAGCATCATGTTACCATTATTCATGACTAATTGTTACTGTACAAGAAATCCCTAAAAACGAAGAAAAAACCCTAGCCATGGCATTTTGATGTACAGTCAATAACAATACAATTGAATACAACCATTAGCTTGCAAACGTCTCAAGGATTATGAATATGTCAATTAATCATGCTAAATATGCCAGAATCAATGTATTTGAATTCGGGAAAATATGCAAATCGTGTGACTTCTATGGTGCGTTTCAAGGTGTGGGGAAGGTTGCTAACGATTGCAACACGATCCAAGGATGTCCAGCAAACGATTGGTATGATTAGAATGGCTTGAGATGGTCTAAAACATGGAAATTGGTCTGCACTTTTTCCTTGAGTTTTTGCAATTTTTTCTCTGCCTTTGTACGCCTCTAGCCTCTTTCTTGATCTGCTTTTGTTCCTTATGTATACTAGAGTGCATTAGGGTTGCAATTTTGTATCAAATCTCTTCCAATTATGAGTATTGATTCATGATTTGATCCTTGTACCAAATCTTTCCAAAATAATCAAATTTAATCTTTTTTTGTTCATTTTGAACCTTGCACGATTTGATCTTGTTTCCAGCTGTGTAATGGACCTAATCATGCACAAAATCTCAAGATTTAATTAGTTTTTGATATTTTCATTATTTTATATTGATTTTATTTGATTTAAATGAAATCAAAATCAAAATAAATAACAAAAATAAAATAATGATAAGTGGAAAGGCTCATGGGTCATGGACCACATTACAAACTCAGTGCAAGCATAAAAAGTTGGGCCCATTTAGCAAAAAATGCAATTTTGGACACATTTGACTTTTGACAATTTTGCAAAAAGGGTCAACTTTTCCAATGCATAACTCTCTCAATTTTGACCCTAGAGAGGTGTTCTTTGACTTTGTAGAAATCTTAAGATGTCCTCTAAGCAACCCTTTTGGTCTCATCTCAATTGAGTCTTCCATGTTCATGTATGAAGCTTTGACCCAAAAGGTGTTTTTGTTGACTTTTCAAAGTGACCAATAATGTCCAAATTCATATCTTCTTGTGAATGCATATTTTGAACTTAGGAGCTGAAGATGAATTGTAGGTAATCACATCCTCTTCAAAATTAACTTTGGATGGGTCATTTTTGATAAAGTATGAGAAAGTTATGCTTGGTCAAAGTTGAGCTGACTTTTCCTGCAAAACCCCAATTTAGCAACTTTTGGGTTTTGATGAATTGTGAGAAATACATGAGGAATCATGATCAACCCTTGATCAAATGATGAATAATACTTAAAAATGAGAATGTTGACCAAAAATGTTTAAGTTTGACTGTATGTGGGCCACAGTTAACTTTTGCCCTAGCACCGTCGATTTTCAGGCCTTTGAGCAATTGCCAGAGCAAATGTTATCTGCAAGGTTTGAAACATGACATGGATGATCTTGAGAACATATTAGGACAAAGGTGAGAATTTGGGATCCTTTGGACTCAAGCATCTTGATGCAAAGTGAAACCCTAATTTGAGGTAGACTGCCTTAGGAGAGAGTTTGTCTGGTCAACCCTTGGACTTCCTTGAGGAATTTGAGGATATCACTTGACAAGTATTGAGAAATATGGGAGGGAAAATTTTAGGGTACAACACTTAATCTCTCCAATCATATCAATTCCCCACATTGCAAACGGCCAAGGAGCAGTCAAGACATTCAAAGGAACCGGAGGCACGTGTACTTTGTTAGCATAAATCTGGCATTTATGACAAGTTCTGGAATAACGATGGCAATCAGTTTCCATGGTAGACCAATAATAACCTGCTCTCAGAATTTTCTTAGCAATTGTATGTCCATTTAAGTGAGTTCCAAAAACTCCTTCGTGCATATCTTCCATAACCTTCTCGGCTTCCTTCTTGTCTACATAATAAAGCAAAGTCGAATCGTGATTGCGCTTGTACAAAACTTCATTACTCAGAAAGAACTTGGCAGAGGACCTCCTTAGGAATTTCTTATCATTAATAGATTCCCCTTCAGGATACTCTTGAGTCTCGAGGTATCTTTTTACTTCATGGTATCATTTCTTTTCTTCTACTCCATCAGTATCAACTTCGTAGCAATATGCCATTTCGTCTAGTCTCTAAATAGTAATTCGTGGAGCTTCATTATCCCATCTGACTCTGAACATAGATGACATCGTAGCCAATGCATTTTCCAATTGATTCTCTTCTCGTGGAATTTGTTCAAAAGTGATTTCTTCGAAGTATGGAATTAATGTCAACACATACTCTCGATATGGAATGAGATTTGGATACTTCGTATCTCATTCTCCTTTAATCTAAATGATTACTAGGGCTGAGTCCCCATATAAATTTAAGAATTTAATTCTCATATCGATAGCAGCCTTGATACCCATGATGCACACTTTGTATTATGCCATGTTGTTGGTACAGTCAAAACATAATCTGGTGGTGAAGGGCGTATGGAAACCCTTGGGAGAGACAGTTACAACACCAATTCAATTACCAAGTGCGTTGGAAGCTCCATCAAAAACCATAGTCCATCGGGATCCTGGTTCAAGTCCTTCATATGGTCCAGGTTCTTCATATTCAGTAACTAGCATAATATTCTCATCCGGGAAATGAAAATTCATAGACTAATAGTCATCTACAACCTGATGAGCCAAATGATCTGCCAATACACTTCCTTTGATTGCCTTCTAAGTAGTGGACTGAAAATCCTATTCGGTCAAGACCATTTACCATCTTGGTATTCTTCCAGAGAGACCAGGTTTCTTGAATATGTATTTTATTGGATCCATCTTAGAGATCAACAAGGTAGTATGAGTCAACATATATTGTCTTAGTCGGCAAGCAGCCCATGCTAAATCGCAACAAGTGTTCTCGAGTAGTGAGTATCTAGTTTCATAGTCGGTAAACTTTTTGTTAAGGTAGTATATTGCATGCTATTTTCGACCAGACTCGTCATATTGCCCCAATACACACCCCATTGAATTCTTTAATAATGTCAGGTACATGATCAGAGGTATTCCTTCAACCTGTGGCATTAGAATTAGAGGTTTGTGGAGATACTCTTTGATTTTATTGAAGGCTATCTGACAATCAAAGTTCCAGTTCACTACTTGATCTTTCTTTAGTAACTTGAAGATTGGCTCATAAGTAGCAGTCATATGAGAAATAAATCTGGAAATGTAGTTCAATTGTCCCAAGAAACCTCTAAATTCCTTCTCAGTATGGGGAGCTGGCATTTCTTGAATGGCTTTAACCTTGACGGGATCAACTTTAATACCTTTACCACAGACGACGAAACCTAGGAGTTTACCGGATCTTACCCCAAAGGTGAACTTGTTTGAATTCAACCTCAGTTTATATTTCTTTAATCTCTCAAACAGCTTGTGCAGGTGGTCAAGGTGTTCTTCTTCAGTCTGGGATCTGGCTATCATGTTATCAACGTAAATCTCTATCTCGTGATAGATCATATCATGGAACAAAGCTACCATAACACGCTGATATGTTGCACTGGCATTATTTAAACCAAAAGGCATAACTTTGTAACAGAAAATTCCCCATTGTGTGACAAAAGTAGTCTTCTCCATGTCTTCAGGTGCCATCTTGATTTTATTATAACCGGAGAAACCATTCATGAAGGAAAATAATTTATGTTAAGCGGTGTTGTCAACCAGAACGTTAATATGTGGAAGTGGAAAGTCATCTTTGGGGCTTGCCCTATTCAGATCCCTATACGCACCTTACCATCCTTCTTAGGTACTGGCACCATATTTCCAACCCATTGCGGATAGATCATAACAGCTAAGAAACCTGCATTGAATTGCTTCATAACCTCAACTTTGATCTTTTCGGACATTTCGGGACGCATACGACAAACCTACTGCTTTATAGGAGGATAACCTTCCTTCATCGATAGACGGTGAACCACAATGTAAGTATTAAGCCCTGGCATTCCTTCGTACGACCAAGCAAAGATCTTAACATAGTCACGCAACATCTGGATTAACCTCTTTTTGACACTATCTTCTAGGTTGGCACCTATCTTGACCTCTTTCTTGTCCTCTTCAGTACCCAAGTTCACAACATCGACTGGATCTTCATGCAATCGTATGGCTCTTTCTTCTTGCATTAATAGCCTAGCAAGCTCTCTAGATATTTCATAATTTTCCTCACCTTCGTCCTCGTCTTGGTAGATCAGATTTTCGAAGTCATAATTGGCAATAGTAGAATTGTTATCAATGGATCCAGGGTGGATATGGATCTGTTGTTTGGGTGTGTGTAAGAATACATAACTATTTTGAAAGCAAAAGAAAGTAAAATAAAGACAAAGAGCTCAAAATTTGAATGCAAACGTTCAATGATTTATTAAATAAAAACATGCTGATGAATAATGACATCCTTAACAAATGGACCGTTATGCCTTGGGTAAGGCACAAGGCTTTAAGTTATTGTTTAAATTACACAACCAAAATCTTAAAATAAGGAAAACAGAAAATAGCATTTACTCCTTACTAAAGGAGATTGGTATAAAGTCTTTAGTCTTCCAATTGTTGAGCCCACTTCCGGTAGTAAGGAAGATCCAATTGTCTATGTCGCAGTTGCTATCAGCGTATTCCACATTATTAATGCCCTTGTCATGATTAGGCGTAGGTGCAGTGATCACATTAGGAGTCTTAGGAAGATCAACCTCAATATCTTTAGAGTCAATCATGTCTTGAATATTATCCTTCAGAGCCCAACAGTTGCTGGTGTCATGCCCAAGACTGTCGGAGTGATATGCACACCTTGCATTGGGATTGTAGCGGGGAGAGAAAGTATTGTGGTTCTGCGGAGAATCCTTTAATGTAACCATACATGCCTTCAACATGTGTTACAATGCTTGTGCCAATGGCATGTTGATTCTTGTGAACTATCTCCTGGGTGCATCCTGCCTACACTGATGGTTCTGTTGTTGTTAATGCATTGGTGCAAGATTAGATATCACTACTGCCCCCACATATTGGTTACAGTCACCCTTATTACGACCCTTCTGGCCATACACATAATTGGATTCCTTCTTACCATTGTATGACTTCTTTGCAGTAATAGAAGATGTAGCCACCTGGATTTTACTGCTTCTGATTCCATTCTAGACACGTTTTCCGGTCAACATTAGTCCAGTGAAACCAGCTGAAGAACTTCCTAGCAGATGATTATAGAAGGGACTGGTTAGCATACTCATGAACATATCAACCAATTCCCTGTGAGCCAAAGGAGGTTGAACTCTTCCTATAAGATCTCCCCATTTTTGCGCGTACTCCTTGAAGCCTTCTTCAGAACCCATCGACATACTTTATAGTTGCATGCGGGTTGGTGCCAAGTAAGAATTGTATTGATATTGTTTATATAAAGTTGCAGCCAAATCTTCCCAGGTATGAATATTAACACCTTCGAGTTGATAATACCATTCTAGTTGTGTTCCAGACAAAATTTCTTGAAAGAAATGTGTGATACGGTGGGAGAACTGACTTGAGGTTTTGCGTCTGTGTTTGCAAATGTTGCAGTTTAGCAAGAGTCTCCACCGACTTTTCTTTTATCCAAAAAGGAAAGGTAAAAAAGCACAGGAAAGACCTTTGAAATTGTTTTTGGTTTCAGGTGGTAGATTATGAAAAGGGAAGGACCCAGCACCCTTTTCATCCATGGTTTTTCATGGGCTCTTAGTTACTTGTTTTAGATCACTTGCTTTTCTTTTTCAATTGTTTGAAATGGTGCTTTGTATGGATTTGAAAGTATTTTTAAAAGAGGCCTTTGTTTAGGCAATCTTTGTAATGATTCTCATTCGTAAGAATGTATACAAAGATATTTGTCTTTTGAAAAATGTTTCAATGTTTAAAAGTTGTTTGGAAATTTTTTTGAAAATGTGTGTGTGTTTGTTTGAAAATAACAAGGATTGTTTTTGAAATGATCAAGTAACTAAAAGCTTATCTACCTACTCAAAAGTCTTTCTTGTGCATTTTTATTCCTTTGATATTGTTGATTTACCATTGATTTGGTAAAAAACCCTATCTTTGGATGTTAAACGGGACAGGCGAGGGTCATCGTATAACCATGATAGCAATGGTGCCAAGTATCTTAGCAAGTTTGAGGGACCAAGATCATTTTGTTTTTAGGCAACCTTTTGATAGCGTCATCGATGGACTATGATCTTTTGTTTGTATTGTTTTGCCAAGATATCTAGCATGCATACCATGGCCATTTTATAAGGCAACCAAGTGGGTGAAACCCTAGAGGTGCTTGTGTGCAATGTGTTGTCATTTTCATGAATTTTTTTCTTGTATTAGGTCATGCTATTTGTTTGATTTTTGTCTTATCATACAAACCCTAATTTACTAAACATGTATATAATACGATAAATTGCGTAAAATAAATCTAAATTATTACAACAATATTATGGGAGGGGGGATACAAGTTTGAATGGGGAATATTGCACAAAAATAAACCATAAAATATTATTACAACCAAATTGAATTATTGCACAATAAATAAATAAACAAATATTTAAATATGCAATAAAATGTAAATATGCAAAAAATGTTTTTGTATTTATTTTTATGTATGAGAAAATAAAATTATCTAAGTCCTAAAAATAAGAAAAAATAATGTTATTATTTTTAAAAGGGGAAACCCTAATTTTGATTTAATAGAAAATATTGTTTTCTAATATTTATTTGTCCATTTTTGTTTAAGAAAAATAATAATAATATTATGTACAAATGTTTAAAAAAATAAGATATGTATGAAAATAATTATTTTTTATGTGAAAAAAATAATAAAATAAAATGTATAGTATTTTCAAATTAGTTACAAGTTTTAATTAATAAAATAAAGTATAAAATCTTAATAAACCATTTATTATGCAAAAAAAAAATATATATATATATATATATATATATATATATATATATATATATATATATATATATATATATATATATATATATATATATATATATATATATATATATATATATATATATATATATATATATATATATATAATAAAATGCAAAAAATAAAGAAAATATTTTTGGGTATTTTTTATCATTTGGAAAAAATGAATGCAAGCAAAAAAATAAAAATATGCAAGAAAATACAAAAATATAAAATAATAAGTCAGGGGGGGTGCAGAAGTAAAATGGGGGGTGCAAAAAGAAGAAACAAAAAAGGCCAGAAACAAAAAAGCCCAAGACAACATCTTCATCCCTGTCCTCTGTCCCTGCGCGCGTTTCTGAGCTTGATTCTGTTCTTGCTCATGCTTGCATGAAATCAAAAACTTACAACATAAAACTTATAGCATTTTTAATCACGATTCCAACCATATCCATTTTGTGACCTAACTCTAAGAAATCAGGGAGAATTTCAGTGGCCCTAATTCCTAACCTAATTTTTTCATGAACTTTAACAATCAAATACTCTTAGCTCAGTTAATATAAATAAAAACTATGCATATGTACAGCTTAAGCAAGTTAAAGACTACATTTTTGCTTCACAAATCGTGACCTAAGGATGCCTAAATAGAGAGATAGAAACTTGAAAAATACCTTGTTCAGTTGAGTTTGGATATGGCAATGTGGGGACTTTAAGTGAGGCCTGGAGTTCTTGTGAGCTTCCTTGAAGTTCCCTCAAGCTTCTCCAATGCTCAGCTTGCCTTGTAGATGCTTGAATCTTGGTGCACGAGTCAACCTGAAAACCTTCAAAATGAAAATGGTGAACCTTTAAACAGGGCACACAGTTGCAAGACAAGGTCCTGGACAGTTTAGGTGTGAT
Source organism: Vicia faba (assembly GCA_948472305.1). Lineage (NCBI taxonomy): Eukaryota > Viridiplantae > Streptophyta > Magnoliopsida > Fabales > Fabaceae > Vicia > Vicia faba. The sequence goes on along the minus strand of OX451736.1, from coordinate 228,793,319 downwards.
GTATGGAAGGTGTTTCAAGGGTTGAATCAAGAAACGCACGAGCCAATATTGATTTGGCTTGAGATTTGCAGAAGCTGCCCTATTTTGGGCAGAAATATGGTTTTTTGTGTTTTGGAGTGTTTGAGATGTTAGCAATTCGTGCTTAGGCTTGTTACAATGTTTTGAGGGTGTTTGAAATGAAGCCAAGGCTTGCCTTTATCAGATGGATGAGTTGTATTGACTTTTGCAAGTTTACTTGCTTTTGAAGAAAGTTGAAGTGACAATGCCCAAAAGCTTGTATTTGCGAGTTCCTTAGCTGATAAGAGTTGGTAAACATGCCTAATAACTATGGACCTTGCTTGTGACAAATAAACAGGTTCAATGCTCAAGGAATGCAAAGTTGTAAAAAGGCTAGCTTTATGAAAACGGTATTGAGAACTTTATGCCATAAATGGATTAATTCTTTGTGCAAAGCTCCATAGGTCAGAATAAAGCCAATATCCAATGTGTTAGCATTCAATTATGGAGTGTAGAAAGGATTAGGACCTGTAATACCAAGTACAAGCATGTTTGAAACTGATTTGCAACTTATAACATTGTGAAAATGCCTTGCAAGAAAGTGATAAATTGCCATTTTCAATTCTTCGATTCTCTCTAACCATAAATGATCTTGGAGAGTTCTTGGACATTTTGAAAATATTGTAACATGCTCTACAATCCATATTTGAAATGAATTTTGAGATGCCACTTGGAACTAGGTGAAAAATTGCCATGAAGTTAGGTCAAAAATCTGCCTAAACTAGGGCAAAATTTCACTAAGTTAAAAAGTTTATGGACCCCTATTCACAAAATCATAACTTGAGATCCAAGCATCATTTGGGAAAACTTTGTGAATAAAAGTTTTAGATTTAATGGAGGACTACAACTTTCATATTGGAAGTTTTCTTTGAATCCAATTTCATCATGGTGAAAAAGTTGTGGAAAGTTGGAAATAAATAAGAAATTTCCATAACTTAGAAAAATTCTATGTTATGAAAAATTTCAAATTAAAACCCTAATTTGCAATTTTAGGTTTCTTGATCAACAAGTTTCACATTTTTACATATCTTGATGAATTATGACCCTTGGCACTTGATTTTGACCAATAAGTCAAAGTTTGACTTTTCAGTGTACAATTGATTTTTGATCAGTTGACTGGAAAATTCATCTGTCAATCCTATGCTTTTGAGATCTTTTGAACTTTGTGATTAGGTCAAGATGGTGCTATTGAGTCCTTGAAATCATGCTTGAACCCAATTGGTCATTGGCTAGGTTAAAAATCAGCAATTGCCTTTTCTAAGTCAAAACCCTAATTTTGACCATTTTGCCCTTTTGATGATCTGATCAAATTTCTTGAGGAGTTGTGATCCAAACTTGATCAAATGGTAAATAGGAGCCTAGAATGTTGTTTTAGACCAAAAATTATGAAGTTTGACAGTAAATTGGCCATGGTTGACTTTTTCCCCAATACAACTGATTTTTAGGTCAACTGTCCAATTGATTGGGCAAAAATGTGATTCAAGGCTTGAAACTTGGTATGAGCAATATTAGGGGTCCAAGATGGTGTATGAAAGTCATATGAAGCATTGATGGTCCAAAAATACTTGTGCAAACTCAAACCCTAATTTCAGGCTATCAGTGCAAAAGGAAGTCTTGAGCTGAGCAAACCCTAATCCTGTCTGGAGTCCAAGAAGTCTTGTGAAGAAAATCTTGTGAAGAAAATCTTGATAATATGAGAGGGAAAATTTTTGGGTACAACAACTGCCCCTATTCAATCTTCTTGAACCTGAAGAGTTAGATTGACGAGATTTGTCGTTCGTGACTCGAAGGTAAAAGATGATTGGACACTAGAGTGCCCGTAAATTTGCACTCGTCAAAGTGTTGTTGAAGGAATGGGCTTAAAGATGCCATTTGGAGATGTGATAGAATATTGTTGGAGATGGGATTAAATATGCCATCCAAGAATGTTTGCTAAGTTGTAAGTTGTAAGTTAGGAGAATAAGTATCAGAATGGTATCCGTGTCTGGAACGTATATGAACTGTATCTAGGGACTGAATCTGAATGAGCAATGGAATAGCATCCGTATCTGGAGCGTATCCAAGCTATAAATTTGAATAAGTAACAGAATGACTTCCGCATTTGGAGTGTATCTGAACTGTATCTAAACTTTGTTATTTGAGTAAGTGACAGAATAACATCCGTGTCTGGAGCATCTCTGAGCTGGGAAAATCAGAATAACTGACAAAATGGCAACCGTGTCTGAAGCGTATATGAACTTGAATTTGAATAAGCGACAAAATGATTTCCGTGTCTGGAGTGTATCTGGACTGTATCTGATAGTTGAATCTGAATGAGAAATATAATGGCTTCTGTGTCTGGAGCGTATCTAATCTATATCTGATAGTTGAAATTTGGATAAGTATCAGGATGGCATCCGTATGTGGAGCGTATCTGAACTGCATCTCAAATCTGAATCTGAATGAGAAACAGAATGACTTCCGTGTCTGTAGCGTATCTGAACTGCATCTGGACCTTGAATTCTGAATGAGTAATAGAATGACTTCCGTGTCTGGAGTGTATCTGAACTGCATCTGGACCTTGAATTCTGAATGAGTAATAGAATGACTTCCATGTCTGGAGTGTATCTTTACTGTAACTGAATGTTGAATATTGTTAATGATAGCTGTTAATCTTATCCTGAAAAGGGTAAAATGTTAGCTGAAACACAGAGTTATGTTGCATGAAATGTATGATGCAATAAATGTGTTTTGTCAATGTTTATGATATATGGATGTAATATATGCGCATGTAAGCGGATTAGCTGTATTGCTGAGGAAAATAAATCCTTAGTAGTTGGGGATAATAAAAATCCTTGACTGCTGCCGGGGAAAATAAATCCTTGAGCACTGCTGGGGATTCAAAATCTTTGATTGCCGAGGATGAGAAATCCTTGGTGACTGTTGGGGATTGACAACTTCTGTGGGGATATAAGGATCCTTCATGTCTTGAAGTTGGAATATTGACAAAAAATCTGTTATGAGAGTAATTTCAAACTGCTTGAAAAATTTTCTTGGAGAATCCAGAGAATTTTGATGACTTCTACTGGGAGTTACACAATGGGAATATTTATCCTGCTGGGGAATAGGGGAAACTCTGATGACTTCTGGGGGAAAAGAGAATGAGAATCTTCATTCCGTTGAGGAGTAATGAAAACTTTGGTGACTTCACTGGGGAGTAATGAAGACCTTGGCAACTTTACTAGGAAACCAAGAATGAGAATCTTCATTCTACTGGGGAGTTTGAACCCTGTGAGGAAGAAGGCTTACTGCTGGAGAGTAAGTTCAGGAGTTTGAGTTATCTGCCACTCTACTGGGAAGTTATCCTAGGTTGGGGAGAGACAAAAGTTAACTATTATTTGGTTGATTTCCAGGCTTCAAGATAACTTGCTGGGGAAATTGGATGGTTTCTGTTGGGGATTGATAGTTAGAAGTCTTGACTCGACTGGGGAATAAGGTTTTATCTCCACTGGGGATCTTTAACTCAAAGCTTTGGCTCCGCTAGGGATTGGGAGTTTGAAGTTTTAACTCTGATGGGGATTAAGGGTTTGAAATTTAGCTCCGCTGGGGATATGTATTCCAAAGTTTAAGCTCCGCTGGGGATCTAGGTGATGTATTGTAGAGATTGCCCCTGGAATAGCCTAAAGACATTTTTCTTATCCTTTTAGTCTGTCAGTAATTATTCTTTTCCATCCTGTTTATTTGTAAACGGTAATTATGTTCAAATGCATATGTTCATCAATGAATCATTGGACGTTTTTGCAAATAAAAACACAATTGTAAAAGAAAAAGGCAAATAGTTTTCTGTACTTTGAAAGAGATATCTTTGTATTTACTTTGAGTAAGTGTTTTGTAAAAAGGAGACAGGCATCCTAGTAAGAGGATGGTGTCATAAAAGTAAGAAAAAATTTATACAAAGAAAGATAGTTATGTGTGTAAAAATCCCACGGGGTTCCCATTCTGCTATAGCCTTCGTATCTCCGAATATCCTGTCCATTTGCTGCTTCGTCCAAAGATGATTGGATCAGTCAGAAGCTCAGAGTTTGTCAGTGAAGAGATTATCCTTAAAGTGATCCGACGAGACATAGTCATACGCTTTAATTCCCTAACTTTTGCCTGGACCGCCCTTTCGGGTTTTCAGTCCACCGGGAAACCCTTTTTTGCCCAAGTCGCCCTTTTGGGTTTTCAACTTGCCGGGTGTACAGATTTTTTTGTTTATCCCTAATTTTTGCCTGAACCGCCCTTTCGGGTTTTCGATTCACCGGGATGCCCTTTTTTTGCCTAGGTGTGTCAACCTAGCGGGTCATTTACGCGTAGTATCTTTTGACTATGTCTGCATTCGCAGGGTGCGGCAGATCGTCACCGTCCATGGTGGTTAAAATCATTGCCCCACCAGAAAAGATGTTCTTGATACCAAATGGTCCTTTGTAGGTAGGAGTCCATTTTCCCCTGGTATCACTTTGTGGCAAGATAATTCGCTTGATTACTAGGTCCCCAACTTGATATATCTGGGGTCTGATTTTCTTGTTGAAAGCCTTGATCATCCGCTTTTGATACGTCTGACCATGGCAAACAACAGTAAGTCACTTTTCTTCAATCAAGTTAAGTTGATCAAGCCGGGTCTGAATCCAATCGTCTTCACTCAAACCAACATCTTTCATGATTCTCAAAGAGGGAATCTGAACCTCGATGGGTAAAACAGCTTCCATGCCATATACCAAGGAATAGGGTGTTGCCCTAGTTGATGTGCGTGCTGTGGTACGGTACCCGTGAAGAGAAAACGGTAAGATCTCGTGCCAGTCCTTGTAGGTGACTGTCATCTTTTGTATGATCTTCTTGATATTTTTGTTCGCAGCTTCGACAACACCATTCATCTTTGGCTGGTAGGGAGATGAATTGTGATCTTGAATCTTGAACTGCTCGCACAAAGCGGTGATCATAGTATTGTTAAGGTTTATACCATTGTCGGTGATAATCCTTTCAGGGATACCGTACCAGAAAATAAGGTTCTGCTTGATGAAGCGGGCAACAACATTCTTAGTAACGAATGCGAATGACGCTGCTTAGACCCACTTGGTGAAGTAATCAATGGCTACCAAAATGAAGCAGTGTCCATTGGATGTTGTAGGTTTGATCTCTCCAATCATGTCGATTCCCCACATAGCGAATGGCCAAGGAGCTGTTAAGACATTTAATGGAACAGGAGGCACGTGCACCTTGTCTGCATAGATTTGACATTTATGGCATATTCGGGAGTGTTGATAGCAGTCAGCTTCCATGGTAGACCAGTAGTAGCCTGCCCGTAGAATCTTCTTAGCCATCGTATTCCCGCTAGAGTGAGTGCCGAAGGTACCTTCATGCAATTCAACTATGATCTTTTCAGCTTCAGCTTTGTCCACACAACGGAGCAGAATAGAATCATGATTGCGCTTATACAATATGCCATTGCTTAGGAAGAAATTTGCCGAGAATCTCCTTAAGAACTTTTTATCATTGACTGAAGCTCCTTCAGGGTATTCTTGCGCTTCAAGATACCTTTTGACTTCATGAAACCACGGCTGGTCCACTACTTCTTCGGTATTAATCTTGTGACAATGCGCAGGTTCGTCCATCCGTTCGATGGTAATTTGGGGTGCCTCCTTATCCCAGTTAAGTTTAAACATGGATGACATTGTAGATAGAGCATCCGCTAGTTGATTCTCTTCTTGCGGGAAGTGCTCGAAGTTAATGTGCTCGAAATGTGGTAACAATGTTAGAACATGTTCTTTGTAAGGGATGAGGTTTGGATGTTTAGTGTCCCATTTTCCTTTGATCTGACTGATGACCAAAGCTGAGTCCCCAAATACAATCAAAGATTTGATTCCCAAGTCTATGGAAGCCTTGAGTCCAAAGATGAAAGCTTCATACTCAGCCATGTTGTTCGTACAGTAGAAGCAAAGTCTGGCTCTGAAAGGTGTATGGAAACCTTCCGGGGAGATGAGTACCGTGCCGATATCGTTGCCAAGTGCATTGTAGGCCCCATCAAAATACAGGGTCCATCGGGATCCTTGTTCAGGTCCGTCATATGGTCTGAAACCTTCAACGTTGTCCAATGTCATGATATCCTCGTCAGGGAAGTCAAACCTCATGGATTGGTAATCTTCAACAGCTTGATGGGCTAGATGGTCAGCTAGTACACTCCCCTTTATAGCTTTTTGGGTCGTGTACTGTATGTCGTATTCCGTCAGGATCATCTTCCATCTAGCTATTCTTCCAGATAGAGCAGGCTTCTCAAAGATGTACTTTATCAGATCCATCTTAGATATCAGCAAAGTGGTATGAGTCAACATATACTGCCTTAGCCGGCGAGCAACCCATACCAAAGTGTAGCAAGATTTCTCGAGCAGTGAGTATCGGGTCTCACAGTCGGTAAACTTTTTGCTAAGGTAATAAATGGCATGCTCTTTTCGGCCAGACTCGTCATGTTGGCCCAGTACGCACCCCATTGAATTCTCTAGGACGGTCAGATACATGATTAGTGGTCTTCCTTTGACGGGTGGCATCAAGATAGGAGGTTCTAGCAAATACTCCTTGATTTTATCGAAAGCAACTTGACAGTCATCGTTCCATCGAACTACCTGATCTTTCTTCAACAACTTGAAGATTGGCTCACAAGTAGATGTTAGGTGAGAAATGAACCTAGCAATGTAGTTTAGGCGTACCAAGAAACCTCTAACCTCCTTCTCAGTGTGAGGAGCAAGCATTTCTTGTATAGCTTTGACTTTGGCAGGATCAACCTCGATGCCTTTGTTACTGATAATGAAACCTAAGAGTTTACCGGACCAGACTCTGAATGTACAATTGTTTGGATTCAATCTGAGCTTGTACTCCCTCAGCCTGACAAACAGTTTTTGCAAGTGATCAAGGTGTTCTTCTTCAGTTTGTGATCGGGCTATCATGTCATCTACGTAGACCTCTATCTCATGATGTATCATGTCATGAAACAAAGCTACCATGGCGCGTTGATAGGTTGCCCCAGCATTCTTAAGTCCGAATGGCATCACTTTGTAGCAGAACATACCCCACTGTGTGACAAAAGTAGTTTTCTCCATGTCCTCAGGTGCCATTTTGATCTGGTTATAGCCTGATAATCCGTCCATGAAAGAAAATACTTTGTGCTGAGCTGTGTTGTCAACCAGAATGTCGATGTGCGGAAGTGGAAAGTCATCTTTAGGGCTGGCCCTGTTTAAGTCTCTATAATCCATGCACATTCTGACTTTGTCGTCCTTCTTAGGCACAGGCACAATGTTAGCAACCCATTATGGATAGGAAGTAACAACTAGAAATCCAGCATTTAACTGTTTCATAACTTCTTCTTTGATCTTCTCGGACATGTCAAGTCTCATGCGGCAGACCTTTTGCTTAACTGGTGGACAATCTTCTCTGGTGGGGAGACGGTGTACCACAATGTCTGTATCAAGCCCCGACATGTCTTCGTATGACCAGGCAAAGATCTCAACATATTCATGTAATAGCTGAATTAGGCTCTCCTTGACACTCGGCTCTAGATTGGCACCTATCTTGATTTCCTTTCTATCATCCTCAGTACTCAAGTTGATCGTGTCCAATTGTTCCTCATGAGGCTGAATTGCTCTTTCCTCTTGTTGTATAAGTCTGGCCAATTCCCCTGGCACCTCACAATCTTCCTCTCCTTCGTATTCAGCTTGGTTGATCAGATCTTCAGAGTCACTGAAGGCTATAGCAGTATCGTTACCCATGGGATCCGAAATGGAAGGGTACCTGCATTTATGAGTGTGGGTGTGTGTAAGGGCATAGCCGTCTTAAAACAACAAAATGTAAAAGAAAGACAATGAGCACAAAAGGTTTAAATATGAAAAGCGTCCATGATTCATTAAAATGACATATGAAATGAAAATAAGAACCCTTACAAATGGACCTATGTGCCTCGGGTAAGACACATGGTTGAAAAAGTAAGAATTGTTTGTGAATTATTGCAGTCCAACAGAAAACAGAAAAGATAAATTACTGATTTATGAAAGTAATCGGAACAAAGTATTTTGCTTCCCAGTTGCACAGTCCTCCGTCAACAGTAGGGAAAATCCAGTCTTCTAAGTTTACCTCTTCTTCACTGTCCTCTAGTGCATTAACCCCTCGGTGGCTGATCTTCACAGGTGGACCTCTGGCACGGGAGCGGCTTACGGCCTTCTGACTAGTCGAAGTGAATCCTAAGCCGAATTTGTCTGATTTGAAAGGAAAGTCGGGAAGCTTCCCCCAGATTATGGATCCTCCTTCTTCCACAACTGCCCTAGCATCTGTTAAAGAAGACATCCGAGGCAGAGGTCTTGTGATCACAGGAGTTGAGGACACTGCCTTGGTCGCTGCTATCTCTTCAGAAACTTCCTCAAAGTGTTGGAAAGGGGTCTCTATGAATTCTCCATCTAACTCCACATAACGGAAGGAGTTCAGATGACTGATCATGTATTCCTCTTCGCCATGAATAGTTATGATTTTCCCCTGGACAGGGTACTTGAGCTTTTGATGCAGAGTAGAAGTAACAGCTCCAGCATGGTGGATCCAAGGTCTTCCCAACAAGCAAGAGTAGGAAGGACGGATGTGCATCACGTAGAATGTTGAATTGAATGTCTGGGTACCCACCTTGATCGGGATGTCCACCTCTCCATGGACCATCCTCTTAGAACCATCAAAGGCTCTAACAATGATGTTGCTGGGTTTCAGGGTTAAGCCTTCACAATCCAACCTATCCAAGGCTTTCTTCGGCAAGACATTTAGAGACGACCCAGTATCAACCAAAACATGAGCTAGGGTGGTTCCCCTACACTCCACCGAGACATGTAGCGCGTCATTATGTTTTCTCCCTTTGGAGGTCAAGTCTACATCGGAGAATCCCCGACCATTGTCAACTGTTAAACTAGCCACACATTCCTGGAATTGATCAGCGGAGGTCTCTTGTGGCACGTGGGTCGTCTTCAAAAACTTGACCAAAGCTTTAGCATGTGCCTCAGAGCACAGCAATAGGGCTAACATAGATATTTTGGAGGGGGTCTGCCCCAGTTGTTCAACAACATTGTAATCACTTTTCTTAATGATCCTCAGAATCTCTTCCACCTCTTTCTAGGATGTTTCAAGAATGACTAATGACTAAGCCTTCATCAAGACAGGCTCCTCTTGAACATTCTTTCCTTTTTTCTCAGCATCGGAAACAAGGATGGGAATTGTATTTTCATTGTTGGCGGGTACACTTACAGGTACAGTTACTGGTATAGGTGTAATCTTCGGGATGGCCGCGGGTCCAAAGACTGTTGTTGGAGGAGCAATCTCTTGAGAAAATATTCTCCCACTACGAGTAATTTTTCTTGTTCCAACAATGTTACTGATGTCGGGATTATCTTCCTCAGAGGTTTCTTCTTCAATGGCCTGTTCAACCTGCTTGACACCTTGGTAGTAGATTTCTCCACCATAGTTCCATGGTACCATTTTATCGGTTTTGTACGGGGTTGGCCCGGGCATTGTTATCTTCAACAGAGTAATCACTAGAGCGGATGTAATCCTAACGGGTTTTTTAGGAACCCTGGAAGGATTGGCGTATATGGTTATTATTGAAACTTCTGGAACTGGAATGGGTGAGAAAGGAGTTTTCTCAAACAAAATTTCCTTGTTATCAATCAATTGTTCGATTCCTTTCTTCAAAATAGGACAATAAAAAGGGGAGGACAGGCAAGCATGGCAATCTTGGTCACAACCTGCGAACACCGCAACCTTCAATAAATTCAACTTGATGGTTTGGAGAGGAGTTGACAGTTCATCCACAGCAGAAACAAACAGATCTTCTTCCATAACATTGGCATTATGCCCATGCCTCGGCATTGGAGCAGAGATAACATTCAGCTTTTTAGGAGCTTTAAATTCAACTTCCTTTGCATCAATTAGATCCTGAATCTTGTTCTTCAGGGCCCAACAGTTGTTGGTGTCGTGCCCTGGACTTTTTGAGTGGTACGCGCATCTGGCGTTGGGATGGTAATATGGAGATCAAGTGTTAGGATTTTTAGGGGCCTCCTTTAGCATGGCCAGGTTAAACTTCAAGAGATGGGGTAAGACTTGAGCATGAGTCATGTTTATCTTGGTGAATTGCCTTACAAGCCTTTCAACCCTTTGCTAGTTAATTCTCGGCTGATCGTTTCTCGGCGGGTTGTTCCTCGGCTGGTCTGACGCAGACTTTTGAATCATTACAGCCCCCACAGTTTTTCGTCTTTCAATTCTTCCCTGATTTCTCTGGGCATAGACAACATACACTTCTTTCTTTCCCGTGAAGGTCTTTTTTGCAGCAGTAGAGGTAGATGCATCTTTCTGGATTTTCCCGCTTCTAATACCGGCTTCAACCCTCTCGCCAGTTTGAATCAACTCAGTGAAACCTGCAGAGGAGCTTCCAATCAGGTGATTAAAGAAAGGACCTGACATAGTCCCCAAGAACACGTCCACTAGCTCTCTTCCAGACAATGGTGGTTGCACCCTTCCGGCTAAGTCCCTCCACTTTTGGGCGTAGTCTTTAAAACCCTCATTGGTAGCCATGACCATACTCTATAGCTTAGTACGGGTTGGCGCCAAGTCGGCGTTGTATTGATATTGTTTATAGAAGGCGGCTGCTAAATCTTCCCAATTATGGACATCTGCTATCTCCAACTAGTAGAACCAATCAAGCTGCGTACCTGAAAGACTGTCCTGGAAAAAGTGGACCCACAGGTCCTTGTCAGAAGAATGTGGTTGAATTTTCCTGACATAAGATCGTAGGTGCATCTTGGGATAAGACACCCCATCGTACTTAGCAAATAGTGGCACTTTAAATTTAGGAGGGATTACAATTCCAGAAACCAACCCTAACTCCTCAAAATCCAACCCCGGAACCCTCTGTATCTCCATGGCAGCTAGACGCTCTTCCAAGTTTTTGTATTTGTCATCGGCCGGAGGGTACTGCTGTTCAGAATAGTCCTCATCCTCTTCTTCTTCTGCTTCAGACTCAGATGGAACTACAGTTCCTTTACCTTTTCCTTCCCCCTCTTCAGATGTTGATGGGAAATCCAAAGTTCGTCTGGCTTGTCCTTCAAACCTTCTGCCCAAGATAGCCACACCAGCTCTCTTCTTCTTCTTTTTCTCTTTTTCCTTCTCTAGTAGAGTCTTGAGCTCCTTCTGCCCCTTGGCTAGGGTCAAGAGTAGCTATTGAAATTGTGAATTCTGAACTTGCAAATCTTTGACCGTTTGTTCAATATCCATCTTGCTAAAATAAACAACAGAGAGATGAGGAAACTTGGTGTGAAGACCTGTTTATGCATATTATGAATGATATGTATTCATGTAATGCTTTCAAGGATTCAGAAATTCAAATTTGTTTTAAACAACAAAGAAACACATGTCATATTAATAAGATAGAATTTGTTAGTACATCAATTCCCCATGGGCAAAATAATACAAAATTCTAAGGTAAAAAGACGTTAAGCATCCTCTTTGGTTCAATATAGGTGCTGAGAGTCTCCTCTTCGTGAAGTTGACGAGTGAGTTCCAAAACCTTCTTCTCGCTTGCGTAGAATTGGGCTTCGAAAGTATCGCGCTCTCCCTTGAGATGTATCCAACTCTTTTGTAAATCTTCGAGTGATGTTGGCATGTCAGGATGTAGGAGGGTGTATGGAACCTCTCCTTCCATAACAGGCTCTATAATCACAGGGAGAATGTAAGGGTAAGGCATCATAAGACTTTGGGTGCGGATTCGTACACACTTGAGGTAAGGCTCAAGAGGGATGGAATTCTTGTGTCCCAAGGTCTTACTGTCTACCTTGTTTGGCATCCTCCAAGCTCGGATGAACCTTTGTCGGAGTCCTTGGTTGTCGTTGTCGAAGTCAAAAACCAAACCTTGAATCAGCATGTCATATGGGCCATCCCTTCGGGCATAACCAAACTGTCTCAGAGCCAAGCAAGGGTTGTAGGTGATGCCTCCCCTAATGCCAAGTAGAGGGACATTAGGGAATTCCCCACAACGGTCAATGATGATAACATTCTCTTTTGATCGAGAACACCAATGAATATCTGAATGTGTAAGGGTCATCAATCATTGTGACAACCTCAAACCTTGCTCATTCTTCAAAATAGATTGGGGAAGATGAGAAATAAAGCATCTTGCCAGTAGAGGAGTGCAACACATGAGAACACCTCTTTTCCTCATTGTACGAGTGTGAAAAGAGTGGAGGATATCCCCAAGAAATGTAGGCACCGGGTTGTGATTTGTGAAGATTTTGACAGCACTTACATCTATAAGTTGGTCAGGGTTAGGGAACAAGACCATCCCATAGATGAAAAGAGCTACAATCTCTTCAAAAGCTTGTAAGTCCAATGAATTCCAGCAGCTTTGGGCCTTCTCAAACAGAAATTTTGCCAAGAAGCCTTTGACACCACTTCTAGTTTCCCAATATGTTGTGACATCAGATGAGTGCAAGTGTAATGCTTGAGCAATCTCTTCAGGCTTTGGATCTCTTTCCGTACCGTTGAAGGGTAGTTGATTGAGAATATGAATCTTCAAGAGTTGGGAAAATTCCTCCAAAGTAGGCACAAGTTGGTAGTCAGGAAATGTGAAGCAATGATGCAAAGGATCAAAGAACTGGAAGAGAACTTTCATCATATCCTCCTCAGTGTTGGTGGTTACCAAGTTGAGCAGACGACCATGTCTCTCAATTCAGCCTCTTTACTGGCGACCGAAATATTCCAAGGAACCAACCCTCAATGAGTGTAGTATCGAGTATCTACCAACTTCGGACTGCACCAAAGCCGGTCATCTCACTACATCCTAAAAGGCCAAGTTGATCAAGTAAAGGTTCTAAAAGTCCATTAGTGCTTCATGACATCACTCAGCGGCCCCGTATTCTCTTTGATTGACTCAAAGGCTACTGGTACCCACAAATATGTCGCACTAATATAGCTATTGCTTAGACCATGTCGGTATACCCCACACAGTTCCCACAACGTATTGTTATTTACCTATAAATGTTTCCCAAATCCGGGTAGAGGATTCAAACCCAAACAATAGAACCAAAATGTAAAACAAACAAGTCAAGAAAGATAAGCATGTAAAGGTGATCTAAAACCCTAAGGTAACCCCACTTTTATATAATTTCCCCAGCAGAGTCGCCACTTCTGTGATACGGTGGGAGAACTGGCTTGAGGTTTTGCGTTTGTGTTTGCAAATGTTGCAGTTTAGCAAGAGTCGTCACTGACTTTTCTTTTATCCAAAAAGGAAAGGTAAAAAAGCACAGGAAAGACCTTTGAGATTGTTTTTGGGTTCGGGGGGTAGATTATGAAAAGGGAAGGTGCTAGCACCCTTTTCATCCATGGTTTTCCATGGGCTCTTAGTTACTTGTTTTAGATCACTTGCTTTGCTTTTTCAATTATTTGAAATTGTGCTTTGTGTGGTTTTGAAAGTATTTTGAAAAGAGGCCTTTGTTTAGGCAATCTTTGTAATGATTCTCGTTCGTAAGAATGTATACAAATATGTTTGTCTTTTGAAAAATGTTTCAATGTTTGAAAGTTGTTTGGAAATCGTTTTGAAAATGTGTGTGTGTGTTTGTTTGAAAATAGCAAGGATTGTTTTTGAAATGATCAAGTAACTAGAAGCTTATCTACCTACTCAAAAGTCTTTCTTGTACATTTTTATTCCTTTGATATTTTTGATTTACCATTGATTTGGTAAACAACCCTATCTTTGGATGTTAAACGGGACGGGTGAGGGTCATCGTATAACCATGATAGCAATGGTGCCAAGTATCTTAGCAAGTTTGAGGGACCAAGATCATTTTTCTTTTAGGCAACCTTTTGATAGCGTCATCGAGGGACTATGATCTTTTGTTTGTATTGTTTTGCCAAGATACCTAGCATGCATACCATGGCCATTTTGTAAGGCAACCAAGTGGGTGAAACCCTAGAGGTGCTTGTGTGTAATGTGTTGTCATTTTCATGCATTTTTGTCTTGTATTAGGTCATGCTATTTGTTTGATTTTTGTCTTATCATACAAACCCTAATTTACTAAACATGTATATAATACGATAAATTTCATAAAGTAAATCTAAACTATTACAACAATATTATGGGAGGGGGATACAAGTTTGAATGGGGAATATTGCATAAAAATAAACCCTAAAATATTATTACAACCAAATTGAATTATTGCATAATAAATAAATAAACAAATATTTAAATATGCAATAAAATGTAAATATGCAAAAAATGTTTTTGTATTTATTTTTATGTATGAGAAAATAAAATTATCTAAGTCCTAAAAATAAGAAAAAATAATGTTATTATTTTTAAAAGGGGAAACCCTAATTTTGATTTAATAGAAAATATTGTTTTCTAATATTTATTTGTCCATTTTTGTTTAAGAAAAATAATAATAATATTATGTACAAATGTTTTAAAAAATAAAATATGTATGAAAATAATTATTTTTTATGTGAAAAAAATAATAAAATAAAATGTATAGTATTTTCAAATTATTCACAAGTTTTATTTTAGAAAATAAAGTATAAAATCTTAATAAACCATTTATTATGCAAATAAAATAAAATAAAAATATAATAAAATGCAAAAAATAAAGAAAATATTTTTGGGTATTTTTTTATCATTTGGAAAAAATGAATGCAAGCACAAAAAATAAAAATATGCAAGAAAATACAAAAATATAAAATAATAAGTCAGGCGGGTGCAGAAGTAAAATGGGAGGTGCAAAAAGAAGAAACAAAAAAGGCCAGAAACAAAAAAGCCCAAGACAACATCTTCATCCCTGTCCTCTGTCCCTGAGCGCGTTTCTGAGCTTGAATTTGTTCTTGCTAATGCTTGCATGAAATCAAAAACTTACAACATGAAACTTATCGCATTTTTAATCACGATTCTAACCATATCCATTTTGTGACCTAACTCTAAGAAACCAGGGAGAATTTCAATGGCCCTAATTCCTGACCTAATTTTTTCATGAAATTCAACAATCAAATACTCTTAGCTTAGTTAATATAAATAAAAACTATGCATATGTACAGCTTAAGCAAGTTAAAGACTACATTTTTGCTTCACAAATCGTGACCTAAGGATGCCTAAATAGAGAGATAGAAACTTGAAAAATACCTTGTTCAGTTGAGTTTGGATATGGCAATGTGGGGACTTTGAGTGGGGCCTGAAGTTCTTGTGAGCTTCCTTGAAGTTCCCTCAAGCTTCTCCAATGCTCAACTTGCCTTGTACATGCTTGAATCTTGCTGCACGAGTCAACCTGAAAACCTTCAAAATGAAAATGGTGAACCTTTAAACAGGGCACACAGTTGCAAGACAAGGGCCTGGACAGTTTAGGTGTGATGTATGGAAGGTGTTTCAAGGGTTGAATAAAGAAACGCACGAGCCAATATTGATTTGGCTTGAGATTTGCAGAAGTTACCCTGTTTTGGGAAGAAATGTGGTTTTTTGTGTTTTGGAGTGTTTGAGATGTTAGAAATTCGTGCTTAGGCTTGTTACAATGTTCTGACGGTGTTTGAAATGAATCCAAGGCTTGCCTTTATCAGATGGATGAGTTGTATTGACTTTTGCAAGTTTACTTGCTTTTGAAGAAAGTTGAAGTGACAATGCCCAAAAGCTTATACTTGCTAGTTCCTTAGCTGATAAGAGTTGGTAAACATGCCTGATAAATGTGGACCTTGCTTGTGACAAAGAAACATGTTCAATGCTCAAGGAATGCAAAGTTGCAAAAAGGCTAGCTTTATGAAAATGGTATTGAGAACTTTATGCCATAAATGGATTAATTCTTTGTGCAAAGCTCCATGGGTCAGAATAAATCCAATATCCAATGTGTTAGCATTCAATTATGGAGTGTAGAAAGGATTAGGACCTGTAATACCAAGTACAAGCCTGTTTGAAACTGATTTTCAACTTGTAACATTGTGAAAATGCCTTGCAAAAAAGTGATAAATTTCCATTTTTAATTCTTCGATTCTCTCTAATCATAAATGATCTTGGAGAGTTCTTTGACATTTTGGAAATATTGTAACATTCTCTACAATCCATCTTTGAAATGCATTTTGAGATACCTCTTGGAACTAGGTGAAAAATTGCCATGAAGTTAGGTCAAAAATCTACCTAAACTAGGGCAAAATTTCACTAAGTTAAAAAGTTTATGGACCCCTATTCACAAAATCATAACTTGAGATCCAAGAATCATTTGGGAAAACTTTGTGAATCAAAGTTGTATATTTCATGGAGGACTACAACTTTAATGTTGGAAGTTTTCTTTGAATCCAATTGCATCATGGTGAAAAAGTTGTGGAAAGTTGGGAAAAAATAAGAAATTTCCATAACTTAGAAAAATTCTAAGTTATGAAAATTTTCAAATTAAAACCCTGATTTGAAATTTTAGGTTTCTTGATCAACAAGTTTCACATTTTGACATATCTTGATGAATTATGACCCTTGGCACTTGATTTTGACCAAAAAGTCAAAGGTTGATTTTTCAGTGTAGAGTTGATTTTTGATCAGTTGACTGGAAAATTCATCTGTCAATCCTATGCTTTTGAGATATTTTGAACTATGTGATTAGGTCAATATGATGCTATTGAGTCCTTGAAATCATGCTTGAACCCAATTGGTCATTGGCTAGGTTAAAAATCAGAAATTGCCTTTTCTAAGTCAAAACCCTAATTTTGACCATTTTGCCCTTTTGATGATCTGGTCAAATTTCTTGAGGAGTTGTGATCCAAACTTGATCAAATGGTACATAGGAGCCTAGAATTTTGTTGTGGATCAAAAATTATGAAGTTTGACTGCAAATTGGCCATGGTTGACTTTTTCTCCAATACAGTTGATTTTTAGGTCAACTGTCCAATTGACTGGGCAAAAATGTGATTCAAGGCTTGAAACTTGGTATGAGAAATCTTAGGGGTCCAAGATGGTGTATGAAAGTCATATGAAGCATTGATGGTCCAAAAATCCTTGTGCAAACTCAAACCCTAATTTCAGGCTATCAGTGCAAGAGAAAGTCTTGAGCTGAGCAAACCCTAATCCTGTCTGGAGTCCAAGAAGTCTTGTGAAGAAAATCTTGATAATATGAGAGGGGAAATTTCGGGGTACAACAAAATGCAACCATAATTTCTTGTCAGCGGTGTGTGGTTGAATTTTCCAAACATATGACCTCAAGTGCAGCTTCGGGCTGGAAACACCATCATACTTGGAAAAGGTAGGAGTTTTGAATTTAGGAGGGATGACGACTCCTGAAACCAAACCCAAATCATCAAAGTTAAATCTAGGCACCTTCTGTATCTCCATAAGTTTTAGACGCTCTTATAATATCTTGTACTTCTCGTCGGCAGGGGGATATTGTTCATCCAAATAATCATCTTCCTCTTCATCAGGAAACTTGTCAGAACCAATGTTGCTTTTTTCAGTTTTAACACTCTTGCTATCTTCATCCTGTTTGTTATCTTCATTGGATGGGATATCGAGATCCAGGGCTTGCTTGGCTGGAGCTCTGAACCTCCTCCCCATGTTAAGGACACTGATTGGTTTCTTTGTTTTCTTCTTCTTCTTCCCATTTGGGACCAGTGCCTTTAATTCTTCTTGTCCCTTGGCTAAGTTTAGGAACATATGTTAGAACTGAGCATTCTGAGTCTGGAGTTCTCTGACTATCTGTTCGAGACCCATTTTTCTACTGAAATAAACAGCAAGAAGATGAGAAACCTGTCTTGGAAACCTGTTATGTAATGATATGTATGACATATAGATGCATATGCAATGTTTTCAAGGATCTCGTGGGATTTAAATTTGAAATATTAGAAATTGAATCTGGTTGCAGCTTTGTCTGAAGAACTTTGAGTCTTCATCTTCGAACGTCCTTATATAAGAATCAAGCTCACCATATCAAGTGAGTTATAACCTCTGACTCAAGAGAATGTACTTTGATCTTGACGGCATCGGGTTAGAGGAAAATAAATCCTCTTGCCCATTGCTAGAAATCTGGATTGTGATAATCCTGCACCAAATATCCTCTAAGATCCTTGAAATGGTTAGTAAAATGCCATGTTATGATGATATGATGTTATGATGTCATGTTTATGTTAAATAAGCAAACACAAATAAGTCACACAAGAGCCTTGGGTTTAAAGGCTTGCACGAATTCCAAAGGTAAGTACCCTTGCCCATTAAATTTAAGTTGGCTCAACCTGTCCTAAAATGGTAACCGGGTTCTAGGAATCTCATATCACTGATCTTTCTCGCAGGCTTTATTTTAGAACGGAAATTGGCTTGCCACCAAAACATCCTAAGAGTCGAATCTCAAAGAGCGTACTTTAGAGTATCAACCAACCTTAGACTGCACCAAAGTCAGCCATCTCACTACTTTCTAATGGCCAAGATGGGTTAATTAAGGTTCTAAAAGTAAGTTAGTGCTAATGACACCAGCAGAAGCCTAATGTTATCCTTGACTGACTCAAGGAACATCAGTACAAACCAAAGTGTCTGACTAAACGTAGCCATCGTTTTAACCATATCGATCTATGTCGTACAGTCTCGATGATCTATTCCTACTTACCTAAGGAATTCTTAGATCCGGGTGTAGGATCTTACAAGAAATAATACCCAAACAACCCTTAAATTTAAAGCAAGCAAAGCAAACAATGAAAGCAAGTAAATATGATCTAGACTCTATGGTAACCCCTCTTTTTTAAGTATTTCCCAGCAGAGTCGCCAGTTTTGTAGTACGTTAGGGTTACTGAGTTTTTTGGTTTTATCCAGATGTGCGGATAGCTAGAGTCGCCACTGACTTTTCTTTTATCCAATATTTAGGAAAGGTGAAAAGAACAGGAAAGACCTTTGATAGATTTTGAGTTCAGGGGGTAAGTTATGAAAAGGGAAGGTGTTAGCACCCTTTTCATCCATAGTCATCTACGGGCTCTTAATTTCTAGCTCACTTTTAAAAAACTTGCTTTGTGTGTGTGTGTGATTTGTTTGAAAATATTTCGAAATTTTCATTGTAAGGCTGACTTTGTAATTACTCTTGTATCAATCCTCAAGAACGCGTACAAAGTGTTTTGAAAATATTAGTTTGAAAGTGATATGTAAAAAATGTGTTTTTTAGAAAAGTTTTAAGCAAGCGATTAAGAGTTCCTTACCCACTAAAGGTCGTTCTTATTCTTTTCCTTCTCCTTTAGAGATAGTACTATCCATACCATAAGTTGGTAGGTAGCCCTATCAATTGGATGTGAGGGGACAGACGTAAGGTCATCGAATGGTCATCAAAGGTAACATGTAAGAATGCTTTAGCATTTTGTATCGGAGGGACTAGATCATTTTCGTAGGAAACGTCGAAAGGTCATCAAGGGACTATGATCTTTATTCGTAAGGGTCTTTTCCTAAAATATCCCTACTTTCGAGGGACGTGACCAATTATCGTAAGGCAACAAGAGAGGTTACCCTAGAGGTGCAAGTGTGTGAAGTGTATTGCTTTCATTTATATTATCTTGAGATTAGGGTTTTCTACATTCATTTATTAGTCCTTACATGCAAACCCTTGTTACTACAGTTATAAATTATACAGAAAATAAAGGTGAAGAAAGTAAAATTCTTACGCTATTACATGGCTTTGGGACAATTACATAATAGGAGAGTGCGAGAAATTAAATCTACAACTATTACATCCTTGGAGCAGATACATAATTTAGAAAAACGCGAGAAAATAAACCTAAGCTATTACAATCGAATAATACGACCTATACATTTTATCTAAGAATTTAAATAGGAAGAAAATAAAATATGAGAAAAAGTTTTGAAAAAAGAAAATATTTTGGTATTTTAGAAAATAATTTTAAACGATAAAAATAATTAACAAAACCTAAATCTCTAATTGATTTTAATATTTTAAAAAAAGGTTAGTTAATTTAATTAATAAATTAATAAAAATAAAATAAAAAATTTAATTATTGATTAAAACCCTAATCCTAGTTTATTAGTATTAAGAAAAAATTAGGTTAATTAATTGTTAAAGAAATAATTAGGGTTTAATAAAATAATTAGGGTTAATTTAAGAAAAAAAGAAAAAAAATAGGTTAGAAAAGAAATAAGGTGAAAAAAGCATGGGGTGGGTGTTGAACCCACGCCCTCAAGGTTCACAGACTATACTGCACGCCACTAGGCCAAGCGCCTTTTGGTGTAAGAAAAATAGGCACACGATAATATATTATGAACCTGCATGTTAGTTTGAGAAAATCACAAAAAATATTGTGGCAAGGTAGGGATCGAATCCACACCCTTTTATGCATCATACGCGTCTTTCACTGTCTGAGCTATGCCTTCAATCTGTCATCCTAACATAGTAAAATAATTATATAATAAGACAAAATCAGTGAACCAGAGAGGCGTCGGAGCCCTAGCTTCGGTCGTCTTCTCTGACTTGGTGTTTCTTTCAGCTGAAAGTTAGCGCATGTTAAGGATAAAAGAGGAACTTATCCCCCTAAACCGACCCTCCTGAATCCAATGGTGATGTTACTTTTAGCTAATTCGACCTGCATAACGAGATACGAGTAAAATAAAGCAAAATGGCACAATCATGGCAATTGAGTGTTCTGGGATTATGGGACTCATGCAAGGGGTGAAACCTGCACTAATTGGTCTCAGGAACACGTTAGAATCGTTAGTTTCAAGCAAAGTATCATAAATATTAAAATACAAAATTCATGAAATATATGAAATCGGTGATGTATGGATGTGTGTTTTAGGTACGTTTGGTCATCAAGAATGATCCATACTTACACTATGATACCTCAGGAATTGATTGGGATGACTGACTGGCCTTGATGATGCTTGCAAATAGGGTTTTGATTTCCACCTTCTTCTTGAAAATTCTTGATTAGCAATCCTTGTTTCTTGCAGCCTTCTTGCGTGTATTCCTTTGTCTGAATATGATGGATATATATAGATGAAGAGATGAGGTCAAAAACATGGGCTTGGACCTTATGTAAAGCATGTCTTTGATTTGTTTTATAAATAGATTGAAAAGTGACAAAAAAATGGAGATTTGGTTGAAAAATAAGTATTAACAGTTTCTATCATGATCTTGGGCCTCCAAAATAATCAAATCATAAGCCTTTTATGCCTTACACATTTATCTAATATTTATTTGATTTAATTTTGAATCTAAATGAATCAAAATCAAAATAAATGAAATAAAAATTAAAATAATGCATGAGGGGACTTAGAGGTCTTCTAATGTATCATGAACATGTTTAGACCTTAAAAGGTAGGTCCATTAGCCCAAAAGTGAAGTTTGCTTCAAATTGAATTTCATGCATTTTCTCAAAATTGCCCATCTTGCACAAATTATATCTCACTCAATTTCCATCATATGAAGGTTATCTTTTACTTTTTGGAAACCTCAAGATGTCTCTTACAACTTTCATGTTGTTCATTTTTCTATTTGAATATTTTAACTTAACTTAAATTGCTTTGACAAAAAGTATCTTTTTGTTGACTTTTAAAATGACCTGTAATATTTTGGCTCATATCTCTCAAATGAAGCATTTTTTAACCTTGAGCTTAGATAGCCAAAGTTGTAGAGAATTTAATTTCCATAAAAATGGGCTTTGTTTGGGAATTTTCTAATGAAGTATGTGAAAGTTATGCTTGGTCAAAGTTCAGTTGACTTCTTCTAAAGAAAACCCTAATTTAGCAACTTTTGACTTTTGATGAATCTTGAGGTTTCTTGATGAATCATGATCAATTCTTGAACAAATGATGAATATGAGTTAAAAATATTGATGTTGACCAAAAATCTTGAAGTTTGACTGTAAATTGGTCAAAGTTGACTTTTTGTCCAATATAGTTTATTTTCAATCATCTGACTATTTGACTGGGCAAACTTGTGCTGCAAAGCTTGAAATTTTGCATGAGGATACTTTAAAGCATATGAGAAACCATGAAGTCCACTTGAGGCATTATAAGTCCAATTTTTATTGAGAAAATCAAAACCCTAGTTGTAGGCCACTGCTTAGGAAGAGGATTCATCTGATCATTCTTTGAGTAGTCTCGAGTACTTGAGAACCTTATGAGCATTAGAAGGTATATTTAATCATATTGTCTTGAAAAATGGGAGGGGAAATTTTTGGGTACAACACACACTATTCACACACCTCCTGTTTGTGAAGTCACATGTCTAATAGGGATTATACATCCTCGGTCCACTCACCCCAACATATGGGAAACTCAAATACCTGATCCTAACTCTAAATTACTTTACCAAATGGATTGAGGTAGAATCATTGGTAAAAAACATGACAACAAATGTCCTGAAGTTCTTAAAAAAACATATTGGCTAAGTTTGGGATCCCCTAAGCCATTGTAATATATAATGGCACACAGTTTATAAATAAAAATTCAAAAATCCTATTGGAGGAGTAGAAGATCAAGCGACACTTCGCCTCAGTGAAGTACCCCTAAATGAACGAGTAGGCGGAAATGACCAACTAGGTGTTACTTAGAGGTCTAAAGTAAAGGCTATATGAGGCCAAAGGTAACTATTCAGACAAAATACCACTTGTGTTAGGGTCCTATCATACAACTCCCTAGTCGAATATCGTGTAAACTTCTTATGTGGAACATTGTTTTGCAGGTGATATTCTTTTAACAAGGACATCTACTTTTTATGATGAAAACTAATGTACTATGATAAGTAAAGCATAAATGATTAAGTTAATAAAGATGCACACCTCATCATTAGGGTTTGATGGACTTGACTATTCGATGATGGAAATCAAATGGAATTAAACTAAAGCTTCATCTCAAGCTACTCAATAATGTATCAACAAAAAGAGAAGTGTATGGAAAAATCTTGAAGTAATGTGGTAATCTCCTAATTTAGTAATGATTGAACAATTTTAAAACAAAAGGAAGTTACTGTAAAGGCGCATGGCTAAATAACACACACACTAAAATGTTTTCAAAATGTTTTTACCAAAGAAAATATTTTCAAAAACATCTTGAAGTTATGTGGTATCTCCTAATTTAGTCATGATTGAACGACTGTAAAAGTGCAAGGTTAAATCACACACACAAAACTATTTTCAAAATGCTTTACCAAAAGGAAATATTTTCAAAAATATCTAGATGTTATGTCAGATGAATTGGGAGTTATCAAAATAGCTATAGGCAAATTTTTTACTTTTCTAATCGGTTAGAAATGCGCAAACTTAAGGCTCAAGCTATTTTGAAAGCGCCTTAATTATGTGTAACGACTAGATATCTTAACCTTCCATTTTGAGAATTGTCCATGAAATCTTTTCATCCTATTTTCCTTGGTGTCCTTGCTGCATATAAGGGGAGGATCCAGTTTCACTCTAATCCTACCAAAGAGTTTATCACAAATCAAATCTGAAGGTACAATTCTAACTTGTGGATGAGTGCCTACCCCCATATCCTCAACGATGTTATAGAGTTTTCCCTCATAAGGACAAAAATAGAATTCTTCAGGTATTTAATCATCCTCCACCACGAATGTGCAAAGACTTCATCTTTCTCACTCTCGAGTTGAAGGGTAATTAAATAGGGGCAGCTGTCATACCCAATTTCCAGGGTTTTTTACCACTATTTTATTTTAAGAGTATTTCAAAAAGAAAAAATTGTTAGTTAGTTCAGTTGGTAGCCAGGCAGGGATATCAGGCGCAAGGTTGTCGGTTCGAACATTATTGCATTTCTTCATATTTTTTTATTTTTATAAAAAGGTCAAAAGTCAACAAAAACTTCAAATGTTGACTTTCTTGGTTTATTTTAATATTATTTTTTCTTTTTAATTACCCATTTTTTAAAATTTTAGTTTTTAATTTTTATTCATTTTTTAATAAAAATAGTAAAAAATATATAAAATAAAATAAATCAAAATATTTCTTGATTTGTCATCCCCATTTTTCTATTGGTCGCACTTTGACATTCATGCTTTTGATTGGTCGTTCTTTGTTACACCAACTTTTGATTAGTTAAAGTTTGTCAGCTTAAAGATCAAGAAAAGATAAAATAATATTTGGTATGATTCTCTCATTCGGGTATTATTTTATTTTTATTTTTTCCATTTTATATTTCAACCTAATTTTTTAGGTTACAAATAGAGATATTTTTACACGATAAAAAAACAAGCTCACCACTACCAATTCAACAAATCATAACCGTAAAACCAAACATACTTCAAATAACTTCACCATAAAAAACCTTTAATAAGAACACTATCATCATTCTCACTTCATAACTAATTCAACATGATTCACATCCTAACAACACAACCTGAAATAACTAAATTGAAATCAAAATAACACGACATATAACTTAATTAAAAAAAGAAAAGAATAAAGAAAGACAAGATTTAAAACTGAAACCAGAATAGAATCCACCACCAAAGCCACCTTTTCTAGCTGGTCAAAATCACGAATCACTGCTAGTCCCTCCTACTTTCAACAGTGCCACGCTGAAGCAGCTCCTTCCGACGAACTTCCACGTCGGCACCACCATGAATTCGTCCGACCCTGCCTCTCGATCCAAATCATAATGCAACTCCATCCTAAATCATGTTAGTGCGTGAGGCACTTTAGTGAGGATAATAAAGGAAATAAGGATTTATATTATTGAATTATACAAATAATGATACAAACTAGGGTTATTTATATACAACCATAATTGGGCTTGGGTCTACACAACTTGGATTATATTTAAATATTAAATCTAATCATATCAAATCAAATCTAATCTAATATTTTAAAAAATCAAATTTATTATTTCAACACACCCCCATAATCCAAGTTGTCGAACATCCTCAAAAATAGTCTATCTGAGCTATTTCTAATTCCTTTCTCAAATTTAGGAATTTGTCAATCTTCAATCCTTTGGTGAAAATGTCGGCCAACTGTGCTTCACTCAAGCAATGCTTTACTTCAAGTTCACCTCAATTTACCTTTTCCCTCAAGAAGTTAAACCTTTCTTCAATATGTTTACTTATTCCATGCAGAACTAGATTCTTTGCCATATTTATGCTGACTTGCTGTCGATTTGAAATATAAGAGCTTTCTTCACTTCGACCTTCATTTCTTCAAATACAAATCTGATCTTCTTGTTCCATGCCCTAGGTGCCTGCTTGAGGCCATAGAGCGCTTTGTGCAACTTATATACTTTACTCGCTTCCTTCTGAATCACAAAACCTGAAGGTTGTGTTACATAGACGTCTTCGTCTAAAGGACCTTTCAGAAATGCTGATTTCACATGTAAATGAAATGTTGACCAGCCTTGGTTGCACGCCAATGCTACCACTAGTCGAACAGTCTCCAGTCTTGCTATTGGAGAAAATACTTCAGAGTAGTTGAGTCCTTCTCTTTGAAGAAACCCTCAAGCTACCAATATTTCTTTATGTCTTGCTATTGAGCCATCAACATTATGTTTCAACTTAAATACCCACTTTACTTCGATAGCTTTTGTATGTGGTGGAAATTCGACTAACTCCCATGTGTTGTTTCTTTCGATTGACTGTAACTCTTCGACCATAGCTAACTTCCACTGTTTATTCTTCATAGCTTCACTATAGTTAATTGGTTCAGCACCTACAAGTAAAGCAAAATGAACTAATTATCCACCTGGTGTGACTTCATCATCACCCACCACTTTATAATCATGAAGTCTTGTTGGAAGAACTCCATTTCTTTGAGGTATTTGGCTTGTTTAAGCCACAACCTCTTCGACTTCGATTGTGTCAGGAATGTATGCAACTGTTTCTTCTTCGACTTCGACTAGATTCTCAATAATTCCTTTGACCTCTACTTCATCAGTTTCTTTATAAACATCAGAATTCATCAATGGCTTGTTAATTGAATTGCTAGAATTCCAATCCCAGGAAGAATTTTCATTAATAATAATATCTCGACTAAACTCATCGACAAATAAAACAAAATATCTTATTCCACTAATTGTATGTTCTTCGAATGGACCACATACATATGAATATACCACTTTGAGTATGCAAGATAACCTCATTGGCATATTCGAAACGAAATAATTTCTAGATTGCTTTCCTACTAAACAACCTTCATAAAGTTTTTCAGGCATCTCAAGACTTGGAATTCTATTAACCATATCTTGAGTAATCAGTTGATTGACTGATCGAAAATTCTAATGTCCAAACCTCAAATTCCACAACCAACTATCCTTGTGGTCAACAACAGTTTTCAAACATTGAACTTTAGTCGAACTGATCATAGTCTTAAATGTCCTGTTCTTTCACAACAGAGATTTTAAGACCAAATTGTTCTTGGTGTCGAACAATTTCAAAATTCCATCTTTCATGAAAACTGAGAAACCTTTTTCGACTAGTTGTCTAACACTTAACAAGTTGCACTTTATTCCAGGTACATAAAGTACATCTTTGATCATAGCTTTCCCTCCATTACTCATTTGAAAGACTATATTTCCAGTACCTTCTACTTTCAACGAACTATTATCAGCAAGTTTTACTTTTCTCTTCTTCGACTCATCAAAATTTTCCAACCACTCATTTCGACCAGTCATGTGGTTCGAGCATCCTGAGTCGAGAAACCAGATTTTGGATTCCACATGGTTATCTGCAATTGCAACCATAACAATCATACCACCTTCAGAATCATCTAAATCTTGGCGTGCAAGGTTCGCTCCTTTTTCCTTGCTTGTCCATCCCTTACCTTTTCTGTACCAACAATTCTTGGCTACGTGACCCGACTTTTCACAGTTATAGCACTGCACACCTTTTTTTATCTTCTTTGCCCTTTCGATAGTTTCCTCTTCCTCCTTTCGAGGATTCAGAAGCTCCATCTTTGACCTGATGTTTTTGAGGTATCGACCAAGACTTCTTGTCCTAAGTCTTGTCGAACTTGCCTTTGAATTTGTTGGAACCACCATCATTTTTCCATGACTGAGCTTGCAGAGCCTATATCGAGTCTTGCACTCCTTTCCTTTCGATAATCCTCATCTCATGTGCCTCCAAAAAACCAACCAAATGTTCAACTTTAGTGGTTTCATGTTTGTTGGATTCTTGAATAGCTACGATAACATGATCAAAGTGAGAGGTCAATATTCTCATTACCTTATCAACTATCATCTTATCAGTTATGGTTTCACCATAACCCTTCATGAGATGAACGAGTTTTTGAACCTTCGACACATATTCTGCAACTTTTTCATCTTCTTCCATTGACAATAACTCATATTGTCGATGAAAGGTTTATAACTTGACAACCTTGACTTTCTGACCTCCTTCGTAATACTTCACCAGAATATCCCATGCCTCCTTCACCGTTTCAGCAAGAGAGATTTTGTCGAAACTAGCAGCATCAATTGTCGTTTGAATGCAATAAGCAGCCTTGCAATCTTTCTTCTTGAATTCGTTGTGAGCTTTTTTCTGTTTGACGGTTGCATTTGCAGCCAACGCAGGAACATCATCGGTAACCACTTTTGGGGTTTCATGGAAGCCAAACAAGGATTGCATCTGTTTTACCATCGGATATAATTCTTGCTGTCAAGCATTGGAAGAGAATTCGGAATGCCCTTATTACTAGCCATATTCACAACGGTTGATCTACTTGCCCATCTTTGACGTGAAATTCTTGAAAGCTAGATCAAGAACAATAAACGGAAGCTCTGGATACCAATTTGTTAGTGCGTGAGGCACTTTAGTGAGGAGAGAAAGAAGGAATAATAAAGGAAATAAGGATTTATATTATTGAATTGTACAAATAATGATACAAAGTAGGGCTATTTATATACAACCCTAATTGGGCTTGGGTCTACACAACTTAGATATATTTAAGTTAAATCTAATCAAATCTAATCTAATATTTTAACAAATCTAATTTAATATTTCAATAAATCAACCCATCTGCGAGCACCATCATTGCCACCATCCTTAACGCCCTACTGGTACTTTACCTATTCTCTTAGATTTATGATTTATATTTGTGATATTAATGTTATTCTTTATTTTCTTGAAATTGAAAACAAGAGTTAATTATTGATGATGTTTGTTCTGAAATTGATTTAAGCCATTATTTGAGAGGAAGTTATATTTTGTGAAGAATGAGAGAGAGAGAGAGAGAGAGAGAGAGAGAGTAAGAAGGATGGAGAAGATGGAGAGATATATGTTTGTTTTCTTTTTTTTTCACTGTTAATATGCTTTTTTCTATTATTTATTTATTTTAGTAAAAAGCCACGTGACATGATGGCATTGGCTAGTTTGAATTTTGAAAAGTCAACACCTTATTCCTTTTCCTTTTTTATTCTTTTTAATCTATTTTGAAAAATAAAAATGGTAGTTGTTGGGTTATTTTGCTTAATTTTTTTATAATTATTTTAATTTAAATTAGGTTTAGAAATTAGGGTTTACCCCTCTTAAGCTTTTGAACCCATTTCCATTTTTCACACCCTAGCTAACTTCTATTCACACCCTAGCATTTTTAATTAATTTTTTATTTTAGTTAATCTAATTAGTTTATTGATTTACTTCACTTAATTTGTTTAATTAATTTATGGGTTAATAATCATTTTTCCCTTACCATATAGAGCGAATCCCAAAAAAAACCTGTAAAAGAAACACAAATTCTATCCCTGTGATTTGAAGATTTTCTCGTTTTAGTCCTTTAGTGGATCAGGTCACTTAAAATGCTGATGTGAAAATGACATGTTGGCATTTTTAATTTAAGTGATTCATACGTGGTATTTTTTCTATTTAATTATTTATTTATTTCGAACCCTAATGTTAAATCATGTAAAATAAAACAAAATAAATTGCAATTTAATTTTGTTCTTCTTCGTATGCGCAACTAGGGGTTCATCTTCATCTAGGATTCATCTTCAACACAGGTTTATCTTCAACACGGGTTCTTCTTCATCTGTTATCCATAATTTTCACCTATGATAGGAAACGTAAGTTCAGGGATCAAATCCAGTGGAAGAAAAGCTCCAATTTATGGGCACGAGCTTCCTATGAGAATCTTTGTTTTGAAATCAAGTTCAAACCCAGGAAGAAGATAATGGAAGTGTAAAAATTGGGGGGTTTGTTCAAATTTCTTCATATCCCTTGTTCATATCTCATTTGATGGTGATGTATATTAATAGTTTTCCAGAATTCATTTTTTTAAATCTTCATATGTTTCATCTATTTTCCATAACGATGATGATTGTCATCTATTTCACTAGGATGATGAACTTGATAGTGGAAAACGTGATGAACCAAGGTATGATAAAGGTTGCACTAAAAGTGAAAAAATTATGGAGGTTATGCAGAATTATGGATTAGAGTTTGGGAAGAATTTCGTGCATGAGTTTGGGAAGACAATGGACAAGAAGAAGATTGAGAAACTAAAAATAAAGTCTAAAAATGATCACAAGACCATTAATGCCCTAACTTACCTTCTTATTGCATCCTGGATTTTTTTGCTATTATGTTTAGTACTAGGTAGAATATGTTATACACATGTAGAATTAGTTTTGTTGTGAAAAAAATATGTGTTGTACCCATGATGTTGTACTCTTTGTATGATCTAAATCTGAATGCAATGTGTTGTACCCCAATTTTTCCCCTAAGATTCCTTTATCATATCATATCAAGTCAATCATGACAAGATCACATTAGGGTTGGTTCTTTATCTTGCTCTATCTCCTATCTTTAAGTTTTCTCTTTAGGAATTTCCATGCACCTTGGTTGTGTATCTTGTATATGTGTTGTTGACTAATCTTTAACCAAAATACAAAAAATATTTGTCTTTGTCTTTGCACAATTTGTGTTTTTTAGGTACCAAGTTGAAGCATCCAACAAATAAGGCTTTCCAAGTTGCTTTGATCCTATATTGTGGTGAAAAATCCATCATGCATCGACCCATAAAGGTATACATCGACTCATTTTATTATGCACAACTTACATGTGTCGACACATGCATGTATGTATCGACTCATCCTGTTTGTAAAACTAGCATGTGTGGACACATACGTGTTATGTATCGACTCATACAGTTTGTGTGGTTCTGTGATGTGTTGAAACAACAATATGTATCGACACATAGAAGCATGTATCGACACATGCTATGTTATACAGCTAGGATGTATCGACACATACCCCTTATGTATCGACTCATAATGGAAAAATGCACGTGTTTTTTGAAAAAAAGCCAGCAAATTCAAATTGTTATCATTTTTGCTCCAATTTTTTCTGCATAATTTGAAATTATATCACTAATTCAATTTTGGCTCCCATAATCAATTACCAAATTACCACTAATCCCAATTCTAAAACTCTATAAATAGAGACCTCATTTCATTTAAATCACAAGCTTTTGATAGCCAAAATCATCTTGCTAAAAAATCTCTCAATTCTCTCCATTTTACCAAATTCACTCAAAGCTCCATTTTCAAAAAAAAGTTAGTAAGCTTTGCATTGAAGCTTACTAATCTTTGAGCTAAACCTTCATCCAAACATTTTTCTCCATTAATTCTCTACATCTAAACTTTGGTGATTGATTCTTATTGTTGAATTAAAGAAAATTCTGAAGTTGTTTGATAATTTTCAAATTCTACCTTTGGTAAGTTGGATCATCATCTTTAACAATGTGATTTCTTGTGGATTTCTGGTTTTGATTCATTAAGCATTGTTTTATAACTCCATGAGTGCTATTTTCTCAAAATTTTCTGGAATTTTCATGCTCAATTGGATCCATGATCATAAGGTGTTTGATGAAAAGTTGGAACAAGAATTTGATCCCAAAAATATTTTTCTGCCTTATTTTGGGGCTGCTTTGACTCAAATATTTTTTTCTGCACACTCTCTTTGATGGATAATTTGGATTGAAATTTTAAATGTTCAATTTGTTTTTAAACTCAATGAACTTTGTGATGTAGATGAAGTTGGATAAATGTTCATCAATTCAAATCTACCTAAGAGTTAATTATTAATTCATTTTTGGTGCTTTGGATTAATGATATGTTTAGTACTTTAATCCTTCTAGAGGAGTGGTTGAATTTAAAGATGAAGGAATGTTGAAATGGTAATCCAAATTAGCTTATCATTCCCTTCCCTCTTCATCTTACCCCTTCCTTTTTTTAATTGTGCTACATGTTAAAGGATGGTGATCTCTATATCATTTATCCAAACATGAAGTACATAGATTGCTATTGACCGGCCTCAAAATAGGTGCGACTTCTACATAAGTCCACTTACGATTGCTTAACATAACGCTAAATTTTGTCTCAATTCGAATAAATGATCATTCGTGGCCAAAACTTATGATTGAAATCCCAAGTATGTTAATTTGATCTCTTTGATCCAATAACCTTGAGATTCATTGTGTGGAGGCTTTGGTTCTACCAATCCTCTAATGGATCTACAAAACCATTGGTCAACGCGGATCACTTAAACATCGTTGATCATTACATGTTACTTCTTTTGAGGATTCCAAAATGGATGATATACTTGACAAAAAGAAAATGCAACTTGTTGTGTGGAGGCTTTGGTTCTACCAATCCTCTAATGAGTTCCAAATGCAAGTTTCAAGATGGTCATCCAACTAACCACTAATTTCTAACAATTAACTTTGCTTTATGCTTTTTATTTTTTATGCTTTATGTACCATTCAATTTGAGCATTTATATTTCATGCCATTTTTATTTTGCTCACTTGAGCATTTAATTTTATGTCATTTTTATTTTGCTCACTTGAGCTTTTCTTTTCCTTTTAAAGACACCTAATAATCAACATGAACCATAAAAATCTTTAATGATATTTGGACTATTTGGTTACTATCCTTGGCATTATGGAGCATTGGACCTCTTGGACTTAGGATTAGAGACCTTGGCCTATCTTGGAGACTTTGTGCTTTTATTTGATATTTTGTCTGGAGTTCTTGAGGTTTACCTTGAGACATTGGGTTGTTTGTTTGTTTTGTGTGCAGGTTATTGAGATTACATACTTTGTTTGTAATTTGGAATTCACCCGTATACATCCGTTACTCTGCCCAATTTTTTGCAAAGACTTAATACACTTGAAATTTGGTTCTCTCAGGAGGTCTAGTATCTTTTCTTTCATGGTTTCAATCCAAAGAATGAGAATTCTATATTGACTCATAATGTTAAGTATTGGCTTCTTGTTGGTTAGATGGTTCTTATCCCTAGCTTTTACCTTATGCTTTAGGATAATCTCTTCTTCTCCTCCCATGTTCTTTAATTTCAAAAATCTTCTCCCTCCTTTTGAAAACCCTTCTTGTTTTGAAACTTGAACCATTTTCATAATAAACTTGGACTTAGGTCCATGCATTTTCAAAACATTTTCATGAATAAATTTCAATCAATTTAATAATACCTTGACATTTTTTTTGTGAGAATACTAAAAGTCAACCAATCTTATTTCAAACCATTTTGCCACTTTGGCTTTTATCTTTAAAATTTTCTCAAAAGATTAGACTCTTGTCAATCCTTGTAGTGATGCAAACAATTATACTTCTATAATATGTAGTAAAGAGAGATATTTTCCGCTTGGGTGATTGAGTGAGGCATTGTTGATTTTAAAATCCAAGCCATATCCTCCACTTTAAGATGACCCAAGTCCTCTTTTCTCATGATTGTGGGTAGTAAGTATGTTTTCCACACGGACAATGACGATGATGTCTTATCTCATAATATTAACCAATCAAATTTTTAAAAGAGGAACTATGTGTACCCTGATCCTCTATTGCATGAAAGGTGGTACGTAGGCACTAAAGGTTCGCAACCGCGGCGGGTTCAAAAATCATAAAAAATATTTCTTTTCTCACCTCCACCATCCATTTTATATATAACACACTTTCATAACCAAAATATACAGATTTTTCAAAGAGGTTCCTGCAGAGTACCGTAGATGTTTAGGGTGATAATACCTTCCCTTTGCATAACCAACCCTCTTACCTTGAATCTTTCCCCCTTTTTTGGGTTATTCGCTCTTTTCCCATTCCTTTGGAAACAATAAAGTGCGGTGGAGATTTTTTATTTTTGATTTGTATAAAGTCTAGTCAATCCAATGGCTTAGTCTTGAACATTTCTACCGCTACACAATGGGATCCATATGTTTGAACTATATTACAATCTATTTTGTCATATAATTGGTAATAACCATATAATTGGTAAACATGCATTTTACTGTCATACGAAATTGGCAATAACCATTGGAATAAACCTGTTAAATAGGACTTGGTCTACATTTAATGTCATAAGAAATACCAGTACATACAAAGTACCATGCATTCAAAATACAACCCCTACATTCTACCCTAACCATATTACTTTCATTTTTCACATACCCAATCTCTCTACCATTTAGAACATACCATTCTCTTATAACATCCTTAAATTTAACAAGAGAGTTAAACTTCATACCTAGTTTGAAGTCATAGTCTTTGTTGAGAAAATCCCCTCTAAACTTCTCATACGTAGGCATCTTTTCATTGTCACTATCATCTAGATCAGAGCTACCCAACTATTCACTTTCATAATCTCCATCTTTCTCTAAAACCTCTGATGAACTAGGTTTGCCACCAATGACCCTTGAAGGAACACACAACTTGAGTTTTTTGGGAGACCTTACAGTTGATGCATCCTTGTTAGCTCTTAAATTGTACTTGAGTTTCTTACCTGAGATTTCAACCCTATTACCTTCATGAGGTCTATCAACCTTCACAACCACAAATCTTTCATTGTCCTCATTCACTTTGTCTTCTTCGTTGTCCCCAAATCTTATCCCTATAGAGTCTTCATCTTCAACATCATCACTCTTTTCACCAACATCAATTATATTTGGATTCAGTGCCTTCTTTGTGTTGTCTCCAACAATGTAATCAATCCAAATATCTCCATCAACACTGTGCAAAATAGAATGATTAGCAATATCTGTAACGTGAACATCTCCAGTCACGTGGAAGAAACTTTCGTCAATACCTTTGATTTTTCTCCACATTCAGATTCCACTACCGTCGAATTTACACTCGAGTATTAAGCTCATATCTTCGTAGTAGGACCATGTCTATGAATCTTGCCCACTAATAATAGTTTCAATTCCTCCTCTGTAAAAATAAAGCTTTCTCGCGCAAACTGACCACGATGGTGAAAGATTAAGTTGAATAATGTCATTCCTACAAATGAAAAAACAGACACGCATGCGTTAAGAATCATAAACACTGGAGGCAATCATGGTTTGGTTTAGTGAAAATAGAAGAAAATCGTACTTGAAATAGCTTCATAAGTTTCCAATGAAGGCTTCGTAACCATGAAAGAGACGACGAAGAACAAAGTTTTCTAAATTAGGTTTTCAGGGGGTGAACGAAATGAATTGAAGAACTTTTGATTTCAATTACTTAAACTAATTAAAAAATTAATCATTTAATAATTTGTAAATAAATAAATAGAAATAAAGCCACGTATGACACAATTAAACTAAACATACATGCATGTCATTTCCACATCAATATTTTAAGTGACCAGATCCACTAAAGAACTAAAACGAAGGAATCTTAAAATCACATGGATGAAATCTGTGTTTTTTTTACAGGGTGTTTTTTGGGATTCGCCCCATATGGTAGGGGGCAAAATGGTTATTAACCCTTAATTTTATGTATTTAGTTCATTTTAAGTAGTCAATTAGTTTGTTTATTTTTCTTTTATCATTATACGTCAAAAATACAAAAACAATAAAAAATACAAAAAACATAAAAATATGCATTCAATTCCCTTCATAAAAAAATCATTACAAATATTTAAAAAGCATTTTCTTAGTCAACCGATTGGTTGGTGTACGTTGTATCGTTCGATCATTCAAATTTAAAACACTTAAAATCATTCTCAACATACTCAATTTTTTTTTCCGCCCCTGTGCATCGAAACTTTTTCAAAACAAGTCTTTTTCCATCCGTGCATGTCAAATTATTTTCATAAATTAAAAACAACCAACAAAATATCGTTTAATACCTTAAACTACGAGCCTCTGATTTCCCATTACACCCGAGAATACGTAGGCACTAGGTTTCGAAATCTTGCGAACATGATAATAAAAAACTAACTTTTTGCATCTTTTATCCCTTTTGTAAATATTTTTAATATAAATAAATAAAAGCAAGAACAAGAAGATACAAACATTTACGCATACATTCAAACCTAGTTAACCAAATAATTCTCGTTGGGTACAACAAATATGTGTGGTGCTAATACTTTCCCCTTGTATAACCAATCCACGAACCCGTATTTGATTGTGTTGACCATCTTATTCTCATTTCTTAGAGTTTAATTATTATTTTCTCCTTCCTTATGAATAAATAAAATTCGGTGACGACTCTGTGTCTATTTCAAGCGTTTAGACGCTCGAGTATTTTTTGTGTAGTGACACTTTATTTCTAGAATATTGGTTATTTGTTTATTTTGTGTGTTTTTTATATTTTATTTGTTTATTTGTATTGTTCAGTCATGTGTGGTTGAGACAGTGCCAACCCAATATAACGTGAGGCCTAAGGCAAGTTAAATATTAAATTGATATTATAATTATATAGATTTTTTTTTATTAAGTGACAATTTATGTATTTAAATTACCCTTTTAATTAATAAATAAATATTTATTTTCCTTGTTAAAAGAAAGAAAATAGTAAAAATTTGTTTAAATAGTCATTAGTTCTAAAAGAAAAAATACTGTAAAAGTTTGGTTTGTGTTCCACAACCAAATAAAAAATATAGTAAAAACATGATTATCGTTCCACCAACCAAACTAAGCCAAGCAAACTATACGATGCAAATTTTGCTGCTTTCAAAATATACTACACACTTATTTTTTTGGGGCCTAAATACCCTTTACAAAATGATTTTTCTGAGGCCCAAGGCAAGGGACTAGTCTTGGGCCAACCCTGGGTTGAGACACTGTATGGAAATCCCCTAACTTTAACCATTTTAAAAGTTTTTGTAAGAAGCTTGTGACAATAATTTTACTGTGAAAATATATCAAATCCAAGGAAGGAGATGCCGAGCCTAAGGACACCGAGATTTTTTTAATGAAATCAGTATTGTCTCAATACCTAAAGTCTCCCATAAACTCATTTTGCAATATAGTATATGAATCCTTAGAGAATTATTCTCTGAGTATTTTATCTAAACAGTCTGATATACATTTGATTTACACATTAGGTTTGGTTAATGGATAAAAATAAAACTGAAAAAAATATGAAAGGCACTAAAAGGAAAATGCACCTATTAAGTTAGGTAACCTTCACCCGTTACTCAACTTAATGGTGGTTTATCCCTAATGTCTTAGAAAAAAATATGTGTGAAATTTACCTGTATGAATAAAATCAACTAGTCAGAGTAAGTTGGATTCACCTTTAAAAAGTTGTCATTCCCAAATGCTAGTTTGTTTACGTGTTATGAGTAAGAAGATAATAATAACAATAAATCCCTAGTTACCATTATGTGTGTGCGGTTATTATGTTTAATATATTTCCTTAATTTGACTATTCTAAATGTAAGGGGAAGAAACCAAATAATGAGACTTAAGTACAAAGCCATAGTTGAATTGATATCTAAGGAATGAGTGTTTAGTCTGTATTTTACGGTCTGTGTTCCTACAATTCCCTTAATGTTAAATTTAGTACCGAGGGACATAACCTTTTGCCAATTCAAACTTGGATTTACGTACAAGTATCAGCAATAACATTTCACGTGTTTGTTATATGTTGTGTTGTTGTGTCTAAATTATTTATATGAAAG
Source organism: Vicia faba (assembly GCA_948472305.1). Lineage (NCBI taxonomy): Eukaryota > Viridiplantae > Streptophyta > Magnoliopsida > Fabales > Fabaceae > Vicia > Vicia faba. The sequence continues at coordinate 228,756,409 of OX451736.1, read as the reverse complement.
CCAAGTGGACAAGCATTTGTTCAAGTGTGGGAGAGTTTCATCACGATTATTTTTACCATTTTTATTTAGTTTTATTTCCATGTTTTCATGTGTTTTATTCGCATTTTAATGTAAATATTGGGTATTTTCATTATGTTTCAGATAAAAGTCATTCAGAGATTCCCGCTCTAACTGATATTGAGGTGGAAGCTCAGGGTGATACAGAGTCGTTTATAGACACAAGTGGTGACATCTATATTGGGTTATGTCATATAACACACATTGTATGTGGTAGATTTGCGTATATTTTATTAGTTTATTCATTATTTATTTTTGATGACATTATTTTGAGTTTGTAATGAATTATTTGTATATTATGTTCATTTTATCATAACATTGCATTAGATCAAACTTAACATTACATTATTGCAGGATTAACATAACTTAAACCAAACACTGCTTAGTATAACTTAACAAGAAAATTACATGAACAAAACTTAAACATTAATAGATAATTTAGAATATTTCAATATCTTGATAATATCGTTGACAAATATGGCAACTATCTCATCCACCTCGATCAAACTTTTTGTTTCGTATCAGTGATATGTGTTCCACATAACTTTTAAATTTTCATCTGTCTTCAGCTCAAACTTATTGAACCTAATATTTCCTTCATTGTTAATTGATGGTGAATAATAGTCGATCTTAACCACCATTCTATTGTCGGTATAGTGCAAGAGGTTATCCAGTTTAAATTTTAAAACATCAAGAGGGGTTTCCTCTGCGAGCCAAAATTAAACAGGACGACTCAGGCCGTTGAAATACATAAATGCGAGATATAAAATTGGGACACTGTGAGGTGTCTTTGTTAACAACATACGAAATATATTTATACAAATTTTAAATCATTATGGTGCAACCACAATTCTACAAAAGTATCGATAAAATCATAACCGTTCAAAATTAACACTACTAAATTTTTAAAGGGCGTGGGAAAATATCTAGTATACCTAATTTTTTGAAAAAATTGGTAAAAGTTATTATGCACGTTGAATTATTCGAAATTGGAAATGAAAACGAGAATTTTTTTTTCAAATAACCACTTTTTATAAAATATTCCCAAATAACCACATTTTCAAAAAATTTACCAAAGTAAACACTTTTCAAAGAAAAAAATTCTCCACACAAAGGAGGCGCCACTCTGTGTGGCGCATGCATACAAATTAAAGAGGAGGCACCACACTGTATGGCTTGTCCTCCTCTGTAAAGTCATGCAGTGTAGCGCATGCATGCAATGTTAGAGAGGAGGCTTCATCTAGTGTGGCTTGACAATTGTATATGGTTTTCTATAAATACAACCACCTATCTTCTTCATGTTTCACACCATTTCTCACATCACACTTAGAAAATGTCTTCCACTCCCTTGCCAAGGTTTTCACTCATCAAAAGAGATGCGCGTGTTATTTTTTTAGTGACAAAGCCTCCGATGAAGATCAAACTCTAGAACACGCAAACGTTCGAGCATTTTCAGAGGCACTTGATTCGCTGGTTGGAAGGAGACATTCCTGAAGGTGAACAAATCAGAAAAATAGAAAGGCAAATTACAGTGAGGAACGAAAGTGGAGTAAGGCGATCTTGGAAAAAGGTGAGATGCGATGCTGATGTCATGATGATGATGCTTGGACCAGATGATATTGTGTTTATGGTTTTCATCTCTTAGATATTATGATGTGTTTAGTTGTTTTGTCTGTTTATGATGTTGTTATCATGGGTTTGTGGTGTTGTAATTTTTTTGGTCATTATGTGAAGGTTGTTGTAATCAAATGATAAATTGAACATGAAATGAAAACCCGAATTTAAATTGAAATTTCTTGCATACAACAAATTAATTACTCCGGAAAGTTTGCTATAAAAAACTTAGGTTGCAGAGCTAGACCCAATATTCAGAAAAAAATTCGATTGTGTCCAGGAAGACGACACGTACTGCATAATCTTATCATTTTGTTGGCCATATCCATTTCAATTCTAATACGAGTGCTATTGGGGCACCCCTTTTTCTTCCGTCGCATTTGTTCATTATGCCAAACAATGTCCCCTTGATAAGCAGGCCAATAATCCTCCTTTGCCAACACGGAGAAGGTATTGATGTACACACTTAAAATGCTCTTTACTATGTAAACATGGGATATATGTTGTATTGGGTCCAAGCGAACATGCGAACATTCTGCTATGACATGAGAGTAAGGCATGCGAAATGCTTGAAACTTTCCGCAATCGCACCAACCTCTATCTAGTTCGACTTGATAATATCCCTTTGGCCTCCCCTCATAATGATCCATTGTCTCTTGTACACTGAACCACCCTTTAATATGGTCAAACATGGTGACACTATGGGTGTTTGCTTTGGAAACCTCCTCATTAAATGTTCTCATTATGCATTCACTAAAAAACTGCCCTGATTGTAACATTTCCCTCCATTTTCAACTTCTTGTGTCAAACAATGACCCCATCCTAAAATATGTTACTCTAACCAAAACAGTAATTCGTAGGTTTTTGTTTCCTTTGAAGACAGAGTTCAATGATTTCACTAAATTTGTTGTCATGTGGTCCCATCGTTAACCATTGTCAAATGCCTGAATCCACTTGTCCACTGGAATGTTATCGATCCACATTAATTCTTATGAGTTTGTCAACCAGATTTCTTCGTGATAGTGTCAAAATGATGGTTCTATTAAGGCATATCCTGCATTCACAACTTTCTTTCGAAGTGTCTTGTCTTTGATATGGAGCATGGAGTTTTATTTGATATGTATAATGCAATAGACATGTGTTGAAGGGGGATCCTTCCAACCGTTATTAGGGTTATTATTCACAATCGTTGTTTGTCTGTCTGAAATCAAACAAAGGTTGGGTTGAGGAGCAACAGGTAATCGGAGATTCTTCAGAAAGAAATTCCATGCACCACCTGTCTCACCTTCAACTAGAGTGAAGGAAATCAGAAAAACATTATTTTTGCCATCTTGTGCCACTGCCATGAGTAATGTTCTTTTATACTTTTCGTATAACCAAGTTCCATCAATCTGTATAATAGGTTTGTGTTGTACCCCAAAATTTTCCCTCCCATTTTCTTCAAGGCATTCTTCTAAGATTCTCAAATACTCAAGGATTCTCAAGAGTTGATCAGACAAACTCACCTCCTAAGCAAAGGGTCTTCAACTAGGATTTTGTGCTTTACAAGGGATATTTAATTGCAAAGGTCTAAAATGAATTACATGGTTCATCATTGTTAGAACAAAGATTGAAGCTACTACCCTAAGTTTAAGTTTTGATGATAACAAAATGAAATGATATATTAATTATGTGATTCATGTAAGAACTATTTGCTACCTAAAAATTACCTTTCTGGTTTATAGAAACTCTGATAGGTATCAGCAAGAGTGCATTATAATCAGCATCAGAATATTGGATATCAACATCAGCATCAAAAGATACTATATCAGAATACCAGAATCAGAAGAACAACTCACGCGAATGCTGAAGCTTGATGAACAGAACTGCGCTCAACACTCTGATAAAGACAACAACAGTTCATCAGCACTTAAGCAGAGTCAGAATGAGCCAAAGCGAAAACACGCTTTTAGTAGCAACGGTACTGTGCATTCAAGGCGAATTATTACCAACGGCATCATTCCAGACAAGATCTGCTTAATAAGGAAAGTTTGTTATTGGCATTGAATCAAGATTATTGCTCCAACGTTCAACAATTTCAGTGTTATATAAACAAGACAATGAAGATTGAATTGGCTAATGCTCTACATCAATTTACACGCCTAAAAGCAATTCATCATCTTCTCATTCTCAGTTTGCTAAAAGCTCCAAAAATTCCTTACTCAATATTTTAGAAATCTAGTTTCCATAAGCTTAAGTTGTGTAATATCACAGTTGTGATAAACAGTTTTGTAGAAAACATTCACACACCTAGATTTCTCTTCTTTGTAAGAAAGTGTTTCCTTGACAAACCGGTTTGTGGTTTGCATCAAGAAGGCTTTAGCAGTTGTTAAAGCAGGTTGTAATATTCAGTTGAATATAGTGGATTAAGACCTCGTTGGAGAGAGGCGAAATCACCTTGACGGGTGGACTGGAGTAGTTTGAGATCAAACGAACCAAGATAAAAATATCGTGTTCATTGCATTGATTTTCAGTTTTACAATTCAACCCCCCTTCTTGTGTTTTTCACTTCTTCAATTGGCATCAGAGCGCCTGGTTCTGAGCTAAAACACTTAACCGTGTCAGTACAAGATCCAGCGTCAGAAAAACACAATGGCAGGAACTTATTCTCACACCAGCAATGACAACCATGAGGATAGAGACAGATTCAGCGGCAAACCTCCAGTCTTTGATGGAGAAAATTTTGATTACTGGAAAGACAGAATTGAAAGCTTCTTTCTGGCACATGATGCTGATCTGTGGGACATGGTGACAGATGGATACACGCACCCTGTGAATGCAAGCGGTCAGAAGATTGATAGGAAAACAATGTCTGACCAACAAAAGCGTGACTTCAAGAATCACCACAAGGCCAGAACCATCCTTCTCAGCGCCATCTCATATGCTGAATATGAAAAGATCTCCAACAGAGACACAACAAAGAACATGTTTGACTCACTCAGAATGACGCATGAGGGTAACGTTCAGGTCAAAGAAACTAAAGCTCCGGCGCTCATTCAGAAGTATGAGGCATTCAAAATGGAAGAAAGTGAATCCATTGAAACAATGTTCTCAAGATTCCAGATTCTGGTAGCTGGTCTCAAGGTTCTGGACAAAGGTTACTCTACTGCTGATCACGTCAAGAAAATCATCAGAAGCTTACCCAAGCAGTGGAGGCCAATGGTTACAGCTCTGAAGCTAGCAAAAGATCTCAATAAAATTTCTCTGGAGGAACTTATCAGCTCCCTCAGAAGTCATGAGATAGAGCTAGAAGCTGATGAACCCCAGAAGCAAGGTAAGCCTTTAGCATTAAAATCTAACAAAAAATCTGAGTCTAAAGTTTTGCAGGCAGTTGAAGAAACATCTGATGGATCCTCATCAGAAGAATACGAACTCTCCCTCCTATCCAGAAGAGTGAATCAACTGTGGAAGCAGAGGCAAAGGAAGTTCAGGAATCCCAGAAGATCTGATCAGAACGAGTCTTCTTCCAGATACAGAAAGACAGATTCTTCCTCTGGATACAGAAGATCTGAAGGCTCCTCAGGAAGCAGAAAGCCAAACACCAAGGACATCATCTGCTATGAGTGCATTGAGCAAGGACACTACAAGAGTGACTGCCCAAAGCTTCAGAGGGAAAAGCCCAAAAAGAAGTTTGGAAGAGAAAAGAAGAAAAGTCTCATGGCTAAATGGGATGACTCTGACTCGTCTGAAGCTGACTCAGAATCAGATGATGAGAGAGCAAACATAGCTCTCATGGCCAACATTTCAGAAGATAGTGAAGCTTCTGAATCAGACTCAGAATCAGATACTGAAGAGGTATTTCCTGACTTTGCTGTTAATTTTACCAAGGCTGAACTTGCTGAAAGCCTTAATGAAATTCTGGAAAGGTACCAACAAATTAGAGTTAAATTCAGAAACCTGAAAAGGAATCTTGAATCTGACTCTGATAAGACTGAGAGTCTCAAATTGGAAAATTTTGAGCTGAAAAATAAAATTTCAAAATTAGAAAATACTTTACAAAACTCTCAGAAGGAACCAATTTCTGAAACTCCCAGCAGTGCTGATGAGATCATCAAGGAGTATGATCACAATTTCCAAAAGTTCCTTGCTAAAAGCATAGATAGAAGCAAAATGGCTTCAATGATCTATGGAGTTAGCAGAAACGGCAGGAAGGGAATATGATACCAAGGTAAGGTTCCTACACCAAAGAATGTCATGGATTTAACCATTAAACACACTCCTCTGAATTCACATTTTGTGTATGGTCACACACATGATATTAAATACACTAGCAGTAAGTACTCTGTGAAACCAAAATTCAACCAGAGTTTTGGTAAATCTAACAAATCAGGACCCAAGAAAATCTGGGTACCTAAGGATAAAATAATCCATGTTGCAGATATCTTTAGCAGCAAATCAGAAACACCAGTCATGGTACCTAGACTCTGGCTGCTCGCGACACATGACGGGAAGAAGGCATATGTTCCAAAGCCTGGAACTTAAGCCTGGAGGACACATTGGCTTTGGAGGCAATCATAGGGGAAAGATCATTGGCTCTGGAACTGTAGGTAATGGAAATCTTCCCTCTATTAATAATGTTCTGCTAGTAGATGGATTAATGCATAATCTGTTATCCATAAGTCAATTAAGTGATAACGGTTATGATATAATCTTTAATCAAAAATCATGTAAGGTTGTTAGTCAGAAAGATGGGATTATCCTGTTTAATGGAAAGAGGAAAAACAACATTTACAAAATCAAACTTTCTGAACTGAAAAGTCAGAATGTAAAGTGTGTTCTGTCTGTTAACAACGAGCAGTGGATCTGGCACAGAAGATTGGGGCATGTTAGTATGAGAAGAATATCTCATATTAACAAACTCAATCTGGTCAGAGGACTTCCTAATTTGAAGTTCAATTCAGATGCTCTGTGTGAAGCATGTCAGAAAGGCAAGTTTGCAAAACCCTCTTTTAAATCTAAAAATGTTGTTTCTACCTCTAAGCCATTAGAACTTCTGCACATTGACTTATTTGGACTAGTTAAAACTGCTTCAGTCAGTGGCAAGAAGTATGGGTTAGTAATCGTAGATGACTATAGCAGATGGACATGGGTAAAGTTCTTAAGACACAAGGACGAGTCACACTCTGTGTTTGTTACCTTCTGTAACCAAGTTCAGAATGAAAAGGATCTTAGAATCGTTAAAGTCAGAAGTGATCATGGTGGAGAGTTTGAAAACAAAGACTTTGAGTCATTCTTTAATGAGAGAGGCATTCTGCATGATTTCTCTTGTCCTAGAATTCCCCAACAAAATTGAGTTGTAGAACGAAAGAACAGAACATTGCAAGAAATGGCCAGAACCATGATCAACGAGACAAACGTTGCTAAGATCTTCTGGGAAGAGGTAATAAACACAGCGTGCTACATTCAGAATAGAATATCAATAAGACCTATTCTGGAAAAGACTCCACATGAATTGTGGAAGAACAGAAAGCCCAACATTTCATATTTTCATCCATTTGGATGTACTTGTTTTATGTTAAATACAAAGAATTATTTGAACAAGTTTGACTCTAAAGAACAGAAGTGTATTATGTTAGGATACTCTGAACGCTCAAGAGGGTACAGAGTATACAATACAGAAACACGGATTGTGGAAGAATCAATCAGTGTTCGTTTTGATGATAAGCTTGACTCTGAAAAGTCAAAGCAGAATGAAGTTTTTGCAGGTATGGAAATTGAATTTACAGGTTCTGAAGACAAGTCATCAGAAGCTCTCAACACGGACACTCCTTCAACGTCTGAAAGGAGCACTGCTAGCAATCCTACAACAGTTGCTGATCAACCTCAGAAGAGATTACCCAGAAGCAGCTTGGATCACCCAGAAGAAACTATCTTAGGAAGAAAGGAAGATCCAATCAGAACAAGAGCAAGCTTCAGAAACTCTGAAGAAACCCTCATGGGACTTGTGTCTCTGATTGAACCTTCTTCTATTGATGAAGCACTTCTGGACAACGATTGGATTCTAGCAATGCAAGAAGAGCTGAATCAATTCACCAGAAATGACGTATGGGATCTTGTTCCCAGACCAAAAGGATTCAACGTCATTGGAACAAGATGGGTGTTCAGAAACAAGCTAAATGAACAAGGTGAAGTCATCAGAAACAAAGCACGACTGGTTGCACAAGGTTATAGTCAGCAAGAGGGAATAGACTATACAGAAACCTTTGCTCCAGTCGCCAGGTTAGAATCTATCAGACTTTTAATTTCATTTGTTGTTAATAGAGGCATCACTCTGTATCAGATGGATGTCAAAAGTGCATTCTTAAATGGTTATATAGAAGAAGAGGTTTATATGCACCAACCCCTTGGTTTTGAAAATACAAAACATCCAGAACATGTTTTCAAACTAAAGAAGTCACTATATGGTCTGAAGCAAGCTCCCAGAGCTTGGTATGAAAGACTAAGTAACTTTATGTTAGAAAATGAATTCACCAGAGGGAAGGTGGACACTACCTTATTCTGTAAGTCAGTTAAGAATGACATCTTATTCTGTCAAATTTATGTTGATGATATTATTTTTGGATCTACTAATCCTTCTCTTGGAAGAAAATTTTCTAAGTGTATGCAGGCAGAATTTGAGATGAGCCTCATGGGGGAACTGAAATTCTTTCTAGGAATTCAGATCAATCAAAATCCAGAGGGAACTTACATTCATCAGAGCAAATATATCAGAGATCTTCTGAAGAAATTTGACCTCTCAGAATGTAAGCCATTAAAGATTCCAATGCATCCCACGTGCATTCTGGAAAGAGAAGAGGTAAGCAAAAAGGTAGAACAGAAGGTCTACAGAGGTATGATTGGTTCTCTCCTTTATCTGACTGCTTCAAGACCTGATATCTTATTCAGCGTATGTATTTGTGCTAGATTCCAATCAGATCCAAGAGAATCTCACTTAACAGTTGTTAAGCGAATTTTCAAGTATCTGAAAGGTACTACTAATCTGGGTTTATTTTATAGAAAATCTAGTGATTACAGCTTAGTAGGCTACTGCGATGCTGACTTTGCTGGAGACAGAGTAGAGCGTAAAAGTACTTCTGGAAGCTGCCAGTTTCTGGGAGACAATCTGATCTCTTGGTCCAGCAAAAGGCAATCCACAATTGCGCTATCAACAGCAGAAGCTGAGTACATAGCAGCAGCAGGATGTAGCACACAAATGCTCTGGATGAAAAGTCAACTTGAAGACTTCCATATTTTTGAGAGTAACATCCCTATACTCTGTGACAATACTTCTGCTATTTGCTTAAGTAAGAATCCCATTTTACATTCTAGAGCTAAGCATATAGAAATAAAACATCATTTCATTAGGGACTATATTCATAAAGGAATTTTGAACTTAAAATTTATTGATACAGACCATCAATGGGATGATATCTTCACTAAACCCCTTTCTGAAGATAGGTTCAATTTCATTCTGAAACATCTCAGCATGAAAATCTGCCCAGAGTGAAAATGTTTAAATTCCATATATTATCCTTCAGAATGTATTTGTTTTACTGTGAACTTCTGATCAATCTCTCTTCAGAAAGAAAGAACATGCAGATTGTATCAGATGCTAGTCTTAAAGATCTGAGCGTTTCAGCTCAAGGATAGACGTGCTGATCACTAAATCAAACAAGTGTCATCCAATCATCAGCAAATCTCTGAAGCAGAACGCGTGCACGCTTCTGAGAAGGCAAAACGCTGATTGGGTGCATTGAGACACATGTCTGGTAACCGTTTCAAGTATCTTTCTCAAATCCCTCAAAATCAGCAAGCATTAAATGAAAGTAATCATGTTTTTAAAAACGTAATCATGATTTTATTTCTCTTTCTTGAAACCGTTTACACTTTCAAAATATTCTGAAATCTATTTAAGCACGTTAACTTCTCACATTAATCTTTTACAGTTTCTCATTATCTCTCAAATATTTTCTGCATTTTCTCTGTGTTCATCTCTTTCAAACTTAAACCCATTTTCTCAGTTTTTCTCAGAAAAACCCTAAGTGTGAACATGGCAACCTCCAGCAGTGCTTCTGCAGGTTCTCAGAAGAAAGCTTCCTCTGAACAGTACCAAGTTCCATTCAGAACACTCCTTACACAAGTGAAGAATCTAGAAGTGTTGTCTGAACTGATTATTGACTTCAATGGTCTGAAAGAGAATGGTTTTGACTTGACAGAAGAAGTTAGGGCACAGAAATGGGAGAGATATTTTGACAGGTTGGTTGGACCAACATTCCCAATGTTAGTCAAGGTGTTCTGGATTCATGTGTCCGCTTCAACGCATCAAGTCACCTCCTACATAATGGGAAAGAAGATTGTGATCACTGAGGATCACATAGCAAAATTGATTGGTTACAGTGGTGGTGGCGTCCGCTGTATTGATATGGCTGAAAGATGCTCTGACGTTGGCGTCATAGCAGAACAGATTTTCACCCATGGGGTGCCCAGCAGCAAGATCAGAGACTTAAAGGATCACCACAGAGTTTGGGCGAAGATCATTCTGGGGTGTTTTAATCATAGGAAGCCAACAAGTTCCCCTGATTATATAAATATAGATCAGCAGTTTCTAATCTACTTTATTAATCAGAAGGTAAAAATCAACTTGGCTCATCTTCTGTTTAATCACCTCAGAACAAGCGTGAAGGAAACCAGGGAAGAAGAAAGAACAAAGAGGGATTGGATACCCTTTGGAAGGTTAATATCAGATATTCTGACTGAGAATAGGCTGATAGAGCACCTGATAGAAGCTCAAGAGTTAAGCACTATTGAACCAACTATTGGCAAGCCTCTGAACGCGAAGAATCTGAAGAAAATGAAGTTAATAGAAAATATCAGAAAGGAACCCAATGTTACTCCTATTGCTGACATAACCAGCAGAAGAGTCCCACTGAGCGACTTTCCATTATTTTCTGAGATAGAATCTAAACCAGTGGTGGTTCTCAGATACTTGGACGCGTGCAAGGCTGATGGTACAGATCCCAAGCTGAATATCAAAGATCTGCACCAACCTCAACCAGAAGTTACACTGAAGAAGACGAAGAAAAGGAAGGCCACTTCAGAAGGAACATCCCAGCAGACTCCCAAGAAAAGAGGTAATTTATCTGCTGCTTCTGTTTTAAATTCTTCTGCTATTCCAACATCTATCCCAACTCCAGCTTCTCATGAAATCCCAATCCCCATACCAACAATAGATGAAACCGAACCAGAAGATGACCCTTCTGAGGCACTAACACTCAGAAGACCCCGCACCAAACATCCCAAACCAACAACTTCAACAACATCAGCACTTGACAAAGTTCTGTCTGACATTGATCAACGTGCTTCTGATCACCTCTCCAATAATCCAAACACTGAACCAGATATTGCCAAATCTCCTCAACCAGAACAACCTCTCTCACCCATACCAGAAGAACCACATATTCCTGAACAACCAAAAATTCCTCCTCCTTCTCCACAACCCGCAATTCCTTCTCCCTCTCCTCAACCAGAAATTCATCCACCATCACCTCAACCATCACCTCCTCAACCTGAGTTTCATCATTATGAAACTCCATCTCCTCCATCTCCTGAACCTCATTCTCCTCAATCCTCTGAGCCACAACCTCTGGCAATACAGCTGCCATGTGGAACAACCGTAACCATGGACCAGCTGCCATCCTCGCCAGAAACTACCCCTCCAAATACTCCAAAAACCCCACACAGTCCAATTATTATTTCTGACTCTCCCACTCCTTCTCCCAAACAAACATCTCCCAAACAAACTACAGATGACCCCATCAGGACCTTCATCGATTTAACAATCCTTGACCGTCTTGCTGATCTCAAAAATAAAATAGCCATTCCAAAACCAAAACAGCTAGATGTTGGCTCTGGAATTGTGAATTTTGAAACAGGTTTGCAGCAATGGATTGATTCTCTGAAGCAAGTCTGTCCTATAATGATTGACCCTGCTGCCTCAGACCAGCTCTAGTCACGTTTCAGAATTTGGGTACGTGCTGAAGCCCTCAAGTTGCAGGATATCAACTATGAGCAGGCACAACAGAACTTCAGCAAGCTGCTGAAGGAAGTTGAAAGTCAGCTGCCACAGGAAGACGTGCTTCTTCTGGATAGTGAGCCATGGTCTGAGAAGCGTCCAACTTCAAAAGTGCAGCCAGAAGAAGATCAGACAATTCAAGCTGAAGTTAGACAAGCTGAAGATGTTGCAGAAAGCTCTCAGAAGCTCCCTGCTTCTGATGTTTCTCAAGCTGCCTTGGACAGGCAGACTCTGGAAGAGCTGAAGCTGAATGATATCCGTCTGCAGCAAAGGATGGAGGAAAATGATCAGAAGATGAAGGAAAGGATGGATGTGCAGGACATCAAGATAGATACAGTAGTCAGCATGGTGCACAAGCAGACTGAGACTGCTGATCAGATTAAAGCAATGTTGGAGACTCTGTTCACACGCTTTCCTCCCCAACCTTAGATTTTCATTCATGCTATTTTCATGTTTTCTTTGCATACCTTCTGTACTGTTTTGTCTGGCTCTGAATATTTTAATATAACAAGTTTTTCTGCTCTTATCGTTTTAGCACATCACTTACACTTTTTGATTGCTGACAAAAAGGGGGAGAACAAGAATGATATTTTTCATAACGGATTACTGAGACGAAAAGTCTCAAACATTCTAACTCTGATATACTTGAATATGTTTTCTGTTTTTGCTTAAGTCTACAGGTACAAGAATGCTCTCTGATTCACTAAAGATCAAAGCTCTGATACTCTGATCCAAAGCAAAGCTCTGATAAAGCTCTGATATTCTGATCTGAAGCTCTGCTCTGATATTCTGATCTAAAGCTTATGATAGTCAAAGCTCTAATATTCTGATGTTTAAAGAAAGTCAATAAAGATCTGATCCTGAAGAACTCTTGGAATTAAAAAGGGAAGTTATAAATTCAGGGGGAGTATCTCTGATCCCAACTCTCATATCTCTTTTTCCCTTATCTTTGATAACTTCTTACTTTGATACATCTTATCATTTAGTTATCTCTGATACTTTTTCACGTTACTTTCAATTAAAAATATCTAGTTTTTGTCATCATCAAAAAGGGGGAGATTGTTAGAACAAAGTTTGAATCTACTACCCTAAGTTTAAGTTTTGATGATAACAAAATGAAATGATATATTAATTATGTGATTCATGTAAGAACTATTTGTTACCTAAAAATTACCTTTCTGGTTTACAGAAACTCTGATAGGTATCAGCAAGAGTGCATCATAATCAGCATCAGAATATTAGATATCAACATCAGCATTAGAAGATACTATATCAGAATACCAGAATCAGAAGAACAACTCACGCGAATGCTGAAGCTTGATGAACAGAACTGCGCTCAACACTCTGATAAAGACAACAACAGTTCATCAGCACTTAAGCAGAGTCAGAATGAGCCAAAGCCAGAACACGCTTTTAGTAGCAACGGTACTGTGCATTCAAGGCGAATTATTACCAACGGCATCATTCCAGACAAGATCTGCTTAATAAGGAAAGTTTGTTATTGGCATTGAATCAAGATTATTGCTCCAACGTTCAACAATTTCAGTGCTATATAAACAAGACAATGAAGATTGAATTGGCTAATGCTCTACATCAATTTACACGCCTAAAAGCTATTCATCATCTTCTCATTCTCAGTTTGCTAAAAGCTCCAAAAATTCCTTACTCAATATTTTAGCAATCTAGTTTCCATAAGCTTAAGTTGTGTAATATCACAGTTGTGATAAACAGTTTTGTAGAAAACATTCACACACCTAGATTTCTCTTCTTTGTAAGAAAGTGTTTCCTTGACAAACCGGTTTGTGGTTTGCATCAAGAAGGCTTTAGCAGTTGTTAAAGCAGATTGTAATATTCAGTTGAATATAGTGGATTAAGACCTCGTTGGAGAGAGGCGAAATCACCTTTACGGGTGGACTGGAGTAGTTTGAGATCAAACGAACCAGGATAAAAATATCGTGTTCATTGCATTGATTTTCAGTTTTACAATTCAACCCCCCTTCTTGTGTTTTTCACTTCTTCAATCATATGTCCTCAATAATGCTTATGTCAAGTTTCAAGTCTTGCCTCACATGTTTGCTCAGTCAATTGCTCAGATGATTGAAAATCAACTATATTGAGTAAAAAGTCAATTGTGGTAAACATGAAATCAAACTTCAATATTTTTTGTCAACATAAATATTTTGAGGTGATATTCATCATTTGATCAAGGGTTGACCATGATTCCTTAAGGAAAGTCGGTCAGAAAATTGCCAAATTAGGGTTTTGATTGAAGATGACTGATCATTGACGTTTGACCTAGTGCATGACCTAATGGCTTGAAGCATGATCTCAAGGACTCAAATACAACATCTTGACCTAATTACATGTCTCAAGACATTTCCAAAGATACAAGTGATTGACAGTTGAAAATTGAATCAATTGATAAAAGTCAACAGTTACAAAAGTCAAACTTTGACTTTTTGGTCAACATTGGAATTCAAAAATTAAGAATCATCAAGATATTCAAAACTATAAAACTTGATCATCAAGAGTCAATAAATTCAATAAAATTCAAAATTCAATATTTTCAAACACTTGGAAAAAATTCAAGTGTTTTATACCTAAAAAATCCTAACTTCAGAAGTAAGTTTCCTCAAGATACAAGTTTATTCAAGGAAAACTTTCAGCATGAAAGTTGTAGGGATTGATGAATTCTAAAACTTTGTTAATGTGGGATGATCCTCAAAAAGTGCTTAATTTAATAGATATGAGCCCATGAAGTTATGATTTTTTTATCCAACACTTAGAAAATTTTTAACAAGTTTTGATCAGTTTTTTGTCCCAACTTCATGGCAATTTTTTACAAAGATCCCAATTGATTTAGCCAAAGTGGTCAACATGAAAGTTGTAGACAATGTTTTAAGCTTTCCAAAATGTTCAAGAACACAAATTTATCATACTTGAGCTAGAATATTCGAAGAGATGAATTTGGGTATCTAAGGTTGTATTATAGGTCATTTTTGTGACAAGTTCATAACCAAATCTTCAAGCCATGCTGCATAATCTCACTTTGCAGCCCTCTAAACCTACAAATCTATCCATAAGAAGAAGATTGCACATGATTTTTAGCCATTATCCAAGTGATTCAAGCATTATCCAACCCATTTTGCCATTTAGGGGAAAAAGATAACACTTCAATTCTTATAAAGCAAGCTTTAATCACAATGTCAACTCCTTGAGCCTCTCAATTGTTTCTTCTGCATACACACAATGTCAAAGCACGAAGAAACATGTCTAGAGCCTCTAACCACTTCAAATCCTTTGGTACTATGCATTAGAACAATGTTTCTTCAAAGTTACTTCAAATCTAAGTAACCAAACCATAACATGTTATCTTTCAAATATGATTATCCCTTGCCTTCAAAACTTTTCTCTATAAATATAGAGTTCATTTGAAACCCAAAGGAAGATTGAAGAAGCTCTCAAACACTCTCAAATTCTCTCAAACTCAGAATTATCCAAAACCTCCATTTTAAGCTTTTGAATTCTTAACTTCAAAACTCATCACCCTTGCAACTTTTATCCCAGAAAATCATCCAAATACTTCACATATATCATATAAAAGTTGTTCAAACATAAGAGCAACTTCTGTAACATCATTATCACCATCTTTCAAGCTCAAAAATCGTGCCTTGCAAGTTGACTTGGTTGGGGAGATTCAGCCACTCTCAGCACAAAGTAAGCATTGAAACAAGTTCAAGGAGGTCCAAGGAAGCTTACTCAATCACCACATTACTTTTGTAACAGCTAGAAGGAGCATTGGACTTTCACTTCAAGAGGTAAAAATTTCAAAATGTGATATATATATACATGCATCATTTGTGTTTTCTTTCTAAAGATAAAATGTAGACATCAATGCCCTGAAGCTAACCATGTGATTAGGTTTAAGTTTTAATTAACTAATTTAATTTCTGAAAAATAAAAATTAATTAAATTTAATCACCTTATTTTATTTTAAATAATCAAATTGTAAATTAACTAAGAATTGGATTTTATTTTTATTAATCACAATAAAAATATTTTTATAAATACTTAGAACTCTTTAGATTTTAAATAATTAATTTAATTTTCATAAATAAAAATTAATTTAATTTGATCACTTTGTTTTATTTTTTTAATTTGTAAAATAAATAAAATTAGGTTTTGTTATTATTTTACCCTATCAAATATTTTTCTAAACAAAAAACAACAAAATATTTTCTTTAAATACTTAGAATATTTAGGGTTTTTGCATCTATCCCCTTTCTATCTTCGCGCATTTATATAATTATGCATTTGCTCAAAGCTTGTAATAGATAAATCATAATTTTCTTTACTTTTTCATCCCCATTCATAAATTTGTACCCCCATTTCCGAAGCATTGTAATAGCATAGGATATTTAATTTCCATAATTTACTGCTTTCCTTATTACTGTTAGTAATTAGGGTTTATATGGAAAGACCTAAAACAAATCATTAGAAACCCTAATTCTAAGATAAAATACTTGAAATTAACACTTTACACTCACTTGTTGCCTCAGATTTAAACAGTCATGTCCCTCGAATGTGGGATGCTTTAGCAAATACCATCAGTTAAAAGATCGTAGTCTCTCAATGACCCTTCGATGCTGCCTTCAGTAAACGATCTTAGCCCCTTACGACAATTGCTAAAGCGTACTACAAGTTTCCTTATATGACTGTATGATGACCCGCACCTGTCCCTCACATCCAATAATAAGGCTTTCTACTAACTAATGGTAGGATGACACTATCTAAAAGAGGAGGAAAAGAATAAAGACTCTTTTGAGTGGGTAGATCCCTCATAATATCTTTCTCAAAAACTAGAACAATCTTTACACTTCACACCTTAAAAAATAACTACTTTCAAAACACTTTATAAACACTCTTGAGGACTGATACAAGGGTTATTATAAAGCAAACTTCCTTACATTAGCATCTTCAAAACATCTTTCCACAAAACAACAATTTCTTTCACAAATATTTGCAAAAGAAACATTTTGTATACATTCTCAACGATACGAGAATCATTACAAAATTGACGCACTTAGGCGTTTTCAAAATATTTTCAAACATACAAAAACACAAAGCATTTTCAAAATGAGCTAGAAATTAAGAGCCCTTAGATAACTATGGATAAAAAGGGTGCTAACACCTTCCCTTTTCATAACCTACCCCCCTTACTCAGAAAATTCTCAAAAGGTCTTTCCTGTTTTTTTCGCCCTTACCTTTATTGGATAAAAGAAAAGTCAGTGACGACTCTTGCTATCCGTAACATTTGCGATAAAATGCAAAACCCAAAAGTCAGTTCTTCCATCGTATTACAGAACTGGTGACTCTCCTGGGGAGATTGTTAAAAGTGGGGTTACATTTAGAGCTAGTTTACCTTTATTTCTTTACTTTTTTTCCTTGTATGCTTTATATTTTGGAATATGTTTGGGTTTATTTCTTGTATAGATCCTATACCTGGATCTGGGGGCATTTTAGGTAAGTAGCAATAGATCATGAAAATTGTATGGCGTAGACCATATGGTAGAAACGATGGTTATGTTACTGTGACACATTAGTTTGTGTTGGTGTCCCTTGAGTCAGTCAAGGAGAATGTTGGGCTTCCGCATGGTGTCATAAGCACTAACTAACCTTAGAACCTTAGTTGACAAAACTTAGCTATTAGAAAGTAGTGAGATAGCCGTCTTTGGTGCAAGCTGAAGTTGGTTGACACTCGATACTACACTCATTGATATTGGACTCTCGGGATATTTCGATCGCAATTCAGATGCTTGTGCTGAAACAATGCCTGAGAGAAGATTTGTGATATTAAGGCTCCTAGAACCCGATCACTTCTTTTAGGATTGGTTAAGCCAACTAAAACTTCAAGAGGGTACTTACCTACAAACTCCATGCAAGCTTAAACCTAAGGCCTTGTATTTTTTGTTTGTGTTTGATTAAATTGTTCTAAAATGGCATCATGACATCATGACATCATACCATATCATTTTCACTAACCATTTCAAGGACCTAGGTATTTATCTTTGTTTTGTGTTGTAGGTTATGGCCTCCACTCGCAGAAATACTATCTGAATCAGCTTTGTAAGGGTGCCTTCTCAATGTAAGGAGTTAGTCTGAAGGGTTCCCGAAAGTTCTCCATTCATCAAAAGGCATGGTCGACTACTCAGTTGGGTTAGCTCAGGTTCTGACAAAGATATGATGAGTGTTCTATTCTAGTTATTTGACCTTGCACATCACTGCTTCACCTTTCCCGATTATCAGTTGGTACCCACGATTAAGGAGTTTTCTCAATTAACGGGAGTACGTTCTCAATCAAATACCTTTCACTAGTTTAGAGAAAGACCCGCAACCTGAAGAAATTGCAGCATCCTTACATCTTAAGCGGTCTGACATTGTATCTAATTGGGAAACAAGAAGTGGAGTCAAGGGTTTTCTTTCTAAATTTCTGTTAGAGAAGGCTCAACTATTTCGAGATGCTATGAGTTTCTAGGCTTTTGAGGAGATCTTGGCTCTTTTAATCTATGGGTTGGTATTGTTCCCTAATCCAGGCCAACTCATAAATGTGAACACTGTCAAAATATTTCTTTCTCGTAACCCTGTACCTACTTTGCTCGGAGACATTTTGCATTCTCTTCATACTCATACTATTAGAAAGCAAGGGACTCTTATATGTTGCATACCTCTTCTATCAAGGTAGTTTATTTCGCACCTTCCCCGATCACTATTGAAGAATGAACAAGGATTGAGGTGGTCTTAAAGGATGATGTCGCTCTCTCATTCAGATATCTATCGGTGTTCCTGATCTCTGGAAGATGTTACTATCATTAACCGCTGCGAGGAATTCCCTAATGTTCCACTTTGTGATACGGTGCCAGAACTGACTGTTAATAGTGGTTTTCGTTTTTTATTCACAAATGTGAAGCAAGAGTCTCCACCGACTTTTCTTTTATCCAACAAAGGAAAGGGTGAAAAGAACATAAAAATACCTTTTTTCGAGAGTTTCTGAGTAAGGGGGGTAGGTTATGAAAAGGGAAGGTGTTAGCACCCTTTCCATCCTTATTTTTCTACGGGCTCTTAGGTACTTGCTCATTTTTGAAAATTGCTTTCATGTTTGTGTGCAAAAGTTTTTATTTGAAGATGCCTTAGTGCGACGATTTGTTTTATGATAACACTTGTATCAGTCCTCAAGAGTGTGATAAAGCGTTTTGAAAACTTTGTTTGAAAAGTGTTTGAAAGTTTGGTGTGTAAAAATAATTGTTTGAGCAAGTACCTAACAATTATCTACCTGCTCAAAAAAAGTTTGTTCTTTTCCTCCTATCCTTTAGACAATGCTATCCTACTATTAGTGAGTAGGTAGCCCTAGTCGTTGGATGTTTGAGGGACTATAAAAAAGGATGTACGGTCACTAAAGGCAACTGCGCAAAAACTCTTAGTAATTGTCCTAAAGCCCTAAGATCACTTTTTAACCGAGGCAACAGTCGAGAGGGTCATCGAGAGACTAGTGATCTGTTAGACTCAAGGACAACCACTAAGGATTCTCATGTTTTGAGAATTGTGACCGTATTCGAAGGGAACCAAAGTGAGGTATACCCTAAGGGTGCAAGTGTGCAACGGTGTGTTTTTTCAGATATTTATCTTGCAATTCTGTGTTCTACTGATTGATTGATTGATTAATCATGAACGCCTAGGTTCCTAACAATTATATACAAACATATACAGAATATAAAAGCGAGAAAATCAATGGTCCTACGCTGTTACAAGGCTTTGGTGTAGATACATAAAGAATGGCTGAAAGTAAAAATGTGGAATTGAAAAACCCTAATTAAGCTATTACAAACCGGGCGCAGTTACATCAATAAATAAAATAATCTTATGGCAAAATAATAACGCGCGAGAATTAAAACGGATAAATGTTCAAAAATCCTAAAAATATAATTTGATTATTGCAAATATTTTTGGGATTTTATGAAAAAAGAATTGAATTTTGACCTAATTTTTTTCTAATTAATTTCAATTAATGGAAACCAATTAAAGTTGAGGAAATTAATTAATTTACAAAAAATTAATTTAATAAACAAACTAAGTCCTATTTTTTTGTGATTATTTTCTGATTAAAAAAGTGATTTGAAATAAAAAACAATTGAAATAATTAGATAACAAAAGAGAATTAAATAAAAGAGAAAAGAATGGGCCTGAGGGGTGTAAACCCAAATTGGAGGGTTGCATGCTGAAATTCTGTCTAAAGCCCACTCTAGTTGGCCCATAGTTGCGTGTGAATGAGTGTGGCTGCGCTAGGAGAGTCCATCATGAGGAGGTTCATTGGAAGCGTTAGATCCGGTGTTGATTGATCTGATGGTGATTATGATGAGGCCAATGGTGAGCGTGCTTGGTGTGGAACCACTGGATCTACAATGAATAAATTTGGAAAATAAAAAACGTTGGACCTGGGATTCGAACCCAGGTCCCCTTGGTTACCAGCCTCTCCCTTTACCACTACGCCACATGGTTATTCGTTATATAAAACAAGAATAATATATTATATTTAATAATCAGTAGTAATAACAAAAACGCGCGCAAAATTCAAAAGAACCAAGCAGACGTTGACACGCAGTTATCTTCCCCAAGGGATTGTTGTTTTAGGAAAGGGATTTTTACTTACGGACAATGCTGTGGCTATAAACCTGCATATCTCCGAAATCACAACCATGCAATACAAATTGGATCCAAGTATATAGATCAACTTGGTTTGATCTCGTGAGTACAATGGTACTCTACTTTTGCCCTGATTTGCCTGAAATTAAAAACCCTAAAACAGACCTTAAAGCCCTAACAATGTCATTCAGTCAAATACGCATCAAAACACACAATTATAATGCAAACATGTTCCAAAAGGTCATACAAACTCGAAAGCATACTTAAAATTCGTTTATCATGCGTAAATTATCCAAATCAAATTCAAGAAAAGTGAGTAAATCGTGGTTCTGTATGGGGCGTTTCTGGGAGTGTTGAGGCGTCAGAATGGTCCAGGTAGCTTCCAAATATGTCCTGGAATGGATTGCAAACCTTCAAAGTCCTCGAAACTCCCTCTAAATCAAAATTCGATCACCACTTTTTGTCCAAATTTTTTTGTTTTTTGTGAGTGTTCTACACGGCCATTCCTCCTTTTTGCTATGGGAATGTTATGAATATATAATAGAAGCAATTAGGTCAACAATAACTGAATGAAATCTTAGGTATTTATGAGAAAAGATTTGATTTGTGTCTTGTATTTTTTGTTTCTAAAATAGGCCAAATCTTGCTATTTTTATTCCAATCACCACTTACACGGAATCCTTGATTTTCCAGCTGATTATAGACTCATCATGTGCTCATAAAATCAAATCTTGGATTTTATTTTATTATTCCACTATTTTATTTGATTTATTTTGATTTTAATGAATAAAAAATAAAAACAAATAATACAGATAATGAAATAAATCATGAGTAAGCTCAGGGGTCGTGGGCCATGTTAGGAACAAGTTTCAAACATAAAAACATGGGCCCATTTGGAAAAAATTCAAGTTGGTAAATATTGACTTCATGCACATTTGCAAAAATTGGTCAACTTTAGCAATGCATATCTATCTAATTTTTAACCCTAAGAGGGTGTTCTTTGACTTTTTAGAGAGCTTAGGATGTCTTCTAAGCAACCCTTTTGGTTTCATCTCAACTGGGTATTCCATGTTCATGTAAGGAGGTTTGACCCAAAAGGTGTTTTTGTTTACTTTTTGAAAGGACCTCTACTGTATGAACTTGTATCTTTTGATTGAGGCCTTTCTTGGACTTGAGGGCCGAAGAGAAGTTGTAGGGAATTGGATTCTCTTCAAAATGAGCCTTGGTTGGAAACGTTTTGATAAAGTATGAGAAAGTTATGCTTGGTCAAAGTTTGGTTGACTTTTCCTATAGAAACCCTAGTTTGCCATGTTTTACTTTTGATGAGTTAGGAGCATTTCATGAGGAATCATGATCAACCCTTGATCAAATGATGGATATTACTTCAAAATGTTTATGTTGACTAAAATTTTTAAGTTTGACTGTATTTGGGCCACAATTGACTTTTGACCTAGTACATTTGATTTATAGGCATTTGAGCAGTTGACTGAGCTAACTTGTTGTTCAAGGCGTGAAATTTGGCATGGATGATCTTGTGAATATATTAGGACAATGGAGAACATTTGGGATCCTTTAAACTCACACATCTTGCTTAGGAGGGAAACCCTAGTTTGATGCTTATTGTCTTAGGACGTGAATTTGGCTGGTCAATTCTTGGTCATCCTAGGACAAGTTGGGGACCTCAATGGGCATGTGTTGAGGGGAACATGAGAGGGAAAATTTTGGGGTACAACAGTTACCCCTATTCAATCTTCTTAAACCTGAAGATGTAGATTGGCTGGTCTGCCTTTCGTGATCTTAAGGTGGAAGGTGATTGAACACTAGAGTGCCTAGAAATTTGCCCTCGTCTGAAGCGACACTGTTGGTGGATAATTGTCGGGAATGGGCTTACAGATGCCATTTGAGAAAGCAAACAGAAGGCTGTCAAAGATGGGTTTAAAGATGCCATTTAGAGAATATGACGGATATTCGTCGGATATGGGATTAAAGATGCCATCTAGATAACAATGTTGGTTTCGTGAGATATTCCTTTGTGGGGATTCTTGTTCTTGTTGTTGTGGAGGACTCCACTAAGGAATGTTGGTCTCTGTTTGGGAAATAGAGTTTAGGAGCTTCAGTTGTCCCATACTCTACTGGGGAGTCATCTCTTGATTGAAGAGATGGAAGTGAACTGCTATCTGGTCAGGATCTAGGATTTACAGTGACTTGCTGAGGATAATAAGGTTATCTGGTCGTACTCCAGGCTTCACAGCGACTTACTGGGGAAATGAGATTAAGTTGTTATCTGGTCGTACTCCAGGCTTAGCAGTTTCTCAAACTTTTATCTGGTTAGGATCCATGCTTCATAGTGTCTTGAATTGTTTATTAACTATTACCCGGTCGGGTTCCGGGCTTCATAGTTTCTTTAACTGGAATAGAGATCAAGAAAAGTCTTAGTGTCGATATGACTGAACCAGAGAAAGGTATTTAGTTAACTTTGACCAGAATAGAAATCAGAAGAATCTTAGTAACGATTCAACTGAACCAGACAAAAGTCTTGGAACATCTTTAACTGGAATAGAAATTAAAGAGATCTTAATGTCGATCTGACTGAACCAGAGAAAGGTCTTTAATTAACTTTGACTGGAATAGAAGTCAGAAGAATCTTAGTATTGATTCAACTGAATCACACAAAAGTCTTGGAACATCTTTAGCTGGAATAGAAATCAGAGAGGTCTTAGAGTCGATCTGACTGAACCAGAGAAAGATCTATTGTTAACTTTGGCTCGAATGGAAATCAGAAGAATCTTAGTATTGATTCAACTGAATCAGACAAAAGTCTTGGAGTATCTTCAACTGGAATAGAAATAAGAGAGATCTTAGTGTCGATCTAACTGAACCAGAGAAAGGTCTTTAATTAACTTTGACTGGAATAGAAATCAGAAAAATCTTAGTATTGATTCAAATGAACCAGACAAAAGTCTTGGAACATCTTCAACTGGAATAGAAATCAGAGAGATCTTAGTTTCGATCTGACTGAACCACATAAAGGTCTTTAATTAACTTTGACTGGAATAGAAATCAGAAGAATCTTAGCATGTAATCAACTGAATCAGACAAAAGTCTTGGAACATCTTTAGCTAGAATAGAAATCAGAGAGATCTTAGTGTCGATCTGACTGAACCAGAGAAAGATCTTTTGTTAACTTTGGCTGGAATGGAAATCAGAAGAATATTAGTATCGTTTCAACTGAACCAGACAAAAGTCTTGGAGTATCTTCAACTGGAATATAAATCAGAGAGATCTTAGTGTCGATCTAACTGAACCAGAGAAAGTTCTTTAATTAACTTTGACTGGAATAGAAATCAGAAGAATCTTAGTATCGATTCAACTGAACCAGACAAAAGTCTTGGAACATCTTCAACTGGAATAGAAATCAGAGAGATCTTAGTGTCGATCTGACTGAACCAGAGAAAGGTCTTTTGTTAACTTTGGCTGGAATGGAAATCAGAAGAATCTTAGTATCGATTCAACTGAACTAGACAAAAGTCTTGGAACATCTTCAACTGGAATAGAAATCAGAGAGATCTTAGTGACGATCTGACTGAACCAGAGAAAGGTCTTGAATTAACTTTGATTGGAATGAAAATCAGAAAAATCTTAGTATCGATTTAACTGAACCAGACCAAAGTTTTGGAATATCTTCAACTGGAATAAAAATCAGAGAGATCTTAGTGTCGATCTAACTGAACCAGAGAAGGTATTGAATTAACTTTGACTGGAATGGAAATCAGAAAAATCTTAGTATCAATTTAACTGAACTAGACGAATTTTTTGGAACATCTTCAACTGGAATAGAAATCAGAGAGATCTTAGTGTCGATCTAACTGAACTAGAGAACGTCTAGAATTAACTTTGACTGGAATGGAAATCAGAAAAATCTTAGTATCAATTTAACTGAACCAGACAAAAGTCTTGGAATATCTTCAACTGGAATATAAATCAGAGAGATCTTATTGTCGATCTAACTGAACCAGAGAAGGTCTTGAATTAACTTTGACTGGAATGGAAATCATAAAAATCTTAGTATCGATTTAACTGAACAAGAAAAAAGTCTTGGAATATCTTCAATTGGAATAGAAATCAGAGAGATCTTAGCCGATCTAACTGAACCATAAAAGGTCTTGTGAGGACACCTTTCTGAGGAAAATGCTGAAATAGCCCTTCGTCAGATGTAGTTTTTGAGAAGACTACCAGGTCACGTAAGTGGTCAACGGTGTTTGTTGATTTTGATCTTTCCTGAAAATGGTAAAGAGTTAGTCGTATGCAATGTCATGATGTATGAAATGCATTGTGATTATGGTCTCAAAATAAATGAGATTATGCTGTATGCAATGTGTATGCGCATGCCACGATGTATGAATATGGGATGCTGTTGCGATATTTCCTAGTCTGGGAAAGTGAATCCCTGACTGCTGTTGAAGAGTATTGGGAAGCTGAATCCTTCATTTCTGCTGAGGATGACAAATGGATATGATTTGCTGGCGATTTCCTCTTTTTGTTTGAGGATATTCTGCCGGGGATTGACTTTGTGGAGAGAGATAATGCTTTGTTGAAAGGCTCTGCCGATGTAGAGAAATAAAATTTTTGGGGCCTGAACTTCCACAGTTAAAGAAATAAACTCTACCCGGGATGGTTTGAGTGTCATCCCAACTCATGGGGTGCTTGGTAAATGCTGATCAGGATGATAAGTCTTCTACTGATAGGCAAGTGACAAGAGGACGATACATAGTCATACGTTTTTAATCCCTAACTTTTTCCTGGACGGCCCGTTCCGTTTATCAGTCCACCAGGATACCCTTTTTTTCTTAAGCCGCCTTTTCAGGTTTTTGACTTGTCGGGTGCATAATTTTTATATATATACCAATTTTTTTTCTGAACTCTTTTGGTTCGCCGGGATGCCCTTATTTTTTCCTAGGCCTGTCGACCTAGCGGGTCTTTCTCATGCGTAGTCTTTTCTGACTATGTCCATGTTCACTGGGTACGGAAAATTATCATTGTCCATAGTAGTAAGTGTTGCCCCACTTCCAGAAGATGTTTGTTTGATTGTACAAGATTCATTGTTGGAATTCATGTCCAATTCCCCAAGTGATTCAGAGGGAGATCTGTCCCTGGTTATTTGGCATTTTTGAGAGATTCCTTGAACGTTGACTTGACTGCCTCAGATCAGATGGACATCATGCCATTCCCCTTGATTATGAAAGTCCTATCAATGGAATGTATTTCCATCTGAGGTGATTCTGTCCATTGAGAAGATTTATGTTCATCGAATATCCGTCGTGCGAATTTCTCTATTGTTGAACAAATAATCATATGCAAATAATTTTATTTTAAGAATGCAAAGCTTATGTCTGTCTTGAAGTTTGAAAATTCATTTTTTTATTAAAATAAACAAATTTTGTAAAAGTGTGATGTCAGCTCAGGATTTTATAGCAAACCCTACAGGAGTCAGGATACCTTTTGTAACAGTATGCTTTCGAACTAACCCGTGCTTCAGCTAGGACTTTTAAGGGTTATAATGTGGTCTGGTTCATGGTTCAAGAAACAAAGGATAAAGGCTCAAATTTTATTTGTACCCAACCCGTTCTTCGTGATGTTCTTCGATCCTATGCTCAGCTAATTGTGCATTCAGATCCCAATTGAGTCTGGCATCTTGTCCTTAATTTTCTGGTGATGGTTCGGATACTGAAAGTTTATTTTGAAGAGGCAGTCATTTTTGTAATCTTCTTTTTGTCGAGGATTTATAGTAAACTCTTTTTTGGTTTTCATTATCCTTGTCTTTTGCCTGAACTGTTTCTTTTGTGATTACAGCCAGCGGGATGCCCTAATTTTTTCTTAAGTCTTCTTCATAGGTTTTGACTTAATGGGCTTTTATTTTGAGAGATAATGACTGCCTGTTCTTAATGATTATATGGAACCATCACCATCTTTGGAAGGTATCTTCTACACTATTTGTCGTGTATGAAGGATGAGATTGCGACTGAATGCGCCTCTAAACTAACTGAGAAAACTACCCTGCCCTAGGTTATGATTGAGGGTTTTAATTTGTGTGAAAAGAAAAACTCCTACTTCTTTGGCTCAAAGGGGTTGACTAGGGATTATCTTCCTTATAACTCCACTGTTTAGGATTTTGAAACAATGCCTGTACATCATTAGCGCGGTCTGTTCAAAAGCATACTGTAGGGATTGTGGTATCATTTTCGTCAACCTCCCTTTAAAGGCTCCGAGATTTTGATCGAGAATTGAATATCACAAAAAGGACAACAATTTAAAAATAGTGAATACTAATGAATTGATTCAAAACAGACATATGCAGTGCATTGATAAAGTAACAAAGTTTGACATGAATAAATGTTTAAACAATAAAAAAAAATTACAAATTGAAATTTCCAATGAACAGAAAGCCTCTTTGTCTGAACTTGTCACTTCAGATTGTGTGTCTTTGAGGGACGGTAGAAGAATTCAATCAGGCCATCTTGTGTTAACTCCAGCACTCCTTCGTTAATCAAGTCCTGAATCTTATTTTTCAATGCCCAATAGTCATTCGTATCATGTCCAGTACTATCATAATGGTAGGCGCATATTGCATCAGGATTGTAGTTAGGGGAAGAAGTTTTGGGGTTTGGATGAGGATCCCTTAACGTAATCAACTCCATCTTCAACATGTGTTACAATACTTGAGCCAAGGACATGTTGATTTTGGTGAATTGCCTTTTGGGCTTGTCTTGCCTTTGTTGATTACCCCGTTGTAATTGTATCAGTGCGGGAATAGAAGTCCGCATTATGCCCACAGATTAGTTGAGATTACTCTTATTGTGGTCCTTCTGGTCGTACACGACATTGGACTCTTTCTTCCCATTGTATGGTATCTTTTGAGTACTTAAAGATGCAGTCCTTTGAGTGTCATCGCTCCTGAGTTTATTTTCAACATGCCCCCGTATGCACAATTCACCCAATTCCCTATCTGCCAAGAGTGATTGATCCTTGATTAGGCCCCAAGCTCTAGCAATTTGCCCCAGACTATCGTATTTGTCCTGAAGAAGCTTACTGATGAGAATCCTCAATTATTATTGTTCCCGGGATAAACTTTGGATAAGGGCCATCTGACTACTTATCTGGATTCTCATCCTTTCCATTTCAGCTTGCAGTTGTTCCAACTGGTCATCCTTATTTTCTTCAGGATTTTTCTTGGCTAGGTTCCCAGTGAAGAGTGCTTTCAACTCTTCCTGCCCCTTGGATAAGTTTAGGAACATTTCCATGAACTGAGCCTCTTGAGTTTTGAGATCTCTATTGTCTTGTTTGAGAGCCATTGCTGAAATAAATAACGAGAACATGTACTGAAGACTACATGTTATGCAATGACATGTATGATATGCAAATGTTTTCAAGGATCTCACGGGGTAAACAAGAAAAATGTTAGGCGTTGAACTTTACAACTTTGACTGAAGCACTTCGTATCGTTGAAGGTCCTTCTACAAGAGTCAAACTCACCATATCAAGTGGGTCATATCCCCTGACTCAAGTTGTCACTTTGATCTTTTGATAGCGTTGGCTAGAGGAAAATGAATCCCCTTTCCCCTTGCTAGACGACTGCTTTATCATAACCTGCATCACAAGCCCTTGAGATCCTTGAAATGGTTAAGGAAATGCTATAGTATGATGCTATGATGTGTATGCTATGCATCAAGCAAAAATGCAGGGTAAGAAACCAATTTATTGGATTTATAAAAACAAGGTCCTACAAGGAATACAAACAAAGCCCTGCAATGAGTTCAAATTGTTAGGAAAAGAAATCAAACAAGTCACACAAGTAGCCTTAGGTTTAGGCTTGCATGGATTCCATAGGTAAGTACCCTCTTGAAGTTTAGCTGGTTTCAAACCTGTCCTAGAAATAGTAACCGGGTTCTAAGGAGTCTCAATATCATTGATATTTCTTTATCGGTATTATTTCAGTTTAAAAATCTTTTCTTGCGACCGAAACATCCCAAAAGTCCGACCTCAATGAGTGTAGTATCGAGTATCAACTGATTCCCAGCTTTACACCGAGGCTGACTATCTCACTACTTTCTAATGGCCAAGTTTGTTCAACTAAGGTTCTAAGTTTCATTAGTGCTTCAGAACATCACGCGGATAAAGGAAAATTGTGATCAAAAGTGCAGTGGAATTTAAAATTTTCCTTTAGCGATCCTTACGAATGAGCATGGTCAGTGATAGAAATATTTACCTCTTGTGGCGATTCAGACCTTTGATGTTGTGATCACGAGCGTTGATGAAGAACAACGCCTCTACTCAGTCCACACGAACAGATCGCTTCCGGTCACAGTGCTAGCCGATCAAGAACGGAAACCTTGAGTGAGAGAGAGAATGAAAAACGAAATTGCATCAAGTGAAATTGCTTCATCATAAGAGATCTATTTATAGAATCACTCGTATGGGATACAAGCTAAAAGCCCAATTAAGGCTATAAGGTAAAAGCCCAATTAAGTTTATGGACATCATACCTTATGATGTACCATATATCACTTATCCACGTGGTACCTTACCACTTTCCGTATTACACTTAAGTGCACCGTACCTTACGGTGTTCCTTATTTATTCTATCTCTCATCAACCTGTCCTTATGTGTGTGACCCTATAGGTTTTCGCGACATTGGCAATTATATTAAATCACACATTTAATATAATAAACAGTGAGCGGTATCTAGCAACACATCACTGTTACCCAAGTCACAAAAATGTCATGTGATCTGACCAAACCTTTTCCGTGATAATATTTGTGTTGTACAATTACCCTTTTGCCCTCATGTCTATATTAAACACAAGGCATACACTGTGTCACCCTTGTCCAGTTCAATATTTGGGCCCTTAGAAATTTATCCTGTTATGCAGGATGAGCAAATTCCATCTAGGTCACTCATGTCCCTTAGCATGCTTTGTGAAGTACCCATCAACCGTCTTTATAGTCATCCAGTTACGGATGACGTTTGATCAGCAATAAAGTACTTGACTCTACATCTAGGGTCCATAGTGGTTTCAGGTCGAAGGGTGGTATACACCATTATCATCATGAGAATAACTTATGACACTTTGCATAACATTCTATGTAGTATTCTCATAGCGGGTCAATCCAGTATAAATATTACTCCTAATATTCGTACCTATGTCAAGACTTGATAACTCCTTATCTATGATCCATGAGATGTGATCATCAATCTATCTTCATAATAATCTTAATGCTTTAATGTTATCCCACTTCACATTAAACCTTAACTACGGATACTTTAAGAATAGTTTCTTATGTTTAATGGGATCTCATGATTAAGTCACACTTAACATTTCATTAAACCAATAAACCATTCTAGGGACTTTATTATTTTGGAAAGCAAACATAATAAAGTAATTCCTTTTGTTATTAATAAATAATTCGATACAAGTACCAAAAGTATTGGCCTCTAGGGCTTACACCAACAATCTCCCACTAGCACTAGAGCCAATCAGGCATACCCCTAATACCCATAGATCTAGTATGTCCATCATGCTTCAGCTGCGCAAGAGGCTTTGTAAATGGGTCAGCAACATTGTCAAGTGTAGGTACTCTGCATATTTTTACATCTCCCCGATCGATTATCTCTCGAATGAGATGATAACGCTTAAGTATGTGTTTGGATCGTTGGTGAGATCTAGGCTCCTTAGCTTGTGCGATAGCACCATTGTTATCACAATAGAGATAAATGGGATCCACAATGCTATGGACTATGCCAAGTTCACTAATGAACTTCTTGATCCAAACATCTTCCTTTGCTGCAGTTGAGGCCGCAATATACTCAGCCTCGGTTGTAGAATCAGCAACTGTATCTTGCTTTGAACTTTTCCAGCTCACAGCGCCACCATTTAAACAAAACATATAACCAGATTGGGATCTAAAGTCACCCTTATCTGTCTGGAAGCTAGCATCGGTGTATCCAATTACAGCAAGCTCTTCCTGACCTCCATATATCAAGAATGAATCCTTAGTCCTTCTCAAGTACTTAAGGATATTCTTGACAGCTACGCAATGAGCATCACCGGGATTAGACTGGTACCTACTCGTTGCACTTAAAGAATACGAGACATCTGGTCGAGTACATAGCATGGCATACATGATAAATCCTATTGCAGATGCATATGGAATCTTATCCATGCGATCCCTTTCTTCCTTACTTGAAGGGGATTATGTTTTTGACAGACACATGCCATGTTGCATAGGTATGAATCCTTTCTTGGAATCATGCATATTAAAGCGTCTCAACACTTTTTCTATGTATGTACTCTGACTTAGGCCAAGCAGTTTTTGTGACCTATCTCTATAGATCCTGATTCCTAATATATAGGCTGCTTCACCTAGGTCCTTCATTGAAAAGCATTTCCCTAACCAAGTCTTCACTTGTTGCAAGGTAGGGACATCTTTTCCAATGAGTAATATGTCATCTACATATAATACCAGGAATACAATCATGCTCCCACTAACCTTCTTGTAGACACAAGGCTCATCTTCATTCTTGATGAATCCATATTGTTTTACTGTTTCATCAAAACGAAGATTCCAGCTTCTGGAAGCTTGCTTCAATCCATAAATTGATCGCTGTAACTTACATATCTTTTGGGCTTCTTCTGGTATGTCAAATCCTTCAGGTTGTGTCATGTACACATCCTCAAGAAGATTCCCATTAAGGAAAGCAGTTTTGACATCCATCTGCCATATTTCATAATCATGATATGCAGCGATAGCAAGTAAAATACGAACAGATTTAAGCATTGCAACTGGTGAAAAGGTTTCATCATAGTCAACCCCATGAATTTGTTTATAGCCTTTTGCAACCAGTCTTGCCTTATAGGTATGTACGTTACCATCCATGTCAGTCTTCTTTTTGAAGACCCACTTGCATCCTATAGGGTTAACTCCTATAGGAGGCTCTACCAAGGTCCAAACCTGGTTTGTGTACATGGAATCCATTTCAGATTTCATGGCTTCTAGCCACTTCTCGGACTCAGGACCAGTTATGGCCTCTTGGTAGGTCACAGGCTCATCTTGATCCATGAGTAATACATCACCCTGATCACTTATGAGATATCCATATCTCTCAGGTTGTTGACGTATCCTGCTTGACCTACACTGGTCTTGTTCTACTTGAGCAGGTTGCTCTTCCACAACTACTTGTGTTTCTGGCTCTAATTCCTCCATAGGTGTATCAATGCTTTGTGGTTCTTGAATTTCTTCAAGCTCTATTTTCCTCCCACTGATTCTT
Source organism: Vicia faba (assembly GCA_948472305.1). Taxonomy (NCBI): domain Eukaryota; kingdom Viridiplantae; phylum Streptophyta; class Magnoliopsida; order Fabales; family Fabaceae; genus Vicia; species Vicia faba. Next base: position 228,724,627 of record OX451736.1, on the reverse strand, counting down.
TTGGAAATAAAATCCTTTTCCAGAAAAACTCCAGTTCGAGCGACAAACACTTTGCCCTCAGAAGGATTGTAGAAGTAATACCCTCTTGTTTCTTTAGGATACCCCACAAATAAGCATTTGTCAGATTTGTGCTCAAGCTTAGTTGAAATTTGTCATTTCACATAAACTTCGCAACCCCAAATCTTCATGTAAGACATATGTGGTTTCTTACCACTCCATATCTCATATGGTGTCTTCTCAACCTTTTTGGATGGAACCCGGTTAAGCGTGTAAGCTGCATTCAATAGTACATGTCCCCAAAAGGAGTTCGGAAGATCGGCGTGACTCATCATGGATCGGACCATGTCTAACAAGGTTTGATTTCTTCTCTCAGATACACCATTCCATTGTGGTGTTCCGGGAGGAGTAAGTTGGGATAAAATCCCACATTCCTTTAGATGGTCATCAAACTCTAGGCTTAAATATTCACCGCCTCGATCTGATCGAAGAACTTTAATATTCTTACCTAGTTGGTTTTGTACTTCATTCTTGAATTCCTTGAATTTTTCAAAGGTTTCAGATTTGTGTTTCATTAAATACACATAACCATATCTACTGAAATCATCAGTAAATGTGATGAAGTATTGAAAACCTCCTCTGGCTGGTATGTTCAGTGGTCCACATACATCAGTATGTATGAGGGCCAAAAGATCATTAGCCCTTTCACCTTTTCCTGTGAATGGGGACTTTGTCATCTTTCCAATTAAACAAGATCTGCATATCTCATATGATTCATAATCAAAAGAGTCCAAGAGTCCATCTTTATGGAGTTTGGAAATGCGTTTCTCATTTATGTGGCCTAAGCGACAATGCCAAAGGTAGCTTGGATTTAACTCATTAGGTTTAATCCGTTTAGTATTAATGTTATAAATTGGCATTTCAAGATCAAGGACATATAGTCCATTGTTCATTTGTGCAGAAGCATAGAATATATCATTCAAATAAATAGAGCAACAATTGTTCTTTATTATAAATGAAAAACCAAACTTGTCCAAACAAGAAACGGAAATAATATTCCTACTAATTGCAGGTACATAATAACAGTTTTCTAACTGAATTATTAAACCACTAGGTAAAGTCAAAACATAAGTTCCTACGGCTAAAGCAGCAACCTTTGCTCCATTTCCAACTCATAGGTCAACTTCACCTTTTGCCAAATCTCTACTACTTTTTAGCCCCTACACATTAGTACAAATGTGAGAACCGCATACAGTATCTAATACCCATGATGCAGAAGTAGATAAATTAATTTCAATAACAAAAATACCTGAATTTGAAGTCCCTACTCCATTGTTCTTATCTTCCAGGTACCTTGGGCAGTTTCTCTTCCAATGTCCGGTCTTACCGCAATGGAAGCAAGTGCCCTCCTTTGCTATGCCTCCACTAGGCTTCAAAGCAGGAACAATAGGTTTAGGCTTGGCAAATTCCTTGCCTTTTCCTTTACCAACCTGCTTGGTATGCCTCTTGTTCAGCTTCTTTCCATTACTGACCATCAGAATGGACTTCCCTTTTGTCTTCATATTCTGCTGAGCAGTTTTCAACATGCTTAGCAATTCTGGAAGACTCTTATCCATGTCATTCATGTTGAAATTCATGACAAACTGATTAAAGCTATCTGGCAATGATTGCAAGATAAAATCAGTTGCAAGTTCCTTTCCAAGCGGAAACCCTAACCTTTCAAGGTTCTCCACATACCCAATTATTTTGAGTACATGGGGACCTACAGGGTTTCCCTCATATAACTTGCTGTTAAAAAGGGCCTTTGAAACCTGAAACCTCTCATTTCTTGCCTGCTCTTGATAGAGCATTTTCAGGTGTCCGATCATATTGAACGCTGACATGTTCTCGTGTTGCTTTTGCAACTCCGAGTTCATAGTAGCTAGCATGAGACAAGCGGCTTCATTAGCATCATCAACATGCTTCTTATAAGCATCTCTTTCTGCCTTAGGTGCCGAACTAGGCGGTTCTTCTTTAGGAACAGGTGTCTCCAAGACATACAACTTCTTATCGTGCTTGAGGACAATCCTCAGATTTCGGTGCCAATCCAGGAAATTTGTCCCAGACAATTTTTCCTTATCTAGGATTGATCACAAAATATGGTTGTTTGTTGTCATGGTAATCTACAAAAAAATGAAAATATAAGTATCATTAAAACAACATATTTAATTAGGCCTTTAATAAAATATGCTCCCACTATTTTACTCAAACCAAATGACCCTCATCATTTGATTCGGAAAATCCCGTTGGAAGGCTTTCTAATGGGTAGAGATCCACATTTCACTTTGTTTTAAGTCAGTGTTAGGCTGGTTACACAAAACTAGGTTATTTAAGTAGGAACTCCTTCCAATTGTATCTCATACAACTCTCGAATATTTTCAGTTGGGTGAATAACTCCTTATTCTAATTCATCATATGAATCATTCCCAACTCTTGCTTCTAAACATGTATAATCTTATTATAATGTGTTTAGTTAAGTTTAACCCATTGTTTTAGCAGTTGGATATTACAATTATCCCATCTCACCTTACTAATATAGAACATGCACCTCGCGTAGGCGAAACCTACATTGTTCGATACTAGTCTTGATGAGTGCTAAAACTTGGAAAGCATGAACTTAATATTTAACTTGAGGGATTTTGTGATTAGTTTGATCTCACCGGCTTAACATGCAATTCGTCTCTCTCATGCATCAACATATAAATACATGCATCAATATACATAAAAGGATACAGTTATGGCCCCTAGCGCAATTGTTCTCCCAAGCCAATGAGAGAACCTAAGCTAACCTAATAACAATCTAAACTTCTCCAAGCAAGATCTCCAAGGTTATCCTCCTTTGATATTGTATTCTTCTCTTTCTTCATAATATTACATTACATAAAAGAAACTCGTTTTACATACGAGGGAGTGAGATGAGAAAAGAAGTTACATCATGAATTTTAGAGAGAGGCACGACACGCAGGCTGTATTTTACAATCCCAAAACAAAATAAAGGAAAAAACTAAGGCCATAACTGATCACCACAAGACAATAATAATAAACACACTTTTATTATTAGTTTAAATTTTGTTAATTAAAAAAAGGCAAATTAAATTTCGACGATTGATCACACTACGCAGAGTTAGCCGGGGGTTCTGCTGAACCCTAATGCAACAGTTTCATGTTGTCAAACACATTTCGATTGATAATTCAGTATGATTAATCACATGACATTGCTTCACCATACTAATGTCGGATTCCGAAGCATATGAACAGTGATCGGTCAAAGGAATAACAATCATCAAGTGTTTGAATGAACGAAACAGAAACAGTATATCCCATATACCATCGTTGCATCAGATTTACTTATATCATATATAAAAGTGATCGATCTTATTTGTGTAACCTATGGACGATCGATGTATCGCTGCTTCACCATACTAATGTCGGATTCCGAAGCATAGCCAACATCAATCATCCAAATCGTACACAACAGATGCCAAATTTAATTACTCGTTTATTATTCAATTCATTCTGGTTTTAATCGAATCAAAACAGAAAATATAGAACATAAACAACTATCAGATCCATGGTTTCGTAAGTGGCTCTGATACCACTGAAGGAAAATTGCGATCAAAAGCGCAGCGGAATTTAAAATTTTTCTTTAGCGATCCTTACGAATGAGCATGGTCAGTGATAGAAATATTTACCTCTTGTGGCGATTCAGACCTTTGATGTTGTGATCACGAGCGTTGATGAAGAACAACGCCTCTACTCAGTCCACACGAACAAATCGCTTCCGGTCACAGTGCTAGATGATCACGAACGGAAACCTTGAGTGAGAGAGAGAATCAAAAACGAAATTGCATCAAGTGAAATTGCTTCATCACAAGGGATCTATTTATAGAATCACTCGTGTGGGCTACAAGCTAAAAGCCCAATTAAGGCTATAAGCTAAAAGCCCAATTAAGCTTATGGACATCATACCTTATGATGTACCATATATCACTTATCCACGTGGTACCTTACCACTTTCTATATTACACTTAAGTGCACCGTACCTTACGGTGTTCCTTATTTATTCTATCTCTCATCAACCTGTCCTTATGTGTGTGACCCTGTAGGTTTTCGCGACGTTGGCAATTATATTAAATCACACATTTAATATAATAAACAGTGAGCAGTATCTAGCAACACATCACTGTTACCCAAGTCACGAAAATGTCATGTGATCTGACCAAACCTTTTTCGTGATGATATTTGTGTTGTACAATTACCCTTTTGCCCTCATGTCTATATTGAACACAAGGCATACACTGTGTAACCCTTGTCCAGTTCAATATTTGGGCCCTTAGACATTTATCATGTTATGCAGGATGAGAAAATTCCATCTAGGTCACTCATGTCCCTTAGCATGCTTTGTGAAGTACCCATCAACCGTCTTTATAGTCATCCAGTTACGGATGACGTTTGATCAGCAATAAAGTACTTGACTCTACATCTAGGGTCCATAGTGGTTTCAGGTCGAAGGGTGGTATGCACCATTATCATCATGAGAATAACTTATGACACTTTGCATAACATTCTATGTAGTATTCTCATAGCGGGTCAATCCAGTATAAATATTACTCCTAATATTCATACCTATGTCAAGACTTGATAACTCCTTATCTATGATCCATGAGATGTGATCATCAATCTATCTTCATAATAATCTTAATGCTTTAATGTTATCCCACTTCACATTAAAGCTTGACTACGGATACTTTAAGAATAGTTTCTTATGTTTAATGGGATCTCATGATTAAGTCACACTTAACATTTCATTAAACCAATAAACCATTGTAGGGACTTTATTATTTTGGAAAGCAAACATAATAAAGAAATGCCTTTTATTATTAATAAATAATTCGATACAAGTACCGAAAGTATTGGCCTCTAGGGCTTACACCAACAGCGGAGGCCCTGTATTCTCCTTGATTCAATACAAGGGATACCAGTACAATTATTGACTTCATGCACATTTGCAAAAATTGATCAACTTTAGCAATGCATATCTATCTCATTTTTAACCCTAAGAGGGTGTTCTTGGACTTTTTAGAGAGCTTAGGATGTCCTATAAGCAACCCTTTTGGTTTAATCTCAATTGGATATTCCATGTTCATGTAAGGAGCTTTGACCCAAAAGGTGTTTTTGTTGACTTTTTGAAAGGACCTATAATGTATGAACTTGTATCTTTTGATTGAGGAATTTCTTGGACTTGAGGGCTGAAGAGAAGTTGTAGGGAATTGGATTCTATTCAAAATGAGCCTTGGTTTGAAAAGTTTTGATAAAGTATGAGAAAGTTATGCTTGCTCAAAGTTTGGTTTATTTTTCCTATAGAAATCCTAATTTGCCATTTTTGACTTTTGATGAGTTAGGAGCATTTTTTGAGGAATCATGATCAACCCTTGATCAAATGATGGATATTACTTAAAAATGTTGATGTTGACCAAAATCTTGAAGTTTGAGTGTATTTGGGCCACTGTTGACTTTTGACCTAATACAATTGATTTCTAGGCATTTGAGCAGTTGACTGGGCAAACTTGTTGTTCAAGGTATGAAATTTGGCATGGATGATCTTGAGGACTTATTAGGACAATGGAGAACATTTGGGATCCTTTAGACTCACACATCTTTCTTAGGAGGGAAACCCTAGTTTGAGGCTTATTGTTTTAGGAGGAGAATTTGTCTGGTCAATTCTTGGTCATCCTAGGACAAGTCGGGGACCTCAATGGTGATGTGTTGAAGGAAATACGAGAGGGAAAATTTTGGGGTACAACAGCAGAGTCGACACTTTATAATTGTCAAGGCAAACAAAGATAGAAATTTTAAAATGATCTAGACCCTAAGGTAAACCCCACTTTATAATTATCCCGAGCAGAGTCGCCAGTTTTGTGATACAGTGGCAGAATCAATTGTTAATACTAGTTTGCTTTTCTTGTTCCCAAATGTGCGGTAAGCAAGAGTCGCCACCGACTTTTCTTTTATCCAACAAAGTAAAGGGTGAAAAGAACAGAAAAAGACATTTTTTCGAGAGTTTGAGTAAGGGGGGTAGATTATGGAAAGGGAATGTGTTAGCACCCTTTTCATCTGTAGTTTTCTACGGGCTCTTAGGTACTTGCTCATTTTTGAAAATTGCTTTCGTTTTTGTGTGAAAGAATTTTTGTTTGAAAATGCCTTAGTGCGACGATTCTCTTTATGATAACCATTGTATCAGTCCTCAAGAGTGTGATAAAGCGTTTTGAAAACATAGTTTGAAAAGTTTTTGAAAGTGTGGTGTGTAAAAAGAATTGTTTGAGAAAGTACCTAACATTTATCTACCTACTCGAAAAAAGTTTGTTCTTTTCCTCCAATCCTTTAGACAGTGCTATCCTACTATTATTGAGTAGGTAGCCCTAGTCATTGGATGTTTGAGGGACTATCGAAAGGGATGTACGGTCACTAAAGGCAACTGGTTAAAAACTCTTAGTAACTGTCCTAAAGCCTTAAGATCACTTTTTAACCGAGGCAACATTCGAGAGGGTCATCGAGGGACTAGTGATCTCTTAGAATCAAGGACAACCACTAAGGATTCTCACGTTTCGAGAATTGTGACCGTATTCGAAAGCAACCAAAGTGAGGTATACCCTAAGGGTCCAAGTGTGCAACAATGTATTTTTTCAGATATTTATCTTGCAATTCAGTGGTCTACTGATTGATTGATTAATCATGCACGCGTAGGTTTCTAAAAATTATATACAAGCATATACATAATAAAAGCGAGAAAATAAAGGGTCCTACGCTATTACAGGGCTTTGGTGTAGATACATAAAGAATGGCTGAAAGTAAAAATGAGGAATTGAAAAACCCTAATTAAGATATTACAAACCTGGCCCAGTTACATCAATAAAAAAATAATCGTATTGAAAAATAATAACGCGCGAGAATTAAAACTGAAAAAAGTTCAAAAACCCTAAAAATCTAATTTGATTATTGAAAATATTTTTGGGATTTTATGAAAAAAGAATTGAATTTTGACCTAATTTTTTTATAATTAATGATAATTAAGGAAAACCAATTAAAGTTGATGAAATTAATTAATTTGAAAAAAATTAATTTAATAAACAAACTAAGTTCTATTTTTTTGTGATTATTTTTTTATTAAAGAAATGATTTGAAATAAAAAACAATTGAAATAATTAGATAACATAAGAGAATTAAATAAAAGATAAAAGAATGGGCTTGAGGGGTGTAAACCCAAATTGGAGGGTTGCATGCTGAAATTATGTCTAAAGCCCACTCCAGTTGACCCATAGCTGCGTGTGATTCAGTGTGGTTGCGCTAGGAGAGTCCATCATGGGGAGATTCATTGGAAGCGTTATATCTGGTGCTGATTGATCTGATGGTGATGATGATGAGGCCTATGGTGAGCGTGCTTGGTGTGGAACCACTGGATCTACAATGAATAAATTTGGAAAATAAAAAACGTTGGACCTGGGATTCGAACCCAGGTCCCCTTGGTTACCAGCCTTGCCCTTTACCACTGTGCCACATGGTCATTCGTTATATAAAACAAGAACAATATATTATATTTAATAATCAGTAGTAATAACAAAAACGCACGCAAAATTCAAACGACCCAACCAGGCTTTGACACGCAGTCGTCTTCCCCAAGGGACTGTCGTTTTAGGCAAGGGGTTTTTACCTTCAGACATTGTTATGGCTATAAACCTTCATATCTCCAAAATCACAACCATGCAATATAAATTTGATCCAAGTATATAGATCAATTGGGTTTGATCTCGTGAGTGCAATGGTACTCTTCTTTTGCCCTGATTTTGCTTTGAAAAAAAACCCTAAAACGGACCTTGAAACCCTAACAATGGCATTCAATCAAATACGCATCCAAACACACAATTAATTATGAAAACATGTTCCAAATTGTCATACAAACATGAATGTATACTTAAAATTCATTTATCATGCGTAAATTATCAAAATCAAATTCAAAAAAAGTGAGTGAACCGTGGTTCTATATGGGGCATTTCTGGGAGTGTTGAGGCGTGAGAATGGTCCAGGTAGCTTCCAAATATGCCCAGGAATGGATTGAAAACCTTCCAATTCCTTGAATCTCCCTCTAAATCAAAATTCGATCACCACTTTTTGCCTAAAAATTTGAGTTTTTTGTGAGTGTTCTACACGGCCAATCCTCCTTTTTGCTCTGGGAATGTTAAGAATATATAATAGAAGCAATTAGGTCATGAAAAACTGAATGAAATCTTGAGGATTTATGAGAAAATATTTGATTTGTGTCTTGTATTTTTTGTTTCTAAAATAGGCCAAATCTTCCTATTTTTATTCCAATCACCACTTGCACGAAATCCTTTATTTTCCAGCTGATTATAGACTCATCATGTGCTCATAAATTCAAATCTTGGATTTTATTTTATTATTCCACTATTTTATTTGATTTTAATGAATAAAAAATCAAAATAAATAATAAAGATAATGATATAATACATGAGTAAGCTAAGGGGTCGTGGGCCATGTTAGGAACAAGTTTCAAACATAAAAACATGGGCCCATTTGGAAAAAATTCAAGTTGGTCAATATTGAATTCATGCACATTTCCAAAAATTGGTCAACTATAGCAATGCATATCTCTCTCATTTTTAACCCTAAGAGGGTGTTCTTGGACTTTTTAGAGAGCTTAGGATGTCCTCTAAGCAAGCATTTTGCTTTCATCTCAACTGGATCTTCCATGTTCATGTAAGTAGCTTTGACCCAAAAGGTGTTTTTGTTAACTTTTTGAAAGGACCCATAATGTATGAACTTGTATCTTTTGATTGAGGCATTTATTGGACTTGAGGGATGAAGATAAGTTGTAGTGAGTTGGATTCTCTTCAAAATGTGCCTTGGTTGGAAAATTTCTGATAAAGTATGAGAAATTTATGCTTGGTCAAAGTTTGGTTTACTTTTCCTATAGAAACCCTAATTTTCCATTTTTGACTTTTGACGTGTTAGGAGCATTTCTTGAAGAATCATGATCAACCCTTGATCAAATGATGGATATTACTTCAAAATGTTGATGTTGACCAAAATCTTGAAGTTTGACTGTATTTGGGCTACAATTGACTTTTGCCCTAGTATAGTTGATTTATAAGCATTTGAACATGTGACTGGGCAAACTTGTTGTTCAAGGCATGAAATTTGTCATGGATGATCTTGAGGACATATTAGGACAATGGAGAACATTTGGAATCCTTTGGAAACACACATCTTTCTTAGGAGGGAAACCCTAGTTTGACGCTTATTGTCTTATGAGGAGAATTTGTCTGGTCAATTCTTGGTCATCCTAGGACAAGTTAGGAACCTCAATCAACGTGTGTTGAAGGAAACACAAGAGGGAAAATTTTGGGGTACAACAGTAGATTTTCCACTTTATAATTGTCAAGGAAAACAAAGAAAGCAATTTTGAAATGATCTAGACCCTAAGGTATACCCCACTTTATAATTATCCCCAGTAGAGTCGCCAGTTCTGTGATACGGTGGCAGAATCGGCTGTTAATACTGATTTGCGTTTTTTGTTTGTAAATGTGCGGTAAGCAAGAGTCTCCACCGACATTTCTTTTATCTAACAAAGGAAAGGGTGAAAAGAACAGAAAAATACCTTTTTTCGAGAATTTCTGAGTAAGGGGGAAGATTATGGAAAGGGAAGGTGTTAGGACCCTTTCCATCCGTAGTTTTCTACGGGCTCCTTGGTACTTGCTCATTTTTTAAAATTGCTTTCGTGTTTGTGTGAAAAACGTTTTGTTTGAAAATGCCTTAGTTCGGAGATTTTCTTTATGATAACCCTTGTATCAGTCCTCAAGAGTGTGATAAAGCGTTTTAAAAACTTTGTTTGAAAAGTGTTTGAAAGTGTGGTGTGTAAAAAGAATTATTTGAGCAAGTACCTAACAGTTATCTACCTACTCGAAAAAATTTTGTTCTTTTCCTCCAGTCGTTTAGACAGTGCTATCCTACTATTAGTGAGTAGGTATCCCTAGTCCTTGGATGTTTGAGGGACTATCGAAAGGGACGTACAGTCACTAAAGGCAACTGGGAAAAAACTCTTAGTAACTATCCTAAAGCCCTAAGGTAACTTTTTAACCAAGGCAACAGTCGAGAGGGTCATCGAGGGACTAGTGATCTCTTATACTCAAGGACAACCACTAAGGATTTTCACGTTTCAAGAAGTGTGATCGTATTCGAAGGCAACCAAAGTGAGGTATACCCTAAGGGTGCAAGTGTGCAACAATGTGTTTTTTCAGATATTGTCTTTCAATTCAGTGATCTACTGATTGATTGATTAATCATGCATGCCTAGGTTGCTACCAATTATATACAAGTATATACAGAATATAAAAGCGAGAAAATAAAAGGTCCTACGCTATTACAAGGCTTTGGTGTAGATACATAAAGAACGGCTAAAAGTAAAAATGCAGAATTGAAAAACCCTAATTAAGCTATTACAAACCTGGCGTAGTTACATCAATAAAAATAATAATCGCATAGCAAAATAATAAAGCGCAAGAATTAAACCTGAAAAAAGTTCAAAAACCCTAAAAATCTAATTTGATTATTGAAAATATTTTTGGGATTTTAAGAAAAAAGAATTGAAGTTTGACCTAAATTTTTTCTAATTAATTTAATTAATGAAAACCATTTAAAGTCGATGAAATTAATTAATTTGCAAAAAATTAATTTAATATACAAACTAAGTCATATTTTTTGTGATTATTTTCTGATTAAAAAAAATTTGAAATAAAAAACAATTAATATAATTAGATAACAAAAGAGAATTAAATAAAAGAGAAAAGAATGGGCCTGTGGGGTGTAAACCCAAATTGGAGGGTTGCATGCTGAAATTCTGTCTAAAGCCCACTCCAGTTGTCCCATTGCTGCTTGTGATTCAGTGTGGCTGCAATAGGAGAGTCCATCATAGGGAGCTTCATTGGAAGCGTTAGATCTGGTGCTGATTGATCTGATGGTGATGATGATAAGGCCTATGGTGAGCGTGCTTGGTGTGGAACCAATGGATCTGCAATGAATAAATTTGGAAAATAGAAAATGTTGGACCTGGGATTCGAACCTAGGTCCCCTTGGTTACCAGCCTTGCCCTTTACCACTGTGCCATATGGTCATTCTTTATATAAAACCAGAATAATATATTATATTTAATAATCAGTAGTAATAACAAAAACGCGCGCAAAATTCTGACGACCCAACTAGGCTTTGACACGCAGTCATCTTCCCCAAGGTACTGTCGTTTTAGGCAAGGGGTTTTTACCTACGGACACTGTTGTGGCTATAAACCTGCATATCTCTAAAATCACAACTATGCAATATAAATTTGATCCAAGTATATAGATCAATTTGGTTTGATCTCGAGAGTACAATGGTACTCTTCTTTTGCCCTGATTTTGCTTTGAAAAAAAACCCTAAAACGAACCTTAAAACCCTAACAATGGCATTCAATCAAATACGCATCAAAACACACAATTAATCATGAAAACATGTTCCAAATGGTCATACAAACATGAATTCATACTTAAAATTCATTTATCATGCGTAAATTATTAAAATCAAATTCAAGAAAAGTGAGTGAGCCGTGGTTCTATATGGGGCGTTTCTGGGAGTGTTGAGGCGTGAGAATGGTCCAGGTAGCTTCCAAATATGCCCAAGAATGGATTGCAAACCTTCAAAGTCCTTGAATCTCCCTCTAAATCAAAATTCGATCACCACTTTTTATCCAAAAATTTGAGTTTTTTGTGAGTAATCTACACGGCAAATCCTCATTTTTGCTCTAAGAATGTTAAGAATATATAATAGAAGCAATTAGGTCAACATAAATTGAATGAAATCTTGAGGATTTATGAGAAAAGATTTGATTTGTGTCTTGTATTTTTTGTTTCTAAAATAAGCCAAATCTTGCTATTTTTATTCCAATCACCACTTGCACGAAATCCTTTATTTTCCAGCTGATTATAGACTCATCATGTGCTCATAAAATCAAATCTTGGATTTTATTTTATTATTCCACTATTTTATTTTATTTTAATGAATAAAAAATCAAAACAAATAATAAAGATAATGAAATAATACATGAGTAAGCTCAGGGGCCGTGGGCCATGTTAGGAACAAGTTTCAAACATAAAAACATGGGCCCATTTGGAAAAAATTCAAGTTGGTCAATATTGAATTCATGCACATTTCTAAAAATTGTCAACTATAGCAATGCATGACTCTCTCATTTTTAACCCTAAGAGGGTGTTCTTGGACTTTTTAGAGAGCTTAGGATGTCCTTTAAGCAACCATTTTGGTTTCATCTCAACTGGATCTTCCATTTTCATGTAAGTAGCTTTGACCCAAAAGGTGTTTTTGTTGACTTTTTGAAAGGACCTATAATGTATGAACTTGTATCTTTTGATTGAGGCATTTATTGGACTTGAGGGATGAAGAGAAGTTGTAGTGAGTTGAATTCTCTTCAAAATGTGCCTTGGTTGGAAAATTTTTGATAAAGTATGAGAAATTTATGTCTGGTCAAAGTTTGGTTTACTTTTACTATAGAAACCCTAATTTTCCATTTTTGACTTTTGACGTGTTAGGAGCATTTATTGAGGAATCATGATCAACCCTTGATCAAATGATGTATATTACTTCAAAATGTGGATGTTGACTAAAATCTTGAAGTTTGACTGTATTTAGGCTACAATTGACTTTTTCCCTAAGATAGTTGATTTCTAGGAATTTGAGCATGTGACTGGGCAAACTTGTTGTTCAAAGCATGAAATATGTCATGGATGATCTTGAGGACATATTAGGACAATAGAGAACATATGGAATTCTTTGGAAACACACATTTTTCTTAGGAGGGAAAACCTAGTTTGACGCTTATTGTCTTATGAGGAGAATTTGTCTGGTCAATTCTTGGTCATCCTAGGATAAGTTAGGGACCTCAATCGGCGTGTGTTGAAGGAAACACGACAGGGAAAATTTTGGGGTACAACAACATATTTTCCACTTTATAATTGTCATGGAAAACAAAGAAAGCAATTTTGAAATTATCTAGACCCTAAGGTATACCCCACTTTATAATTATCCCCAGCAGAGTCGCCAGTTCTGTGATACGGTGGCAGAATCAACCGTTAATACTGATTTGCATTTTTTGTTTGTAAATGTGCGGTAAGCAAGAGTCTCCACCGACTTTTCTTTTATCTAACAAAGGAAAGGGTGAAAAGAATAGAAAAAGACCTTTTTTCGAGAATTTTTGAGTAAGGGGGGCAAATTATAGAAAGGGAAGGTGTTAGCACCCTTTCCATTCGTAGATTTCTACCGGCTCTTTAGTACTTGTTCATTTTTTAAAATTGCTTACGTGTTTGTGTGAAAAACTTTTTGTTTGAAAATGCCTTAGTGCATAGATTTTCTTTATGATAACCCTTGTATCAGTCCTCAAGAGTGTGATAAAGCGTTTTGAAAACTTTGTTTGAAAAGTGTTTGAAAGTGTGGTGTGTAAAAAGAATTGTTTGAGCAAGTACCTAACAGTTATCTACCTACTCGAAAAAAGTTTGTTCTTTTCCTCCAATCGTTTAGACAGTGTTATCCTACTATTAGTGAGTAGGTAGCCCTAGTCGTTGGATGTTTGAGGGACTATCAAAAGGGACGTACGGTCATTAAGGGAAACAAGGAAAAAACTCTTAGTAATTGTCCTAAAGACCTAAGGTCACTTTTTGACCGAGGAAACAGTCGAGAGGGTCATCGAGGGACTAGTGATCTCTTATACTCAAGGACAACCACTAAGGATTTTCACGTTTCGAGAGTTGTGATCGTATTTGAAGGCCACCAAAGTGAGGTATACCCTAAGGGTGCAAGTATCCAACGGTTTGTTTTTTCAAATATTTATCTTCCAATTCAGTGATGTACTGATTGCTTGATTAATCATGCACACCTAGGTTGCTACAAATTATATACAAGTATATACAGAATATAAAAGCGAGAAAATAAAGGGTCCTACCCTATTACAAGTCTTTGGTGTAGATACATAAAGAATGGCTGAAAACAAAAATGCGGAATTGAAAAACCCTAATTAAGCTATTACAAACCTGGCGCAGTTACATCAATAAAAAAATAATTGTATGGCAAAATAATAACGCGCGAGAATTAAAACTGAAAAAAGTTCAAAAACCCTAAAAATCTAATTTGATTATTGAAAATATTTTTGGTATTTTATGAAAAAAGAATTGAATTTTGAACTAAACTTTTTCTTATTAATTTTAATTAATAAAAACCAATTAAAGTTGATGAAATTAATTAATTTGCAAAAAATTAATTTAATAAACAAACTAAGTCCTATTTTTTGAGATTATTTTCTGATTAAAAAAAAGATTTGAAATAAAAAACAATTTATATAATTAGATAACAGAAGAGAATTAAATAAAAGATAAAAGAGTGGGCCTGAGGGGTGTAAACCCAAATTGGAGGGTTGCATGCTGAAATTCTGTCTAAAGCCCACTCCAGTTGGCCCATAGCTGCTTGTGATTCAGTGTGGCTGCACTAGGAGAGTCCATCATAAGGAGCTTCATTGGAAGCATTAGATCTGGTGCTGATTGATCTGATGGTGATGATGATGAGGCCTATGGTGAGCGTGCTTGGTGTGGAACCAATGGATCTGCAATGATTAAATTTGGAAAATAGAAAATGTTGGACCTGGGATTCGAACCCAGGTCTCCTTGGTTACCAGCCTTGCCCTTTACCACTGCGCCATATGGTCATTCGTTATATAAAACAAGAATAATATATTATATTTAATAATCAGTAGTAATAACAAAAACACGCCCAAAATTCAAACGACCCAACCAGGCTTTGACACGCAGTCATCTTCCCCAAGGGACTGTCGTTTTAGGCAAGGGGTTTTTACCTACGGACAATGTTGTGGCTATAAACCTGCATTTCTCCAAAACCACAACCATGCAATATAAATTTGATCAAAGTATATAGATCAATTTGGTTTGATATCGTGAGTACAATGGTTCTCTTCTTTTGCCCTAATTTTGCATGAAATTAAAAACCCTAAAACGGACCTTGAAACCCTAACAATGGCATTCAATCAAATACGCATCAAAACACACAATTAATTATGAAAACCTATTCAAAATAGTCATACAAACATGAATGCATACTTAAAATTCATTTGTCATGCGTAAATTATCAAAATCGAATTCAAGAAAAGTGAGTAAACTGTGGTTCTATATGGGGCGTTTCGGGGAGTGTTGAGGCGTGAGAATGGTCCAGGTAGCTTCCAAATATGCCCAAGAATGGATTGCAAACCTTCAAAGTCCATGAATCTCCCTCTAAATCAAAATTCGATCACCGCATTTTGTCCAAAAATTTGAGTTTTTTGTGAGTGTTCTACACGGCCAATCCTCCTTTTTGCTCTGGGAATGTTATGAATATATAATAGAAGTAATTAGGTCAACAAAAACTGAATGAAATCTTGAGTATTTATGAGAAAAGATTTGATTTGTGTCTTGTATTTTTTGTTTCTAAAATAGGCCAAATCTTGTTATTTTTATTCCAATCACCACTTGCACGAAATCCTTTATTTTCCAGTTGATTATAGACTCATCATGTGCTCATAAAATCAATTCTTGGATTTTATTTTATTATTCCACTATTTTATTTGATTTATTTTGATTTTAATGAATAAAAAATCAACACAAATAATAAATATAATGAAATAATACATGAGTAAGCTCAGGGGTCGTGGGCCATGTTAGGAACAAGTTTCAAACATAAAAACATGGGCCCATTTGGAAAAAAATTCAAGTTGGTCAATACTGAACTCATGCACATTTACAAAAATTGGTCAACTATAGAAATGCATATCTATCTCATTTTTAACCCTAAGAGGGTGTTCTTAGACTTTTTAGAGAGCTTAGGATGTCCTCTAAGAAACCCTTTTGGTTTCATCTCAATTGGATCTTCCATGTTCATGTAAGGAGCTTTGACCCAAAAGGTGTTTTGTTGACTTTTTGAAATGACCTATAATGTATGAACATGTATCTTTTGATTGAGGCATTTCCTAGACTTGAGGGATGCAGATAAGTTGTGGGGAATTGGATTCTCTTCAAAATGAGCCTTGGTTGGAAAATTTCTGATAAAGTATGAGAAATTTATGCTTGGTCAAAGTTTGGTTGACTTTTCCTATAGAAACCCTAATTTGCCATTTTTGACTTTTGATGAGTTAGGAGCATTTCTTGAAGAATCATGATCAACCCTTGATCAAATAATGGATATTACTTCAAAATGTTGATGTTGACCAAAATCTTGAAGTTTGATTGTATTTAGGCCACAGTCGACTTTTGACCTAGTACAATTGATTTCTAGGAATTTGAGCAGTTGACTGGGCAAACTTGTTGTTCAAGGCATGAAATTTGGCATGGTTGATCTTGAGGACATATTAGGACAATGGAGAAAATTTGGGATCCTTTGGACTCACACATCTTTCTTAGGAGGGAAACCCTAGTTTGAGGCTTTTTGTCTTAAGAGGAGAATTTATCTGGTCAATTCTTGGTCATCCTAGGACAAGTTTGGGGCCTCAATGGGCATGTGTTGAAGGAAATACGAGAGGGAAAATTTTGGGGTACAACAACAGAGTCGCCACTTTATAATTGTCAAGAAAAACAAAGAAAGAAATTTTAAAATGATCTAGACCCTAAGGTAAACCCCACTTTATAATTATCTCCACCAGAGTCGCCAGTTCTGTGATACGGTGGCAAAATCAACTGTTAATACTGGTTTGTGTTTTTTGTTTGTAAATGTGCGGTAAGAAAGAGTCACCGCAGAATTTTCTTTTATCCAACAAAGGAAAGGGTGAAAAGAACATAAAAAGACCTTTTTTTGAGAGTTTCTGAGTAAGGGGGCAGATTTTGGAAAGGGAAGGTGTTAGCATCCTTTCCATCCGTAGTTTTCTACGGGATCTTAGGTACTTGCTCATTTTTTAAAATTGATTTCGTGTTTGTGTGAAAAACGTTTTGTTTGAAAATGCCTTAGTGCGGCGATTCTCTTTATGATAACCCTTGTATCAGTCCTCAAGAGTGTGATAAAATGTTTTGAAAACTTTGTTTGAAAAGTGTTTGAAAGTATGGTGTGTAAAAAGAATTGTTTGAGTAAGTACCTAACTGTTATCTACCTACGAAAAAAGTTTGTTCTTTTCCTCCAATCCTTTAGACAGTTCTATCCTACTATTAGTGAGTAGGTAACCCTAGTCGTTGGATGTTTGAGGGACTATCGAAACAGACGTACAATCACTAAAGGCAAATAGGAAAAAACTCTTAGTAACTGTACTACAGCCCTAAGATAACTTTTTAACTGTAGCAACAGTCAAGAGGGTCAACGAGGGACTAGTGATCTCTTAGACTCAAGGACAACCACTAAGGATTCTCACGTTTCGAGAATTGTGACTCAATTCGAAGGCAACCAAAGTGAGGTATACCCTAAGGGTGCAAGTGTGAAACAGTGTGTTTTTTCAGATATTTATCTTGCAATTCAGTGATCTACTAATTGACTGATTAATCATGCACGCCTAGGTTGCTAACAATTATGTAAAAGCATATACAGAATATAAAAGCGAGAAAATAAAGGGTCATATGCTATTACAAGGCTTAGGTGTAGATACATAAAGAATGGCTGAAAGTAAAAATGCGGAATTGAAAAACCCTAATTAATCTATTACATACCTGGCCCAGTCACATCAATAAAAATAATAATCATATGGCAAAATAATAATGCGTGAGAATTAAAACTGAAAAAAAGTTCAAAAACCCTAAAAATCTAATTCGATTATTGAAAATATTTTTGGGATTTTATGAAAAAAGATTTGAAATTTGACCTAATTTTTTCTAATTATTTTTAATTAATTAAAACCAATTAAATTTGATGAAATTAATTAATTTGCAAAAAAATAATTTAATAAACAAACTAAGTCCTATTTTTTGTGATTATTTTCTGATTAAAAAAATGATTTGAAATAAAAAAACAATTGAAATAATTAGATAACAGCAGAGAATTTAATAAAAGAGAAAAGAATGGGCCTGAGGGGTGTAAACCCAAATGGGAGGGTTGCATGCTGAAATTCTGTCTAAAGCCCACTCCAGTTGGCCTATAGTTGCGTGTGATTTAGTGTGGCTGCGCTAGGAGAGTCCATCATGGGGAGCTTCATTGGAAGCGTTAGATGTGGTGCTGATTGATCTGATGGTGATGATGATGGGGCCTATGGTGAGCGTGCTTTGTGTGGAACCACTGGATCTGTAATGAATAAATTTGGAAAATAGAAAACATTGGACCGGAGATTCGAACCCAGGTCCCCTTGGTTACCAGCCTCTCCCTTTACCACTGCGCCATATGGTTATTCGTTATATAAAACAAGGATAATATATTATATTTAATAATCAGTAGTAATAACAAAAACGCGCGCAAAATTCAAACGACCCAACATGGCTTTGACACACAGTCATCTTCCCCAAGGGACTGTTATTTTAGGCAAGGGGTTTTTACCTACGGACAATGTTGTGGCTATAAACCTGCATATCTCCAAAATCACAACCATGCAATATAAATTTGATCCAAGTATATAGATTAACTTGGTTTAATCTCGTGAGTACAATGGTACTCTTCTTTTGCCCTGATTTTGCCTGAAATAAAAAACCCTAAAACGGACCTTGAAACTCTAACAATGGCATTCAATCAAATACGCATCAAAACACACAATTAATCATGCATACATGTTCCAAATGGTCATACAAACATGAATGCATACTTAACATTCATTTATCATGCGTAAATTATCAAAATCAAATTCAAGAAAAGTGAGTAAATCGTGTTTCTATATGGGGCGTTTCTGGGAGTGTTGAGGCGTGAGAATGGTCCAAGTAGCTTCCAAATATGCCCAGGAATGGATTGCAAACCTTCAAAGTCCTTGAATCTCCCTCTAAATCAAAATTCGATCACCACTTTTTGTCCAAAAATTTGAGTTTTTTGTGAGTGTTCTACACGGCCAATCCTCCTTTTTGCTTTGGGAATGTTATTAATATATAATAGAAGCAATTAGGTCAACAAAAACTGAATGAAATCTTGAGGATTAATGAGAAAAGGTTTGATTTGTGTCATGTATTTTTTGTTTCTAAAATAGGCTAAATCTTGCTATTTTTATTCCAATCACCACTTGCACGAAATCCTTTATTTTCCAGCTAATTATAGACTCATCATGTGCTCATAAAATCAAATCTTGGATTTTATTTTATTATTCCACTATTTTATTTGATTTATTTTTATTTTAATAAATAAGAAATAAAAAAAATAATAAAGATAATGAAATAATACACGAGTAAGCTCAGGGTTCGTGGGCCATGTTTAGAACAGTTTTCAAACATAAAAATATGGGCCCATTTGGAAAAAATTCTAGTTGGACAATATTGACTTCATGCACATTTCTAAAAATTGGTCAACTTTAGCAATGCATATCTCTCTCATTTTTAACCCTAAGATGGTGTTCTTTGACTTTTTAGAGATCTTAGGATGTCCTCTAAGCAACCCTTTTGGTTTCATCTCAATTGGATCTTCCATGTTCATGTAAGGAGCTTTGACCCAAAAGGTGTTTTTGTTGACTTTTTGAAAGGACCTATAATGTATAAACTTATATCTTTTGATTGAGGCATTTCTTGGACTTGAGGGCTGAAGAGAAGTTGTAGGGTATTGGATTCTCTTCAAAATGAACCTTGGTTGGAAAATTTCTGATAAAGTATGAGAAAGTTATGCTTGGTCTAAGTTTGGTTGACTTTTCCTGTAGAAACCCTAATTAGCCATTTTTGACTTTTGATGAGTTAAGATCATTTCTTGAGGAATCATGATCAACCCTTGATCAAATGATGGATATTAATTTATAATGTTGATTTTTACCAAAATCTTGAAGTTTGACTGTATTTGGGCCACAATTGACTTTTGACCTTGTATAGTTAATTTCTAGGCATTTGAGCAGTTGATTGGGCAAACTTGTTGTTTAAGGCCTGGAATTTGGCATGGATGATCTTGAGGACATATTAGGACAATGGAGAACATTTGGGATCCTTTGGACTCACACATGTTGCTTAGGAGGGAAACCCTAGTTTGAGTCTTATTGTCTTAGGAGGAGAATTTGTCTGGTCAATTCTTGGTCATCCTAGGACAAGTTGGGGACCTCAATGGGCGTGTGTTTAAGGAAACACGAGAGGTCAAATTTTTGGGTACAACACACTACTTGGAATTAGGGGAGGTATTACCAATAACCCTTATCTGGCTCTATGACAATTTGGTTATGCTCGAAGAGATGGTCCTCATGACGCACTTATCCAGGGTATTGTGTTCGACTACAAAAATGATTTTCAAGGTTATCATCAAAGGTTTATATTCGCATGGGGAATGATAAACAAGATTGATAGAAAGATGTTAGGACATAAGAACTCCATCCCTCTAGATCCATATCTCAAATGGGTGTGAGCTTGCTCTCAAAACCTCATGATGCCATATTCGACTGTTCTACCAATGATCATAGAACCTGCTGTCGAAGGAGACATTTCTCGCACCATCCTCCATCCTTACATGCCTAATGACCTCAAAGAATTGCAGAAGTCCTGGGTTCAGCTCAAGGAAGAACAGGACACCTTTGAAGCTCAATTCTATGCAAGTGAAAAGAAAGTGTTGGAGCTCACAAAGCAACTTCACGAGGAGCAAAGCCTTAATGCCTACATCAACACGAAGAGGAAGCGTCCGTGGGAGAATTAAGTCTAGGTTTTAAAAGTTCATATTGTTGTCTCTTTGAGACTCTTTTGTTTTCATTTAAACCCTAAGAGGCAATTGTAATCTTGAACTTACTAATCGAAATATTTGTTTTTGTTTCCTCTCGGTTAGCAAATTTAAATCTCCTAAGGTCGTTGAAAACATTGCATCCATATATCATGCATCATTTCATAAGCAGGTTTTCCAATATAGGTTTCCTCATCTATTTACTGTTTATTTCAGTATAAGATGGCCCTCGAACAAACTATCAAGGATCTGCAAACTCAGCATGCACAATTTCAAGAGACTCTTCTGAATTTGGCCAAAGGGTAACAAGAGATGATGGCGCTACTCACCATTAAAAAGAAGACTAAGAAGCGGGTTGTTATCCTCAACATGGGGAGAAGATTCAAAGGTCCTTCTCAACCAGTTCGAGTGAATGATGTTTTCTCTGATGAAGACGACAACCAAGAGGAGGATGGTAGAAGTGTCAGGGGCAAAGATAGAAATAATCAAGTTTCGGAGGATGAAGACTAGTTAGACGAACAGTATCCTCTTATAGATGACAAATACAAGCAGTTGGAAGACCGACTCAAAGCTGTGGAAATCCAGAAAGTGTATAGACTGAATTTTGGAGAGCTAGATACGATCCCGGGGGGTGGTCATTATTCACAAATTTAAGGTACCTATCTTTGCTAAATATGATGGGGTCTCTTGTCCCAAACTTCATCTGAGGTTGTATGTTTGAAAAATCAAACCCCATACTGCTAACGGGAAATTTTGGGTTCATTTCTTTCAAGAAATTTTGTCCGGTACTCAACTTGAATGGTTCTACCAACTGGAAGGAACCAACATTCACACATGGGAAGACTTGGCTTCAGCTTTCTACAAGAAGTATCAATATAATGTTGGCCATGCACTGACTCGTGTACAATTTCAAAACATGTCCATGGCCTCAAATGAAGGGTTCAAAGAGTATGCTCAAAAATGGAGAGACCTAGCTAGAAGGGTGCAACCTCCTCTTTCTGACCGGGAATTGGTGGATATGTTCATGGGCACTCTGACGGTTAAATTCTTTAATTTCCTGATAGGGAGTTCTTCATCAGGGTTTATTAAGATAATTTTGACTGGCGAACAAGTTGAAAGTGGTATCAAGAGCGGGAAGATTCCGATGGCTACAACTTCTAATGTTGTGAAGAGCCATTCAGTGGTAAGAAAGAAACCAATGTTGTATATGGCCAGAAAAGTCGTAGTAAGAATGACCATCATCAGTCCATGGGAGAAATATTAATCTCTAATCCGGCGCCTGTTCAACAACAACAACAGGGCAATAAGCATAGGTCATACGCTCCAAGGAGGCAGTTTAAGATGATTAATATGCTGTTGGATCGAGAATTACAACATTTGTTAAAGGCTAACCTCATAACACTCTGAAATCCTCCTCCTAAACCCAACACGTCATCTCCAATGTACAATCCAAATGCAAGGTATGCCTATCATTCTAATAGTCCTGGGCACGACACCAACAACTACTAGGCCCTGAAAAACAAAATTCAAGATATGATTGATAACAAGGAAATTGAGTTTGACCCTTCTGAGACTCTGAACGTGATTACTGCTCCTATGTCGAAGCATGACAAAGGAATAGGTTCTATTGAATACATTTTGTATGTTACTTCAATAAGTGATGTGGTTACTCCTCTCTCAACAGTCAAGAAGAATTTGCTAGAAGTCAGTTTATTTCTGGGTTATATTAAAGAATGTTATTGTTGCACAGTTCAACCCAATGGTTGCAGGTTACTGAAGGAATGCATTTAGCGCCTGATGGATGAACATGTAATTTTGATTGAGAAAATTCCATATGCTGAGAATTTGTGCCGAGATTTGTCTATCATATCTGGTACTCTTTTCAAGATCACCTCCAAGGGTCCTGTAAGGATTACTGCCAATCCAAATGCTGCTCCCTTGATCATTACAACACCTGGGCCCATCCCACATTCCTCGGAGAAGGCTATTCCATGGAATTATGGGTCTGACATCTATTATCATGGTGTTAAAAAAGAGTTGTCCGACGAAGATGATGAAGAGGTTGATCCCCATATTGACAATATTGTGGGAACTAGCAAAATTACTAGGAGCGGAAGGATTTTTCTCCCCGGAAATCTCTACACCTGTTCAAGTCACAATTACTAAGACAATTATCGAAGCTCGAGGAAAAGAGACAATGATAGATCCTGACCGGACGGAGGCACCAAAATAAGCTACAGTCAAGGACACCTCTGGACAAGAACTGGAAGAGGTTTTGAAGATCATTTGTAGAAGCGATTACAAATTTTTTGAACAGTTGATGCAAACCCCATTGAAAATCTCTATGTTATCCTTGCTACCGTGTTCCGAAGCTAATGCACAAGCTTTAATGAAATTTTTTAAAGACTTCTCATGTACCACAAGAGATTTCTGCCGATCAATTTGGAAGTTATGTTGCTAACTTAATGACTGACAATGGATTAGGTTTCTCTGATGCTGACCTAACTACGGAGGGTAGGAATCATAATATGGCCCTGTATGTCTCCATTAAATGCAGGGGCACTGCCCTTGCTCATGTATTAGTTGATACTGGTTCTTCTCTAAATGTTCTTCCAAAGG
Source organism: Vicia faba (assembly GCA_948472305.1). Classification (NCBI taxonomy): domain Eukaryota; kingdom Viridiplantae; phylum Streptophyta; class Magnoliopsida; order Fabales; family Fabaceae; genus Vicia; species Vicia faba. The sequence goes on along the minus strand of OX451736.1, from coordinate 228,701,092 downwards.
GCGCTCTCAACAGACTGGATTGTGAAGGGGTTATGTTGAAACCCAGTGACATTATAGTTCGAGCCTATGATGGGTCCAAAAGAATGGTACATGGAGAAGTGGATCTTCCGATAATAGTGGGGTCACATATCTTTGAATACACCTTCTATATGATGGACATACGGCCAGATTATTCTTGTCTATTATGACGCCCCTGGATCCATAGGGCATGTTCTGTTACCTGCACCTTACACCAGAAATTAAAGTATCATGTGAAAGGGAAGATTTTTATTGTCAATGAAGAAGAGGAATACATGGTCAGCCACCTGAATTCATTCCGGTACGTGGAGATGGATGGAGAATTTATCGATACTCCATGTCAAACCTTTGAAGTGATTTCCCTTAATGCTCTTGAAGATGTTTTTGCCATTCCAAAGACTACCAGAATTCTGCACAAGATGGTTTCCTTGAAAGATGGCAAAGCTACTATAAAAGAAGGTGGTTGTACAATTTGGGGTCAACTTCCTGATATTCACTACAAATCTGATAAGTTTGGTTTGGGATTTATTCCAGAGGGTCAAAGGGTTGTTCGTCGCGCTCGAGCTGGAAGACCTCTATTCCATATCAACAACAACATAATCAATGTTATATAGGATGCGGACAATGATAATGACTTCGGCAACTGGATCTTTCCCACTACTGACAACAGACTCAACAATTGGAAAGAAGAATACATTTTCCCTATCTCCTTCAGTCAGGAGTAATATATATTTCTGTTTTTATTTTCTTTAAGAAGTTTGGTTATGTAATTTCCTTTAAAACAATGACTTTAAATCTCGTGTCTTACCCGAGGCACAATGGTTCATTTGTTAAGGGTTGTCATTTCATATGTCATATTTTCATTTAATGAAAACATTGGGAATTTTGATTTCAACTTTTGCACTCTCTGTCTTTCTTTTACTTTATTGAATTTTCAGATAGCTATATGTTCTTACGCACACCCACAAACTACATTGCAGATCCCCATCCACTCTGGATCTCGTTGATAATGATTTGACTATTGATGCTTATGACTATGAAAATATGATCTACCAAGCCGAGGAAGAAGGTGAGGAAGATTATGAAATACCTGGAGAACTTGCCAGACTCTTAAAATAAGAAGAAAAGGCTATCCAACCGCACGAAGAGCCAGTTGAAGTGGTCAACCTGGGTTCTAAGACAGATAGGAAAGAAGTCAAGATTGGCACCAACTTAGAGGATAATGTCAAGAATAGGTTGATTCAGATGTTGCACGACTATGTTGAGGTATTTGCTTGGTCATACGAAGACATTCCAGGGCTTGATACTCATATTGTGGTTCACCTTCTTTCGATGAAAGAGGGTTGTTCTCCGATTAAGCAGAAGGTTCGTCGCATGCGTCCCGAGATGTCAGAGAAGATCAAAGTCGAGGTTATGAAACAATTCAATGTAGGGTTCTTAGAATTGACTTAATGTCCTCAATGGGTTGATAATGTTGTTCCAGTACCAAAGAAAGATGTCAAGGTACGTTTGTATGTAGATTACAGGGATATGAACAGGGTGAGCCCCAAAGATGACTTCCCACTTCCACATATTGATGTCCTGGTCGACAATACTGCTCAGTATAAGGTATTCTCCTACATGGATGGTTTCTCGGGTTATAATCAGATCATGATGGTGATGGAAGACATGGAGAAAACTACCTTCGTCATACAGTGGGGAACTTTCTATTATAAGGTCATGCCTTTTGGGTTGAAGAACGATGGGGAAACTTATTAGCGTGTCGTGGTAGCTTTATTTCATGACATGATTCATCATGAGATAGAAGTCTACGTCGATGATATGATAGCCAGATCACATACTGAAGAGGAAGATCTTTATCATCTGCATAAGTTATTTGAATGACTGAAGAAGTACAAGCTAAAGCTAAATCCGAAAAAATGCACCTTTGGGGTGAGGATGGGAAAACTCCTAGGTTTTGTCGTCAATGGTAAAGGTATTGAGGTTAATCCTGTAAAAGTTAAAGCTATTCAAGAAATTATGGCTCCCCATACTGAGAAGGAAGTTAAAGGTTTCTTAGGATGATTGAATTACATTGCCCGTTTCATTTCCCAATTGACTTCTACTTGGGAGCCAATCATCAAGCTGTTGAAGAAAGATCAAGTAGTAAAATGGAACGACGACTGTCAAATAGCTTTTTTGATAAAATCAAGGAGTACTTACAAGAACCTCTAATTCTGATGTCACCAGTTGAAGGAAGACCTTTAATCATGTACCTAACAGTGCTAGAGAAATCAATGGGGTGTGTGCTGGGGAAGTATGACGAGTCTGGTCGAAAAGAGCATGCAATATACTACCTTACAAAAAAGTTTACCGACAGTGAAACAAGATATTCCCTGCTCGAGAAAACTTGTTGTGCTTTGGCATGGGCTGCTCGCTGACAAAGACATTATATGTTGACTCATACTACTCTATTGATCTCTAAAATGGGTCCCATCAAGTACATATTTGAGAAGCCAACTCTCTCCGAAACAATTGCTCGATGGAAAATGGTCTTAACAGAAAATGACATTCCTTACACCACTCAAAAAGAAATCAAATGAAGTGTACTAGAATATCATTTGGCGCATCAAGCTGTAGACGACTACCAATCTATGAACTTCAAATTCCCGGATGAGAACATCATGCTAATTACAGATTGTGAAGAACTTGGACTGTATGAAGGACCAGATCTAGGATCTCGATGGACTATGGTTTTCGATGGAGATTTTAACGCACTTGGAAACAGAATTGGTGTTGTAATTATCTCTCCTCAAGGTTGCCATACACCATTCACCGCCATACTTTGCTTTGACTGCACCAACAATATGGCTGAGTACGAAGCGTGCATCATGGGTATTAAAGCTGATAATGACCTGAGAATCAAATTCCTGAGCGTATATGGGGATTCAGCCTTGGTAATCAGGCAGGTCAAGGGAGAATTGTATACGAAGCATATGAATCTTATCCCTTATCGAGAACATGTGTTATCCTTGATTTTGTACTTCGAAGAGATTACTTTTGAGCATATCCCAAGAGAAGAGAATATGTTGTCTGACTCATTAGCTATTATGTCATCCATGTTTAAGGTCATTTAGGACAACGAGTCTCTCAGAATCGCCATTGAAAGATTCGACGAATCAGCACATTGCTACGAAATTTATACTAATGGAGTAGAAGAAAAACCTTGGTTTCATGAAGTGAAAAGGTACCTTGAAGCTCAAGAATACCCTGAAGGGTGTCATACCCCAAATTTGTCCTACCTATTTTACTTTTGTCTAGCTTAGGCTTTGCATTTCATCTACATCATCTTCACTAGTTCATTTTCATATCATGCATTTCATTAAATAAAGACACTTGAGGTCCAAGAGTTCAGTGGTTGTGCAATATTAAAGTTTCACAGTGTTTTCAGGAAACTAGGATTTTTGCTTCAAGGTCACATTGAGCTTTATCTCCTTCTATAAGTCAATTGCTTATCAAGAGGTTTAAGGGGTGAAACCAGGGAATTCTTCTCATATGGATTAAAATTTTATTTGAGAAGCTTCTTGAGGGACTAAATTTTGAACTAAGATGACATCTATCATTTTCAATATGGTTTGAATTTTTCATGAAGATTAAAAATTGAAAGAGAAAGAAAACTTGGATTTGGATTGCAAATTAGAAATAATGGAAATTGGTATTTCATACAATGTCTTTGGTTCACGAGTTACCAATTCCTTACATCACAAGTTACTATATTCAAGATTCAAGTCACTATTGATTATCTTGCAATTTTTAGGATTAATACCATGACCACTTGAAATCATACAAATGCTAGAGGAAATAATGGAGAAAGGAATTCAAACTTCCTTTCTTTTGGGATGAGAAAAATTTGGTTAAATGTTTGTCTATTACAATTCAAGAATTTCTCATTACAAGTTCAAATTGTCAAATATGCAATTGGTTGCAAACATTTTCTCATTTCAACTCCATTCATTCCAATTTACAAACACCATTACAATCCTTCATTCCATTACAAAAATAACACCACAAATGAAGCATTTCTAAACCTAAAAATTTCTAAGTCCTAAAGTTGCTAAAGTTCCATTTTTCAAAGATTCAATCTCCATGCCAATCTTCAAGAACCTTGTTTAAAACAGTCCCAAAGTTTGGACCAACCAACCCCATGAAATTGTCTAAATAGTTGTTGTCCATTATGGTGCATACCAGTCCATAAACTTGCCCACTCCACTCCAAAACCTACACAAAAACAGTCCAAGCCATTATTCCAAAAACCTGCAAAGACAGCCTGCTAAAACTGTCAAAATAGCTGCCAACAAATGAAAAACATTACACAAAATAGAGGTCACCCAAATCTGTAATGAAAAAGTAGTGAAACAACATGTCAAGATTTTTTAAAACCTCACCAACCCTTCCCCCCAATTTCCACCTCTCATCTGATGTAAAAACAGTAGAAAAATAGCAAAGAAGAGAAAGAGTTTTATGAAAAAAAGAGAGAAAAACAACAGAAAAAAGAGAGAGAGAAAAATAGCAGAGAGAAAAAAACACCAAGGGGAAAAAGAGAGAAAAACAGCAAAGAAAGAAGAGAAGAAAAACACTGTAAAAAACCATAAAACAACAACAACTACAAAATCTGTTTTAAACAAGAAAAAACCAGCAGCAAACAAAATCGAAACTGAGAAACAGAAAAACCCTCAATCTATTGTTCAACCTTGCGAGCTTTCCCCTAAACCAACTATACAAACACTTCATATACATCATATAGAGATTGTTCAAACACCAGAATAATTTCTATGATACCATTATCACCACCTTCCCAAAAACACAAACAAAAACAGTATTTTGCAACATGACTGAGTTGGAGCGGTTCAGGAACTTTGCAGCATAGAGAAAGGTTTGGAGAAACTTTAAGAAGGTTCAAAGGAGCTTAGCCAATCACCACTTCACACTCGGAGATACCGGTACGTGTTTTAAAATTTTCACTTTGAGAGGTAAACTTTTTTCCCAAACTGTGATATCTTTATCCATACATCATTTTCTTTCTGTGTTTAAAATACATATAAAAAAGGATAGATCAAACGAAGAAAACTCAGCAAAAAAGCCAAGACAGGGGGCTAACACGGGTACCCGTGTCACACGACATGGCCCCTGTCAGCTCAGCTGTTTGAAAACCTAATGAAAAATGCAGGACAGGGTGTTGACACGGGTGCCCGTGTCACAGTACATGGCCCGTGTCAGACTTACTGGAACGAAAACATGCAAAAAAAGGAGGGCCTGGTGCTGACATGGCTACCCGTGTCAGTCTTACTGAAATTAAAAGTCTAAAAAAATGCAGGACAAGGTGTTGACATGGGTGCCCGTCTCACAGGACACGTCATGTGTCAGCTCAGCTGGGACAGAAAAAACACGCATGGATTTATTACAGGGGCCTGACACGGGTGCCCGTGTCACAGGATACGACTCGTGTCAGCCTAAACTCCAAAAAACTTGATTTTGAGACTTTCTATTCAATTTGGTTGTAATACTAATTAGGTTTTAATCTCTTTCATCCCCATTCATAAACTTTTACCCCCATCCCCCTATGATTCTAATAGCTTAGGATTTACTTCTTTGCATGTTTTAATTGTTGCTTAATTATGCATATGTCATTAAATTAGAACACATGGCCTCCTCTTTGGCTCATCATCAATGAAAAGGTATAGACTTACAAATGCACACTTATACACATTTCATAGCTTAGTCCTGGGATTTCCTACAGTGACAACTATTCAATCGATTGTTTCAATTGGTTGTTTAGAACGCTAGTGCCACACTAGTCCTACTTTCTAGGAGAATACATATGGACACCTTGTATGGGCTTTTGATTTTCATATTATAAATTGAAGCAAATTATCTCCCCTTGGTTTACATACTAAGCATCTTCTTAAAGGGTCTCATAGTTGAGTTTTGGCATGGCCATTCTCACGAGGTTAATCAAGTCTTTCCCTTGGTTAACCATAACTGGAATCAACCACTTTGGTCCATACACCAAGTGTTTCCATGCATAAACGGTCTCATGGTTGAGGGTAGGAGCACCTATTCTCACGAGATTAATCAAGTGCACCCCTTGGTTAATCATAACCTGACTCAATTCTCATACACAAAGCATTCCATTTACGCATTTCACGATGATACTCATTTTGTCGTCACCATTGCCATGATCAACATGCATGATCACTCTTCACAAACATTGTATCATTTTGTTTGATGCTCATAACATGCTCCCTTAGGATGATAGTTTCCTCTTCTTTAAGATGTGGACTAATTGGACCTTAGGTTAGAATCCATGCATGATAACATTAGGGTTTTTCTAGTCTCCCTCTTAAACCTTTTTCTTCTTTTGTACTTAAAACTTATCATTCATAAATCAAAAATCCAAAAATATTTAATCATTATTAAGATACATTTTAAAACTCGCAAAACACTCAACCAATCAAAACTCCCCCAAAGGGCAAGTTATCTTTGTTCTACGGTGATACCGGCCATGCCTATTGCTAGAATGTGTGCGTTAACGTCGCCCACTAAAAACACCAACAAACCAACATTTTCTAGAGGAACTACGGTGTTCTAATTCCTTCACTAGATACGTAGGCAAAGGGTTGCGAGACCCTCACAAACACACACTAATAAAAAACCATTTTCTTCCCCCTTAGCAAGTATAATTATAGATAAACACACCCTTAGAAGCACACAAACAAAATGGATCCCATTGAGTACAACAAATTTGAAGGGTGCTAATACCTTCCCCTTATATAACCGACTTCCTTACCATTTCTCTTGGTCGCAATACCATCTTATCCATCCTGTTGTACCCCAAAATTTTCCCTCTCATTTATCAAGACTTTTCTCACAATATCTCTTTTACTTAAGACTGGATTAGGGTTTGATCAGCTGAAGACATCTCATCTTACACCGTCGATCCAAAATTAGAGTTTGAGTTTGCACAAGTATTTTTGGACTATCAATGCTTCATATTAATTTCAAGTATCATCATGGATCCCTAATATTACTCATGTCAAGTTTCAAGCCTTGAACCACATTTTTGATCAGTCAATTGGACAATTGACCTAAAAAATTAACTGTATTGGGAAAAAGTAAACCATGGCCAATTTACAGTCAAACTTCATAATTTTTTATCAACATCAACATTCTAGACTCATATGTATCATTTGATCAAGTTTGGACCACAACTCCTCAAGAAATTTGATCAAATCATCAAAAAGGCAAAATGGTCAAAATTAGGGTTTTGATTGAGAAAGGGCAATTTCTGATTTTTGACCTAGAAAATGACCAATTGAGTTGAAGCATTATTTCAAGGGTTCATTTGTATCATCTTGACCTAATTACATTGGTCAAAACATTGTAAATCCATTGGGTAGACAGATGAAATTTGCAGTCAACTGATCAAAAGTCAACTGTATACTGAAAAGTCAAACTTTGACTTTTTGGTCAAAATCAAGTGCCAAGAATCACAATTCATCAAAACATGTCAAAATGTGAAACTTGTTCATCAAGGAATCAAAAATTGAAGATTTGGTTTTAAAATTTGAAATTTTCTTAACTTAGATATTTTTCTAAGTATAGAAAATTTCTTATTTTTTCTCAACTTTAAGCCATTTTTTTACCATGATACAAGATGATTCAAAGTAAATTCACAACATGAAAGTTGTAGACCCCCATGAAATATACAAATTTGCCTCACACATTTTTCCGTAAAGATGCTTGGATCTCAAGATATAATTTTATGAATACATGCTCATGAACTAAATAACTTAGTGAAATTTTGCCCTAATTTAGGCAGGTTTTGGACCCAACTTCATGGAATTTTTTCACCTAGTTCCAAGAGGAATCTTGAGATTCATTTAAAAGATGAGTTATATATCACATTGCAAGCTTTCCAAAATATCCAAGAACTCCTTGAGATCATTTTTGAGTGAGTAGAATCGAAGAGGTGAAGTTAGCAATTTCTCACTTTGTTTTCAAGCCATTTCATGAAGAACAAAGTTCAAATCAGTACCTATGCTGCCTAATCCATGCTTTAAAGGTCCCAAACTTGTTTCTTACTCCATAATTTAATGCTTATTCAGTTGATAAAGCTTTAATCCAAGCCCTAGAGTCTTTATCCAAGTTGTAATTCCAAAAATGGCACAAAGTTGCCATTGCCATTTTGGAAAAGGTTCACTTTTGCTACTTTACAAATCTTGAGCATTGGACCTGTCTTCTCTGCACACATAAATATTCAAGGCCTAAGACAACTTGTATAGAGCATATACCAACCCTAAGCAAGCCAGTACAAGCATGTAAAGACTTGTCCCTTCACTTTGCTTCAAAGGCAAGAAAGTGTGCAAAAAGGCTAGAGCTCACAAATCTGTTGGGGAGCTGACTTGAAATTATTTCTATACTAATACACAAACACATTACAACTAGAAACACGATTTCTAGAGGCCTGAAACATTCAAACACTTCATATCACCAAAAACCTGTCAAAACTTGCAGTTTTTGCATAAGCATAGCAATCCATCACTTGGCTCGTGCGTTTCAAGTTTCAATCATCCAAACAGTTTACCTACTTGATATCTAAGTGATCCAGACCATCATCCATGCACTGTAACTCCTTATCCATCATCTGCCATTTTTGTTTTCCAATTTTGCAGGTTGACTTGGATAGAGAGTTTCAGACACTTTCAAAGCAAGATAAGGGTTGGAACACACTCAGGGAAGTTCAAGCAAGCTAAAGAAACCTTCAGGCCTTCCTAAATCTCACTCAAACTCCATTCACGATCTCAGCTAAAAGAGGTAAAAATCTCAACTTCTATCTCTTCATACAGGCATCCATTGGTCACGATTTGTAAATAAACAATGTAGACCTCATTTCTATGAAGCTATACATATATATATATATATATATATATATATATATATATATATATATATATATATATATATATATATATATATATATATATATATATATATATATATATATATATATATATATATATATATATATATATATATATCTTGCATTTATTTGGCCTAAGTTGAGAGAATTTTGAAGTTCAAATTCTTGTAAAAATTAGGTTTAAATTTAGGGCTTTTAAAATTTATTTTGATCTTTGATTGTTAGCTTACATGATTTACATGGTTAGAATCGTGAGACAAAATGCTACAACATTCATGTTATCAATTTCCATTTTTATTGAGAGATGAGAAAGTTACAGAGCTTATGGCTGGCTAGAGGAAGAAGATGAAGTACAGGTCAAGGACCTTGTTTGTCTTATGTTGTTTTTGTTTTACATAAATCAACGGATGCCACCCCAGTGGCAAGGTAGCGCGCTGGTAAGGCCCAGGTCATGGGTTCGAACCTTGGCGCTACCTTTTGTTTTTTCACAATTTTCCATTTTCATTTTTTTGCTGTTTTACAGGAAGGGCTTGTTTCCTTGGGCCTTAGTTATTTTGCTAACATATTACTCCATGTCTCCTTACAGCACCCATGGCCCATACTTTTATTTTGCATTTTGTTTATTTTATTTTATTTTCACATTAAAAAATATTTTTATTAAACTATATATTAATTATTTTTCTTAAATAAACTTGTAAACATAAATAAAATAGGTTTAGTTTAATTTTTTCTTATTTTCTTTCCATTCCATACTTGTAAATATTTATTTTGGTATATATAAAAACTAAATATTTTCATAAAATATTATTTATTATTTTAAATACAAAAAATACATAAAATAATACATAAGAACTTTATGTTCTTTCAAACTAGAAATCAGGGTTAACTCTTTTTAAGATATAATTCCTTTTTTATATATTTTTAGGATTAGGTTAAAATTCCTTTTCACATAAAAAATAAAACAAAATCTTTTCTTGCATGTACATAATATTGCATATTTAAATATTGTATTTGTTTATTCCAATATTCGTACAAATTCGATTTGGTTGTAATAGCTTATTTAGATTTACATTCTTGCAAATCCCCACTCAAATTTGTATTCCCCCCTCCCGTAAATTGTTGTAATAGCTTAGTAATCTTTACATTACGCAATTTACCGCTTTACATGCCATGTTAGTAATTAGGGTTTGTATAGCAAGATAAAAACAAATCAAATAGAAAACCTTAAATTCAAGACAAAATCAAAGCATGAAAATAACGCACTTGCACACAAGCATCCTTAGGTTTTCTCCACTTGGTTTCCTTATACAAAAATGGCCATATTATGCGTGCGAAGTATCTTGGCAAAACAAACAACTATAAGATCATAGTCCCTCGATGACGCTATTCTAAAAGTTGCCTTACAAAATGATCTTAGTCCCTCAAAAAATCCTAAGATACTTTGCAACTTTGCTAATCATGGTTATACGATGACCCACACCCATCCCGTTTACATCCAAAGATAGGGTTGCTTACCAAATCAATGGTAAGACAACAATGTCAAAGGAATAGAAAATGCACAAGAAAGACATTTGAGTAGGTAGATTACTTCTAGTTACTTGCTCTATTTCCAAACAACTATCCTTGCTATTTTCACACACATTTCCAAACATTTTATAAACATTGAAAACATTTTCAAAAAGACAAACATCTTTGTATACATTCTTACGAACGAGAATCATTACAAAGATTTCCTAAACGAATGGCCTCTTTTACAAAATACTTTCAAAACCACACAAAGCACAATTTCAAAACAAAAGCAAGTGATCTAGAAAGTAACTAAGAGCCCATGGAAAACCATGGATGAAAAGGGTGCTAATACCTTCCCTTTTCATAATCTACCCCCCGAACTCAAGAAATAATCTCGAAGGTATTTCCTGTGCTTTTTACCTTTCCTTTTGGATAAAAGAAAAGTCAGTGGCGACTCTTGCTAAACCGCAACATTTGCGATAAAACGCAAAACCCTCAAGTCAGTTCTCCCACCGTATCACAGAACTGGCGACTCTGCTGGGGAAAATTATAAAAGAGGGGTTACCTTAGGGCTAGATCACATTTATTTGCTTATATTGTTTGACTTGTTTGCTTTACATTATGGTTCTTTGTTTGGGTTTGAATCCTCTACCCGTATTTGGGATACATTATAGGTAAATATCAATACATTGTGGAAACTGTGCGGGGTATACCGACATGGTCTACGCAATAGCTATGTTAGTGTGACATATTTGTGGGTACCGGTAGCCTTTTAGTTAATAAAAGAGAATACGGGGCCACTGAGTGATGTCATGAAGCACTAATGAACTTCTAGAACCCTTTACTTGACCAACTTGGCCTTTAGGATGTAGTGAGATGACCGGCTTTGGTGCAGTCCGAAGTTGGTATATACTCGATACAACACTCATTAAGGGTTGGTTTCTTAGGATATTTCGGTCGCCATTAAAGAGGCTTGATCTGAAATAATGACTAAGGAAACAATCCAGTGATATTGATCTCCTTAGAACCCAGTTACTATTATTAGGACATGTTTAAGCCAACTAAACTTCAAGAGGGTACTTAACTATAAAACCCCATGCAAGCCTAAACTAAGAACTTGTTTGTTTTGCTTGTATATACATACTTGTGTGTGATCGGTGGAAATAGAACTGACTATTTTAGTTGGATCGCGTATGTCGCGGTAAGAAAGAGTCGCCACCGTCTTTTATGTTCTCCAACATGGAAAGGACAAAAGCACAACAAAATTCCTTATTGAGAATGTCTCTCGGTTCGGGAGGTAGATTTATAGAAAGGGAAGGTGTTAGCACCCTTTCTATCCATGGTTATCCATGGGCTCTTAGGTACTTGCTCTTATGTTTTCAAAAGATGTTTGCTTTTCAAATGTGAGTGGGTTTGAAAAAGTTTCATTTTTTGAAAGATTTCTAAGTGACTCTTGTATTTGTCCTCAAGAGTGTTTAAAAATTTTGTTTTGAAAACTTTTGAAAGTGTCAGTGTGAAAAGATTGTTTTTTAGAGAGCAATTACCCATGAGTCATCTACCTACCCTAAGGAATTAGGCTGTGTAAGAGTCCTTTAGATAGTGCCATCCCACCATTGAGAGGTAGGTAGCACCACCGTTGGAGGTGTTCGGGTCAATTCGATTATTAAGGACATTGTGGTCACCGAAGCCATAGTAGGACACCTTAGAAGTAACCCTAATGTCCTAGATCCTTTTTAATCCAAGGCAACCGTTTCGATGCAACTGGATCTTAGACATAAGGGCGACCGCTAAAACACCATATGCTTGACGACCACGTTCGAGGCAACGAGTGAGGCGTACCCTAGAAGTGGCATGTGCTTTGTGTGTTGTTTTCGGGTTAACATTTATCTTTGATCATGCAATTGTGAGCTACGAGTTGTTTTTAATTATCATACATTCTTTCATGCAATTTAACAGTTAGGAGTGCGAAAAATAAAATACGGAAAGGTAAAGCTACGCTATTACAAGGCGCGGGTCTATACATCGCCAAAAAACAAAGACCCGTTTTGATAAAGTGCGGAAAGTAAAGAAAGCAATAAACCTAATTACTATTACATCCTTGGGAGCAGTTACATAATAATCAAATAAGAAAATAATGCGCAAATAGAAATTAAACTGGACGTCCTTAGGGTTTTTGACCCTTTTGAGCAATTATGAGTTTTTTTGTCCTTTTGTATTAAATTAAAATTAAGCCTAAATCTAATTATTTAATTAATTATAAGAAAAATATTTTTTATGTTTTTTAATATCTTAAAAAGAATAAAAGGAATTAAAATTAAAAGAAAACCCTAGTTCTAAGTTTATTTTAATTATTAATAGAAAAAGGTCAAAGTTAACCTAATTAAAACTAATTAATTTACATTTTTATGTACAAAATAATGATTAATAAATAATAATAATAATTAATTAAGAAAATATGAATGAAAATGTTAAACCTAATTCTACATAATTTTAATTCATTGAGAAAAAAGGTTAAAATTAAACCTAAATTAAACTAAGTTAATTGTTAGTATTTATAAAAAAAATATAGTGAATTTAATAATAAATAAAATATATTTACAATTTTTATTTCTGATTTTATTATGAAAAATTAATTTGTTGTGAATTAATAATAATAATTATAATTAAAAGAATTAAGAGAAAAGAAAAGAAAATTGCAAACCAAGGGGGTATGTTGGCCCATCTGGAGGTTAATTTGAGAAATTCTGGCCCATTGAAGTTCCAAGCCACGTTGACTTTCATAATCATGTGCTTGCTGGCTGACTAGGGCATAGAGTGTTCATCATTCGTTGGCCTTCAGATTGTGGATCAGGGCCACTTGGCATGTGGAGCACTGAGGTTTATGGTGGACCATTGAACATGCGCTGCATTGGAATATGTTAAGAAAAATATTAACAATGGTGTTGGGGACCTGGGAATCGAACCCATGTCCCAGTACTCCTTGCCTCAATGCCTTTGCCAGTTGGACTGTGGTGCGTGTTTGTTAAACATATGGATGACAAATATTATATAAAACAAAACAAGCATTATGATATAAAACAAAATAACGCGCGCTGTATTCAAACCCTCCAACCATGCACTGACACCTATTATCTTCTTCGTTTCACCTGTAAACATAAAACAAGATAGCGGGGGTTTTGAACCCCCACAAAATGAAGCGACCAAAAATAGCGATTAAGCCTGTATGCAATATAAATTGAGCGCGATAGTTGGGTTGAATTCGTCTGGCCTTGATGAATTCAACCATGCACGTTTCACAGTCCAATTTTTCCTTATGTGCAAAGCCCTAAATTAACAGCTTCGAAACCCTAATGTTCTTCCATGGTAGTTTTCGATTCATAATGCTATAATTAAATTGGGTTATACCAATCGCTTCAGAAGGTTCCTGTTAACATAAATCAACCAAGAAAATGGATTAAAAGCGCATGAATTATGATATGCAATTTTGGAAAATAATGCAAACCGAGTGACTTGTGGTGAACGATTCTGATGGTGTTAGGGCTTGTTCTTGATGGCAACAGGTTCCTGGAGACTCAGGCAAGGTGTTTGGATCAAAAAGAGGCTTTGAATTCGCCTGGAAGACTGATTTCAGTTTTGAGCTTTTCTTGATTTTTTTAGAATTTGATTATGGTGTTCTTGCAACAGTTTCACGTGTAGGGATTCAGGGTTTGCTTCAGTACATATAGCACAATAGAATTAGGGTAAATCTTGGCCCAACAATCCATTGCATTCATGTTTTGCATCCTTGATTTTCAATCAAATCTTTTCCATATTTTTGATTGGTAAAGCTTGCCAAAATTGGATGAGTTTGCCTCTTTGGTTGGGAAACGAGATTGCCAGCTTGCCCTGATCAGATTTGCTTCACAAAAGATCTAAAAACCATATCTTTTGAATTTTCCTACAATTAAAATCAATTAAATGAATTAACATTAATAAAAATTCAATTAATTAATTAAAAATAAGAAAATAAATCATTTTAAGTTCAATGGGTCGTGCATAGGCCTTGGGAAAAGATTCAAGAAGGAATTTGAGGCCCATTAGCAAAAATGAAGTGTTTTAGGCAAAGTTGACTTTTGAAAGTTCCCAAAAATTTCCCAACTTCTCCAATGCATATCTTGCTCAATTTTGAAGCTATGAATATGTTCTTGGACATTTTGGAAAGGTCTTGAAGTCATCTAACCGATGCCTTTGGTCCCATGTCATTTTGATTTACCAATCTCAAGTTATTGTCTTTGACTTAAAGTGCCTTTTTGTTGACTTTTGAAAATGACCTATAATGTAGAAATTGATAACTTTTTGTGAGAGCATTTCTTGGACTTGGAGTGTGAAGATGAGTTGTAGGAAATATAATCCCCTTCAAAATGAGCATTGGATGGGATCTTTCTGATGAAACATGAAAAAGTTATTCCTTGGTCAAGTTACAGTTGACTTTTCAACTGTCCAAAAATAGAAACTTTTGCATCTTGAGACTTTTTGAGCCATGCTTGAGGAATCATGATCAAGAATTGATAAAATGATGATTGTGGCTTCACAATAAGATGTTGACCAAAAAATTTGACTTTTGACTGTCAAATGACCATTTTACCCCTGTAGTTGACTGTGAAGCAATTAGGGCTTTTGACTGTGCAACTTGGTACTATGAGTCTTGAAACTTGACATATGGATGTTTGATAATGTATATAGGCATAGGGGACTTGATTGGACCCTTGGAAACCTCAACTTCCTTGTAAGAACCAAAACCCTAATTTTGATTGTGTTAGGAGGGTGTTTGCACTGTGCAATCCTTAATCCATTTGAAGCTTGATCTTGCCAAATCTTGAAGAATATGGGAGGGAAAATTTTGGGGTACAACAGTTGCCCCTGTTCAATCTTCTTAGACCTGAGGATGTAGATTGGCTTGCGTGCCTTTCGTGATCCGAAGGTGGAAGATGATTGAACACTAAAGTGCCCAGAAATTTGCACTCACATGGTAGAGTATCAGCATCATGATGGCGGGAATGGGCTTACACATGCCATTTGGAGAGATGATGGATAGGAGGATGGGCTTATAGATGCCATCTGGGGACTGTTGGTATGTGGATGGGCTTGTAGATGCCATCTAGGTGTCGATCGCGTAAGAGATTCCTTAGCGAGAACTTGCATACCTGAGAAAGAAAAATAATTACCTGGCCTGTTACAGGGGTTGATCTTCAAACTCTTTATGTAGATATGCCATGGCTGGATACATGTATCGAATCTCTAAACTCTTCATGTAGATATGCCCTGGCTGGATACAGGTATCGAGTATACAATCAGTTACCCACAGATGTGCCCTGGCTAGATACAGGAATCGAATCTGGAATTAGTCGTCAACAGATATGCCCTGGCTGGATACAGGAATCGAATCTTCAAACTCTTCAGACGTGCCCTGGCTGGATACAGGAATCGAATCTGGAATTAGTCGTCAACAGATATGCCCTGGCTGGATACAGGAATCGAATCTTCAAACTCTTCAGACGTGCTCTGGCTGGATATAGGAATTGAATCTGGAACTAGTCGTCAACAGATATGCCCTGGATGGATACATGAATCGAATCTTCAAACTCTTCAGACGTGCCCTGGCTAGATACAGGAATCGAGTCCGGAATTAGTCGTCAACAGATATGCCCTGTCTAGATACAGGAATCGAATCTTCAAACTCTTCAGACGTGCCCTGGCTAGATACAGGAATCGAGTCCGGAATTAGTCGTCAATAGATATGCCCTGGCTGGATACAGGAATCGAATCCTCAAACTCTTCAGACGTGCCCTGGCTGGATACAGGAATCGAATCTAGAATTAGTCGTCAACAGATATGCCCTGGCTGGATACAGGAATCGAATCTTCAAACTCTTCAGACGTGCCCTGGATGGATACAAGAATCGAGTCCGGAATTAGTCGTCAACAGATATGCCCTGGCTGGATACAGGAATCGAATCTTCAAACTCTTCAGATGTGCCCTGGCTGGATATAAGAATTGAATCTGGAATTGCGACAGTTGATAGTAATCCTCTTGGTATTGACCTTTTTCCTGAAAAGGTAAAACATTAGTTGTATGGAATGTCATGATGTATGAAATGCGTGATGTTCTCAAAATAAATGAGATTATATGTTCATGATGCGTATGTGCATGCTATAATGTATGAAGATATGATGTTTATGAATGTATTTTTGTCTAGGAAAATGAATCCTTGACGGATGTCGGGAAGCTTGTTGAATCCCGGGCTGATGTTGGAGAGTAGAGTTCTTCATTTCCGCTGGGGATGATGGTTGCGGGAATAAACTTGTAGGAGAAGATGACTCCGTTGAGGAATAAACTTTGCTGGAGAGATTACTCTACATGGGAATACTCTGTGGGGGGAGATACTTCGCTGAGGTTTGAATGATAACTCCGCTGGGGATACCGTTGATATGCTCTGTTGGAATTGATGAACTCCGCTGAGGGATAGGAAGAACTTTGCCGAGGACGATCTTTCCGTGTTAATTAGCTGAGGATAACCCAGTTATAAACTCTGGTGAGGAATATCCTTCTGAATAAAGCCGGGGAGAGGCGTTCGTACCCCGCAGGTGATAAGGTTCTAGAATCTACTGGGGATAAGCATCCAGAATCTACTGGGGAGATTGATTCAACTCTCCCGGGGAGACTTTTGAACTGTACTGGGGAAGTGGCTCCACTGGGGTGTCTGGTATTCCGCCGGGGAACAATCTTAGATCAAGACTGCCGGGGATGCTTGCTGAGGAACATCTGTATACTCCGCTGGGGAATATTGAGATCTTCTGGGGATAATCCAACTTCCTTAAGGCTGACAGTAGACTAACTCTGCTCGGGGAGAGTGTTGCTGAGTCTTATCTTACTCGGCGGGGAGTGAAGGTATCTGGGTTACATTCTTCAGCCGAACTCACCTTGCTACCTTGGTGGACAGAGCAACTAGATCGCTTAGACGACTCATTATTGCCCCTGTTTCTGATTTCACCTGTAATTAGTCCTTTGTTTTGCATGCAAATATTTATGAGTTAGCAATTAGTGTCAAATGCATATATCAAAAATTAACATTGGACGTTCTTTGCAAAACAAAACAAAAAAAGGAAAATAATTGGCAATTCATCTGAAAAGTGAATTTGTATTGATTTTTGGAATTTGCCTGTAAATAGGCGTTTATGTACAAGAGGCTGACGTCCTAGTAAGAGAACGCCGCCGAATAACATAGAGTTTATACAATTTTGTGAAAAGGAAAACAAAACAGCTATGTAAAAGGAATAATCCCACTGGGTTCCAACTCTGCTATCGCCTTTATGTCTTCAAGCGTCTCATCACTTGGCTACTTAGTTGAAGATGAAGCTGACTGATCGATGCCGTCTGAACCTGATATTTGATACCGGATTCTGGATGCAAGGTGATTCAATGAGACATAGTATTACGCTTTAATCCCTAACTTTTGCCTGGACCGCCCTTTCGGGTTTTCAGTCCACCGAGATACCCATTTTTGCCCAAGCCGCCTTTTCAGGTTTTCGACTTGCCGGGTGTACAGATTTTTTCATTTCATCCCTTATTTTTGCCCGAACCCTTTTGGTTCGCCGGGAAGCCCTTACTTTTGCCTAGGTGTGTCAACCTAGTGGGTCTTTAATTCATGCGTAGTATCTTTTTACTATGTCTGCATTGGCGGGGTGAGGAAGGTCGTCACCATCCATAGTGGTTAGAATCATAGCTCCTCCTGAGAAGATATGTTTAACCACAAATGGCCCTTTGTATGTGGGGGTCCATTTTCCCCTGGGATCACTTTGAGGAAGAATGATGCGCTTGATTACCAGGTCCCCAACTTGATACTCTTGTGGTCTGACTTTCTTGTTAAATGCCCTGATCATCCGTTTTTGATACGTTTGACCATGACAAATAGCAGTGAGTCTCTTTTCGTCAATTAGGTTTAACTGATCAAGTCGAGTCTGGATCCAGTCATCTTTGCTCAAGCCTGCATCCTTCATTATCCGGAGAGAGGGTATCTGGACTTCAATCGGCAAGACTGCCTCCATGCCATAGACCAAGGAAAAGGGAGTTGCCCCGGTTGACGTCCTTGCCGAGGTACGGTACCCATGAAGAGCAAACGGTAACATCTCGTGCCAATCTTTGTAGGTCACTGTCATCTTCTGCAAAATTTTCTTGATATTCTTATTAGCTGCTTCTACAGCCCCATTCATCTTCGGCCGGTAGGGAGAAGAGTTTTGGTGTTGTATCTTGAATTGCTCGCAGAGCTCAGTAATCATCTTGTTATTAAGATTGGTACCATTGTCCGTAATGATCCTTTCCTGGACGCCGTATCGACAGATCAGGTTGTGTCGAATGAACCGTGCCACGGCGTTCTTGGTTACCGTAGCGTAGGAAGCTACTTCAACCCACTTTGTAAAGTAATCGATCGCCACCAGGATGAAGCGATGCCCATTGGATGCCGTAGGTTTGATCTCGCCGATCATATCAATACCCCACATTGCAAAAGGCCAAGGTGCAGTCAAGACATTCAGAGGGACTGGAGGAACGTGCACCTTATCCGCATAGATCTGGCACTTATGACATGTCCGAGAATGTTGGTAACAGTCGGCTTCCATTGTGGACCAGAAATATCCTGCCCGAAGGATTTTCTTTGCCATGGTGTGTCCACTGGAATGCGTTCCGAAGGTACCTTCATGCAGCTCTGCCATGATTCTTTCTGCTTCAGCCTTATCCACACAACGCAGTAAGGTTGAATCATGGTTTCGCTTGTATAGAATGCCATTGCTGAGGAAGAACTTTGCTGCGAACCTTCTCAGAAACTTCTTGTCATTGACAGATGCACCCTCGGGATATTCTTGAGCTTCCAAGTACCTCTTCACTTCATGATACCAAGGTTTTTCAGTTACCACCTCAGCCTCAAGATCACAACAATATGCAGGTTCATCCAGTTTCCAGATAATGATCCGGGGAGCTTCGTTGTCCCATTTGACTTTGAACATGGAAGACATCGTAGCCAGCGCGTCCGCCAACTGATTCTCCTCTCTTGGGAAGTGTTCAAAAGTTATCTCCGTGAAATGGGGGATCAATGTCAACATGCACTCTTTGTAAGGAATGAGATTTGGGTGTTTCGTATCACACTCGCCTTTGATCTGATTGATCACGAGAGAGGAATCTCCGAAGACACTCAGAAACTTGATCCTTAGGTCAATCGCAGCTTGAAGACCCATGATGCACACCTCATACTCCGCCATGTTGTTGGTGTAGTTGAAACATAGTCGGGCGGTAAATGGAGTATGAGTGCCCTTTGGGGATATGATCACTGCGCCGATACCGTTACTCAAAGCGTTGGAGGCTCCGTCAAAGTGCATAGACCATCGGGATCCTTCCTCAGGTCCTTCATCCGGTCCAGGTACCTCACAATCAGTCACTACCATGATGTCCTCGTCTGGGAACTCAAAGTTCATAGATTGGTAGTCATCAACTGCCTGGTGTGCCAAATGGTCTGCCAATACACTTCCTTTGATTGCTTTCTGAGTCGTGTACTGGATGTCATATTCCGTCAAGATCATCTGCCATCTTGCTATTCTTCCGGACGAGGCGGGCTTTTCGAATATGTACTTGATTGGATCCATTTTTGAAATTAACAGAGTAGTGTGAGTCAACATGTACTGTCTCAGCCGGCGAGCAGCCCATACCAAAGCGCAGCAAGTTTTCTCGAGCAGTCAGTATCGGGTCTCACAGTCGGTAAACTTTTTGCTAAGGTAATAAATGGCGTGCTCTTTTCGGCCAGACTCGTCATGCTGCCCCAGCACACACCCCATTGAGTTGTCAAGTACCGTCAAGTATAAGATTAGAGGTCTACCTTCAACCGGTGGCATAAGAATGGGTGGCTCTTGGAGATACTCTTTGATGCTTTCGAAAGCAGCCTGACATTCATCGTTCCAACGTACTACTTGATCTTTCTTTAGTAGCTTGAAGATTGGTTCACAGGTAGCAGTTAGATGTGAGATGAACCGGGCGATGTAATTCAGACGTCCTAGAAAGCCTCTGACTTCTTTCTCTGTCTTGGGAACTGGCATCTCTTGTATGGCTTTCAGCTTGGAAGGGTGCACTTGAATACCCTTGTCGCTCACGACGAAGCCTAGCAACTTCCCAGATCTTACCCCGAAGGTGCACTTGTTCGGGTTCAACCTCAGCTTGTACAACTTAGACCGGTCAAACAACTTCTGTAAATGGTCAAGGTGTTCCTCCTCAGTTTGAGACCTTGCAATCATATCATCGACGTATACTTCAATCTCATGGTGGATCATGTCATGAAATAAAGCAACCATGGCATGTTGGTAGGTTGCCCCAACATTTTTCAACCCAAAAGGAATGACCTTGTAGCAGAAGGTGCCCCACTGAGTAACAAAAGTGGTCTTCTCCATGTCTTCAGGAGCCATCTTGATCTGATTATAACCTGAGAACCCATCCATGAAGGAGAACACCTTGTGCTGAGCAGTATTGTCAACCAGAACGTCAATGTGAGGCAGAGGGAAGTCATCCTTAGGGCTTGCCCTGTTCAAATCCCTGTAGTCAACACACATTCTGACCTTACCATCTTTCTTCGGCACCGGAACCACATTGGCAACCCACTGGGGGTAAGAAGTCACTGCTAGAAACCCAACATCAAATTGTTTCATAACCTCAGCTTTGATTTTCTCGGACATCTATGGACACATACGGCGGACCTTTTGTTTAACCGGAGGGCAGTCTTCCTTGGTAGGAAGGTGATGAACCACAATGTCAGTATCCAACCCGGGCATGTCTTCGTAGGACCAGGAAAAGATTTCCACATAATCATGCAGAATCTGAATCAACCGTTATTTCACGCTGAGCTCTAGATTGGCACCGACCTTGACTTCCTTTCTGTCTGTCTCAGTACCCAGATTTACCGTTTCCACTGGCTCTTCATGTGGCTGAATGGCCCTCTCTTCCTGAAGTAACAGTCTTGCAAGCTCACCAGGCACTTCGCAATCATCTTCACCTTCGTCTTCGGCTAAGTTGATCGGATTTTCGAAGTCATAACTGGCAGTAGCAGAGTTGTTACCAGTGAGATCCAGAGTGGATTGGAACCTGTATAAGTGAGTGTGTGTAAATATAGTTTTTTTGCAATATATAAAGAAAGAAAGGGAGCACAAGATTCGAAATGCGAAAACGTCCAATGTTTTTATTCATGATATATGGAAATGACAAGTAATAATCCCTCACAAATGAAGCCACGGTGCCCCGGGTAAGACACCGAGCCATAAAGTTTCAAATTATCGTTCGTTACAAATTCAAAAACAAAGGAGTTTATTACTGCGTAACAAAAGTAACAGGTATGTAGTCTTTAGCGGTCCAGTTGCTTAGTCCACCGTCGGTCGTTGGGTAGATCCAGGTGTCAAATTCAGATTCCTCCGCATCGCCTTCAATAGCATTCACTCCGGGGTTGGTGATGAATACGAGAGGTCTTCCAATCCTTGCTTTACGTACAGCCCTCTGAGCCTCTATAGTGAAACCCAGCCCAAACTTGTCAGTCTTTGGAGTAAAATCAGGAAGTTGGCCCCAGTTTGCACACTCACCCTTCTCAACCACAGCTCGGGCATCCTTCAAGGAAGCCATCTTCAAAGGAGACTCTTCTTCAGTTATAGTTTCTGCTAACGCCAATGTTGGAGGCACCTCTTCAAAGTGTTGAAAGGGGGTCTCAATGAACTCCCCGTCCATCTCTATATACCGGAATGAGTTAAGATGGCTAACCATATATTCCTCCTCCCCTTGCACTGTAACAATTTTCCCTCTGACCGGGTATTTAAGCTTTTGATGTAGAGTGGAGGTCACAGCTCCAGCCTTGTGGATCCAAGGACGACCCAGTAAACAAGAATAGGATGGTCGGATATCCATCACATAGAACGTTGAATCAAAGACTTGAGAACCAACCCGTATCGGAATATCTACTTCACCATGTACCATCCTCTTCGACCTGTCAAAGGCCCGGACAATAATGTTACTAGGCTTCAACTCCAAACCCTCACAATCCAACCTGTCTAAGGCCTTCTTGGGCAATACGTTCAGTGAAGAACCGGTGTCTACCAACACATGGGCAAGAGTAGTGCCCCTACATTCAATGGAGACATGCAGGGCATCGTTGTGGTTCTTTCCCTTGGCGGTCAGATCAGCGTCAGAGAAACCCAGACCATTATCAGCGGTTAAGTTGGCCACACAATAAGTAAATTGATCAGCAGACGTCTCTTGTGGCACATGGGCCGTCTTCAGAAAGGAAATCAGGGCCTTGGCATGGGCCTCTGAACACAACAACAGTGATAGCATAGAGATCTTAGAGGGGGTGTGCCCCAGATGTTCAACGACGTTGAAATCACTCTTCTTGATAATCTTAAGAATTTCTTCCATCTCTTGCTGGGAAGCTTCAACATTAACAGTCTTTGGTGCCTCCATCTGGGCAGGCACATCAGCAATCCCTTTGCCCCGAGTGTCAGATGACTCGGCAGCAGGGGTAGAAACTTGATCAGGAGGGGAAACAGGCACACTGGCAGGTGTGATAACAAGAGGTCTCTGAATAGTTGGAGGTGCAATATCAGGCGAGAAGAGCCTGCCACTGCGAGTAACTTTAGCAGGACCGGTGATGTTACTGATGCCGGTACTAGTATTGAACTCTTGTTTTACTCCGAGCACATATACATTTTCCCCATAATGCCACGGGACAGCCTTGTCAGATTTATAGGGGAGGGGCCCCGGAACAGTAATGATGATAGGTGCAACAGACATGATTTTGACAGGCTTCCTCGGGGGAGCCTTGGTAGGATTTTTGAAAATGGTGACAACGGACACTTCTTCAGTAGGAACAACGGGAGCAGCAATCTTCTTGAACAAGATCTCTTTGCTATCCATCAGGTTTTGGACGCCTGACTTCAGCAACGGACAACCAGCAGGTGAAACAACACATAGAAGGCAACCCTTGCTGCAACCCGGAAATAAATCGGCTAGCAACAGGTTCCTTTTGACGGAGAACAACGGAGTAACAATATCATCCACAGAGGTTACATACGGGTCTTTCTCAACAGCATTTACTCCATGCTGGGGAATGGGAGCAGACATTGGGCCTTTCGGGCACCTCAAACTGTATTTCCTTAGCATCGATAAGGTCCTGAACCTTATTCCTTAGGGCCCAGCAATCATCAGTAGAATGCCCCGGGCTATCAGAGTGATAAGCACAGCGGGCATTGGGGTTGTACTTCGGAGAGGTTGTGTTTACCACCTTCGGAGCTTCTCTGACAGTTACCAAGTTGGTTGATAGCAGTTGCGGCAAGATCTGAGAAAAGGTCATACTAAGTCGAGTGTACTCTCTTCTGGGTCTCTCACCCCTTGGTTGGTTAGGTTGTCGAGGAGTGGCAGCAGGCTTTGAAATCACCACCGCGTTGACAGCTTGGCGGCGTTCCGGTTTATTTTGTCTTCTGGGACCATACAGAGCACTAGCTTCCTTCTTAAAAGGCTTCTTTTCAGAACTAGAGGATGCACCTTTCTGTATCTTCCCCGATTTCATACCAGCTTCTATCCTCTCACCAGTCAGAATGAGGTCTGTAAACCCTGCAGAAGAATTGCCAATCAGGTGGTTGAATTACGGCCCAGACAGGGTCCCCAAGAACATGTCCACGAGTTCACGGTCAGTCAACGGTGGATGCACCCTGCCAGCCAGGTCCCTCCACTTTTGTGCGTACTCTTTAAAACCTTCTCTCGATCCTAGCGACATACCCTGGAGTTGGGTACGTATAGGAGCAAGGTTGGCATTGTGCTGATACTGCTTATAAAAAGCAGTAGCCAAGTCCTCCCAGTTTCGAATACTGGCTCCATCCAGCTGATAGAACCACTCGAGTTGAGCCCCTGAAAGGCTATCCTGGAAGAAATGGATCCATAAGTTCTTGTCTGTCGTGTACGGTTGGATCTTCCGCACATAAGATCTGAGATGTAGCTTAGGGCAGGAAGCCCCGTCATACTTCGCAAAAGATGGTGCCTTGAACTTGTGTGGGATTACCACCCCAGAAGATAAACCCAGATCTCCAAAATCCAACCCAGGTACCTGTTGAATTTCCATGGCACTCAGACGATCCTCTAACTGCTTGTACCTGTCTTCAGCAGGAGGGTACTGCTCATCATTGAAATCCGTCTCGTTGTCAGAGACCACAGGACTAGGAACCCTTCCCCCTTGGGGACTGCCTTTCCCCACAGAAGATGCAGCTTGATCAGCCTCATTTTGCAGTGTATTGCCGAACCTTCGTCCAGTGTTGAATAGTACAGTTCTCTTCTTCTTCTTCTTTACCAGCAGAGCCTTCAATTCCTCTTGACCTTGGGCTAAACTCATGATCAACTCTTGGAACTGGGTGTTCTGGGCCTGGAGGGCCTTGATGGATTGCTCAGTAGATGATTCAGGATTCATGATGACTGCGGAAATAAACAGCGAAGAAGATTAAGCAACATGTAGGAAAAGGGTACCTGTGATGCACATGATGAATGAAATGCGTATGAATTATGTTTTCAAAGACAATCAGGAATCAACTTTGTAGATAAAAGGAACACACTTTATTAGATTTAAACTTTGGAATTTAAATTGCTCAAGAAAATTTCCCTTAGGCGTTACAAGAATGAAAATACTGAAAAGGAAATAAAGTTGTAAAAGAAATATCCAAGGCCCATCAATGCTCCCATGGTCTCCTCTTCTCAGTACGGATGTAGTCATTCAGGACCCGCTCGTTCTCCAACTGCTTTGTCAGCTTCTGGATTTTTTGTTCTTGTTCATTGAACTTTTCCCGATAAGAATCCCGTTCTTCCTGTAGTTGCGCCCAAGACCTCTTTAGTGTATCAACATCAGTAGGTATCTGAGGAGGGAGAACAGTTGGAGGAACCCCGTCTCTATCAGGAAATTCAAGAATGATGGGTCTGACAGCTTCGTATGGCATACCTAACTTCTGAGCACGGATGCGGACCCATCTGTAGTAGGATTCCATATGTACAGAAGTCTTCGGTCCCAACTCATGTGGGTCAGCTTTGTGAATTCTGTCCCAAGCCTTGATGAATCTACGACGCAGCTCGTCACTATATACCTGAAACTCAAAACTGATGTGACGCACCAACATCTCATGAGGCCCTGCTCTTCTGGCTCTTCCAAACTGACGGAGAGCTAGACATGGATTATAAGAGATTCCTCCTTGGGTACCAATCAAAGGAACATTAGGATATTCTCCGCAACGATCAATAACAGCTACCTCATTCAAACCTCTGAGAGTCCAAATGATGTCATTATCAGTGAGAGACATTAACCTATGAGCCCAACCTCTTCCTTCTTTGTTCTTCAGCACGAACTTAGGGAGGTGAGAAATAAACCACCTCACTAACAAAGGAGTACAACACCACAGAGTTCCTCGTCTTCGGGCAGTACGAGCATAGAGTTGTTGCAGGATATCACCCAAGAGAGTGGGCACAGGGTTCCGAGACATGAAGATCCTTATGGCATTGACATTAATGAAGTTATCAGGATTATGAAACAAAACTAGACCATAGATTAAGAGAGCCAGAATGTCTTCATACACCCTGAAGTCTAAGTCATTCCAGAAACTGTTAGCTTTACCAATCAAAAACTTGGCTAAGAAGCCCTTAACTCTGCTTCTAGTCACCCAGTTGTCCATTACCTCCTTGTTGGTCAAGGGAAGGGCTGCAGCAATCTCCTCAAGCCTAAGAGTCTTTTCCCAACCAGTGAAGGGAGTCTGATCCAAGATAGGGATACCAAGCAAATCAGAGAATTCTTCCAGGGTAGGGATCAGCTGGAAGTCTTGAAAGGTGAAGCAATTATACAAGGGATCATAAAACTGGGTCAAGACACTCATCAATTGTTGGTCCCACTTTGAAGTGACTAAACCGAGAAGAGAACCATACCTCTGGATGAAGGAAGCAGTATTTGGAATTCGGTCAACCAATTCTTTAAGCAAATCAGGTGGGTGAACAAAGTTGAGCCGGATAGTATTCCTTCGCACAGGCATCATAATGTCCTACAAAATAGAGCAAAGATGAAACCCTCTTGTCTTTGAAATGGGTCAGTCCTTATGCAGGATGCATGCAATGGTATGATATCATGATGTTATGATAAAGCACACCATGAATATTCACAAAGGCAAACATGATAAGGCACACAAGTCACACAAGACGGCCCTTAGAGTTTAGGCCAGCATGAAGTTTGGGTACTACCCTCTTTCAGTTTCGTTGGTTCAGACCTGTCCTATCAAAAGTAACCGGGTTCTAGAGGATCCCAATATCACTGACTACCCACAATCGGTCATAACTCCAGCGTCGCAATCTTTTCTTCCAGCCAGAACCATCGCGAGAGTTTAGCCTCAATGGGTGTAGCATACTGCTACTGTTCTATGGCCAAGTTGGGTCAAATTAGGGTTCTAAGGTCGGTTGGTGCTTAATGACTCCTCAGAAGACCCATATTCTCCTCGTTGCAACACAAGGGATATCGGTACAGACCAAGGTGCCACACCAACGTAGCCACTGCTTCACCCGTGTCGGTCTACACCGGACAGGTCCCTCACAGCTTATGCTACCTAAAAGGGTATCCCCAGATCCGGGTTAGGATCTATGAAACTCCAAGACAATGCCCACAATAATAAAGCAAACAAAACATTCAATTGAAAACATAAGTATGATATAATCCTAAGGTACACCTCACTTATAAGTATATCCCCAGCAGAGTCGCCAGTTCTGTGATCGGTGGAAATAGAACTGACTGTTTTAGCTGGATCGCGTATGTCGCGGTAAGCAAGAGTCGCCACCGTCTTTTATGTTCTCCAACATGGAAAGGACAAAAGCACATCAAAATTCCTTATTGAGAATGTCTCTCGGTTCAGGAGGTAGATTTATAGAAAGGGAAGGTGTTAGCACCCTTTCTATCCATGGTTATCCTTGGGCTCTTAGATACTTGCTCTTATGTTTTCAAAAGATGTTTGCTTTTCAAATGTGAGTGGGTTTGAAAAAGTTTCGTTTTTTGAAAGATTTCTAAGTGACTCTTGTATCTGTCCTCAAGAGTGTTTGAAAAATTTGTTTTGAAAACTTTTGAAAGTGTCAGTGTGAAAAGATTGTTTTTTAGAGAGCAAGTACCCATGAGTCATCTACCTACCCTAAGGAATTAGGTTGTGTAAGAGTCCTTTAGATAGTGCCATCCCACCATTGAGAGGTAGGTAGCACCACTGTTGGTGGTGTTCGGGTCAATTCGATTATTAGGAACATTGTGGTCACCGAAGCCATAGTAGGACACCTTAGAAGTAACCCTAATATCCTAGATCCTTTTTAATCCGAGGCAACCGTTTCGAGGCAACTGGATCTTAGACATAAGGGCGACCGCTAAAACACCCTATGCTTGACGACCACGTTCGAGGCAACGAGTGAGGCGTACCCTAGAAGTGGCATGTGCTTTGTGTGTTGTTTTCGGGTTAACATTTATGTTTGATCATGCAATTGTGAGCTACGAGTTGTTTTTAATTATCATACATTCTTTCATGCAATTTAACAGTTAGGAGTGCAGAAAATAAAATACAGAAAGGTAAAGCTACGCTATTACAAGGCGCGAGTCTATACATCGCCAAAAAACAAAGACCCGTTTTGATAAAGTGCGGAAAGTAAAGAAATCAATAAACCTAATTACTATTACATCCCTGGGAGCAGTTACATAATAATCAAATAAGAAAATAATGCGCAAATAGAAATTAAACTGGACGTCCTTAGGGTTTTTGACCCTTTTGAGCAATTATGAGTTTTTTTGTCCTTTTGTATTAAATTAAAATTAAGCCTAAATCTAATTATTTAATTAATTATAAGAAAAATATTTTTTATGTTTTTTAATATCTTAAAAAGAATAAAAGGAATTAAAATTAAAAGAAAACCCTAGTTCTAAGTTTATTTTAATTATTAATAGAAAAAGGTCAAAGTTAACCTAATTAAAACTAATTAATTTACATTTTTATGTACAAAATAATGATTAATAAATAATAATAATAATTAATTAAGAAAATATGAATGAAAATGTTAAACCCAATTCTACATAATTTTAATTCATTGAGAAAAAAGGTTAAAATTAAACCTAAATTAAACTAAGTTAATTGTTAGTATTTATAAAAAAAATATAGTGAATTTAATAATAAATAAAATATATTTACAATTTTTATTTCTGATTTTATTATGAAAAATTAATTTGTTGTGAATTAATAATAATAATTATAATTAAAAGAATTAAGAGAAAAGAAAATAAAATTGCAAACCAAGGGGGTATGTTGGCCCATCTGGAGGTTAATTTGAGAAATTCTGGCCCATTGAAGTTCCAAGCCACGTTGACTTTCATAATCATGTGCTTGCTGGCTCACTAGGGCATAGAGTGTTCATCATTCGTTGGCCTTCAGATTGTGGATCAGGGCCACTTGGCATGTGGAGCGCTGAGGTTTATGGTGGACCATTGAACATGCGCTGCATTGGAATGTGTTAAGAAAAATATTAACAATGGTGTGGGGGACCTGGGAATCGAACCCAGGTCCCAGTACTCCTTGCCTCAATGCCTTTCCCAGTTGGACTGCGGTGCGTGTGCGTGTTTGTTAAACATATGGATGACAAATATTATATAAAACAAAACAAGCATTATGATATAAAACAAAATAACGTGCGCTGTATTCAAACCCTCCAACCATGCACTGACACCTATTATCTTCTTCGTTTCACCTGTAAACATAAAACAAGATAGCGGGGGTTTTGAAACCCCACAAAATGAAGCGACCAAAAATAACGATTAAGCCTGTATGCAATATAAATTGAGCGCGATAGTTGGGTTGAATTCGTCTGGCCTTGACGAATTCAACCATGCACGTTTCACAGTCCAATTTTTCCTTATGTGCAAAGCCCTAAATTAACAGCTTCGAAACCCTAATGTTCTTCCATGGTAGTTTTCGATTCAGAATGCTATAATCAAATTGGGTTATACCAATCGCTTCAGAAGGTTCCTGTTAACATAAATCAACCAAGAAAATGGGTTAAAAGCGCATGAATTATGATATGAAATTTTGGAAAATTATGCAAACCGAGTGACTTGTGGTGAACGATTCTGATGGTGTTAGGGCTTGTTCTTGATGGAAACAGGTTCCTGGAGACTCAGGCAAGGTGTTTGGATCAAAAAGAGGCTTTGAATTCGCCTGGAAGACTGATTTCAGTTTTGAAATTTTCTTGATTTTTTTAGAATTTGATTATGGTGTTCTTGCAGCAGTTTCACGTGTAGGGATTCAGGGTTTGCTTCAGTACATATAGCACAATAGAATTAGGGTAAATCTTGGCCCAACAATCCATTGCATTCATGTTTTGCATCCTTGATTTTCAATCAAATCTTTTCCATATTTTTGATTGGTAAAGCTTTCCAAAATTGGATGATTGCCTCTTTGATTGGGAAACGAGATTGCCAGCTTGCCCTGATCAGATTTGCTTCACAAAAGATCTAAAAACCATATCTTTTGAATTTTCCTACAATTAAAATCAATTAAATGAATTAACATTAATAAAAATTCAATTAATTAATTAAAAATAATAAAATAAATCATTTTAAGTTCAATGGGTCGTGCATAGGCCTTGGGCAAAGATTCAAGAAGGAATTTGAGGCCCATTAGCAAAAATGAAGTGTTTTAGGCAAAGTTGACTTTTGAAAGTTCCCAAAAATTTCCCAACTACTCCAATTCATATCTTGCTCAATTTTGAAGCTATGAACATGTTCTTGGACATTTTGGAAAGGTCTTGAAGTCCTCTAACCAATGCCTTTGGTCCCATGTCATTTTGATTTACCAATCTCAAGTTATGGTCTTTGACTTAAAGTGCCTTTTTGTTGACTTTTGAAAATGACCTATACTGTAGAAATCGACAACTTTTTGTGAGAGCATTTCTTGTACTTGGAGTGTGAAGATTAGTTGTAGGAAATATCATCCCCTTCAAAATGAGCATTGGATGGGATCTTTCTGATGAACCATGAAAAAGTTATGCCTTGGTCAAGTTACAGTTGACTTTTCAGCTGTCCAAAAATAGAAACTTTTGCATCTTGAGACTTTTTGAGCCATGCTTGAGGAATCATGATCAAGAATTGATCAAATGATGATTGTGGCTTCAAAATAAGATGTTGACCAAAATTTTTGACTTTTGACTGTCAAATGACCATTTTACCCCTACAGTTGACTGTGAAGCAATTAGGGCTTTTGACTGTGCAACTTGGTGCTGTGAGTCTTGAAACTTGACATATGGATGTTTGATAATGTATATAGGCATAGAGGACTTGATTGGACCCTTGGAAACCTCAACTTCTTTGTAAGAACCAAAACCCTAATTTTGACTATGTTAGGAGGGTGTTTGCACTGTGCAATCCTTAATCCATTTGAAGCTTGATCTTGCCAAATCTTGAAGAATATGGGAGGGTAAATTTTGGGGTACAACATTGTGCATAATATCATGGAAATTATGAACATCATATTCATTCACTAACCATTTCAAGGATTTTGGGGATTCATCTTTGTTCTTGTTTTGTAGGATATGGATTCACTTCGCAGGAAAACTATTCAAGTCAACCTTGTAAGAATTCCTCCACAACTTAAGGAGCTAGCTTCAAGGATCCTTGAGAACTCTCCATTCACCGAGATACATGGTCGTCTACTCAACTTGGTCACTTCCAACACAGAGGAGGATATGATGAAGGTGCTCTTCTAGTTCTTTGATCCTTTACACCATTGCTTCACATTTCCCGACTATCAGTTGGTGCCTACTTTGGAAGAATTCTCTCAACTCTTGAGGATTCCCATTCTTAATCAACTACCTTTCAACGGTATGGAAAGAGAACCAAAGCCGGAAGAGATTGCTCAAGCTCTGCACTTGCACTCATCTGATGTCACAACTCATTGGGAAACTAGAAGTGGTGTCAAAGGCTTCTTAGCAAAGTTTTTGTTTGAGAAAGCCCAAAGCTATTGGAATTCCTTAGACTTTCAAGCTTTTGAGGAAATTGTGGCTCTTCTTTTCTATGGGATGGTCTTGTTCCCCAATCCTGACTAACTCATAGATGTGAGTGCCGTCAAAATCTTTATGTCACGCAATCTGGTGCCTACATTGCTAGGGGATATCCTGCACTCTTTTCACACTCTCACAATGAGGAAAAGAGGTGTCCTTATGTGTTGCACTCCTCTCCTGGCAAGATGGTTTATTTCTCATCTTCCCCAATCAGTCTTAAAGAATGAGTAAGGATTAAGGTGGTCACAAAGGTTAATGACGCTCAAACATTCAGATATTCATTGGTGCTCTCGATCCAAAGAGAATGTTATCATTGTTGACCGTTGTGGGGAATTCCCTAATGTCCCTTTACTTGGTATTAGGGGAGGCATTACCTACAACCCATGCTTAGCTCTAAGACAGTTTGGTTATGCCTGAAGGGATAGCCCACACGAGATTCTAATTTAAGGCTTGGTATTCGACTATGACAATGACGATCAAGGTCTTTGCCAGAGATTCATCCGAGCTTGGAGGATGCTAAACAAGGTGGATAGCAAGACTTTGGGACACAAGAATTCCATCCCTCTTGAGCCTTGCCTCAAGTGGGTACGAGCCCGCGCTCAAAGTCTTTTGATGCCTTATCCTTCAATTCTCCCGGTGATCATTGAGCATGTTAAGGAAGGAGAAGTTCCATACACTATCCTACATCCTGACATGCCCACATCTCTGGAAGACCTACAAAGGGATTGGATACAGCTCAAAGGAGAGCGAGATACTTTCGAAGCCCAATTCTACGCAAGCGAGAAGATGGTTTTGGAACTCACTAGGCTACTTCATGAGGAGCATACTCTAAATGCCTACATTGCACCAAAGAGGATGTGCACTACTTTTTATCTTAGAGTGTTGTATTATTTTTCCCAAGGGGCATTGATGTACTCAAACTCTATCTTATTAATATAACATGTGTTTCTTTTTGTCTAAAACAAACTTGAATATTTTAAAAATCCTTGAAAACATTGCATGTGTACATATCATTCATCATAACATAAACAGGTCTTTTGCAACGAGTTTCCTCATCTCCCTACTATTTATTTCAGTAAGATGGATCTCGAACAGACAATCAAATATCTTCAAGTTCAAAACACGCAGTTTCAACAGTTGCTCATGACCCTAGCCAAGGGGAAAGAAGAGTTGAAGACTCTGTTAGCTAAAGAAAGAAAGAAGAAAACAAAGAAGGCCACCGGGATTTTGAATATGGGGAGAATGTTTCAGGGACAGACTAGAAGAACCTTGAATTTTGCAACCACTTCCGGGGAAGGAGAAGGGAAAGGAAAGGAAACAACGGTTCCGTCAGAATCTGAAGAGGAGGAAGAAGACGAAAAATACTCCGAGGAACAATATCCTCCAGCAGATGATAAGTACATACATCTTGAAGAGCGCTCGAGCGCTATGGAAATGCAAAAGGTGCCATGTCTAGACTTTGAAGAATTGGGACTAGTATCGGGAATTGTGATACCACCAAAGTTCAAAGTGCCGTTGTTTGCAAAATATGATGGGGTGTCATGTCCTAAGATGCACCTCCAATCATATGTGAGAAAGATTCAGCCGCACTCCGCCGATAAAGACTTGTGGGTGCATTTTTTCCAAGATTGTCTATCTGGAACACAACTCGATTGGTTTTACTAATTGGAAAGGGACGACGTCTAAAACTGGGAAGATCTTGCCACAACTTTCTATAATCAATACCAGTATAATTCTGATTTGGCGCCTACGCGTACTACACTTTAGAGTATGGATATGGCTTCAAATGAGGGTTTCAAGGATTACACGCAGAAATGGAGAGATCTAGCTGGGAGAGTACAACCCCCTCTGTCTGAAAGGGAGTTGGTGGATATGTTCTTAGACACTGTATCGGGCCCTTTCTTCAACCATCTGATAGGAAGCTCATCCGCAGGATTTACTGAGTTAATACTAACTGGATAGAGGGTGGAAGCTGGCATAAAAAGTGGAAAAATTCAGAAGGATTCATCTGCCTCTACAGCTATGAGAAAGCCTTTCATTGGGAAGAAGGAGGTATCTATTGTTTATCCACAAAGGAACCAAGGGAGAGCTGAGCGCCGACCAATGGTAGGGGTTGTTATAATCCCAAAGCCTACATCTGATCAACCAAGAAGTAATCAACCGAGGGTGGAAAGGCCAGACCGACAATTCACCAGAATTAATATGACTCTAGCCCAGGTTTTACCACACCTTCTGAAATCTAATTTGACAACTCTGAAGGAAGCTCCAAAGAACCCCAACACAGCGTCCCCTCATTATCACCCAAATGCAAGATGCGCATATCATTCCGAAAGTCCGAGTCACGACACTAACAACTGTTGGGCCTTGAAAAACAAAATTCAAGACCTTATAGATGCAAAAGAGATTGAGTTTGATGCACCTGAGAAGCCAAACGTCATATCTGCTCCTATTCCTAGGCATGGTCACAACACTAATGATATCGAAGAAGATTTTTTTGTTACCACAGTGACGAACTCTTGACTCCACTCCCAATCATTAAGATAAACCTGTTGAATGTCGGTGTATTCCCAGGTTGTAATGAAGACTGCCATATTTGCTTATCCTCACGAACTGATTGCCTTCTGTTGAAAACAGGCATTCAACGCTTGATAGACAACAAAGTGATTATGTTTGCAAATGCTCCTGTTTCACCTGTTCCTGTTGAAGACGTTTCAATCATAACCATCTCCACCAATTCTTCCAGGGTCCCAAAAATCCCCGTTAGAATTACATCGGTTCCAAAAACTACTCCTCTTATAATCACAATGCCCGGGCCAGTCCCGTAAGAATCAGACAAAACAGTGTCGTGGAATTACGGTGGAGACATCTACTACCATGGTATCAAACAAGATGGGCTGACCGCCGAAGAGATGAGCTCCGAAGAAGAAGACTCCAACATTAGCAATATTTCCAGAACCAGTAAGATTACCCGTAGGGTAGAATCTTCTCTCCAAAAATTGCCCCTCCAAAGGCAGTTTTTAGACCCGTGGCTGTTCCAAAGGTTACCTCCGTACCAATAATCATATCTGCAAGTTCTCCTATTGACAAAGACGACACAACCCCTGCTGTTATCCCTACCAACACTCCTACTACTGAAATTCGAGTAAAAAATATTCAAGAAGAGCATGTCCGGACGAAGGCTCAACCGCGGACTATCCCCAAAACCTCCAAGAAGGAAATGGAGGAGATCCTGGGAATAATAAAGAAGAGTGACTACGACGTAGTCGAACAATTGGGGCAAACTCCAGCCAAAATTTCCATGCTGGCATTGTTACTGTGCTCCGAGGCACATGCGAAATCTCTGGTGAAGTTTCTGAAGACAACCCATGTGCCTCAAGAGACGTCTGCTGACCAATTTCAAGATTGTGTGTCCAGTTTGATGGCGGATAACGGCCTAGACTTCTCGGATGCTGATCTGACACCAAGGGGAAGGAAGCACAATGAGGCATTACATGTCTCTGTGGAATGTAAAGGAACAACTCTGGCCCATGTCTTGGTGGACACCGTCTCATCTTTGAATGTTTTATCGAAGAAAGTTCTCGGCACACTAGACTGTGAAGGATTAACATTGAAACCCAGTAACATAGTCGTAAGAGAATTTGATGGATCAAAGAGGATGGTGCACGGGGAGGTGGATATCCCCATAAAAGTTGGGACTCAAACTTTCAACACAACTTTCTATGTAATGGACATTCGCCCCTCTTACTCTTGTCTGCTATGATGGCCATGGATCCATAATGCCAGTGCTGTCACCTCCACACTCCACCAGATGCTGAAATATCCAGTCCATGGAAAGATTATCACTGTCCATGGAGAGGAAGAGTATATGATTATCCACCTCAATTCTTTTCGGTATATGGAATTAGACGGCGAGTTCATTGAAACTCCTTTTCAACATTTCGAAGAATTCTCTCAAGAGGTAGCAGTAACCAAGACAGTGTCCCAGATCCCTAAGATTACAAGACCTCCGCTTCGGATGTCATCTCTAAAGGATGCCAAATCAGTAATAAAGGAGGGCGGATGCACCATCTTGGGGCAACTTCTGAATATTCCGTATAAATCTGATAAGTTTGGCTTAGGGTTTACTTCAAGTGCTCAGAAGGCTGTGCATCGCGCCCGTGCTGGAGGGCCACCCTTGAAGATTAGCAACCGAGAGGTCAACACGGTGGAAGATGGTGAAGAGAATTGCAGCTTGGAGGATTGGATCTTTCCTACTATCAACAGAGGACTTCGCAATTGGGAAGCCAGAGACTTTATCCCAATAACTTTCATCCCTTAGTAATTTATCTTTTACATTTCCGTTGGAGTTGTAATATTCGCAAACAATTCCCACATTTAAAACCTTTTGTCTTGCCCGAGGCACAATGGTCCATTTATAAGGGTTTTTATTTCATCTTCATATGACATTCAATGAATCAGGGACGTTTTTCACATACAAACTTTTTGTGCTCATTGTTTTTCTTTTACATTTTATTTTTAAAGATGGTTATACCCTTACACACACCCACACTCACAAATGCAGGTGTCCCTCCATTTCGGATCCCATGGGTAACGATACTGCTATGGCCTTTTGTGACTCTGAGGATCTAATCTACCAAGCCGAAGACGAAGGCGAGGAAGATTATGAAGTACCATGGGAATTGGCCAGACTACTACAACAAGAGGAAAGAGTTATTCTGCCTCATGAGGAACCGGTGGATACAATCAACTTGGGTACCGAGGAGGATAAAAAAGAAATCAAGATGGGTGCCAATCTAGAGCCTAGTGTCAAGGAGCTTTTGATTCAGCTGTTGCATGATTATGTTGAGATCTTTGTCTGTTCATATGAAGACATGCCAGGACTTGATGCAGATATCGTGGTACATCATTTGCCAACAAGAGAAGATTGTCCACCAGTAAAACAAAAAGCCCGCCGCATGAGACCTGACATGTCAGAGAATATCAAAGGGGAAGTTATGAAACAATTCAATGCAGGATTCTTGGCTGTCACTTCCTATCCCCAATGGGTTACCAACATTGTTCCTGTGCCCAAAAAGGACAGAAAAGTACGAATGTGCATGGACTATAGAGATTTGAATAGGGCCAGCCCTAAAGAAGATTTTCCACTTCCCCACATCGATGTTCTGGTTGACAATACCGCCCAGCACAAAGTGTTTTCCTTCATTGACGAATTCTCAGGTTACAACCAAATCCAAATGGCACCTGAAGACATGGAGAAAACAACATTTTCACACAGTGGGACACATTCTGCTACAAAGTGATGCCATTCGGA
The DNA here is from genome assembly GCA_948472305.1 of Vicia faba. NCBI lineage: Eukaryota > Viridiplantae > Streptophyta > Magnoliopsida > Fabales > Fabaceae > Vicia > Vicia faba. Next base: position 228,664,157 of record OX451736.1, on the reverse strand, counting down.
CTAAAGAATGTTGGGGCAACCTATCAGCGCGCCATGGTAGCTTTGTTTCATGACATGATACATCATGAAATAGAGGTCTACATAGACGATATGATAGCCCGATCACAAACGGAAGAAGAGCACCTTGATCACTTGCAAAAGTTGTTTGAAAGGTTGAAGAAGTATAAACTAAGGTTGAAACCAAACAAGTGCACATTCGGAGTACGGCCCGATAAACTTTTAGGTTTTTTCATCAGTAACAAAGGTATTGAAGTCGATCCTGCCAAAGTCAAGGCGATTCAAGAAATGCCTGCACCTCGTACTGAGAAGGAAGATCAAGTATATTGCCAGATTGATTTCTCACCTAACAGCTACTTGTGAGCCAATCTTCAAACTATTGAAGAAAGATCAAGTAGTCAGATGGACTGATGAATGCCAGATTGCTTTTGACAAGATCAAAGAGTACTTACAAGAGCCTCCTGTTTTGATGCCACCAATCGAGGGAAGACCACAGATCATGTATCTGACCGTTTTAGAGAATTCAATGGGGTGTGTATTGGGGCAGCATGACGAGTCTGGCCGAAAAGAGCACGCTATTTACTACATGTACAAAAAGTTTATCGACTGTGAAACCAGATATTCACTGCTCGAGAAAACTTGATGCGCTCTGGCATGGGCTGCTCGCAGGCTAAGACAATATACGCTGACTCATACTACTTTTGTTGATATCTAAGATGGATCCGTTAAAATACATCTTCGAAAAGTATGCTCTGTCTGGGAGGATAGCTAGATGGCAGATGATCCTAACAGAATATGACATACAGTATACTACCCAGAAAGCTATAAAAGGCAGTGTATTGGCTGATCACCTTGCTCACCAAGCTGTAGAAGATTATCAGTCCATGAAGTTTGAATTCCCGGATGAAGACATCATGATATTAGATAACTGTGAAGAAATCAGGACATATGACGGACCTAAACAAGGATACCGATGGACCCTGTTCTTTTATGGGGTATCTAATGCACTTGGTAATGGCATCGGCGATGTACTCATATCTCCAGAAGGGTGTCATACTCCATTTACTGCCAGACTTTGCTTCAACTGTACAAACAACATGGCGGAGTATGAAGCATGCATCTTTGGTCTCATAGCTGCCATAAACTTGGGAATCAAATATTTAGATGTGTTTGGAGATTCATCTTTGGTCATCATTCAAATCAAAGGGGAATGGGACACTAAGCACCCAAACCTTATCCCTTACAAAGAACATGTTTTGACATTGCTACCACATTTTGAGAAGATTACCTTCGAGCATTTTCCGCGAGAAGAAAATCAGCTAGCAGACGCTCTAGCCACAATGTCATCTATGTTTAAACTTAATTGGGATAACGAGGCTCCCCAGATCACCATTGAACGAATGGATGAACCAGCACACTGTCACGAGATTAATACTGAAGAAGTAGTGGACCAACCCTGGTTTCATGAAGTCAAGAGGTATCTCGAGGCTCAGGAATATCCAAAAGGAGCTTCAATCAACGATAACAAGTTCTTAAGGAGATTCTCTTCTATGTTCTTCCTTAGTAATGGCATCCTGTAAAAATGCAATCATGACTCCATTCTGCTTCGGTGTATGGATAAGATTGAGGCGGAAAATATCATGGCTGAATTACATGAAGGTACTTTTGGTACTCACTCCAGTGGGCATACGATGGCGAAGAAAATCCTACAGGCAGGCTATTATTGGTCTACCATGGAAACATATTGCTATCAACACTCTCGGACCTGTCATAAGTGTCAAATTTATGCTGACAAGGTGCACGTACCTCCGGTTCCCCTGAATGTCTTGACGGCTCCTTGGTCCTTTGCTATGTGTGGAATTGACATGATTGGGGAGATCAAACCTACAGCCTCCAATGGACACCGTTTCATCCTAGTGGCCATTGACTATTTTACCAAATGGGTCGAAGCAGCTTCCTTCGCTTTCGTTACTAAGAATGTTGTTGCCCGTTTCATCAAGCAAAATCTCATTTGCCAGTACGGTATCCCGGAAAGGATCATCACTAACAATGGTACAAATCTTAACAACACTATGATCACCGCTTTGTGCGAGCAATTCAAGATTCAACATCATAATTATTTCCCCTATCGGCCAAAGATGAATGGTGATGTAGAAGCTGCGAATAACAACATTAAAAAGATCATACAAAAAATGACAGTCACGTACAAAGACTGGCATGAGATGCTACCATTCGCTCTCCATGGGTATCGTACCACGGCTCGCACGTCAACTGGGGCAACACCCTATTCTTTGGTATATGGCATGGAGGCTGTTTTGCCTATTGAGGTTCAGATCCCCTCTTTAAGGATTATGAAGGACGCAGGTTTGAGTGAATACGATTGGATCCAGACTCTACTTGATCAACTAAACTTAATTGATGAAAAGAGACTTACTACTGTTTGCCATGGTCAAATGTATCAAAAACAAATGATCAAGGCTTTCAACAAGAAAGTCAGACGCCAAGTATATCAAGTTGGGGATTTGGTGATCAAACGTATCATCTTGCCACAAAGTGATCCCAGGGGAAAATGGACTCCTACCTATGAAGGACCGTTTGTAATCAAGAACATATTCTCCGGTGGGGAAATGATCTTGACCACCATGGACAGCGACGACCTGCCACACTCTACGAACGCGGACATAGTCAAAAGATACTATGCATAAGAGACCCGCTAGGTTGACACACCTAGTCAAAACAAGGGCATCCCGGGGAACCAAAAAGGTTCAGGAAAAAATTAGGGATAACATAAAACAATTTGTACACCTGACAAGTTGAAAACCAGAAAGGGCGACTTGGGAAAAAAAGGGTTTCCCGGTGGACTGAAAACCCGAAAGGGCGGTCCAGGAAAAAGTTAGGGAATTAAAGCGTATGACTATGTCCCGTCGGATCACTTTACAAACAACCTTTGATTTCCACAGACAAACTCGGAGTTCTTGATCAATTCAATCATCTTCGGACGAAGCAACAAATAGACAAGATGTTCAGAGATACGAAGGCTATAGCAGAATGGGAACCCCATGGGATTATTACATATAGCCATCTTTCTTTGTATAAATTTTTCTTTCTTTTATGGCACCATTCTCTTACTAGAAAGTTTGTCCCCTTTGTACAAAATACTTATTCAAAGTCAATACAAATATATCTCTTTGAAAGTACAAAAACTATTTGTCTTTTCTTTACGATTGTGTTTTGTTTGCAAAAACGTCCAATGATTCATTGATGAACATATGCATTTGAACATAATTACTGTTTACAAATAAACAAAACGAGTAAGACAATTACTGATAGGTTGAAAGGATAGGAAAACGTCTTTAGGCCATTCCATAAGTAATCCCCGCAGTACATCATTTAAATCCCCAGCGAAACAAATTTCAATTTATTAATCCCCAGTAGAAATCATCAAATTTCTCAGGATTCCCCAAATAGATCTTATAAGAAGTAGATGGCATTTCCCTCACAACAAAATCTACTTCTCTCAACAAGAGTTCGTCAGTACTTCAACTTCAAGACATGAAAATTCCACATAGCCTCAACAGCATTCAAGGATTTATTTTCCTCAATCAAAAAACAATACACCAATACAACAAATCAGCTTACATACGCATACATTACATCCACATATCATAAACATTGATAAAACAAATACATTGCATCATACATTTAATTCAACATAACTTTGTGTTTCAGCTATCATTTTACCCTTTTCAGGATAAGATTAACAGCTACCATTAACAATATGCAATCAGATACAGTACGGATACGCTCCAGACATAGATTCCATTCTGATACTCATTCAGATTTCAAGTTCAGATACAGTAAGGATGCGCTCCAGACACGAATGCCATTCTGATACTCATTCAGATTTCAAGTTCAGATACAGTACGGATACGCTCCAGGCACGGATGCCATTCTGATACTCATTCAGATTCAACTCTCAGATACAGTTCAAATACGCTTCAGACATGGATGCCATCCTGATACTCATTCAAATTCGATCTTCAGATACAGTTCAGATACGCTCCAAACATGGATTCCATTCTAATACTCATTTAGATTTCAAGTTCGGATAAAGTACGAATATACTCCAGACACGAATGTCATTCTGATACTCATTCAGATTTCAAGTTCAGATACAGTACGGATACGCTCCAGACACGGATGCCATTCTGATACTCCTTCAGATTCAGCTCTCATATACAGTTCAGATACGCTCCAGACACGGATGACATCCTGATACTCATTCAGATTCGATCTTCAGATACAGTTCAGATACGCTCCAAACACGCATTCCATTCTGATACTCATTCATATTTCAAGTACAAATACAATACAAATACGCTCCAGACACAGATTCCATTCTGATACTCATTCAGATTTCAAGTTCAGATACAGTACGGATACGCTCCAGACACGGATGCCATTCTGATACTCATTCAGATTCAGCTCTCAGATACAGTTTAGATATGCTCCAGACGCGGATGCCATCCTGATACTCATTCAGATTCAATCGTCAAATACATTTCAGATACGCTCTAGACACGGATGCCATCCTGAAACTCATTAAACTTTCAGATACGCTCCAGACGCGAATTCCATTCTGATACTCATTCAAAATCAGCTTCCAGATACAGTTCAGATACGAATGCCATTCAGATACTCATTCAAAGTTCTAATCTAGATATGGTTCAGATACGCTCTATACATAGATGAAATTCTGATACTCATTCAAAATCAGCTTCCAAATACAGTACAGTTACGGATTCCATTCAGATACTCATTCAAAGTTCAAATCCAGATACGTTCAGATACGCTCTAGACACAGACGCAATTCTGATACTCATTCTTTCAGCTTACAACCTGCAATTCAACAAACATTTTTGGATGGCATCTGCAAGCCCATCTCTAACAAGGCTCTATCACTTCTCCAAATGGCATATCTAAGCCCATTCTCTCAACTACACATCGTCAAGTGCAAATTTCTGGGCACTCTAGTGTCCAATCATCTTTCACCTTCGAGTCACGAATGGAAAAAGTCGCCAATCTAACTCTTCAGGTCTAAGAAGATTGAACAGGGGCAGTTGTTGTACCCCAAAATTTTCCCTCTCATTTATCAAGACTTTTCTCACAAGATCTCTTTGACACAAGACTGGATTAGGGTTTGATCAGCTCAAGATATCTCATCTTACATTGTTGATCCAAAATTAAGGTTTTAGTTTGCACAAGGATTTTTTTACTATCAATGCTTCATATGACTTTCAAGTATCATCATGGATCCCTAAGATTACTCATGTCATGTTTCAAGCCTTGAACCACATTTTTATTAGTCAATTGGACAGTTGACCGAAAAAATCAACTGTATTGGGAAAAGTAAACCATGGCCAATTTTCAGTCAAACTTCATAATTTTTTATCAACATCAACATTCTAGACTCATATATATCGTTTGATCAAGTTTGGACCATAACTCCTCAAGAAATTTGATCAAATCATCAAAAAGGCAAAATGGTCAAAATTAGGGTTTTGACTGAGAAAGGGAAATTTCTGATTTTTGACCTAGCAAATGACCAATTGAGTTGAAGCATGATTTCAAGGGTTCATTTGTATCATCTTGACCTAATTACATGTGTAAAAACATTGCAAATCCATTGGGTAGACAGATGAAATTTGCAGTCAACTGATCAAAACTCAACTGTATACTGAAAAGTCAAACTTTGACTTTTTGGTCAAAATCAAGTGCCAAGAATCACAATTCATTAAAACATGTCAAAATCTCAACTTTAAGCTATTTTTTCACCATGATACAAGATGATTCAAAGGAAATTCCCAACATGAAAGTTGTAGACCCCCATGAAATCAACAACTTTGATTCACACGTTTTTCCATAAAGATGTTTGGATCCAAAGATATAATTTTATGAATACATGCTCGTGAACTAAATAACTTAGTGAAATTTTTCCCTAATTTAGGCAGGTTTTGGACCCAACTTCATGGCATGTTTTCACCTAGTTCCAAGAGGAATCTTGAGATGCATTTCAAATATGAGTTATATAGAAAATTGCAAGCTTTCTGAAATGTCAAAGAACTCCTTGAGATCATTTTTGAGTGAGGAGAATCGAAGAGGTGAAGTTAGCAATTTCTCACTTTATTTTCAAGCCATTTCATGAAGAACAAAGTTCAAATCAGTACCTAAGCTTCCTAATCCATGCTTTACAGGTCCCAAAATTGTTTCTTACTCCATAATTTAATGCTTATTCAGTTGACAAAGCTTTAATCCTAGCCCTAGAGTCTTTATCCAAGTTGTAATTCCAAAAATGGCACAAAGTTGCCATTGCCATGTGGAAAAGGTTCACTTTTGCTACTTTACAAATCTTGAGCATTGGACCTGTCTTCTCTGCACACATAAATATTCCAGGCCTAAGACAACTTGTATAAAGCATATACCAACCCTAAGCAAGCCAGTACAAGCATGTAAAGACTTGTCCCTTCACTTTGCTTCAAAAGCAAAAAAGTGTGCAAAAGGATAGAGCTCACAAATCTGTTGGGGAGATGACTTGAAATCTTTTCTATACTAATACACAAACACATTACAACTAGAAACACTATTGCTAGAGGCCTGAAACATTCAAACACTCCATATCACCAAAAAACGTCAAAACTTGCAGTTTTTGCATAAGCATAGCAATCCATCATTTGGCTCGTGCGTTTCAAGTTTCAATCATCCAAACACTTTACCTACTTGATATCTAAGTCATCCAGACCATCATCCCTGCACTGTAACTCCTTATCCATAATTTTGCATTTTTGTTTTCCAAGCTTGCATGTTGACTTGGATAGAGAGTTTCAGACACTTTCAAAGCAAGATAAGGGTTGGAACACACTCAGGGAAGTTCAAGCAAGCTAAAGCAACCTTCAGGCTTTCCTAAATCTCACTCAAACTCCATTCACGATCTCAGCTGAAAGAGGTAAAAATCTCAACTTCTATCTCTTCATAGAGGCATCCATTGGCCACGATTTGTGAATAAACAATGTAGACCTCATTGCTACGAAGCTGTACATATATATATCTTGCATTTATTTGGCCTGAGTTGAGAGAATTTTGAAGTTCAAATTCCTGTAAAAATTAGGTTTAAATTTAGGGATTTTAAAATTCATTTTGATCTTTGATTGTTAGCTTACATGATTTACATGGTTAGAATCGTGAGACAAAATGCTACAACATTCATGTTATCAATTTCCATTTTTATTGAGAGATGAGAAAGTTACAGAGCTTCTAGCTGGCTAGAGGAACAAGATGAAGTACAAGGCAAGGACCTTGTTTGTGTTATGTTGTTTTTGTTTCACATAAATCAACGGATGTATAGCCACCCCAGTGGCAAGGTAGCGCGCTGGTAAGACCCAGGTCATGGGTTCGAACCTTGGCGCTACCTTTTGGTTTTTCATATTTTTCTATTTTCATTTTTTTGCTGTTTTGCAGGATGGGCTTGTTTCCTTGGGCCTAAGTTATTTTTCTAAGATATTACTCCTTGTCTCCTTACAGCACCCCTGGCCCATAATTTTATTTATTTGTTTTATTTTCTTTTTTGTTTTATTAAATATTTTCTTAAATACATAAAATCCTGAAAAATATAAAATATGACAATTTTGTATTTTATTTTATTTTCACATTAAAAAATATTTTTATTAAACTATATATTAATTATTTTTCTTAAATAAACTTGTAAACATAAATAAAATAGGTTTAGTTTAATTTGTCTTATTTTCTTTTCATTCCATACTTGTAAATATTTATTTTGGTATATATAAAAACTAAATATTTTCATAAAATATTATTTATTATTTTAAATACAAAAAATACATAACATAATACATAAGAACTTTATTTTCTTTCAAACTAGAAATTAGGGTTAACTCTTTTTAAGATATAATTCCCTTTTTATATATTTTTAGGATTAGGTTAAAATTCCTTTTCACATAAAAAATAAAACAAAATCTTTTCTTGCATGTACATAATATTGCATATTTAAATATTGTATTTGTTTATTCCAATATTTGTACAAATTCGATTTGGTTGTAATAGCTTATTTAGATTTACATTCTTGCAAATCCCCATTAAAATTTGTATTCCCCCCTCCCATAAATTGTTGTAATAGCTTAGTAATCTTTACATTATGCAATTTACCGCTTTACATGCCATGTTAGTAATTAGGGTTTGTATGGCAAGATAAAATTAAATCAAATAGAAAACCCTAAATTCAAGACAAAATCAAAGCATGAAAATAACGCACTTGCACATAAGCATCCTTAGGGTTTCTCCACTTGGTTGCCTTATACAAAAATGGCCATATTATGCGTGCGGAGTATCTTGGCAAAATAAACAAGTATAAGATCATAGTCCCTCGATGACGCTATTCTAAAAGTTGCCTTACAAAATGATCTTAGTCCCTCAAAAAATCCTAAGATACTTTGCAACATTGCTAATCATGGTTATACGATGACCCACGCCCGTCCCGTTTACATCCAAAGATAGGATTGCTTACCAAATCAATGGTAAGACAACAATGTCAAAGGAATAGAAAATGCACAAGAAAGACATTTGAGTAGGTAGATTACTTCTTGTTACTTGCTCTATTTCTAAACAACTATCCTTGCTATTTTCACACACATTTCCAAACATTTTATAAACATTGAAAACATTTTCAAAAAGACAAGCATCTTTGTATACATTCTTACGAACGAGAATCATTATAAAGATTGCCTAAACGAATGGCCTCTTTTACAAAATACTTTCAAAACCACACAAAGCATAATTTCAAAACAAAAGCAAGTGATCTAGCAAGTAACTAAGAGCCCATGGAAAACCATGGATGAAAAGGGTGCTAATACCTTCCCTTTTCATAATCTACCCCCCGAACTCAAGAAATAATCTCAAAGGTCTTTCCTGTTCTTTTTTACCTTTCCTTTTGGATAAAAGAAAAGTCGGTGGTGACTCTTGCTAAACCTCAACATTTGCGATAAAACACAAAACCCTCAAGTAGTTCTCCCACCGTATCACACATCCTCTTGTGGTTTTATCGATATTTCCCATTCCTTCGGGATAAATAAAGTTCAGTGGCGGCTCTGTGTTTTTTTCCGATAGCTTCAGCTGGAGACTCTGTTGGGAACTTTTTTGAGAGTCTCTCCTAGTTTAGTTTTTTTTCTCTTTGGGTGTTTATTTATTTTCTTTATTTCTCTTTACTGTTTTATTTCTTTATTGCTTTATTGTATTCTTTTGTATATATTGCATTATATTGTTCGTACTCACATATTCTGGATATGTTGTTTCTTTTGTGATGTTGGGTTAAGTGATTACATTTGATAAGTCCTATATCTAGACTTGGGTTACACTTAGGATTAGGATAGGCGGTATATTCATGCTAACTTTGAGGGAGTAATCCCGAAGAAAGAGGCATGAAAATCCCCAACTTAGTGGAGGTCCCCTTGAATGTAGTGTTGTTTACCGAGTAATCGGGAATACATTATTGCTTTTGACCTGGGAACCATAGAAACTGAGGGTTGTAGAACCATTAACCCATCGTGGCCTTTTTAGGTGTAGTGCAAAGACTATAACTGAGTAATCCGGAAGTAGTTGTCACGTGATGCTGCACTCGAACTAGTTTTTCCTGCGAATATTACTGATTACCGAGTAATTGGGACATCGATAATATCTAAAGGAAGAGCGTAGACTCTGAGGTTTCCCTAGAACCTTGTTCGACAGGTGATAAACCCCTAGTACATACCTTATGGGTGGTTACTTTGACTTCATGCTTGTGACGTCAGACTTTTGATCCTATTACTTTCAACTTAAGCAAAGGACTACACAGTGGTTTTCCAGAATGTGTGGAGCTGAAATCTCATGCCATAGCATACAATGACATCATACCATCATGTATATATATCTCGTATCTAAGGAATTCCAAAGACAAGTCTCGTTGGTTGAGCTTTTCAAAAATGAAAACAAAATTTTCAAAAGATAGACGAGTCTTTGGATTTCCTCGGAAATGAAGATAAAACATTCATTTATACTATCATGAATTCATTATTCACAACAAAAACTTATTGGGGTCCATTTTCCATCAGACTTCAGTGAACAGTAAAGACGACTTCTCCACATCCCTACCATACAAGAAGAAACCAGTAGAGACTTATGAATCTTTTTGAAGAAAATCATAATGCTCTCTGCTGAGTTATGGAAATTATGGGCACTCGCATGGATTAGCTTATGGAAACTCTTCATGATGTCGTCAAAGGTCAAGAAGAGTTCCATCAAAGTGTTTCCAAGCTTGCTACTGTTGCTCCCTCCACTTCTGCAAATGGAAGGAATGATAATGAAAATGTTGATACCCCTATGGGAGATCCTCGGAATGATGTTGATGATCATCACGACGCCATTGATCTTGATTAACCCCACATTAATCTTTCCGCTGGAGTTGCTAAAACTGCAAAAATGTACCGCGCTCTTGAAGAGCGTCTCAAAGCCATGGAGGGCATCAAGACTTCAAGATTCAATACTGCTGCAATGTGTCTCGTGCATGGGGTAGTTATTCCTCCCAAATTCAAGGTTCATGATTTTGACAAATACAAAGGCACCTCCTGCCCAGAGACTCATCTTCGTTCCTACCATCGCAAAATGGAGGCCTATGCTGAAAATGAACTGTTACTCATGCACTTCTTCCAAGATAGTTTGACCGGGGCACCATTGGACTGGTATATGCAACTAGAAAGAAATCATATCAGTACTTAGGGTGAGCTTGCTGACGCCTTTTTGAAACATTACCATTATAATACTTCCATGGCTCCTAGCTGCACTCAGCTTCAAGGGATGATACAGAAATATGAAGAGTCGTTTAAAGAGTACACCCAAAGGTGGCGTGAATCAGTTGCAAGGGTTCAACCTCCTATCTTGGATCGTGAATTGACTTATTTTTTCATGGGCACCTTACAAGACCCATATCTCCAACACATACTTGATAGTATTTTGACTTCCTTTTAGGACGTGGTTACCATTGGGGAATGTATTGAAGATGGCCTCAAGTCAGGAAAAATTCAGGGTACATCTAGCATTATCAGTGGAAGTAACAAGAAACCTTGCTTTTTCCTTCTCAAGAAGAAAGAAGGAGAGAATAGTTCTACTATTGACAAAGGGAAGGCCCCGGTCCATCATCAAGACTAAGCTTTGAACCGTCAAGCATCGGTTGTTCATCCTAATCAATATGTTCCTCGAGCATGTGCTACAATATCGGCTCAATAACCTCGGGTGGCTCAACATCAATCAATCCATCATCAACAGCAGTACATACAGAGACAACAGTATGTTCAACAAACACAATCTGGGCATTTTCAGCTGAATCAACAACCCCAGGGGCAACGAGGATGAAAGAGGAAGAAATCTCCTGAAAGAAGGGTGGATCCTATACCTATAACTTATGCTCAACTCCTCCCTCAATTTCTTGCCAATCAGTTGGTTCAATTGCGTGAACTTGGTCCAACACAAAATCCTCTCCCACTGGGGTATGATATCAATGCTCGTTGTGAATTCCATTCAGGGGCTCCAGGTCACACAATTGAGAATTACAGGGCACTAAAAAACAGCTTTCAAGACCTCCTTGATGCCAAAGTTATCACATTCACTACAAAGGGTCTGATAATGGATTGAATCCTCTTGTCGAGACAGGTGTCAAGACTACAAGGATGCCTCCTCAAATAAGTCCAGCCTGCTGAGCATGGAAATTTATAATTTCATTTGCATAATCATTTGTAATATTTCTTGTTCAGTATCTTCTTGTATGCAAAATTGTTTATTCTTATTAAATCACAATGCACTGACTGTGTTTGTCTTAAACTAATCCATTTGTATTCACTCATTTACGTTTTTGTTATTTTCCTTTCTTTTGATGCTTAACTCTTTTTAATTTAAAGAACAAAATAACTCTTGAGGGAGGATGATGAACATATGACACCTAGATTCTCGAACGGTATGCTTTGGAATAAAACCCTGCTAACGATGTACATGCATTGTTTCAAATCCCCAAACACCAGAGATATAAGGGAGATAGACCCTCATCAACCCTTTCGAGCCTTGAAGTAGGAGTTTCTTTTATGCAGAAAAACCCTCAATTTTAACCCTGGGGCGGGTAGATTTCAGTTAATCTAATCGAGCATTCAGAACTCGCCAAGAGTGAGCCTCTAGGGATACAACAACGGTTATCCATCAAAAAGCTAGGTAAAGTCAAAACCATAATGACTAACCTTCACCTATCAGCAACGTGCATCAAAGAGAAAGATATCCCCATGGGTATCTCTCTCACATCAGGAGGTCAGTAGATGACAATACCATAATGATTATCCTTCATTTATCTAGGACTCAAGAAACCACAACCATTTCCCACAAATCAAAGATGACACGAAGATCAATGACTTGTTCAAAAAGAAAGAGACAAAAAGCCCCACTAAGTCTAAACTTGAAAAGCAAGTGACTTAGGGAAAAGTCAGGGCATCCCGCTGGACTACAACTTTAGAATCAAAAATTGTCCAGGCAAAATTAAGGAAAACGAAAGGATTGCAAAATAAAGATCCTCGGTAAAGAACAAGGTCGAATGATCAGACACCAAGAAGTCAGTGACTGTCGGGTCCTAGAAACCCCTGTGGTCCCTCAATCATCACAAACTCTCTTCTCGAGAGATGAGTACTCGTATCGAGTTAACTTAATGTAAGAACGGAGAACATCATGGAGAATGGGTGGGCACCAAATAATTTTTAGCCTTAAATCCTTTTTTCTAAAACCGTGAACCAGAACATGTTACAACCCTTAAAAGTCCTAACTGAAGCATGGGTTAATTCAAAAGTAATATTGTAGTGAGAATACGGTAACCTGACTCCTCAGAGATATGCTGAAATTTGAGTTCGTTACATGCCACCTTTTAAAAAAACTGATGCTTCGACATCTTTTCAGTAAAAGTTTTTTAAACTTCAAGAAAAGCATAGATTTTGCATTAGAATCATCATTCTTAGACAAACATTATTTGAATATAAATAAGTGCTTGAACATCAAGTAAGCTTGCATGATGAGCATCAAATGAAAACCTGGTTATCTCGAAGGAAAAATTGTTGCCGAAACCTATCAAAAAGCAAAGAATGGTCTTATTCTGGGGCATTCCCTCAAGCTGCCAATCAGAGGCTATCACGTCAATAAATATCTTCCAACTTTTTCCAACCAATCATAAGCAATCATATCGATGAATCTCTTTGAACTTCAAACTGGGGAAATCAGGCCGAGTAACCTATTCAAAATTTGTGCAACCTGGGACAGTTACGTCGAGATTCGACAAATCTCTCCAAGAATCCATAATTAGAGGAAGATATTTGGGCGTGCCACCTTGTGTCGTATTAGGACACAAATCTTCCATCCTTCCACTCAAAGAGATCATTGAAGATAGGGGATTTCCTCCTCCCCTCTTATGAAGTTGCTCAAGCAAATTCTTATCATTCGTACAAATGCAATTAGGCTAAAAGCATCATGAAGTTCACTTTGGATCAGTTAAAATTCTCAGAATCACTGTCATTCCCTACAGATGTTTAAGCATACAACTCTTCAGCAATGAAGTGAACTTGGGGAATCTGAAGACACTCATGTCCATTTCCTAATCCCCAACTGGTTTATAGAGTAAGGAAAGTCAGACGGGGCCCTTTCCTCCCTGACAATAGAGAAAACTTGGGGTATTTGATGGGATCCATGTCCCTAATCAGTCATCCAAAAGAAGTCCATTATGTGGAGAAAGTCAGATCAAGCTACTCCTCCTCAACAAGATTTAATCCCTAGCGAACTTGACAAGGCTATAACTCAATTCTCGAAATTTTCAAGCACCAACCTGTATTGGTATCTCAAGATAATAGGAAACGAACCCCAATGAGTCCAATCGCTATCACTCTGCATATAGTAATCATCATTTCATATTACATTGCATCATCAAACGCGTATCATATCCATGGATCATCATGACACACTTCAAAATGCATATTAAGCATGAGCCTGATTGGTACCTTGCACAAAAGCCTCAAATCAACCCTCAAATCAATAAAATATCCCCATAAAGAATATAATCCTAATAATTCCCAGTTGACATCCGTCATTACACTACCAACCAAAAAAATAAGTCATGGTTCCGGTACATTGTACTCCCCAACTCTCAATACTCACGTTATTTTTTAGGGTCGTAGTTCGCTCATAGGTCTTACCCTCATGTTATCTCTCTAGGGTCGTAGGTCGCTCGTAGGTCTTACCCTCACGTTGTCTTTTATAGGGTCATAGGTTGCTCGTAGATCTTACCCTCACGTTATATCTCTAGGGTCGTAGGTCACTCATAGGTTTTACCCTCACGTTATCTTTTCTAGGGTCGTAGGTCGCTCGTGGGTCTTACCCTCATGTTATTTTTTATAGGGTCGTAGGTCGCTCGTGGATCTTACCCTCATGTTATCTTTTCTAGGGTCCTAGGTCGCTCGTAGGTCTTGCCCTCACGTTATATTTTATAGGATCGTAGGTCGCTCGTAGGTCTTACCCTCATGTTATCTTTTATAAGGTCGTAGATCGCTCGTAGGTCTTACCCTCATGTTATCTTTTCTAGGGTCGTAGGTTGCTCGTAGATCTTACCCTCATGTTATCTTTTCTAGGGTCGTAGGCCACTCGTAGGTCTTACCCTCATGTTATCTCTTTAGGGTCGTAGGTCGCTCGAAGGTCTTACCCTCATGTTATCTTTTATAGGGTCGTGGGTCGCTCGTAGGTCTTACCCTCACGTTATGTCTCTGGGGTTGTAGGTCGCTCGTATGTCTTACCCTCATGTTATCTTTTATAGGGTCGTAGGTCGCTCGTAGGTCTTACCCTCATGTTATCTCTCTAGGGTCTACCCTCACGTTATATTTTATAGGGTCGTAGGTCACTCGTAGGTCTTACCCTCACGTTATCTTTTCTAGGGTCGTATGTCGCATATAGGCCTTACCCTCATGTTATCTCTATAGGGTCGTAGGTTGCTCTTAGGTCTTACCCTCATGTTATCTTTTATAGGGTCGTAGGTCGCTCGTAGGTCTTACCCTGATGTTGTCTTATATAGGGTCGTAGGTCGCTCGTAGGTCTTACCCTCACGTTATCTCTCTAGGGTCGTGGGTCGCTCGTAGGTCTTACCCTCACGTTATCTTTTATAGGGCCGTAGGTCACTCGTAGGTCTTACCATCACGTTATCTCTCTAGGGTCATAAGTCTCTCGTAGGTTTTACCCTCACGTTATCTTTTATAGGGTCGTAGGTCGCTCGCAGGTCATATGCTCATGTTATCTTTTCTAGGGTCGTAGGTTGCTCGTAGGTCTTACCATCTTGTTATCTTTTCTAGGGTCGTAGGTTGCTCGTAATTATTACCCTCACGTTAGCTTTTTATTGGATCGTAAGTCGCTCGTAGGTCTTACCCTCATGTTATCTTTTCTTGGGTTGTAGGTCATCCCTATATCTTACCCTCATGTTATCCTTTCTCTTGGGTCATGGATCATACGCCGATCTTTACTCGTCGTCTTTACCTTTATCTTTGGATCGTGAATCCTACACGATAGATTCTCCGGTGTCATCGAGTTCTACCCATCGTCTTTAAGTTATCATGTTGTCATTAATCTTACCTTTAGTCACCACGACATCATCAACCATATCTTTTCAGTCACTTTAATTCCCACTTCCTTGAGAACCTTGTATTGGCACCGTTACCCCAGCACCAGCTATCATTAATCAACCATATTTATCCATCATGACCAGTTCACCTGAAAGTTCATTTTTCATCCCCAGCGGACATCACAAATAATAACACTCACACCATCTCTCAAGGACAAATTTCAGGTCCTGGTATTTAATCATCTTCTACCTTAAACTTTCGAAAGGCTGACGCCAATGTCACCTTCAGGTTTAAGACTGTTAAATATGGGCAGTTGTCATACCCCAAATATGTCCTACCTGTTTTACTTTCGTCTGGATTAGGCTTCGCATTTCATCTACATCATCTTCCATTTCTTTCTTAGACACCTCTGGAATGGATTCTGAATGTGCCTTCGTCTAGACAAGCTCAACCAATATCTCTTTGCCCCAAGTCTCGGCCAAATAGGTGACAGGGGTGGCAACAGGGCTAATCACAGGAGTAGTAGTGGTAGTATTAGTAGGAGCAGCAGCAGGAATTATCATAGGAGTAGTAACAGCTGTAGGAGGAGAAATCTCGGGAGAGAACACTCTTCCGCATCTTGTTATTTTACTGGTCCCAACAATATTGCTGATGTCAGGATTAGTGCTTCCAGTAACTTTGTCTTCAGCAGCCAACAACTCTTGGTTAACGCCATGGTAATAGATGTTAGCCCCATAATTCCAGGGAACAACTTTGTCCAAGGAATATGGTATTGGCCCTGGCATAATGATGATCAGGGGAGCCAACTTTGGAGTAGATGTAATCCTGACGGGTCTTTTGGTGGAGACCCTGGGAGGATTGGCGGAAATGGTTATAATAGAAACATCTTTACATGAAACAGTTGTGACGTGAGTCTTCTCAAATAGAATATGTTTATCATCCATCAGGCGCTGAACACCCGCTTTCAACAAATAGCAACCAATTGGTAGAGATAAACACAAGTGGCAACCTTCACCACAACCTGGAAATAAACCGGCTTGCAACAGATTCCTTTGGGTTGAGGTCTTCTTCTCTCGTCTCCTCTTCTTGATTGTCTCCTTCTTTTGATGAAGTTACCAGTTCTAAAGCTCGCCACACTGGTCCTTTTTCCCAAGTTCACCATACCAGCTGGTTTCTTTGGCTTCTTCTTTTTATCCTTCAGTGTGAGGGCTTTCATATCTTCTTTCCCTTTAGCTAGAGCCAGGATCATTTGCTGGAACTGGGTGTTTTGTGCCTGGAGATCCTTGATGTTTTGTTCAAGAGCCATTTCTTTACTTGCTGAAATAAATAGCGAAGAAGATAAGAACCCTGCTTTTAAACCTGTTTATGCAGTGAGATGTATGATATGCTTATGAAATGTTTTCAAGGACCTTATTGGATTTAAGCTCTTTTAAATAAAACAGGAAACAAAACCCTTTATTAGTAAGTTTTTAAAGAAACAAAAGATTACACAGGGATAAACATTGAAAGGAAATTATAAACTCCTAAGTCTCCCATGGGCGTTTCCTCTTGGTGTTGAGGTAGGTATTGAGATTCTTCTCTTCGTGAAGCTGCTTTGTTAATTCCAGCACCTTCTTCTCACTTCCATAGAATTGAGCCTCAAAAGTATCTCGTTCTTCCTTGAGCTGGATCCAAGACTTTTGCAACTCTTCTAAGTTGGTTGGCATGTCAGGATGGAGAATAATGTGGGACTCGCCCCTTGAACAACAGGTTCCAAGATCACCGGTAAGATGGAACTGTATGGCATCATAATACTTTAGGCTCGAGCTAGAACCCATTTGAGGTAAGGTTCCAAAGGGATGGAGTTCTTGCGACCCAAAGTGTTACTATCAGTCTTCTTAATAATTCCCCAAGCGCGGATGAATCTCTGACGATAGTTTTGCAGATCATTTGAGTAGTTGAACACAATACCCTGAATAAGCATATTAAGTGGACCACCTCTTCGTGCGTAACCAAAGTGACATAGTGCTAAAGAAGGATTATAGGTGATGCCTCCTCTAATTCCTAGGAGTGGAACATTAGGAAATTCTCTACATCGATCAATAAAAGAGATGTCTCCTTAAGAGCGAGGACACCAATGGATGTCAGAGTGAGAGAGAGACATTAGTCTTTGACTCCACCTTAAGCCTAAATCATTTTGCATTACTGACCGAGGAAGGTGAGAAATAAACCACCTATATAGAAAAGGAATGAAACACATGAGAGTTCCTCGTTTCTTCAGAGTACGAGTATGGAGAGAATGTGAGATATCCCTGAGCAATGTAGGAACCAGATTGTGAGCCAGGAAGATATTGATGGCACTCACATCTATAAACTGATTTGAATTAGGAAACATGACCAACCCATGGATCAACAGAGCTAATACATCTTCGAAGGAATGATAACTCATAACATCCAGGAAAATATGAGCTTTCTTCATTAGAAAATTTTCAAGGAGACCCTTAACTCCACTTTTATTTCCCAATTGGACTTAATGTCAGATGGCTTCAAGTGTAAAGCTACGACAACATCTTCAGAAGCTGGGTCTTGTTATAAACCAGTGAAAGGTACTTGCTCTAATATAGGTAAACCAAGTATCTTAGAGAATTCTTCCAGTGTAGGAACCAGTTGATAATCGGGGAATGTGAAGCAATGGTGCTTAGGGTCGAAGAACTGGAATAAGACACTCATCAAAGCTTCGTAAAATTCGGTAACCTAAATGAGTAAGTGACCATGTCTTTTATGGAATGATGAGTCCTCAGGAACTTTCAAGACTACTTCCTTGAGCTTGGGAGGAACTTCTGTGAAGTGAATCTGGATGGTTTTTCTGCGACCTGAATTCATATCCTACAAAACAGCAAAGAGGTAAATCCAACAGGTCCTTGAAATGATTAGTATATATGAATGGCGTGATGTTTATGATGTCATGATTATGCTTAAAATCACAGATAAACACAAGCAAATCACACAATATAACTTAGGTTCAAAGGCTTGCATGGGGTTTTAAGGTAAGTACCCTCTTGAAGTTTAGTTGGTTCAACCTATCCTATTAATAGTAACCGGGTTGTAAGGAGTCTCAATATTAATGACCTTCCCTTCAGAAATTATTCCAGCTTAGTACCAAAGTATTGCAGAAAAAAAATCTCGAAAGTCCAGTCTCAATGAGTGTAGCATCGAGTATCAACCAATCTTCAGTCGGAATCAAAGTCGGTTATCTCACCACTTCCTAATGGAGAGGATGAGCCGATTAAAGGTTCTAAAGGTCATTTAGAGCTTAGTGACACTATAAAGAAGCCTAATGTTATCCTTGACTTACTCAAGGAACATTAGTATAATCCAGAGTATCGCGCTAACGTAGCCACCACTTCGTCCGTATCGGTCTACATTGTACAACTTCCATGATTTATTGCTACTTACCTAATAAGATACCCCAGATCCGGGTGTAAGATCTATAGTAACAACCCCAACAAGCCCTCAAAAATAAAGCGAACATATAATAAAGCATTTAAAATGATGAAATAACTCTAAGGTAACCCCACTTTTTAACATCATCCCCAGTAGAGTCGACAGTTCTGTGATAAAGTGGCAGAACTGACTGTTATACTGGTTTGTGTTTTGTATTCGCAAATGTTGCAGTAAGCAAGATTCTCCACTGACTTTTATTTTATCCAACAAAGGAAAGGGTGAAAAGAACATAAAAGACTTTTTTCAAGAGTTTTCTGAGTAAGAGGGTTAGATTATGGAAAGGGAATGTGTTAGAACCCTTTCCATCTGTAGTTTTCTACGGGCTCTTAGAGGTTTGCTCGTTTTAAAATACCTTTTTTCTTTGCGTGTTTGAAAATATTTTGAAAATGCCTTAGTGCGAAGATTTTCTTTGTGTTTAACTCTTGTATCAGTCCTCTAGAGTGTTAACAAAGCAAATATTTTGAAAATTGTCTTTTTGAAATGTTTTTGTGTAGGTGCAAAAAGTTGTTTTGAGCAAACTTCTAACAGTTATCTACTTTTATACGCGAAAAGGGTTTGTTCTTTTCCTCGTATCTTATAGACAGTGCTATCATTCTATTAGTGAGTAGGTATCCCCGTCATTGGATGTTTGAGGGACAATTGAAGGGACGTATAGTCATAAAGGCAACATATAGAGACGCTTTAGCAATTTTGTTTAAGGGACTAAATCATTTACCAAAAGGAAACTATAGGGTCATCGAGGGACTATGATATTTTGATTTATGGGTCTTTTGCTAAAGCGTCACTATTCTCGAGGGACATGATTGTTTTTCAGAAGGAAACCGAAGCGGGGATACCCTAGAGGTGCATATGTGCATATGTGTCGAGATTAAGTTATTTTTTGTCTTTTTGTTAGGTTAGCTAACGTTTTAATTTACAGTATTTCCATACACGCCTATTTACTAACAGTAATATAGTAAAATAATAAAGCAATAAATGTGCGGAAAATAAAATGCAGAAAAATAAATCCTAAGCTATTACACGGCTTTGGGAGAGATACATTATATGTGTAAGAAGTAAAGTGCGGAATTTTAAATCTAAAACTATTACATCCATAATCAATTACAATATTTATGTAAAATGCGAATATAAAAGTAACGCGCTCGAAATAAAATATTATGTCTAAGAACCTAAGGAAAATTCTAAGTAAACAAGGAAAATATTTTTTTTTGTTAAGAAAATAATTAGTTCTAAATTTAATTTTAATTAAGAAAATAAATATTAAATGAAATAAATCCTAATTCTAATATTTTTTGTATTTTTTATTTAAGAAAGTATTTGAATGAAATAAACCTATGTCTAGTCGATTTTAAATTGATAAAAATAAGTCAAGATAATTAATCTAATTAGTTTACAAAATTGAAATTAATCCTAAGTCTAATTATTATTATTATTATTATTATTTTTAGGTTATTATAAAAAAGTTAAATGAAAAATATAAAAAAAAAGAATAAGAAAATAAAATAAAATGGGCCCAGACATGCAGAAGTAAAATGGGGGATGCATGGCTGGAATTTCTCTAGGCCCAAATGCAAGAGCCCAAAGGCTGGCTTAATCTGGTGTTATTGGCTCCTGGGAGGTCCATCATGAAGGAGCACCCCAGGAGCGTGGGATATGCCCTTATTGGTAACTGACGGCCCAGATTGGAGACCATATCGTGCGCTAACTGGACTTGTACACATGGGATCTACAATCAACAAATGTTAATAAAACAAAACACTGGACCTGGGATTCGAACCCAAGTCCCTTCCTTTCACACCAACGTGTTTTCCCAATTAAGCTTCCTAATCAATCATTTATATATATCAGACAATAATAATATATTGGAAAAACAAAGTTAAGTCTTAGTCAGCAAATCACGTGCGCTCCAGGTGGGGCCCTAATGTTTGAAAAATCCAATCAAGAGTGGAGAGAGGAAACAAACGTTTTTGATTGAACCAATAATACGCGAGGATAACTCCATGCCAGTCTTGACCACCTTCTGCAATCAGTCAGGCCACCGGCCACGGTGGTCACGATCACCTTCTCCGGCGAGACAAAAAACAAAACCTGCAAAATATGCAATTTCAAAGAAACTAAAACATCCAACCCCCCTTAAAACTTTCCAAGGAATTCAATGGTGGCCTTTATTTGATCTGAAGGTTCCTATATCATGAGATTCGAAGATCCTTGTTTAAAAGCCATTGATAATGGTGATCTATAATTCTGGCCCTTTCAAACACATGAAGCACGTTAGAACATCCACAAATAACTATAATAACATGAATGTATGAAATGAATTTATTTATATTACATCTATGAAAGGTTTTGAATTCAAAATTTACCCAAGTCCGGTGACGCGTGAATCTGAGGTTTTAGGGTGTTGCACGTCTGGAAAATGGCTTGGATGATCTCCTGATGATCTCAGGGATTGAAATGAGAGGTTTATTTGGATGGAAACGGGATGGAGGTGTCTGTTTGAAGTTTTGCATGTTTATGATTTTTTTCTCAACTTACATATGTCTCTTTTAGTGTGTTTCCAGCGTGTGTTTGGCTTGCTAACATGCTCCTTATATAGAGGAGATGGAGATGACAAGATATTATGGTAAGAATCAATCTTAATCATAGTCCATGAAAGCAAAATCAAACATCTTGAAAAATGCCATAATTGCATATTCTTGCCTCTTTTGATCAAGACAATGTATCTGGACACTTGTGATGAAGCTTGTACTAAAAATGGGTCCTCTTAATGGGCCAAGTCAGGCCTAAATGTCATGGCCCATATTTTCTAGTATTTCTCCCATTTTATTTAATTTTAAATCAAATAAAATCAAAATAAAATACAAGAAAAATCATGGTTATACCAAAATGGGTAGAGATGTCCTTCACAAGGTCATGGATAGTTTTACAGCTCAAAAAGTTAGGTCATTGACCTAAATTTTAGGTTTGCGTAATGCATAAATCTTGAAATTTCCCAAATTTTCCCAACATGAGCAAGCCATAACTTGCTCAATATTTATCTCATGATGATGATCTCTGACTTTTTGGAAATCCCAAGTTGTCTACTTCAATCTCTCTTTTGATCAATTTTGCATTTGAAGATGTTACCTTAATGTAAAAGGTCTTGGCAAAAAGTGGCTTTTGTTGACTTTTTGAAAATGACCTGTAATGTCTGAGCTTATATCTTTCTAATGGTGAATCTCTTGAACTTGTGGGCTTAAGAGAAGTTGTAGGGAATTGGATTCTCTTAAAAATAAGATTTTATTGGGGAAACATGGAGTAAGTATGAGAAAGTTATGCCTGGTCAAAGTTTGGTTGACTTTTCCTATAGAAACCCTAATTTAGCAATTCTTGACTTTTGATGAATTAGGAGCATTTCTTGAGGAATCATGATCAACCCTTGATCAAATGATAGATACAACTTCAAAATGTTGATGTTGACCAAAAATCTTGAAGTTTGACTGTATATAGGCCACAGTAAACTTTTGACCTAGTACAGTTGATTTTCCAACACTTGAGTAATTGATTGAGAAAACTTGTAGTGCAAGACATGAAATTTTTCATGGATAATCTTGAAGGAATATTAGGACCATGGAAAGAATGAGACCTTTGGAGCTCAACCATCTTAATGAAAATTGAAACCCTGGTTAGAGGTTCATTGCTTAGGACGAGAATTTGTCTGATCAATTCTTGGTCAACCTTGAGCAATTGAGGACCTCTAGGAGCATGTCTTGAGTAAAAATGGGAGGGAAAATTTTGGGGTAAAATAGATGCCCTTGTTCAATATTCTTAAACCTTAAGATTTAGATTGGCTTGTCTGCCTTTCGTGATCTGAAGGTGGAAAATTATTGAACACTAGAGTGCCCATAAATATGCACTCGCGTGAAGTAACACCGTTGGTTGATGATATTAGGAATGGGCTTATAGATGCCATTTGGAGAAGATGACAGCGAGCTACCAGAGATGGGCTTAAAGATGTCATCTAAAGAATATGACTTCATAAGAAGTTTCTTTATGGGGATTCCTATTCCTGTTGTCTAAGGAGGAGTCCGCTGGGGAATGTTTGGGGGAAATACAATTTAGGAGCTTCGGTTGTCCGTTACTCTACTGGGGAGTTATCTCTTGATTGGAGAGAGGAAATCGAGTTGTTATCTAGTCGGGATCCAGGCTTCACAGCAACTTGTTGAGGACAATAAGATTGACTGCTATCTGGTCGTATTCCAGGCTTAACAGCGACTTATCGGGTAATATGAAATTAACTGATATCTGATCAGCTCTAGGCTTCGAGTAATTGTAGACATTGAACTATTATCTGGTCATATCCAGGCTTCAGTGTTCTTAACTGGATAAGAATAAGAAAATCTTAGTGTCGGTTTAACTAAACTAAAGAAAGGTATTGAATTATCTTTAATTGGAATAAAATCAGAGAAATCCTAGTGTCGATTTAACTAAACCAGTAGAGGTCTTGAGTTATCTTCAACTGGAATAGAATCAGAGAAATCTTAGGTTCGATTTGACTGAACCAGAGAAAGTATCCACCGGAAATGAATCAGAATAAATCATTGGTCTATTTAAACTGAACCAACAGAGGTATTGAATTATCTTTAACTAGATAAGAATCAGAAAAATCTTAAGGTCAATTTGACTTAACCAGAGAAAGTATCCACCGGAAATGAATCAGAATAAATCACTGGTCGGTTTAAACTGAACCAGTAGAGGCCTTGAGTTATCTTTAACTGGAATAGAAGTAGAGAAATCTTAGGGTCGATTTGACTGAACCAGAGAAAGTATCTACCAGAAAAGAATA
Source organism: Vicia faba (assembly GCA_948472305.1). Lineage (NCBI taxonomy): Eukaryota > Viridiplantae > Streptophyta > Magnoliopsida > Fabales > Fabaceae > Vicia > Vicia faba. The sequence continues at coordinate 228,640,130 of OX451736.1, read as the reverse complement.
AGAATAAGTCATTGGTCGATTTAAACTGAACCAGTAGAGGTATTGAATTATCTTCAACTAGATAAGAATCATAAAAATATTAGGGTCGATTTGATTGAACCAGAGAAAGTATCTACCGAAAAAGAATCAGAATTAATTATTGGTCTATTTAAACTGAACCAGTAGAGGCCTTGAGTTATCTTATGAAGAAAATGCAGGAATAGCCTTTCTTCAGAGTTAGCCTTTGAAAAGACTGTCAGGCCATAAAAGTAGTTTGTGATGTTTGTTGATTGATCTTTCCTGAAAAGGTAGAGAGTTAGTCGTATTCAATGTCATGATGTATGAAATGCATTGTGTAACGATGTTCTCAAAACAAATGAGATTGTACTATATGCAGTATGTATGCATGCTACGATGTATGAACATGGAACGCTGTTGCGACATTTCCTAGTCTGGGAAAATAAATCTCTGACTTCTTGCTGGCGAGCACTGGGAAGCTGAATCCTAGACTACTGCTTGGTAGATGCGGAAAGTGATTCTTTCATTTCCGTTGGGGATGATGAATGGAGATGATTTTCCGGGGTTTTCCTCTTTCCGTTTGAGGGTACTTTGTCGGGGATCTTTGACTTCTACTTGAGAATGCTCCGCTGGGGAGGAGATGCTCTGTTGGAAGATTTTACCCAATGTAGAGAAATAAACTCCGTTGGGGGATGAAATTTCGCAGCTAGAGAAGTAAACTCTATCGGGGATGAGAATTTATAAACTGTTTGAGATTATAAAACTTAGCTGGGGAACATGGATTTCAGTTCTCTGAGGGAACTTTGCTGGAGGAGGTAATTCCTGCTTGGGAAAGAAGAGATCAAAACGTTGGTTGTTTTCACTCTGTGGGGACATAGACATCATTAGGACGTATGCTGAAGATGTAGCGGTGACTTTGCAGTAGGATGACTCTGCCTTTGTACCTGCTGGAGAACATAACTGCGGGGACTACAAATGGCTTTTTGGACTTTGTCATGTTTCTTAAAGTCATTAGTAATTGTTTTTCTGTTTTTTATGCAAGTATCTATAAACAGTAACCATATTCAAATGCATATGTCAAAAATAATCACTGGACGTTTTTTGCAAAACAAAACATAAAAACGTAAATTTTTGTACTTTCAAAGAAATGACTTGTATTGATTTTGAAGTTTTTCCTATAATAGGCGTTTTTTGTACAAAGAGACTGACATTCTAGTAGGAGAATTCCGTCTTGAAAATGAAAACTATACAAAATAGTGTATAAAGAGAAAACAGCTACGTGTAATAATCCCATTGAGTTTCAATTCTGCTATTGTCCTTATGTCCTTGAACGTCTCATCACTTTACTAGTTGTATGAAATTGACTGGATTGATTGGTACCGTTTGAGCTTGATAACTAATACTGAAGTCTGGTTGCAAGGGGATACAACGGGACATAGTTATACGCTTTAAATCCATAACTTTTTCTTGGACCGCCCTTTCGGGTTTTCAGTCCATAACTTTTTTTTTGCCCGAACCCTTTTGGTTCACCGAGATACCCTTATTTTTGCCTAGGCCAGTCAACCTAGTGAGTTTTTATTCATGCGTAGTATCTTTTAACTATGTCCACGTTCAGAGGGTGAGGAAGGTCGTCACCGTCCATAGTGGTTAAGATCATGGCTCCACCAGAAATTATGTTCTTGATCACAAATGGCCCTTCGTATATGGGAGTCCATTTTCCCTTGGGATAACCTTACGGAAGAATGATGCGTTTGATTACCAGATCACCAACTTGATATACCTAACACCTGACCTTCTTGTTAAAAGCCTTAATCATACGCTTCTGGTACATCAGACCTTTTTTCATCAATCAAGTTCAGTTGGTCAAGTTGGGTCTGGATCCATTCATCTTCGTTCAAGCCTACATCCTTCATGATTCTCAAAGAAGGGATCTAGACTTCAATAGGTAGGACAACCTCCATACCATACACTAGAGAGAAAGGTGTTGCTCATGTTGACGTACGTGCTGAGGTGCGGTAACCATGAAGAGAAAATGGTAACATCTCATGCCAGTATTTGTATGTCAACGTCATCTTTTGGACGATCTTCTTAATATTCTTATTAGCAGCTTCCACAGTGCCATTCATCTTTGGTCGGTAAGGAGAAGAGTTATGATGCTGGATCTTGAATTGCTTACAGAGTTTGGTAATCATAGTGTTGTTGAGATTTGTACCATTATCTGTAATGATTCTTTCGAGGATACCATACCGACAGATAAGGTTATGCTTGATGAACCACGCCACAACATTCTTGGTAATAGAAGAAAATGAGGCAGCCTCAACCCACTTCGTGAAGTAATCATTGGCGACTAGGATAAAGTGATGTCCGTTTGAAGCGGTAGGTCTGATTTCTCTGATCATGTCAATGCTCCACATTGCAAAGGTCCAAGGATCAGTCAAGACATTCAGGGGAACTAGAGGCACATGTACTTTGTCAGCATAGATCTGGAATTTGTGACAAGTCCGTAAATGTTGATAACAGTCTGCTTCCATAATTGACCAATAGTATCCTACCCGTAGGATCTTTTTAGCCATGGTGTGCCCACTAGAATGGGTGCCAAAGGTACCTTCATTTAAATCAGCCATAATATTTTCTGCTTCATTCTTGTTTACACACCGAAGCAATATGGAATCGTAGTTGCGCTTGTAAAGGGTTCCATTACTGAGGAAGAACTTTGCAGAGAACCTTCTTAGAAACTTCTTATCATTGGCAGATTCCTCCTTGGGGTATTCTTGAGCTTCGAGATTCATTTTCACTTCATGGAACCAAGGTTTGTCTGTTACCCCTTCAGTATCGATCTGATAGTAGTAAGCTGGTTCATCCAATATCTCAATAGTGATCTGAGGAGCCTCATTATCCCACCTGACCTTGAACATGGATGACATAATAGCTAGCGCGTCCGCTAATTGATTCTCTTCTCGTGGAAAATGTTCAAAAGTTACTTCTTCAAAGTGTGGAAGCAATGTCAATACATGCTCTCGGTAAGGGATGATATTAGGGTGCTTCGTGTCCCACTCTCCTTTAATTTGACTTATTACCAAGGTTGAATCTCTGAAAACACTAAAGAACTTGATTCTTAGGTCAATAGCAGCTTTGAGACCCATGATGCATGCTTTATACTAAGCCATATTGTTGGTACAATTGAAACATGTTAGAACATAATTTAGTTCTACAGCCCAGCAAGAGTTTTGATGATAACAAACACATGATATAAAGAACAAATATGCTTGCTAATAATAAGTATCTTTATATGCAGAAGTTCTGATGTGAAAAAGATGTTCTAATGCAACTGGAAGATCTGCCAGAACATCATCAGATGTTCTGATTATGCAAGCACAGAAGTTAAGTGGACCATGAAAGATTCAGCAGCATCAAATATGCATAACACGTTTATATGAAGAAGTTCTGTTTAAAATTCTGAATGCACCAGCGCAGCAAAACAGAATATCTGATACTGTATCTCAAGCGTTACAACTCCATCAATGCAAGATCATATGCAACGGCTACAAACAGACAAGAATCTCCTGTTTTGGAAAGCTCATTAAACGCGTGTTATGGACATACCAAAAGTATCTTCTCATGTCTCTATTGCAAAGCCTATATAAAGAAGACTAGAAGAAAAATTCAGATGAGATGAACAACGACACAAAAACGTGAAAAGTCAGTAAAGCTACAAACAGTCTTCATCTTCCTCAATTCATTATTAAGCTGTGTAATACATCACAAGTTTGTGATACTGTTTATTTAGAAACACCTCTGTACACTTTTATATACAATTATCTATTTAGTGAATTTCCTTGAGGAAACCGGGTTGTGGTTTTCGACTCAAGAAGGCTTTAGCAGTTACTAAAGCAGTTGTAATATTCAGTTGAATATAGTGAATTAAGTCCTCGTTGGAGAGAGGCGAAACCACCTTGGCGGGTGGACTGGAGTAGTTTGAGGTCAAACGAACCAGGATAAAAATACAGTGTTGTCTGCATTTGATTTCCAGTTTTACAATTCAACCCCCCTTCTTGTGTTTTTCACTTCTTCAATTGGTACCAGAGCGCCTGGTTCTGAGCTTTTAAACACTTAACCGTGTCAGTACAAGATCCAGCGTAAGAAAAACACTATGGTGGGAACGAGTCAGGACATCAGCATTAGTCCTCCAATATTTGACGGTGAAAATTTTGACTACTGGAAGGATATGATCAGAAGTTTCTTCCTAGCTTATGATGCTGACCTCTGGGATGTGGTAACTGATGGATACATACATCCTGTTGCTGAAAGCGGTCAGAAGATTGATAGGAAAGCAATGTCTGATTAGCAAAAGCGTGATTTCAGAAATCATCACAAGGCCAGAACGATTCTCCTGAGTGCCATCTCATATTCAGAGTATGAGAAGATCACAAACAGAGAGACAACTAAGAACATGTTTGATTCTCTAAGAATGACGCATGAAGGCAACTTGCAAGTAAAAGAAACCAAAGCCCTCGCGCTCATTCAGAAGTACGAAGCCTTCAAAATGGAAGAAGACGAAAACATTGGAACAATGTTCTCTAGATTCCAAACTCTTGTGGCAGGGCTAGAGGTGCTAGACAAAGGGTACTCAACTGCTGATCATGTAAAGAAGATCATCAGAAGTTTACCAAAACAGTAGAGGCCAATGGTCACAGCGCTGAAGCTAGCTAAGGATCTCAACAAAATCTCTCTGGAGGAACTTGTCAGCTCCCTCAGAAGTCACGAGATAGAGCTCGAAGATGATGAGCCTCAGAAGCAATGTAAGTCTCTCGCTCTAAAATCTAACAAATATAAAACAAAAATTTTGCAGGCAGAAGCAGAAAACTTAAGAGAATCCTCATCAGAAGAAGAAGAATTGTCTTCTCTATCTAGAAGAGTCAATCATCTATGGAAGCACAGGAAGAAGAAGAAAAGCCTCATGGCAACATGGGACGATTCAGACACCTCTGAAGTTGAATCAAAGTCAGATAATGAAAGAGAAAACATAGCTCTCATGGCAAACATATCAGAAGATAGTGAAGCCTCTGGTTCAGACTCAGAATCACACACTGAAGAGGTATTCCCTAACTTTGCAATTAATCTGTCTAAAACTGATCTTGTAGAAAGTCTGAGCGAGATTCTGGAACGATATCAGCAGCTCAGAGTCAAATGCAAGAACCTGAAAAAGGATATTGCCTCTGACTCTGAAGAAACTGAGAGTCTGAGATTAGAAAACTCTGAGTTAAAAGAAAAAAATTTAAAACTATAAAATAATTTACAAAACTCTCAGAAGGAAATAATCTCAGAGGATCCCATTAATGCTGATAAGATCATAAAGGAATATTATCAAAGCTTTCAGAAGTTTATGACTAACAACATAGATAGAAGCAAAATGGATTCAATGATCTATGGAGTCAGCAAGAATTGCAGAATAGGTATAGGATACAAAGGAAAAGAATCCCAACCTAAGAAAGTTAAGGATTTGGTTATCAAACGCACTTTTCTCTATTCTCACTTCACCACTGAACAAACACACGATATAAAACATGTTGGTAAGGCGTTTTATACTAAACCAAAATTCAAATAGAATCTTGGAAACTCTAACAATCATGGACCCAAAAAGATATGGGTACCAAAAGACAAAATCATCTATGTTGCAGGTATTTTTAATAGCAAGGTTGAAACTCCTGTATTAACAGCTGGACTCTGGATGCTGTCTACACATAGAGGAAAGAAATCATATGTTCCAAGGCCTGGAATTGAACAAATTCGCAGGTTTCAGAGGCAATCAGAAACAGAAGATTACTGGCTCTGAAACTATTTGAAACAGGAATGGAAATACAGCATCAGAAGCTCTCTAAAGTATCTCAGAAGTATCCAGAAGAGGATGTCACACTGCTTAAAGCACTTCTATCAGAGCAAGCCAATAAGAGTCTTTACCACTTTTTGATTCCTGACAAAAAGGGGGAGAATGGAGAATATTTTGTGTGGACTCATAATCAGAAGATCGTCAGGGAAGTATTTTATTTTATTTTCTTCATAGCTGAGTACTCTACTCAGGGGGAGCCTGCCTTTTAATTTTTTGTCCTTTATTTTCCATCAAAATATACTAGTTTTTGTCATCATCAAAAAGGGGGAGATTGTTATAACATAATTTAGTTCTACAGCCCAGTAAGAGTTTTGATGATAACAAACACATGATATAAAGAACAAATATGCTTGCTAATAATAAGTATCTTTATATGCAGAAGTTCTGATGTGAAAAAGATGTTCTAATGCAACTGGAAGATCTGCCAGAACATCATCAGAAGTTCTGATTATGCAAGCACATAAGTTAAGTGGACCATGAAAGATTCAGCAGCATCAAATATGCATAACACGTTTATATGAAGAAGTTCTGTTTGAACTTCTGAATGCACCAGCGCAGCAAAACAGAATATTTGATACTGTCTCTCAAGCGTTACAACTCCATCAATGCAAGATCATATGCAACGGCTACAAACAGACAAGAATCTCCTGTTTTGGAAAGCTCATTAAACGCGTGTTATGGACATACCAAACGTATCTTCTTATGTCTCTATTGCAAAGCCTATATAAAGAAGACTAGTAGAAAAATTCAGATGAGATGAACAACGACACAAAAACGTGAAAAGTCAGTAAAGCTACAAACAGTAATCATCTTCATCAATTCATTATTAAGTTGTGTAATACATCACAAGTTTGTGATACTGTTTATTTAGAAACACCTCTGTACACTTTTATATACAATTATCTGTTTAGTGAATTTCCTTGAGGAAACTGGGTTGTGGTTTCGGACTCAAGAAGGCTTTAGCAGTTGCTAAAGCAGTTGTAATATTCAGTTGAATATAGTGAATTAAGTCCTCGTTGGAGAGAGGCGAAATCACCTTGGCGGGTGGACTAGAGTAGTTTGAGGTCAAATGAACCAGGATAAAAATACAGTGTTGTCTGCATTTGATTTCCAGTTTTACAATTCAACCCCCCTTCTTGTGTTTTTCACTTCTTCAAAACATAGTCTGGCAGTGAAAGGAGTATGACATCCATCGGGAGATATGATTACAACACCGATTCCATTGCCAAGTGCATTGGAAGCTCCATAAAAAACCATAGTCCATCGGGATCCTTTATCAAGTCCTTCACCCGGTCCAGGTTCTTCACAATCAGTTACTAACATGATGTTCTCGTCCGGGAACTCAAAATTCATGGACTGGTAGTCGTCCACTGCCTGGTGGGCCAAATGATCAGCTAATACACTTCCTTTGATTTCTTTCTGGGTTATGTATGAATATTGTATTCAGTCAGGACCATTTGCCATCTTGCTATCCTTCCGGAGAGAGCGGGCTTCTCGAAGATGTACTTGATAGGATCCATCTTAGATATCAACAAGGTAGTGTGAGTCAACATATACTGTCTTAGTCCACGAGCAGCCCATGCCAAAGCGCAGCAAATTTTCTCGAGCAGTGAGTATCTTGTTTCACAGTCGGTAAACTTTTTTCTAAGGTAGTATATTGCATGCTCTTTTCGACCAGACTCGTCATGCTGCCCCAGCACACACCCTATTGAATTATATAACACCGTTAAGTACATTATCAAAGGTCTTCCTTCAATCGGAGAAATCAGAATTGGAGGCTCTTGAAGGTATTCCTTGATTCTATCAAAGGCAATCTGGAATTCATTATTCCACTTTACCACTTGATCTTTCTTCAGGAGTTTGAAGATTGGCTCACAAGTAGCAGTTAGATGGGAAATGAACCTAGCAATGTATTTTAGGCATCCCAAGAAACCTCTAACTTCATTCTCAGTGCGAGGACCCATAATTTCTTATATAGATTTTACCTTTGCAGGGTCTACTTGAATACCCTTGTCGCTGACAATGAAACCTAGGAGTTTACCAGACCTTACACCAAAGGTGCACTTGTTCAGATATAATCTCAACTTGTACGTCTTCAACCTATCGAACAGATTTTGCAAGTGATCAAGGTTCTCTTCTTCTGTTTGAGATCTAGCTATCATGTCGTCAATATAGACCTCTATCTCATGGTGAATCATATCATGGAACAAAGATACAATAGCTCGCTTTTAGGTTGCCCCAACATTCTTCAACCCAAACGGTATAACTTTGTAACAAAAAGTGCCCCACTATGTGACGAAGGTTGTCTTCTCCATGTCTTCGGGTGCCATTTTGATCTGATTGTAACCAGAGATCCCATCCATGAAGGAGAAGATCTTATTATGTGCGGTGTTGTCAACCACAAAATCAATGTGGGGAAGCGGAAAGTCGTCCTTGGGGCTTGCCCTGTTCAAGTCTCTGTAGTCCATACACATACATACCTTATCGTCCTTCTTAGGCACCGGAACTACGTTAGCAACCCATTATGGATAGGAGGTGATAACTAAGAACCCAGCGTTGAACTGTTTCATAACTTCTGCCTTGATATTCTCTGACATTTCAGGACGTATACGACGGACCTTCTTCTTTACTAGAGGGTAGTCCTCTTTTGTCGACAGGCGATGAACCACAATATCAGTGTCTATTACTGGCATGTCTTCATATGACCTAGCAAACATCTCAACATGATCATGTAACATTTGTATCAACTTCTTTTTGACACTATGCTCCAGGTTTGCACCTATCTTGACTTCTTTTTTGTCCTCTTCCGTACCCAGATTCACTGTCTCAATTGGCTCTTCGTGAGGCTATATAGCCCTTTCTTCCTACTGTAACAGTCTAGCAAGCTCTCCTGGTACCTCACAATCTTCCTCACCTTCGTCCTCGTCTTGGTTGATCGGATTTTCAAAGTCATAACTAGCAATAGAAGAACCATTATCAATGGGATCCAGAGTGGATATGGATCTGCAGTTTAATACGTGAGTGTGTGTAAGAGCATAGATGTATTGACAAAGTAAAAAAAAAAAGCAGGAAAGAAAGACAGAGAGCGCAAAATTTGTATGCAAAACATCCAATGCTTTATCAATGACATATGACATTGAAAAATTATAACCCTCACAAATAAACCATTGTGCCCCGGGAAAGACACAAGGCCATAGAGTTTATATTGTTCATTTATAACATATCCAAAAAAACAAAAAGACAATTACTCATGAATAAAAGTAATCGACACAAAGTCTTTAGATGTCCAGTTACTGGGTCCACCGTTGGTAGTAGGGAAGATCCAGCTGTCCATGTCATAGTCACCATCATTGTCTTCTAAAGTGTTGATCCCATGATTACTGATGCGTAGGGGAGGTCCTCTGGCGCGAGTACGATGAACAACCCTTTGAGCCCCTAAAGTGAAACCCAAGCCAAACTTATCAGATTTGTATGGAATGTCACGGAGTTGGCCCCAAATGGTACACCCACCTTCTTCAATGGCTATCTTGGCATCCTTGAGTGAATCCATCTTCAATGGAGGTATGGTGATCTTCGGCATACTAGTAATAGTTTCGGTTGCAGCCATGGTCTGAGGCACCTCTTAAAAATTCTGACAAGGAGTCTCGATGAACTCGCCGTCCATTTCCACATATTTGAAAGAGTTCAGGTGGCTTACCATGTACTCCTCCTCACCATGCACTGTGACAATATTTCCCTTCACTAGGTACTTCAATATCTGATGTAGAGTAGAAGTAACAGCTCCATCCCCATGGATCCAAGGGTGACCCAACAGACAAGAATAAGATGGTCTGATATCCATCACGTAGAAGGTGGATTCAAAGGTATGGGAACCAACTTTGATAGGGATATCCACCTCCCCGTGCACCATTCTTTTTGAACCATCAAAATCCCTCACCACAATGTTGCCGAGCTTCAGAGTCAAACCTTCGCAGTCTAATCTGTCAAGAGCCTTCTTGGGTAGAACATTCAACAATGACCCAGTATATACTAAAACATGGGCCAAAGTGGTGCCCCTGCATTCGATGCAGACATGCAGCACATCATTGTGTTTTCTTCCCCTGGGTGTCAAATCAGCATCAGAAAAACCCAGTCTATTATCAGCAGTCAAAGTAGCCACACAATCTTCGAATTGATCAACGGAGGTTTCCTGTGGCGCATGAGCAGTCTTGAGGAATTTTACCAAAGCCTTTTCATGAGCTTCGGAGCAAAACTGTAAGGCCAACATTCAAATTTTGGAAGGGGATTTCCCCAGCTGGTCGACCATATTGTAGTTGCTTTATTTAATTATTTTCAATATTTCTTCCATTTCTTTCTTAGAAACCTCTGGAATGGATTCTAAATGCGCGTTCGTCTGGACAGGCTCAACCAATATCTCTTTGCCCTGATAGGAGTAGTAACGACTTTAGGAGGAGAAATCTCAGGAGAGAACACTCTTCCTCTTCTTGTTATTTTACTGGTACCAACGATATTGTTGACGTCAGGATCAGTACTTCCAGTAACTTTATTTTCAGCAGCCAACAGGTCTTGCTTGATGCCATGGTAATAGACGTCAACCCCATAATTCCTAGGAACGGATTTGTCCGAGGAATATGGGATTAGCCCTGACATAGTGATGATCAGGGGAGCCAACTTTGGAGCAGATGTAATCCTGACGGGTCTTTTGGTGGAGACCCTGGGAGGATTGGCGGAAATGGTTATAATAGAAACATATTTACATGAAACAGTTGTGACGGGAATCTTCTCAAATAGAATATGTTTATCATCCATCAGGCGTTGAACACCTGCTTTCAACAAATCACAACCAGTTGGTAGAGATAAAAACAAGTGGCAACCTTCTCCACAGCCCAGAAATAAACTGGCTTGCAACAGATTCCTTCTGGATGAGGTCTTCTTCTCTCGTCTCCTCTTCCTGATTGCCTCCTTCTTTTGATGAAGTTAACAGTTCTGAAGCTCACCGCACTGGTCCTCTGATCCTTCTTCCCAAGTTCACCACACCAGCTGTTTTCTTTGGCTTCTTCTTTTTATCCTTCAGTATGATGGCTTTCAGATCTTCTTGCCCTTTAGCTAGAGCCACGATCATTTGCTGGAACTGGGCATTTTGTGCCTCGAGATCATTGATGTTTAGTTCAAGATCCATTTCTTTACTTGATGAAATAAATAACGAAGAAGATAAGAACCCTGATTTGAAACCTGTTTATGCAGTGAGATGTATGATATGCTTATGCAATGTTTTCAAGGACCTTATTAGATTTAAGCTCTTTTAAATAAAACAGGAAACAAAACCCTTTATTAGTAAGTTTTTAAAGAAACAAAAGATTACACAGGGATAAAAATTGAAAGGAAATTATAAACTCTTAAGTCTCCCATGGGCGTTTCCTCTTGATGTTGAGGTAGGTGTTGAGATTCTTCCCTTCGTGAAGCTGCTTTGTTAATTCCAGCACCTTCTTCTCACTTGCATAGAATTGAGCCTCAAAGGTATCCCGTTCTTCCTTGAGCTGGATCCAAGACTTTTGTAACTCTTCGAAGTTGGTTGTCATGTCAGGATGGAGAATAATGCGGGACTCGCCCCCTTGAACAACAGGTTCCAAGATCGCCGGTAAGATGGCATCGTATGGCATCATAAGACTTTGGGCTCTAGCTCGCATCCATTTGAGGTACGGTTCTAAAGGGATGTAGTTATTGCGCCCCAAAGTCTTACTATCAGTCTTCTTAATAATGCCCCAAGCGCGGATGAATTTCTGACGATAGTTATGTAGATCATTTGAGTAGTTGAACATAATACCCTGAATGAGCATATCAAGTGGACCATTTCTTCGTGCGAACCAAACTGACGTAATGCTAAATAAGGATTGTAGGTAATGCCTCCTCTAATGCTCAGGAGGGGTACATTAGGAAATTCTCCATAATGATCAATAAAAGAGATGTCTCCTTGAGAGCGAGGACACCAATGGATGTCGGAGTGAGAGAGAGACATTAGTCTTTGACTCCCTCTTAAGCCTAAATCATTCTGCATTACTGACCGAGGAAGGTGCGAAATAAATCACCTATATTGTAGAGGGGTGCAACACATCAGAGTTCCTTGTTTCTTCAAAGTACGAGTCTGGAGAGAATATAGGATATCCCCGAGCAATGTAGGAACCGGATTATGAGCCAGGAAGATATTGATGGCACTCACATATATAAACTGATCTTAATTAGGAAACAGGACCAACCCATGGATTAAGAGAGCTAAGACATCTTCGAAGGCATGATAACTCATAGTATCCAGGAAAATTTGAGCTTTCTTCATTAGAAAATTTGCAAAGAGACCCTTAACTCCACTTCTTTTTTCCCAATTGAACTCAATGTCAGGTGGCTTCAAGTGCAAAGCTACAACAACATCTTCAGAAGCTGGGTCTTGTTCTAAACTAGTGAAAGTTACTTGCTCCAATATAGGTAAACCAAGTAGCTTAGAGAATTCTTCCAGTGTAGGCACCAGTTGATAATCAGGGAATGTGAAGCAATGGTGCTTAAGGTCGAAGAACTGTAATAAGAAACTCATCAAACCTTTGTCAAATCCGTTGGTAACCAAACTGAGTAAGTGACCATGTATTTTATGGAATGATGAGTCTTCGGGAACTTTCAAGACTAATTCCTTGAGCTTGGGAGGAACTTTTGTGAAGTGAATCCGGATGGTTTTTCTGTGACCTGAATTCATATCCTACAAAATAGCAAAGAGGAAAATCCAACAGGTCCTTGAAATGATTAGTATATATGAATGGAGTGATGTTTATGATGTCATAATTATGCTTAAAATCACAGATAAACACAAGCAAGTCACACAATATACCTTAGGTTCAAAGGCTTGCATGAGTTTTTAAGGTAAGTACCCTCTTGAATTTTAGTTGGCTCAACCTGTCCTATTAATAGTAATCTGGTTCTAAGGAGTCTTAATATCACTGGCATTCCCTTCAGAAATTGTTTCAGCTAATCACCGAAGTATTTCGGCCAAAAAATCCCGAATGACCAGTCTCAATGAGTGTAGTATCGAGTATCAACCAATCTTCGGTCGGAACCAAAGTAGGTTATCTCACTACTTCCTAATCGCTAGGATGAGTCAATTAAAGGTTCTAAAGGTCAGTTAGCGCTTAGTGACACTATGAGTAAGCCTAATGTTATCCTTGACTTACTCAAGGAACATTAGTACAATACAGAGTATCGCGCTAACGTAGCTACCACTTCGTCCGTATCGGTCTACGCTGTACAACCTCCATGATTATTGCTACTTACCTAATAAGGTACCCCAGATACGGGTGTAGGATATATAGTAACAACCTCAACAAGCCATCAAAAATAAAGCAAACATACAATAAAGCATTTAAAATGATGAACTAACTCTAAGGTAACCCCACTTTTTAACATCATCCCCAATAGAGTCGCCAGTTCTATGATACGGTGGTAGAACCGACTGTTATACTGGTTTGTGTTTCGTATTCGCAAATGTTGCGGTAAGCAAGAGTCGCCACTGAATTTTCTTTTATGCAACAAAGGAAAGGGTGAAAAGAACAGAAAAGACCTTTTTCGAGAGTTTTCTGTGTAAGGGGAGTAGATTATGGAAAGGGAAGGTGTTATCACCCTTTCCATCTGTAGTTTTCTATGGGCTCTTAGAGGTTTGATCATTTTAAAAACCCTTTGCGCTTTATGTGTTTGAAAATGTTTTGAAAATGCCTTAGTGCGGAGATTTTATTTGTGTTTTACTCTTGTATCAATCCTCAAGAGTGTTAGGAAAACAAATATTTTGAAAATTGTCTTTTTGAAATTTTTTTCTGTAGGTTCAAAAAGTTGTTTTGAGCAAACTTCTAACAGTTATCTACTTTTATACTCAAAAAAGGATTGTTCTTTTCCTCCTATCCTTTAGACAGTGCTATCCTAGTATTAGTGACTAGGTAGCCTCATCGTTGAATGTTTAAGGGACAATTGAAGGGATGTATAGTCATAAAGGCAACATATAGAGACGCGTTAGCAATTTTTTTAAGGGACTAGATCATTTACCGAAAGGCAACTGTAGAGTCATCAAGAGACTATGATCTTTTGATTTACGGGTCTTTAGCTAACATTTTAATTTACAGTCTTTTCATACACGCCTATTTAATAACAGTAATATAGTAAAATAATAAAGCAATATATGTGCGGAAAATAAAATGCAGAAAAATAAATCCTAAGCTATTACACGGCTTTGGGAGAGATACATTATAGGTGTAAGAAGTAAAGTGTGGAATTTTAAATCTAAAACAATTACATCCATAATCAGTTACAATATTTATGTAAAATGCGAGAACAAAAGTAACGCGCGCGAAATAAAGTATTACGTCTAAGAACCTAAGGAAAATTCTAAGTAAACAATGAAAATCTTTTTTTTGTTATGAAAATAATTATCTCTAAATTTAATTTTAATTAAGAAAATAAATATTAAATTAAATAAATTCTAATTCTAATTTTTTTTTGCATTTTTTATTTAAGAAAGTATTTGAATGAAATAAACCTAAGTCTAGTCGATTTTAAATTAATAAAAATAAGTCAAGATAATTAATCTAATTAGTTTACAAAATTAAAATTAATCCTAAGTCTAATTATTATTATTATTTGTTTTAGGTTATTATAAAAAAGTTAAATGAAAAATATAAAACAAAAAAAGAATAAGAAAACAAAATAAAATGGGCCTGGACATGCAGAAGCAAAATGGGGGGTGCATGGCTGGAATTTTGCTAGTCCCAAATGCAAGAGCCCAAAGGATGGCTTAATCTGGTGTTATTGGATCCTGGGAGGTCCATCATGAAGGACCAGAAGCGTGGGATGTGCCCTTATTGTAACTGATGGCCCAGATTGGAGGCCATATCGTGCGCTAACTGGACTTGTACACATGGGATCTACAATCAACAAATGTTAATAAAACAAAACGCTGGACCTGGGAATCAAATCCAGGTCCCTTCCTTTCACAACAACGTGTTTTACCAGTTGATTTGCCTAATCAATCGTTTATATATATCAAACAATAATAATATATTGGAAAAACAAAGTTAAGTTTTAGTCAACAAATCACGCGCGCTCCAGGTGGGGCCCTGATGTTTGAATGAGCCAATTAGGAGTGGAGAGAGGAAATGAACATTTTGATTGATCCAATAAGACACGAGGATAATGCCACGCTAGTTCTGACCGCCGCCTGTAATCAGTCAGGCCACCGGCCACGGTGGTCACGATCACCTTCTCCAGCGAGACAAAAAACAAAACCTGCAAAATATGCAATTTCAAGGCAACTAAAACATCCCAACCCCCTTAAAATTTCCCAAGGAATTCAATGGTGGCCTTTATTTGATCTGAAGGTCCCCGTATCATGAGATTCGAAGATCCCTGTTTAAAAGTTGTTGATAATGGTGATCTATAATTCTGGCCCTTTGAAACATATGAAGCATGTTAGAACATCCACAAATAACTATAATAACATGAATGTATGAAATGAATTGATATATATTACATGTATGAAAGGTTTTGAATTCAAAATTTTCCCAAGTCCGGTGACGCGTGGATCTGAGGTTCTAGGGTGTTGCACGTCTGGAAAATGGCTTGGATGATCTCCTAATGATCTTCTGGATTGAAATGAGAGGTTTATTTGGATGGAAATGGGCTGGAGGTGTCTGTTTGAAATTTTGCAACTTTATGATTTTTTTCTCAACTTACGTATGGCTCTTTTGGTGTGTTTCCAGCGTGTGTTTGGCTTGCTAACATGCTCCTTATATAGAGGAGATGAAGAGGACAAGATATTATGATAAGAATCAATCTTAATAATAGTCCATGAAAGCAAAATCAAACATCTTGAAAAATGCCATAATTGCATATTCTTGCATCTTTTGATCAAGACAATGTATCTGGACACTTGTGATTAAGCTTGTACGAAAAATGGGTCCTCTTAATGGGCCAAGTCAGGCCTAAATGTCATGGACCATATTTTCTAATATTTCTCCCATTTTATTTAATTTTAGATCAAATAAAATCAAAATAAAATACAAGAAAAATCATGGTCATGCAAAAATTGGTTGAGAGGTCCTTCACAAGGTCATGGAGAGTTTTAAATCTCAAAAAGTTAGGTCATTGACCTAAAATTTTAGGTTTGCTCAATGCACAATTATTGAAATTTCCCAAATTTTCCCAACTTGGGCAAGCCATAACTTGCTCAATATTTATCTCTTGATGATGATCTTGTACCTTTTTGGAAGCCCATTATGTCTACTACAACCTCTCTTTTGATCAATTTTTCATTTGAAGATGTTATCTTGATGTAAAAGGTCTTGGCAAAAAGTGGCTTTTGTTGACTTTTTGAAAATGACTTGTAATGTCTGAGCTTATATATTTCAAATGGTGAATCTCTTGAACTTGTGGGATGAAGAGAAGTTATAGGTAATTGGATTCTCTTCAAAATATTCTTTGGTTGAGGAAACATGGATGGAGTAGGAGAAAGTTATGCCTGGTCAAAGTTTGGTTGACTTTTCCAATAGAAACCCTAATTTAGCAATTCTTGACTTTTGATGAATTGGGAGCATTTCTTGAGGAATCATGATCAACCCTTGATCAAATGATAGATACCACTTCAACATGCTTATGTTGATCAAAAATCTTGAATTTTGACTATATATAGGCCATAGTTGACTTTTGACCTAGTATAGTTGATTTTCCAACACTTGAGCAATTGACTGAGCAAACTTGTAGTGTAAGACATGAAATTTTTCATGGATAATCTTGAAGGAATATTAGGACCATATAAAGAATTTGAGACCTTTGGAGCTTAACCATCTTTATGAAAACTGAAACCCTAGTTAAGGTTTATTGCTTAGGAGGAGAATTTGTCTGATCAATTCTTGGTCAACCTTGAGCAATTGAGGACCTCTAGGAGCATGTCTTGAGTAAAAATGGGAGGGAAAATTTTGGGGTACAACAGGGTGAAACCAAGGAATTCTTCTCATATGGGTTAAAATTTTATTTGATGAGTTTATTGAGGGACTAAATTTTGAACTAAGATGGCATCTATCATTTTCCAAGTGGTTTAAATTTGTCATGAAGATTCAAAATTGAAAGAGAAAGAAAAGTTAGATTTGGATTACAAATTGGAAATAATGGAAATTGGTATTCATACAATGTCTTTGGTTCACAAGTCACCAATTCCTTACATCACAAATTACTATATTCAAGGTTCAAGTCACTATTGATTATCTTGTAATTTTTTGGATTCATACCATGACCACTTGAAATCATACAAAGGCTAGAGGAAATAATGGAGAAAAGAATTCAAACTTCCTTTCTTTTGGGATGAAAAAAATTTGGTTAAATGTTTGTCTATTACAATTCAATAATTTCTCATTACAAGTTCAAATGTCAAATATGCAATTGATTGCAAACATTTTTTCATTTCAACTTCATTCATTCCAATTTACAAACACCATTACAATACTTCATTCCATTACAAAAATAACACCACAAATGAAGCATTTCTAAACCTAAAAATTCCTAAGTCCTAAAGTTGCTAAAGTACCATTTTCAAAGCTTCAATCTTCATGCCAATATTCAAGAACCTTGTTTAAAACAGGCCCAAAGTTTACACCAACCAGCCCCATAAAACTGTCCAAATAGTTGTTGTCCATTCTGCTGCATACCAATCCATAAACTTGTCCACTCCACTCCAAAACCTACACAAAAACAGTCCAAGCCAACACTCCAAAAACTTGCAAAGACATCCTGCTAAAACTATCAAAACAGTTGCCAACAAATGCCAAACATTACACAAAATAGAAGACACCCAAATCTCTAATGAAAAAGTAGTGAAACAGCATGTCAAAATTGTTTAAAACCTCACCAACCTTTCCCCCTAATTTCCACCTCTCATCTGATGTAAAAACAATAGAAAACAGCAAAGAAGAGGAGGAGTTTTGTGAGAAAAGAGAAAAAAACATCAGAGGAGAGAGAGAGAGAGAGAGAGAGAGAGAGAGAGAGAGAGAGAGAGAGAGAGAGAGAGAGAGAGAGAGAGAGAGAGAGAGGAGAGAGAGAGAGAGAGAGAGAGAGAGAGAGAGAGAGAGAGAGAGAGAGAGAGAGAGAGAGAGAGAGAGAGAGGGAGAGAGAGAGAGAGAGAGAAGCAGCAGAGAAAAAAACAACAAGGAGAAAAAGAGATAAAAACAACAAAGAAAGAAGAGAAGAAAGAACTGTAAAAAACCATAAAACATCAGCAAATACAAAATATTTTTTGAACAAGAAAAAACCAGCAGCAAACAAAACCAAAACTGAGAAACAAAAAAACCCTCAACCTACTGTTCAACCTTGCGAGCTTTCCCCTAAACCAACTATACAAACACTTCATATATATCACATAGAGATTGTTCAAACACAAGAACAATTTATGTGATACCATTATCACCATCTTCCCCAAAACACAAACAAAAACAGTATTTTGCAACTTGACTGAGTTGGAGCGGTTCGGGAACTTTACGACACAAAGCAAAGTTTGGAGCAACTTCAAGAAGGTTAAAAGGAGCTTGGCCAATCACCACTTCGCGCTCAGAGACACCTGTATGTGTTTCAAAGTTTTCACTTTGAGAGGTAAACTTTTTTCCCAAATTGTGATATATTTATCCATACATCATTTTCTTTTTGTGTTCAAAATATATATATAAAAAAGGATAGATCAAAAGAAGAAAAAAAACCAATACACGGGGCTAACACGTGTACCTGTGTCACACGACACGACCCGTATCAGCTCAGCTGTTTGAAAACCTAACGAAAAATGCAGGACAGAGTGCTGACACGGGTGCCCGTGTCATAAGACACGGCCTGTGTCAGACTTACTGGAACGAAAACATGCAAAAAAAGGAGGACAGAGTGCTGACACGGGTGCCTATGTCACAGGACACGGCGTGTGTCAGTCTTATTATGATTAAAAGTCTAACAAAATGCAGGACAGGGTACTGACACGGGTGGGACATAAGAAAACACACATGGATTTATTACAAGGGCCTAACACAGGTGCATGTGTCACAGGACACAGCCTGTGTCAGCCTAAACTCCAAAAAAACTTGATTTTGAGACTTTCTATTCAATTTTGTTGTAATAGTAATTAGGTTTTGATCGCTTTCATCCCCGTTCATAAACTTGTATCCCCATCCCCATATGATAGTAATATCTTAGAGTTTACTTCTTTGCGTGTTTTAATTGTTGTTTAATGATGCATATGTCATTCAATTAGAACACATGGCGTCCTCTTGGGCTCATCATCAATGAAAAGGTATACACTTACAAATGCACACTTGCACACATTTCATAGCTTGGTCTTGGGGTTTCC
Organism: Vicia faba; assembly: GCA_948472305.1. Taxonomy (NCBI): domain Eukaryota; kingdom Viridiplantae; phylum Streptophyta; class Magnoliopsida; order Fabales; family Fabaceae; genus Vicia; species Vicia faba. The sequence continues at coordinate 228,620,847 of OX451736.1, read as the reverse complement.
TACGGTGACAACTATTCGATCGATTGTTTCAATTGGTCATTTAGAATTCTACTTCCATGATAGTCCCGCTTTCTAGGAGCATACATATGTCCACCTTGTATGGGCTTTTGATTTTCATCTTATACATTGAAGTAACTTATATCCCCTTGGTTTACATACTAAGCATCTTCTTAAAGGGTCTCATAATTGAGTTTGGTCATGGCCATTCTCATGAGGTTAATCAAGTCTTGCCCTTGGTTAACCATAACCAAAATCAACCACTTTAATCCATACACCAAGTGTTTCCATGCACAAAGGGTCTCATGGTTTAGGATAGGAGCACCTATTATCACGAGATTAATTAAGTTCACCCCTTGGTTAATCATAACCCGATTCAATTCCCATACACCAAGCATTCCATTTACTCCTTTAACGATGCTACTCATTTTGTCGTCACCTTTGCCATGATCACCATGCATGATCACTCTTCACAAACACAGTCTCATTTTATTTAATTCTCATAACATGCTCCCTGAGGATGACAGTTTCCTCTTCTTTAAGATGCAGACTAATTGGACCTTAGGTTAGAATCCATGCATGATTAAATTAGGTTTTTTCTAGTATGCCTCTTAAAACTTTTTCTTCTTTTGTAATTAAAACTTATCATTCACAAATCAAAAATCCAAAAATATTTAATCATTATTCAAATACATTTTAAAACTCGCAAAACACTCAACCAATCAAAACTCCCCCAAAGGGCATGTTATCTTCGTTCTACCGTGATACCGGCCATGCGTATTGCTAGAATGCGTGTGTTAACGTCGCCCACTAAAAACACCAACAACCTGACATTTTCTAGAGGAACTACGGTGTTCTGATTCCTTCACTGGATACGTAGGCAAAGGGTTACGAGACCCTCACGAACGCACTAATAAAAATCCATTTTCTTCCCCCTTAGCAAGTATAGTTATAGATAAACACACCCTTAGAAGTAAACAAACAAATGGATCTCATTGGGCACAACGGATGTGAGGGGTTCTAATACCTTCCCCTTGTATAACCGACTTCCTTACCCTTTCTCTTGATCGCAAGACCATCTTATATATCCTCTTGCGATTTTCTTGATATTTCCCCTTCCTTCAGGATAAATAAAGTTCAGTGGCGGCTCTACGTTTGTTGCAGGCAGCTTCAAAGGGGCATCGATCAATGACAATAAATTCATACGAAGGTTCTCGGCTTAGTGCTTCTTGAGCAATGGATTAAGAAGCAGGAAAATAATGGGAGATATGCACGAAGGCATCTTTGATACTCACTCCAGTGGGCATACTATGGCTAAGAAGATTTCGAGAGCGGGTTACTATTGGTCGACTACGGAAACCGACTGTCATCACCACTCAAGGACTTGCCATAAGTGCCAGATCTATGCTGATAAAGTTCATGTGCCTTCGTTTCCTCTAAATGTTTTGACTGCTCCTTGGCCATTCGCAATGTGGGGCATTGATATGATCGGAGAAATCAAGCCTAGCTCTTCTAATGGACATTGCATTATTCTCGTCGCTATTGACTACTTCATAAAATGGGTTGAAGAAACCTTGTTCCCCTCTGTTACTAAGAATATTGTAGCCCAGTTCATAAACATAATCTTACCTGTCGATATGGCATCCCTGACCAAATCATCACAAATAATGGTACTAACCTCAACAATGCTATGATCACTGAATTCTACACGCAGTTCAAGATCAAGCACCATAACTCTTCTCTGTATCGACCAAACTTGAATGGTGCAATGGAAGCCGCCAACAAGAATATTAAGAAGATCATATAGAAAATGGTTGTAACTTACAATGTATGGCACGAGATGTTACCATTTGCTCTTCATGGATATCACGCTTCAGCATGAACATCAACTGGGGAAACCCCATCCTCTATAGTCTAAGGTATGGAAGTTGTCCTAACTGTCGAAGTTCATATTCCTTCTCTAAGGATTACGAAAGATGCAGACTTAGACGAAGATGAGTGCATTCAGACCAGGCTAGACCAGTTGAATCTGATTGACAAAAAAAGGCTTGTAGTCGTCTGTCACGTTCAGATGTATCAGAAACGTATGATCAAGGCATTCAACAAGAAAATCAAACATCGGATATATCAGGCTGGTAATTTGGTAATAAAGCACATCATTCTACCGCAAGGTGATCCCCGGGGAAATAGACTCCCACCTACGAAGGCCCATTTATTTTCAAGAAAGTATTTTCGGGTGGATCTATGATACTAACCACCATGGACGGTGAAGATTTTCCACACCATGTGAACGTGGACATAGTTAAAAGATACTACACATAAAAATGACCTGCTATGTTGACTGACCTGGGAAAAAATAAGGGCATCCAGGCGAACCAAAAAAATTCGGGCAAAAATTAGGGATATATATATATATAAATGATTGTACACCCAACAAGCTGAAAACCTGAAAAGGCGACTTGGGCAAGAAAGGGTATCCCGGTGGACTGAAAAACCGAAAGGGTGGTCCAAGAAAAAGTTAGGAATTAAAGCGTACGACTATGTCCCGTTAGATCACTTAATGCAAAGCTTTATTATCAAAGTAAAAAAGTTCAAATGATACAGATCGGTTCAATCAACTTCTTCTGACAACAAGGGATGAGATGTTCGAATACATAGGGGAAATAGCGGAGTTAGAACCCAACGAGATTGTTTCCACATAGCTATATGTTTTGATTTCACTTTGTACTCTTTCCATTTCACGACAATTTTCTCTTACTAAGATTTATGTCTCTTTGTACAAAATCGCTTGTTTATAGGCAAAGAATCAATACAAATACACCCTAAAATTCAAACTTTTTATTTTTTTGTTTTGTTTGCAAAAACTTATGTTGTACCCCAAAATTTACCCTTTATTTCTACTCAATGCATGTCCTTTGAGATCCCCAACTTGCCCTAGGATGACTAAGAATTGACCAGGCAAGCTCTCCCCTAAAGGCAATGAACCTCAAACTAGGGTTTCAATTTTAAGCAAGATGGGTGAGTCCCAAGGATCCAAAATGTTCTCCATTGTCCTAATATGTCCTCAAGATCATCCATGCCAAATTTTATGCATCGAACTACAAGTTTGCTCAGTCAATTACTCAAATGCCTGGAAATCAACTATACTAGGTCAAAAGTCAATTGTGGCCCAAATACAGTCAAACTTCAAGATTTTTGGTCAACATCAACATTTTGAAGTGGTACCCATCATTTTATCAAGGGTTGATCACGATTCCTCAAGAAATGCTCCTAACCCATCAAAAGTCAAAAATGGCAAATTAGGGTTTCTCTAGGAAAAGTCCACCAAACTTTGACCAAGCATAACTTTATCATACTTTATCATGAAGTTTTCCACCAAGGCTCATTTTGAAGAGAATCCAATTCCCTACAACTTCTCTTCAACCCTCAAGTTCAAGGAATTCCCCAATCAAAAGATACAAGTTTGTGCATTATAGGTCCTTTCTAAAAGTGAACAAAAACACCTTTTGGGTTAAAGCTCCTTACATGAATCTGGAAGATCCAATTAAGATGAAACCAAAAAGGTTGTTTATAAGACATCCTAAGCTCTCTAAAAATTCAAATAACACCCTCTTAGGATTAAAATTGAGAGAGATAAGGATTGCACAAGTTGGGCAATTTTCAAGGAATGCATGAAATCTCAATTGGGAAATTTTTTATTTTTGAGCTATTGGGCCTAATTTTTAGAGTCCAAGTGTGTTCATGATGTATCTATGGATCTCTAAACATGTCCATGCATTATTTTGTTTTTTTATTTTATTTGTTTTGATTTTATTCAAATAAATTCAAAATAAATTAAATAAATACTAAATAAATGCAAGAATATGTAAGATATAGAATATGCAAATCTTTTTTAAACCAAAGAGATTATAGCCAGCTATCAAAACCGTGTGGAGTGAAAAAGGAAGTGGATCTTTTATTTTGGAAATATTTGAGTCAAAATATTCACACTTTAAAAGAGCATTGATCAATTGGATTTCTTCCACAATTGTTAACCTAATATGATTCACTACATAAGCACATCAACCCTGGACCAAAAGGTGACGTGAAAGCTTCCTCCAAACCAAGAACAAAGTTGCAAAATTATTCAAGTGTGGTGCAATTCAAAATCTCACGCTCCAGCCTATCTCAATCAGATCCAGGTGTTCCATCATCCTTCTGAGGATCCCAGGAGTAGAACCAACCTCTTCCTGAAGGCCAAACATACAAAACCACCCCCTACGATAACTCACGGTTTGCAAAATTCTCAAACTTTAAACTTTCTATTCATGGCATATAAATAATATCTCTACACATATTTTAGTTTAATATCATATTTGCTTATGTTTTGAACCGTTACATGCAAGCTTTGATGCTAGAATCAAGAAGTTCCATTCTTAGGGCACGAGTTTTCTTTTTCTTCACATCTGCGTTTGTAGGTCAATTCAGCCTAAAAGAAGATCACCATCGTGATCGCAGCTCTCAAAATAGGGGGGTAGGGTATAATTTATTTTTTTATTCGCAATGTTTTGGCAGGTTTAAAATTTGAGTCAGTCGGAGAAGGTGACCGGAGCTGGGCTCCGACACTGTTGACCAGCCTAGACTTCGGTGGCTTAAATGACATGTGTTCATTGGTTCAAGAAAGATCTGATCTGGCGCGTTTTGACAATTTGACCATTGACTGATTTTATCATTATAATATTTTTGTGTCATTATGTATATGAATTAACAGGCTGGCTGAGTGGTAGAAGGGATGCGTGCAAAGGGAAGAGACCTGGGTTCGATTCCCAGGTCTTGAACTTTATTTTTTTCTAATGATTTTCCTCTAGATCGAGTGTAGCCAGGATATTCACGCGCATCATGGGCTAGCAGGTCAACACCATCAGATCTCAATTGACCTGGATCAAGCGCCTCTAGCATGCAGGCATACTATAGACCTCCCTAACACAGCAACACCAAATCACACGCTTGCATTGGGCTATTGAGTTTCTGAGCCTTGGCAAATTCACCAACATACCCCTAATTTTTCTTTCTCACCCCTCAGGCCCATTTTTTTAATTACTTTATTTTCTTTTTTAAGTAGTTTATATTTTTCGCTTATTCATTTTTTAAATCAGAAAATCATTAAAAAAAATAGGACTTAGAGTTTTTCTTAATAAAATCAATTTTTGAAAATTAATTTAATTAACTTAAATTTATTTTCTTTAATTTAAAATCAATTACAAATTAGGTTAAATTTCAAAAAAAAATTTATACAGTATTTAATAAGCAATTAGATTTTAGGGTTTCAAACGTAGGCCAGTCTTAATTTTTGCACATTATTATTTTTCATACAATTATTTTTTATTATGTAACTGTGCCTAATTTGTAATAGTTTAATTAGGGTTTTTAATTTCTGCACTTTACTTTTTAGTCATTATTTATGTAACTACACCAAAGCCCTATAATAGCGTAGGAACTTTATTTCTCTCCTTTATATTTATTATATGCTTATATATAAACTGTTAGTAAATTAGGCGTGCATGACAAGAATTAATCAATTAATCATTAGGTCACTAACCTCAAGATAAAATATCTGAAAAAAGCACATTGTTGCACACTTGTACCCCTAGGGTATTTCCCACTTTGGTTGCCTTCAGAAATGGTCATGTCCCTCGAACGTAGGGATACTCTTAGCAAAAACCCTCAGTTTAAAAGTCATCATAAAGATCATGGTCCCTTAATGTCCCCCAAGTTGCCTACGAGAAATGATCTTGTCCCTCAATGTTGCCTACATGATGACAATCCCTTCAAACTGCTAAGGCATCTCTATATGTTTCCTTCAATGACCATAAACTTCCCTTTCGATAGTCTCTCAACATCCAACTATAGAGCTACCTATTTACTAATAGTAGGATAACACTATCTAAAGGAAAGGAGGAAAAGAACCCCTTTTTTGAGTAGGTAGATAGCTGTTAAGTACTTGCTCAAACCTGATTCCTTTTTACACTTACACACTTTCAAAATTCTTTTCAAAAACGCTTTATCACACTCTTGAGGACTGATACAAGAGTTATCATAAAGCAAACAAAATCTTTCAAAACACACAAATACGAAAACAGTTTTAAAAAATGAGCAATACCTAAGAGCCCGTGGAAAACCACAGATGGAAAGGGTGTTAACACCTTCCCTTTCTATAATCTACCCCCCTTACTCAAAATCTCGAAGAAGGTGTTTTTGTATTCTTTTCACCCTTTCCTTTGTTGGATAAAAGAAAAATCGGTGGCAACTTTTGCTTACCGCACATTTGCGAATAAAAAATGCAAACCAGTATAACAGTCAGTTCTCCCACCGTATTATAGAACTGGCGACTCTGCTGGGGAATAATAAAAGTGGGGTTTACCTTAGGGTCTAGTTCATTAGTAATTTGTCTCCTTTATCTGTTTTGATTGCTTTACTTTTAAGGGTATTTTTTGGGTTACTATAGATCCTACACCCGGATCTTGGGAAACCTTTTAGGTAAGTAGCAATAGATCGTGGAAACTGTGTGGGGTATACCGATATGGTTGAAGCGATAGCTATATTGACGCGAGACTTTGGTGGGTACTGGTAGCCCTTGAGTTAATAAAGGAGAATACGATGTCGTTGCATGGTGTCATGAGGCGTCAATTGACCTTAGAACCTTAATTGAACAACTTGGCTATTAGGACGTAGTGAGATAGCCGTCTTTGGTGTATTCCCAAAGTCGATTGATACTCGATACTACATTCATTGAGATTTTACTCCCGAGTTTTGTTTGGTGGCAAGTCAGTTGTCTATCGGAATGAAACTTATGGGAAAGATCAGTGATATTGAGATCCCTTAGAACCTGGTTACTATTTAAAGGACGGGTTGAACCAATCAAAACTTCAAGAGGGTATTACCTTAAAACCCATGCAAGCCTTAAACCTAAGGTTTTTGTGTGATTTACTTGTGCTTGCTATATCTGTGATTTCTTAGCATAATCATGACATCATAACATGGAATATCATACTAACCATTTCGAGGATTTTCTAGGGCTTATCTTTGTCTTGTTTTGTTGGACATGACATCCGATCGCAGGAACACTATCAAAGTCAACCTTGTGAAAGAACCTCCTCAACTCAAGGAATTAGCATCAAGTATTCCTGAAAGCTCTCCCTTCACTGAAAAACATGGTCGACTTCTCAACTTGGTCACTTCAAACCCTGATAAAGAAATGTTAAAGGTGCTCTTTCAGTTCTTTGACCCGCTACACCACTGCTTCACTTTTCTTGATTACCAGTTAGTGCCTACTATAGAGGAGTTTTCTCAGTTATTGGGGATACCTATCCTTAATCAGTTACCATTCAAAGGTATGGAAAGAGACCCAAAACCCAAAGAGATTGCTCAACCTCTATCTTTACAACGGTCTGATGTAGTTGAAAATTGGGAAACCAGAAGAGGTGTCCAAGGATTTGTAGCTGGTTTTATTTGAGAAAGCTCACTCTTTTTGGGATACCCTGGATTTACAAGATTTTTAAGAAGTGTTGGCCCTTCTCATCTATGGTATGGTACTATTCCCTAACACAGACCAACTCATAGATGTGAATGCAGTTGAGATTTTTCTGTCTCATAATCCGGTGCCTACTTTACTTGGGGATATTCTACACTCTATGCATACTCGCACTCTAAAGAAAAGAGGGACCCTTCTGTGTTGCACTCCTCTATTGGCTAGGTGGTTTATTTCACACCTATCTCGGTCTGTTTTGAGAAATGAGCAGGGTATGATATGGTCTCATAGGTTGATGTCCCTTACACATTCGGATATCCATTGGTGTTCTCAATCCTTGAAGAATGTTACCATCATTGATCGCTGTGGGGAATTCCATAATGTCCCTCTCTTAGGCATTAGGGGAGGAATCACTTATAATCCTTGTTTGGCGTTGCGATAGTTTGGTTATGCTAGAATTGATGGTTCTCACGACACACTCGTCCAAGAAATCACATTCGACTATGAGAATGATGTTCAGGGTTATCGTAAGAGGTTCATTCGAGCTTGGGGCATGATAAATAGAGTTGATAGCAAGACACTGGGGCACAAGAATTCGATCCCTCTTTAGCCTTACCTCAAATATGTGCAAGCTAGTTATCAATGTCTTATGATGCCTTACCCCGCCATCTTACCTGTGATTACGGAGCCAATTGCTGAGGGAGACACTTCTTATGTTGTTCTTCATCCTGACATGCCAACTGATTTTGAGGAGCTACGGAAATCCTGGATCCAACTCAAATAAGAACGGGATACCTTTGAAGCCCAATTCTACGCCAACGAGAAGAAGGTTTTAGAACTCACCAGGTTACTTCACGAGGAGAAGAGTATAAATGGTTACGTTGCACCAAATAGGATGCGACGGTGGGAAGCTTGAATCCCTTTGCTTAGAGAGTTATTTTTGCTTTGTTACCTCCTTTGTAAGCCTAAGAGGCATTGTTATGATTCTTAAAACTTCTTAATGCAATTAAAGTTTTCTCTCTTTATTTTTAGGCAAGTTTAAGTCTTAGAAATCCTTGAAAACATTGCATGCATAAATCATACATATCATCGCATAAACAGGTTTCAAAGCAGGTTTCTCATCTCCTTTGCTGTTTATTTCAGCAATGGCTCTCGAACAAACAGTGAAGGATCTACAGACTCAGAATGCTTAGTTTCAATAGATGATCATGGCTTTGGAAAAGGGGCAAGAGGAACTGAAAGCCCTGATTTTTAAAGAGAAGACCAAGAAGCCAAGGAAGACAGCTGGTGTGGTGAATTTGGGAAGGAGGTTCAAAGGACCATTAAGGGAAGTGGTTGAGCTAACATCTTCATCAAAATAAGGAGACAATCAAGAAGGGGAGACAAGAGAGGAAGACCCCAGTCCAAGGGAATCTGATAATGAGACTGACTATAATGAAGAGCAGTACCCTTCGGCCGGAAAAAAATACAAATAGCTTGAAGAGCGTCTAAGTGCAACGGAAATCTAGAAGGTGCCTGGGCTGGATTTTAAAGAACCGGGTTTGCTTTCTGGGGTTGTCATTCCGCAGAAGTTCAAGGTGCCGGTGTTCGCCAAATATGATGGGGTTTCATGTCCCAAGATGCACCTCCGATCTTATGTGAGAAAGATCCAGCCTCACACTGCTGACAAGGACTTATGGGTCCACTTCTTTCAAGATAGTCTATCCAGAACTCAACTAGAGTGGTTCTACACTATACCAAAATTGACTTTTGGCATCACCAAAAAGACAACGCTTTAATGAGAAAACACTTTGTAGGTCTTTTAAAAAATTCGCTATAAAAAGCGCTGCTACAAACAGCCTTTAGAAAGCGCTTTTAAAAAGCGCTGCTAAATGCCCTACCTTAGAAAGCTCTTTAATGAGAAAATGCTGCTGTAGGTCTTTTAAAAAATTCGCTAAAAAAAGCGCTGCTACAGACAACCTTTAGAAAGCGCTTTTAAAAAGCGTTTTTAAAGGCCTTAAATTCGCCCCACTTAAGAAAGCGCTTTCTCGTGAAAGGGCTGCTAGACCTTGTATGATAGAAAGCGCTTTTAAAAAGCATTGGCTTAGGTCAAATTATAAAATTAAAATATAAAATATCCCCACTTAAGAAAGCGCTTTCTCGTGAAAGCACTGCTAGATCTTGTATGATAGAAAGCGCTTTTAAAAAGCGTTGTCTTAGGTCAAATTATAAAATTAAAATATAAAATTTTCATAACCCTATTCATTCATTTCTAATCGTTGTCTTCTTCTTCGCGACCGTTTCTTCTCCGACCGACTCTTCTCCGACCTTTCCTAATCGTTTCTTCTCCAACCGTTTCTTCTCTGACAAAAACTAAAAAGTTGTAACATTATTCTTGCTGATGAAAACAAAGAAGTTGCTTGACAAAAACGAAGAAGTTATTGACCGTCGTAGACCGCCGTAGTTCAGGTACGTCATTCTTGTTGTTGTAACATTGTTCTTGTTGTACATTGTTGTTGTTTTCTACATTGTTGCTGTTATTGTTCTTGTTTTCTACATTGTTCTTGTTGTTGTTCTTGCTGTTAAGAAGTTTGTTAAGAAGTTGAAGTTAACGTTTTTGTTTAGCTTAATTAGTATAAAACCATTTGAATGAACGGCTATGATGGATTTTTATATTTGTCATTTCATTTTTATTTTGTTCTTTATTACAGGTCAATGGCTAGTAATCAAGAAAACTCACAAGATACAAATGCTCCAGATAAGACATCAGAGGGAGAAATTACCCGAGGGATCACTATTATGAGAAAAATTATTCATGATAGAGATAAAGGAGTAAAATATGATGTACAGTGGAATGATGATAACTAACTAATCGATCCTAATGGTGCAAAGTTGACAAGCTACATTGGTACACTTGCTCGTATGCACGTTCCAATCACCTTTGATAAATGGACTAATAAAGATTTGGATTCCTACAAAGACAAAATTTGGACTGATATATAGGTACCATATAATTTAGCTTTAATGTATAATGTTTTTGTTATTTTAGTCCCTAACTAAGTAAGGCTTGGGAATTTCTTATATGTATGCTTAATATGTGTTCCCTTAATCAAGATCACATGGTAATGTCTTTAAATTACTTATACTAACACACTATAATGCGTATGTTTTTTCGTAGAGGTCTTTTAACATTGAAGATAACCGAAAAAAGTATTGTCTTCAAGTGGCCAGGAAAAGACACAGAGGGTGGAGAACTTTTTTAACAAACAAATTTCTTAAGGATGAGCAAGGAAATCTTGTTAAAGTGGATCGTCCAATGAAGTATAGCAACTTTATTGGACCCGAAGAATGGGATGAATGTGTATCCAAACGAATAGAAAATGAGAAATTCAAGAAAGTGAGTGACATAAATCGCGAGAGAGTATCAACACCCACGTATCCATACAGAAAAGGACGTTTGGGATATGCACACTTATAGCAAAAAAATTGTAAGTATATATAAATGCTACGATCTTATTAATTGTCTCAATGTGTTATAATTGATGATCTTATGATTTGTGTCAATGCATAGTTAGAGGAGACGAAAAGTGACGAAACATCACTTTCGACGCATGTTTTGTGGAAGGAAGCTCGTGTGGGCAAGGATGGAGTTGTTAGGGAAGACGTTCAACATATTTATGATGAATGTGTAAGTATAACATTATGTCTTTAAGTAAATAAAAAGTTTATTAGTATATACTTAATTTTTTATCTCCACTAATAATTTTATATATATATATATATATATATATATATATATATATATATATATATATATATATATATATATATATATATATATATATATATATATATATATATGTGTGTAAATGAATTTCAGGAGACTTTATCTCAATCGGTAACCACATATGAGGACTATGATAACATGAGCGTACTTAGTCGTGCACTAAATGTTGCTGAGTATCCCGGTCGGGTGAGGGGTAAAGAACATGGTGTGACTCCATCTTCTTTGTATAAGAATCCAAGGAAAAGAAAACCTAGCAATCAAGAAGTGATGCAAACGTTGGAGTAATTAAAGGAGCAAGTCCGTGAATTGCAACAGGATAGAGAGAAAGAGAGATATATGGCGCAAAAGTGCAGTTCAGAGGCGAAAGAAACTAGTGACAAAGCTAGTATCAATTATCAAAATAAATTTCCCGAGGTAATTATATATGTTATTATGAAATTAAACTAGCACATTTATTTTAATTGACATATATACACATTAACAGTAACATATTTATTATTGGTTTAGGGCATTTCATCTTGTCAACTATACTTATCGTCACCGACTTATCTCTTAGTTGGCAAGGGAAAAGTGCATAACACTTTGGGAGATTTACTTCACCACAGACCGTTCCCTCATGGACATCTGAAAGTATCGGTTGATGTTGCATTAGATCTGGATGCGTTGCTACTGGTACCTGACATTATTTCAGAGGCAACATTGCTACGAGATGCAATAGGATCATTTGTTGCATGGCCGTAGGACCCCATTTTCATATATGATGAGGTATGTTGAAAACCATTATGAATATTTTAGTATTCAAGTTTCAATTCTGAACCATTACGTACATTTTTATTACATGTTAATTTCAGACTCCTACAAAACCCGCATCTAAGGATAAAGAGATTTTGCGGCACAGCGAATCTATTGCATCATAAAAATAGGTACATTTAAAGTGTTAATCATATGATATGAATTCAAAAGCTGCATGATTTTATAATTTACCTAAGTTATATGATTTTTAGGTACCTGCTAATAGTCACAACAAGTGAGCCAGAAATTTAGTAGCGTACCCAACAAGAAAAATGATCTTCCAAGAACCGGGGTGTGATCGGTGGGAAAGAACTGACTGTTTTTTGGAATGCTGGTTTGCGTTTTGCGTTTGTTTTTGCAAAATGTCGCGGTAAGCAAGAGTCGCCACCGTCTTTTATTTTATCCAACAAGGAAAGGAAAAAAGCACAGAAAAATTCCTTCTTCGAGATGTTTCTCGGGTTCGGGAGGTAGATTATAGAAAGGGAAGGTGTTAGCACCCTTTCTATCTGTGGTTATCCACGGGCTCTTAGGTACTTGCTCAAAGTGTTTTCAAAATTTCTTTTCTTTGTGTTTGTGGGTTTGAAAGAAGTTTTTGTTTGAAAGGAGTGTTAGTGCGAAAAGTTTTGTTTTGTTTTGAGTGAGCAAGTACTTAAGAACCATCTACCTACTCGAAAAAGGAATTAATCTGTGCTAATGTCCTTTAGACAATGCTATCCCACTATTGATGAGTAGGTAGCACCGTCGTTGGAGTTTTAAGGGTCAATTGGATTAAGGGACGTGTGGTCACTAAAGCAATGTTAGGACGCCTTAGCGGTAACCCTAATGTCTTAGATCATTTTTTCTGAGGCAACCGTTTCGAGGCAACTTATGATCTTTGGACAAGAGGGCGACCTCTAAAACTTCCTATACTTAATCACCACGTTCGAAGGCAACCAAGTGAGGTGTACCCTAAGAGTGCGCATGTGCGAGTGTGTTATTTCGGTTAATTTTATCTTTGTACATGTTATGTTGATTTTAAGTTCATACAATTGATCTTGTCATGCATTCCCTATTATCAAACATCTAACAGTGTATAGTTTGCGGAATTTAAATTGCGGAAATTAAATCTAAACTATTAAAAGGCGTCGGGTATTTACATCGCCAAAAACAAACCCTTGAAATTTAAATTGCCGAAAGTAAATGAAAGCGATAAATAAAGTCCTAATTAAAGCTATTACATTCCAGAAACGGGTACAATAATAAGAAAATATGGATCGCGTGCGAGAAAATTAAATCGATGCATTTTTTAGGGTTTTGACCTTTTTTATGAAAGAAATAGATTTTTTTGTTATTTTTTTGAATTAAAAGAAACTAGATCTAAATTAACAATTAAATTAATTAATTAATGAAAATATTTTTGGATTTTTGAATATTAAAGGAAATAAAATAAGTTGAATCAAAGTTAGTAAAAACCTAATATTCTACATTGATTTTAATTTTTTTTGCAAAAAAAAAAAATCATTAAAAGTTATATCTATTTAAAACTAAATTAATTAGGTTAATATTTATTTACAAAAATAAAGTCAAATTTAATTTTAATAAATAAAAATAATATTTCTTTGTGTTTTTGATTTTATGAGAAAAATATTTAATTGGTTAGTAATAATAAAAATAATTAATTAAAACAATAAAACAAATAAATAAATATAATGAAAAGAAAATAAACCAAGGGGGTGTTGGGCCCAAGGGGAGGTGAAAATTGCAATTGTATGGCCCAATTCAAGCCAGCCTGCGCTTGACATTTTCCAATTCCATGCACGCCTTTGACTTGAGACCATGATGGACACTCAACCTTGACCTTTGGATTTGGCCTGGAGGCCATCTGGCGTCTGATTAGGTGAGGATGTATCATGTACCATGCTTGTTGAAAAGCGCTTGAATATCTGAAACAAAATAACAATATGCAATATGGTGGACCTGGGATTCGAACCCAGGTCCCATGAGACTTTCCACTAGCGCCTCTACCACTGGACCAAGGATTTTCAATTGTTAGTGGAATACATGTCAATTATTATATGGGAAACAAACAAAATTGCCAGAATTAAAAAAATAAAAACGCGCGCAATTTGAATTAGCCAATAGGAAGAAGACACGCCTTCGTCTTCTTTGTGTAAAACTGGTTTTCTTACCTGCGGATTTTTATCCGCAGCAAGATCTGTGGCTTGCTTCTAAAATGAACTATAGGCCACATAAATGTAAACGGAGACCATCACCATGCTCGTCTCTCCTCCCTGAACGCAACCATGTCCATGGTTTGCCCTAATTTTTCATGCAAAACAAACGCCCAAATGCAAACCTCCAAAACCCTAGGTTCGGGTATGGTGATGTAGCTCATGAAAACAAAATTAAATGATGCGGAAAGTTTAGAAATTGAATGACAAGCATGATTATACCAACGATTTGTCCAAAAGATGCCAAAATATGGAGTCACTATTTCATGTACAGGGTCGTGTTTCAAGCGACTTATAGTGTGTTGGAGAGGGCCTGAGACCTTGCTTGTGATTCCTATAGCTTCAGTGAATGTCAGGCAAGAAGTCTATGTTGAGCTTTTGCCTTGAATTGGACTCTAAGGTTGATTTTGATTTCCCACTTTTCAAGCTTTTTTCCAAGTTTTGTATTGCATATTCTGCAGCCTCCAGGTCATGTTTCTGGTGTCTTTTTGCCTTGTACAAGTATCCAACAATGTATTAGGTTAAGAATTGGGCTTTGAATCCATGAGCATTGATGATTTTGGATTTGCTTTGATCCTCCATGAACAAGCTTCCAAATTTGTCAAAAAAATCCAATATTTGGTCATTATATGCCTTGATTCGAATTTGGTCATGTCCATAATGATATTAAAGACCTGTAATGATCAAAAAGATACCATTTGATTAAGATTTGGATTTTATTTGGATTTAAATTGATTTAAAATGATTTAAAATGAATTAAATCGATAAAAATCAAATAAAATAGAAAAATTAATAATTGGACATAAAATTGAAGATAGGACACGTCTTTAGTGTGACAAGATCAAATCAAGTGGAAAAAAGTGGGCCCATTTGACAAAATTTGAAGTTTTGGGGATAATTGACTTTTGGCAATTTTGGAAAAATGCCCATCTTCAACAATGCATAACTTCTTTAATTTTGAACTTTTGTAGGAGTTCTTGGACTTTTTAGAAACCTTGAGATGTCCTCCAACCAACCCAATTTGTCTCATCGCATTTTGATATTCCATGCTCAAGTTATAAGCTTTGGAAAAAAGGTGTTTTTGTTGACTTTCAAAAATGACCTATAATGTCTAAATTTGTAACTTCTTTTGAGTGCATTTCTTGATCTTGGGGTGTGAATATGGATTGTAGGAAATTGCATCCTCTTACAAATTAGATTTGGATGGGTCATTTCGCATAAAGTATGAGAAAGTTATGCTTGGTCAAAGTTGAGTTGACTTTTCCTACAAAACCCTAATTTAGCAACTTTTGAATCTTGATGAATTTTGAGCAATCCTTTATGAATCATGATCAACCCTTGATAAAATGATGAATTATCCTTAAAAATTAGAATGTTGACATAAAATCTTGAGTTTTGACGGTCCATAGGTCACAGTTGACTTTTGCCCTAGCATAGTCGATTTTTGGGCCTCTTGAGCAATTGACTGACCAAACTTTCTCTGCAAGGCACGAAATTTGACATGGATGAACTTGATAACATCTTAGGACATTGGGAAGCACTTGAGGCCATTTGGATGCAAGGACCTTGATGCAACACAAAACCCTAATTTGAGGTTGACTGCCTTAGGAAGTGATTTGACTGTCCAACTCTTGAGCAATCTTGAGCCACTTTGAGATTATTCTTGAAAGGTCTTGAGAAATATGGGAGGGCAAATTTTGGGGTACAACACGGGGCAAGAAAACCTTTTGTACCTCGATTCTGGATGTGTCTTGAAACACTTGTGGGAACATCAGATTTTATGAATGGTGCTATTCGTCAAATGAATATGGAGGAAAGTATATTTGGTTTTTCTTACTTCCAAACAATTGCAAAAGAGGAAATGGAACAAATTTTTCAGCATACAGAATTAGGCATCGATGTTGTACACCGATACATCCGGTAACACGATCAATCTATTATTTAATTAGTCGAATAATTTATTTACACATTTCAATGAAAATAGTCTAATGTTTATTATGTTTTTATTTAAGGTTCTTGTATAAAAAATTGATGCGCGGGAATCAATTGTCAAACAGATTCCATTTTGTTTCTGCCTCCCGTGTCCACGGAGCGTCAATTGTTCAGGATCCAAATTCAGTAAGAAATCACTTAGTTGAGAGATTCATGGCCAGCAGTACAAAAAGCTTGTATCTTTTATCGTATAATAAGATTCATGTGGGGTTAGTACTTCATTCTAAGTTCATTCTAATCTTTGTATCTTTTGTGTTGAAGATTTTCATCTAAACTTTTGATTTAATTTATAGACATCACTGGTTGTTGGTTGCTATTGATCCTTTCAAAGAAGTGGTGTATCATCTGAATTTGGTAGATGGTGAATGGACAAATTATCCAGATATGAAGTTAATGATTGACATGTAAGTGAGTTTGTTCTAAATATTCGTGTGTATTTGTATATTTAATTATTTATGTGAGATTGTTATCAATATATATTTTTATTTTGTTAGATCAATACAAGTATTCTGCTCTCAAAGAGAAGCTCGAGTATCACGATCTAGATCAAGCAACATTACATGGATCAAAGTGGAGGTACATTAATTTTCATAATTTTGCTTATAATAGTGATGCTACTTGATAAAATAAGACAACTATACATTCTTATTTGTTTTTCTATGTAGTATGCTCAACAGCGTAACATTATAGATTGTGGATACTTTGTTTTGAGGTTTATGAAAGAAATCCTTCTTTTGAATCGAATAGAGATTCCTGTCACGGTATGGATTTATAACTTAGGATTTATTTTATATTTATCGGATATTTCATATAATTTATTACTTTTAACTAAATCATGCATATTATGTTTTGTTATGTAGTACTTTGATGAATGCAAGTGTGCTCATTACACGAAAAATCAATTGGAAGAAATCAAGGAGGAATTGTGTGAATACTTTATTCAGAAAAGAATCATATAAGGTATTGGAAGTTGAAAAGTGTTATGAAAAATTTTAATTGTGTTGGACCCAATTTAGTTTATTTGATCGTGTTGTTCTGTTCATACCTTATTTGCAGGACCAGGATCGTCCGCTCGTCGGATTTTGGCGATTTCAGGCTAAAACGAATTTGAAACATATCATATAAGAGGATTCAAATAGAAGGTTTTGTTGTACTTGAGTACTATCACATTTATACGAAATTCTTGGAGTTTGTTGTTCGAAATAGTCATAAATTTGTCCTTATCATAGTGCATCCTCCTCCTACTTAGTAGCAAACATGTGAATTGAATTATAATGGTATTTATATTTTGGTATATAGTGGTATATAATGGTATTATAATTGTATATAATGCCTTTATTTTGTATGTAACGGCTTCTTTGTTGAAATAAAGGGTCATTGAAATGTAAGGCTTGAAGTACAGGTTTATGAGATTATTCCCAAAAATATGCCTTCTAAAAAAGAAAGAATACGCAGCGTTTTTACATAAAAAATGCTTAAATTTACGTGAAGCAACGAAAGCGCTTTTTAGGAAAAAGCGCTGCTAAATGCCTACTTTAGAAAGCGTTTTTCCTAGAAAAGTGCTGCCTAAAGATGCCTTAAAAAATACATTAGACAGCGCTTTTGAAAGCGCTGTCTAAAGGGGGTCAATAGAAAGCGTTTTTTCAGGAAAAAGTGCTGCTAGAGGCCTACCTTAGAAGGTGCTTTTCAAGGGAAAAGCGTTGCTAAAGAATACATATGGCAGCGCTTTTGCATAAAAAAAGCATTGTCTATACCTACGGCAGCGCCACCATAGGCAACACTTTTAAGCGCTGCTAAAGGGCAAAAAAAGCGCTTTCTTAGATTTTTTTGGGGTAGTGCTACCAGCTGGAAGGGACCAACATTCGTAATTGGGAAGACTTGGTTGCTGCTTTCTACAAGCAATATCAGTATAATGCAGACCTTGCTCCCACTCGTACACAACTCCAAAGTATGTCTATGGGTTTGAGCGAGGGCTTTAAAGACTCTGCTCAGAAGTGGAGGGACTTAGCAGGAAGAGTCCAACCCCCCTTGTCTGATAGGGATTAGTGGATATGTTTTTGGGTACCCTATCTGGTATGTTCTTCAATCATCTGATTGGAAGTTCCTCAGCTGGCTTTACTTAATTGATTTTGACAGGAGAAAGAGTGGAAGCCGGGATTAGAAGTGGCAAGATTTAGAAGGATGCCTCTTCAAGTGCGGGAAGAGACCTTTCGTTAGGAAAAAAGAGGTCAGTGTTGTTTACAATCAACCAAATCAGGGCAGAACCGAGCACCGTCCAATGGTAGGGGCTGTTATGATACCCAAGCCTACACCTACTCAACAAAGGAATAATCAGCGTAGAGCAAAAAGGCATGTAAGACAGTTTACCCGGATAAATATGACTTTGTCTCAAGTCTTGCCTCACTTGCTGAAATCTAATTTGGTAACTTTGCGGGAAGCTCCAAAGAGTTCCAACATCGTGTCTCCTTGCTACAACCCAAATGCTTGTTGTGCTTACCACTCAGAAAGTCCAGGTCATGATACAAACGACTGTTGATCTTTGAAAAACAAGGTGCAAGACCTTATCGAGGAAAAGGAGATTGAATTTGACGCTCCTGAGATTCCTAATGTTATAATTGCTCCCATGCCCAAGCACGGCCGTGGTGTTAATACTATTGATAATGATGTGTTTGTTACTTCTGTTGAGGAACTTGTTACTCCTCTCATGACCGTTAAGTGGAACTTGTTGAAAGCCGGTTTACTTCTGGGATATGGCGAAGGTTGCCACTTATGTTTATCTCTACCGACTGGTTGCTATTTTTTGAAGGAAGGTGTTCAGCGCCTGATGGATGATAGAGAGATTTTGCTTGAGAAGACTCCACTCCCGACTGTTTCTTGCAAGGATGTTTCAATCATAACCATTTCCACCAATCCTATCAGGGTCTCCACCAAAAGACCCATCAGGATTACATCTGCTCTGAAGTTGGATCCTTTGATCATCAATATGCCAAGGCTAATCCCATACTCCTCAGACAAGGTTGTTCCCTGGAACTATAGGGCTGACGTCTACTACCACGGCGTCAAGCAAGACTTACTGGCTATTAAAGACCAAGTTTCTGAAAATACTGATCCCGACATTGGCAACATCGTTGGGACCAGTAAAATAACAAGAAGTGGAAGAGTGTTCTCCCCTGATATTTCTCCTCCAAAAGCCGTCAGTAGTCCTGTGATCATTCCTACGGTTGTTCCTGTTGATACTACTACCGCAATTCTTGTGATTACCCCTGTTACCACCCCTATCATCGAGTCGACCAAAACTCGGGGAAAAGACATATTGATTAAGCCTGTCCAGACGAAGGCGCATTCAGTATCTATCCCAGAGGCTTCCAAGAAGGAAATGGAAGAAATTTTGAAGATTATAAAGAAGAGCGGCTACAATATGGTTGAACAGCTGGGGAAGACCCCTTCTAAAATTTCAATTTTAGCCCTACTATTATGCTCCGAAGCTCATGAAAAGGCTTTGGTGAAATTCCTTAAAATTGCCCATGCCCCACAAGAAACCTCCGCTGACCAATTTGAAGATTGTGTGGCCAGTTTGACGGATGATAACGATTTGGGTTTTTCTGATACTGATCTGACACCCAGAGGAAGAAAACACAATGATGCGCTGCATGTCTCCATCGAATGCAGGGGAACTACTTTGTCCCATGTTCTAGTAGATATTGGTTCATCATTGAACATGCTGCCTAAGAAGGCTCTGGACAGATTGGACTGCGAAGGTTTGACCCTGAAGCCCAGTAACATTGTAGTAAGGGCTTTCGATGGTTCGAAAAGAATGGTGCACGGGGAGGTGGCCATCCCCATCAAAGTTGGTTCTCAGACGTTTGACTCCACCTTCTACGTGATGGATATCAGACCATCTTACTCTTGTTTGTTGGTTTGCCCTTAGATCCGTGGGGCGGGAGCTGTCACGTCCACTCTGCATCAAATGATGAAATACCATTGAAAGGAAAGATAGTCACGGTACATGGCGAAGAAGAATACATGGTAAGTCACCTGAACTCAATCAGGTATGTGGAAATGGATTGCGAGTTCATCGAGAATCCGTGTCAAAACTTTTAAGAGGTTCCTCAGACTATGGATGCAATTGAAATTGTCACTAATCTACCAAGGATCACTAGACCTCCCTTGAAAATGGCTTCTCTCAAGGACGCCAAAGCAGTTATTAAAGAATGTGGGTGTACCATCTGGGGCCAACTCCCTGACATTCCATACAAATCTGATAAGTTTGGTTTGGGTTTCTCTTCAGGGGCTCAAAGGGCTAATCGCCAGGCTCGTGCTGGAGGTCCTCCCCTACGCATCAACAATCATGGGGTCAATGCTCTAGAAGACAGTGATGGTGACTATGACATGGATAACTGGATCTTCCCTACTACCAACGGTGGACCCAGTAACTGGACGGCAAAATACTTTGTACCAATTACTTTTATTCATAAGTAATTGTCTTTCTTGTTTTAGGATATGTAATAAACAATATAAACTCTATGGCCATGTGTCTTACCCGGGGAACAATGGTTTATTTGTGAGGGTTATCATGTTTTAATCTCATATCTCATTAATAAAGCATTGGACGTCTTTGCATACAAATTCTGCGCTCTTTGTTTTTTCTTTTCTGCTTTTTACTTTGTCTATACAGCTATGCTCTTACACACAC
The DNA here is from genome assembly GCA_948472305.1 of Vicia faba. Classification (NCBI taxonomy): domain Eukaryota; kingdom Viridiplantae; phylum Streptophyta; class Magnoliopsida; order Fabales; family Fabaceae; genus Vicia; species Vicia faba. Next base: position 228,599,890 of record OX451736.1, on the reverse strand, counting down.
TCACGTATCAAACTGCAGATCCAATCCACTCTAGATCCCATTGATAATAGTTCTTCTATTTTCGGTTATGACTTTGAAAATCCGATCAACCAAGCCGAGGACGAAGGTGAGGAAGATTGTGAGGTACCCGGAGAACATGCTAGGTTGTTACAGCAGGAAGAAAGGGCTATACAGCCTCATGAAGAGCCAGTTGAGAGAATACACTTGGGAACATAAGAGGACAGAAAAGAAGTCAAGATAGGTGCCAATTTGGAGTTTAATGTCAAACAACGGTTGATACAAATGTTGCATGATTATGTCGAGATCTTTTCCTGGTCATATGAAGACATGCCAGGACTGGACACAGATATTGTGGTTCATCGTCCGCCAACTAAAGAAGATTTACCTCTGGTAAAGTAGAAGGTTCGTCATATGGGCCCTGAAATTTCAGAGAAGATCAAAGGAGAAGTTATGAAACAGTTCAACGCTGGGTTCCTAGTTGTCACCTCTTATCCCCAATGGGTTTCTAACATAGTCCCGGTGCCTAAAAAGGACGACAAGGTACGGATGTGTGTGGACTACCAAGATTTGAACAGGGCAAGCCCTAAGGATGACTTTCTCCTTCCCCATATTAATGTTCTGGTTGACAACACCGCGCAGCACAAGATCTTTTCCTTCATGGACGGGTTCTCTGATTACAATCAGATCAAAATGGCAGTCGAAGACATGGAGAAAAGAAACTTTTTCACGCAATAGGGCACTTTCTGCTACAAAGTGATTTCGTTTGGGTTGAAGAATGTTGGGACAACCTATCAGCTAGCTATGGTAGCTTTGTTTTATGACATGATTCACCATGAGATAGAGGTCTATGTTGATGATATGATAGTCATGTCTCAAAATAAGGAAGAGCACATTGATCATCTACAAAAGTTGTTTGATAGGTGTTGTACCCCAAAATTTGCCATCTCATTTATTAATAATTTGCTCACAAGACCTCCTTTGGCTCAAGACTGCACTAGGGTTGATCAGGTCAAGACACCTCCTAAAGCACAAATTACCAAAATTAGGGTTTGAGACTGCATAAGGATATTTTAACTTCCAATTCCCCATGACTTTCATGGACCCTCAAGATTACTCCTGTCAATTTTCAAGCTTTGGATCACACTTTTGCTCAGTCAATTGAGTAGTTGACCTAAAAATCTATTGTATTGGGGAAAAAGTCAATTGTGGCCAATTTACAGTCAAAATTCATAATTTTTTATCCACATCAACATTTTAAACTCATATGTATCATTCGATCAAGTTTGTACCATAATTCCTCAAGAAATTTGATCAAATCTTTAAAAGGACGAAATGGTCAAAATTAGGGTTTTGACTGGGAAAGGGCAATTTCTGATTTTTGACCTAGCAAATGATCAATTGGTTTAAGGCATGATCTCAAGGGTCCAATTTCATCATTTTTACCTAATTACATATCTCAAAACATTGCTCAAATCCAATGGATTGATAGATGAATTTTCAATCAACTGATCAAAAGTCAATTGTATACTGAAAAGTCAAACTTTGACTTTTTGGTCAATATCAAATGTCAAAGATCATAATTCATCAAAGCATGTAAAAATATGAAAATTATTCATCAAGAAATAAAAAATTCAATATTTCATTTTGAAAAATTAAAATTTCTAAACTTAGAAATTTTTCTAAGTGTTGGAAATTTCTTATTTTTTATATAACTTTGAGCAAAATTTTCACCATGATGCAAGCTGATTCATAAGAAACTTTCAACATGAAAGTTGTATATCTCCATGAAATATACAACATTTCTTTACACAACTCCTTCCAAAATTGCTTGGATCTCAAGTTATAATTTTAAGAACACATGGTCATGAAACAAAACACTTAGTGAAATTTTGCCCTAATTTGGTCAGGATTTTGATCTAACTTCATGGCACTTTTTCATATAGTTCCAAGGGGAATTTTCAAAATTATTCAAAGAGGGGATGTAGAGCACATTACAAGATTTCCAAAATGTAAAATAAATCCTTGAGATCATTTTTAGGTAGGGAGAATCGAAGAGATGAAATTAGGGTTTTCAGACTTGAATTACAAGTCATTTTATGATGAACAAGATTCAAATTTCAAACTTATGTTGCATAACCTCTACTTTGCAGGCCTCAAACTTGTTAGGAACTCCATAATTAATTACTTGCACAGCTGTTAGAGGTCTCAATTCAAGCATTCAATGCAAGGCCATGCTTTATATCCATTTTGGGAAGAAAGTGCACAATGCCATTTTGATAAATTAGCTTTTTGCATAAAACTTGTTATTGAGCCTTGCACGTGTTCTTTTCAGATCATATATGTCTTATAACTCAAGAGAAGTTGATCTCAACACTTACAATCACCCAGCACATGCTTGTACTACACATTGAAACTTGTTTTCCCACTTTTCTTCAAAATCAAGTAACCTAGCAATTAGCTTGTAACTTGTACTTCTGACTTTCCAATGCACTCAAGACCTTTTCCTTATAGATACACAAGTTATTTTCCACAAATCTGACACATGCTTAAGCCCTGAAAAACCAAGAACACAGAATCACCAAAAACACCTCAAAACTTTCCATTTCTGAGTTTCAAATCCAATCTCCAAATTTGCTCGTGCGTTTCTTGGCCTTTTACTTTCAAAAGCTTCTAAATAACATACACAAACAATTCCAACACCTGCAACACCACTGTAACACCTCCATCATCATCCACCATTTTCAAAAACAACACCTTGCACCTTGACTTCTCCAGAACTCCTCATGCACTTTCAGCTCAAGCTAAGCATCACATTAGCTTCATGGGAACTTGAGGAAGTTAATCCAATCATTGGAACTCACTAAAAGCTACTCAAACTCCAAACACGATACCCTCTTGCAAGGTAAGTTTTCTGACTTTTGAACTCTTCATACATGCATCATTAATGGTTTATTTGTGAATGAAAAATGTAGATATCATTTCCCTAAAGCTAACCATGTCCGTAGTTTTCATTTATATTGCCTGAGCTTAGAGAATTTTAGGATTGAAGTTTTCTGAAATTTTTAGGGTTTAGATTAGGGTCATTAAAATTCATGTTTGTCTTTGATCTATAATTTTATTGCTTTGCATTTCTGAAATCGTGAGGAAATTTGCTACAAGATTCATGTTTACATTTTTGCAAATGGATGAGAGATGAACAAGATGCAGGTAGTCTGGCTGGGCGTGAGGTTGAAGATAAAGTACAGGCCATGTACTTGTTTACTATCACATATTTGTTGTTTTGTTTATATAAACGGATGTATAGCCACCCCAGTGGTAGAAGCACGTGCCTGTGACTATAGGGACCTGGGTTCGAGCCCTAGTGGTACCCTTTTGGGATTTTTTTCATATTCTTCACATATTCTAACTTTTTTTTGCAGCACTGGGCCTCATCCCTTGGGCCTTATATTTTTTTTCTTACTGATGACCCCCTTGCTGGCTATTCACATGCCTGGCCCATTTTATTTTCTTTTTCTCATTTTTATTTATTTGTTTTCTTAAATATTGTATCTAATACTAAAAAAATCAGAAAAAACATAAAAATATTATACTTATATTTTGATATAGTTTATTTAGTTACTTTTTTACACAAAAATTATTTTATTTAATCATACTTTATTTATTTCACTAATTGATTTGTAAATTTAATTTGAAACTAGTTTTTTTTAGTTATTTTCTTTTACACAATTTAAATATATTATTTTAAAATATAAAAAGACCAAAAATATTTTATAATACTATAAATTATTTTTAAGACAAAAATACCAAAAATATTCTTCTTATAAACTTAATTTCTTTTTTTAATCAATTAATAGATTAGGGTTTTATTTAAATTCTTTTCCTAGTAAATTTAGGTTTTACTTTTTACTAATTTACTTAATTATTTTTTCTTTTAGTTAATTAGGTTAAAACAAAACCCCTTTTCCCTAATAAATCCAAACAAAATATCCATTTTCTTTACATTTACATTTTTGTATATTTATTCATTTTTGTACATTATTTATCCAAATTCAATATGGTTGTAATAGATAATTAGGCTTTATTTTCTTGCAATCCCCATTTGAAATTTGTACACCCCCCCCCCCCCCCCCCTCTCCCACAAGTATTGTAATAGCGTAGTAATTTTTAAATTCCGCAATTTATCGCTTTATATACAAATGTTAGTAATTAGGGTTTGTATGGAAAGACTAAAACCAATCAACTAGAAAACCCTAATCAAATACAAAACCAAGCATGAAAAACAATACGCTTGCACACAAGCACCCCTAGGATAAACTCACTTGGTTGCCTTACAAAATGGCCATATTATGCATGTAAGGTATCTTAGCAAAAACAAGCAAAATATAAGATCATAGTCCCTCGATGACGCTATCTATGTTGCCTTTCAAATGATCTTAGTCCCTAAAAGAGAATACTAAGATATCTTGCAACATTGCTAATCATGGTTATACGATGACCCACGCCCATCCCGTTTACATCTAAAGATAGGGTTGCTTACCAAATCAATGGTAAGATAACAATGTCAAAGGAAAAGGAAATGAACATGAAAGACTTTTGAGTAGGTATATTGTTCCTAGTTGCTTGCTCACTTTCAAAACAAAACATCCTTGCTATTTTCAAAATAAACACCTACACTTTTAAAACATCTTACAAACTTGAAAACATTTTCAAAAGGTCAACATCTTTGTATACATTCTTACGAATGAGATTCATTACAAAGTTTTCCTAAACAATGGCCTCTTTACAAAATACTTTCAAAAACCACACAAACACAATTTCAAACAAATGCAAGTGATCTAGAAAGTAACTAAGAGCCCATGGAAAACAATGGATGAAAAGGGTGCTAATACCTTCCCCTTTCATAATCTACCCCCCGAACTCAAGAAATAATCTCAAAGGTCTTTCCTGTGATTTTTCACCTTTCCTGTTGGATAAAAGAAAAGTCGGTGGCGACTCTTGCTAACGGCAATATTTGCAATCAAACGCAAAACACCCTAGTCAGTTCTCCCATCCTATCACAGAATTAGCGACTCTGCTGGGGAAAATTCTAAAAGTGGGGTTACCTTAGGGTTAGATCACATTTACTTGCTTTCTTTGTTTGACTTGTATGCTTTAAATTATGGTTCTTTGTTTGGGTTTGAATCCTCTACCCGCATTTGGGATACCTTATAGGTAAGTAGTAATACATTGTGGAAATTGTGTGGGGTATACCGACATGGTCTAAGCAATAGCTACGTTAGTGCGACATATTTATGGGTACCGGTACCCCTTGAGTTAATCAAGGAGAATACGGGGCCGCAGAGTGATATCATGAAGCACTAATGAACTTTTATAACCTTTACTTGACCAACTTGGCCATTAGGACGTAGTGAGATGACCAGCTTTGATGCAGTTCTAAGTTGGTAGATACTCGATACTACACTCATTGAGGTTTGAGTTTTTTGGGATATTTTGGTCGCCATTAAAGAGGCTTGTGCTGAAACAATGACCAAGGAAACAAACCAATGATATTGAGCTCCTTAGAAACCAATTAATATTACTAGGACAGGTTTGAGCCAACTAAACTTCAAGAGGGTACTTACCTATAAGACTCCATGCAAGCCTAAACCTAAGGACTTGTTTTCTTTGTTTGTGTATACTTACTTGTACATAACATCATGAACATCATAACATCGTACTCATATTCACTAACCATTTCAAGGATCTTGGGATTTATCTTTGTTCTGTTTTGTAGGACATGGATTATATTTGCAGGAAAACCATTCAAGTCAATATTGTAAGGATCCCTCCACAACTTAAAGAGCTAGCTTCAAGGATTCCATAAAATTCTCCATTTACCGAGAGACATGGTCGCCTACTAAACTTGGTCATCTCCAACACTGATGAAGACATGATGAAGGTGCTCTTTCAGTTCTTTGATCCTCTACACCATTGCTTCACATTTCCCGATTATCAACTTATGCCAACTTTGGAAGAATTCTCCCAACTCATGAGGATTCCCATTCTCAATCAACTACCTTTCAATGGTACGGAAAGAGATCCAAAGCCAGAAGAGATTGCTCAAGCTCTACACTTGCAACCATCTGATATTACAACTAATTGGGAAACAAGGAGTGGTGTCAAGGGTTTCCTAGCAAAGTTCTTGTTTGAGAAAGCCCAAAATTGTTGTAACTCTTTGGATTTGCAAGCTTTTTAAAGAAATTGTATCTCTCCTCATCTATGGGATGGTTTTGTTTCCAAATCCTTACCAACTCATAGATGTGAACATCGTCAAAATCTTCATATCCCACAACCCGATGCCTACTTTGCTAGGGGACATCCTACATTCTCTTCACACTTGCACTATGAGGAAAAGAGGTATCCTTATGTGTTGTACTCCTCTCTTGGAAAGATGGTTTATTTCGCATCTTCCCCAATCTGTATTGAAGAACGAGCAAGGTTCAAGGTGGTCACAAAGGTTGATGACGCTCAAACATTTAGACATTCATTGGTGTTCCCGGTCCATAGAGAATGTTACTTTTGTCGACCGTTGTGGAGAATTCCCTAATGTCCCTTTACTTGACATTAGAGGAGGTATCACCTATAACCCCTTCTTAGCCCTAAGACAGTTTGGTTACGCCCGAAGGGATGGCCCACATGAGATGCTCATTCAAGGTTTGGTATTTGACTACGAGAACGACGATCAAGGTCATTGCCAAAGATTTATCCGAGCTTGGAGGATGTTGAATAAGGTAGATAGCAAGACATTAGGGCGCAATAATTCCATCCCTCTTGAGCCTTACCTCAAAATGGGTATGAACTCGTGCTCAAAGTCTTGTGATGCCTTATCCCTCCATTCTCCCTGTAATGATGGAGCCTGTTATGGAAGGAGATGTTCCATACACTATCCTACATCCTGACATGCCCATCTCTCTTGAAGACTTACAAAGAGATTAGATACAACTCAAGGGGGAGCGAGACACTTTCTAAGCCCAATTCTACGCTAGCGAGAAGAAGGTTTTGGAACTCACTAAGCAACTTCATGAGGAGCGGACTCAGAATGCCTACATCGCACTAAAGAGGATGCGTACAACCTTTTTATCTTAGAGTTTTGTATTGTTTTGCCCAAAGAGGAATTGATGTACTCAAGCTTTAATTTATTAATATAATGTGTGTTTCATTTTTGTCTAAAACAAATTTGAATCCCTAAGTTCCTTGAAATCATTGCATATGCATTTACCATTCATCATAACATAAGCAGGTTTCTTGCAACAAGTCTCCTCATCTTTCTACTGTTTATTTTAGTAATATGGATCTCGAGCAAACGGTGAAAGACCTCCAGGCACAAAATGCTCAATTTCAACAGATGTTCTTAACTCTAGCCAAAGGACAATAAGAGTTGAAGACCTTGTTGGTTGAAGATAAAAATAATAAAACAAAGAAAATAACCGGATTTCTAAATATGGGAAGAAGATTCCAAGGACAAGCAAGAAGGACCCTAGACTTTGCAACTTCATCTGGTGAGAAAGACAATCAAGATGGGAAAGGCAAGGAAGTAGTTGCCCAACCAGATTCAGAAGAGGAAGAGGAAGAAGAAGATTATTCTGAAGAACAATATCCTCCAGCCGACGACAAGTATAAGCATCTGGAAGAATAGTTAAGTGCAATGGAAATTCAAAAAGTGTCTGGACTGGACTTTGAGGAGTTGGGGTTGGTGTCTGGGATTGTCATTCCTCCAAAATTCAAGGCATCGGTGTTCGCCAAATGCGATGGAGTTTCATGTCCCAAAATGCATCTTCGGTCCTATGTGATAAAAATACAGCCTCACACTGCCGACAAGGATTTATGGGTACACTTCTTTCAAGACAGCCTGTCCGGAACTTAACTTGATTGGTTTTATCAGCTAGAAAGAGCCAATGTTCATAATTGGGAAGATCTCGCCGCTGCCTTTTACAAAAAATACCAATACAATGTAGACCTTGCTCCCACCCGTACTCAACTCTAGAGTATGGCCATGGTTTCAAGTGAAGGCTTCAAAGACTACGCTCAAAAATGGAGGGACTTAGCAGGAAGAGTCCAGCCTCCCCTATCAGAAAGAGAGCTAGTAGACATATTTTTGGGCACCTTGTCCGGTCCTTTCTTCAATCATTTAATTTGGAGTTCATCGGCAGGTTTTACCGAATTGATATTGACCAGAGAAAGAGTGGAAGTCGGGATAAAGAATGGGAAGATTCAAAAAGATGCATCCTCTACTGATGTAAGAAAACCATTCATTGGAAAAAAATAAGTTGTTGCTGTATATCCTCAGAGAAATCAAGATAGGACTGAACACCGTCCAATGGTGGGGGCTGTCATGATTCCTAAACTCGCACCCGCTCAGCAAAGAAGCAACCATCCAAGAACGGAAAAACCAGACAGACAGTTCACCCGAATTAATATGACACTATCTCAAGTATTTCCACATTTGTTAAGATCCAATATAGTGACTTTGAAAGAAGCCCCAAAGAATCCTAACACAACCTCTCCTTATTATTATCCCAATGCCCGTTGTGCATACCATTCTGAGAGTCCCAGCCATGACACTAACAATTGTTGGGCTCTAAAAAACAAGGTACAAGACCTTTTTGAAGCCAAAGAGATTGAATTCGATGCGCCAGAAATTCCCAATGTCATCACTGCCCCTATGCCCAAGCACGGTCGTGATGTCAACGCCATTGAGGAAGATATGTTTGTTACTTTGGTTGATGAACTTGTGACCCCACTCTTAACTATCAAAAAGAACTTGTTGAATGCCGGTGTATTCCCAGGTTGTGATGAAAGCTGTCATTTTTGTTTATCCTCACCAACCAGCTGTCATTTGTTAAAAGCAGACGTTCAATGCCTAATAGATAACAAGGAGATTTTGTTCGAGAAAACTTCTATCCCAGCTGTTTCTTATGATAATGTTTCCATAATGACCATTTTCGCCAATTCTTCCAGGGTCTCCACCAAAAGACCCGTTAGAATTACATCAGTTCCTAAAGTAGCTCTGTTGATAATTACAATTCATGGACCAATCCCATATTCGTCAGACAAAACCATCCCATGGAATTATGGAGGTGATGTCTACTATCACGGTATCAACCAAGATTGGTCAGCTGCTGAAAATTCAAGTTCTGAGAAAGTTAACTCCGATATCAGTAACATCACATGGACTAGAAAGATAACCCGAAGTGGAAGGGTATTCTCTCTAGAAATTGCTCCTCCAAAAGTTATTTCTGGACCTGTAATCATTCATGTTGTTGTTACTCCTCCAAAGGCTATTCCGAGTCCTACAATCATCTCTGCTGATACTCCTGTTGACAAAACTGCTGCAGTCCCTGTTATCACCCCAACTGACATTCCTACTGCCGAGTCAACTGAGACTCGAGGCAAAGGTATTCTGGTTGAGCATGTCCGGACGAAGGCACAATCAGTAGCTATCCCTGAGACCTCCCGAAAAGAGATGGAGGAAATTCTAAAGATTATAAAAAGAAGCGACTACAACATAGTCGAACAACTGGGGCAAACTCCATCAAAAATTTCCATGCTGGATTTATGGTAATGTTTCGAGGCTCATGCAAAGGCCTTGGTAAAATTCCTTAAAACTTCCCATGTACCCCAAGAAACATTTGCCGATCAGTTCCAAGACTGCATAGCCAGCTTGACCGCAGATAATGGTTTAGGTTTTTTGGATGGTGATTTAACTCCAAGGGGGAGGAAGCATAACGAGGTATTGCATGTCTCAGTCGAATGCAAGGGCACGACCTTGGCTCATGTCTTGGTGGATACCGGTTCGTCTCTAAATGTGTTGCCTAAAAAGGCTCTTGATAGGATTGACTGTGAAGGATTGACATTGAAACCTAGCAATATAGTAGTGAGGGCCTTCGACGGCTCAAAAAGGATGGTGCATGGGGAAGTGGACATCCCCATAAAAGATGGAACCCAAACATTTGATTCAACTTTTTATGTAATGGATATTCACCATTCATATTCCTGCTTATTAGGCCGACCGTGGATTCACAATGCTGGTGTTGTTACCTCTACGTTGCATCAAATGCTGAAATATCCAATTCAGGGGAAAATCATCATTGTTCATGGAGAAGAATAGTATATGGTTATTCATCTAAATTCCTTCAGCTATGTGGAATTAGATGGTGAATTTATTGAAACTCCATTCCAACACTTTGAAGAAGTCTCACAAACTATGGCAGTAACCAAGGTTGTTTCTCAAGTCCCTACAAGGCCTCCGCTCAAGATGTCGTCTTTGAAAGATGCCAAGGCAGTGATAGAAGAAGGTGGGTGCACCATTTGGGGCCAACTCCCAGATATCCCATACAAATATGACAAATTTGGTTTGGGTTTTGTTGTACCCCAAAATTTTCCCTCCCATTTTTCATACAAGATACTATCTTAGGATTTCTCGAATACTTAATTTGGCTCAGAATTTGATCAGACAGATTCTCTCCCTAAGCAGTAAATCAGCAATTAGGGTTTTGCATTTCTCAAAGGAAATTGAGTCTTCAAGGTCTCAATTGGTCTTCATGGGTTTTTATATCTCTTCCAGGTTGTTTAAGCCATTTTTCAAATCTTGCATTGCAAGTTTGCTCAAACAATGGTCCAGATAATTGGAAAAAAACTACAGCAACCCCAAAATCAACCCTTTTGCGAGAACAAATTTAAAAGATCGTAACTTCTTCATTATTCAATATTTTTGAACATTTTTTCTTGCGTATGATTCTCCTTGATGCCACCTCAAATTTCTCTTCACAAATCAAGAGCTGACTACGCGTAGAAGATCACCAAAATTCGAATGCGTTAGAAGTTGCATCTTGGATTTTGACCTAATTTCAAATAACGGCCGTCTGATTGTTATTTCTTCAAATTATAAGACCTTGAGACGATTATTTTTCCATAATGTCCTAAGTGATGTCATAAATAATTTCTTTTCAAGAATCAAAGGAAAATTGTGCTTAGAAGACCATGGGAGTTATCAAATTGTCATAGATCATTTCCTTGATTTAGGATGTTTTTAACTTCTAATTTCAACACCTTCCGTATTTATTTTCTCAAAGATATTGATTCTTGTGTTGAGATCGGGGATTCCTTGCCTGTTTTTCACTGACTTCAAGTCATTGGTGTTGGGGTATTGGTGTTTATTAGGTTACAGTGGATTTTTGATCGAGTTTTCTTAAGACACTATTTGTTCACTCAAGAACCATTGACTTGTATTGCAAGTTACTATGAATTGAAGATGTGACTTAGAGTTTTAGTGAAAGATATTTTAGGATCCATTCAAATGATACCTTTGATTTTAATTCAGCTCAAGCACACAAGGCATAATAAATTTATTTTGAATTTGTCTTTAGTTCAAGATTCGAAAAGGAAGAAACTTTTTAAGTTTAGAAATGAAACTACAAGGGGATTATTTTGTTTCATCCAAATGCTTACCAAGACTTTTTCAAATATCAAATTCAAGTTACAATTGTAAATTGCAAATTACAAGTTATGATTCCAAGATTAGTTTCAAATTACAAGTGTTAAAGGGGCTTTACATCCAAAGCCTAATCCTAAGTCGTAAGCATGTTTAAATCATCCCAAAATCTTCGAGATATTCTTTAAGCTTCATGGTAGCCTCATTCCTTCAAGACATCATAATTTCCCTTCAAGCCTATCCATGACTTCCAATTATAAATCTCCTTGTTGTTTCTCCATACCATCACATGAAACAAATCAAAGAAGAAAAAGATATGATTAGCATATAAATAATGAAGCTTAAACAAGAAATTTTAAAATTTTTCTTTTCGCAAATTCATCATAAGGGTTTGTATTTGGAATCATACTAGAAGGTTTTTGTTCTTAATCATAGTCTATCTCCTACTTTTGCAACTCACAAAAACAATTAACTTCTTTGGTTCACAAAAGGGAAATAAGAATTTACAAACAGTTTCATGGCAAACAGAGCAAATGATGCCCAATACAGCAGCCCATACAAACCAAACTACAACAGAAGAGCAAAATCAGGCTGCAAACATAACCAAACCGCCCAAGGCTGCAAACAGAAAACAACAGCCAACAAGCAACAACAAGCATCACAAAAAACAGCAAAAACTGCATTGCTTCTACAGCAAGCTGCCTAACCTGCTGTCAAACAATTGCAGCTGCCCAAAACTGCCCAAAGCTGCAAACAGAAGACAGCAGTGTAAAGAAACAAAATAGGAAAACCAACAAATAACAATAGCAAAAGCAAAAACAGTAGCCAAACTGCAAATAGCGGGCAAGAGCACAAGAATACAGGGCAGCAGCATCAAATAAAAACAAAACAGATAGCAACAAATGGGAAGCCTAAACAAAACAACAAGCAACAAGCCAAAGGGTCAAAAGCATCAAATTTTGCAATGCAAGTTAACTTGCTCAGCTTGTTCACATGTCATCACTTTCCTATAATCATACAAACCTTTCAAAAAATTTCATAGAAAAATAAGCAAAATTGCTTTTTTCATTGAAAGAGGAAAGAGGAAAGATAAGAGAGATATCACCATGTGCATAAACCTGCCCACAATCTGCTGCATTTTCTGTCCAAACAGTCCAAGTACAAGAGTCCACAGGATGCTACACATTAGCCAAAAAACTGTCAAAAGCAACTGCAGTGTACAACCAAAAATTGCACACAAACAGACCAAGTCAAAGTTGCATAATAAAGACAGTAAAATGGCATATCCGTTTTGTTCCAAAAATCTCAACAGCTTCTCTACAATCTCAAAAATATAAAGCTACTGTTTCATTGAACACGGGGAGGGGAGAACAATTGGAAAAGCAACAAAAACCTCAAGCACCTTCTCCTCCAAAATTTCACTCATTTCACCACCAAACCCTTGTGACAACTTCATTGTAAACCAACAAAAAAAGTAAAAACGAGACAACACAAAAACCATACCAGAAAACCAAACCAACATTCAACATAACTAGCAAAAATACCAAAATAATAAAAAACCAAATAACTTCACTGTAAACTAGAAGCCATCAACAAACAGCAAAAACCAGAAAATATACCAGCAAAAGAAATCAGCAACATCAAGGTAAGCATCCATTGTTTCTCTACGCTCATACCTGCATATGTATACATACTGTCTAGTTATAATCAAAATAGAATTAAAAAAACAACACATAGTAATTTTGCAGTAAACCCTAAAGGAAAAAGTAGCTTACCTCTTCAATCTCTTCCTTCCCTTCACCTCAAATCCACGACTCTCTCCCTCAATTTAATTTCCCTGTCTCAATGATTTAAGTTCCATAACGGTTCCGTTTCTGCCTTATACCAACAACCATCACATAACCTTCATCGCAACACAACAATGAAACCATTCATACAGCAACGAATGCTTCAGTAAGAAAAAACAAAACAAAAAACGAATTTTGAAGACTAAAAAAAACAGGTTCTGATTCGATCGTATCTGAGGCATGCATGCCAAATTTGGGAAATTTCGGTGTGATTAGGGCTTTAGGGTTTTAGAGGAATAAGGGTAGATTAGGTTTTGATTTGTTTGTTTGCATCTTAATTTGCGGAAGCAATATCGAGAGAGACAAAGAGGTGAGATTTTGTTATTTTGGAAGAGAGATACAAGGACTGGTATGATGATGAAGAGAGATACACTGGAACAAAGTGGGGAGGAAGAGACGAGGGACGCTGGTATGTGCTAGGGTTGTACATCCCATTGGTTTTGAGTGAGGATTTGGGTCCAGACCTGACCCGGTCCGGCCCATCTTTTTTTTAATCAATTTTCAGCTTTATTTTTTTATGCCTTAGGTCTTTCTTTAAGTTCAATAAGCCCAGCAGATCCAGACCATCTCCACCTCACTCCTGTTTCAACCCCCCCCCCCCCCCCCCCCGCCCCCTCTCATAATTAGTTTAATTTAGTTTAGTTTTAATTATCTTATTTAATTTAGTTTTAGGATTTTTTTTAAAGTAATTTAGTTAGTTTAGTAACCTTAAAATTAATTTAGTTTAGATCTAACTTTATTAATCTGTAGAGTTTAGCTAAATAAAAACATATAACTTTCAAATTAACTTATTTTCTTATTTAGTTTAGTTTAAACTTTAATTTAGGAAAATTCTATTAATGATTTTAATAATTATTTTTTGCTTAAGCTTTAATTTATTTAATTTCTTAATAACAAAAAAACCTAAAAGACAAAAATAGGTTTACATTTGATTTATTTCTTTATCTAATTATAGAATAGATCTTTAGTTTCTTTTCAAATTTTCTCACAAACAAAAATACCAAAATTTCCATACTTTGTCAATAATTTTATGTCATGGATTGTTATAATTTTAATTAATTAAATTCGATTTGGTTGTATTGTTTGCTATTTGAACCTTTTAATCGCATTCGATCCATCCCCATTTGTAAATTTGTAACCCCATTTCTGAAAACTCTGTAATAGCGTAGAATTTCAATTTCTGCAATTTACTGTTTTCCTTATACTGTATAGTAATTAGGCGTGTATGGCAAGACATAAAAACAATCGCTAGATAACCTAATTTTAACAAAATAACTTGAATCAAACACACTTTTTCACACGCGCACCTCTAGGGTAACCTCGCTTGTTGCCTCGGAAACACAGTCATGTCCCTCGAATATGGGACGCTTTAGCAAAGACCCTTCAATAAAAGATCGTAGTCCCTCGATGACCCTTCGATGTTGCCTTTGATAAAATGATCTAGTCCCTTACGAAAATTTCTAAAGCGTCTCACAAGTTGCTTTCGATGACTATACTTTTGATCCACGCCTGTCCCTTCACATCCAACGATGGGGCTTCTTACCAAATCAATGGTAAGATAGCAACATCTAAAGGAGGAAGAAAAGAACACTTAAGATCTTTCGAGTAGGTAGATTCGCTCCTAGTTACTCGCTTGCTCACGACAAAAAAAAACCTTTTTTACACTGAGACTTTCATCTCAAAACATTTTCAAAAAGACAAAACATTTTGTATACGTTCTTATAGAGACGAGAACCATTGCAAAACATCTTTTCAAAACCACTTTCAAAAAATGCATTCCAGAAACACATCTTTGAACTATTTTTCGAAACAAAACTTTGTATGCGTTCTTATAGAAACGGGAACCATTATAAAGACATTTTCAAAAATACTTTCAAAGCCTACAAGCACATTGTCAAAGCAAAAGCAAGTGATCTAGCGAGTAACTAAGAGCCCGTAGATAACTACGGATGAAGAGGGTGCTAATACCTTACCGTTTCATAATCTACCCCCCGAACCCGAGAAATAATCTCGAAAGGTCTTTCCTGTGCTTTTTTACCTTTCCTTCTGGATGAAAGAAAAGTCAGTGGCGACTCTTGCTATCCGCACAATTGTAATCAAATGCAAACAACGCGAGTCAGTTCTCCCGACGTATCACAGAACTGGCAACTCTGCTGGGGAAGTAAATCTAAAAGTGGGGTTACCTTAGAGTTAGATCACCTTTATTTGCTTTCTTTGTATGCTTTACATTTTGTTCTTTGTATTAGGCTTTCTTTGATCCTCTACCCGGATTTGGGATACCTTATTAGGTAAGTAGCAATAGATTGTGGAAACTGTACGACGTAGACCGATATGGTTGAAGCAATGGCTACGTTAGTGTGACGCATTTGTAGGTACCAGTATCCCTCGTGGTGAATCGAGGAGAATACGGGGCCGCTGAGTGGCGTCACGAAGCACTAACTGACTTTAGAACCCTAATTGAATAAACTTGGCCATTAGGACGTAATGAGATAACTAGTTTAAGTGTAGAGTTGAAAATTGGTTGATACTTGATACTACACTCATTAAGGCTAGACTTTTGGGATATGTTGGCCGCAAGAAAAGATTGATTATGCTGAGACAATGGCTAAGAGAAAGGTCGGTGATATTGAGATCCTTTAGAACCCGATCACTATTACTAGGACAGGTTGAGCCAAATAAACTTCAAGAGGGTACTTACCTATAAAACCCCATGCAAGCCTAAAACATAGGAACTTGTTTGATGTGTGTGTATATATTTACTTGTACATAACATCATAAACATCATAAGCATCATAAGCATCATACGCATGCTCATTAACCATTTCAAGGATTTAGAAATTTATCTTTGTTTTTGTTTTATAGGTCATGAATTTCGTCTGAAGAAACACCATTTGAACTGGCTTTGTAAAAGCACACCCTCAACTTCAAGAGTTAGTCTCAAGAGTGCCCTGGGATTCTCCTTTTACCAAGAAATACGGTGGACTCCTCAGTTTGGCTACATCCAGTTTCCAAGAAGAGATGATGTCTGTTCTGTTCCAATTCTTTGATCCCGTACATCATTGTTTCACTTTCCCGGACTATCAGTTGGTACCTACACTGGAAGAGTTCTCTTTACTCTTAGGGGTGCATGTGCTTGATCAGATACCATTCACCGGTCTAGAAGGGATTCCAAAACCTGAAGTCATCGTTGAAGCTTTGCATCTGAAGAGAGCCGACATCATAGCCAATTGGGAGTCAAGAAGTGGGGTCAAAGGTTTCCTAGCCAAGTTTCTATTAGAGAAGGCTCGTTCATTCTGGGACGACATGGATTTCTAAGCTTTTGAAGACGTCCTGGCTCTTCTCATTTATGGTTTGGTTCTGTTCCCCAACTCAGACCAATTCATAGATGTTAATGCCATCAAAGTCTTTCTCTCTCGCAATCCCGTACCTACCTTACTGGGAGACATCTTGCATTGCCTTCATACCCGCACCATAAAGAAAAAAGGTACTCTCTTGTGTTGTATCCCCCTACTCACTAAGTGGTTCACTTCACACCTACCTCAATCAGCATTGAAGAACGAGCAAAGACTGACATGGTCTCAAAGGATGATGTCCCTCAACCATTATGACATTCGTTGGTGTTCGAGATCCTTGGAAGATGTCTCTATCATTGACCGCTGTGGGGAATTTCCTAACGTCCCTTTGATTGGTATTAGGGGAGGTATCACCTATAATCCCTTCTTAGCTCTTCGACAGTTTGGGTATGCCCGAAGATACGGTACTCATGAGATGCTCATTCAAGGTCTGGTGTTCGACTACGACAAAGAAGACCAAGGTTATCGCCAGAGGTTTACACGAGCTTGGAGAATGGTGAACAAGGTGGACAGTAGAACTTTGGGACACAAAAACTCTATCCCTCTCGAGCCTTACCTTAGGTGGGTACGGGCTCGTGCTCAGAGACTCGTGATGCCTTACCCTTCCGTCCTCCCTGTTATCATAGAGCCTGTTGTTGAAGGAGACGTCCCATACACTGTCCTTCATAATGACATGCCTACCTCTCTTGAAGACTTGCATAGAGCTTGGGTTCAGTTGAAGGAAAAGCGAGACACCTTTGAAGCCCAATTTTACGCCAATGAGAAGAAGGTTTTGGAACTCCCTAAGCAGCTTCATCAAGAGCGGAATCTGAATGCCTACATCGCGCCAAAGAGGATGCGTTCAACCTTTTTGTATTAGGAGTTTTTGTTGTATTTTATTTCTTTCATTGTAAGCCCAAAGAGGCATGATGTACTCAAACTTGGATTTATTAATATAACGTGTGTTATTTTTTTGGTTTGAACAAATTTAAATCTCTAATTTCCTTGAAATCATTTGCATATTGCATCTTCATTCATCATAACATCATACAGGTTTCTTACAACATGTCTCCTTATCCTTCTACTGTTTATTTCAGTGAGATGGATATTAAACAGACAGTGAACGATCTTCAGGCGCAGAACGTCCAGTTTCAACAAATGCTCTTGACTCTGACAAAAGGATAAGAGGAGTTGAAGATTCTACTGGCCAAAGAAAAGAAGAAGAAAGCGAAGAAACACTCGGTATTGTGATCATGGGAAGAAGGTTCAAAGGACAAGCCAGACAGACTTTAGACTTCGCAACATCATCGGGTGAAGGAGATAATTAAGAAGACAGGACCAAGGAAGTGAACAACAACCCAGCATTCGAAGAAGAGGAAGAACCTGACTACTCTGAGGAGAAGTATCCTCCTGCTGATAATAAATACAAAGAGCTAGAGGATCGTTTGAATGCTATGGAGGTCCAGAGGGTACCCGGATTGGATTTTGAAGAGTTAGGACTTGTCTCAGGGGTTGTCATCCCGCAAAAATTCAAGGTCCCCACTTTCGCTAAATATGACGGTGTCTCTTTCCCGAAGCTGCATTTAAGGTCATACGTCAGAAATATTCAACCCCATACGGCTGATAAGAATTTGTGGGTGCATTTTTTCCAAGAGAGTTTGTCAGGGACGCAGTTGGATTGGTTCTATCAGTTGGAAAGGACCAATATTCGCAATTGGGAAGATTTGGCTGCCGCCTTTTACAAACAATACTAGTATAATGTTTACTTAGCTCCAACTCAGATGCAATTGCAAGGCATGTCATGTCTATGGGTGCAGGTAAAGGTTTCAAAACCTATGCTCAAAAATGGAGGGATCTCGCAGGCAGAGTCCAGCCCCCTCTATTTGACAGAGAATTAGTGGATATGTTCCTAGGCACCTTATCAGGTCCATTCTTCAACCACCTGATCGGAAGTTCCTCAGCTGGATATACTGAACTAATCATGACTGGTGAGCGGGTCGAAACCGGTATAAAAAGTGGCAAAATTCAAAGAGATGCATCCTCGAGCACGATGAAGAAACCCTTTGTTGGAAAGAAGGAGGTCAGTGCTGCATATGACCATAGGAATCAAAACAAAAATGAACGTCGCCCGGCGGTAGGGGCTGTTATGATTTCTAATCATGTGCCAAATCAACAACAAAATTATCAGCACGAGTCAGAAGTGCCCATGAGACGGTTTACCCGGATCAACATGACCATGTCCCAAGTTTTGCCACACCTTTTGAAGACCAATCTGGCAACATTAAAAGAAGCCCCCAAGAACCCCAACACTGCTTCTCCTTGCTACAACCCGAACGCTCGATGTGCCTATCATTCTGAAAGCCTGGGGCATGATACAAACGACTGTTGGGCCTTGAAGAATAAGGTACAAGACCTTATCGATGCGAAAGAGATTGAGTTTGATCCCCCAGTAACGCCTAATGTAATAACGGCGCCAATGCCCAAACATGGTCAAGGTGTCAACGCCATTAATGATGATCGTTTTGTCTCCTCCGTGAATGACTTAACTACTCCTCTGTTGACCATTAAAGAGAATCTGTTGCAAGCCGGTCTATTCCCGGGATGTGATAAGAATTGTCACTTATGCAAGTCTCTACCAAATGGTTTTTTGTTACTGAAGATAGGAGTTCAGCGCCTGATGACTATCAAAGAAATCTTATTTGAAAAGATTCCTCTTACCAGAACTTCTTATCAAGATGTCTCAATAATCACCATTTCCAATAATCCTCCTGGGGTCTCCGCTAAAAGACCCGTCAGGATTACATCTGTTCCAAGGTCTGCACCTCTAATCATCACTATGCCAAGACCAATATCATACTCTTCAGATAAAGTTGTTCCCTGGAACTATGGGGCTGGCGTCTATTATTATGGCGTCAAGCAAGATCAGTTGTCCGTCAAAGCCAAAGTGGAAAGAGATATTGATCCTGACATCGGTAATATCCTTGGGACCAGTAAGATAACAAGAAGCGGAAGAGTCTTCTCACCTGAGATTTCTCCAAACACCGTTGCTACTCCTGTGATCATTCCCACTGCCGCTCCTACCAACAGTCCCAGTGATACTCCTACTGTTATCCCTGCTACCGAGACAAGGGGAAAAAAGGTCTTGAATGAGCCTGTCCAAGTGAAAGAGCGTCCCAAGATCATCCCTAAAGCTTCTAGGAAGGAGATAGAAGAAATACTGAAGATAATAAAAAAAAGTGACTACAACATTGTAGAACAGTTGGGGCAGACCCCCTTGAAGATATCATTGTTGTCTTTGCTTTTGTGTTCTAAGGCCCATGCCAAAGCCTTGGTGAAGTTTCTCATGACCGCCCATATTCCCCAAGAGACCTCCATCGATGAATTTGAGAATTGTGTGGCCAGTCTAACTGCTGATAACAGATTGGGCTTTTCCGACGCTGATTTAACTTCCAAGGTAAGGAAACACAACGATGCCTTGCATGTTTCCATTGAATGCAGGGCACCAAACTTGCCCATGTTCTGGTGGATACTGGCTCATCATTGAATGTCTTACCCAAAAACACTCTCGATCGAATGGACTGTGAGGGACTCACTTTAAAGCCTAGAAACATCATAGTGAGGGCCTTTGATGGTTCTAAGAGGACAGTGCACAGAAAAGTTGACATCCCCATAAAAGTTAGAACCCAGACTTTTGATTCAACTTTCTATGTGATGGATATCCTCCCTTCATACTCTTGTCTATTGGGTCGACCCTGGATCCATGGTGTTGGTGTCGTCACTTCTACCCTAAATCAGATGCTAAAATACCCGATCAAAGGAAAAATTGTCACAGTTCACGAGGAGGAGGAGTACATGGTTAGCCACCTGAACTCTTTCAAGTATGTTGAAATGGATGGCGAATTCATTGAGACTCCGTGTCAGAATTTTGAGGAGGTTCCACAAACAGTTCCAGCAACTAAGTATACTCCCAAAGTTCCGAAGATTACCAGACCTCCATTGAAGATGGCCTCTTTGAAAGATGCTAGAGTAGTAGTTGAAGAAGGCGGGTGTACCATCTGGGGTCAACTTCTAGATATTCCTTACAAGTCCAATAAATTTGGTTTGGGATTCACTACAGAGGCCCAAAGAGTTGTTCGACATTCTCGCATTGGGGAACCACCTTTGCGTATCAGCAATCAGGGAGTCAATGGAGTAGAAGATAGTTATGGCAGTTGTGATATGGACGAGTGGATTTTTCCAACCATCAGCGGGGGACTCAACAATTGGGAGGCCAAAGATTTCATTCCCATTACTTTTATTCAAGAGTATTTGTCTTTTAATGTTTTCAGGATTGTAATATTTAAACAATTTAAACTTTAAAACCTTGTGTCTTACCTGAGGCACAACGGTCCATTTGTGAGGGTTGTTACTTCATTCTCATATGTCATCAATGAATCATGGATGTTTTTGCATGCAAATTTTGTGCTCTTTGTCTTTATTTTCTTACATTTTATTTCTTTTAGAGATAGTTATGCTCTTACACACACTCACATATTAAAATTCAGATTTACATCCACTCAGGATCCCATGGGTAACGGTTCTGCTATGGCCTATTGTGACTTTGAAAATCCAATCTACCAAGTCGAAGATGAAGGTGAGGAAAATTGTGAGGTACCAGGGGAATTGGCCAGGTTATTGCAACAGGAAGAAAGGACCATTCAACCCCACGAGGAACCCGTAGATATTATCAACCCAGGTACTGAAGAAGACAAAAAAGAGGTCAAGGTGGGTGCCAATCTGGAACCCAGTGTCAAGGAGCGTCTGATTCAGTTGTTGCACGATTATGTTGAAGTCTTTGCCTGGTTGTATGAAGACATGTTGGGACTTGATGCAGACATTATGGTACATCTTCTTCCTACAAGAGAAGATTGTCCGCCAGTAAAGCAAAAGGTTCACCGCATGAGGCCTGATATGTCAGAAAAGATTAAATCATAAGTCATGAAGAAATTCAATGCTGGATTCTTGGATGTCACCTCTTATCCCCAATGGGTTGCTAATGTTGTTCCCGTGCCCAAGAAAGACGGCAAAGTGAGAATGTGTGTGGACTACAGAGATTTGAATAGGGAAAGCCCCAAGGATGACTTCCCGCTCCCCCACATTGATATTCTGGTTGACAATACGGCACAACACAAAGTGTTTTCCTTCATGGACGGTTTCTCAGGCTACAACCAAATCAAAATGGCGCCTGAGGATATGGAGAAAACAACCTTTGTTACACAGTGGGGCACATTCTACTATAAGGTCATGCCATTCTGACTGAAGAATGCTAGGGCAACTTATCAGCACGCCATGGTAGCTCTATTTCACGACATGATACATCACAAAATAGAGGTCTACATAGACGATATGATAGCCAGATCTCAAACGGAAGAAGAGAATCTTGATCATTTACAGAAGCTATTTGAGAGGCTGAAGAAATAAAAGCTGAGGTTGAACCCAAATAAATGAACGTTCGGGGTACGGTCTGGTAAACTCCTAGGCTTTGTCGTCAGCAACAAATGTATCGAGGTTGATCCTACCAAGGTTAAAGAGATACAAGAGATGCCTTCTCCTCGTACTGAGAAGGAAGTCAGAGGATTTTTGGGACGTTTGAATTAAATTTCCAGATTCATTATTCACCTGACAGCTACTTGGGAACCGATCTTCAAATTGTTGAAGAAAGATCAAGTAGTCAAATGGAATGAAGAATGCCAAGTTGCTTTTGACAAAATCAAAGAATACTTACAAGAGCCTCCTTTGTTAATGCCATCCGTCGAGGGAAGGCCATTGATCTTGTATCTGACTGTTTTAGAAAACTCAACGGGGTGTGTGTTTGGGAAGCATGACGAGTCTGGCCGAAAAGAGCATGCTATTTATTACGTGAACAAAAATTTTACCGACTGAGAAACAAGATATTCACTGCTCGAGAAAACTTGTTAAGCTCTGGCATGGGCTGCTCGTCGGCTAAGACAATATATGCTGACCCATACTACTTTGTTGATATCTAAAATGGATCCAATAAAATACATCTTCGAGAAGCCTGCTCTCTCTGGGAGGATAGCGAGATGGCAGATGATCCTGACGGAATATGACATACAATATACTACCTAGAAAGCAATAAAGGGCAGTGTACTAGCTGATCACCTTGAATGTGGAAGACTACCAATCCATGAAGTTCGAATTCCCAGATGAGGACATCATGACGGTAAGCAATTGTGAAGAGATCAGACCATATGACGGACCTGAACAAGGATCCCGATGGATCTTGGTTTTCGACGGAGCCTCTAACGCACTCGGCAACGGCATAGGTGTTGTAATCATATCACCTGAAGGATGTCATACTCCCTTCACTGCAAGACTATGCTTCAATTGTACAAACAACATGGCAGAATATGGAGCGTGCATCTTTGGTCTCAGAGCTGCCATAGATTTGGGGATCAAATCCTTAAGTGTGTTCGGAGATTCAGCTTTGGCCGTCAGTCAGATCAAAGGGGAATGGGACACCAAACACCCTAACCTTATCCCTTACAAAGAACATGTTTTGACATTGCTGCCATATCTTGAGAAGATTACCTTCGAGCATTTCCCGCGAGAAGAAAATCAGCTAGCAAACGTACTAGCTACAATGTCATCTATGTTTAAACTTAATTGGGATAATGAGGCTCCCTGGATCACCATCAGACGAATGGATGAACCAGCACACTATCACGAGATTTATACTGATGAAGTAGTGGACGAACCCTGGTTTCACGAAGTCAAGAGGTATCTCGAGTCTCAAGAATATCCAGAAGGAGCTTCAGTTAATGACAAGAAATTTTTAAGAAGATTCTCGGTTAAGTTCTTCCTTAGTAACGGCATTTTGTACAAACGCAATCATGACTCTATATTACATCGGCGCGTAGACAAAGTTGAAGCTGAAAGGATCATGGATGAATTACAAGAAGGAACTTTTGGTACCCATTCCAGTGGGCATACGATGGCAAAGAAAATCCTACGAGCAGGCTATTATTGGTCTACCATGGAAGCAGATTGCTATCAACACTCTCGAACTTGCCACAAGTGTCAGATTTATGCTGATAAAGTGAATGTACCTCCGGTTCATCTGAATGTCTTGACGGATCCTTGGCCCTTTGCTATGTGGGGAATTGATATGATTGGGGAAATTAAGCCAACGGCCTCCAATGGACACCACTTCATCTTAGTGGCCATTGACTATTTTACAAAATGGGTAGAGGCAGCCTCTTTCGCTTCCGTTACCAAGAATGTTGTCGCCCGGTTCATCAAACAGAATCTCATTTATCGGTACAGTATCCCCGAGAGAATCCTATAGATAATGGTACGAATCTAAATAACACTAAGATCACCGCCTTGTGCAAGCAATTCAAGATCCAGCATCATAATTCTTCCCCTTACAGGCCAAAGATGAATGGCGCTGTAAAAGCCGCTAACAAAAACATTAAGAAGATCATACAGAAAATGACAGTCACATACAAAGACTGGCATGAGATGCTACCCTTCGCTCTCCACGGGTATCGTACCACAGCTCGTACATCAACCGGGGAAACACCCTATTCTCTGGTACACGACATGGAGGTTGTCTTACCTATTGAGGTCCAGATCCCATCTCTAAGGATTGTGAAGGATGTTAGGCTAAACGAAGAAGATTGGATCCAGACTCGACTTGATCAACTGAACTTAATTGATGAGAAAAGGCTTACTGCTATTTTCCATGGTCAAATGTATCAAAAATGAATGATCAAGGCTTTCAACAAAAAGGTCAGACGCCAAGTATATCAAGTCGGGGATCTGGTGATCAAGCGCATCATACTGCCGCAAGGTGATCCCAGGGGCAAATGGACTCCTACATACGAAGGACCATTTGTGATAAAAAACATATTCTCTGGTCAAGAAATGATCTTGACCACTATGGATGGCGACGACCTTCCACACCCTGTAAATACAGACATAGTTAAAATATACTACGCATGAACAAAGACCCGCTAGGTCAACTGACCTAGGAAAAAATTAGGCCATCCCGGCGAACCAAAAGGTTCGGGTAAAAATTAGGGATAAAATACAAAAAAAATTTTACACCCGGCAAGTTGAAAACCTAAAAGGGCAGCTTGGGCAAAAAAGGGTATCCTGGTGGATCAAAAACCCGAAAGGGCGGTCCAGGAAAAAGTTAGGGAATTAAAGCGTATGACTATGTCCCGTTGGATCATCTCGCAGACAATCTTGAGCATCGACCAACCAGCTCAAACGGTTCTAATCAATCCAATCAACTTCGCCGAGGCGACAAGTAGACAAGACACTCAGAGACACAAAGACTATTGTAGAATGGGAATCCCATGGGATTATTTCACATAGCTATCTTTTCTTTGTATCAATTTTCATTTTTTTTTACGACGACATTCTCTTACTAGAATGCTCGTCTCGTTGTACAAAAAATACTTATTCAAGTTAATAGAAAGATATCCCTTTTGAAAGTGTAAAGCTACTGGTTTTCTTTATTTATGTGTTTTGTTTACAAAAACGTATAATGATTTATTTTTGAACATATGCATTTGAACGTGATTACTATTTACAAATGAACAGAAAATAGAAAGACAATCACTAATGGCTTTAAGAAACAGGATAATATCTTTAGGTAATTCTATAAAATCCCCGCAGGTATTTTTCCCCAGCAAGAGCGGAAACAAAGACATCATTTTACAGGATCGCTAACATATCCCTAGTATGCAGCCTAGTGGTATCAAGCGCTCTCACATCCCTGACATAGCAAAACCTCCAATTACCGCTCCAAAGGTTCCCCAGTGAAAGTCGCCAGTCTTCTCAAGATTCCCCAGCAGGATTTCACGAAATCCACGAATAATGCATGACTTTTCCCTTCCACAATAGAGTTTATTTCTCTAAAAAAGGGGGTTGGAAATTCATCCATCAACACAACAACAAGAAATTACAAAGACTTACACTCCTCATTCTCAACAGTACTCAGGGATTTATTTTCCCTGAATCCAGCAACAATGTGGCAGAACAATTTTTATGTCCATACATTACATTCATACGTCATAGCATTGACAACACAAGTACATACAATGCAATCTCATTTATTTTGAGAAAACAACATCATACCATTCATTGCATACATCGTGGCATTGCATACAATTAACTCTTCACCTTTTCAGGAAAGAATCAATCAATGGGAAATTATCATCAACAAATTTTTGACAGGAAAATATTTTCCACAAGTCATTTATAGATCAATTCCCGAGAAAGGACTGGTCGACCATCTACATAGCAAATATTTCCTTCAAACTTCTGCTGGTTCAGTTTAAATCTCTCAACGATTTATTCTGATTCTTTTCCAGACCCCTGCAGATTCAGTTTAAATCTCCCAATGGTTTATGCTAATTCTTTCCTCGCGGACGTTTTCTCTGGTACAATTTAAATCTCTCAAAGTTTTATTTTGATTCTTTCCCGCAGATATCTTCTCTGGTTCGGATAAATCTATCAATGATTTATTCTGATTCTTTTACAGACCCCCTGCAGGTTCAATTTAAATCTCTCAACGGTTTATTCTGATTCTTTCCTCGCAGATGTTTTCTCTAGTTCAGATAAATCTCTCAACGATTTATTCTGATTCCTCTCCAGACCCCTCCTGGTTTAGTTTAAATCTCTCAACAGTTTATTCTGATTCTTTCCCGCAGATATCTTCTCTGGTTTAGATAAATCTATCAATGCTTTGTTCTGATTCTTTTCCAGACCCCCTGCTGGTTCAGTTTAAATATCTCAATGGTTTATCCTGATTCTTTCCTCGTAGAAATTTTCTTTGGTTCAGATAAATATCTCAACGATTTGTTCTAATTCTTCTTCGGATCTCTGCTGGTTCAGATAAATCTCTCAACGATTTATTCTGATTCTTCTCCAGATCCTTGCGGGTTCAGTTTAAATCTCTCAACGATTTATCCTGAATTCTTTCCCGCAGACATTTTCTCTTTTGGGTTCGGTTTAAACCTCTCAACGGTTTATCCTGATTCTTTCCCAGTAGACAATTTTTTCGCTGGTTCGAATAAATTGTACCAAGATTTATTCTGATGCTTTCCAGGCAAGATTAATCCAAGACATATTTTGGTTCAGTTTAAATCGCTCCAAATTTATTCTGATTCTTTCCAGCAACATTCAAGACTTCTGCTAGTTCCAGTTTAAATCGACCAAAGGTTTATTCCGATTTCTTTTCCGTATTGAAGTCAAGTTCAGACTTTGTCCACTTCTATCAACAATCACCTTTGGATGGCGTCTATAAGCCCATTTCTGACAAATCCCCATCATTTCTACAAATGGAATCTTTAAGCCCATTCCCTATACAATCAACCAATACATCATCGAGTGCAAATTTCTGGGCACTCTAGTGTTTAATCATCTTCTACTTTCAAGCTACGAACGACGAACATGTCGATCTCAATTTTCAAGTTTAAGAAGATTGAATAGGGGCAGCTGTTGTACCCCAAAAGTTGCCCTCCTATTTTTCATACAAGATACTATCTTAGGATTTCTTGAATACTCAATTTGGCTCAGAATTTGATCAGACGGATTCTCTCCCTAAGCAGTAAATCAGCAATTAGGGTTTTTCATTTCTCAAAGGAAATTGAGTCTTCAAGATCTCAATTGGTCTTCATGGGTTTTTATATCTCTTCCAGGTTGTTTATGCCAGTTTTCAAACCTTGCATTTCAAGTTTGCTCAAACAATTGTCCAGATAACTGAAAACAACTACAGCAACCCCAAAATCAACCCTTTTGCGAGAACAAATTAAAACGATCGTAACTTCTTCATTATTCAATATTTTTGAGCGGTTTTTCTTGCGTATGATTCTCCTTGATGCCACTTCAAATTTATCTTCACAAATCAAGAGTTGATTACGCGTAGAAGATCACCAAAATTTGAATGCGTTAGAAGTAGCATCTTGAATTTTGACCTAATTTCAAATAACGGTAGTCTAATTGTTATTTCTTCAAATTACAAGACCTTGAGACGATTAGTTTTACACATTGTCCTAAGTGATGTCATCAACAAATTCTCTTCAAGAATCAAAGGAAAATTGTGCGTAGAAGATCCTGGGAGTTATCAAATTGTCATAGATCATTTCCTTGATTTAGAATGTTTTTAACTTCTCATTTCAACACCTGCCAAATTTATTTTCTCAAAGATATTGATTCTTATGTTGAGATTTGGGATTCCTTGTTTGTTTGTCACTAACTTCAAGTCATTGGTGTTGGAGTATTAGTGTTTATTATGTTATAGTGGATTTTTGATCGAGTTTTATTAAGACACTATTTGTTCACTCAAGTACCATTGACTTGTATTGCGAGTTACTATGAAATGAAGATGTGACTTAGAGTTTTAGTGAAAGATATTTGAGGATCCATTCAAATTATGCCTTTGATTTCAATTCAGCTCAAGCATACAAGGCATTATTCATTTATTTTGAATTTGTCTTTAGTTCAAGATTCGAAATGGAAGAAACTTTTTAAGTTTAGAAAGGAAACTACAAGGGAATTATTTTGTTTCATCCAAATGCTTACCAAGACTTTTTCAAAGATCAAATTCAAGTTACAATTGTAAATTGAAAATTACAAGTTATGATTCCAAGATTAGTTTCAAATTAAAAGTGTTAAAGGGACTTTACATCCAAAGCCTAATCCTAAGTCGTAAACATGTTTAAATCATCCCAAAATCTTCAAGATATTCTTCAAGCTTCATGGCAGCCCCATTCCTTCAAGACATCATCATTTCCCTTCAAGCCTATCCATGACTTCCAATTATAAATCGCCTTGTTGTTTCTCCATACCATCACATGAAACAAATCAAAGAAGAAAAATATATGATTAGCACATAAATAATGAAGCTTAAACAAGAAATTTTCAAAGTTTTCTTTACGCAAATTCATCATAAGGGTTTGTATTTGGAATCATACCAGAAGGTTTTTGTTCTTAATCATAGTCTATCTCCTACTTTTGCAAATCACAAAAAAATTGACTTCTTTGGTTCACAAAAGGGAAAAAAGAATTTACAAACAGTTTCATGGCAAACAGAGCAAATGTTGCCCAATACACCAGCCCATATAAACCAAACTACAACAGAAAAGAAAAATCAGGCTGCAAATAGAGCCAAACCGCCCAAGGCTGCAAACAGAAAATATCAGCCAACAAGCAACAACAGGCATCACAAAAAAAAACAGCAAAAACTGCATTGCTTCTATAGCAAGCTGCCTAACCTGCTATCAAACAATTGCAGCAGCCCAAAAATGCCCAAAGCTGCAAACAGAAGACATCAGTGCAAAGCAACAAAATAGGCAAACCAGCAAATAACAACAGCAAAAGCAAAAACAGCAGTCAAACTGCAAATAGCGGGCAGCAGCACAAGAATACAGGGCAGCGGCATCAAATAAAAACAAAACAGGCAGCAACAAATGGGAAGCCTAAACAAAACAACAAGCAACATGCTAAAGGGTCAAAAGCATCAAATGTTGCAATGCAAGTTAACTTGCTCAGCTTGTTCACATGTCATCACTTTCCTATAATCATACAAACCCTTCAGAATTTTTCATAGAAAAATAAGCAAAATTGCTTTTTTAATTGAAAGACGAAAGAGGAAAGATAAGAGAGATATCACCCTGTGCATAAACCTGCCCACAATCTGCTGCATTTTATGTCCAAACAGTCCAAGTACAAGGTTCCACAAGCTGCTACACATTAGTCCAGAAAACTGTCAAAAGCAACTACATTGTACAGCTAAAAATTGCACACAAACAGACCAAGTCAAAGTTGCATAATAAAGACAGTAAAATGGCATATCTGTTTTGTTCCAAAAATCTCAACAGCTTCTCTCCAATCTCAAAAATATAAAGCTACTATTTCATTGAACACAAGGAGGGGAGAACAATTGGACAACAACAAAAACCTCAAGCACCTTCTCCTCCAAAATTTCACTCATTTCACCACCAAACCCTTGTGACAACTTCATTGTAAACCAATAAAAAAAGCAAAAACGAGACAACACAAAAACCATACCAGAAAACCAAACCAACATTCAAAATAACCAGCAAAAACACCAAAACAATACAAAACCAAAAAACCTCATTGTAAACCAGAAGCCATCAACAAACAGCAAAAACCAGAAAATATACCAGCAAAAGAAATTAGCAACAGTAAGGTAAGCATCCATTGTTTCTTTATGCTCATACCTGCATATGTATACATACTGTCTAGTTATAATCAAAATAGAATAAATAAAAACAATACAAAGTAATTTTGCACTAAACCCTAAAGGAAAAAGTAGCTTACCTCTTCAATCTCTTCCTTCCCTTCACCTCAAATCCACGACTCTCTCCCTCAATTTAATTTCCCTGTCTCGACGATTTAAGTTCCATAACGGTTCCATTTCCTCCTTATACCAACAACCATCGTATAACCTTTATCGCAACACAACAATGAAACCATTCATACAGCAACGAATGCTTCAGTAAGAAAAAACAAAAAAAAAACAGAATTTTGAAGACTAAAAAAACCAGGTTCTGATTGGATCGTATCTAAGGGATGCATGCCAAATTTTGGAAATTTCTGTGTGATTAGGGCTTTAGGGTTTTAGAGGAATAAGGGTAGATTAGGTTTTGATTTGTTTGTTTGCAGCTTAATTTGCGGAAGCAAGATCGAGAGAGACAAAGAGGTGAGATTTTGTTATTTCGGAAGAGAGATACAAGGACTGGTATGATGATGAAGAGAGATACACTGGAACAGAGTGGTGAGGAAGAGACGAGGGATGCTGGTCTGTGATAGGGTTGTACAACCCATTGATTTTGAGTGAGGATTTGGGTCCGGACCTGACCCGGTCCGGGCCATCTTTTTTGTAATCAATTTTCAGCTTAGTTTTTTTTATGCCTTAGGCCTTTCTTTAAGTTCAATAAGCCCAGCAGATCCAGGCCATCTCCACCTTACTCATGTTTCAACCCCCCCCCCCCCCCCCCCCCCCCCCCTTCTCATAATTAGTTTAATTTAGTTTTGTTTTAATTTCTTATTTAATTTAGTTTTAGGATTTTTTTATAGTAATTTAGTTATTTTGGTGACCTTAAAATTAATTTAGTTTAGATCTAACTTTATTAATCTTTAGAGTTTAGCTAAATAAAAACATATAACTTCCAAATTAACTTTTTTCTTATTTAGTTTAGTTTAAATTTTAATTTAGGAAAATTCTGTAAATAATTTTACTAATTATTTTTTGCTTAAGCTTTAATTTATTTAATTTCTTAATAACAAACAAACCTAAAAGACAAAAATAGGTTTACATTTTATTTATTTCTTTATCTAATTATAGAATAGATCTTTAGTTTCTTTTCAAATTTTCTCACAAACAAAAATACCAAAATTTCCATACTTTGTCAATTAATTTTATTTCATGGATAATTATAATTTTAATTAATTAAATTCGATTTGGTTGAATTATTTGCTATTTGAACCTTTTAATCGCATTCGATCCATCCCCATTTGTAAATTTGTATCCCCATTCCCGATAACTCTGTAATAGCGTAGAATTTCCATTTCCGCAATTTATTGTTTTCCTTATACTGTATAGTAATTAGGCGTGTATGGCAAGACATAAAAACAATTGATAGATAACCTAATTTCAATAAAATAACTTGAATCAAACACAATTTTTCACACACGCACCTCTAGGGTAACCTCGCTTGTTGCCTCGGAAACACAGTCATGTCCCTCGAATATGTGACGCTTTAGCAAAGACCCTTCAATAAAAGATCGTAGTCCCTCGATGACCCTTCGACATTGCCTTAGATAAAATGATTTAGTCCCTTACAAAAATTGCTAAAGCGTCTCACAAGTTGCTTTCGATGACTATACGATTGACCCGCGCTTGTCCCTTCACATCCAACGATGGGGATTCTTATCAAATCAATGGTAAGATAGCAACATCTAAGGGAGGAAGAAAAGAACACTTAAGATCTTTCGAGTAGGTAGATTCGATCCTAGTTACTCGCTTGCTCACGACAAAAAAAAACCTTTTTTACACCGACACTTTCATCTCAAAACATTTTCAAAAAGACAAAACATTTTGTATACGTTCTTATAGAGACGAGAACCATTGCAAAACATTTTTTCAAAACCACTTTCAAAAAACACATTCCACAAATACATCATTGAAATATTTTTCGAAACAAAACTTTGTATGCATTCTTATAGAAACGAGAACCATTATAAAGACATTTTCAAAAATACTTTCAAAGCCCACAAGCATATTGTCAAAGAAAAAGCAAGTGATCTAGCGAGTAACTAAGATCCTGTAGATAACTACGGATGAAAAGGGTGCTAATACCTTCCCTTTTCATAATCTACCCCCAGAACCCGAGAAATAATCTCGAAAGGCCTTTCCTGTGCTTTTTTACCTTTCCTTTTGGATAAAAGAAAAGTCGGCGACGACTCTTGTTATCCGCGCAATTGCAATCAAACGCAAACAACCCAAGTCAGTTCTCCCGCCGTATCACAGGTTTCACTTCAGGAGCCCAGAAAGTTGTACGTCGTGCTCGTGTCGGAGGACCACCCTTGAAGATCATCAACCACGAAGTCAACGCAGTGGAGGATGATGAAGACATCTATAACCTGGAGGATTGGATTTTCCCAACTGTCAATGGAGGGCTCAATAACTAGGAAGCTAGAGATTTTGTCCCGATCACTTTTATGCAACAGTAATTTATCTTTAAATTTTGTCGGACCTGTAATATTAAACAATTCAGACTCTTAAAACCTTGTGTCTTACCTGAAGCACAATGGTCCATTTGTAAGGGTTATTATCTCATTTCCATATGACATCAATGAATCATGGATGTTTTTGCATACAAACTTTGTGCTCATTTTTTTCTTTTTATATTTTCATTTCTTTCAAAGATAGTTATACTCTTACACACACTCACATTCAAATTGCATATCTATATCCATTCGGGATCCCATGGGTAACAATTCTATTATGGCCTTTTGTGACTCTAAAAATCTAATCTACCAACCCGAAGACGAAGGTGAGGAAGATTGTGAAGTGCCAAGGGAACTCGCCAGGTTCTATAACAAGAAGAGAGGACCATTCAGCCCCACGAAGAACCAGTGGACACAATTAACTTAGGTACGGAAGAAGACAAGAGAGAAGTCAAGGTGGGTGCCAATCTGGAACCCAGTGTCAAAGAGCGTCTGATTTAGTTGCTACACGATTATGTTGAGGTCTTTTTCTAGTCATACGAAGACATGCCAGGACTTGATGCAGATATTGTAGTACATCATCTACCTACAAAAGAGGATTGCCCACCGGTAAAACAAAAGGTCGGTTGCATGCAACCAGACATGTCAGAGAAGATCAAAGCATAAGTCATGAAACAATTCAACGCCGGATTCTTGGCCGTCACTTCCTATCCATAATGGGTTGCCAATGTTGTTCCCATGCCCGAAAAGGAAGGCAAGGTACGAATGTGCGTGGACTACATAGATTTGAATAGGGCAAGCCCTAAGAAAGATTTCCCACTTCCCCACATTGATATTCTAGTTGACAATACAGCACAGCACAAAGTGTTTTCCTTCATAGACGGTTTCTCAGGCTACAACCAAATCAAAATGGCGCCTGAGGAAATGGAGAAAACAACCTTTGTCACACAATGGGGCACATTATGCTATAAGGTTATGCCATTCAGGTTGAAGAACGCTGGGGCAACCTATCAACGTGCCATGGTAGCTCAATTTCATGACATGATACATCACGAAATAGAGGTCTATATGGACAACATGATAGCCAGATCTCAAACAGAAGAAGAGCATCTTGGTCATTTGCAGAAATTATTTGAGAGGCTAAAGAAATACAAGTTGAGGTTGAACCCGAATAAATGCACATTTGGGGTGAGGTCTGGTAAACTCCTAGGCTTTATTGTCAGCGGTAAAGGTATTGAAGTAGATCCTGCCAAGGTGAAAGAAATACAAGAAATGCCTGCTCCTCGTACCGATAAGGAAGTCAGAGGATTCTTGGGACGGTTAAACTATATTGCCAGATTCATTTCTCACATGACAGCTACTTGTGAACATATCTTCTAATTACTGAAGAAAGATCAAGTAGTCAAATGGAATGATGAGTGTCAAACTGCCTTCGACAAGATCAAAGAATACCTGCAAGAGCCTCTGGTTTTGATGCCACTAGTCGAGGGAAGACCCTTGATTATGTATCTAACTATTTTGGAAAATTCAATGGGGTGTGTGCTGGGGTAGCATGAAGAGTCTGGCCGAAAAGAGCATTCTATTTATTACCTGAGCAAAAAGTTTACCGACTGTGAAACCAGATATTCACTGCTCGAGAAAACTT
Organism: Vicia faba; assembly: GCA_948472305.1. Lineage (NCBI taxonomy): Eukaryota > Viridiplantae > Streptophyta > Magnoliopsida > Fabales > Fabaceae > Vicia > Vicia faba. The sequence continues at coordinate 228,565,825 of OX451736.1, read as the reverse complement.
GTTGCGCTCTGGCATGGGCTGCTCGGCGGCTAAGACAGTATATGTTGACCCATACTACTTTATTGATATCTAAAATGGATCCAATGAAATACATCTTCGAGAAACCTTCCCTCTCTAGAAGAATAGCAAGATGGCAAATGATCTTGACAGAATATGACATTCAGTATACTACCCAAAAAGAAATAAAGGGCAGTGTACTAGCTGATCACCTTGCTCACCAAGTTGTGGAAGACTACCGGTTCATGAAGTTGTGGAATTCCCAGATGAAGACATCATGATGGTGAACAACTTTGAAGAATTCAGACCATATGACGGACCTGAACAAGGATCCCGATGGACCCTGGTTTTTGATTGGGTGTCCAACGCACTCGGCAATGGTATAGGTGATGTACTTATATCTCCTGAAGGATGTCATACTCCCTTTACGGCAAGACTCTGCTTCAATTATACAAATAACATGGCAGAATACGAAGCGTGCATTTTTGGTCTCAAAGCTGCCATAGATTTGGGGATCAGATCCTTAAATGTATTCGGAGATTCAGCTTTGGTCATCATCCAGATCAAAGGGGAATGGAACACAAAACACCCTAACCTTATCCCTTACAAAGAACATGTGTTGACATTGATCCCACATTTTGAGAAGATTACCTTCAAGCATTTCCCGCGAGAAGAAAATCAGCTAGCAGACGCACTAGTCACAATGTCATCCATGTTTAAACTTAAATGGGATGACGAGGCTCCCCAGATCACCATTGAACGAATGGATGAACCAGCTCACTGTCACGAGATTAATACTGAAGAAGTAGTGGACCAGTCTTGGTTTCACGAAGTCAAGAGGTATCTCGAGGCTCAAGAATATCCGGAAGGAGCTTCAGTCAATGATAAGAAGTTCTTAAGGAGATTCTCTGCTAAGTTCTTCCTTAGTAATGACATTCTCTACAAACGCAACCATGAATTTATTTTTGCTCTGTTGCATAGATAAGGTTGAGGCAGAAAAGATCATGGATGATCTACATGAAGGCACTTTTGGAACCCATTCCAGTGGGCATACGATGGAATAGAAAATCCTACTGGTGGGTTATTACTGGTCTACCATGGAAGAAGATTGCTATCAACACTCTTGAACCTTCCACAAGTGCCAGATCTATGCTGACAAGGTGCACGTACCTCTGGTTCCTTTGAATGTCTTGACGGATCCTTGGCCCTTCGCTCTGTGGGGTATCGACATGATTGGGGAAATCAAACCTACAGCCTCTAATGGACACCGCTTCATCTTAGTGGCCATTGATTATTTTACAAAGTGGGTTGAGGCAGCCTCTTTCGGTTCCGTCACCAAGAATATTGTAGCCCGGTTCATTAAACAAAATCTCATTTGTCGGTATGGTATCCCGGAGAGGATCATCACATACAATGGTACGAATCTAAACAATACTATGATCACCGCCCTGTGCAAACAATTCAAGATCCAGTATCACAATTCTTCCCCTTACCAGCCAAAGATGAATGTTATTGTCGAAGCCGCAAATAAGAACATCAAAAAGATCATACAAAAAATGACAGTCACATACAAAGACTGGCATGAGATGCTACCATTCTCTCTCCACGGTTATCGTACCATAGCATGTACATCAACCGGGGCAACACCCTACTCTCTGGTATACAACATGAAGGTTGTCTTTCCTATTGAATTCCATATCCCCTCTCTGAGAATTATGAAGGATGCAGGGCTGAATGAAGAAGATTGGATCCAAACTCGTCTTGATCAATTAAACTTGATTGATAAGAAAAGGCTTACTGTTTCCTGTCATGGTAAGATGTATCAAAAACGGATGATCAAGGCTTTCGACAAAAAGGTCAGACGCCAAGTATATCAAGTCGGGGATTTGGTGATCAAATGTATCATACTACCATAGAGTGATCCTATGGGCAAATGGACTCCTACATACGAAGGACCATTTGTAATCAAAAGCATATTCTCTGGTAGAGCAATGATCTTGACCACCATGGATGGCAATGAACTGCCGCACCCTATGAACGCGGACATTGTCAAAAGATACTACGCATAAGAGACCCGCTAGTTTGAAACACCTAGGCAAAACAAGGGCATCCCGGCGAACCAAAAAGGTTCTGGCAAAAATTAGGGATAAAACAAAAAAATATGCACACCCGGCAAGCTGAAAATCCGAAAGGGCGGATTGAGAAAAAAAGGGTATCCCGGTGGACTGAAAATCCGAAAGGGAGGTCCAGGCAAAAGTTAGGGAATTAAAGCGTATGAATATGTTCCGTTGGATCACCTTACGGATAACCTGCAAACTCGACGGTTCTGATTAATTCAATCAGCTTCGGACATGGCAACAAATAGATAAGATGCTCAGAGACACAAAGGCTATAGCAGAATGGGAACCCCATGGGATTATTTCACATAGCTATATTTTCTTTGTATCAATTTTTTATTTTTTACGACGGAATTCTCTTACTAGAATGTTTGTCTCATTGTACAAAAACACTTACTCAAAGTCAATACAAAGATATCCCTTTGAAAGTACAAAATTATCTGTTTTTTCTTTACTCTTATGTTTTGTTTACAAAAACGTCCAACGATTTATTTTTGAACATATGAATTTGAACGTAATTACCATTTACAAATGAACAAAATAGAAAGACAATCACTAATGGCTTTAAGAGATACGGAAATCTCTCTAAGTTGTTTCCATAAAATCCCCCACAGTGTGCAGTTTAATCCCCAGTGGAACAAAACTTCCTATTATCACTCCCCGGTAGAAGTCGCCAAATTTCTCAGGATTCCCCAAGAGGATTTTACAAGCAGTACACAACATTTCCCTCACAACAAAGTTTATTTCCCTAAGTGGAAATTCATCAACACTTCAAGGCATGAAGACTTGGACTCCGTATCCTCAGCAGCAGTCGGGGATTTATTTTCCCCAATCCAACAAGCAGTGCAGAAGATTATCTCACATACGCATACATCGCATCCATATATCATAAACATCGATAACACGAATGCATGTATCACAATCTCATTACAACATGCATTTAATACAACATGACATTGCATATTAGCTAACATTTTACCCTTTTCAGGATAAGGTTAATCAATAGCTACCATTAACAATGTTGAAAGACTTTCAAATACAGTTCAGATATGCTCCAGACGCGAATGCCATCCTGATACTCATTCAGATTCAATCTTCAGATACAGTTAAGATACGCTCTAGATACGGATTCCATCCTGATACTCATTCAGATTCAACTTTCTAAAACAGTTCAGAAACGCTCCAGATACGGATGCCATCCTGATACTCATTCAGATTCAACTTTCCGATACAGTTCAGATACGCTCCAGATACGGATGCCATCTTGATACTCATTTAGATTCAACTTTCTGATACAGTTAAGATACGGTCCAGATACAGATGCCATCCTGATACTCATTCAGATTCAGCTTTCAGATACAGTTCAGATACGCTCCAGATACGGATGCCATCCTGATACTAATTCAGATTCAAATTTCCGATACAGTTCATATATGCTCCAGATACGGATACCATCCTGATATTCATTCAGATTTAACTTTTCGATACAATTCAGATACGCTCCAGATACGGATTCCATCCTGATACTCATTTAGATTCAGCTTTTAAACACAATTCAAATATGCTCTAGATACGGATGCCATCCTGATACTCATTCAGATTCAGCTTTCAGATACGCTCCAGACACGGATGCCATCTTGATACTCATTCAGATTCAACTTTCAGATACGCTCCAGATACGGATGCCATCCTGATACTCATTCAGATTCAACTTTCAGATACAGTTCAGATACGCTCCAGACACGAATGCCATCCTGGTACTCATTCAGATTCAGCTTTTAGCTTATATATATGGTTCAACAATCATTTCTGGATGGCATCTACAAGCCCATGTATAACTACTTTCCATCATCCCTCCAAATGGCATCTTTAAGCCCATTCCTTATACCATCAACCTTCACATCACCGGGTATAATTTCGGGGCACTCTAATGTCCAATCATCTTCCACCTTCGAGTCACGAATGGCAAAACTCACCAATCTAACTCTTCAGACTTAAGAAGATTGAACAGGGGCAGATGTTGTACCCAAAAATTTTCCCTCTCATTTATTAAGAATTTTCTCACAAGATCTCCTTTGCCTCAAGACTGCACTAGGGTTGATCAGCTCAAGGCACTTCCTTAAGCACTGATGACAAAAATTAGGGTTTGAGATTGCACAAGGATATTTGAACTTCCAATTCCCCATATGACTTTAATGGACCATGATGGACCCTCAAGATTACTAATGTTAAGTTTCAAGCTTTAAATCACACTTTTGCTCAGTCAATTGAGCAGTTGACCTAAAAATTAACTACATTGGGGAAAAAGTCAATTGTGGTTAATTTACAGTCAAACTTCATAATTTTTATCCACATCAACATTTTAAACTCATGTGTATCATTTGACCAAGTTTGAACCATAATTCCTCAAGAAATTTGATCAAATCTTCAAAAGGGCAAAATGGTCAAAATTAGGGTTTTGACTAGGAAAGGGCAATTTCTGATTTTTGACCTAGCAAATGATCAATTGGATTAAGGCATGATCTCAAGGGTCCAATTGCATCATTTTTACCTAATGACATAGCTCAAAAAATTGCTCAAATCCAATGGATTGACAGATGAATTTTCAGTCAACTGATCAAAAGTCAACTGTATACTGAAAAGTCAAACTTTGACTTTTTGGTCAAAATCAAATATCAAAGATCACAATTCATCAAAGAATGTCAAAATATGAAACTTATTCATCAATAAATCAAAAATTCAAGATTTCATTTTGAAAAGTTAAAATTTCTAAACTTAGAAATTTTTCTAAGTGTTGGAAATTTCTTATTTTTTTTACAACTTTGAGCAAAATTTTCACCATGATGCAAGCTGATTCAGAAGAAAATTTCAACATGAAATTTGTAGATCTCCATGAAATATTCAACATTTCTTTTCACAACTCCTTCCAAAAGTGCTTGGATCTCAAGTTATAATTTTAAGAACACATGGTCATGAAACAAAACACTTAGTTAAATTTTGCCATAATTTGGTCAGGATTTTGACCTAACTTCATGGAACTTTTTCATATAGTTCCAAGGGGAATTTTAAAAAGTGATTCAAACAGGGGTTGTATATCACATTACTATCTTTCCAAAATTTCCAAGAACTCCTTGAGATCATTTTTGAGTAGGAAGAATCGAAGAGATGAAGTTAGGGTTTTCACACTTGAATTACAAGTCATTTTGTGATGAACAAGATTCAAAATTCAAACTTATGTTGCATAACCTCTACTTTGCAGGAATCAAACTTCTTAGGAACTCCATAATTAATTGCTTGTATAGTTGTTAGAGGTCTCAATTCAAGCATTCAATGCAAGGCCATGCTTTATATCCATTTTGGGAAGAAAGAGCACAATGCCATTTTGATAAAGTAGCTTTTTGCATAAAACTTGTTCTTGAGCCTTGCACTTATTCTTTTCTGATCATACATGTCTTATAACTCAAGATAAGTTGATCTCAACACTTACAATCACCCATCCCATGCCTGTACTACACATTGAAACTTGTTTTCCCACTTTTCTTCAAAATCAAGTAACCTAGAAATTATCTTGTAACTTGTACTTATGACTCTCCAAAGCACTCAAGATCTTTTGCTTATATATACACAAGTTATTTGCCCCAAATTCGACACATGCTTAAGCCCTGAAAACACCAAGAACACATAATCACCAAAAACACCTCAAAACTTGCCATTTCTGAGTTTTGAATCCAATCTCCAAATTTGCTCGTGCGTTTATTGGCCTTTTACTTTCAAAAGCTTCTAAATAACATACACAAACAATTCTAACACCTGCAACACCACTGTAACACCTCCATCATCATCCACCATTTTCTAAAACAGCACCTTGCACCTTGACTTCTCCATAACTCCTCAAGCACTTTCGGCACAAGCTAAGCATCACATTAGCTTCTTGGGAACTTAAGGAAGCTAATCCAATCATTGGAACTCACTAAAAGCTACTCAAACTCCAAACAAGATACCCTCTTGCAAGGTAAGTTTTTTGACTTTTGAACTCTTCATACAGGCATTATTAATGGTTTATTTGTGAATGAAAAATGTAGATATCATTGCCCTAAAGCTAACCATGTCCATAGTTTTCATTTATATTGCTTGAGCTTAGAGAATTTTAGGATTGAAGTTTTCTGAAATTTTTAGGGTTCAGATTAGGGCCATTAAAATTCATGTTTGTCTTTCATCTATAATTTTATTGCTTTGCATTTCTGAAATCGTGAGCAAATTTGCTACAAGGTTCATGTTTACATTTTTGCAAATGGATGAGAGATGAACAAGATGCAGGTACTCTGGTTGGGCGTGAGGTTGAAGATGAAGTTCAGGCCATGTACTTGTTTACTATCATATATTTGTTGTTTTGTTTATATAAACGGATGTATAGCCACCCCAGTGGTAGAAGCGCGCGTCTGTGACTATAGGGACCTGGGTTCGAGCCCCAGTGGTACCCTTTTGGGATTTTTTCATATTTTTCACACATTCTGACTTTTTTTGCAGCGTTAGGCCTCATCCCTTAGGCCTTATATTTTTTTTCTTACTGCTGACATCCCTTGTTGGCTACTCACACCCCTGGCCCATTTTATTTTATTTTTCTCATTTTTATTTATTTGTTTTCTTAAATATTTTATCTAATACTAAAAAAATCAGAAAAAATATAAAAATATTAGACTTATATTTTGATATAGTTTATTTATTTATTTTTTTGCACAAAAATTATTTTATTTAATAATACTTTATTTATTTCACTAATTGATTTGTAAATTTAATTAGAAACTAGTTTTTTTTAGTTATTTTCTTTTACACAATTTAAATATATTATTTTAAAATATAAAAAGACCAAAAATATTTTATAATACTATAAATTATTTTTAAGACAAAAATACCAAAAATATTCTTCTTATAAACTTAATTTCTTTTTTTTAATCAATTAATAGATTAGGGTTTTATTTAAATTCTTTTCCTAGTAAATTTAGGTTTTACTTTTTACAAATTTACTTAATTATTTTTTCTTTTAGTTAATTAGGTTAAAACAAAACCCCTTTTCCCTAAACAAATCCAAACAAAATATCCATTTTCTTTACATTTACATTTTTGTTTATTTATTCATTTTTGTACATTATTTATCCAAATTCAATATGGTTGTAATAGATCATTAGGCTTTATTTTCTTGCAATCCCCATTTGTAATTTGTACAGCCCTCTCCCACAAGTATTGTAATAGCGTAGTAATTTTTAAATTCCGCAATTTATCACTTTATATACAAATGCTAGTAATTAGGGTTTGTATGGAAAGACTAAAACCAATCAACTAGAAAACCCTAATCAAAGACAAAACCAAGCATGAAAAATAATACACTTGCACACAAGCACCCCTAGGGTAAATCCACTTGGTTGCCTTACGAAATGGACATATTATACATGTAAGATATCTTAGCAAAAACAAGCAAAATATAAGATCATAGTCCATCGATGACGCTATATATGCTGCCTTTCAAATGATATTAGTCCCTAAAAGAGAATGCTAAGATATCTTGCAACATTTCTAATCATGGTTATACGATGACCCACGCCCGTCCTGTTTACATCCAAAGATAGGGTTGCTTACCAAATCAATGGCAAGATAACAATGTCAAAGGAAAAGGAAATGAACATGAAAGACTTTTGAGTAGGTAGATTGTTCCTAGTTGCTTGCTCACTTTCCAAACAAAACATCCTTGCTATTTCCAAAACAAACACATACACTTTCAAAACATCTTACAAACTTAACATTTTCAAAATATCAGCATATTTGTATACATTCTTACAAACGAGAATCATTACAAAGTTTTCCTAAACAATGGCCTCTTTACAAAATACTTTCAAAAACTACACAAAGCACAATTTCAAACAAAAGCACGTGATCTAGCAAGTAACTAAGAGCCCATGGAAAACCATGGATGAAAAGGGTGTTAATACCTTCCCTTTTCATAATCTACCCCCCGAACTCAAGAAATAATCTCAAAGGTCTTTCATGTGCTTTTTCACCTTTCCTTTTAGATAAAACAAAAGTCGGTGGCGACTCTTGCTAACCGCAACATTTTCAATCAAATGCAAAACACCCAAGTAAGTTCTCCCACCGTATCACAATAGGTTGAAGATGTACAATCTAAGGTTAAATCAGAACAAGTGCACCTTTGGGGTAAGGTCTGGTAAACTTCTAGGTTTCATTGTCAGTGACAAGGTGTGATACTGTGGAAGAACCGGACTGTTTGAAATGCTGGTTTGCATTTTGCGTTTGTGTTTGCAAAATGTCGCGGTAAGCAAGAGTCGCCACCGACTTTTATTTTATCCAGCTGGAAAGGAAAAATCACAGAAAAATTCCTTTTTTCGAGATTTTGAGTACGGGGGGTAGATTATAGAAAGGGAAGGTATTAACACCCTTTCTATCCATAGTTTTCTACGGGCTCTTAGGTACTTGCTCATAATTTTCAAAATTGCTTGTGTGTGTTTGATTTGAAAAAGTTTTTGTTTGACTTCGATTTAACCCTTGCTTCTGTCTTCAAGAATGTTACGAAGTTGTTTTGAAAACTTTGTTTGAAAAGAGTGTAAGTGTAAAAAAGTTTGTTTGTTTGAGCAAGTACTTAAGAACTAATCTACCTACTCGAAAAAGAGAATGTTTCTATTCTTGTTTCCTTTAGACAGTGCTATCCCACTATTAGTGAGTAGGCAACACCGTCGTTGGAGATTTAAGGGTCAATTCAAAAGGGACGTACGATCACTAAAGCAATGCTAGGACGTCTTAGTAATAACCCTAATGTCTTAAGATTAATATTCGAGGCAACAGTATCCGAGGCAACTTTTCCGAACGGTACTTTGATCTTTGTTTAGACAAGAGAGCGACCACTAAAATACCCTATACTTAATGACAGTTTACCAAAGGCAACCGAAGTGGGAGTGTATCCTAGGAGTGTGCATGTGCGAGTGATTCAATTCCAAGTTATTATCTTTGCACATTTAGGGTTTGCTAACCGTTTTAAAATTAATCATACATTCTTGTCATGCCACCCTAATATCATATATCTAACAGTTTAATATTTTGTGGAAATTAAAGTGCGGAAAGTAAAGCTACGCTATTACAAGGCTTCGGGTATTAATTTACATAGCCAAAACAACCTGTAAAAAGAAACGATAAATGAACGAAAAAAGTCCTAATTAAGCTATTACATCCCGTGAGCAATTACATCAATATGGTAAAAAATAATAAAGCGCGCGCGATGAATTAAGAACGATAGAAGATTAGGGTTTTGACCCCGTCTAACCTAATAAAAGAAAAAATATTTTTATTGTTTTTTTATTATTTAAGAAAATAAAGGTATAAGGTTTTAAATTAAACATAAACCTAATTACTAACTAAATTAAATTAAGAAAAATATTAACTTTAACCTATTTTTGTGTTTTTGTTATTTTTAAGAAAAAGGAAAATAGAAATTAAATTAGAAAGAAAAACCCTAATTATTCTAATTAATTTTAATTTATTTACAAAAAAATAATTAAAGTTACCTAATAAATTAAATAAACTAATTGAATTAATTTTTGATGAAAATAAACTAAAATCTAATTTGATGGAAAAATTATTTTTATGATTTTTTTTTATAAAAAGAAAAATTAATTTGTGTTAGTGAAATAATTAAATAAATTAAATAAGGAAAATATAAAGGAAAAGGAAGAGAATATGGGCCTTCTTTGTAAGTAATTTTGGGGGTGTGGATAGTAACTTCTGGGCCCAAATGCAAGGGTCCACGTTGACCTCCATGGATTCCATGTTGTACGTTGACTATGGTGTACAATGGTCCTTCCTGTGATATCCTTCAGATCTGGCCTCCTGGGGATCTTAGTGGTTGAGCCTTGAAGGCATATGATGGACCTCACGCTTGCATGCACACCTGATTATACAAGTAAAAATAATATGAAATAATGGGGGGACCTGGGATTCGAACCCAGGTCCTATAACCTTTTCCAACGGCTCCACTACCAACTGAACCACGCTCTTTTGTTGTATGTAAAGAAACGAATAAATATTATAAAAACAACACAACTTTGTTAGCTCCCTGCGCGCGAAATTTTAAACAGACGAATGGGACGGTGCCACGCAAGTCATCTTCTTCCCCTCTCCGTTGGTAAAAGTCAGAGACTTTTACCTACGAACAAACGTCCGTCACTACAAACCCTGCATGTCTCAAAATTAAATACAGGCAGGATAAACAAAATCTAATGCCATGAATCAACTCGTCTTGGCTTGCTGAGCATCATGGTGCCCTTCTTGAGGGCCAATTTTACCTGTGTGAAAAGACCCTAAAACAAAACCAAGAACCCTAGCAATGGTGGATTCTGATATAGCTTCTAAAAATGCAACTAAATGATATAGATAGCTTGCAAATGTGTTAGGGGATCATAATATACTATTGAAACATGATGAATGTGCAAGAATGACAAGATTTAGCTTTGGAAATAAGGGAAAACTGTGGGAGTCGTGGGGATGAATTATGGGCACTAGTGTGCTTGCTTTCGATTGGTACATCTTCCTTGCATTCCCAGGAAGCGAATGAGATGGCTAGGGAGTCCTGTAAACGCCCGGAAGTATGAAATCAAGTCAGCACTTTTTGGTGATTTTTTCAAGTTTTGTTCTTCCTCTATGCGCCTCAAAACCTTGTTCTTTCTGGTTGCAATTGTTCACTATATACCAAGGGATGAATTAGGTTTACAAATATGGTCTCAATCCTTGCCAATTATGATTTGTGATCTTGATTTGATTCACTTGAAAATCTTTCCAAAATAGGCCAAAATCAATCTTTTTGTGCCCAACTATGCCTTGCACGAATTGATTCACTTTCTAGCTGGATATAGGACCTGAAATATGCACAAGATCTTGAGGTTTCAATGATTTGGATTTTTTCATGATTTGTTTTGATTTAAATTGATTTAATTCAAATAAAAATCAAAATAAATAGAAAAAATAAGATAAATACAAATGTGGAGAGCTAGGGATCATGGACCATGCTACCAACTCAAAACAAATGCAAAATATTAGGCTCATTTAGCAAAAATTGCAATTTGAGGCATAGTTGACTTTTAACAATTTTGCAAAAAAGGTCAACTTCACCAATGCATAACTTCCTCAATTTTGAATCTTTGAAGGTGTTTCTGGACTTTTTTATAAATCTCAATATGTCCTCTAACTAACCCTTTTGGTCCCATCTCAATTGAGTCTTCCATGTTCATGTATGAAGCTTTGACAAAAAAGGTGTCTTTGTTGACTTTTCAAAATGACATATAATGTCCAAATCCATAACTTCTTGTGAGTGCATATTTTGAACTTTAGAGATGAATATGGATTGTATTACATTGAATCCTCTTCAAAATGAGCTTTGGATGGGTCATTTCTCATAAAGTATGAGAAAGTTATGCTTGGTCAAAGTTGAGTTGACTTTTCCTGCAAGACCCTAATTTAGCAACTTTTGGTTCTTGATGAATTATGAGCAATCCTTGATGAATCATGATCAACCCTTGATCAAATGATGAATAATACTTCAATATGAGGATGTTGACCAAAAATATTGAAGTTTGACTGTATGTGGGCCAGAGTTGACTTTTGCCCTAGCACAGTCGATTTTCAGGCCTTTGAGCAATTGACTGAGCAAACTTCCTCTGTAAGGCTTGAAACTTGACATGGATGATCTTGAGAACATATTAGAACAATGGTGAGCATTTTGGATCCCTTGGACTCAAGTATCTTGATGCAACATGAAACCCTAATTTGAGGTAGACTGCCTTAGGAGAGAGTTTGTCTGGTCAACCCTTGGACTTCCTTGAGCAACTTGAGGATCTTTCTTGAAATGTTTTGAGAAATATGGGAGGGAAAATTTTGGGGTACAACAGCTGCCCCTGTTCAATCTTCTTAAACCTGAGGATGTAGATTGGCTTGCTTGCCTTTCGTGATCCGAAGGTGGAAGATGATTGAACACTAGAGTGCCCAGAAATTTGCACTCGCATGAAGTGATATTTGTCTTGTGATGTCGGGAATGGGCTTACAACTGCCATTTGGAAATTGATGACGGAAGATGGGATTAAAGATGCCATCTGAATGAGTGTCGATCGCATAAGAGATTCCTTAGCGAGAGTCTGTATACCTGCTGTTGAGGGAGACTACGTTGGGGAGTGGTGGTCTCTGTCTTAAGAGAAATAGAATTTTAGGAGCTTCGGTCGTCCGTTATTCTTCTAGGGAATCGTGTCTTAGTCGAAGAGGTGAAAATGAAATACTATATGGTCATGCTCCAGGCTTCATAGTGATAAAACTGACTGCTATCTGGTCGTAATCTAGGTTTTACAGTGACTTACTGGGGAGATGAGATTAAACTTGTTATCTGGTCGTAATCCAGGCTTTGAAATTTCTCAATTCTTATCTGGTCGTAATACAGGCTTCAGCAGGAAATGAGTTGTTATCCGGTCGCATATGGGCTTCAACTTGAATTTAGGGCACACTAATATCCGGTCGACTCCGAGCTTCTTAGTATTTGTCCATGTAAACTGTTATTTGGTCGAAATCCAAGCTTCACAGTGTCTTGTACTATTATTTGGTCGTAATCCAGGCTTCAGTCCTTTTATCGTTATCTGTTTGTAATCCAGGCTTCACGATGCTTTATGTCATTATCTGGTCGAATCCAGGCTTCATGGTGTCCTGTACTGCTATCTGGTCGTAACCCAGGCTTCATAATACCTTGCTTCTTATTTGGTCGTAGTCCAGGCTTCAGAAGAAATCAAGTGGTTATCCGGTCGCCTCCGGGCTTCCATTTGATTTTTAGGCCTACTAATATCCGGTCGAAATCGGGCTTCATAGTAATTGGCCGGGTAAACTGCTATTTGGTCGTAATCCAAGCTTCACAGTGTCCCTCACTGTTATCTGGTTGTAATCCAGGCTTCAGTGTCTTTTACCGCTATTTGGTCGTAATCCAGGCTTCGCGGTGTCTCATACCATTATCTGGTCGAATCCAGGCTTCATGGTGTTCGGGGAAATCAAGATACTATCCGGTCAAATCCGGGCTTCATAACTTGTATTAAAGATATACCACTAACTGGTCGTAATCCAGGCTTCGCGGTGTCTTTGGCTTCTATCTGGTCATAATCCAGGCTTCACAGAAACGTGTATTACTATCTGGTCGTAATCTAGGCTTCACAATAACTTGCTGAGCTGTTATCCGGTTGTAATCCGGGATTCACGGATTGTGTTTATGATATACCACTATCTAGTCGAATCCAGGCTTCATGGTGTTTTGCACTGCTATCTGGTCGTAATCCAGGCTTCACAGTAGCTGGCTGAGCTGTTATCCGGTCGTAATTCGGGCTACACGGCTTTCTGGGATTAAACTATTATCTGGTCGAATTTGGGCTTCATAGCTTAGAGATAAACCACTATCTGGTCGAATCCAGGATTCGCGGTGTTTGATACCGCTATCCGGTCGAATCCGGGCTTCACAATATGATGTAGAAATCAAGGTACTATCCGGTCGGATCCGGGCTTCATAGCTTAAATTTGGTGAGAATTTGATTGCACTTTTCCCTGAAAGGTAAAGGGTTAGTGGTATGTAATGCATGATATGTATTAAGCAATGATGTTCTCAAAATAAATAAGATTGTGCTTTATGATGCGTATGCACATGTCATGATGTATGGATATGCATGTTTTTATGATGTTCTCTAGCTGGGGAAAATAAATCCCGGATTGCTGCTGGAGAAAAAGTGTTGAATTCTTCGTTCTTGCTGGGAATAACGACCGAAGATGATTGTGAGAATAGTCCTGCTGGAGAATACATTGACGAGAAAATGATTATGTGGGGAAGAGATGCTCTGCTAGAGGATTTGTTTATTCGGAGGAATAACCTCGGCTGGGGATGAATTACTGCTGCTGGAAATAATGAACTTTGTTGGGGATTGAGTTTCTGCTTGTGGAAGAAATAAACTCCACTGGGGATAATCTTCTAATGTTGGTGATAGATGAACTCTTCTTGGTGAGAATCACTGTTTTTAGATACCTTTTGCTCTGCAGGGAGTGAATGTACCTTTAACCGTACTCTCCAGCTAGGTCTATCCATATACCTAGTGGATAGAGCAACTGTAAGGTTTGGACATTTCTATTTGACCCTGTTTCTGATATTACGAGTAATCGTATTTTGTTTCGCATGTAAATATTTATGAGCAGCAATTATTGTCAAATGCATATATCAAAAATGAACATTGGATGTTCTCACAAAACAAAACAGAAAAAAAACAATTTGAAATTTCTTTGTGAAAATGAATTGTATTGATTTTGAAGTTGGCCTGTAAATAGGCGTTTTTGTACAAGAGGCTGACGTCCTAATAAGAGAACGCCGCCGAAAGATAGAATTTATACAATTTGTGCAAAAGAAAGAAAAACAGCTATGTGAATAATCCCACTGGGTTCCAACTCTGCTATTTCCCTTATATCTTCGAGCATCTCATCACTTTGCTACTTGGTTGAAGGTAGATCAAATTGATTAGTGTCGTCTGAACTTGATAGTTGGTACTGAAGTCTTGTTGCAAGGTGATCCAATGAGACATAGTGTTACGCTTTAATCCCTAATTTTTGCCTGGACCTCTCTTTCGGGTTTTCAGTCCACCGGAATACCCCTTTTTGTCCAAGCCGCCCTTTCAGGTTTTCGACTTGTCGGGTGTACAGTTTTTCATTTTCATCCCTTATTTTTTCCTGAACCCTTTTGGTTCACCGGGAAGCCCTTATTTTTTCCTAGGCCAGTCAACCTAGCGCGTCCTTTATTATGCGTAGTATTTTTTCACTATGTCTGCATTGATGGGGTGAGGAAGGTCGTCACCATCCATGGTGATTAGAATCGTAGCTCCTCCTGAGAAAATGTTCTTAACCACAAATGGCCTTTCATACGTAGGGGTCCATTTGCCCATAGGATCGCCTTGAGGTAATATGATGCGTTTGATCACCAGATCCCCAACTTGATACTCTTGTCGTCTGACTTTCTTGTTAAATGCCTTGATCATTCGCTTTTGATACGTCTGACCATGACAAATAGCAGTAAGCCTCTTCTCGTCAATTAAGTTCAGCTGATCAAGTCGGGTCTGGATCCAGTCGTCCTCACTCAAACCTGCATCCTTCATAATCCGAAGAGAGGGTATCTGGACTTCAATGGGTAAGACTGCTTCCATGCCATACACTAAAGAGTAGGGTTTTGCCCTTGTTGAAGTTCGCTCTAAGGTACGGTACCCATGAAGAGAGAATGGTAACATCTTGTGCCAATCTTTGTATGTCACCGTCATCTTCTGCACAATCTTCTTGATGTTCTTATTAGCTGCCTCAACAGCTCCTTTCATCTTCGGTCGGTAAGGAGAAGAGTTGTGATGTTGTATCTTAAACTGATTGCAGATCTCAGTGATCATCGTATTGTTGAGATTTGTACCATTATCCGTAATAATCCTCTATGGTACACCATATCGACAGATCAAATTGTTCCGAATAAACTGTGCCACGACGTTCTTGGTTACTGTAGCAAAGGAAGTTGCTTCAACCCACTTCGTAAAGTAGTCAATTGCTACCAGGATGAAACGATGTTTGTTGGACGCAGTAAGTCTGATCTCACCAATCATATCGATACCCCACATTGCAAAAGGCCAAGGAGCTGTCAAGACGTCCAGAGGAACTGGAGGTATATGCACCTTATCAGCATAGACTTGGCACTTGTGATAGGTCCGAGAATGCTGATAACAATCGGCTTCCATAGTAGACCAATAATATCCTGCCCGAAGGATTTTCTTTTCCATGGTATGTCCATTGGAATGAATTCTGAAAGTACCTTCATGTAACTCCGCCATAATCCTTTCTGCCTCGTTTTTATCCACACATCGCAGTAAGGTCGAATCATGGTTACGCTTGTAAAGGACACCATTGCTGATGAAGAACTTTGCAGCGAATCTCCTCAGAAACTTCTTGTCATTAACAGATGCACCCTCGGGGTACTCTTGAGCCTCAAGATACCTCTTTACCTCGTGAAACCAAGGTTTATCTGTTACCTCTTCAGTCTCAATGTCACAGCAATGTGCGGGTTCGTCCAATCTCTCAATGGTAATCTGGGGAGCTTCATTGTCCCACCTGACCTTGAACATAGAAGACATAGTAGGTAGCGCGTCCGCTAACTGATTCTCCTCTCGCGGGAAGTGTTCAAAGGTTATCTCCTCGAAATGCGGAAGCAACTCAATACATACTCTTTGTAAGGAATAAGATTTGGGTGCTTCGTATCCCACTCGCCTTTGATCTGATTGATCACGAGAGCGGAATCTTCGAATACACTCAAGAACTTAATCCTTAGGTCAATAGCTGCTCGAAGGCCCATGATGCACGCTTCATACTCTGCCATATTATTGGTGCAGTTAAAACATTATCGGGCGGTGAACAGAGTGTGACAGTGTAGCGATAAAAAATGTAGCGGGGTAAATCGGAGATCGAACTATTAATTAATTCGTCTCACAAAAGCAAGACTCGCCACCGCGCTTTATTATTTCCAAGGGAAAAGGGAAAAGAGCGAAATAAAACCCTAAAGTATGCAATGTAAATAATACTTTGAAAGTAATGAAAATACAAGGCGTTTTGAAAAGAGGTCTAGAGTTCGGGGGTTGGTTATACAATGGGAAGGTATTAGCACTCAATGTATCTATAGTATCCTATAGGAACCTTTTGAAATATCTGTTTATTGAAATTTGTTTGTTTGATTAAAAAATAAATTGTTTTGGCCGAAAAGGGGTACGGACGGGTTTTTGAAGATACGACAACCTAATGTCGAAGTTTTGACTTAAACGGTATGAGTTTTGAAGAAAATTGAATATTTGGGGAAAAATTATCTTAAGTTTTGATGAAATGAAGATATTCGCGTGATTGGATTTGAGGACATGAAGTCAACAAATTTAAACATTTTTTCTCTTGGATTTAGACGTAAATAGAATAACCAAATAAAGATGAAATAATCAAACAAAAAAACTAGATAGATAAAGATTAAGTAGCTAAGTGATATATGACCATAACAATGATTGAATAAACAGACTAAATGGCGTGAACATGCAGTTTTTATATTTTTCATTTAATATGTACAAAGCAAGAGAATTAATTAAAGAAAATAAAATGTTTTTTTAATCTTCTATTTTTTATGTATTTTTTTAGTATTAATAAGCGAATAATAAAACAAACTAATGTCTTGTACTAATTCAAGTGTTTTAACTAATTTTTTTATATACCAAGCCTTGATTAGTAAAAAAAAAGGTATTATTCATTAGGAATTAACATAAATAACATTAATATATTTAAGTAAACTATATATGAAAAATGGTTTATTATTTAGAGTTATAAAAAAAGTAAATCAAATTTGGTTTATGAATGTTTAAAACAAAAATGAAAGGAAAACAAAGAAATGGGCCAAAGAGTTTTTTTAAGGGGCCCAAATTAAGAACCAACAGAAAATGGGATGGGGGGTGTGCTTAAGGAAATTCGTTGGGTTTCAGGCCTAGGAAACGGGTTAAGGCCCATTCATTTCTCACAATGTTTAGGGTTAAACATTTGTCTTAGTTTGGGGCAAAACAGATTAGGGTTACAGCGCCGTTCGTTCATCCTTGTTCGTCTTCTTCGTTGCTCTCATGCCCTCGCCTCTGAGTTCTCCCTTGCCCATGGCCACCGGCATCTCCGAACTTATTCTTCCCTCCAACGAAACACTAGGGCGACAGATTCAAGGTAACAATCTTCATTTTAATTTCATTAGGGTTTTATTACTGCATGTTATGATCTCGCCCCTTATTTTCTGACTTCATATGTTATGGTTATTTGAGGTACATGAAAGAAATAGAGGGAGAGACATTACCTTTGGAGACGGAGGAAGAAAGGGTGGAGAAGAGTTGTGGCGGCCAAGGCAGTGAGGGACGAAACGCGTGATGCTTGCTTTGACCCTGGTATTCGTTTCTTACTTATTTTGTTTGGTGATGAAATCCTGAAAACAAATCTTTATCCTCTTCCTCTTGGTAGCCTTTGTATGCTTCTTTTCCTTCTTCTTTCTGTGGGCTTGCTGAGTTATCTTGATGATGATTATCTGAGAGTTTGTTGCCTTTTGAATAACTTTGCTTGTATGAACATTCTGAGTTGTCTTGAAACGTTGGACCCTGTGATGGTTTGAGTTGCTTGACAATGTTGATATTGTTGGTTAGTGTGTTTGATAGATACAATCTTGGCTTATGTTACAGGTTCAAAGCTTAAGCAGGTTATTAGGCTTTGTGTTATTTGTTTGTGTTTTGATGTTGTTTGAGATATGGCCTTCAGCAGGTTGTGTTTACTGGTTTTTAACTTGGCATGAATTGCTGGTGATGGCTTGTGTTGTTTGATGGTTAAGGCTTTTACAGGTTTCAACAGGTTATGGTTTGAAAGGCTTAAGGCTTTGGTTGGACAGTCCAGTGTTTACTGGTTTTTTTAGGCCATGGTTATTGGTTTTGGTCTTGAGACAGCAGGTTCTTGAGGTTTTTGTCTTGAGACAACAGGTTCTATGTTGTTTTTGAATGCAGGTTCTTGAGGGTTTTCTTGTACCTTGAGAATTGGCTTGGTATTTGAACTCAGTTTTTGTTTTAGGCTTCCAACAGGTTATGAACTCTGGCTTTTTTTGAAGAGTTTGTGTTGTTTTATATCAGTTGGTTGGCTTGGCTCTGGATGGTTCAGGTTTTGTATATTTTAACTCTTTTTTGCCATTGATACTTCTGCACATCTACTGTTCCATTCAGTTTGTTTTGTATCCTTTTCTAGGCTTCCCTTTTTTTTACTGTGTTACTGCAGTTTTGTTTTATATCCCTTTTCTGCCTAAGGCCAAAACCTGTAAACCCACACTCTTTCTCTCTTTTCTCTCCTTAGTACAGTTTGAAACATTAAAAATGATGTTATGTACTTGTGTTCTGAAAAAGCAAAGCTGGAAAATGATGAAAATTAGAAATATTTGCTTGCATATGGTTTTGATCTGCACACTTCCTTCTTTGCCATCTGCATTGTTACAGTATGGAGCCTTGTGTTTTGACCTCTTCCCATACATTGGGTAGTTTACGTTGGACTTTGGTTTTGAAAATGAGTAACTTTGACTTGCATATGCTATTGGCTTTGAAATATGCAGTTTTGACAATTGAAATGTGCAATTGGTTTTGAAATATGCAGTTTTGACAAAAATTAGATTTGTGCAATTGGTTTTGAAATATGCAGTTTTGACAATTAAAATGTGTAATTGATTTTGGAAATATGCAGTTTTGACAAAAATTGGATTTGTGCATATTTTTAACTTGTGCATTCATATTTATCAATAAATATTCATCCCTTTTTGTGAACCGGGAGAAATCCCGTGATTTGCAAAGAGGGTAAAAAACTGATTCCAGCCGTTTGCTTTTAATGATGAACTCAAAATTAATTGTCTGCTTTTAATTATATCTATTTCTGACTTTTCTTTTAATTCTTTGCAGGTAAAATCAAACGAGCATCAAAGAAGTATTGGATAGAAGATGAAGATTTAGAACTTAGAAAAATTAGGATAGTTTTTATTTCACTTTAAACATTTGTAAAAATTATCATTGTAAATACTTTGTAAATAAATACAGTATTTAAACAACAATTGTAACAATTAGAATAAAGATGAATAAAACTCTATTATTTTACCAGTTAATTCTTTTCTTCTTTCCAATTATTTACTTTATCATTTATGATTCTTTAAATTATAACAACTAAAAATGAATTCCAACTATTTAAATTCAGAATAATAAATAATTAAATAAACATCATTAATCAATTAATAAACTTCTTTTCAAATATTTACTTTATTATTTATAATTCTTTAAATTATATAATAACTGAAAATAAATTCCAATTATTTAAATTCAGAATAATAAATAATTGAATAAACATTGTTTTAGCATTGATCAGTTAATAAACTGGGCGTTTAAAAATAACCAGCTCTCGATTTGAAAAAGTTATGAATTTAAAATCTGCTTTGAAAATTGATAAAAATAGGTCAAAACACTTGCAATGTAATGATGCAGATGGTAGATGGTATCTTAGGTCAAAATTTGGGGTACAACAGCTGCCCCTATTTAAGTTTCTTCTATCCGGAGATATGAAGATTAAAATCTTCGTCTCGACGAGATTGAAGGTACTTAAATACATAATACGCAAATTTTCGCCCTAAGATACCGCCATTATGTTTGATATGAATGTAGTGATTGAATTCACAGAGAAAGATATTGTATGAAACAAGACAATGCTGGAGAAATCAAACACCAACAAAACGCAGGGACATAGATTATACACTACTGGGGAAATGAGCCATCGACTTCAAATAATAGACTCTTGACGGCGAATAAATATTTGAGAGAATACGACTTCTGACCCTAACAAAGAAGGCATCTTGCATAGGCCATAAAACAGATTATTGACCCAAAATAACAGTGAGTTCACAACTCAAGGTCAAAGATAGACAAAAAGTATCAATTTTGCTGGCGACGGATTACCGACTTCTGAAGGTAAAGATTCATAACAAACTTCTATGCGAGATTCCCGGAGATATACTCATTAATGCTGAAATAATAATACGGTTGTAGATACACAAGCTGCTCAAATAAAGAAGCTGCCACTTGCTGTCTCCCAAAAATACCATGACATACAAGTTGCTCAAATAAAGAAGCTGCCACTTGCTGTCATCCAGGGATGTCAATAACATACAAGCTGCTCAAATAAAGAAGCCGCCACTTGCTATCTTCCAAAATACTATAACATACAAGCTGCTCAAATAAAGAAGCTGCCACTTGCTGTCTTCCAAAATACTATAACATACAAGCTGCTCAAATAAAGAAGTTGCCACTTGCTGTCTTCCAAAAATACTATAACATACAAGCTGCTCAAATAAAGAAGCTGCCACTTGTTGTATTCCAGAAAAATAATAACGTACAAGTTGCTCATGAAGAGACTGCCGCTTGCCGTTTTCCAACGATGTCTATAACGTACAAGTTGCTCATGAAGAGACCGCCGCTTCTCGTTTTCCAAAAATAATAACGTACAAGTTGCTCATGAAGAGACCGCCGCTTGTCGTTTTCCAAAAATAATAACGTAAAAGTTGCTCATGAAGAGACCGCCGCTTGCCGTTTTCCAAAATAATAACGTACAAGTTGCTCATGAAGAGACCGCCGCTTGCCGTTTTCCAAAAATAATAACGTACAAGTTGCTCATGAAGAGACCGCCGCTTGTCGTTTTCCAAAAAAATAACTCAGAAGGAGATTGTGATGACACTGGCAGAGAATAAAATCTTCGTCAAAGAGAACCATGAATCAATCCTTCCCGAGGAGATCACATACTTAAATGTGCAAAATAAATGCACCATTCGTCTAGGTCGCGACTTCACTGGGGAAAATCATGAGATAGCCTATGCAAGAGGCAACAACTTCCTCCAGGAATAAACCAGAGAGAAAACAGTCAAACAAGACTCCAACCAATGAGAAAGTAACTCGATTGGGGAATTCATCCTATCCAGAAATGGACAAGGAAAGCTAAATCAAAAAATCATCCACGAGGATTAGCTCAGTTGGGGAATTTAGAAAGGAAACACATTTTCTGCCTAAGCTAACCTTCTACTTGGAAAGAACATGTACACTGTTTGAATAAACAAAGTATACAACCCAAAATCAACGGCAAATGTGAATATGCATACTGATGTAAGTGTAAATGAGTAAATGAATGTTATGCTGACAAAACAAAGGGATGGAATATCCTGAAGACGATAAGATGTCACGAAAAGATAGATACTCGGCCAATCTTAAAAGACGGAAAATAACTGGAACTGGAACCACAAAGCAACGTCGGAGCGTACCACGCTACAAGGCTCAAGTCTTCTAAGGAGAAAAGTATTCAAATCCAAACTTCTAATACCAATAGATTACTGGCATGAGACAAAGCGTACCACACTTTAGAAATCTGCTCAAATAAAGGTAACCAAAACAACGCTTAACTGGAACAACTGGGGAGTCACCAAACTTAGCACCACGAGAAACGCAAGTTTACACAACCAACACCTCATGACGATTTTGAAATAAAACATGTTCATAATGCAAGGATACATACTGTACTGTTTTGCATTTCATGGCTTGACCATCCTCGGAACAACTGTTAATATTCCTTTCATTATTCATGACACATTTTTAAAATAAAAATACTTTAAATAACTTTGTTTCAAATATTGTCGTAAAAATTAAAATTTTGCCCACAAAAGGTAAATGCTCAAATTTCATTAATAAGATGGTAGTTCGCTAACAATGCGACTCCAATGGTTTACAAAAGTTTGGGAAATAGTACATGAAAGAAAAGGGTTACACAAAACAATGATCATTATTCTCCCTAACAACTTCGAATTCTGAAATGTGTTCAAATGCCAAGCCTGGTCTGACCAAAAGCTTGCCTAAGCCGCCCTTTCGGGTTTTCAACTTAGAAAACTGTCAACTCAAACCTAAGCGAAATATTTCTTGACTGCATCGGCGTTCAAGGAGCGCGGGAGCTCTTCACCGTCCATATTTGTGAGAATCAAGGCGCCTCCAGAGAAAACTTTCTTAACGACATACGGTCCTTCATAATTCGGAGCCCACTTGCCCCTAGAATCAGGTTGGAAAGATAATATCTTCTTGAGCACGAGGTCACCTTCTCTGAACTCGCGTGGTCGAACCTTCTTATCAAAAGCCTTCTTCATTCTCTGCTGATATAATTGACCGTGACACAATGCTGTCAATCTCATTTCTTCAATTAAATTCAACTGATCATATCTATTTTGACACCATTCAGCCTCAGAAAGTTTAGCTTCCATCAAAACTCTCATAGACGGAATCTCGACCTCCACGGGGAGTACTGCTTCCATACCATAAACTAGGGAAAATGGGGTTGCACCTGTTGAAGTTTGAACTGAAGTACGGTATCCATGCAGAGCAAACGGAAGCATTTCATGCCAATCTTTATAAGTTACCACCATCTTCTGGACAATCTTCTTGATGTTCTTGTTAGCAGCTTCAACAGCCCCATTCATCTTCGGTCTGTAAGGAGAAGAATTATGATGTTCGACCTTGAACTCTTCACAAAGCTCTCTCATCATCTTGTTATTCAAATTCGAACCATTATCTGTGATGATCTTGCTCGGGACGCGGTATCGACAAATGATCTGATTCTTGATAAATCTGACTACCACCTGTCTGGTTACATTAGCATAAGATGCTGCTTCCACCCATTTAGTAAAATAATCGATCGCTACCAAGATGAAACGATGACCATTTGAGGCTTTGGGTTCAATCATTCCAATCATATCAATGCCCCACATAGAGAAAGGCCAAGGTGAAGAGATAACATTTAGGAGAGTCGGTGGCACATGCATCTTGTCCGCATAAATCTGGCATTTATGACATTTCTTCACATATTTGCAGCAATCAGATTCCATTGTCATCCGATAGTAACCAGCTCTCAACATCTTTTTAGCCATTGCATGTCCGTTGGCATGAGTGCCAAAGGATCCTTCATGTACTTCTTGCATCAGGATGTCTGCTTCACGTCTGTCTACACATCTGAGCAAGACCATGTCATAATTCCTCTTATACAATACTTCTTCATTGAGGAAGAAACTACTTGCCAATCTCCTCAACGTCTTCCTATCTTTATTGGATGCCCCAGGCGGGTACTCTTGAGTTTTAAGAACACGTTTAATGTCATAGAACCACAGTTTGTCGTTGGTAACCTCTTCTACTGAGAACACATGAGCAGGTCTGTCAAGGCGCATAACTCTGATTGTAGGCACATCGTTCCAATCATTCACTTGAAACATTGAAGACAAAGTAGCTAAAGCATCAGCCATTTGGTTTTCATCTCTAGGGATATGATGTAATTCCACTTTGTTGAAGAAAGTTAACAATCTTCTAGCATAATCTTTGTAAGGGATCAAACCAGGATGACGAGTCTCCCATTCTCCTTTGATTTGATTAATTACCAATGCCGAATCTCCGTAAATATCAAGAATCTTAATCCTTAGATCCACTACTTCTTCGAGACCCATAATACATGCCTCATATTCAGCCATGTTGTTCGTGCAGTCAAACTTCAATCTCGCCGTGAACGGGATATGAGTACCTCGGGGAGTGACGATGATTGCCCCAATTCCATTTCCATAAGAGTTCACAGCTTCATCAAATATTAAACCCCAACAGGATTCGGGATCAGGTCCTTCTTCAGGTAACGGCTCTTCACAATCTTTAGCCTTCAAGTACATAACATCTTCATCTGGGAAATCAAACTTGATAGATTGATAATCGTCAATTGGTTGGTGAGCCAAATGATCGGCTAAAATACTCCCTTTGATTGCTTTCTGAGTGTGATACTCAATGTCATATTTGGATAACAACATCTGCCAACGGGCTATTCTTCCAGATAAGGCGGGCTTCTCAAAGATATACTTGATCGGATCCATTTTGGAGATCAACCAAGTGGTGTGGTTAATCATATACTGGCGCAGACGGCGAGCAGCCCAAGCTAAAGCACAACAGGTTTTCTCAAGCAATGAGTATCGAGACTCACAGTCTGTGAATTTCTTACTCAGATAATATACAGCATGTTCCTTTCTTCCAGTCTCATCTTGTTGACCAAGCACGCATCCCATGGAATCTTCCAATATAGTCAGGTACATAATCAGAGGTCTTCCTTTCACCGGAGGAATCAAAATGGGAGGTTCAAGCAAATATTCTTTGATTCTATCAAAAGCTCTCTGACAATCTTCTGTCCACACACATCCTTGGTTCTTTCGGAGAAGCTTGAAAATCGGCCCACAGGTAGCAGTCATATGAGATATAAACCTAGAAATATAATTCAGTCTCCCAAGGAATCCTCTTACTTGTTTTTCCGTCTTGGGTGCGGGCATTTCCCGAATAGCTTTGACTTTATCAGGATCTACCTCAATACCTTTCTGACTGACAATGAAACCCAGAAGTCTTCCAGAACGAACACCAAAAGTGCACTTGTTGGGATTCAGACGGAGTTTATACTTTCTCAAACGCTGGAATAACTTCAATAAATGTTCCAAATGATCTTCTTCAGTTTGTGATTTGGCAATCATGTCATCTACATACACTTCTATCTCTTTATGCATCATATCATGGAACAAAGCAGTCATGGCCCTTTGGTATGTTGCACCAGCATTCCTCAAACCAAACGGCATAACCCGATAACAAAATGTTCCCCAAGGTGTAATGAAAGTTGTCTTCTCCATATCTTCTGGTGCCATCTTGATTTGATTGTAACCAGAGAAACCATCCATGAAAGAAAAGACTTTGAACTTTGCGGTACTGTCGACCAATACGTCAATGTGCGGTAATGGGAAGTCATCCTTTGGGCTAGCTCTATTCAGATCTCTATAGTCTACACACATTCGAACTTTGCCATATTTCTTAGCAACAGGCACTATATTGGCTAACCATTGAGGATAGACCGATGTAACAAGGAAACCTGCATTAATTTGTTTTTGAACTTCTTCTTGGATCTTGTCAGCCATATCGGGACGAGTCCTTCTCAATTTCTGCTTAATCGGCAGACATTCAGGTCTCAACGGTAAACGATGCTCCACAATATTGTTGTCCAAACCTTGCATATCTTGGTAAGACCAAGCAAACACATCAACATACTCTCTGAGAAGCTCCAACATTTTCTCTTTGACCTCTGGGATAAGCAATGCTCCGACTTTGACTTCCTTTTTATCTTCTTCATCACCCAAATTGATCATCTCTATAGGCTCTTCAAACGGTTGAATAGTCTTTTCATCGTGCTCAAGTAAACGGGAAATTTCATCAGGAATCTCTTCACTATCCTCTTCTTCGGCTCTGAACACAGGGAATTCAAAGTTGGGAGAGGGCATAGGATCATTTTTTTCAATGGTTAAGTCATGGATTAATCTGCACATATGATTATGCTTTATTTTAGAAATCGATTTGTACAAATAAAACAAAAGGTTACTATATTTTCTTATTACTACCAATTAATTTTCATTACTATTTCCCAGAAAAAGTGAAAAAATAAATAAAACAGTAGTGGACAAAATAACATTTTTATTCATGAAGGGAAATACTTGAAACAAAGAGCCCAGACATTTTCTCTTTTGCCTTGGGCAGAGCAAAAGGATTTATTTTCAACATAGCCCGACACAAATACTTTTCGCCTTGGGCAGAGCGAAATTTTTTTCAAAAATAAAACAAAACATTACTCAGAAATGTGCATCACAACAGGAACATCAACAGCAATCCAGTTCTGGCAAACCGCTCCATGCGTTACAAAATCGGGTAAATCCTCTTCAGAATCGTCTCCTATTATAGCATCAACTTCAGGAGGAGTCAGATGGATAAAACCTGCACTTCGGAAAACTTCTTGTATCGGACGAGTAACTACTTCCTGCTTGACTCTTGTAGACACGGGATGAAAACCAAGACCTTCTCCAGACTTGTTCTCGGGCAAAGTCAACACCTGGCCCCAACCTTCAGCCGAACCACTTTCAACCACTCGTCGCGCATCCTCAAAAGAAGAAATAGATGTCCCTTGCTTCTTCACTTCATTATTAACAACAGATAGAGCTTGGAATTGGGTTCCAACATCCTCATCAACATCAATAAAAGAGAAAGATGACAAATGGCTTACCACCATAGCCTGCTCTCCACCAATCATTACCAGCTTTCCATGCCTTACAAACTTCAATCTTTGATGGAGCGTGGAAGTGACTGCCCCTGCATCATGGATCCATGGACGACCCAATAGGAAACTGTAGGCGGCACGAATATCCATTACTTGAAAAGTGATCTGAAAAGTATGAAGACCAATTACTATAGGAAGATCCACTTCACCAATGACAGTCTTCCTAGAACCATCAAACGCTTTGACAATTACCCCACTAGGTCTCATGGGAGCACCTTGATATGAGAGTCGAGATAATGTAGTTTTGGGCATTACATTTAACGACGAACCTGTATCTACCAACACACTTGATAAAGTATCATTTCCACAACTTATTGAGATATGCAAAGCCATATTATGGTTCCTTCCCTCCTCCGGAAGCTCTTCATCACTGAAACCAAGATTGTTACATGAAGTAATATTTCCCACGATTCCATCAAATTGATCAACTGTCACATCATGATCCACGAATGCCTGGTCCAAGACCTTCATCAAAGCTTCTCTATGGGCACCAGAATCTCTCAGTAAAGAAAGCAAAGAAATCTTAGAAGGAGTTTGCAATAGTTGGTCCACAATCTTATATTCACTTCTCTTGATAAGCTTCAGAATCTTATCATCATCGGGATGTGGGATAGGTTCATTGGATCGGCCTATCTCAAACCTTGGTTCAACATTTCTCGCTGGAACTTCTGCCGATATGGGTCTCCTGACTTGAACTTCTGGTCTCTTCAAAGGTACTGCTGCAAAGACACGTCCGCTTCTCGTAACTCTACTCACATCAGCGATGTTAACAAAAGATGGCCTTGTTGGTATAGGGACTTCTACCCCATTCTCAATCATTGTAGCATTATACTTATACGGTATAGCTTGGTCTGAGTTGTAAGGCACAGGACCAGGTGGATAAATGATCAAAGGAGCAACAGGTGCAGTCTGACTGTCGTAAACGATCTCTACTGGTTCAGGCAAGTTGAATTGTGGTATTATAACATTCACTTCATCCTCCAGATCTCTGTCATATGTAATAGTGATAACCCTCTGGTCTAACAATTTTTGAATATCCTCCTTCACAATAGGGCAATCAACCTCTCTTGAACAAAATTCACAAACATCATAATCATGTTGATGCCTAAAAAAAGCAAGTCTTCTTAAGCTCTGATGTAACCTGATCAACGAATCTCTTATGTGTTCAACTTGAAAAACTCGAAACTTTCCTGGACAACCTTCCACCATATTCACTGATGCTGCCCCATGTCGAGGCAAAGGATTATCTCTAACATTTGGGTTAACATCCTTGAAAGACAAGATACCATTCTTAATCAACCTCTGCACGTCCGCCTTTAGAGTAAAACAATTTTCAATGTTATGCCCCGGCGACCCTTGATGATATTCACAAAATTGATCTGCCTTGTACCACAGAGAAGTACTATTTGGTGCGACAGGAGGAGGCTTCGTCGTTATGAGGTTCTTTCTGATTAAAGCGGGGAACAATTCAGTATAAGTCATGGGAATGGCATCGAATTGCGGTTTCCTCGGTGAACGGTTCTGGTTGTTGAATGGATAAGCCTGTTGTCGAGGCTGCTGCTGAAATGGCCGTTGTTGAGTTGGTGGGGTTTGATGGGTTGGGGTCATCAATGTCGGGCGGACAGCCGGAGTGACTGCCGCAACGTGTGAGTAACCTCTCCTTGGTCTCCCTGGGAAGATCACGCTGACATCCTATTCTTTTCTTTTTGGGAAAACACTTCCAAACTTCTTGATACTGCTAGACGGACTTTCTTCTTTAACCAAACGCCCTTCACGAATCCCTTCCTCCAACCGCATGCCCATACTTACCATTTCGGTGAAGTCACTGGGTGCGCTGGCAATCATTCTTTCATAGTAAAAGGAACCTAAAGTCTTCAAGAATATCTTCGTCATCTCTTTCTCCTCAAGAGGAGGATAGATTTGAGCAGCAATTTCGTGCCACCTCTGGGCGTATTCCTTGAAAGACTCTCTGTCTCTCTGGGACATCGCCCGGAGTTGATCCCTGTCCGGCGCCATGTCAATGTTATACTTATACTGGTGAACAAAAGCTTCACTAAGATCGTTGAAGTTGCGGATCCGAATGTTGTCTAAACCCATATACCACTTTAGAGCGGCACCCGTCAAGTTGTCTTGAAAATAGTGAATTAATAAGTTATGATCATCAGAATATGTAGACATCTTTCTCACGTACATAGTCAAATGACTCCGAGGACACGAATCACCCTTATATCTTTCAAAGTCTGGCACTTTGAATTTTGCTGGAATCTTGACATTCGGAACTAAACACAGGTCATGAGTGTTCTTTCCAAACAAATCCTTCCCCTTTAACGCTCTGAGCTCCCTCTGCATTTCTTGGAATTGGTCTTGAAATTCTTCCATTCTATCAAAAAGACCCAGACTTTCAGCAGGCTCGGCAGGATAAGTAGGTTCATTCAAGTATGGCATAGAGTGAACTACAGGAGCGACAGTTGTTATCACCGGTTGCGGGAAAGGTGTCACAGACGGGATTACCGGCGGCATGGCAGTTGTCTCTGGTTGAGGAAAAGACATAGTAGGTTGAAACAAAGGCTGTACGACAGGCTGATACCCCTCTGGCACAAAGTTATAAGGCATTCCCCACGGAAAACCTTTTGGCATCTGATGTTGAAGCGGAGAGTTGACTTGAGTCACAGATGTTGGAACGGTGACAATGTCGGAAATCACAGTAGTTGAAGTCTGAATCTCAGCAGCTGTAGTCGATGGCTGATTCTGAGCAGCCATCAAACTTTCCACTAGCGCAGTTAACTTTTCCATACCGAAACGAAGGGTAGCGACCTCCTCACGAAGCTCGTGGTTTTCCTGTTCCAGATCTTCCATCTTCCTCTGACAACTGGCTCGAGTATCGTATCGATGAGACAGCTTGACAATCTATCAGAGTGGAAAAAGAAACAAGGATAAGACTCTAGAAAACATGTGAAGTGGAATGTTGGATGATGCATGATATGTGATGCAAATGATAATTCATTTTAATAGTTTTTCAAGGAACTTCGATAATTTTGCACACATCAATGGTAAAGGAATTTGGAACAACAAAACTTATTTCATTAATCAAAAAGCGGTAAATTACAACTTACAACTTTGGAACACCAAAATAATAAATTACACTTTGGGATAACAACCCAATAATAAAAGCAGTAAACTACAACTTTGGAACATGAAGCCCATAATAAAGCAGTAAATTACAACTTTGGAACATGAAGCCCATAATAAAGCAGTAAATTACAACTTCGGAACATGAAGCCCTTTTACAGAGTTTTACAAAATGACATCAGTAAAATAAAACTAAAAGCTAAAGATCACTCAGAATCATCAGATGGAGGACCAAATGCCAACTGCAACTGGAGCTTCCTGATCTTCTCTTCATAAAAATCTTCCATCTCTTTCTTCTCAGCTACCAGTCGATCAATGATTTCCTTTTGTGGATTAGGAATAAGAGCAACGCTTACCGAACCTTCCTTCTTTCTCTTCCTTTCACTAGCATACTTCTTCAGTAAAGCATCCTTTTGACGAAGCTTCTCATCATGATCAATGAACCAGCCGTCTTGAATAAATAGCAAATCCTCCTTTTCCTTTAGTTGTCGAGCCAGGACCCGATTCTCATATTCAGACATATTATACTTTTCTTTCCAAGCATCTCTCTCGGACTTCATCCTAGCCAGATTTCCTTGGTATTCTCCCATATTCTCGATAGGGATATCAACAGATGATGATGCAACGGTAGGGAATAAAGGTTTCTCGGGTTTATAGGGCATCTTGAGAGCACAAGCCCTAGCACGGACCCATTGTAGGTAAGGCTCCAAAGAAACGACACCCCTATGTCCTAACATATCTCTCCCTTTCCTATGGATGTGGCGCCAAGCTCCTTCGATCTCCCTCTTAGCTGCCTGGTGATCTTGTCCTTCTTGTAGAAAGAAACCACTCACATGGATGTTGTTCGGCTTGTCCCTCATCGGGTATCCAAACTGACGGCGCGCGAGAACAGGGTTATAATTAATTCCTCCTTTCGTACCAAGAAGGGGAACGTTAGGAAAAGCACCACAGCTATCGATGATCTTCACATCATAGTAAGCTCGATTATACCAATCAATGTCGAAATGAGCGAGAGCCATAACTTTTGGCGCCCATCGCGGCTCCTTCTCGAGATCCCAGAAAACATCAGACCTAGGTAGATGAGAAACGTACCACTGATACAGCAACGGTGCACAACAAATAATCATCCCTCCTTGATAAGAGTTTCGAAGATGGATGGAGTAGTAGGTATCTCCTAGCATCGTAGGGACCTGATTTCTAATCAAGAAAATTCTGATCGCGTTGATATCCACAAACTTATCAACGTTAGGGAACAAGAATAGACCATAAGCGAGTAAAGCAAAGACGTCTTCAAAGGCAACAATATCTTTTATCTCAGCGAAATGACGAGCTTTCCTTAACAAAAACTGCACAGACAAACCTCGGATTCCCCCTTTTGTAGTCATGTTCTCCTCTATCTCTGACTTCTTCAAGTGGGTGATGGTCGCTATCTCGTGAGATTTGGGTTCCTCTTCTAATCCAGAAAAAGGAACACAGTCGGTGATCGGCAAACCAAGTATGTAGGAGTACTCTTCTAAGGTGGGCATTAACTGATAATCCGGAAAGGTGAAACATCGGTACAAAGGATCGTAAAATTGGACTAACATACTAAGGATGCCTTCTTTCATCTTGCGCTTCATGAGAGGTATAATGGACCCATACTTTTTCTAGAAATCTGTCGGGTTCTTGATCTTAGGAATTAAACTCTTCAGTTCTTCAATCTCGGGCTCCTTAAAACTAAAACTTCGAGTGTTTCTCCTTCCAAATTCCATAATAATAGTACCTGAGGTGTCTGCAAGAATCATTCTTAAGTTCCTTGAAAAACAAGTTTTTTACAAAAATGTTTATGGATGTATGGATGAATGATAATGCAACAGTTACACACAAGTTCACAAACATGGGGTTCAAAGGTTTAACGTTTCGAACATGGAGTCAAGGGTAAAGCCCACCCCAAGGTATGTACTAACGGTTCAATCACACCTGTAAGACAAGGTTCTAAGGGTTCCCAGAGTCTACATTCCTCCTTCGGATATTGCCAACGTCTTGATTACTCAATAATTAGCAATATTCTCAAGAGAAACTCATCCGAGCGTAGCATCGCGTAACAACTACTTCCGAATTAATCCGTTATAGTCTCCGCGCTACACCTAAAAGGCCAAGATGGGTTAGGGTTCTACGGTTCTCAATTTCTCTGGCTCCCAGGTCGAAAATAATAATGTCTTCCCGATTACTCGGTAAACAAATATTAAGTTCAAAAGGGCCTTCCACTGAGTGGGGGATCTCATGCCTCCTTCTTCGGGATTACTCCCTCAAAGTTAACATGACTATACCGCCCGTCCTATTCTTAAGTGTAACTTAATCCGGGTATAGGATTCGTCCTTTGCAAAAAAAACCCAAACAACCTCAATTTAAACACATAATCAAACAAAACAAATAATAATAAAACAGATAAAACAAACTAGGCTTAACCCACTTAGGGATGGACCAGCAAGAGGTCAATCTTTCCCCAGCAGAGTCGCCAATTCTGTAGCGATAAAAAAATGTAGCGGGGTAAATCGGAGATCGAACTATTAATTAATTCGTCTCGCAAAAGCAAGAGTCGCCACCGCGCTTTATTATTTCCAAGGGAAAAGGGAAAAGAGCGAAATAAAACCCTAAAGTATGCAATGTAAATAATACTTTGAAAGTAATGAAAATGCAAGGCGTTTTGAAAAGAGGTCTAGAGTTCGGGGGTTGGTTATACAATGAGAAGGTATTAGCACCCAATGTATCTATAGTATTCTATAGGAACCTTTTGAAATATCTGTTTATTGAAATTTGTTTGTTTGATTAAAAAATAAATTGTTTTGGCCGAAAAGGGGTACGGACGGGTTTTTGAAGATACGACAACCTAATGTCGAAGTTTTGACTTAAACGGTATGAGTTTTGAAGAAAATTGAATATTTGGGGAAAAATTATCTCAAGTTTTGATGAAATGAAGATATTCGCGTGATTGGATTTGAGGACATGAAGTCAACAAATTTAAACATTTTTTCTCTTGGATTTAGACGTAAGCAGAATAACCAAATAAAGATGAAATAATCAAACAAAAAAACTAGATAGATAAAGATTAAGTAGCTAAGTGATATATGACCATAACAATGATTGAATAAACAGACTAAATGGCGTGAACATGCATTTTTTATATTTTTCGTTTAATATGTACAAAGCAAGAGAATTAATTAAAGAAAATAAAATGTTTTTTTAATCTTCTATTTTTTATGTATTTTTTTAGTATTAATAAGCGAATAATAAAACAAACTAATGTCTTGTACTAATTCAAGTGTTTTAACTAATTTTTTTATATACCAAGCCTTGATTAGTAAAAAAAAAGGTATTATTCATTAGGAATTAACATAAATAACATTAATATATTTAAGTAAACTATATATGAAAAATGGTTTATTATTTAGAGTTATAAAAAAAGTAAATCAAATTTGGTTTATGAATGTTTAAAACAAAAATGAAAGGAAAACAAAGAAATGGGCCAAAGAGTTTTTTTAAGGGGCCCAAATTAAGAACCAACAGAAAATGGGATGGGGGGTGTGCTTAAGGAAATTCGCTGGGTTTCAGGCCTAGGAAACGGGTTAAGGCCCATTCATTTCTCACAATGTTTAGGGTTAAACATTTGTCTTAGTTTGGGGCAAAACAGATTAGGGTTACAGCGCCGTTCGTTCATCCTTGTTCGTCTTCTTCGTTGCACTCATGCACTCGCCTCTGAGTTCTCCCTTGCCCATGGCCACCGGCATCTCCGAACTTATTCTTCCCTCCAACGAAACGCTAGGGCGACAGATTCAAGGTAACAATCTTCATTTTAATTTCATTAGGGTTTTATTAATGCATGTTATGATCTCGCCCCTTATTTTCTGACTTCATATGTTATGGTTATTTGAGGTACATGAAAGAAATAGAGGGAGAGACATTACCTTTGGAGACGGAGGAAGAAAGGGTGGAGAAGAGTTGTGGCGGCCAAGGCAGTGAGGGACGAAACGCGTGATGCTTGCTTTGACCCTGGTATTCGTTTCTTACTTCTTTTGTTTGGTGATGAAATCCTGAAAACAAATCTTTATCCTCTTCCTCTTGGTAGCCTTTGTATGCTTCTTTTCCTTCTTCTTTCTGTGGGCTTGCTGAGTTGTCTTGATGATGATTATCTGAGAGTTTGTTGCCTTTTGAATAACTTTGCTTGTATGAACATTCTGAGTTGTCTTGAAACGTTGGACCCTGTGATGGTTTGAGTTGCTTGACAATGTTGATATTGTTGGTTAGTGTGTTTGATAGATACGGTCTTGGCTTATGTTACAGGTTCAAAGCTTAAGCAGGTTATTAGGCTTTGTGTTATTTGTTTGTGTTTTGATGTTGTTTGAGATATGGCCTTCAGCAGGTTGTGTTTACTGGTTTTTAACTTGGCATAATTTGTTGGTGATGGCTTGTGTTGTTTGATGGTTAAGGCTTTTACAGGTTTCAACAGGTTATGGTTTGAAAGGCTTAAGGCTTTGGTTGGACAGTCCAGTGTTTACTGGTTTTTTTAGGCCATGGTTATTGGTTTTGGTCTTGAGACAGCAGGTTCTTGAGGTTTTTGTCTTGAGACAGCAGGTTCTATGTTGTTTTTGAATGCAGGTTCTTGAGGGTTTTCTTGTACCTTGAGAATTGGCTTGGTATTTGAACTCAGTTTTTGTTTTAGGCTTCCAACAGGTTATGAACTCTGGCTTTTTTTGAAGAGTTTGTGTTGTTTTATATCAGTTGGTTGGCTTGGCTCTGGATGGTTCAGGTTTTGTATATTTTAACTCTTTTTTGCCTTTGATACTTCTGCACATCTACTGTTCCATTCAGTTTGTTTTGTATCCTTTTCTATGCTTCCCTTTTTTTTTACTGTGTTACTGCAGTTTTGTTTTATATCCCTTTTCTGCCTAAGGCCAAAACCTGTAAACCCACACTCTTTCTCTCTTCTCTCTCCTTAGTACAGTTTGAAACATTTATGTACTTGTGTTCTGAAAAAGCAAAGCTGGAAAATGATGAAAATTAGAAATTTTGCTTGCATATGGTTTTGATCTGCACACTTCCTTCTTTGCCATCTGCATTGTTACAGTATGGAGCCTTGTGTTTTGACCTCTTCCCATACATTGGGTAGTTTACGTTGGACTTTGGTTTTGAAAATGAGTAACTTTGACTTGCATATGCTATTGGCTTTGAAATATGCAGTTTTGACAATTGAAATGTGCAATTGGTTTTGAAATATGCAGTTTTGACAAAAATTGGATTTGTGCAATTGGTTTTAAAATATGCAGTTTTGACAATTAAAATGTGCAATTGATTTTGGAAATATGCAGTTTTCACAAAAATTGGATTTGTGCATATTTTTAACTTGTGCATTCATATTTATCAATAAATATTCATCCCTTTTTGTGAACCGGGAGAAATCCCGTGATTTGCAAAGAGGGTAAAAAACTGATTCCAGCCATTTGCTTTTAATGATGAACTCAAAATTAATTGTCTGCTTTTAATTATATCTATTTCTGACTTTTCTTTTAATTCTTTGCAGGTAAAATCAAATGAGCATCAAAGAAGTATTGGATAGAAGATGAAGATTTAGAACTTAGAAAAATTAGGATAGTTTTTATTTCACTTTAAACATTTGTAAAAATTATCATTGTAAATACTTTGTAAATAAATACAGTATTTAAACAACAATTGTAACAATTAGAATAAAGATGAATAAAACTCTATTATTTTACCAGTTAATTCTTTTCTTCTTTCCAATTATTTACTTTATCATTTATGATTCTTTAAATTATAACAACTAAAAATGAATTCCAACTATTTAAATTCAGAATAATAAATAATTAAATAAACATCATTAATCAATTAATAAACTTCTTTTCAAATATTTACTTTATTATTTATAATTCTTTAAATTATATAATAACAGAAAATAAATTCCAATTATTTAAATTCAGAATAATAAATAATTGAATAAACATTGTTTTAGCATTGATCAGTTAATAAACTGGGCGTTTAAAAATAACCAGCTCTCGATTTGAAAAAGTTATGAATTTAAAATCTGCTTTGAAAATTGATAAAAATAGGTCAAAACACTTGCAATGTAATGATGCAGATGGGAGATGGTATCTTAGGTCAAAATTTGGGGTACAACAGACAGCCCTCAGGAGATATGATCATGGTGCCAATGTCGTTACCCAACGCGTTTGAAGCTCTATCAAAATACATAGACCATCGGGATCCTTCCTCAGGTCCTTTATTCGGTCCAGGTTTTTCACAGTCGGTCACCAACATGATCCTCTCATCTGGGAATTCGAAATTCATAGACTGGTAATCATCCACGGCCTGATGCGCCAGATGTTCTACCAACACACTTCCCTTGATTTCCTTTTAGGTTGTGTATTGGATGTCATACTCGGTTAAGATCATTTGTCATCTTGCTATTCTTCCGGACAAGGTAGGCTTTTTGAATATATATACTTAATTGGGTCCATATTTGATATCAATAGGGTAGTGTGAGTCAGCATATACTATCTCAGCCAGCGAGCAGCCCATGCCAAAGCGCAGCAAGTTTTCTCAAGAAGTGAGTATCGGGTCTCACAGTCGGTAAATTTTTTGCTAAGGTAGTAAATAGAATGCGCTATTCGGCCAGACTCGTCATGCTGCCCCAGCACGCACCCCATCAAATTTTCGAGTACTGTCAAGTATAAGATCAAAGGTCTTCCTTCAACTTGAGGCATCATAATAGGTGGCTCTTGGAGATATTCCTTGATCCTTTCGAAAGCGGCCTGACATTCATCATTCCATCTTACCACTTGATCTTTCTTCAGCAGCTTGAAGATCGGCTCACAAGTAGCAGTCAGCTGCGAAATGAATCGGGCAATGTAGTTCAGACGTCCCAAAAAGCCTCTGACTTCTTTTTCCGTTCGGGGAGCTGGCATTTCCTGTATAGCCTTCACCTTGGCAGGATCCACCTGAATACCTTTATCATTAACGATGAAACCCAACAGCTTACCAGACCTTACCCCGAAGGTGCACTTGTTCGGGTTTAACCTCAGCTTTTACATATTCAACTTATCGAATAGTTTATGGAGATGGTCAAGATGTTCTTCTTCAGTCTGGGATCTTGCAATCATGTCGTCAACGTATACCTCAATCTCATGGTGAATCATGTCATGGAACAAAGCGACCATGGCGCGCTGGTACGTTGCCCCAGCATTCTTCAATCCGAACGGCATGACCTTGTAGCAAAAGGTACCCCACTGTGTAAAAAATGTTGTCTTCTCCATGACCTTGGGAGCCATCTTAATCTGATTGTAATCGGAAAAACCATCCATAAAAGAGAAGATCTTATGCTGCACGGTGTTGTCGACCAGAACATCAATGTGAGGGAGTGGTAAATCATCCTTGGGCCTTACCCTGTTCAGATCCCTATAGTCCACACACATTCGTACCTTGCCATCTTTCTTCGGCACCGGAACCACGTTCGCAACCCACTGCAGATAAGAAGTAACTGCTAGAAAACCGGCATCAAACTGTTTCATGACCTCAACTTTGATTTTCTCAGTTATCTCTGGGCGCATACAGCGAACCTTCTATTTTACGGGAGGACAGTCTTCTTTAGTTGGCAAGCGGTGAACCACAATGTCGGTGTCCAACCCAGGAATATCTTTATAAGACCAAGCGAAGATCTCAACATAGTCACGCAGCATCTGAATCAACAGTTGCTTGACACTAAGTTCCAGATTTGCACCTATCTTGACCTTTTTCCTGTCTTCCTTCGTACCCAGATTCACTGATTCCACTAGCTCTTTATGGGTTTGTATGGCCCTCTCTTCCTGTAGTAACAGTCTAGCAAGTTCCCCAGGCACTTCACAATCATCCTCACCTTCGTCCTCGGCTTGGTTGATCGGATTTTCGAAGTCATAACTGGAAGTAGCAGAGTTGTTATCAGTAGGATCCAGAGTGGATATGGATCTGCATTATGATATGTGAGTGTGTGTAAGACAATAGATGTTTTAATAAAGTGCAAGATAGAAGAGAAAAACAAGGAGTGCAAAATTTGTAATGCAAGAAAACGTACAATGTTTTATTGATGATATATGAAAATGACAAATAATAAGCCCTCACAAACAAAGCCAAGGTGCCTCGGGCAAGGCACTGGGTCGTAAAGTTTCAAATTGTCTGTTACAAATATCAAAACAAAAGTCTATTACTGTGTAATAAAAGAAACGAGCACGAAGTCCTTTGCCATCCAATTGTTCAATCCACCGTCGGTAGTCGGGTAAATCCAGCTTTCGAACTATGACTCTTCTTTATCATCCTCAATTGCATTCACTCCCTGAACACTGATGTGAAGGGGATGTCTTCCAATCCGCGCGCGCCGAACAGCCCTTTGAGCCTCTGCAGTAAAGCCCAAACCAAACTTGTCAGTCTTGTGTGTGAAGTCAGGGAGTTGACCCTAATTTTCACACCCACCTTTTTCAATAACAGCCCTAGCATCCTTGAGGGAAGCCATCTTCATCGGAGGTTCTTCAATAGCCACTTCAGTCGACGCCGGAGTCTGGGGGACCTCTTCAAAGTTTTGACACGGGGTTTCGATGAACTCCCCATCTATCTCCACATACCGAAAGGAGTTAAGATGACTCACCATTTACTCCTCTTCTCCTCGTACTGTAACAATCTTCCCCTTTACTGGATATTTTAACATCTGATGGAGCGTAGAAGTCACTGCCCCATTCTTATGAATCCACGGGCGAATCAGCAAACAGGAATAGGATGGTCGGATGTCCATCACATAGAACATAGATGCAAAAATATGAGAG
This sequence comes from Vicia faba, assembly GCA_948472305.1. Taxonomy (NCBI): domain Eukaryota; kingdom Viridiplantae; phylum Streptophyta; class Magnoliopsida; order Fabales; family Fabaceae; genus Vicia; species Vicia faba. The sequence continues at coordinate 228,526,887 of OX451736.1, read as the reverse complement.
ACAACATTAACAGGGACATCCACCTCCCCGTGCACCATCCTTTTGGACCCATCAAAGGCCCTAACCACAATGTTACTTGGCTTTAGAACCAACCCTTCATAGTCTAACTTGTCTAACGCTTTCTTGGGTAAAACATTCAATGAGGACCCAGTATCCACCAGTACATGGGCCAAAGTAGTGCCCCTGCACTCAATCGAGATGTGCAAGGCATCATTGTGATTTCTTCCTTTAGCAGTCAGATCTGCGTTGGAGAAACCCAACCCGTTGTCGGCAGTCAAACTAGCGACATAGTCTTTGAATTGATCAGCAGAAGTTTCCTGCGGCACTTGCACAGTTTTGAGGAAAGAAATTAAAGCCTTTGAATGGGCTTCCGAACACAACAATAGGGATAACATGGAGATCTTCGACGGAGTTTGCCCCAGCTGCTCGACTACATTGTAGTCGCTCTTCTTGATAATCTTCAGAATCTCCTTTACCTCCTGCCTAGAGGTTTTTACAACAATCTTCTTAGGTGCCTCCATCCGGGAAGTCTCACATATGACTTCTTTGCTCCGAGTGTCAGATGGCTCGGCGACAGAGGTGATAATTGGAATATGGACCGGGGCAGTAACTGATGTACTGGCAGATGGAATGGCAACAAGCTTTTGAACAGTCGGAGGGGAAATCTCAAGAGAGAAGAGTCTTCCACTTCGGGTGACCTTGCTAGCCCCGACAATATTGCTGACATCAGTATCAGCCTCTTCAACCTTCAAGTCTTGTTTGATCCAATGATAATACACATCGGCCCCATAGTGCCACGGGATAGCCTTATCCGAAGTGTATGGGATAGGACCAGGAATAGTAATGATCAATGGAGCAACTCTTGGAACGGATGTAATCCTAACAGGTTTTCTCGGGGAAGCTTTGGAAGGATTGGCGAAAATGGTTATGATGGAAACATCTTCAACAGGAATCAATGGAATCAAAGTTTTCTCGAAAAGGATCTCTTTGTTATCCATCAGGCGTTGAACACCTGATTTCAATAAATGGCAACCAGTAGGCAGGACTGAACATAGGTGGAAACCTTCGCCACAACCCGGAAATAAACCGGCCAACAATAGGTTCTTCTTTACTGTCATCAACGGAGTAGAAATGTCTTCCACAAAGGTCACAAATGAATCATCGTCCACAGCATTTACTCCATGCTTGGGCATAGGAGCAGTCATGACGTTAGGCTTTTCCGGGACGTCAAACTCGATTTCTTTAGCTTCAATCAAATCTTGCACCTTATTCCTTAAGGCTCAGCAGTTATTTGTATCATGCCCCAGGCTATCAGAGTGATAGGCGCAGCGGGCGTTCGAATTATACAGCGGAGATGTGGTGCTGGGATTCTTTGGGGCTTCCCTCAGAGTTATCAGGTTGGTCTTCAACAATTACTGCTGAATTTGAGATAAGGTCATACTGAGCCAAGTATACTGTCTTTGTAGTCAGTGATACGGTGGGAGAATTGACTTGAGTTTTTGCATTTTGTATTCGCACTTGTTCGGTTTAGCAAGAGTCGCCACCGACTTTTTATTTTATCCTAAGGAAAGGTTAAAAAGCACAGCAAAAAACCTTTGAGATGTTTCGTGGGTTCGGGGGGTAGATTATGAAAAGGGAAGGTGTTAGCACCCTTTTCATCCATGGTTATCCATGGGCTCTTAGTTACTTGTTTATATCACTTGCCTTTGATTTTCAATTGCTTGAAATGGTGTGTGTGTGTGTGTGTTTTGAAAATGTTTTTGAAGAAGACGCCTTGTCTAGGCAACCGTTGTAATGACTCGTGTTTGAGTGTTTTACAAAGGTGTGTATCTTTTCGAAAAGATGTTTCAAATGTTTTGAAGGTTGTTTTGAAAGTGTTTGTGGAGTGGGTTTTGAAAAGTAGGCAAGTTTGTTTTGTAAGTTTGATCAAGTAACTAAGAGTTGTCTACCCCTAAATTTACTCAAAGGTTTTTCTCATGTTTTAACCATTTTAACAATTTTGTTCCACCATTGTATTTGGTGGACAATCTTGCGTTATGATGTTTAACGGGACAGGCGCGGGTCATCGTATGGACCATGAATGCAATGGTGCCAAGTGTCTTTGGCAATTTTGCTTGAAGGGACTATGATCATTTTGATAGGCAACTTTCGAAAGTGTCATCGAGGGACTATGATCATTTGAATTGTTTTTGTTTTGCCAAAGAAACTCGACGTGCAAGCATGGCCCATTTTGGAAGGCAACAAGCGGGATTACCCTAGGGGTGCAAGTGTGAATTGTGTATTGATTTCATGTATTTGTCTTTGTATTAGGTTATCTAGCGTTTGATTTTATGTACATACAAACCCTAGGTCTAACCATGGTATATTTGAAAGCGATAAATTGCGGGAATTTAAAGTCTACGCTATTACAAATAAGTATCCGGGAGTGGGGGTACAAGTATTTACAAAAGGGGATGAGACTTTAATAGGAGAGTAGTGTCCAAATATTTACAACCAAATCGAATCAATCGCAAATGTAATAATGTGTCAATGTATAGGAATAAAGCAATGTAAACGTATCAATGTATTTGTGTAAGTGTACGATTATTTACAAGGTGAAAAATGTTAATTTAATGAAAAATTAAGTATTGTTTATTTATTTTGTATTCTTGCATTTTTGTTAATATGTACAAACAAAATATTTTAAGAAAAAGAAAAGAAAATGTTTTAAATTTAATTATCCTATTGTCTAGGTATTTAATTAGTGTTTTATATACAACAATTTTAATTAAAGAAATGTTTTAAGAAAAATTAAAGTTTTATGTATTTATGTTAGTATTTTTTATGTACAAAGATTTTAACTAAAGAAAATAAAATTGTTCAACTTTTAAGAAAATTAATATTCATATCTTTTCTTTAAAATGTAATAATAAAAAAAGGAAACAGTTAAGAAAATTTGTATGAAAATGTGTTATTTTTATTTATCAAAGAAGATGTTAATTTAGATTATATATAAAATGGTAAATTGATAATAAAAAGAGGAATTAGTTTATGAAAAGGAAATAAAGGAATATTTATATTCAAAACAAAAACAAAAAGGAGAGGATGGGCTTAGTGGGGTTTATTCTGGCCCAAACAACAAATGATCAGAAGAAAATATGGGGGGTGTAGGCCAGGTTTTGATGGGCTTAAGCAAACGAATGGGACAAGGCCCAAGACAATTGACACAAATTTGTAAGGGTTTGCACATGGTTGTTTCATTTGGATTCTAGGGTTTGTGAGAACACAGAGGCGCGGCGCCCTTCGTCCTCTTCATTCCTTCCTCTTCATTTTTCTCAACATAATGGTCACTGAACGAGACCCTCCGCCTAGGGCCACCACGCCATCATCCGTCTTCCTCCCTCCATGGACCGCTCAAGCAGGGATAAGCAAAGGTAACGACCTCTCCTTCTTATGCCTTAGGGTTTTCGTTAGTTTTTTTGATTTCATGTTTTGATTAAGTGTTGTTATTGTTTCTGATTGAGGTTGTGGAAAGAAAGGAAAAGAAGAGAAATACTACCTTGACCCTTGGAGACGGAGGAGAAGGTGGATTGGGAGGCGTTGTGGGTGGCTTGGGCGGACGAACGTGATGCTGAGGCTAGCTTGCTCTTGCTAATCTGGTACCTTGTATTTGTTTTTGTGTTGTTGGTTTAATGATGATATCTTGAAAACCCTAGCACGACCTTCCTTTTCCTCTTCTCTTTTGATTGATTTTGTTGCCTTTGATGTTTGCCATGCTTGATATGCTTGATGATGATTATCTGAGAGCTTTGTATGTTGATATTGATGAGTATTGCTTTGCTTATTGTTCACCTCTTTTCCTCTTCCACTATGAGCTTGCTGAGATGCTTAGAATGTTCGTGTGCTGATTTTGATGTGTTGTTGGCCCAGTGATGAAGCAATTCTGAGGGTTTTGGTTGGTTCTGTATGTTTGGATACTGGTTTAGGCTTGGATATGCTGTTTGCTTCAGGTTTGTATCAGTTTGAGGCCTTTTGGCTTTTAGGCTTGCTTGGCTATACAAGGTTTGGCTTAGGCTTGTAACTTATGCAGGTTTATTTTGATGGCTTCTGTTTGTAATGTTTTTTTGAAAGGGGAGAAGGTTTATTGGTACAGGCTTGAGCTTGTTGTTTGAGGTTTGATATCAGTTTGTTTTTGACAAAGGAGGCAGGCTGTGAAACAGGGCATAGGCTTGTGTTTATACCTTATGCAGGTTTTGGTTTGAAAGGCTGGAGGCTTGGGCTTCAGCAGGCTTTTGATGCTTGGCCAGGCTTAAGGTTTTTTGTGCCTTAGCCGGTTGTGAGTTATGTAGGTGAAGGCCTTTTTAGGTTTGGAGGCAGCTCTGTATATTTGTTGATACAGTTTGGTGTTCTTTTCTTTTTCTGATATCTCTGCCTCCTTTGTGCTGTGTTGATATGTTGTTTTATATCTTTTCTTTCTTCAAGCCTAAAGCCTGTAAGCCCTTTCTTTTCTCCTTTTTCTCTCTCTCTCTACATTTAAAAAAGCATTTTATTGCTTTAGAAATGTACTTTTCTAAAAAAGCAACTTGGCTGGAAAGTGATGATTTGAACCTTGCTTGCAATGCATATTTTCCAATTTTCCTGCATCTTTATTGACAGCATTTTGTACTTCTTGATATCTTGATATCCTTCTATATCTTTGGACAGTTTTTTGACAGCCTTTTTGGTGACTCTTGTACCTTTGACAGTTTGGATAGTTGCTTTGACAACTTTGCCTTAGTTTGACATTGTGACTTTGTAGTTCAGTTTGGACTTTGTTGGCAATTTATGAACTATGCAGCTTGTTGACAATGCAGTATGTTTGAAAATTTGAATTTGTGCAATTATAACTTTTGTGCATTTCATGTTTCATTGCAAGCATTAATTTCCTCCCTCTTTGTGAACCAAGAGAAATCTTGTGATTTGCAGAGAGGGCAAACTGATTCCGGCCAATTGCTTTTAATGATGAATCCAATTTTTATCTGTCTGCTCTTTAATTATTTTATCTGCATTTGACTTTTTCTTTTTCTTTGTTTTGCAGATAAAAATCAATGGAGAGGAGTAGCATTAGAAGATGAAGATTTGAAGACTTAGGAAATTTAGGATTCAATTTTATTTCAATTTTAATCATTGTAACCATTATTATTATAAATACTTTGTAAATAAATACTGTATTTAAATAACAATTGTAACAAATAATTAAAGATGAATGAAATCCAATTTTGATCAGTTAATTCTTTTTCCAGCTGTCTATTTAATTACTTATAAATTCTTAAATTTTAATAAATGGAAATAAATCCCAATTATCCTAACTTAGAATAAATAAACAATTAATAAACATTGTGGTCAATGAATAATAAACCTGGCGTTTCAAATATCCAAAGCAATGCACAGCTAAACAACAAATGTCCACATGTCCTTTTTCTTTTACTGATTAAATCAAGCACTGCAAGTTCTTAATTCAACTGCCTCAGCTCATACCTCAGAATAACTTGAAAAGCACTGTAGAATTAATTCTTTTTGAGAAATATGCGCACAAACCCTAGTTCTTGATTAAATTGTCAGAGAAGCGTCCGCCTGATCAAAACCTGAGCCAACTCAACCAAACCTTAGCAATCTGCCTGAACTGCTTTAAAATCAATGAAAACCCAAATTTTGTCTGACTGATAAGAAACGTCTGTTTGACTGATTCTTACGCCAATCTGAAAAATCAGGAAAAGCCCGAAGCTGTGATTTCTTGTGGAAAAATAACGAGGGCAAATTTTGGGGTACAACAGTTGCCCCTGTTTAATCTTCTTGAACCTGAAGAGTTAGATTGGCAAGTTTGCCATTCACGACTTGAAGGTAAACGGAGATTGGATACTAGAGTGCCCGAAAATTTGCACTCGGTGATGTGATGGTAGAGGGAATGGGCTTACAGATGCCATTTAGTGATGGGCTTAAAGATGCCATCTGGAAATGTGACAGAATCTGGTCGGGGATGGGCTTAGAGATGCCATCTGGAAATGGGCTTAAAGATGCCATTTGGAATTGTGTGTCGATCGCGTAAGAGATTCCTTAGCGAGAACTTGCATACTTGAGAAAGAAAGATAATTTCCTGGCGTGTTGCAGGGGTTGATCTTCAAACTCTTCATGCAGACATGCCCTGGCTGGATACAGGTATCGAATCTACAATCGATTGCTCACAGATATGCCCTGGCTAGATACAGGAATCGAATTCGGAACTTCAAAAGGTTGCTTACAGACGTGCCCTGGCTGGATACAGGTATCGAATCTACAATCAATCCCTCACAGATATGCCTTGGCTGGATACAGGTATCGAATTTGGAAATTGTCGTCTACAGATATTGAAATTCTGGCTACAGATACTCAATGTCACGTCCAATGTTATGACACCGTATCTGACTTACTATATGACAGTAAATACAAAAGCAGTAAATAACACAGTCAATTGTTTACCCAGTTCAGTGTGCAACAACACCTACTCTGGGGGCTACCAAGCCAGGGAGAGAATCCACTATAAGAGATGTTAATTCAGGAATAAACCAACCAGTTTATCTCCTTCACTTAAGACCTACCCAATGCAATTCTAATCTAAGTACAACTTAAACCTGAGTTCCTACTCACTCCCCCTCAATCACAGCAGTGATACATAAACCAATTTGACTTAAGAATTGATGAAGACACTCTTCAAAAACACACACTTGATTAAGCTTCACAGCTTTTTAATCAAGTAACACAATCACTCGTGCTTCACAGCTTTGAGTGATGTACACAACTAACTTGACTCTGCTTCACAGCTTTAGTCAAGTAACATTCAAACACTCTTGCTTCAAAGCTTTGAGTGCTACACAACCCTTACAATTGAAACCTATTCCAAGGCACTTATCACAATGATAATTGCTTGGAGTACAATAAACAAATCTATACAGATTACAAAATTGATCTTCTAATCAATCAGCAGGGATGTCTTGAAAAACCGCAGCTCTGTTGAATATATAGCAGCTGCAACTTCAGTTAGGGTTTCCAAAAACCTAGGGTTGATTCCGTTTGACCTAAAGACCAGGTCACAGTACTTTATTGATCAGGTTAGGATTGAGCTAGGTTACTCCTCAGAAAACGCAGGATTCTGTTTAGAAGGGACTGAGTTATTTCCTGAAAAAACTCAGACTTATCCAATCCTGTAATCCTGTTAGTTCAGAACCGGATGTCATAACATCTGTTATGGCATCTGAGAAAACCTGTCTACTGATTTAGCAAAATGTGATCATTTTGCAAACATGCTCAGATACACACTTATAAACATCAGTATTACAATTACAATATTTTTCTGCACATGTACCTAATGAGTTAGTACAACCTGAACTAGAATGTTATGACATCAGTCATGACATTCACACATACACTTGGAATTTACCAAAAATGCAAGCCAATACCTAAACACCTACAAACTCCCCCTTTGGCAGATTTTTGGCTAAAGTTCCTAAACAATCAGAGATAGATAGATAGCAGCAGAAATAAGTGACAGCAGAAAAATATAGTGTCAAGTACTAATTAAGCAGTACCAAAAATATTCTCCCCCACTTTAGCCACAAATGGGCCAAAGATTACATGTTTATAAAGTTATACAGTTATCCAAAACAAAATAATGAGATCAGCAGCTGATAACACCAGAATACACATCCAAACTCCACCAGCAACACCACCAAGCATCAATCAACCTTCAAGTACTGTCATCAGACTCAGAGGAGCCAGTTTCTTCAATGTTGAGCTGTCCTTCAGCTTCTATACCTTCTTCCCTTCTGCTTTCTTCAGCTTCCTCCTTTTCTAGCCTGGCAATTAGAGCTTCTAGGGTCCTTTTTCTAGCATCCAGATCCTTGCAAGTTTCTTTTAAAACAGCTATGACATCTGATGTCTTGGACTGGGTCTTTGCAGACGATGTCTCAGCTGATGTTATGACAATGTCTGGAGCATGAGATCCCTGAAACAATTTATAGTGCAGGCCAAGGGCAGGAGCTCTTTTGCAGACTGTATCTCTTGCTACAAGGATGTCAGGGTATTGTGCAAGGATGATTCCACAAAGGAGGGAGGGAAAGGCAATTGGTCCTTTGACAGCATAACTGCCAGCATGCTTCACAGTTTGTTCAAAGATGTACCTTCCATAGTCAAAGGCAGTCTTGGTTAAACATACTTCATTGTCAGTTGCCTCTAGATCAGGACAGTCCTTATTTGTTCTTCCAAGAAACTTGTTGATTTCTGATGGAGAGAACTTGACCCTTCTTCCTCTAACAAACACACTCTCAAAGTCAGCTGACCTCCCATCAGCACAATCATTGGACAAGTTCACTACAAACTCTTTAACCAGATTTTCATAACATTTGCTAAACTTCATCACTGTCTTCATTAGCCCAGCATTCCTGATCAGCTCCATGATGTCTTTGCACTCCAAGGCATCATTGTTGAGTTCTATCTCCAAGGCTATTCTCTTCAAGCAAACATACTTCCATCTGTTTGCATTATCAGGATGATGAAAGGAGATGTTGTCTGTTGGCACTTCAGGCACTCTAGCAATCTTGCTGGAAGGGAGCTTCCTTCTGATGGGAGTATCTTCAATATCAATCTCAAATTCTGATTCATCATCAGAGTCAGAAGTTTCAGGTTCTTTACTTTTCTTAGAGATTGGTTGTCTAGCAGTCTGCACCTGTGCCTTCTTCCCTTTTGTCTGAATTTTCTCAGCCATCCCTTCAGCCTTGGATTTCTTAGCATCAGGTTTAACATTCTCACTACTCTTTCTTTTCATCAATCTCCTAGCAATGCTAGGGTTCACATTAGCAATCAGTTCATTATCTGAGTAATCTTCATCCACATCAATGATGGGTGGATCAGCAGCCTTTTCAGAGGGGTTCTGAATGTTGTCTTTTGGTGTCACAACATCCTCAGTGACATCTACATTTTCAGAACCTTCTACATTTGGACTTTCTGATTGATTCAAAGGGATAGAAATCCCCGGTACAGATTGGTTGCCACTCAGAATGCTAGTAACCAGTCTAGCAATAGCTTGGTGTACTTGAACTGATCCTTCTTTATTAGGTATAGAAGACGAAGGATGAGAAGAATTACCAGAGACTGTAGCTTGAGCTCTTCCTGCATGTCTGGTTCTGAGCTTTTTGACTCTGGCTGGGTCAGTTGCCATCTCCCTGAGAGGAGTGACCTCAAGAACTTCAGATTCTATGCATGTAGTGATTGCCCTAGAATTTTGATCAGATGATGACGATGATGAGGGAGACGAAGCCGCCATGGTGGAAGACGATGTCTGAGACATTTTGTTTAACTTTGAGTAATAGTAGCAGTTTGAGAAAACTTTTTGATTGGAAGGAGGAAACAGGTTACAAGGATGAGAGAGGTAGGGAGTAAAAGGGAGTCTCTTCAACTTCTTAAGGCTTTTGAAGGAATTGTGAATGAATATGATTAACCCACTAAATATAGACTTAATAAAATTAATCCCTCCAACCCTTGTTTTCAGCAAAACTAATTGCTATAATTTCTCATGTTGGTGAATACCCAATCTGCCCCTCAAATTTTCAAGTTTATTTCCAACAAGCGCCTTGATAGAAGAATCAGTTAGCTGAAGCTTAGAGAAACTATGTTCCAGTTCAAATGACTTCTTCTCTCCAAAGTCAATAGGGTTCAAGGAAATGTTAAATGTTTTCAGATTATCACACCACAATGTCACAACATCTTGTGTAACATTGTCCTCAGGTAGCATCTGTTTTGACCAGAATTTTTGAGAACAGAATTTATGAGACTTGTTCTTTGCCACATCACATATATTATCAGCCTGTAGTTTAGGAGTTCTTCTGACATCTTCCATAGGAATAGCTCTTTTCATTCCTTCAAGCTTATGCTGCCACTGTTTCATCTCTTTTTCTTCTTTGATGATTTGACTCATAGTGGAGATATCAGTGTTCTCAGGCTGCCACACATAACAGTTATTTTTGGATTTGATTCCTCTCATTACAACATCTAGTTTTTCATTAAACACTAGACATTCAGATCTTGAGAAGTTGACCATGAATCCTAGATCACATAATTGACTGATGCTGATGAGATTAGTAGTCAACCCTTTTACCAGCAGTACCTTATTCAGATTTGGAACTCCAGGGTAGTCCAAATTACCAACTCCTTTGATTTCTCCTTTAGCACCATCTCCAAAGGTCACAAAACTGGTGGTGTGAGGCATAACATTATTGAGGAGATTTTTGAATCCAGTCATGTGTCTGGAACATCCACTGTCAAAGTACCAATCTTCCTTTGCAGAGATCTTCAGGGAAGTGTGTGCTATCAGTGCAGTAGCCTTTTTCTTCCATTGAGGAGAGTGTGATACCTTTTTAGACTTAGGTTTGACATCTGAGTTCTGATTAGGATATCCATGTAATCTGAAGCAGAAGGGCTTTATGTGACCATATTTCCCACAATGATGACATCTCCATCTTTGGTACCTTTTCTTCATATGTCTCTGTCCCTGATGTTGAGAGTAATGTTGAGACATCCGTTTTGACATTTGCTTCCCGGTACCAAATTTCTTTGTTTCCACAAATCCTAGGCCAGATTTATTTCCCATATTTTGTCCAGCCTGAAGGATCTCTTCCAATTTGTCTGTTCCATTGGTCAACATCTTGACAGATTTGGTCATTTGATTCAGTTGTGAGTTCAGCAGTTGAACTTCTCCTTCTAAATGACTTATAGTTTCAAGATTTGCCCTCTTTTCAGCCTCCAGCTTTACAATGAGTTTTGATTGTTTCTCATTTTGCACACAGACTTCACCACTTCTGATACACAATTTCTTGTAGGTATCAGCCAGTTCTTCAAATGTTACTTCTTCATCACTGGTGTCACTTTCAGAAGTACAAACACTAGTTAGGGAAGTAACTAGTTTGGCAGATTCTTCTTCAGAATTGCTTTCTGAATCATAGTCAGACCAAGTAACAGTCATTCCTTTCTTTTGCTTCTTAAGAAAGGTAGGACATTCAGCTCGAATATGTCCATATCCTTCACATCCATGACACTGAATACCTCTGCCTTGGTTTCCCTTATCTTCTGACCTTGGTCTTCTGCTGGAACTGTCAATGTCAGAAGGAATGTTATGAACATTAGACCTTGACTTTGGGTCCATTCTTTTGATGAGCCTGTTGAACTGTCTTCCAAGCATGGCAATGGCTTCTGATATGTTTTCTTCTTCATCCTCCTTGTATTCAACATCAGTGTTGGATACAAGTGATATGCTTTTGTTCTTCTTGTCACCATTATCAGTGATCCCCATCTTAAAAGTCTGAAGAGACCCAATAAGTTCATCCACTTTTAACTTGCTAATGTCCTGGGCTTCCTCTATGGCAGTTACCTTCATTGCAAATCTTTTAGGCAAGGATCTGAGAATCTTCCTCACCAGTTTTTCTTCTGACATTTTTTCTCCCAGTGCTCCTGAGGTGTTGGCAATCTCCAAGATGTTCATGTGAAACTCATGAATGGTTTCATCTTCCATCATTTTTAGATTCTCAAACTTAGTGCTCAACATCTGAAGCCTTGACATTTTTACTTTCGAAGTGCCCTCATGAGTAGTTTTGAGGGTGTCCCAAACTTCCTTGGCCAGTTCATATTGATGTACTAGTCTGAAGATGTTTCTATCAATTCCATTGAACAAGGCATTTAAGGCTTTTGAATTTCCCAGAGCTAACTCATCTTCTTCTTTACTCCAATCTTCCTCAGGTTTCAGACTGATTGTCCCATCTCTTTCAGTTATGGTGGGATGAATCCATCCTTTGTCAGCAGCTCTCCAAGCCTTTTTGTCCAGAGATTTTAGGAAGGCAATCATACGAGGTTTCCAGTAGTCATAATTAGTTCCATCCAGAATGGGTGGTCTATTTCCAAAAACTCCTTCTTTGTCCATAGTGCCAGAAAGTGATATCCCTAGATCTCACCCAGTAATACAGGCAGGGTGCCTGCTCTGATACCAATTGAAATTCTGGCTACAGATACTCAATGTCACGTCCAATGTTATGACACCGTATCTGACTTACTATATGACAGTAAATACAAAAGCAGTAAATAACACAGTCAATTGTTTACCCAGTTCAGTGTGCAACAACACCTACTCTGGGGGCTACCAAGCCAGGGAGAGAATCCACTATAAGAGATGTTAATTCAGGAATAAACCAACCAGTTTATCTCCTTCACTTAAGACCTACCTAATGCAATTCTAATCTAAGTACAACTTAAACCTGAGTTCCTACTCACTCCCCCTCAATCACAGCAGTGATACATAAACCAATTTGACTTAAGAATTGATGAAGACACTCTTCAAAAACACACACTTGATTAAGCTTCACAGCTTTTTAATCAAGTAACACAATCACTCGTGCTTCACAACTTTGAGTGATGTACACAACTAACTTGACTCTGCTTCACAGCTTTAGTCAAGTAACATTCAAACACTCTTGCTTCAAAGCTTTGAGTGCTACACAACCCTTACAATTGAAACCTATTCCAAGGCACTTATCACAATGATAATTGCTTGGAGTACAATAAACAAATCTATACAGATTACAAAATTGATCTTCTAATCAATCAGCAGGGATGTCTTGAAAAACCGCAGCTCTGTTGAATATATAGCAGCTGCAACTTCAGTTAGGGTTTCCAAAAACCTAGGGTTGATTCTGTTTGACCTAAAGACCAGGTCACAGTACTTTATTGATCAGGTTAGGATTGAGCTAGGTTACTCCTCAGAAAACGCAGGATTCTGTTTAGAAGGGACTGAGTTATTTCCTGAAAAAACTCAGACTTATCCAATCCTGTAATCCTGTTAGTTCAGAACCGGATGTCATAACATCTGTTATGACATCTGAGAAAACCTGTCTACTGATTTAGCAAAATGTGATCATTTTGCAAACATGCTCAGATACACACTTATAAACATCAGTATTACAATTACAATATTTTTCTGCACATGTACCTAATGAGTTAGTACAACCTGAACTAGAATGTTATGACATCAGTCATGACATTCACACATACACTTGGAATTTACCAAAAATGCAAGCCAATACCTAAACACCTACAGATATGCCCTGGCTGGATACAGGAATTGAATCTCTAAACTCTTCATGCAGACATGCCCTGGCTAGATACAGGTATCGAATCTATAATCAGTCACTCACAGATATGCCCTGGCTAGATACAGGTATCGAATCTGGAATTAGTCGTCTACAGATATGCCCTGGCTGGATACAGGAATCGAATATGGAATTAATCGTCTACAGATATGCCCTGGCTGGATACAGGAATCGAATCTGGAATTAGTCGTCTACAGATATGCCCTGGCTAGATACATGAATCGAATCTGGAATTAGTCGTCTACAGATATGCCCTGGCTGAATACAAGAATCGAATCTAGAATTAGTCGTCTACAGATATGCCCTGGCTAGATACAGGTATCGAATCTGGAATTGCGATAGTTGATAGTAATCATCTTTGGATTGTCCTTTTTCCTGAAAAGGCAAGATATTAGTTGTATGCAATGTCATGATGTATGAGATGCATGATGTCATGATGTTCTCAAAAATAAATGAGATTGTGTGATATGATGTATATATGCATGCATCATGGTGTATGATAATGTGATGAATGTATATGAATGTGTTTTTGACTGGGAAAATAAATCCCTGACGAAGGCCGGGAAATCAAATTCTGGGCTGACGTTGAAGAGTAGAGTTCTTCGCTTCCGCTGGGGATGATGGTTGCAAGAATAAACCGGTAGGAGAAGATGACTCCGTTGGGGAATAAACTTGTTGGAGAGATTACTCTGCGGGGAATTACTCTGTGGGAAGAAATACTTCGCTGAGGTTTTGATGAGAACTCCGCTGGGGATTCCACCGATAAGTTATGTTGGAGAATTTGATGAACTCCGCTGGGGATAAAAGAATCTTGACTGCTGTCGGGGAAAGTGAATTCTTGACTGCTGCAGGGGACGGCAAGAATCTTTTGATTGTTGAAAGTGAGAAATCCTGGGACCGCTGTTGGGGAATCCGGAGCTTGGGTTGTATGCCAATCTACTGGGGATTCTTGTCTTGAGGGGATCTTCACTGGAGAATATTTAAATATTCTGTGAGGACCTGAGAATGAGAGTCTTCATTCTGCTTGGGGATTGATAGTTGGGAGTTTTAGCTCCGCTGGGGATTGACAATTTTGGCTCCACTGGGGATTTTGAAACTTGACTCTGAGGGGAGTTAGCTTTTGGAAGGTTCTCTGGCTGGGGAAGTTGAGAATCATTTGATCGTTGCAGGTATTGATTAGGTTGGTCAAGGAGATACTGTCCTGGCTTGTTTCAGGTGTTGATCTCTGACCTGAGAAAGAAAGATGGTTCCCTGGCTTGTTACAGGTGTTGATCTTCAATCTCTTCATGTAGATGATTTCCTGGCTTGTTACAAGCGTTAATCCACAATCAGTCGTCCATAGATATTTTCCTGGCTTGTTACAGGTGTTGATCTGGAACTTAAGAAAGGTTGGTCAAGGAGATATTGTCCTGGCTTGTTACAGGTGTTGATCTCTGACTTGAGAAAGAAAGATGGTTCCCTGGCTTGTTACAGGTGTTGATCTTCAATCTCTTCATGTAGATGATTTTCTGGCTTGTTACAGGTGTTAATCCATAATCAGTCATCCACAGATATTTTCCTGGCTTGTTACAGGTGTTGATCTGGAACTTAAGAAAGGTTGGTCAAGGAGATATTGTCCTGGCTTGTTACAGGTGTTGATCTCTGACTTGAGAAAGAAAGATGGTTCCCTGGCTTGTTACAGGTGTTGATCTTCAATCTCTTCATGTAGATGATTTCCTGGCTTGTTACAGGTGTTAATCCATAATCAGTCGTCCATAGATATTTTCCTGGCTTGTTACAGGTGTTGATCTGGAACTTAAGAAAGGTTGGTCAAGGAGATATTTTCCTGGCTTGTTACAGGTGTTGATCTCTGACCTGAGAAAGAAAGATGGTTCCCTGGCTTGTTACAGGTGTTGATCTTCAATCTCTTCATGTAGATGATTTCCTGGCTTGTTACAGGTGTTAATCCACGATCAGTCGTCCACAGATATTTTCCTGGCTTCTTACAGGTGTTGATCTGGAACTTAAGAAAGGTGACAGAATGGCAACCGTGTCTGGAGCATATCTGGACCATATCTTCCAACAAGTGATGAAGGAATTTTTGGACACTTTTGACATTCGAATGCCCGAAGTGATGATGAAGGAGACTTGCCTCAAGTTCACTGAACTTTTGAGAGATTTACTGAAATCTTGACTGGACTACCCCAGGTTAAATGAACTTTGAAAGATCTGTTGAAACCTTGACTGGACTTCCCCAGGTTAATTAGATGGTGACATGTCATGCCTTTTTGTTGATAGGAGACTTGTCGTTGGAAGTGTCATCCTTTTCGAAGTGATTTTTGTTCACTGAGAGAGTTTTCGTTCCTCCGAACATTCGCTGTATGAATTTCTTCGCTGTTAAACAAATAGCCAAATGCAAACAATGATATTCAAGCAATGCAAAGTTTATGTTTGTCTCGAAGTTTTGAAAAATGCGTTTTTTAGCAGAAAACTTTTTATAAGACAAGTCAACACAAGATTTAGAGCAAAGCCTTACAGGAGTCAGGATACCTTTTGTAACAGTATGCTTTCGAACTAACCCATGCTTCAATTAGGACTTTTGAAGGGTTGTAACGTGGCTTGGTTCACGGTTTAAGAAACAAAGGATAAAGGCTCAAAGTATATTTGTACCCACCCGCTCTTCGTGATGTTCTTCAACCCTAAGCTCAGTTAATTGTGCGTCGCACTCTATTCGAGTTTGGAACGACTTTCGGGTGATGGTTCACCCATTGAATTTGGGGAGACAGTCATCATCTCCTTTTTCCTTTTGCAACATTTTTTATGTTGTTGAGGATTTGTAATGACCTCTCTATTTTGATTTTGATTTGTTATCCCTAACTTTTGCCTGACTGTCTCTGTTTTCGAGATCACAGTCAGCGGGATGCCCCAGCTTTCTTAAGCCTCCTTTACAGGTTTTGGCTCAGTGGGCTTTTCTCTTTTGAGAGATTGACTGCCTAGGTGATAGGGAATCACCCTTGTCTTTTGATTCCAAAGGAATGCTTTCTTTTGTTGACGTCGTTCGTTGTGTTACGAACTGAGAGTTTGCGACTTCAATGCGCAGCTTTTTGAATTAACTGAGATACTACCCTGCCCCAGGTTTATATCAAAGGTTTTGATTGTTTAGAACAGAAAACTCCTACTTCTTTGGCTCGAAGGGGTTGACTAGGGATTATCTTCCTTATAACTCCAGTGTTTGGGAATTGAAAGAAATGCATGTACATCATCAGCAAGGTCTGTTCAAAAAGCATACTGTATGAGATTATGGTATTGTTTCGTCATCCTCCCTCTAAAGGCTCGTAGCTTTTTATCAAGAGTTAAATATCATAAAGAAAGCATAAGAGTAGTGAAAACGAATGGATGAATTCAAGACAAACATATGCAATGCATTAATGAAACAGAGTTTGACATTAACAGTTAATTGTTTGAATAACAAAAGAAATTACAACTTTGAAAATTCAAATGAAGCAAAAGTCTCTCAGTTCGAGCTTTGTCACTTCAGGTGGAGGACTCCTCAACGAAAGATTTTCATCTCGCCGTCTGGCATGAACCTCAGCACTCCAATGTCAATCAGATCTTGAATCTTGTTCTTCAAGGCCCAACAGTCGTCGGTGTCATGCCCCGGGCTGTAGGAGTGGTACACACAAAATGCGTCGGGATGATAGTTAGGAGCGAAGGTATTGGGCTTCCGAATGGGATCCCTCAAAGCAGTCAGATTGACCTCCAACAAACGTTCCAGTATCAGAGATGACGGTATGTCAGTCTCTGTGAACTGTCTTCCCGACGTATTTTGCTTACGCCGATTACCCCGTTGACGCTGGTGGGGTTGTTGTTGGGCTTGTGACCCTGAATCAAGCAAAGGAGCCTTCCCCTTGTCTTCTTGTCTGGATGGGGGTTGAGTGGTGACTTTCTCTTCAACCTCAGATGTTTGCCCCAGTTGGTTGTTCCGAAGAAATTGGCTGACGAGAACTCTGAGTTCCTCTTGTCTTTGAGACAAATCCTGGATGAGAGCCATCTGGCCCACCAGTTGTCCCATCACTTGGATCCTCAATGTTGCCAAATCAAACTGCAGTTCCCCCAGCTGATCACTCCTGGCATTGTTTGAAGTCTCCTGGACCAAGCCCTTTGTGAGGAGAGCTTTCATTTCTTCTTGCCCCAGAGACAGGTTCAAGAACATTTCCTGCAGCTGAGCAGTCTGGTCCTGGATATCCTTGACAGTCCTTTCTAGAGCCATCTCTTACTGAAATAAACAGTAGGAGAGTAAGGAAACCTGAAAAAGGGAAAAACTGTTATGATGCAATGCATGATATGTGGATGCATGCTTTCAAGGATCTCTTGGGGTAAACACAAGAGAATGTTAGAGGTTGAACTTCGATCTTTGATTGGAGAACTTTGCACCTCTGGATGTATTTCCATGAGAATCAAGCTCACCATGTCAAGTGGGTCATAGCCCCTGATTCAAGTTGCTGTACTTGATCTTTGATTGGAGAACTCTGCACTGGTGGATGTCTTTCCACGAGAATCAAGCTCACCATGTCTAGTGGGTCATAGCCCCTGATTCAAGTTGTTGCACTTGATCTTTGAAGGCATTTGTTTAGAGGAGAAAACCTCTTGCCCTTTGGTAGACGTCTGGTTCAACGTAACCCTGCATCAAAAGAACCCTCGAGATCCTTGAAATGGTTATTGAAAATGCTATGGTATGATGTCATGATGTTATGTACATGCATGCAAAAGCAAGTGAGTGTATATACAGGTAATCATATTCACACAAAGCAAACAAGTCCTTAGGTTTAGGCTTCCATGGGGTTGTAGGTAAGTACCCTCTTGAAGTTAGTTGGCTCATCCTGTCCTAAAATAGAAACCGGGTTCTAAGGAGCTCAAAATCATTGGATTGTTTTCTGTGTTCATTGTTTCGCTTTAGCCACTTAACTGGCGACCAAAATATTCCAAGAAAACAACCCTCAATGAGTGTAGTATCGAGTATCTACCAACTTCGGACTGTACCAAAGTCGATCATCTCACTACCCCTAAAAAGGCTAGGATGGTCAATTAAGGTTCTAAGAGTTCGTTAGTGCTTCACGACATCACTCAGCGGCCCCGTACTCTCCTTGATTGAACTCAAGGGTTACCGGTACTCACAAATATGTCACACTAACATAGCTTACTGCTTCAACCATGTCGGTATACCCCGCACAGTTCCCTCACAGTTTTATTGCTATTTACCTAAGAAGGTGCCCCAAATCCGGTTGTAGGATTTACAACAAACCCAAACAAGGACCCAAAAGATAAAGCAATCAATGCAATCAAAGCAAGAATGTAAAGGTGATCTAAACCCTAAGGTAACCCCACTTTTAGATAAATCCCCAGTAGAGTCTCCAGTTCTGTGATACGGTGGGAGAAATGACTTGAGTTTTTGCATTTTGTATTCGCACTTGTTCGGTTTAGCAAGAGTCGCCACCGACTTTTTATTTTATCCTAAGGAAAGGTTAAAAAGCACAGCAAAAAACCTTTGAGATGTTTCGTGGGTTCGAGGGGTAGATTATGAAAAGGGAAGGTGTTAGCACCCTTTTCATCCATGGTTATCCATGGGCTCTTAGTTACTTGTTTAGATCACTTGCCTTTGATTTTCAATTGCTTGAAATGGTGTGTGTGTGTGTGTGTTTTGAAAATGTTTTTGAAGAAGACGCCTTGTCTAGGCAACCGTTGTAATGACTCGTGTTTGAGTGTTTTACAAAGGTGTGTATCTTTTCGAAAAGATGTTTCAAATGTTTTGAAGGTTGTTTTGAAAGTGTTTGTGGAGTGGGTTTTGAAAAGTAGGCAAGTGTGTTTTGCAAGTTTGATCAAGTAACTAAGAGTTGTCTACCCCTAAATTTACTCAAAGGTTTTTCTCATGTTTTAACCCTTTTAACAATTTTGTTCCACCATTGTATTTGGTGGACAATCTTGTGTTAGGATGTTTAACGGGACAGGCGCGGGTCATCGTATGGACCATGAATGCAATGGTGCCAAGTGTCTTTGGCAATTTTGCTTGAAGGGACTATAATCATTTTGATAGGCAACTTTCGAAAGCGTCATCGATGGACTATGATCATTTGAATTTTTTTTGTTTTGCCAAAGAAACTCGACGTGCAAGCATGGCCCATTTTGGAAGGCAACAAGCGGGATTACCCTAGGGGTGCAAGTGTGAATTGTGTATTGATTTCATGTATTTGTCTTTGTATTAGGTTATCTAGCGTTTGATTTTATGTACATACAAACCCTAGGTCTAACCATGGTATATTTGAAAGGGATAAATTGCGGGAATTTAAAGTCTACGCTATTACAAATAAGTATCCGGGAGTGGGGGTACAAGTATTTACAAAAGGGGATGAGACTTTAATAGGAGAGTAGTGTCCAAATATTTACAACCAAATCGAATCAATCGAAAATGTAATAATGTGTCAATGTATAGGAATAAATCAATGTAAACGTATCAATGTATTTGTGTAAGTGTATGATTATTTACAAGTTGAAAAATGTTAATTTAATGAAAAATTAAGTATTGTTTATTTATTTTGTATTCTTGCATTTTTGTTAATATGTACAAACAAAATATTTTAAGAAAAAGAAAAGAAAATGTTTTAAATTTAATTATCCTATTGTCTAGGTATTTAATTAGTGTTTTATATACAACAATTTTAATTAAAGAAATGTTTTAAGAAAAATTAAAGTTTTATGTATTTATGTTAGTATTTTTTATGTACAAAGATTTTAACTAAAGAAAATAAAATTGCTCAACTTTTAAGAAAATTAATATTCATATCTTTTCTTTAAAATGTAATAATAAAAAAAGGAAACAGTTAAGAAAATTTGTATGAAAATGTGTTATTTTTATTTATCAAAGAAGATGTTAATTTAGATTATATATAAAATGGTAAATTGATAATAAAAAGAGGAATTAGTTTATGAAAAGGAAATAAAGGAATATTTATGTTCAAAACAAAAACAAAAAGGAGAGGATGGGCTTAGTGGGGTTTATTCTGGCCCAAACAACAAATGATCAGAAGAAAATATGGGGGGTGTAGGCTAGGTTTTGATGGGCTTAAGCAAACGAATGGGACAAGGCCCAAGACAATTGACACAAATTTGTAAGGGTTTGCACATGGTTGTTTCATTTGGATTCTAGAGTTTGTGAGAACACAGAGGCGCGGCGCCGTTCGTCCTCTTCATTCCTTCCTCTTCATTTTTCTCAACATAATGGCCACTGAACGAGACCCTCCGCCTAGGGCCACCGCGCCATCATCCGTCTTCCTCCCTCCATGGACCTCTCAAGCAGGGATAAGCAAAGGTAACGTCCTCTCCTTCTTATGCCTTAGGGTTTTCGTTAGTTTTTTTTATTTCATGTTTTGATTAAGTGTTGTTATTGTTTCTGATTGAGGTTGTGGAAAGAAAAGAAAAGAAGAGAAATACTACCTTGACCCTTGGAGACGGAGGAGAAGGTGGATTGGGAGGCGCTGTGGGTGGCTTGGGCGGAGGAACGTGATGCTGAGGCTAGCTTGCTCTTGCTAATCTGGTACCTTGTATTTGTTTTTGTGTTGTTGGTTTAATGATGATATCTTGAAAACCCTAGCACGACCTTCCTTATCCTCTTCTCTTTTGATTGCTTTTGTTGCCTTTGATTCTTGCCATGCTTGATATGCTTGATGATGATTATCTGAGAGCTTTGTATGTTGATATTGCTGAGTATTGCTTTGTTTATTGTTCACCTCTTTTCCTCTTCCACTATGAGCTTGCTGAGATGCTTAGAATGTTCGTGTGTTGATTTTGATGTGTTGTTGGCCCAGTGATGAAGCAATTCTGAGGGTTTTGGTTGGTTCTGTATGTTTGGATACTGGTTTAGGCTTGGATATGCTGTTTGCTTCAGGTTTGTATCAATTTGAGGCCTTTTGGCTTTTAGGCTTGCTTGGCTATACAAGGTTTGGCTTAGGCTTTTAACTTATGCAGGTTTATTTTGATGGCTTCTGTTTGTAATGTTTTTTTGAAAGGGGAGAAGGTTTATTGGTACAGGCTTGAGCTTGTTGTTTGAGGTTTGATATCAGTTTGTTTTTGACAAAGGAGGCAGGCTGTGAAACAGGGCATAGGCTTGTGTTTATACCTTATGCAGGTTTTGGTTTGAAAGGCTGGAGGCTTGTGCTTCAGCAGGCTTTTGATGCTTGGCCAGGCTTAAGGTTTTTTGTGGCTTAGCCGGTTGTGAGTTATGCAGGTGAAGGCCTTTTTAGGTTTGGAGGCAGCTCTGTATATTTGTTGATACAGTTTGGTGTTCTTTTCTTTTTTTGATATCTCTGCCTCCTTTGTACTGTGTTGATATGTTGTTTTATATCTTTTCTTTCATCAAGCCTAAAGCCTGTAAGCCCTTTCTTTTATCCTTTTTCTCTCTCTCTACATTTAAAAAAGCATTTTATTGCTTTAGAAATGTACTTTTCTGAAAAAGCAACTTGGCTGGAAAGTGATGATTTGAACCTTACTTGCAATGCATATTTTCCAATTTTCCTGCATCTTTATTGACAGCATTTTGTATTTCTTGATATCTTGATATCCTTCTATATCTTTGGACAGTTTTTTGACAGCCTTTTTGGTGACTCTTGTACCTTTGACAGTTTGGATAGTTGCTTTGACAACTTTGCCTTAGTTTGACATTGTGACTTTGTAGTTCATTTTGGACTTTGTTGGCAATTTATGAACTATGCAGCTTGTTGACAATGCAGTATGTTTGAAAATTTGAATTTGTGCAATTATAACTTTTGTGCATTTCATGTTTCATTGCAAGCATTAATTTCCTCCCTCTTTGTGAACCAAGAGAAATCTTCTGATTTGCAGAGAGGGCAAACTGATTCCGGCCTGTTGCTTTTAATGATGAATCCAATTTTTATCTGTCTGCTCTTTAATTATTTTATCTACATTTGACTTTTTCTTTTTCTTTGTTTTGCAGATAAAAATCAATGGAGAGGAGTAGCATTAGAAGATGAAGATTTGAAGACTTAGGAAATTTAGGATTCAATTTTAATCATTGTAACCATTATTATTATAAATACTTTGTAAATAAATATTGTATTTAAATAACAATTGTAACAAATAATTAAAGATGAATGAAATCCAATTTTGATCAGTTAATTCTTTTTCCAACTGTCTATTTAATTACTTATAAATTCTTAAATTATAATAAATGGAAATAAATCCCAATTATCCTAACTTAGAATAAATAAACAATTAATAAACACTGTGGTCAATCAATAATAAACCCGGCGTTTCAAATATCCAAAGCAATGCACAGCTAAACAACAAATGTCCACATGTCCTTTTTCTTTTACTGATTAAATCAAGCACTGTAAGTTCTTAATTCAACTGCCTTAGCTCATACCTCAGAATAACTTGAAAAGCACTGTAGAATTAATTCTTTTTGAGAAATATGCGCACAAACCCTAGTTCTTGATTAAATTGTCAGAGAAGCGTCCGCCTGATCAAAACCTGAGCCAACTCAACCAAACCTTAGCAATCTTCCTGAACTGCTTTAAAATCAATGAAAACCCTAATTTTGTCTGACTGATAAGAAACGTCTGTTTGACTGATTCTTACGCCAATCTGAAAAATCAGGAAAAGCCCGAAGCTGTGATTTTTTGTGGAAAAATAACGAGGGCAAATTTTAGGGTACAACACAGTCTCTCTACTCTTTGATGATTGTTGCATTGTGGGGCAACGGTGGGTCTTGATATTACTACTGCATTAACCGCTTGGCGTCGTTCAGGTCGGTTTTGGCTCCTCGAGCTGTAAACTGCACTAGCTTCTTTTTTGAAAGGCTTTTTTCTGTACTTGATGAAGAACCTTTCTGTATCTTGCCACTTCTGATACCAGCTTCTACCCTCTCCCCAGTCAAAATCAATTCAGTAAACCCCGATGATGAACTACCGATCAAGTGATTGAAAATTGGACCATACAAAGTCCCAAGAAATATATCCACCAACTCCCTATCAGACAGAGGGGGTTGAACTCTTCCATCCAGATCTCTCCACTTCTGAGAATAGTCCTTAAAGCCTTCGCCTGCACCCATAGACATACCATGAAGTTGAGTACGCGTGGGAGCAAGGTCGGTGTTATACTGGTATTGCTTGTAAAAAGCAGCAGCAAGGTCCTCCCAGTTGCGGATGTTAACTCCTTCCAATTGATAAAACCATTCAAGCTGAGTCCCTGACAGACTATCTTGAATGAAATGAACCCACAGGTTTCTATCAGCAGTGTACAGTTGGATTTTTCTGACGTACGAGCGAAGGTGTAGCTTTGGACAAGATACTCCATCGTACTTAGCAAAAACAGGAGCTTTGAATTTGTGAGGGATCACCACCCCAGATGCCAGTCCCAGATCTCCAAAGTCCAAACCAGGTATCTTCTGAATCTCCATTGCACTCAGACGGTCTTCGAGTTGCTTGTACCTATCCTCAGCAGGAGGATACTGTTCTTCATCAAAATCGGTGTCATTATCAGAGACCACGGGACTAGGACCCTTCTCTTCCTCTTGATTCTCTCCTTCTTTAGATGAATGAGACAAATCAGCTTTCTGTCGCAACCTATTCCCAAATCTGTGACCCATATTCAGGAGGACCACCTTCTTCTTCTTCTTTTTCTTCTCCTACATGATGAGAGTCTTCAAATCTTCCTGCCCTTTAGCCAAGTTCAGGAACATCTCTTTGAATTGAGCATTTTGTGCTTGAAGAGCCTTGATGGCTTGATCGGTAGGTATTTCAGAAGACATTATGTGCTGAAATAAACAGCGAAGAAGATGAGAAACCTGTAATGATACCTGTAATGAGGTGCATAATAATGGAATGCATATGAAATGATTTCAAAGACTTTGGGAGATTTAAATTTGCAAACCAAGAAATAAACAAACTTTATTAGATTCAAACTTGTAAAAATGTTTAACAATGCCTTTAAGGCGTTACAAAAGAAATAAATTGAAAATGAATCTAAACTAGAAAAACAACAAAATCAAAAATTCCATGGACGATTTCCCTTCGTGCTGACATAGGCATTGATTGTCCTCTCATTCTTAAGTTGCCTCATGATCTTCAAGATCTTCCTCTCTTGCTCATGATACTTCTCCCTGTAGGTATCCCTCTCTTCCTTCAGCTGAATCTAGGATCTCTTTAATGCCCCAAGATCAGTGGGCATGTATGGATAAAGGACTGTATAAGGAACACCTTCTTCATTAGTATTCTCCACAATCACTAGTATCACAGCTTCATAAGGCATCCCAAGCTTCTGAGCCCAAGCTCAGACCCACTGGAGGTAGGGTTACATAGGGAGAGAAGTCTTTGGTCCTAGCTCGTGAGGGTCAGACCTGTTCACCATGCTCCAGGCTCGTATAAACCTTCGGCGATGCTTTTTGACGTCCTCCTTGTAGTCAAAGACAATTTTTGTAAGAAGTAGCTCATGAGGACCGTCTCTCCGAGCGCGACCAAACTGTCTTAAAGCCAAACAAGGACTGTAGGTTATTCCCCTTTTAATTCCAAGAAAAGAGACATTAGGGTATTCCCCACATCGATCAATAATAGCAAAACCTTCCATATCCTTAGAACTCCAAAGAATGTTCGTATGAGCAAGGGACATTATCCTGTAAGACCATCCTGAACCTTCCTCATTCTTCAACATAGACTTGGGGAGGTGCGAAATAAACCACCTTACCAACAGCGGCATGCAACACATGAGGGTCCCTCTTCTACGCGCAGTACGAGTATAAAGAGCATGCAAAATATCACCCAAGAGGGTAGGCACAGGATTGCGAGACAAGAAGATCTTAACTGCATTCACATCCACAAAAGAATCCGGGTTCAGGAAAAGAACCAAACAGTAGATAAGGAAATCTAAGATGTCTTCAAAAGCCTGAAAGTCCAAACTGTCCCAGAATAGTTGATCTTGATCCATTAGAAACTTGGCTAAGAAACCTTTAACCCCGCTTCATGTCTCCCAATTAGACACTACATCAGCCTTTTTCAAGTGTAAAGCTGAAGCAATGTCTTCTGGCCTAGGAGTCTCTTCCAAACCGGTGAAGGGCATCTACTCGAGGATGGATATACCCAAAAAATGAGAAAACTCTTCCAAAGTGGGAACTAGCTGATAATCCGGGAAAGTGAAATAATGATGCACTGGATTGAAGAACTTGAAGAGCACACTCATCATTTGCTCATCAAACCTGGCGATAACCAAACTAAGAAGTTGACCATGTCTTCTAATGAATGAAGAAGTATCAGAAACTCTCGAGGATAAATCTTTGAGTTGAGCAGGTATTTGCACAAAGTTAACTCGGATGGTGTGTCATGTTATGATGCATGATGTCATGATAAAACACACAACAGGTATAGCAGATAGCAGACATGGTAAAGGCAAACAAGTCACACAATAGCCCTTGAGTTTCAGGCTTGCATGGGGTCTAGGTATTACCCTCTTGAAGTTCAGTTGGTTTCAACCTGTCCTAATAATAGTAACCGGGTTCTAGAGGTTCTCAATATCACTGACCATCCTCCATCGGTCATGGTTTCAGCTCACACAATCTTTTCTTGCAGCCGGAACTATCTCGAGAGTATGGTCTCAATGAGTGTAGTATCGAGTATCAACCAGTTCCCAGCTTTACACCGAGACCAACTATCTCACTACTTCCTATGGCCAAGTTGGTCAATCATAGGTTCTAAGGTCAGTTGATGCTTAACGACCCATATAGCAACCCCGTATTCTCCTCGTTTCTCCACAAGGGATACAGGTACCAACCAATGTGACACATCAATATAGCTACTGCTTCAACCGTATCGGTCTATGCTGTATAGTTCCCTCACAGTTTATTGCTACTTACCGAAAAGGTCTTCCCCAGATCCGAGTTAGGATCTATAGTAACTCCCGATACAAAGCCCTCAAAGATAAAGCAATCAAATCAAACAATATAAGAAAATATGATGAACTAATCCTAAGGTATACCCCACTTATTAATCCCCAGCAGAGTCGCCAGTTCTGTGATACGGTGGCAAAACCGGACTGTTTGAAATGCTGGTTTGCGTTTTGCGTTTGTGTTCGCAAAATGTCGCGGTAAGCAAGAGTCACCATCGACTTTTATTTTATTCAACTGGAAAGGAAAAAAGCACAGAAAAATTCCTTTTTTTGAGATTTTGAGTACGGGCTCTTAGGTACTTGCTCATCATTTTCAAAATTGCTTGGGTGTGTTTGATTTGAAAAAGTTTTTGTTTGACTTCGATTTAACCCGTGCTTCTGTCTTCAAGAGTGTTACGAAGTTGTTTTGACAACTTTGTTTAAAAGAGTGTAAGTGTGAAAAAGTTTGTTTATTTGAGCAAGTACTTACGAACTAATCTACCTACTCGAAAAAGAGAATGTTTCTATTCTTGTTTCCTTTAGACAGTGCTATCCCACTATTAGTGAGTAGGCAGCACCGTCGTTGGAGATTTAAGGGTCAATTCGAAAGGGACGTATGATCACTAAAGCAATGCTAGGACGTCTTAGTAATAACCCTAATGTCTTAAGATCAATATTCGAGGCAACAGTAGCCGAGGCAACTTTTCCGAACGGGACTTTGATCTTTGTTTAGACAAGAGAGCAACCACTAAAATACTCTATACTTAATGACCGCTTACCAAAGGCAACCGAAGTGGAAGTGTACCCTAGGAGTGCGCATGTGTGAGTGATTCAATTCCAAGTTATTATCTTTGCACATTTAAGGTTCGCTAACCATTTTAAAGTTAATCATACATTCTTGTCATGCCACCCTAATATCATACATCTAACAGTTTAATATTTTGCGGAAATTAAAGTGCGGAAAGTAAAGCTACGCTATTACAAGGCTTCGGGTATTAATTTACATAGCCAAAACAACCCGTAAAAAGAAACGATAAATGAACGAAAAAAGTCCTAATTAAGCTATTATATCCCGTGAGCAATTACATCAATATGGTAAAAATAATAAAGCGTGTGCGATGAATTAAGAACGATAGGAGATTAGGGTTTTGACCCCGTCTAACCTAATAAAAGAAAAAATATTTTTGTTGTTTTTTTTATTATTTAAGAAAATAAAGGTTTAAGGTTTTAAATTAAATATAAACCTAATTACTAACTAAATTAAATTAAGAAAAATATTAACTTTAACCTATTTTTGTGTTTTTGTTATTTTTAAGAAAAAGGAAAATAGAAATTAAATTAGAAACAAAAACCCTAATTGTTCTAATTAATTTTAATTT
Organism: Vicia faba; assembly: GCA_948472305.1. Lineage (NCBI taxonomy): Eukaryota > Viridiplantae > Streptophyta > Magnoliopsida > Fabales > Fabaceae > Vicia > Vicia faba. The sequence goes on along the minus strand of OX451736.1, from coordinate 228,499,424 downwards.
ATTTACAAAAAAAGAATTAAAGTTACCTAATAAATTAAATAAACTAATTGAATTAATTTTTGATAAAAATAAACTAAAATCTAATTTGATGGAAAAAAATTTATGATCTTTTTTTATAAAAAGAAAAATTAATTTGAGTTAGTGAAATAATTAAATAAATTAAATAAGGAAAATATAAAGGAAAAAGAAGAGAATATGGGCCTGCTTTGTAAGTAATTTTGGGGGTGTGGATAGTAACTTCTGGGCCCAAAAGCAAGGGTCCATGTTGACCTCCATGGATTCCATGTTGTGCGTTGACTATGGTGTACAATGGTCCTTCCTGTGATATCCTTCAGATCTGGCCTCCTAGGGATCTTAGTGGTTGAGCCTTGAAGGCATATGATGGACCTCACGCTTGCATGCACACTTGATTATACAAGTGAAAATAATATGAAATAATGGGGGGACCTGGGATTCGAACCCAAGTCCTATAACCTTTTCCAACTACTCCACTACCAACTGAACCACGCGCTTTTGTTGTATGTAAAGAAACAAATAAATATTATAAAAACAACACAACTTTGTTAGCTCCCTGCGCGCGAAATTTTAAACAGACGAATGGGACGGTGCCATGCAAGTGTTCTTCTTCCCCTCTCCGTTGGTAAAAGTCAAATACTTTTAACTACGGACAAACGTCTGTCACTACAAACCCTGCATGTCTCAAAATTAAATACAGGAATGATAAACAAAATATAATGCCATGAATCAACTCGTCTTGGCTTGCTGAGCATCATGGTGCCCTTCTTGAGGGCCAATTTTACCTGTGTGAAAAGACCCTAAAACAAAACCAAGAACCCTAGCAATGGTGGATTCTTATATAGCTTCCAAAAATGCAATTAAATGATATAGATAGCTTGCAAATGTGTTAGGGGTTCAGAATATACTATTGAAACATGATGAATGTGCAAGAATAACAAGATTCAGTTTTGGAAATAAGGGCAAACCGTGGGAGTCGTGGGGTTGAATTCTGGGCACTAGCGCGCTTGCTTTCGATTGGTACAACTTCCTTGCAATCCAAGGAAGCGAATGAGATGGCTAGGGAGTCATGTAAACTCCTGGAAGTATGAAATCAAGTCAGCACTTTTTGGTGATTTTTTCAAGTTTTGTTCTTCCTCTATGCGCCTCAAAACCTTGTTCTTTCTGGCTGCAATTGCTCACTATATACCAAGGGATGAATTAGGTTTACAAATATGGTCTCAATCCTTTCCAATTATGATTTGTGATCTTGATTTGATTCACTTGAAAATCTTTCTAAAATAGGCCAAAATCAATCTTTTTGTGCCCAACTATGCCTTGCACGAATTGATTCACTTGCTAGCTAGATATAGGACCTGAAATATGCACAAGATCTTAAGGTTTCAATGATTTGGATTTTTTCATGATTTGTTTTGATTTAAATTGATTTAATTCAAATCAAAATCAAAATAAATAGCAAAAATAAGATAAAGACAAATGGTAAGAGCTAGGGCTCGTGGACCATGCCACCAACTCAAAACAAATGCAAAAGATTAGGCCCATTTAGCAAAAATTGTAATTTGAGGCATAGTTGACTTTTGACAATTTTGCAAAAAAGGTCAACTTCACCAATGCATAACTTCCTCAATTTTGACTCTTTGAAGGTGTTCTTGGACTTTTTTAGAAAGTTCAAGATTTCCTCCAAGCAACCATTTTGGTCCCATCTCAATTGAGTCTTCCATGTTCATGTATGAAGCTTTGACAAAAAAGGTGTCTTTGTTGACTTTTCAAAATGACCTATAATGTCCAAATCCATAAATTCTTGTGAGTGCATATTTTGAACTTTGGAGATGAAGATGGATTTTATTAAATTTCATCCTCTTAAAAATGAGCTTTGGATGGGTCATTTCTCATAAAGTATGAGAAAGTTATGCTTGGTCAAAGTTTAGTTGACTTTTCCTGCAAAACCCTAATTTTGCAACTTTTGGTTCTTGATGAATTATGAGAAATCCTTGATGAATCATGATCAACCCTTGATCAAATGATGAATAATACTTCAAGATGAGGATGTTGACAAAAATCTTGAAGTTTGACTGTATGTGGGCCACAGTTGACTTTTTCCCTAGCACATTCGATTTTCAGGCCTTTGAGCAATTGACTGAGCAAACTTCCTCTGCAAGGCTTGAAACTTGACATGGATGATCTTCAGAACATATAAGAACAATGGTGAGCATTTGGGATCCCTTGGACTCAAGTATCTTGATGCAACATGAAACCCTAATTTGAGGTAGACTGCCTTAGGAGAGAGTTTGTCTGGTCAACCCTTGGACTTCCTTGAGCAACTTAAGGATCTTTCTTGAAATGTTTTGAGAAATATGGGAGGGAAAATTTTGGGGTACAACACAAGGGTATTCAGGTAGACCCTGCAAAGGTGAAGGCTATACAAGAGATGCCGACTCCTCGCACTGAAAAAGAGGTTAGAGGTTTCTTCGGACGCCTAAATTACATTTCCATGTTCATTTCCCATTTAACTGTTACTTGTGAGCCAATCTTCAAACTCCTGAAGAAAGATCAAGTGGTAAAGTGGAATTATGAATCCCAGATTTCCTTCGAGAGAATCAAAGAATACCTTCAAGAGCCTCCAATTCTGATGCCTCTTATTGAAGGAAGTCCTTTAATAATGTACTTAACAGTATTTGATAATTCAATGGGGTGTGTGCTTGGGCAGCATGACGAGTCTGGTCGAAAAGAGCATGCAATATACTACCTTAGAAAAAAGTTTACCAACTGTGAAACAATATAATCACTGCTCGAGAAAAATTGCTACGCTTTGGCATGGGCTGCTCGCCGACTGAGACAGTATATGTTGACCCACACTACTTTGTTGATATCTAAGATGGAACTGATCAAGTACATCTTCAAGAAGCCCGCTCTCTCCGGAAGAATAGCGATATGGAAAATGATCATGACTGAATACGATATCCAGTACACAACCCAGAAAGCAATCAAGGGATGTGTATTAGCTGATCATTTGGCTCATCGGGCTGTGGATGATTACCAGTCCATGAACTTTGAATTCCCGGATGAGAATATCATGTTAGTAACTGACTGTGAAGAACCTGGACCAGATTAAGGACCTAAGGAAGGATCCCGATGGACTATGGTTTTTTATGAAGCTTCCAACATAATCGGCAATGGAATCAGTGATGTAATCATGTATCCCGAGGGCTGTCATACTCCTTTCACTTCCAGATTATGCTTTAACTGTACCAACAATATGGAGGAGTATGAAGCATGCATCATGGGTCTCAAAGCTGCTATTGACCTGAGGATCAAGTTCTTGAGCATTTTCTGGGATTCAACCTTGGTAATAAGTCAAATCAAAGGGGAGTGGGACACGAAGCACCCTAATCTCATCCCTTACAAAGAACATGTTTTGACATTGCTTCCACACTTTGAAGAAGTCACCTTTGAACATTTTCCACGAGAAGAGAACTAGTTATCAGACATGCTAGCTACTATGTCGTCCATGTTCAAGGTCAGATGGGACAACGAAGCTCCTCGGATCACTATTGAGATATTGGATGAACCAACATATTGCTATGAGATCGATACTGAAGGGGTAACAGACAAACCTTGGTTCCATGAAGTGAAAAGGTATCTCGAGGCTCAAGAATATCCTGGGGGCATATGTCAATGATAAGAAGTTTCTGAGAAGGCTCTCCACAAAGTTCTTCCTAGGTAATGGAATCCTCTACAAGCGCAACCATGACTCTACTCTACTTTGGCGTGTAGACAAGAGCGAAGCAGAGAGGATTATGGCAGATTTAGGAAAAGATACCTTCGACGCCCACTCTAGTGGACACACCATGGCTAAAAATATCCTACGGGAAGGATACTTTTGGTCCACTATGGAAGCAGACTGTTATCAGCATTCCCGAACTTGTCACAAATTCCAGATCTATGCTGATAGAGTGCATGTACCTCTGGTTCCCTTGAATGTCTTTACGGCTCCCTGGCCCTTTGCAATGTGGGGCATTGAGATGATCGGAGAAATTAGACCTATCGCTTCCAATGGACATCGCTTCATCCTAGTGGCCATTGATTACTTCACGAAGTGGGTTGAGGCCACTTCTTTTGCTACTGTTACCAAGAATTTTATGGTGCAGTTTATCAAGAATAACCTGATTTGTCGGTATGGTGTGCCAGAGAGAATCATCACAGATAATGGTACAAAACTCAACAATATAATGATCATCGAACTCTAAATAATTCAAGATCCAGCATCATAATTCTTCCCTTTACCGTCCGAATATGAATGGCACTATAGAGGCTGCTAACAAGAATATTAAGAAAATCATACAGAAGATGACGGTGACATACAAAGACTGGCATGAGATATTACCATTTTCTCTTCATGGTTACCGCACCTCAGCACGTACATCAACAGGGGCAACACCTTATTCTCTGGTATATGGTATGGAGGTTGTCCTACATATTAAGGTCCAGATCCCTTCTTTGAGGATCATGAAGGATGCGGGTTTGAACGAAGATGATTGGATCTAGACTCGACTTGACCAACTCAATCTGATTGATGAGAAAAGGCTTACTGCTATCTGTCATGGTCAGACGTACCAAAAGCGAATGATCAAGGCTTTGAAGAAAAAGGTTAGACGTCAAGTATATTAAGTGGGTGATCTGATAATCAAGCGCATTATACTTCCACAAGGTGATCCCAGGGGAAAATAGACTCCCACGTACGAAGGGCAATTTGTAATCAAAAGCATATTTTCTGGTGGAGCCATGATTCTGACCACCATGGATGGTGACGACCTTCCTCACCCTGTGAATGCGGACATAGTGAAAAGTTACTACGCATAAATAAAGACCCGCTAGGTTGACTGGCCTAGGAAAAAATAAGGGCATCCTGGTGAACCAAAAGGGTTCGGGAAAAATTTAGGGATAAAAACAAAAAAATCTGTACACCCGGCAAGTCGAAAACCTAAAGAGGCGGCTTGGGAAAAAAAGGGTATCCTGGTGGACCGAAAACCCGAAAGGGCGGTCCAGGCAAAAGTTAGGGATTTGAAGCGTAAAACTATGTCCCATTGGATCATCTTGCGACCATACTTCAGTATCAACTACCAAGCTCAAACAGTACCAATCAATCCAATCAGCTTCGGACAAGTAGCAAAGTGATGAGACGCTCAAGGACATAGGGGAAATAGCAGAATTGAAACTCAGTGGGATTATTACACGTAGCTGTTTTCTCGTTGTACACTATTTTGTGTAGTTTTCATTTTTTACGACGACGTTCTCCTACGAAAACGTCAGTCTCTTTGTACAAAATGCCTGTTATAGACGAACTTCAAAAATCAATACAAATCATTTCTTTGAAAGTACACAACTATTTTTTTTTATTTTTCTATTTTGTTTTGAAAAAATGTCCAGTGACTTATTTTTGACATATGCATTTGAATATGATTACTGTTCAAAAATACTTGCATAAAAAACAGAAAGACAGTTGCTAATGACTTTAAGAAATAGGGCAAAGTCTAAAATAAATATGTAGTCCCGACAGTTACTCTTTTTAGCAGGTACAGGGGCAAAGACATTTCGAGACGAAGTCACCGCTACATACGACCCTGTGACATCTATGTTCCCCATAGAATAGAAACAACTAAAGTTTTGATCTCTTCTTCCTCAAGCAGGAATTACCTTCTCCAGCAAAGTTCCTTCAGAGAGTTGAAATCTGTAGTCACCAGATGAGCTTTATAATATTAAACAGTTCATAAAACCTCCTCCCTGGTAGAGTTTATTTCTCTAACTGCGGAAGTTTATTCCCCAACAAAGTTTATTTCTCTACATTGGCAAAACCTTCCAACACAGCATTATCTCTCTCCACAGAGTCATTCTCAGGCAGGAGTTAAGAATCCCCGGTAGAATATCCTCAAATAGAAAGAGGAAATCCCTGACAAATCATCTATATTCATCATCCCCAGCGGAAATGAAGGATTCAGCTTCCCAATACTCTTTAGTAGCAGTCAGGGATTTATTTTCCCAGACTAGGAAATATCGCAACAGAAATGAATTTCATACATCATAGCATTGGCGGTACAAATGCATACATCCCAATCTCATTTATTTTGAGAGCACCATTACACAATGCATTTCATACATCATGAAATTGCATACGACTAACTCTTTACCGTTTTCAGGAAAGATCAAATCAACAAACACCGTTGACTACTTACGTGACCTGGTAGTCTTCTCAAAAGCTATGTCTGATTAAAGGGCTATTTCAGCATTTTCCTCAGAAAGATGTCCTCACAAGACCTTCTCTGTTTCAGTTAGATCGATACTAAGATCTCCCTGATTTCTATTCCAGTTGACGATATTCCAAGACTTTTGTCTGGTTCAGTTGAATCGATACTAAGATTCTTATGATTTCTATTCCAGTCAAATTTAATCCAAGACCTTCTCTGGTTCAGTTAGATCGATACTAAGATCTCTCTAATTTCTATTCCAGTTGAAGATATTCCAAGACTTTTGTCTGGTTCAGTTAAATCGATACTAAGATTTTTCTGATTTCCATTCTAGTAAAACTTAACTAAAGACCTTCTTTGGTTCAGTTAGATCGATGCTAAAGTTAACTACAAACCTCTGAACAAATAATTCAAGTTTGGACACACACATGATATAAAATATACATCACATTCTGGAAACTCTTATGCTAACCCAAAGTTCAAACAGAACTTTAAACACTCTAACCCAAGAGGAGCCAGAAAGATATGGGTACCTAAGGATAACATAATATTTGTTGCAGATGTCCTTAACAGCTCAATTGAGACACCAGTCATGGTACCTGGACTCTGGGTGCTAACGATACATGACGGGAAAAAAGTATATGTTCCAAAACCTGGAATTTAAAGCTGGAGGAGACGTCAAGTTTAGAGGTAATCAGAAAGGGAAGATTATTGGTTCTAGAACCATTGGAAACGGTAACCTTCCTTCTATCACTAATGTTTTATTAGTAGAAGGATTAGCGCATAACCTGTTGTCCATAAGTCAATTAAGTGGCAATGGTTATGACATTATCTTTAATCAAAATTCATGTAGAGCTGTTAGTCAAAAAGATGGATCAATCCTCTTTTTTGGCAAGAGAAAGAACAACATATACAAAATTGATTTATCAGATCTTAAATCTCAAAATGATAAATGCCTTTTGTCTGTTAGCAATGAGCAATGGATATGGCACAGAACATTGGGACATGTCAGCTTAAGAAAAATTTCTCAACTAAATAAATTTAATTTAGTCAGAGGACTTCCCAATCTGAAGTATAACTCAGAAGCTCTGTGTGAAGCATGTCAAAAAGGAAAATTTTCAAAACCTTCCTTTAAATCCAAAAATGTTGTTTCTTCCTCTAGGCCATTATAACTACTTCATATTGATCTATTTGGGCCAGTTAAAACTGCATCCATCAGAGGCAAGAAGTATGGATTGGTCATTGTTGATGACTTCAGCAGATGGACATGGGTCAAGTTTTTAAAACACAAGGATGAGTCACATTCTGTGTTCATTGACTTCTGTAACCAAGTGCAAAATGAAAAAGATTTTAGAATTATAAAAGTCAGAAGTGATCATGGTGGTGAATTTGAAAACCATTATTTTGAAAAATATTTTAAAGAAAATGGTATTGTTCATAATTTCTCTTATCCTAGAACTCCCCAACAAAATGGAGTTGTAGAACGAAAGAATAGAACATTACAAGAAATGGCCAGAACCATGATCAATGAAAATAATATGGCAAAGCACTTTTGGGAAGAAGCTATGAACACAGCATGTTATATTCATAATAGAATATCTATCAGACCTATTCTTGAAAAGACTCCCTATGAATTGTGGAAAAACAGAAAACCAAACATTTCTTATTTCCATCCTTTTGGATGTACTTGTTTTATTCTGAACACTAAAGAAAATCTGAAAAAGTTTGATTCTAAAGCACAAAAGTGTTTTCTGCTTGGATATTCTAAATGCTCAAAAGGCTATAGAGTATACAACACAGAAACTCTGATTGTTGAAGAATCAATCAAATTCAGGTTTGATGATAAGCTTGGCCAGCAACAGCCAAAGAAAATTGATATTTCTGTAGGTACAGAAGATCATCCCTCAATATCTGAAACTTCAGAAGCAAAGGAAGACTCTGAAGCAAAGAAAAAGTCAGAAGCAAAGGAAGAATCAGAAGATCATCCTCTTGACAATGCTCTGGATAATCTCAGAATCTCTGAACAACTCACTCAGAAAAGGTTTCCTAGAATCTCTTCAGCTCATAAAGAAGACGTGATCATTGGAAGTAAAGAAGATCTCATCAGAACAAGATCCTCTCTCAGAATCAATGAAGAATCATTGTTTGGTTTGGTATCTCTGATTGAACCAAATTCTATTGATGAAGCTCTGGAAGACAATGATTGGATCTTAGCAATGCAAGAGGAACTCAATCAATTTTCCAGAAACGATGTATGGGATCCAGTTCCAAGACTCAAAGGATTCAACATTATAGGAACCAAATGGGTTTTCAGAAACAAACTGAATGAGCAAGGAGAGGTGATCAGAAACAAAGCACGATTGGTTGCACAGGGTTATAGTCAACAAGAAGGAATTGATTATAATGAAACCTTTGCCCCAGTCGCCGGATTAGAGTCAATTAGATTATTAATTTCTTTTGCTGTTCGAAATAACATTTCATTATATCAAATGGATGTTAAAAGTGCATTTTTAAATGGCTATATAGAAGAAGAAGTTTATGTCCATCAACCTCCTAGATTTAATGATTTAAAACATCCAGAACATGTTTTTAAATTAAAAAAGTATTTGTACGGTTCAAAATAAGCTCCCAGAGCTTGGTATGATCGTCTGAGTAATTTTTTTTAGAAAAAGATTTTACCAAAGGGAAAGTGGACACAACTCTATTCAGAAAGACATTTAAAAATGATATCTTAATTTGTCAAATTTATGTTGATGATATTATTTTTGGAACCTCTAATATCTCCCTTGGAAAAGAATTTGCTGAGACCATGCAGACAGAATTTGAGATGAGCATGATGGGAGAATTGAAGTTCTTTCTGGGAATTCAAATCAACCAGACTCCAGAAGGTACTTACATACATCAGACTAAGTATGTCAAAGAACTTTTGAAGAAATTTCAGATGTCAGAAAGCAAAGATGTTAAGACACCTATGCATCCAACATGCATTCTGGGAAAAGATGAGGTAAGTATAAAGGTAGATCAGAAGCTCTACAGAGGTATGATTGGATCCCTTCTCTATCTGACTGTATCTAGACCTGATATATTATTCAGCGTATGTTTATGTGCTAGATTCCAATCAGATCCTAGAGAATCTCACTTAACTGTTGTTAAGAGAATTCTGAGGTATCTGAAAGGTACTACTAATATGGATATGTGTTACAGAAGATCAAATGATTTCAGACTAGTAGGTTATTGTGATGCTGACTTTGCTAGAGATAGAATTGAAAGAAAGAGCACCTATGGAAGCTGCCAGTTTCTGGGTGAAAATCTTATCCCGTGGTACAGCAAGAAGCAAGAAACAATTGCACTTTCAAAAACAAAAGTTGAGTATATATCTGCTGCTGGATGTAGTTCTCAGATGATTTGGATGAAAAGTCAGTTAGAAGATTTTAATCTTTATAAAAGTAAGATTCATATCTTCTGTGACAATACTTCTGCAATTTTTCTTTCTAAAAATCCTATTTTACATTCTAAAGCTAAACACATTGAAATTAAATATCATTTTATAAGGGACTATATTCAGAAGGGAATTTTAAATTTAAACTTTGTAAAAATAGACCATCAGTGGGCTGATATTTTTACCAAACCCCTTTCAGAAGATAGATTTAAATTCATTTTTAAAAATATTTGTATGGAATTATGTCTTGAATAAAATAATATTTATCTTATGTGTTTGACTTCAGAATATTCTGTAATGAATGCTCTGATTAACAACTCTTCACAAGTTAGAAGAGAAGTTACATCAGAAGCTATATGTAATGTTCTGAAATGTTCTAACGTTTCAATTCAAGTATAGCTCAGAAGTTCATTAGATCAAACAGTTGTCTCATGCAACCTTCAGGAGATGAACACTTGGTGTGTTTCTGAAAGGTCACACGTGCTAATCTATTGACGTCGTTCTAGGTAACTGTTGTGATTTGATTAAAATATCACGCTTTCCCCTTACTTTTCAATTTCATTAAATGCTAAGTCATGATTAGATATTTTTTTCTTCTCTCAAACCTAAGTGCAAAAATGGCTTCTTCCTCTGCTCATTCTGAGAACACCCAAGCTGAACAGTGTGTCATTATGTTTCTTGCTTTTGTTTGTTGTTTGTCTGAACCTATGAATCTTTTATTAAATAAAATTTTTTACGCTCTTCAACTATTTTTATATACTTTTTTATTATGCCAAAAAGGGGGAGAAAATGAGTATTTTGATCTAATATATGATTAACAGTTATGGGACTAAGTCAAATATTCTAACAAAATACAAGATTTCTTTCTATGCTTTAAAGAACTTTAGTTATCATTTAAACTCTGGAAGTTTAATTTCAAATGAACACTATCTTCAAAATACCTGATGAAGAAATCCCAGAAGAAAAATTCCAAAGCTCTGATGAAAATTCTCAGGAAGTTTTTCTTATAGAAATATTTATTTCAGGGGGAGATTCTTATCTCTTATTCAAATTTATTTCTATATCTAAATATATTTTTGTCATCATCAAAAAGGGGGAGATTGTTAGAACAAGATTAGTTTTGATCATATCTCAGAGTTTTGATGATAACAATAAATTATATTTTATATATTTGATACTCTGATGCTGTCTCAGATAATATTCTGATAGAAGCATATCGATGTGCTGAGCTGGAAATAAATGAAGAAGTTCTTTGATGAAGAACTATTTGTTTTAGCGCAAGTGCTGATGTTGTCTCTGATAATGTTCTGACAGAAGCATCTTGAAGTGTTGATGTTGATGCTGATGCTGACTCTAGTAATATAATTATTTAAATGCATCTTCTAACGCTTAGCAAGTTTCTATGTAAGCTATGTTTCAGAAGTTCTTTGAAAGCAAGTGCTGCTCAGAAGTTCTTTGAAAGCAAGCGCTAATCAGAAGTACTTAGCAAGCAAGCGTTGTTTAGAAGATATGCAAGCATGTTCTGAATCAAGACGTGAAGCCAAGTTCTGAATGAAAATAGAAGCTAACAAGTCTTGTCAAGGATCGGGAGACATACTCTTACAAGTGTCATTTTCTCATTTAATGCAAATACGGCTACATGCACTCAAGTGTCTACGCTAGTGCATTGGAAAATGGAATATTGCAAGGAAACACGCAAACTTTTAATGCTCTCCATTTGAAGGCAGAAACGGTCATGTTTCTTCATGCTATATATAGAAGAACATTATTTTCAAGCCAACAACCGAACCACTACTCAACTGAAAGGCTAAACAACTGAAGTTCTGAATAGAACTGAACAAATTCAAAAAGAAGCAAAAGCTACGTGAAAATATTTTGGGCTCACAAACAAATTTCATACACTTTGTGCTATACTATTCTTAGTGAAAAATCACAGTTGTGATATAGATTTATTAGAAGCAAACTTTGATTCACTATCTGTAAAGATTTATATCTTGTAATTATTCCTTAAGAGACCAAGTTTGGTCAGATTTCTCAAGTAGACTAGGACTAGTTTAAGTCTTAGTAGTGTGATTCAGTTGTAAGATTACTCGTGCATTGTTAGTCACAACAGTTGTTGTGTGATTGTAATCAGTTGATTATAGTGGATTAAGTCCTTGTTGAGAAAGGCGAAATCACCTTGGCGGGTGGACTAGAGTAGTTTGAGTTCAAACGAACCAGGAAAAAAATATCCTTGTCTTGCCATTATTGTTGTGCCTTTAAGAAAAAGAAAAAGAGAAACCTATTCAACCCCCCCCCCCCTCTAAGTGTTTTATCCACCTTCAATACTCCCCAGTAGAGTAATGGACAACTGAAGCTCCCAAACTCTATTTCCCAAAATAGAGACCAACATTCCTCAGCGGAGTCCTCCTCAACAACAGGAATAGGGATTCCAACAAAGGAATATCTCATGAAATCAACATTGTTATGGATGGCATCTTTAAGCCCATCTCCGACGATCTTCCGTCATCTTCTCCAAATGGCATCTATAAGCATATTCCCGATATTATCTACACAGGCAAGTATCATTTCAGACGAGTGCAAATTTTTGGGCAGTCTAGTGTTCAATCATCTTCCACCCTCAGATCACGAAAGGAAGACCAGCCAATCTAAATCCTCAAGTTTAAGAAGATTGAACAGGGGCAGCTGTTGTACCCTAAAATTTACCCTCTCTTTCTACTCAAGACATGTCCTTTGAGATCCCCAACTTCCCCTAGGATGACTAAGAATTGACCAGGAAAGCTCTCCCCTAAAGGAAATGAACCTCAAACTAGGGTTTCAATTTTAAGCAAGATGGGTGAGTCCAAAGGATCCCAAATGTTCTCCATTGTCCTAATATTTCCTCAAGATCATCCATGCCAAATTTCATGCCTTGAACAACAAGTTTGCTCAATCAACTGCTCAAATGCCTGAAAATCAACTGTACTAGGTCAAAAGTCAACTGTGGCCCAAATACAGTCAAACTTCAAGATTTTTGGTCAACATAAACATTTTGAAGTGGTACCCATCATTTGATCAAGGGTTGATCATGATTCCTCAAGAAATTCTCCTAACTCATCAAAAGTCAAAAATGGCAAATTAGGGTTTCTATAAAAAAAGTCAACCAAAATTTGACCAAGCATAACTTTCTCATACTTTATCAGAAAGTTTTCCACCAAGGCTCATTTTGAAGAGAATCCAATTGCATACAACTTCTCTTCATCCCTCAAGTTCAAGGAATGCCCCAATCAAAAGATACAAGCTTATGCATTATAGGTCCTTTCAAAAAGTCAACAAAAACACCTTTTGGGTCAAAGCTCCTTACATGAATATGGAAGATCCAATTGAGATGAAACCAAAAATTTTGTCTATAGGACATCCTAAGCTCTCTAAAAAGTCCTGGAAAACCCTCTTGGGATTAAAATTGAGAGAGATAAGGATTGAACAAGTTGGGCAATTTTAAAGGAATGCATGAAATCTCAATTGGGCAAATTTGTATTTTTGAGCTATTGGGCCCAATTTTTAGAGTCCAAGCGTGTTCATGATGTATCTAAGGATCTCTAAACATGTGCATGCATTATTTTGTTATTTTATTTTATTTATTTTGATTTTATTCAAATAAATTCAAAATAAATTAAATAAATACTAAATAAATGCAAGAATATGTAAGATATAGAATATGCAAATCTTTTTTAAACCAAAGAGATCATAGCCAGCTATCAAAATTGTGTGGAGTGAAAAAGGAAGTGACTCCTTTCGTTTGGAAAGATTTTAATCAAAATAATCACACTTTAAAAGAGCATTGATCAATTGGATTTCTTCCACAATTGTTAACCTAATAAGATTCACTACATAAGCACATCAACCCTAGACCAAAAGGAGACGTGAAAGTTGCCTCCAAACCAAGAAAAAAGTTTCAAAATTATTCAAGTGTGGTGCAATTCAAAATATTACGCTCCATCCTATCTCAATCAGATCCAGGCGTTCCATCATCCCTCTGTGGATCCCAGGAGTAGAACCAACCTCTTCCTGAAGGTCAAAGCATACATAACCACCCCCTACATAACTCACGGTTTGCAAAATTCTCAAACTTCAAACTTTCGATTCATGGCATATAAATAATATCTCTACACATATTTGAGTTTAATAGCATATTTGTGTATGTTTTGAACCGTTACATGCAAGCTTTGACGCCAGAATCAAGAAGTGCCATTGTTAGGGCACGAGTTTTCTTTTTCTTCGCATCTGCGTTTACAGGTCGTTTGAGCCTAAAAGAAGACCACCATTGTGATCGCAGCCCTCAAAATAGGGTGGTAAGGTATCATTTATGTTTTTATTCGCAATGTTTTGGCAGGTTTAAAATTTGAGTCAGCTGGAGAAGGTGACCGGAGCTGGGCTCCGGCACCGTTGACCAGCCTAGACTCCGATGGATTAAATGGCGTGTGTTCATTGGTTCAAGCAAGATCTGATCTGGCGCATTTTGACAATTTGACCGTTGACTGATTTTATCATTATAATATTTTTGTGTCATTATGTATATGAATTAACAGGTTGGCTGAGTGGTAGAAGGGACGCGTGCAAAGGGAAGAGATCTGGGTTTGATTCCTAGGTCTTGAACTTTATTTTTTTCTAATGTTTTTCCTCCAGATCCAGTGTAGACAGGCTATTCACGCGCATCATGGGCTAACAGGTCAACACCATCAGATTTCAGTTGACCTGGATCTAGTGCCTCTAGCATGCATGCATACTATAGACCTCCCTAACACAGCAACACCAAATCACACGCTTGCATTGGGCTGTTGAGTTTCTGGGCCTTGGAAAATTAAGTAGCATACCCCTAATTTTGCTTTCTCACCCCTCAGGCCCATTTTTTAAATTACTTTATTTTCTTTTTTAATTATTTTATATTTTTCGTTTATTCATTTTTTTTAAAAAATTAGAAAATCATTAAAAAAATAGGACTTAGAGTTTTTCTTAATAAAATTAATTTTTGCAAATTAATTTAATTAACTTTAATTTATTTTCTTTAATTTAAAATCAATTAGAGATTAGGTTAAATTTCAAATGTTTTTATACAATATTTAATAAGCAATTAGATTTTAGGGTTTCAAACGTAGGCCAGTCTTAATTTTTGCGCGTTATTATTTTTCATAGGATTATTTTTTATTATGTAAGTGTGCCAGGTTTGTAATATTTTAATTAGGGTTTTTAATTTCCGCACTTTACTTTTCAGTCTTTATTTATGTAACTACACCAAAGCCCTGTAATAGCGTAGAAACTTTATTTCTCGTGTTTATATTTATTATATGCTTGTATATAAACTGTTAGTAAATTAGGCGTGCATGACAAAAATTAATCAATTAATCATTAGGTCACAAACCTCAAGATAAAATATCTAAAAAAAGCACATTGTTGCACACTTTCACCCCTAGGGTATTTCCCACTTTGGTTGCCTTCAGAAATTGTCATATCCCTCGAACATAGGGATACTCTTAGGAAAGACCCTCAGTTTAAAAGTCATCATAAAGATCATGGTCCTTTAATGTACCTCGAGTTGCCTATGAGAAATGATCTTGTCCCTCAATGTTGCCCACATGATGACAGTCCCTTCGAACTGCTAAGGTATCTCTACGTGTTGCCTTCAATGACCATAAACGTCCCTTTTGATAGTCCCTCAACATCCAACGATAGGGCTACATACTCACTAATAGTAGGATAGCACTATCTAAAGGAAAGGAGGAAAAGAACGCCTTTTTTGAGTAGGTAGATAGTTGTTAAATACTTGCTCAAACCTGATTCCTTTTTACAGTTACACACTTTCAAAATTCTTTTCAAAAATGCTTTATCAAACTCTTGAGGACTGATACAAGAGTTATCATAAAGCAAACGAAATCTCTCAAAACACACAAACACGAAAATAGTTTTCAAAAATGAGCAAGTACCTAAGAGCCCGTCAAAAACCACAGATGGAAAGGGTGCTAACACCTTCCCTTTCTATAATCTACCCCCTTACTCAGAAAATCTTGAAGAAGGTCTTTTTCTGTTCTTTTCATCCTTTTCTTTGTTGGATAAAAGAAAAGTCGGTGGCGAATCTTGCTTACCGCACATTTGCGAACAAAAAACGCTAACCAATATAGCAGTCAGTTCTCCCGTTGTATCACAACGTCCAATGACTAAAATTGAATGAACATATGCATATGAACACGATTAACTGTTAACAAATATATGCATAAGAACAAGAGTAAGCGTTTACTTAAGACTCTAGAAGTTGAGATGACATTTATGCTGCCCACAAATCCCCACAGAGACACTTCTATGACATTATCCCTATAGAGTAATCTTCACAAATTCACCTTCGAGGAAGATATATTGCCCGCAATTTCCCCGACAGATCACCCAGCGGATAAAAGGAGTATGATCTTTTTCCCGACAATATCACCCACCTGCGAAATTCCAATCAGTACAATTCATTAAAGTTCTCCTCCTCAATTGAGTTCATTCCTCCAAAATTGTAAAACCATCAACCTTCATTTTTGGATAGAATTAGCTTAGAAAACAACATTGAAGCTTGGATACGGATGATCTGGGGTGGATTGCTCATCATTCAACACGAACAAACTGGTAGATTTATGGTTCATTTATCTTCCTCTTTGTGTATTCTTTATGTGTTGAGTTTGTACATGTATTTACTTTGAACTTATGTATATTTGTCGCCCATGGCGTTATATTAAACTTGCTTTACAAATCTTTGTCGATTGTTGTCCTGGTTTTTTGGTCTATTCTAGGGATTTGAGTTGTTATAGACGTAATCTGAAGAAGTGAAAAACACAAGAGGGGAGTTGAATTGAAACTTAAAAATCAAAAGCAATAGACACGAGATTTTTATCCTGGTTCGCTTGATCTCAAACTACTCCAGTCCACCCGCCAAGGTGATTTCGCCTCTCTCCAACGAGGACTTAATTCACCAATCAAATTGATTACAAATCTACTTTGACAACTGCCAAAGTCTTCTTGAGTACAACCACAACCTGGTTTATCTCAAGGAAAATAACTTAATAAAAAGAAAAGGTTTACTATGTATTGTTTGTTTTTCATTACAAAATATGTATCACTATTGTGATGTATTACACAAATTGAATGTAGTATGAATATGAATTGTTGCAGCTTTTTGAGATTGTATGTTGCAGTATTTCAAAATCGTAAATGATTTACCCTTTGAACTTGTTTATAGAGGCGTGACAAAACTGTCCAAATGGAAACATGATAATGGTCACCTAATGCACTTTCCATACTGAGAAGATCCTTGTCTGAATGAAGCTGTTGCACATGATACTGCCTTAATGGAAAAGTAAGGCTTCAGAACTAGGAATCTTGCATGCTGCTTTACTTCAGAACTTGGGAAGTCAGAAACATAAGGTTCTGTTTTCGTGTTGGACTTTCATTCAGAATCAGGATATCTTTCTCTTTAGCGCTGATTTTGATCATCATGCTTCAGAACATTCTGATTACTCAGCTTGAGTGCTTCAGTGGCTTAAATTCTGATGCCATTTCATTCAGAACTTCTGTACAACATAAAACACAAATTTAGATTTCATTTTTGTTCTTTGTGTTTGTTATCATCAAAACTCTTATGAGGGTTGTAGAATCAAACTATGTTCTAACAATCTCCCCCTTTTTGATGATGACAAAAACTAGGATTTTTCAATAAAAATATGCAGAGCAAAATTCTTAAGAGAGTCTCCCCCTGAGTTGAGTACTCAGATAGAGATGAGATACTTCCCTGAAGTTCCTTCTTGTCAGGGCTTTTGATGCATCTCCTTCTGTCTTTATCAGATTTTGTTCATGTTTAAGCTTTCAGAAAACAAATAAGAAGTTAACATATTGACAATGTTTGAGACTTAGTCCCGGTAAACTGTTATTGAAAATATCTTACGTTCTCCCCCCTTTTTTTCAGGTATCAAAAAGCAATATAATCATAAATTATCATAGTCAAAAAAATTGATGATTTGTATTGAAAACAAGTTAGAAAGACATCTTTCAGAAACAAAGAAGATAATATGAAGAATACAGAAAACAAGTAAAAGAAAATCTAAGATGGAGGGGGAAGTCGTGTGAAGCACGCTTCCAGCAAGCTCTTAATCTGAGTGCTTGATTCTTCCTGCTTTCCCAGTATATCCTTGATTTCTTTGGTAGTGTCTTATTCTTTATCCAATATATCCATTATTTCTTTGTGTATGTATTCTTGCTTATCCAACCTTGCATGGATTAAATCATTCTCATTCTTCAACTCTTCCAGAGTTTGCATGACCAGAGACGTAGTTGGTGTTTCCTCAAAGGTTGCAAGTCGTTCAAAACACTCTACAGCATCTTCTGATTCAACTACTTCTTCTGTTGCAATTTCCTTTTCTGGAGTAATAGTCAGAGGGTGACTAACAAAACTTGGTTCAGTGGCTTCTGAAGGTTGGTGCTCTTTCCAGGGAGCATTTTCCAGCAGAAGAATTTATTTCTTGTCCCAGTGACTCAAAACTTGGTCTTTGAAGGCTTTCAGCTGATCACTAAAGTTCTGCTGATCCATCTAATAACTCAATTCTTTCAGCCTCTGGGATTCAGAGTTGAACCATTTTCTGAATCTATCCCAAAGAGAATCAGAAGCAGCAGGATTAGAAATCTCTAGCCTTTCTTGCTTCAAAGAAGTAACCCATTCCTGTATTTCTGTTTCAAAAATCAACAAGTTCTTACCAACATCTGTTTTGGTTAGGGTTGGTTTGGGTTTGGGTTTGGGTTTGGGAATGGCAATTTTATTTGTGGTTGAAGCTAGATGGTCCAACGCTTCTAGATCAATGACAGTTCTGAGATGATCAGTTGGACGGTTAATTGGTTAGGGAGTAGGAGAATCAGAAATCAGAATTGGTGAGTGAGGAGTGTTAGGTGGTGTGGAATCATATGGTGAAGGTATTTTTGGAATATCATGGATGGAGAGAGGTAACGAACCATAAGAGGTTTTGTTGTCTATAAAGGAGTCTTCTGATTCGTTTGCGGTAGCGTGTTAATTTTCTGGTTCAGGTGTTTTAGAATTTGGATTTTCAGTTTGAGGAGTGAGAGGGTTTTCATTTTCTGGTTGAGGAGAGTTGGTATTTGGATGTTCTGGTTGAGGAGAATGAGGGTGTGGATTTTCTGGTTGTTGGGAGTGGAGGTTTGGATTTTCTGAGATTGGTGATTGAAAGTCTTGGTCAAAAAGTTCAATATCAGATAGAACTCTTGTAAGTTCTGGTTGATTTTGTTCTGGATTTGGATTAGGGGAGTGGGGTTCATTTAAGAAGCTGCCAAGAGTAACAGATGGATCAAACTCTATGTCAAAATCCTCAAATGTTTGTGGTGATGGATTTTCTGTTTGTTGAGGGGGGAACATTTTCAGATGTTGGAAAAGCTATAGATTCTACAACAGAAACAAAAGATGTGTTACCTTTCTTTTTCTCAGCTTTGGGTGTCCTCTGAGAGGATCCTTCTCCTGCTGCCTTCCTCTTTCTGGATTTCTTCAGCAAAACATCTGGAGCTGGCTTATGTAGGTCACAAATGTTGAGTTTTGTAATAGTTCCATCTTCCTTGCAAGCTTCAAGGTATCTGACCATAATCTCTGGAGAAGCATCTATCTCAGAAAATAGTGGAAAATCCTTCAGAGGGATTCTCTTATACATGATGACTTCATGAGAAGAAATTGTTGGTTCCTTCTTAATGCTTTCAATAATCTTCATTTTCTTCAGATTCTTGGCATTTAGTGGTTTCCCATCACTTGCTTCCAGAGTGTTGATCTCCTGAGCCTCTGTCAGATGTTCTATTTTCCTATTTTCCGTCAAAATGTCTGAAATCAATCTTCCCAAAGGAATCCAATCCCTCTTCGTTCTTTCTTCTTCCTTTGTTTCCTTCACACTTGTTCTCAGATGATTGAAGAGCAGGTGTGGAAGGTTTATTTTAGTCTTCTTTGCAATGAAGTACAACAGAAACTGTTGATTAATGTTGATGTAATCAGGAGAGCTTGTCGGCTTCCTGTGATTTATGCAACCCAGAATGATCTTGGCTCAGATTCTGTAATAATCTTTCAAGTCTGTTATCTTGTTGGATGGCTGTCCAGAAGTGAAAATGACCCTAGCAATAGATTTTAGGTCAGAACACTTATCAGCCATATCAATGCATCTGACTCCGCCGCCATTGTACCCAATAAGTTTCCCAATCAAGTCTTCTGTAATTACTATCTTCTTCCCCATAACATATGAAGTAACCTGATGGTCGGATGAAGTAGCATGAATCCAGAATTCCTTAACAATAATAGGAAATACTAGACCCAACAGACGATCAAAGTATATGTTCCATCCCTGAGCCGTCATATCTTCATACAAATAAAACCCATTTTCCTTTAAACTCTCAAAATCAACAATCAACTCACATAGAACTTCAAGATTATCTACTGGTGTGAGCAACGTTCTTATAGGTTCCTCATACTGTTCTATTGAAGAAGAACGAGGAGCACTGTTGAAATTTTTTATGCTTGATGAGGATGTCATTGTTCACACGAATTTGTTGAATAAAACTGAGAAAAGGGGTTTTTGAAAAAACGAGAGCGAGAAAGTATAGTGGATGCAGTAAGAAGTGAATGAAATAGTGAAATTGAATTTACAAACACTTTTGAAAACTTAATTAGTAAGAAAGAGAAAATAAGTAATGATTATACTGAAATTATGAAACCTGAAATTTGGGGATAGCGTGTAGATACTGAACAGTTACCATTGACAAGTGTCTCAATGCATCCAATCAGAGCCTTAGACCCTTCATAATTTAAACGTGTGTTCAGCCTTAGAAGGTAGCTTGTGAGAGGATGACAGATGTTTGATGGTGTGAACTGCACGCCTCTATCTTTTAAATGAAAGGTTCAGATCTTCATAGATAGATTCTGAAGCAACTGTACTCCTAACTTCTGAAGACAGTTGATCAGATGTTCACAAAAAAAATAACATTCTGAGGGTTAGAATATGCAAATAAAACTTCTTATTATGGACATAACTTCATGCTGATATTTTTCAGAATGAAATTAAATCTATCTTCAGAAAGGGGTTTTGTAAACACATCAACCCATTGATGGTATGTGTCAATAAATTTTAAAGAGAGAAATCCTTTATGAATATAGTACCTAATAAAATGATGTTTTATTTCTATATGCTTAGCCCTAGAATGCAAAATAGGATTTCTGGATAAACAGATATCAGAAGTATTATCACAGAAAATAGGGATGTTACTCTCAAATATGTTGAAGTCTTCAAGCTGACTTTTCATCCAGAGCATATGTGTGCTGCATCCAGCAGCTGCAATGTATTCAGCTTCTGCTGTTGACAACACAATTATGGACTGCCTCTTGTTGGTCCATGAGATCAGATTGTCTCCCAGAAACTTGCAGCTTCCAGAAGTACTTTTACGTTCTACTCTGTCTCCAGCAAAATTAGCATCACAATATCCTACTAAGTTGTATTCATTGGATTTTGTATAAAACAAACCCAGGTTAGTAGTACCTTTTAGATACTTGAAAATTCGCTTAACTGCTGTTAATTGATATTCTCTAGGATCTGATTGGAATCTAACACATAAACAGACACTGAATAAAATACCAGGTCTTGAAGTTGTCACATAAAGGAGAGAACCAATCAAACCTCTATAGATCTTATACTCTACGTTTTTACTTACCTCTTCCTTTTAGAGAATGCATGTGGGATGCATTGGAGTCTTTGAAGGCTTACATTCTGAGAGGTCAAATTTCTTCAGAAGTTCTCTGACGTATTTGCTCTGGTGAATGTAAGTTCCTTCTGGAGTCTGATTGATTTGAATGCCCAGAAAGAATTTAAGTTCTCCCATTAAGCTCATCTCAAATTCTTCCTGCATGCACTTAGAAAATTCTCTTCCAAGAGAAGGTTTAGTAGATCCAAATATAATATCATCTACATAAATTTGACAAACTAAATTGTCATTCTTAAATGTCTTACAGAACAAGGTTGTGTCCACTTTCCCTCTGGTAAATTCCTTTTCTAACAGAAAGTTACTTAGTCTTTCATACCAAGCTCTGGGAGCTTGTTTCAGACCATAAAGTGACTTCTTTAGTTTGAAAACATATTCTGGGTGTTTGGAATTTTCAAATCCAGGGGGTTGGTGCACATATACCTCTTCTTCAATGTAACCATTTAAGAATGCGCTTTTGACATCCATGTGATACAGAGTGATGCCATTGTTTACAAAAAAAGAGATTAAGAGTCTGATAGATTCTAACCTGGCGAAGGGAGAAAAGGTTTATGTATAGTCTATCCCATCTTACAAACTATAACCTTGTTCAACCATTCGTTCCTTGTTTCTGATGACTTCTCCTTGATCACTCAGTTTGTTTCTGACCACCCACTTTGTTCCAATGACGTTGAATCCTTTTGGTTTGGGAACCAGATCCCATACGTTATTTCTGGTGAATTGGTTTAACTCCTCCTACATTGCCAGAATCCAGTCATTGTCTAGAAGAGCTTCATCAATTGTTGTTGGTTCAATCAGAGATACCAATCCCATGAGGGATTCTTCAGAGTTTCTGAATGTTGATCTTGTTCTGATTGGATCATCCTTCTTTCCCAGAATCTTATCTTCAGGGTGAGCTATGCTGCTTCTGGATAACCTTTTCTGGAGTTGATCAACAGAAGGTACTGGAATGCTTGTGACATTTCCTTCTGACGTTGTTGGAGCGCCTTTGTTGGGAACTTCTGATGAGTAGCCTTCAGAACCTGTGAATTCAACTTCTATATCTACAAAAGATTCATTCTGCTTTGATTTTGAGGGTCAAGCTTATCATCAAATCTAACACTAATTGACTCTTCAACAATCTGTGTTTCTGTATTGTATACTATGTACCCTCTTGAGCGGTCAGAGTATCCTAACATAATACACTTTTGTGCTTTAGAGTCAAACTTGTTCAGATGATCTTTAATATTCAGAATAAAACATGTACATCCAAAAGGATGGAAATAAGAAATGTTGGGCTTTTTGTTCTTCCACAATTCATAAGGAGTCTTTTCCAGAATAGGTCTTATAGAGATTCTATTCTGAATGTAGCACGCCGTGTTAATTGCTTCTGCCCAGAAGATCTTAGCAATGTTAGTCTCATTGATCATGGTTCTGGCCATTTCTTGCAATGTTCTGTTCTTTTGTTCTATAAATCCATTTTGTTGGGGAGTTCTAGAACAAGAGAAGTCATGCAAAATTCCTTTTTCATTGAAAAATATTTCAAATTTTTTGTTTTCAAACTCTCCACCATGATCACTTCTGACTTTGACAATTCTAAGATCCTTTTCATTATGAACTTGGTTACAGAAAGAAACAAACACAGAATGTGACTCGTCCTTGTGTCTTAAGAACTTTACCCATGTCCATCTTCTATAGTCATCTACGATCATTAACCCATACTTCTTGCCACTAACAGACGCAGTCTTCACTGGTCCAAATAAATCTATGTGCAAAAGTTCTAATGTCCTAGAGGTGGAACAACATTTTTAGCTTTAAAAGCAGGTTTTGCAAATTTGCCTTTCTGACATGCTTCACACAGTGTATATGAGTTGAACTTCAGATTAGGAAGTCCTCTGACTAGATTGAGTTTGTTAATCTGGGATATTCTTCTCATACTAACATGCCCCAATCTTCTGTGCCAGACCCATTGCTCGTTAAGGAATTTTACATTCTGACTCTTTAGTTCAGAAAGTTTTATCTTATAAATGTTGTTTTTCCTCTTTCCATTAAACAGGATAGTTTCATCTTTCTGACTAACAGCTTTGCATGAATTTTGATTAAAGATTATATCATAGCCGTTATCACTTAATTGACTTATGGATAACAGGTTATGCATCAATCCATCAACTAACAACACATTATTAATAGAAGGAAGGTTACCATTACCTACTATTCCAGAGCCAATGATATTTCCTCTTTAATTGCCTCCAAAACCCACGTAGCCTCCAGGATTAAGTTCCAGGCTTTAGAACATATGCTTTCTTCTCGTCATATGTCGAGAGCATCCAGAGTCCAAGTACCATGACTGGTGTTTTAGCCTTGCTGCTAAAGATATCTGCTACATATATAATTTTCTTCTTAGGTACCCATATCTTTTTGGGTCCTAGTTTGTTAGTTTTACCAAAATTCTGTTTGAATTTTGGTTTGGCAGAATAATCGTTGCTAGTGTATTTCAGATCATGTGTGTGCCCATAACTGAAGTGAGATTTTAGTGGTGTGCGTATAATTACTAGGTCCATGACTTTATTAGGTGGAGATACCTTACCTTGGTATCCTATTCCTTTTATGCCATTTCTGCTAACTCCATAGATCATTGAAGCCATCTTGCTTCTATCTATGTTTTTAGCCAGAAACTTCTGAAAGTTGTGATCATATTCTTTTATGATTTTATCAGCACTACTGGGAGCCTCTGAGATTATTTCTTTCTGAGAGTTTTGTAAATCATTTTCTAGTTTTGAAATCTTTTCTTTTAACTCGGAATTTTCTAATTTAAGACTCTCAGTTTCTTCAGAGTCAGAAGCAAGATCCTTTTTCAGGTTCTTGAATTTGACTCTGAGTTGCTGATACCTTTTCAGAATTTCACTCAGACTTTCTCCTAGTTCCTCTTTGGTAAAATTAATAGTGAAGTCAGGAAATACCTCTTATGTGGCTGATTCTGAGTCTGACCCAGATGCTTCGCTGTCTTCAGTCACATTTACCATAAGAGCAGTGTTGGCTCTTTCATCATCTGACCGAGTCTGCGTCAGAAGTATCTGAATCATCCCATGTTGCCATGAGACTTTTCTTCTTCTCCTTGAAGAACTTCTTTTTGGGCTTATCCTTCTGAAACCCTGGACAATCACTTTTGTAGTGCCCTTGTTCATTGCACTCATAGAAGATGATGTCTCTGTTGTTTGACTTGTTGTGACCAGAGGAAGCTTCAGACCTTATGTGTCTAGAGGAGGGATCAGACTTTCTATATCCGGAGGAGGACTCATTCTGGTTCCTTGATCTTCTGGAGTTTCTGAATTTTTTTTGCCTCTACTTCCATAGTTGATTGACCCTTCTGGAGAGAAGAGACAATTCGTCTTCTTCTGATGAGGATCCATCAGAGGTTTCTTCCATAGCCAGCAAAACCTTAGATTCAAGTTTTTTGTTAGATTTTAATGCTAAAGGCTTACCTTGCTTCTGAGGCTCGTCATCTTCTAGCTCTATCTTATGACTTCTGAGGGAGCTAACAAGTTCCTCCAGAGATATCTTATTGAGATCTTTAGCTAGTTTAAGAACAGTGACCATTAGCCTCCATTGCTTTGGTAAACTTATGATGATCTTCTTTACGTGATCAGTAGTAGAATACGCTTTGTCAAGAACTCTCATCCCAACAACTAGGATCTGGAATCTTGAGAACATTGCTTCTATGGATTCACTATCTTCCATCTTGAAAGCTTTGTATTTCTGAATGAGCGCAAGGGCCTTGGTTTCTTTAACTTGTATGTTGCCTTCATGCGTCATTCTCAAAGAGTCAAACATGTTTCTGGTTGTCTCTCTGTTTGAGATCTTCTCATACTCTGAGTATGAGATGGCACTGAGAATAATTGTTCTAGCCTTATGATGGTTTCTGAAGTCACGCTTTTGTTGGTCAGACATTCTTTTTCTATCTATCTTCTGACCACTTTCATCCACTGGATACGTGTATCCATCAATCACCATATCCCATAAGTCAGCATCATGAGCTAGAAAGAAACTCTCAATTCTATCTTTCCAGTAGTCAAAACTTTCTCCATCAAATACTGGAGGATTGTCGTTGATTCTGTCCTTGTCATCGTGATAGTCATTGCTGATGTTTTGGCTTGGTCCCACCATAGTGTTTTTCTAAAGCTTGGATCTTGTACTGACACAGTTAAGTGTATAAACTCAGAACCAGGCGCTCTAATTCCAATTGAAGAAGTGAAAAACACAATAAGGGGGTTGAATTGAAACTTAAAAATCAAAAGCAATAGACACGAGATTTTTATCCTGGTTCGCTTGATCTCAAAATACTCCAGTCCACCCGCCAAGATGATTTCGCCTCTCTCCAATGAGGACTTAATTCACTAATCAAACTGATTACAAATCTACTTTGACAACTGCCAAAGTTTTCTTGAGCATAACCACAACCCGGTTTATCTCCAGGAAAATAACTTAATCAAAAGAAAAGGTTTACTGTATACTATTTGTTTTTTGTTACAAAAATTGTATCACTACTGTGATGTATTACACAAATTCCATGTAGTATGAATATGAATTGTTGCATATTTTTGAGATTGTATGTTGCAGTATTTCAAAATCGTAAATGATTTACCCTTTGAACTTGTTTATATAGGCATGACAAAACTGTCCAAATGGAAACATGATAATGGTCACTTAATGCACTTTCCATACTAAGAAGATCCTTGTCTAAATGAAGTCGTTGCACATGATACTGCCTTAATGGAAAAGTAACGCTTCAGAACTAGGAATCTTGCATGCTGCTTTACTTCATAACTTAGGAAGTCAGAAACATAAGGTTCTGTTTGCGTGTTGGACTTCCGTTCAAAATTAGGATATCTTTCTCTTTAGTGAAGATTTTGATCATCATGCTTCAGAACATTCTGATTACTCAGCTTGAGTGCTTATGTGGCTTAACTTCTGATTCCGTTTCATTCAGAACTTCTGTAAAACATAAAACACAAATTTAGAGTGTGTGATCGGTGGAAATAGAACTGACTGTTTTAAAGCTGGTTCGTGAAATGTCGCGGTAAGCAAGAGTCGCCACCGTCTTTTATGTTCTCCAACAAGGAAAGGACAAAAGCACAGCAAAATTCCTTATGAGAATGTTTCTCGGTTCGGGAGGTAGATTTATAGAAAGGGAAGGTGTTAGCACCCTATCTATCCGTGGTTATCCACGGGCTCTTAGGTACTTGCTCTTATGTTTTCAAAAGATGTTTGCTTTTCAAGTGTGTGTGTGGGTTTTGAAAAAAGTTTCGTTTGAAAAATCTCTAAGTAAATCTTGTATCTATCCTCAAGAGTGTATGAAAAATTTGTTTGAAAACCTTTTGAAAGTGTAGGTGTGAAAAGTTGTTTTGTTTGTTTTTGAGAGAGCAAGTACCCAGGAGAAATCTACCTACTCTAAGGAATTAGGCTGTGTAAGAGTCCTTTAGATAGTGTTATCCCACCATTGAGAGGTAGGTAGCACCATCATTGGAGTTTATTCGGGTCAATTCAATTATTAGGGACATGTGTGGTCACCGAAGCAATAGTAGGACGCCTTAAAAGTAACCCTAATGTCCTAGATCCTTTTTATCCGAGGCAACCGTTTCGAGGCAACTGGATCTTAGACAAAAGGGTGACCTCTAAAACACCCTATACTTGACGACCACGTTCGAGGCAACGAGTGAGGCGTAACCTAGAAGTGGCATGTGCTTTGTGTGTTGTATTCATGTTAACATTTGTCTTTGATCATGCAATTGTGAGCTACGAGTTGTTTTTTATTTTCATACATTCTTTCATGCATTTTTAACAGTTAGGAGTGCGGAAAATAAAGTACGGAAATATGAATCTATGCTATTACAAGGCGCGGGTCTATACATCGCCAAAAACAAAAACCCGTTTTGATAAAGCGCGGAAAGTAAAGAAAGCGGTAAATCCTAATTACTATTACATCCATTGAGCAGTTACATAATAATAAAAAATAATGATAATGCGCGGAAGAGTTAAATTGGAACGTCCTAGGGTTTTTGACCCTTTTGAGAAAATATGAGTTTTTTGGTCCTTTGCATTTAATTAAAATTAACCCTAGTTTACTAATTAATTAATTAATAAAAAAGAAAAATGTTTTTACGTTTTTAATGTTTTAAAAAAAGGAATTAAAATTAAGAAAAACCCTAGTTCTAAGTTTATTTTAATTATTTAAAAAAAGTCCAAGTTAACCTAATTTACTAAATTAATTAATTTACATTTTTATTTACAAAGATAATAATGATTAATAAGAATAATGATTAATTAATAAAATACAATTGAAAATTGTCGAACCCTAATTCTACATAACTTTTATTTATTGAGAAAAAGGTGAAAATTAAGCCTAAATTAAACTAAGTTAATTGTCAATATTTATTTACAAAAATAATAGTTAATAGTAAAAATAATAAAATATATTTACAATTTTTTATTTCTGAATTTATTATGAAAAATTAGTTTATTGGTTAATAATAATAATTAATAATGAAAAATTAGTAAAAAAAGAATTAACAAGAGACAAAGAAAATAAAAAGAATAAGAATATTGAACCAGGGGGGTTTGAAGGCCCAGATGGAGGTTTGATTCTGGAATTCAGGCCCATTAAGAAGCAAGTCTCGTTGACCTTGGGGATTGACCACATGCTTATTGACTAGGGAGTACCATGCTCTTCATCTCCTGGCCATTGGATGTATACTGAGAGACACATGGCGCATTGCTGGTTGAAGTGCATGGTGGAACGCATTGGAAAGCTGCATGAGATCAGGTTATGAAAAATAGAAACAAATATTGGGTGGACCTGGGAATCGAACCCAGGTCCCAACAATTGCCGAGCACGTCATCAACCATTGAGCCATCGCGTTGTCTTTGTTAACATAATAACCAACAAACATAATATATTAATAATGATAACTATGCTGGAAATCAGAAAAACGCGCGCTAAGTTTGAACGTCCCAGTCACATGCTTCCACGTATCATATTCTTCATCTGGCCTGTAACAAAACAATCAAATAGCGGGGGTTTTAAACCCCCACAAAATGCAAATGTCAAAAATAACGATTAGGGCTACAGGCAATATAAAAAAGGCGCGATGGTTGGGTTGAATTCGTCTGGCCTTGACGAATTCAACCATGTACGTTTCAATGTCCAATTTTTCTGTATGTGGAAAGCCCTAAAATTCAAGCTTCGAAACCCTAAAGTTCTTCAATGGTGGTTTTTGATTCAGAGCACCATAATCAAATTGAATTACACCAATAGCTTCAGGATGTTCCTATTAACACAAATCAACCCAAAAAATAGATTAAAAGTGCATGAATAATGATATGCAATTATGGAAAAATATGCAAACCGTGGGACTTGTTGTGGATGATTCTTTGAGTGTTAGGACTCGTTCTTGGTTGCAAATTGTTTCTGGGAATGTCAGCAACGTGATTGAATCAAGAAAAGGGTGTGAATTATCCTGCAAGTGAGAATTCAGTTTTCAAATATTTCTTGAACTTTTGGAATTTGGTTCTATGGTTTCACAGCAGCTTGCCCGTTCTTATGAATAGGGTTAGGTTTCTTGCATATATGGGAAGGGAATTAGGTCAACTTTAGGCCCAAAAATCCATTGCATTCATGTTTCATTATGTGATTGCCAATCAAATCTTTTTCAACCTTTTTCTTTGATAAAACCTTGCCAATCATGGAGATTTTGATGTCCTTGATGTGTACACGAATTGCCAGCTTGCCCTGATCTCATTTGCCTCATAAAAAGATTTGAAAACCATGTTTTGATATTTTCCTACAATTAAATTAATTAAATGAATTATTAATCAATTAAAAATCCAAATAATTAATAAAAATAAGAAAATAATTCAAATTAATCTTAATGGGTCGTGCATAAGCCTTGGGTAAAGATTCAAGAAAGAATTTGAGGCCCATTAGCAAAAATGAAGTGTTTTGGGCAAAGTTGACTTTTGCAAATTCCCAAAAATTTCCCAACTTCTCCAATGCATATCTTGCTCAATTTTGAAGATATGAACATGTTCTTGGACATTTTGGAAAGGTATTGAAGTCCTCTAACCAATGCCTTTTGTCCCATGTCATTTTGATTCACCAATCTCAAGTTATGGTCTTTGACTTAAAGTGCCTTTTTGTTGACTTTTGAAAATGACCTATAATGTAGAAATTGATAACTTTTTGTGAGAGCATTTGTTGGACTTGGAGTGTGAAGATGAGTTGTAGGAAATGTTATCCCCTTCAAAATGAGCATTGGATGGGATTTTTCTGATAAACCATGAAAAAGTTATGCCTTGGTCAAATTACAGTTGACTTTTCAATTGTCCAAAAATAGCAACTTTTTGCATCTTGATGATTTTTGAGCCATGCTTGTGGAATCATGATCAAGACTTGATCAAATGATGATTGTGGCTTCAAACTAAGATGTTGACCAAAAATTTTGACTTTTGACTACCAAATGACCATTTTGCCCCTGCAATTGACTGTGAAGCAATTAGGGCTTTTGACTATGCAATTTGATGTTGTGAGCCTTGAAATTTGACATGTAGATGCTTGACAATGTATATAGGCATATGGAACTTGATTGGACCCTTGAAAACCTCAACTTCCTTGAAAGAACCAAAACCCTAATTTTGACTGTGTTAGGAGGCAATTGGACTGTGCAACCCTTGAGAGATTTTGAACCATTTGGAGGTTGATCTTGACAAATCTTGAAGAATATGGGAGGGAAAATTTTGGGGTGCAACAGTTGCCCCTGTTCAATCTTCTTAGACCTGAGGATGTAGATTGGCTTGCGGGCCTTTCGTGATCCGAAGGTGGAAGATGATTGAACACTAAAGTGCCCAGAAATTTGCACTCACATAGTAGAGAATCAGCAGCGTGATGGCGGGAATGGGCTTACAGATGCCATTTGGAGAGATGATGGATAGGAGGATAGGCTTATAGATGCCATCTGGAGCTGTGACAGAGCCTTGTCGGGAATGGGCTTATAGATTCCATTTGGAGACTGTTGGTATGTGGATGGGCTTATAGATGCCATCCAGGTGTCGATCGCGTAAGAGATTCCTTAGAGAGAACTTGCGTACCTGAGGAAGAAAGATAATTACCTGGCCTGTTACAGGGGTTGATCTTCAAACTCTTTATGTAGATATGCCCTGGCTGGATACAGGAATCGAATCTACAAACAATCGCTCACAGATATACCCTGGCTAGATACAGGAATCGAATACGAAACTTCAAAAGGTTGCTTACAGACGTGCCCTGGCTGGATACAGGTATCGAATCTACAAACAATCATCTGCAGATATGCCCTGGCTGGATACAGGAATCGAATCTGGAATTAGTCGTCAACAGATATGCCCTGGCTGGATACAGGAATCGAATCTTCAAACTCTTCAGACGTGCCCTGGCTGGATACAGGAATCGAATCTGGAATTAGTCGTCAACAGATATGCCCTGGCTGGATACAGGAATCGAATCTTCAAACTCTTCAGACGTGCCCTGGCTAGATACAGGAATCGAATCTGGAATTAGTCGTCAACAGATATGCCCTGGATGGATACAGGAATCGAATCTTCAAACTCTTCAGACGTGCCCTGGCTAGATACAGGAATCGAATCTGGAATTAGTCGTCAACAGATATGCCCTGGCTGGATACAGGAATCGAATCTTCAAACTCTTCAGACGTGCCCTGGCTAGATACAGGAATCGAATCTGGAATTAGTCGTCAACAGATATGCCCTGGCTGGATACAGGAATCGAATCTTCAAACTCTTCAGACGTGCCCTGGCTAGATACAGGAATCGAATCTGGAATTAGTCTTCAACAGATATGCCCTGGCTGGATACAGGAATCGAATCTTCAAACTCTTCAAACGTGCCCTGGCTAGATACAGGAATCGAATCTGGAATTAGTCGTCAACAGATATGCCCTGGCTGGATACAGGAATCGAATCTTCAAACTCTTCAGACGTGCCCTGGCTGGATACAGGAATCGAATCTGGAATTAGTCGTCAACAGATATGCCCTGGCTGGATACAGGAATCGAATCTACAAACAATCGCTCACAGATATGCCCTGGCTAGATACAGGAATCGAATCCGGAACTTCAAAAGGTTGATCGAGATAGCTTTCCTGGCTGGATACAGGCGTAGACCTCTAATCAGTCGCTCACAGATATGCCCTGGCTAGATATAGGTATCGAATATGGAATTAGTCGTCTACAGACATGCCCTGGATGGATACAGGTATCGAATCTCTAAACTCATCATGCAGACATGCCCTGGCTGGATACAAGTATCGAATCTACAATCAATCGCTCACATATATGCCCTGGCTAGATACAGGAATCGAATCTGGAATTGGTCGTCTACAGACATGCCCTGGCTGGATACAGGTATCGAATCTCTAAACTCATCATGCAGACATGCCCTGGCTGGATACAGGTATCGAATCTACAATCAATCGCTCACAGATATGCCCTGGCTAGATACAGGAATCGAATCTGGAATTGCGACAGTTGATAGTAATCATCTTTGGATTGACCTTTTGCTGAAAAGGCAAAACATCAGTTATATGCAA
This sequence comes from Vicia faba, assembly GCA_948472305.1. NCBI lineage: Eukaryota > Viridiplantae > Streptophyta > Magnoliopsida > Fabales > Fabaceae > Vicia > Vicia faba. The sequence goes on along the minus strand of OX451736.1, from coordinate 228,467,318 downwards.
TGTCATGATGTATGAAATGCATGATGTCATGATGTTCTCAAGAATACATGAGATTGTGTGCTTATGATGCGTATATGCATGCGTCATGGTGTATGATAATGTGATGTTTTATGAACGTATTTTTGCCTAGGAAAATAAATCCTTGACGGATGCTGGGAAGTCAAATCCTGGGCTGATGTTGAAGAGTAGAGTTCTTCGTTTCTGCTGGGGATGATGATTGCAAGAATAAACCGGTAGGAGAAGATGACTCCTTTGGGGAATAAACTTGGTGAAGATATTACTCTGAGGGGAATACTCTATGGAAAGAGATATTTCGCTGAGGTTTTGATGAGAACTCCGCTGGGGATTCCGTTGATGAGCTATGTTGGGGAATTTGATGAACTCTACTGGGGAATAGAAAGAACTTCGCCGGGGATGATCTTTCCGTGGTAATTTAGATGAGGATAACCCAGTTATAAGCTTTGGCGAGGAATAACCTTTGAATAAAGCCGGGGATAGATGTGTACTCTGTAGGGGCTAAGCTTCCAGAATCTACTGGGGATAAGCTTCCAGAATCTACTGCGGATAAGCTTCCAGAATCTACCGGGGAGATTGATTCAACTCTCCTGGGGTACCTTTCGAGGACTACACTGGGGAATGGATCCACTGGGGTGTCTGGTATTCCACCGGGGAACAATCTTATATTAAGACTGCCGGGGATGCTTGCTTAGGAACATCTGTATACTCCGCTGGGGGATGTTGAGATCTTCTGGGGATACCCAATTTTTCCAGGGTTGAATGGGCTAACTCTGCTTGGAGAGAGCGTTGCTGACTTGTTGGAGATATTGCGCCTTGTTAAGGTTGATGGGAGACCAACTCTGCTCGGGGGAGAGTATTATTGCATCTTATCTTACTTTGCGGGGAGTGAAGGTATTCTGGTCATATTCTTCAGCCGAACTTACCTTGGTACCTTGGTGGACGGAACAATTAGATTGCTTAGACAACTCATTATTGTCCCTGTTTCCATTGTCACCTGTAATTAGTCCTTTGTTTCGCATGCAAATATTTATGAGTTAGCAATTAGTGTCAAATGCATATATCAAAAATGAACATTGGACGTTCTTTGCAAAACAAAACAGAAAAAGGAAAACAATTGCCAATTTGTCTTGAAAAGATGAACTTGTATTGATTTTGAAATTTGCCTGTAAATAGGCGTTTATGTACAAGAGGCTGACGTCCTAGTAAGAGAACACCGCCGAACAACATAGAGTTTACAATTTTGTGAAAAGGAAAACAAAACAGCTATGTGAAAAAAATCCCACTGGGTTCCAACTCTGCTATCGCCTTTATGTCTTCAAGCGTCTCATCACTTGGATGCTTAGTTGAAGATGAAGCTGATTGATCGATGCCGATGAGCCTGATAGTTGATGTCGAATTCTGGATGCAAGGTGATCCAATGAGACATAGTATTACGCTTATCCCTAACTTTTGCCTGGACCGCCCTTTCGGGTTTTCAGTCCACCGGGATACCCATTTTTTCCCAAGCCGCCTTTTCAGGTTTTCGACTTGCCGGGTGTACAGATTTTTTTTCATTTCATCCCTTATTTTTGCCCGAACCCTTTTGGTTCGCCGGGAAGCCCTTATTTTTGCATAGGTGTGTCAACCTAGCGGGTCTTTAATTCATGCGTAGTATCTTTTTACTATGTCTGCATTGGCGGGGTGAGGAAGGTCGTCACCATCCATGGTGGTTAGAATCATAGCTCCTCCTGAGAAGATATGTTTAACCACAAATGGCCCTTCGTATGTGGGGGTCCATTTGCCCCTGGGATCACTTTGAGGAAGAATGATGCGCTTGATTACCAGGTCCCTAACTTGATACTCTTGTGGTCGGACTTTCTTGTTAAATGCCCTGATCATCCGTTTTTGATACGTTTGACCATGACAAATAGCAGTGAGTCTCTTTTCGTCAATTAGGTTTAATTGATCAAGTCGAGTCTGGATCCAGTCATCTTCGCTCAAGCCGGCATCCTTCATTATCCAGAGAGAGGGTATCTGGACTTCAATAGGCAAGACTGCCTCCATGCCATAGACCAAGGAAAAGGGAGTTGCCCCGGTTGATGTTCTTGCTGAGGTACGGTACCCGTGAAGAGCGAACGGTAACATCTCGTGCCAATCTTTATAGGTCACTGTCATCTTCTGCACAATCTTCTTGATATTCTTATTTGTCGCTTCGACAGCCCCATTCATCTTTGGCCGGTAAGGAGAAGAGTTGTGGTGCTGTATCTTGAATTTCTCGCAGAGCTCAGTGATTATCTTGTTATTAAGATTGGTACCATTGTCCGTAATGATCCTTTTCGGGACGCCGTATCGACAAATCAGGTTGTGTCGAATGAACCGTGCCACGACGTTCTTGGTTACGGTAGCGTAGGAAGCTGCTTCAACCCACTTTGTGAAGTAATCAATCGCTACCAGGATGAAGTGATGTCCGTTAGATGCCGTTGGTCTAATCTCGCCGATCATATCAATGCCCCACATTGCAAATGGCCAAGGTGTTGTCAAGACGTTCAGGGGGACTGGAGGGATGTGCACCTTATCTGCATAAATCTGGAATTTATGACACGTCCGAGAATGTTGGTGTTGTACCCCAAAATTTTCCCTCCCATATTCTTCAAGATTTGCCAAAGATCAATCTCCAGATGATTCAAAATCCCTCAAAGGTTGCACAGTCCAATTGCCTCCTAACACAGTCAAAATTAGGGTTTTGGCTCTGACAAAGAAATTGAAGTTTTCAAGATGCCAAACAAGTCCCACATGCCTATATACATTTTCAAGCATCCATATGCCAAGTTTCAAGACTCACAGCATCAAGTTGCACAGTCAAAAACCCTAAATGCTTCACAGTCAACTGCAGGGGCAAAATGGTCATTTGACAGTCAAAAGTCAAAAATTTTGGTCAACATCTTATTTTGAAGCCACAAACATCATTTGATCAATTCTTGATCATGATTCTCAAAGCATGGCTCAAAAATCATCAAGATGCAAAAGTTTCTATTTTTGGACAGTTGGAAAAGTCAACTGCAAATTGACCAGGGCATAACTTCTTCATGGTTTATCAGAAAAATTCCATCCAAAGCTCATTTTTAAGAGGATAACATTTCCTACAACTCATATTCACACTTCAAGTCCAAGAAATGCTCTCACAAAAAGTTATCAATTTCAACATTATAGGTCATTTTCAAAAGTCAACAAAAAGGCACTTTAAGTCAAAGTCCATAACTTGAGATTGGTAAATCAAAATGACATGGGACCAAAGGCATTGGTTATAGGACTTCAAGACCTTTCCAAAATGTCTAAGAACATGATTATAACTTAAAAATTGAGCAAGATATGCCTTGTAGAAGTTGGGAAATTTTTGGGAATTTTGAAAAGTCAACTTTGCACAAAAGGCTTCAAAAATGCTAATGGGCCACAATTTCTTCCATGAATCATTACCCAAAGGCTATGCACGACCCACTAAGCTCAAAGGGAGTTATTTTCTCATTTTTAATTAATTATTTGAATTTTTATTATCATTAATTCATTTAATTAAATTTAAATATAAGAAAAATACTAAATCAATGGTTTTAAATCTTTTTATGCAGCAAATATCCTCCTCACAGGTAAGAGATCTCGTGCATCAATCAAAAGGGACAAAATCATCCAAATTTGGCAATGATTGGCATGGAAAAGATTGAGAAAAAATATATGGAAAATCAAATATTCAAAACATTGATTCAATGGACTATGGGCTTGGTTTTTGACCTAGAAAGCTTCAGATACATATGCATAACATAACCTAATCCTAATACACACGAAAGACTGCACACAAGCTGCATACCAATTTGCAAAATTTCCTTAAAAAGTTGAAAACTGAAAACCTAGTTACAAGGCGTTTCAAAGCTCCAAAAGTATTCAAAACGCTTGCTGGGACTTCCTTGAACGTGTTTCAATCCCTTTCTAGTCTCCACGCACAAAGAATTGGTAGAACAGAGCCTCACTTTTCATGAACATATCCATTATCGTGTTTCAATTTCCATGCATTATTCATGATTTTTAACTGTTGATTTATACTAACAATGACCTTCTGAAGCTAATGGTACCATTCAATTGAAGTATGGCTGCCTAAATAAGGATTCACCATTAACATGTTCTAGGGTTTCAGGACTCAGAAATTGGGGCTTTCCCCATATGGAAAAATCAGGCCACCAAACCTATGCCATTAAACTCGTTGCAACAAGACAAAGCTATTCATGACCTCGCGCTCAATTTATGTTAAACCATGTGCTATTCGCTATTTTTGCAGGTTGTGTTTAGTGGGGGTTTAAAACCCCCGCTATCTGTTTTGTAATTACAGGGAAAATAAGGAAGAAGGTGAACGTGGCCTATGATGATTGGGACGTTTGAAATCTGGCGCGCTTTTTGTTGATTCAATATCATAAGCGTGTGTTTGTTTTATATTATTTATATTCCATTAACATTACAAATGCGCTCAATGGCTCAGTTGGTAGCTGAGGTGGCTTGCAGGTACTGGGACCTGGGTTCGATTCCCAGGTCCCCCCAAATGCTTAATAATTTTTGTCTTAAGGTGTTCCAGCGTAGCACTTCATCCAAAGTCCATCATGCACGTTCATGCTTGTGCCTGCCAAGTGTCCAGGAGCTTCAATCTGATGGCCAGAACGTGAAGATCATCATACACCTGGGTCAACCACTCCACATGCAAGCACAGAAAGTCAAAAAGGGCTTGATTCAATGGGCCAAATTCCTCAAGTCATACCTCCCTTTGGGTCTGAATACCCCCATGGTTTGCACACTTTTTTTATTTTTATTTGATTTTCTTTCTAATTCTATTAATTGTTTTTTTAATTATTTTCTTTAATTTCACAAATTAATTTTCATAATATAAAATACAGAAAAAATCAAAAAATGTATATTTTTATTAATATTAATTTCACCATGATTTATTTTGTAAATAAACTTTAATAATTAACTAGTTAATTTAGGTTTTAAAACTTTAATGTTTTTCTTAATAAATTAAAATAGGTAGAATTAGGGTTTTTAACTTTTCATCATTTTTTTTAATAAATAATTTTCTCATCATTATTATTATTATCAAATATTTTTGTAAATTAATATGTATATTAAATATTTAGTAAATTAGGTTAAACTTTAATATTTTTTTCATTAATAATTTAAAACAACCTAGAATTAGGGTTTCTCTTCAATTTTAATTTCTTTATTTCATAAATACAAAAAACCTAAAAAAACATTTCTTTTCTTTAAATTAATAATTAATTAGCTTTTAATTTCAATTTAATCTCGAAAGGGTCCAACGCCCTCGAACGTTCTATTTTATTCTCTTCGCACATTTATTTTCTTTGTGAATATTATGTAATTGCTCAAGCCATGTAATAGTGACTAGGTTTTACTTTCCGCATTTTTATTCAAACGGGTCTCTGTTAATTTGGTGATGTATAGACTCGCGCCTTGTAATAGCGTAGGATTTTACTTTCCGCATTTAAATTTCCGCACTTTTAAACTGCTAAATTTTGCATGAAAGAATGAATGGCCTAAATTAAAAACAAGCGTAGATCACCATGATACATGTACAAGATCAAACATAACATGAAAACAATACACAAATTCACACACCACTCTTAGGGTACGCCTCACTGTTGCCTTGCCCTTGAAACGTGGTCGTCGAGTATAGGACGTTTTAGTAAGTCCTTATGCCCGTTGATCCATATGCCTCAAAACAAGTTGCCTCGGAAAAGTTGCCTCGAATTAAAAAGGATCAATGGCATAAGGGTAGCTTCTAAGGTGTCCTATTGTTGCTCTGGTGACCACACTGTCCCTAACAAACGAATTGACCCGAACAACTCCAACGGTGGTGCTACCTACCTCTCAATGGTGGGATGGCACTACCTTAAGGACTTCTACACAGCCTAATTCCTTAGGGTAGGTAGATGACTCATATATACTTGCTCTATTCAAAACAAACAAAACTCTTTTCACACCGACACTTTTCAAAAAGCTTTCAAAACAACTTTTCAAACACTCTTGAGGACTGATACAAGAGTCGATCTGAAATCTTTAAACGAAACTTTTTCAAACCCACTCACACTTTGAAAAGCAAACACTTTTGAAAACACAATGAGCAAGTATCTAAGAGCCCATGGATAACCATGCATAGAAAGGGTGCTAACACCTTCCCTTTCTATAAATCTACCTCCCGAACCGAGAAACTATCTCATAAGGAATTTTGCTGTGCTTTTGTCCTGTCCATGTTTGGAGAAAATAAAAGACGGTGACGACTCTTGCTTCCGCGACATTTCGCGAAACCAGCTTTAAACAGTCAGTTCCAGATCCACCGATCACAGTTAGTAACAGTCAGCTTCCATCGTGGACCAGAAATATCCTGCCCGAAGGATTTTCTTTGCCATGGTATGTCCACTGGAATGTGTTCCGAAGGTACCTTCATGTAACTCTGCCATGGTCCTTTCTGCTTCAGTCCTATCCACACAACGCAGTAAGGTTGAATCATGGTTTCGCTTGTAGAGAATGTTGTTGCTGAGGAAGAACTTTGCTGCGAACCTTCTCAGAAACTTCTTGTCATTAACAGATGCGCCTTCGGGGTATTCTTGAGCTTCCAAGTACCTCTTTACCTCATGATACCATGGTTTCTCAGTTACCTCTTCAGCCTCAAGATCACAGCAATATGCAGGTTCATCCAATTTCCAGATAATGATCCGGGGAGCCTCGTTGTCCCATTTGACTTTGAACATAGAAGACATCGTAGCCAACGCGTCCGCCAACTGATTCTCCTCTCTTGGGAAGTGTTCAAAAGTTATCTCCGTGAAGTGGGGGATCAACGTCAACACACACTCTTTGTAAGGAATAAGATTTGGGTGTTTCGTATCCCACTCGCCTTTGATCTGATTGATCACGAGAGTGGAATCTCCGAAGACACTCAGAAACTTAATCCTTAGGTCAATTGCAGCTTGAAGACCCATGATGCATGACTCATACTCTGCCATGTTGTTGGTGCAATTGAAACATATCCGGGCAGTAAGTGGAGTATGAGTGCCTTTAGGGGATATGATCACGGCGCCAATACCGTTACCCAAAGCGTTTGAGGCTCCGTCAAAGTGCATAGACCATCGGGATCCTTCCTCAGGTCCTTCATCCGGTCCAGGTACTTCACAATCAATCACTACCATGATGTTCTCGTCTGGAAACTCAAAGTTCATAGATTGGTAGTCGTCCACTGCCTGGTGTGCCAAATGGTCTGCCAACACACTTCCCTTGATTGCCTTCTGAGTCGTGTATTGGATGTCGTATTCGGTCAAGATCATTTGCCATCTTGCTATTCTTCCGGACAAGGCAGGCTTTTCGAATATGTACTTGATAGGATCCATTTTTGAAATCAAGAGAGTAGTGTGAGTCAACATATATTGTCTCAGCCGGCGAGAAGCCCATACCAAAGCGCAGCAAGTTTTCTCGAGCAGTGAGTATCGGGTCTCACAGTCGGTAAACTTTTTGCTAAGGTAATAAATGGCGTGCTCTTTTCGGCCAGACTCGTCATGATGTCCCAGCACACACCCCATTGAGCTGTCAAGTACTGTCAAGTATAGTATTAGAGGTCTCCCTTCAACCGGTGGCATAAGAATGGGTGGTTCTTAGAGATACTCTTTGATTATGTCGAAAGCAGCCTGACATTCATCGTTCCAACGTACTACTTGATCTTTCTTCAGCAGCTTGAAGATTGGTTCACATGTAGCAATTAGATGCGAGATGAATCGGGCAATGTAGTTCAGCCGTCCTAGAAAGCCTCTGACTTCTTTCTCTATCTTGGGAACTGGCATCTCTTGTATGGCTTTTACCTTGGCAGGGTACACTTGAATACCTTTGTCGCTCATGACGAAGCCTAGCAATTTTTCAGATCTTACCCCGAAGGTGCACTTGTTCGGGTTCAACCTCAGCTTGTACAACTTCAGACGGTCAAACAGCTTCTGTAGATGGTCAAGGTGTTCCTCCTCAGTTTGGGACCTTGCAATCATATCATCGACATATACTTCTATCTCATGATAGATCATGTCATGAAACAAAGCAACCATGGCACGTTGGTAGGTTTCCCCAGCATTTTTCAACCCAAAAGGCATGACCTTGTAGCAGAAGGTGCCCCACTGAGTAACAAAGGTAGTCTTTTCCATATCTTCAGGAGCCATTTTGATCTGATTATAACCTGAAAAACCATCCATGAAGGAGAACACCTTGTGCTGAGCAGTATTATCAACCAAAACGTCGATGTGAGGCAGAGGGAAGTCATCCTTGGGGCTCGCCCTGTTGAAATCCCTGTAGTCAACACACATTCTGACCTTACCATCTTTCTTCGGCACTGGAACTAAGTTGGAAACCCACTGAGGGTAAGAAGTCACTGCTAGAAAACCGGCATCAAATTGTTTCATAACCTCAGCTTTGATTTTCTCGGACATCTCTGGGCGCATACGGCGGACCTTTTGTTTTACCGGAGGGCATTCTTCCTTGGTAGGAAGATGATGAACCACAATGTCGGTATCCAACCCAGGCATGTCTTCGTGAGACCAGGCAAAGATTTCCACATAGTCATGCAACATCTGAATCAATCGTTGTTTCACACTGAGCTCTAGATTGGCACCAATATTGACTTCCTTTATGTCTGTCTCAGTACCCAGATTTACCGTTTCCACTGGCTCTTCATGTGGCTGAATAGCCCTCTCTTCTTGGAGTAACAGTCTTGCAAGCTCGCCAGGCACTTCACAATCATCTTCACCTTCATCTTCGGCTAAGTTGATCAGATTTTCGAAGTCATAACTGGCAGTAGCAGAGTCGTTACCAGTGAGATCCAGAGTGGATTGGAACCTGTGTAAGTGAGTGTGTGTAAATATAGCTATTTTGCAATAAATAAAGAAAGAAAGGGAGCACAAGATTTGAAATGCGAAAAACGTCCAATGTTTTTATTCATGATATATGAAAATGACAAATAATAAGCCCTCACAAATGAAACCACGGTGCCCCGGGTAAGACACCGGGCCATAAAGTTTCAAATTATTGTTCGTTATAAACTTAAAACAAAAGAGTTCATTACTGAGTGACAAAAGTAATAGGTATGTGGTCTTTAGCGGTCCAGTTGTTTAGTCCATCGTCGGTCGTTGGGTAGATCCAGCTGTCAAATTCAGATTCCTCCGCATTGTCTTCAATAGCATTCACTCCCGGGTTGGTGATGCATACGGGAGGTCTTCCAATCCTTGCTTTACATACAGCCCTCTGAGCCTCTGCAGTGAAACCCAGCCCAAACTTGTCAGTCTTCGGAGTAAAATCAGGAAGTCGGCCCCAGTTTGCACACTCACCCTTCTCAATCACAGCCCGGGCATCCTTTAAGGAAGCCATCTTCAAAGGAGAGTCTTCTTCGGTCACAGTCTCTGCTGAGCCAATGTTGGAGGCACCTCTTTAAAGTGTTGAAAGGGGGTCTCAATGAACTCCCCATCCATCTCTATGTACCAGAACGAGTTTAGGTGGCTGACCATGTATTCTTCCTCCCCCTGAACTGTAACAATCTTCCCTCTGACCGGGTACTTAAGCTTTTGATGTAGAGTGGAGGTCACAACTCCAGCCTTGTGGATCCAAGGATGACCCAGCAAACAAGAATAGGATGGTCGAATGTCCATCACATAGAATGTTGAATCAAAGACCTGCGAACCAACCCTGATTAGAATGTCAACCTCACCATGTACCATTCTCTTCGACCCGTCAAAGGCCCGGACAACAATGTTACTAGGCTTCAACTCCAAACCCTCACAATCTAACCTGTCTAAGGCCTTCTTGGGAAATACGTTCAACGAAGAACCGGTGTCTACCAACACATGGGCAAGAGTAGTGCCCCTGCATTCAATGGAGACATGTAGGGCATCGTTATGGTTCTTTCCCTTAGCGGTCAGATCAGCATCAGAGAAACCCAACCCATTGTCAGCAGTTAAGTTGGCCACACAATCAGTAAATTGATCAGCAGACGTTTCTTGTGGCACATGGGCCGTCTTCAGGAAGGAAATAAGGGCCTTGGCATAGGCCTCTGAACACAACAACAGTGATAGCATAGAGATCTTAGAGGGGGTGTGCCCCAGCTGTTCAACAACGTTGAAATCACTCTTCTTGATAATCTTGAGAATCTCTTCCATCTCTTGCTGGGAGGATTCAACATTAACAGTCTTCGGTGCCTCCATCTGGGCAGGCACATCGGTAGCCATTCCCTTGCCCCGAGTGTCAGATGACTCGGCACCGGGGGTAGAAACTTGATCAGGAGGGGAAACAGGCACACTGGCAGGTGTGATAACAAGAGGTCTCTGGATAGCTGGAGGTGAAATATCAGGCGAGAAGAGCCTGCCACAGCGAGTAACTTTAGCAGGACCGGTGATGTTACTGATGTCGGTACTAGTATTGAACTCTTGCTTTACTCCAAGCACATAAAAATGTGCCCCATAGTGCCACGGGACAGCTTTGTCAGATTTATAGGGGAGGGGCCCCAGAACAGTGATGATGATAGGAGCAATCTTCTGAATAGGCATAATTTGGACAGGCTTCCTCGGGGGAGCCTTGGTAGGATTGTTGAAAATGGTGACAACGGACACTTCTTCAGTAGGGACAATAGGAACAGCAATCTTCTTGAACAAGATCTCTTTGCTATCCATCAGGTTTTGGACGCCTGACTTCAGCAAAGGACAACCAGCAGGTGAAACAGCACATAAACGGCAACCTTTAATACATCCCGGAAATAAACCGGCTAGCAACAGGTTCCTCTTGACAGTCAACAGCGGAGTAGCAATATCATCCACAGAAGCTACATACAGATCCTCTTCCACAGCATTCACTCCATGCTGGGGCATGGGAGCAGTCACAACATTGGGCCTTTCGGGCGCCTCGAACTGTATTTCTTTAGCATCAATAAGGTCCTGAACCTTATTCCTTAGAGCCCAGCAATCATCAGTAGAATGCCTCGGGCTATCAGAGTGATAAGCACAGCGGGCGTTGGGGTTATACTTCGGAGATGTTGTGTTTACCACCTTTGGGGCTTCTCTGATAGTTACCAGGTTGGTTGACAGCAATTGCGGCAAGATCTGAGACAAGGTCATACTAAGCCGAGTGTATTCCCTTCTGGGTCTCTCACCCCTTGGTTGATTAGGTTGCCGAGGAGCGGCAGCAGGCTTTGAAATCACCACCGCGTTGACAGCTTGGCGGTGTTCCGGTTTATTTTGTCTTCTGGGACCATACACAGCACTAGCTTCCTTCTTGAAAGGATTATTTTCAGAACTTGAGGATGCACCTTTCTGTATCTTCCCCGACTTCATACCAGCTTCTATCCTCTCACCAGTCAGAATGAGGTATGTAAACCCTGCAGAAGAATTACCAATCAGGTGGTTGAAGAACGGCCCAGACAGGGTCCCCAAGAACATGTCCACGAGTTCACGGTCAGTCAATGGTGGCTGCACCCTTCCAGCCAGGTCTCTCCACTTTTACGCGTACTCCTTAAAACCTTCTCCCGATCCTAGCGACATACCCTGGGGTTGGGTACGCGTAGGAGCGAGGTCGGCATTGTACTGATACTGCTTATAAAAAGCAGTAGCCAAGTCCTCCCAGTTTCGAATACTGGCTCCATCCAGCTGATAGAACCACTCGAGTTGAGCCCCTAAAAGGCTATCCTGGAAGAAATGGATCCATAAGTTCTTGTCTGCAGTATACGGTTGGATCTTCCGCACATAGGATCTGAGGTGCAGTTTAGGGCAGGAAGCCCCGTCATACTTCGCAAAAGAAGGTGCCTTGAACTTGTGTGGGATTACCACCCCCGGAGATAAACCCAGATCTCCGAAATCCAACCCAGGCACATGTTGAATCTCCATGGCACTCAGACGGTCCTCTAGTTGCTTGTACCTGTCTTCAGCGGGAGGGTACTGTTCATCATTGAAATCCGTCTCGTTGTCAGAGACCACAGGACTAGGAACCCCTCCCCCTTGGGGACTGCCTTTCCCTACAGAGGAAGTAGCTTGATCAGCCTCATTATGCAGTGTATTACCAAACCTTCGTCCAGTGTTGAACAGTACGGTTCTCTTCTTCTTCTTCTTCACCAGCAGAGCCTTCAATTCCTCTTGACCTTGGGCTAAGCTCATGATCAACTCTTGGAACTGGGCATTCTGGGCCTGGAGGGCCTTGATGGATTACTCAGTAGATGATTCAGGATTCATGATGAGACTGCTGAAATAAACAGCGAAGAAGATTAAGCAACCTGTAGGAAAAGAGTACTTGTTATGCACATGATGCATGATATGCTATTTATGCAATGCATTCAAGGGTTCGAAAGTTCAAATTTGTTGTAGACAAAAAGGAACACACGTTATTATTAAGAAATAATATATTCAGTACATCAAGGCCTCATGGGCAAAATATTACAAAATAATTTAATCCCAAAAGACACTGCACATCCTCTTTGGAGCTATGTAAGTATTGAGAGTCTTTTCCTCATGCAGTAGGCGGGTGAGCTCCAAGACCTTCTTCTCACTGGCATGTAGACTGGATTCAAGATAATTATGTTCTTCCTTGAGTTGGATCCAGCTCTTTTGCATTTCCTCCCAAGATGTTGGCATGTCAGGATGTTGAATGGTGTAGGGCACCTCTCCTTCCAAGACTGGCTCTTTGATCACAGGGAGAACATGAGGATATGGCATCACCAACTTCTGGGAGCGGGCTCGTACCCACTTGAGATAAGGCTCCAAGGGGATGGAGTTCTTGTGCCCCAGTGCCTTGCTATCTACCCTGTTGGGCATCCTCCAAGCTCTGATAAATCTCTGGTGAAGTCTTTGTGCATCGTTGTCGAAGTCAAAAACTATGTCAGGAAGCAACATGTCGTGAGGGCCATCCCTCCGAGCATATCCAAACTGTCTCAAAGCCAAACATGGGTTGTAAGTAATACCTCCTCTAATGTCGAGTAAAGGAACATTAGGAAACTCCCCGCAATGATCAATGATAGTGACATTCTCTCTGGACCGAGGACACCAATGTATATCAGCATGCGTAAGAGTCATTAATCGTTGTGACCATCTCAAACCCCGCTCGTTCTTCAAAACTGATTGTGGAAGGTGAGAAATAAACCACCTTGCCAGGAGAGGAGTGCAGCACATGAGAACACCTCTTTTTCTCATGGTTCGAGTGTAACATGAGTGAAGGATGTCCCCAAGCAACGTAGGTATAGGATTCCTGGACATGAAGATCTTGACAGCATTGATATCTATAAGCTGATCGGGATTCGGGAACAACACCAACCCATAGACAAGGAGAGCCACAACTTCTTCAAAGGCTTGTAGGTCAAGGGAATTCCAACATTCTTGGGCCATCTCAAACAGGAACTTTGCCAAGAATCCTTTGATACCACTTCTAACTTCCCAATGTCCCTTGATGTCAGATGGTTGTAGGCGTAATGCTTTAGCAACCTCTTCAAGTTTTGGTTCCCTTTCCGTACCGTTGTAGGGTAGTTGACTGAGGATAGGGATCTTCAGAATCTGGGAAAACTCTTCCAAGGTAGGCACCAGTTGATAATCCGGGAAAGTAAAACAGTGGTGCAAAGGGTCAAAGAACTGGAAGAGGACCTTTATCATATCTTCCTCAATGTTGGTGTTGACCAAGCTGATGAGTCTGCCATGTTTCTCACTGAAAGAAGAGCTCTCGGGAATCCTGGATGTAAGCTCCTTAAGCTGAGGAGGGATCCTTACAAGGTTGATCTGAATTGTCTTTTTGCGGATAGTTTCCATGTCCTACAAAACAATAACAAAGATGAAGATTTGAACCCTTGAAGTGGTTAGTGGATGCATATAATGATGTATGGTGTTATGATGTTATGATAAAAACACACCACAAGTATCCACAAAGGCAAGCATGATAAGGCACACAAGTCACACAAGACAGCCCTTAGAGTTTGGGCCAGCATGGGGTCTAGGTACTACCCTCTTGAAGTTGGTGGGCTCAAAACCTGTCCTATCAAAAGTAATCGGGTTCTAAGGAGCTCAATATCATTGGGTTGTTTTCTATGTTCATTATTTTGATTTAGCCACTGAACTGGCGATCAAAATATTCCAAGAAAACAACCCTCAATGAGTGTAGTATCGAGTATCAACCAACTTCGGACTGCACCAAAGTCGGTCATCTCACTACCCTAAAGAGGCCAGGATGGTCAAGTAAGGTTCCTAAGGTCAGTTGATGCTTCACGACACCACGCGGCGGCCCCGTACTCTCCTTGACTTGACTCAAGGGTTACCGGTACTCACCAAAGTGCCATATCAACGTAGCAACTGCTTCAACCGTGTTGGTATACCCCGCACAGTTCCCTCACAGTTTATTGCTACCTAAAAGGTATCCCCCAGATCCGGGTTAGGATCTATAGAACTCCCAAAACAGGCCCACAATATTAAAGCAATCAAAACAGGCAATTGAAAACATAAGTATGATCTATCCTAAGGTACACCTCACTTTAAGTCTCCCCAGCAGAGTCGCCAGTTCTGTGATCGGTGGAAATAGAACTGACTGTTTTAAAGCTGGTTCGTGAAATGTCGCGGTAAGCAAGAGTCGCCACCGTCTTTTATGTTCTCCAACAAGGAAAGGACAAAAGCACAGCAAAATTCCTTATGAGAATGTTTCTCGGTTCGGGAGGTAGATTTATAGAAAGGGAAGGTGTTAGCACCCTTTCTATCCGTGGTTATCCATGGGCTCTTAGGTACTTGCTCTTATGTTTTCAAAAGATGTTTGCTTTTCAAGTGTGTGTGTGGGTTTTGAAAAAAGTTTCGTTTGAAAAATCTCTAAGTAAATCTTGTATCTGTCCTCAAGAGTGTATGAAAAATTTGTTTGAAAACCTTTTTAAAGTGTAGGTGTGAAAAGTTGTTTTGTTTGTTTTTGAGAGAGCAAGTACCCAGGAGAAATCTACCTACTCTAAGGAATTAGGCTGTGTAAGAGTCCTTTAGATAGTGCTATCCCACCATTGAGAGGTAGGTAGCACCATCATTGGAGTTTATTCGGGTCAATTCGATTTTTAGGGACATGTGTGGTCACCGAAGCAATAGTAGGACGCCTTAGAAGTAACCCTAATGTCCTAGATTCTTTTTAACCGAGGCAACCGTTTCGAGGCAACTGGATCTTAGACAGAAGGGCGACCTCTAAAACACCCTATACTTGACGACCACGTTCGAGGCAACGAGTGAGGCGTAACCTAGAAGTGGCATGTACTTTGTGTGTTGTTTTCATGTTAACATTTGTCTTTGATCATGCAATTGTGAGCTACGAGTTGTTTTTAATTTTCATACATTCTTTCATGCATTTTTAACAGTTAGGAGTGCGGAAAATAAAGTACGGAAATATGAATCTACGCTATTACAAGGCGCGGGTCTATACATCGCCAAAAATAAAAACCCGTTTTGATAAAGCGCAGAAAGTAAAGAAAGCGGTAAATCCTAATTACTATTACATCCATTGAGTAGTTACATAATAATCAAAAATAATGATAATGCGCGAAAGAGTTAAATTGGAACGTCCTAGGGTTTTTGACCCTTTTGAGAAAATATGAGTTTTTTGGTCCTTTGCATTTAATTAAAATTAACCCTAGTTTACTAATTAATTAATTAATAAAAAAAGAAAAATGTTTTTACGTTTTTAATGTTTTAAAAAAAGGAATTAAAATTAAGAAAAACCCTAGTTCTAAGTTTATTTTAATTATTTAAAAAAAGTCCAAGTTAACCTAATCAATGGTAAGATAGCACCATTAAAAGGAAGAAGAAAAGAACAACTTAAGACCTTTCTAGTAGATAGATTCGCTCTTAGTTACTCGCTTGCTCACGACAAAAACTTTTGCACCTACACCTCCATTTCAAAACACTTTCAAAAGACAAAACGTTTTGTATACGTTCTTATAGAGACGAGAACCATTGCAAAGCCTCTTTTCAAAAACACCTTCCGAAACACGATTCACAAACACCTCTTTGAAATATTTTTTGAAACAAAACTTTGTATATGTTCTTATAGAGACGAGAACCATTACAAAGAAACTTTCCAAAATATTTTCAAAACCTACACCACAAGCACACAATCAAACAAAAGCAAGTGATCTAAACGAGTAACTAAGAGCCCATGGAAAACCATGGATGAAAAGGGTGCTAACACCTTCCCTTTTCATAATCTTCCCCCCGAACTCAAAAACATCTCTAAAGGTCTTTCCTGTGCTTTTTCACCTTTCCTTTTGGATAAAAGAAAAGTCGGTGGCGAATCTTGCTAACCGCAACATTTACGATAAAATGCAAAACCTCTAGTCAGTTCTCCCACCGTATCACAGAACTGGCGACTCTGCTGGGGATCTTAAAAAGTGGGGTTACCTTAGGGTTTTAGATCACCTTTACATGCTTATCTTGTTTTATTTGTATGCTTTACATTTTTGGTTCCTTGTTTGAGTTTGTTTTAAATCCTACACCCGTATTTGGGGACACCTTGTAGGTAAGTAGAAATAGACTGTGAGGGAACTGTGTGGGGTATACCAACATGGTTGAAGTAGTAGCTACATTGATGTGGCACTTTGGTTGGTACCGGTAACCCTTGAGTTGAATCAAGGAGAGTACGGGGCCGCCGCGTGGTGTCATGAAACATCAACTGACCTTAGAACCTTACTTGACCAACTTGGCCTTTTAGGATGTAGTGAGATAACCGGCTTTGGTGCAACCCGAAGTTGGTAGATACTCGATACTACTTTCATTGAGGGTTGGTTCCTTAGAATATTTCGGTCGCCGGTAAGAGGCTGAATTGAAACAATGAACAAGGAAACAATCCAGTGATATTGAGCTCCTTTAGAACCCGGTTACTATTTCTAGGATAGGTTGAGCCAACTAAACTTCAAGAGGGTACTTGCCTACAAACTCCATGCAAGCCTAAACCTAAGGACTTGTCTGCTTTGTGTGAATATGATTATTTGTATATAACTTGCTTACTTCGCATATTTGTGCATAACATCATAACATCATACCATAGCATTTTCAATAACCATTTCAAGGATCTCAAGGGTCTTTGATGCAGGGTCACGTTAAACTAGACGTCTACCAAAGGGCAAGAGGATTCATCTTCCTCTAAATAAACACCGTCAAAGATCAATTACAACAACTTGAGTCAAGGGCTATGACCCACTTGACATGGTGAGCTTGATTCTCGTGGAAAGACATCCACCGATACAAAGCTCTCCAATCAAAGATGTTGATCGAAATTCAACTTCTAACATTTTCTTATGTTTACCCCGCGAGATCCTTGAACACATGCATCCGCATATCATGCGTCTTATCATGACAGGTTTCTCCCCTTCAGGTCTCTTTATCTTCCTACTGTTTATTTCAGTAGAGATGGCTCTAGAGAAGACTATCAAAGACACCCAGGCTCAAAACGCTCAACTTCAAGATATGTTCTTGAACCTATCCAAGGGGCAGGAAGAAGTGAAATCTCTCCTCACTAGGGGTATGATCTTGGGGAATCCTGAGGGCAACAAATATGATCAGTTGGAGCTGCTGCGAACTGAGATAGCCATAATGAAAATCCAGATGATGGGACAACTGGTGGGCCAGATGGCTCTCATCCAAAACATGGCACAAGGACAAGAGGAGCTAAGAGTCCTCATCAACAAGCTCCATCAAGATGAATGTAACCAGATGGGGCAAACAACTAGGGTTGAGGATCAAGTCATCATTCAGCCTCCCTTGAGACAAGAAGCCGAGAGAAAACCTCCCCAGTTGGCTTCAGGATCACGAGCCCAACAACAACCTCGCCAATGTCAACAGGGTAATCGGCGTAAGCGAAATACGTCTGAAAAGCGCTTCACTGAGATTAACATGTCATTATCTCAAGTGATGCAACGCTTGTTGGAAGTCAAGCTGATTGTATTAAGGGACCCCCCTTAGAATCCCAACACAGCCTCTCCAGGGTACAATCCAAATGCAAGATGTGTGTATCACTCCAACAGTCCTGGACATGATACTGATAGCTGTTGGGCATTGAGAAACAAAATTCAAGATCTGATTAAAGAAATAACGCTGGAGTTCACACAAGATGGCCAGATGAAAATCTTCCGCTGAGGGCTCTCCACCTAAAATGACAAGTTCGAACAAAGAGGCTTTTGTTTATTTTGAATTTCCAATTGTAATTTCTTTTGTTATTCAAACAATTATCTATTGATGTCAAACTCTGTTTCATTAATGCATTGCATATGTTTGTCTTGAATTCATCTTTTCATTTTCACTATATTTAAAACTATGCTTTTTATTCTTATTATGACACAAACCTTTAGAGGGAGGATGACGAAAACAATGCCATAATCTCATACAGTATGCTTTTGGACAGACCTTGCTGACGATGTACAGGCGTTTCATTCAAATTCTAAACACTGGAGTTATAAGGAAGATAATCCCTATTCAACCCCTTCGAGCCAGAGAAGTAAAAGTTTTCTGTTTTAACACAAGTTGAAACCTTTAGTCAAAACCTGGGGCTGGGTAGTCTCTCAGTTAATTCAAATGCACGATAAAGTCGCAAACTCTCATCTTGTAATACAACGAATGACATCAAAAACTTTCCTTTGGAATCAAAAGACGGTGATGGTTCCTTATCACATAGGCAGTCATTATCTCTCAAAAAGAAAAGCCCACTGAGTCGAAACCTACAAAGGAGACTTAAAGAAAAAACGGGGGCATCCCGCTGACCGTAATCCCAAAACAAGAACAGTCACGCAAAAACTAGGGATAATAAATCGAAAGAAAGAGGTCACTACAAATCCTCAACAAAAATAATGTTACAAAAATGATTGTCTTCCAACAAGTTTAACTTGTTTGAACCATCACCAAAATGTCGTTCCAGACTCATTTGGAGTTCAAACGCACAATTAACTGAGTTTGGGACTGAAGAACATCATGAAGAGCGGGTGAGTACAAATATACTTTGAGCCTTTATCCTTTGTTTCTTAAACTGTGAACCAAGCCATGTTACAACCCTTCAAAAGTCCTAATTGAAGCATGGGTTAGTTCAAAAGCATATTGTTACAAAAGGTATCCTGACTCCTGTAAGGCTTTGCTCTAAATCCTGAGTTGAATTTTTCTTACAAAAGTTTTCTGCTAAAAAACGCATTTTCAAAATTTCAAGACAAACATAAACTTTGCATTATTTGAATATCGTTGTTTGCATATGGCTATTTGTTTGGCAGCGGAGAAATTTACACAATGAATATCCAATGAACGAAAAGCTCTCTCAGTGAACAAAGTCACTTCAAGCGGGATGACACTTCCGTTGCAAAAATCTCCTATCAACAAGAGGACATGACATGTCATTGTCCCGCACACCTGGGGCAGTCCAGTCAAGATTTCAAGAAATCTCTCAAAGTGCAGAGTAACCAGGGGCAAGTCTCTGTCCCCGTCACTTACGGCATTGAACGTCAATCCCAACAAAGGGTTACATACAGTCAAATATTTCCTGGCAAAGCCATAAACATTCGCTACTAGGGGCAGTGACAAATCTCCCCAAAATCCTTCTCATAAGAGGACTCCCAGCCAGAGTTTCAATCTTTGATAACCTCTTCCCAGCTAAGTCGACCTCAAGAATCCCTAAGGATTTTTCCCATTAAAGTCGCCAGAATTTTCACTATCGGAAACGAAGAATTCAACTCTTTTCTCCAGCACCAATTCAGGATTTTTTTTCCCCAGCGAGAGATCATCTTGAAAACATTACATATCTGTACATCAGGACATCATACAACGCTACCTCATTTATTTTGAGAACATCATTGTTTGCTATATGTCGTGCAACTAACCTTTACCTTTCAGGAAAGATGCAATCAAATTCTCACAAAATTCAAGCTATGAAGCCTGGACCACAACCAGATAGTAATTCATTCAACTTTCCTCTTCAACAGAGAGGATTCCTCAATAGAATAACGGACGATCAAAGTTCCCAAAATTCAACAGAGATGATTCCTCAACAGAATAACGGACGATCAAAGTTACCAAAATTCAACAGAGATGGTTCCTCAACAGAATAACAGACGATCGAAGTTCCCGAAATTCAACAGAGATGATTCCTCAACAGAATAACGGACGACCGAAGTTCACAAAATTCAACAGAGATGATTCCTCAATAGAATAACGGACGATCAAAGTTCCCAAAATTCAACAGAGATGATTCCTCAACAGAATAACGGACGATCAAAGTTCCCAAAATTCAACAGAGATGATTCCTCAACAGAATAACGGACGATCGAAGTTCCCAAAATTCAACAAAGATGATTCCTCATAAGAATAACGGACGGCCGAAGTTCCTAAAATTCGATAGAGATGGTACCTCAGTAGAATAACAGACGACTGAAGCTCCTAAAATTCTATTTCTCTCAAGACAAAAGATCAACATTTCCCAGCGGAGTCCTCTTCAAACAACGACACAGGAATCCCCAGCGGAAAAATTCTAAGCAAAGTTTAAAAGACACACATACTCTTCAACAGCAGTCCAGGATTTATTTTCCCCGGCATCTGTTGAAGATTTCCCAAAGAATTTCGTCTGGTTCAGTTAAATCGATTCTAAGATTTTTCTGATTCTTATCCAGTCAAAGTTAATTCAAGACCTTCTCTGGTTCAGTTAGATCGACACTAAGATCTCCCTGATTCTTATCCCAGTTGAAGATATTCCAGATTTTTACTGTTTCAGATAAATCTCTCAACGATTTATTCTGATTCATTTCCGGACTTTTACTATTTCAGATAAATCTCTCAATGGTTTATTCTGATTCATTTCCATAATTTTACTGTTTCAGGTAAATCTCTCAACGGTTTATTCTGATTCATTTCCATATTTTTACTGGTTCAGATAAATCTCTCAACGGTTTATTCTGATTCATTTCCAGATTTCGCTGGTTCAGATAAAATCTCTCAACAGATAAATCTCTCAACGGTTTATTCTGATTCATTCTCTGTTCAGATCCAGTTCAAAATTTCCGTCAACAATCGCCTTTGGATGGCATCTATAAGCCCATCTTGGACGATTCTCCTCTGTTTCTCCAAATGGCATCTTTAAACCCATTTCCATACACAATCTCTACAGCACGTCATTAAGATCCCCAGTAGAGATGAAACTTTGAACTACCAATCCCCAGCGGAGCCGAAACTTTAAGCTATCAATCCCCAGCGGAAACCATTCAGTTTTTCCCAAATTCCCCAGCAAGTTGTCTTGAAATCTGAGAATCAACCAGATAACAGTTAACTTTTGTTTTATCCCCAACAGAATGAAGATTCTCATTCTTGACTCCCTAGTAGATTGCCATACAACCCAAACTCCCGATATCCCCAACAGAATGAAGATTCTCATTCTTGACTCCCCAGTAGATTGGCATACAACCCAAACTCCTGATATCCCCAACAGAATGAAAATTCTAATTCTTGACTCCCCGGTAGATTGGCATACAACCCAAACTCCTGATATCCCCAACAGAATGAAGAATCTCATTCTTGACTCCCCAGTAGATTGGCATACAACCCAAACTTCTGATATCCCCAACAGAATGAAGATTCTCATTCTTGACTCCCCAGTAGATTGGCATACAACCCAAACTCCTGATCTCCCCAGCAGTATAGCTACTCCCCACAGAGTTTTTACTCCCCAACAGAATGAAGATTCTCATTCTTGATTCTCCAGTGAAGTTGCCAGAGTCTTCATTACTCTCCATCATGAATTTGTCAGAATTTTTAATCCCCTGCAGATCAAAGATTCTCATTCTTGATTCCCCAGTAAAATCAACAGAATTTTCCCTATTCCCCAGCCGAGTAAGGATTCTCGTTATTTAAACCTCATTGGAAGTCTTCAAAGTTCTTTGGATTTCCCAAGCAGATTTCTCAGGCAGTACATGGCATTACTTCCCCAAGCAGAATTTGTGTCAATACTCCAACTTCAAGACATGAAGGATTCTCACATCCCCACAAAAGTTGTCAAAGATCTTGAATCTCCAGCAGTGGTCAAGGATTTATTTTCCCCAGAAGCAGTCAAAGGATTTTATTATCTCCAGCTATCAAGGATTTATTTTCCTCAGCAAGACGGAAAATCAGCTTACATGCACATACATTACACTCATATATCATAAACATTGATAAAACACATTTTATTGCATCATACATTTCATGCAACATAACTTTGTGTTTCAGCTAATATTTTACCCTTTTCAGGATAAGATTAACAGCTATCTTTAACAAATATTCAAAGATTTCAGATACAGTACGGATACACTCCAGACACAGAAGTCATTTTGTTACTCATTCAAAATTCAAAGTCAAGATACAGTACGGATACACTCCAGACACGGAAGTCATTCTGCTACTCATACAGATCTCAACTTCAGATATAGTCTAGATACGCTCTAGACACGGTTGCCATTCTGTCACTTATTCTAACTTTCCCCCCAGCCCAGAGACGCTCCAGACACGGATGCCTTTCTGTCGCCTATTCAGATTTCAGATTTTGATACAATACAGATACACTCCAGACACGAAAGTCATTATGTTATTCACTCGAGAATCAAATACAGTTACAACTCAGATACGCACCAGACACGGACGCCATTCCATTGCTCATACAGATTCAATCTCCAGATACAACTCAGATACGTTCCAGATACGGATACCATTCTGATGTTCATTCTCCTGATTTACAACAAACAGTCTTGGATGGCATCTACAAGTCCATCTCCAACAAGATTTTGTCACCTCTCCAAATGGCATCTTTAAGCCCATTCCCTCAACTATACTTTGACGAGTGAAAATTTACGGGCACTCTAATGTCCAATCATCTTTTACCTTCGAGTCACAAATGGAAAACTCGCCGATCTAACTCTTCAGGTTCAAGAAGATTGAACAGGGGTAGCTGTTGCACCCCAAAATTTTCCCTCTCATTTTTCATAAAGTACACAACCCTAAGGTTTCTCATATGTTCAAGTTGGCTCAGGAATCGATCAGACAGATTTTCTCCTGTGGCAATAAATCAGCAATTAGGGTTTTTCTCGCATTTGTCAGAAGAAATTGAGTTCTCAGAAATTCAATTGATTTTCACATGTTTTCATGCACTCTCAAATTTACTGAAAAGGAAGTGTTTGTTTGATCTAGGTTAACCAGATAATTTGCGTCTTTTAAAACATTTGCTTGTTTATGAAATAAACATGTGCTTGTTTATGGAATACACAATGCATGTTTTGATTGGAATACAGTTACAAGGTTACATGATTATTGGAATTTAAGTTATCTTGATTGGAATTATTGGAATGCGGTTTCAATTATCTTGATTAGGGAATCTTTAAGAATCAGTGAAAACACAAAGAGAGAATTACAAGTTATTAACAGTAAAGGGTTTTTAATGGACATCAGAATATCTCATAAAACTTTCTCTATTTATTTCAAAAGTTGTTACAAAATAATTTATTATTTAAGTAATTTAGGTTTTTACAACTTATTGTATTTAAAAAATAAATTAGTACAATTGTTGGATGTTTCTCTCTAAGTTACAAAGAAAAGAAATTAAATGTATGCCTAAGGTTGATTGTGCTTCCATCGCTTCCATGCTTGCCACAGAGTCTCTTGTTTCCCCTGCTTTGCCACCATCCAGTTGTGCTCACATGAAAATGAAAGACAAGGAGAAAAAGTTAGTACAGTTAATTGGACATGAGCAAAGAATTTTCAAAAGGAAAAAAAAGTGTTCATCATTAAAGTTTGCAATTTGGAATCAGAGGGCTATTTTTAATTTATCACATTTTTATTTGCAAATCACAAGAGAATTATTCATCTTGGTTCACAAACAAGAAAATGTAAGCAAGCTATCCAAACAGCAAAAGAAAACAGCAAGGTTGTCCAAACATGCAGCAGGTTGTCCAAACATGCAGCAGGCTGTCCAAACATGCATCAGGCTGTCCAAACAAGTAGCATAGCAGTACAAACAAACAAGAAGCAAGCAGTAGAAGCAAGAAGTACTAGCAAGCAGCACAAGCAACAAGCAACAAGCAGCATAGCAGTAGACAACATACAACACAAAGAAAGTACAACAATATAATAAACTAAGTCAACAAGCAAGAGGCTTGTACAATAGCCTTTTCATCATTTCCCATTTTTTTGCAAACTTTTCAAAAAAAAAGGGGCAAAAAGCAATTTGCTTTTATCATTGAGAGAGGAGAGAGGAAAGAAATCACCTAGGATATTGGAATTGCACAAAAGGTACAGCCTTGCTACCCTACCCACAGCCTGCCACAAGCTGCATAGAGTAAGCTGTCAAACAAAAGCAACCAAAATATAACAGTAGAGAAGGCTCAAGCAAAAGGAGGAGGACATATATTATCAAACACAACTCAAAACCTCCAAACTATCAAACTGCCACCAACCTTCCAAAACTGATAAACCATTTCAATACCATAACCAAATCTGAACAAACTACAAAAAAAACAGTCCATCCTCAAACTTCAAAAACCAAAGGCAACCAAAAACCTGTTGATGACCAACAAGTAGAAACAGAAAAACATACCCAAACACAACCTGAATAACCAACTCAAAACTAAAATCATCAAGCCTCATCTATCAAACCATTATCAAAATCAAAAATCAAACTTCCAAAACTGTCAAAATCATCCCAACATCCAACAAACAAAAACTCAGTAACATCATCCTAGATACCCAACAAATCAAAAAAAGAAAACCAACAAAGTTTCAAATTGATCAAATAACGCAAAAATCACAAAGTCAGAAATACCACATCATCATCATTCAAAGTTCAAAGGACATAAAGAAGTTACCAGAAAAGCTCACGCAATCGTCTTCATTTCTTCCCGCCCCATTTCCGGCCACCAAGGAGCATCATCTCAGTCTCACATTCCTCTCCATTTCCCAGAAAAACTCCAAAGTTATGAATTCTTCACATTCCTCATAAACCGTTTCTGCATCTCAACAAGACAATAACTTGATTAACATAAAAAACATGAACAAGATTAAACAACAACAGAAAATCGTTCAAGTTTAAAAAAACAGAACATCACCTTTTTCACGAAAGAATTTATTTGAGCATGGTTAGGAGATGAGTTTGAGTGGCGCTCCGGTAACGTAAACTGGGGAGGGAAGATCAGATTAAGCTAAAATCGAGCATCTTAGGCATGAATCGGAACTTAGGGTTTCCAAAAAGGGGAAAATTAGAGTGAAACCAAAAGGCCAAAAAGCGTTTCACTCATGAAATTAGGAAGATGAATAGAGACGTTTAGATGGAAAAGATGAACGAGATTAAAAGAGAGATAACGAACGGCGCCGCTGGGGATGAAAGGGGAACCACAAACCCTAATCTTTGTTCACCCTAATCAAATGCGTTAAACAGAATTATTACAATGGGCATGTTCATTTCCAAAACCCTTTAAGCCCACACAAGCTTACTGGTTGCACCCCCTCCATCTGGCCTTTCTTTTTGTTTCAGCAATGACATTTTTTCTTTGGGCCAAGCATCCTTTGAATCCCTTAGGCCCATTTGTCTTTTGGTTGTTAATTTGTTTCTTTTTTTTGTTAATAAAATTACTAATAAAACTCAATACATTTTTTTAAATTAATTTAAGTCTTGAAATTAATTTTTATCATTTTCTTTTTTTATAATTTGTCTTTATTAATTTTCTTACACTTAATAAAAACATCAAATTCTAATTTAATTTGTTTTCCTTTCTTTAAACTTATTCATAATTAATAAAAATACAAAAGAATAATAATAAAGATTTTTTAATTCAAATCATTTCTTTTTTAGAATAGGTTTTATTTTCAAGTAAATACATACATTTCATACTTTGTTGATTTATTTTCGTAAATTGTCATAGCTTTATATTAAATCGCACAACAATTCGATTTGGTTGTATTGTTTGATATTTGTACATTGCTATTTTCATTTGATTCATCCCCATTTGTAACAATTGTACCCCCATTCCCGAACATTCTGTAATAGTTTAGAATTTCAATTCCCGCAATTTATTGCTTTCTATATACTGTATAGTAACTAGGAGTGTATGGCAAGATTCAAAAATCAATCGCTAGATGACCTAATCCAAGAACAAATAACTTGAAATCAACACACTTTATCACATGCGCACCTCTAGGGTAACCTCGCTTGTTGCCTCGGAAATACAATCACGTCCCTCGAATATGAGACACTCTAGCAAATGACCCTTTGATAAACAAAGATCGTAGACCCTCGATGACCCTCGATGTTGCCTTCGATTAAAACGATCTCGACCCTCAAAAATTGCTAGTGCGTCTCACAAGTTGCCTTCAATGATTGTAAAATTGACCCGCGCCTGTCCCTTCACATCCAATGGTGGGGATTCTTACCAAATCAATGGTAAGATAGCACCATTAAAAGGAAGAAGAAAAGAACAACTTAAGACCTTTCGAGTAGATAGATTCGCTCTTAGTTACTCGCTTGCTCACGAAAAAAACTTTTACACCTACACCTCCATTTCAAAACACTTTCAAAAGACAAAACGTTTTGTATACGTTCTTATAGAGACGAGAACCATTGCAAAGCCTCTTTTAAAAACACCTTTCGAAACACGATTCACAAACACCTATTTGAACTATTTTTCGAAACAAAACTTTGTATATGTTCTTATAGAGACGAGAACCATTACAAAGAAACTTTCCAAAATACTTTCAAAACCCACACCACAAGCACACAATCAAACAAAAGCAAGTGATCTAAACGAATAACTAAGAGCCCATGGAAAACCATGAATGAAAAGGGTGCTAACACCTTCCCTTTTCATAACCTACCCCCCGAACTCAAAAACATCTCTAAAGGTCTTTCCTGTGCTTTTTCACCTTTCCTTTTGGATAAAAGAAAAGTTGGTGGCGACTCTTGCTAACCGCAACATTTGCGATAAAACGCAAAACCTCTAGTCAGTTCTCCCACCGTATCACACTTGGTGATATAGTCAGTCTCTCAATTTGGGTTAGAAATGACTTAGTTTGTGAGTGATACGTGGGGACATTGATGAGTATTGTTAAGTTGCGTATAATTGATCGGTAGATTTAAGTCTGTGTGTTGTACCCCAAAATTTTCCCTCTCATTTTTCAAGGCTTTTCTCACAAGGATTCTCAAGGTTCAAGCTTGCACAAAGTACATTGGGATTTTCCAGCACCAGAATTAAAAGGAAACTGTCAAAAAGGTAGAAAATAGATGAAAATAATATTTTGACAAATTTGGAGGAAAATAGGTCTCCTTCGATTCAACCTTTCGATTGGACAAGCGTGTTGCCTGCATGCTTGCAATCGAAGGCCATGACTTGCTGGCCACATGTGCCCTCTGCAAGGCAAATTCTTCGATTGGACAAAACGGATGCCTACAAGTCTGCTTCGATTTGGACAAAATAGCTGCCTACAAGCCTGCTTCGATTTGGACAAGTTTATTGCCTACAAGCCTGCTTCGATTTGGACAAAATGGCTTCCTACAAGACTGCTTCGATTTGGACAAAATAGATGCCTACAAGCCTGCTTCGATTTGGACAAGTTTACTGCCTGCAAGCCTACTTCGATTGGGCATATGCTGCCTGCATGTTTGTTTCGTTCGGACAAGCTTTGATGGGATAAAATAACCATCTCTATGCATCCTTCGAATCCACTTGCACCAAGGGCCTCTTGCAGACTTTGCCTCTCACAAGTTTTGTTTGAGCCAAGAGATATCTTCCTACAAGATTTGACTAAGTTCGTGCTCCCCTTGAAAGAACACCCTTCGATTCAGAAGCCAGGAACTTCCCTCACGCTAAAAGGAAATGACTCCCTTTATGTTTGTTTCAGTCCACATGCTTCGATTGGGTAACATGCTTCCTTCGAACACGAGCTTTCGATTGGGCGATATGTTTGCTTCAATCCAAGCTTCAACTGGGCATTAACTTCATTCGAGTAAGACTTGTTTCGACCACAAGCTTCGATTAAGGCAAAGGCTTCCTTCGAACAAATGCGCCTTTATATCACCTTTGAATCCATCTGCAAACCCTTCGATACGCCATAGTCCTGCATTATGACACACAAATTGGTGGTCCATTCAAAGGACTTGCCGTAGTTGGGGAATAATTATTCTTTTACTTTGGAGTCTGGTCGAAGGTTTGGGCCTAAGTTATTAAAAGCAAGAAGACTCAAAATGGCATATTCAGCTAAAAAGGGCCATTCGAAGAACACACAATTGGTTCATTTGAAGGACACACAACTGGTGAAAACAAATGTTGTGTTGTTCTAGTCTGGTCGAAAGGTGTAGAAAGATGGAGGGTTCGACTCAAAAGATCAAGTTGAACATTTAGACCCATAGGCTAGGCTACGTGTTTTCCCTTTTCAGGCCTCAAACCTATGACTCTCTCTATATTTAATTGTTTATGCAAGTTAAAATAGGCCTTTACCCATTTGTTGTCCAAGACCACTTGCACTTAATAGTATAATACTAACTTTTAGAAAAGTTTTTCTTGAGCCTTGCGCCTATTTTCCTTCAGAAAGAAGCAACCCATCTGAACCACTCGTCTTGCTTTTATGGCACAAGTGGACACTTACTTTCCATCTGAGCCTTATTTTATTATTTTTGCTCCCCAAGCTTCCCAAAAACCTTTCTCTATAAATGGAGAGTTCATTTGCACAAAGAGAAAGAGGATCTTTGGACTAGAGGAACGAATCCCCCAAATTCTCTCAAACACAACAAAAAACTCTCAAGTTCATCAACACTTGAGAAATCACAAAAAAAGTCCAGAATCACATTCATCTCCTTCAATTCTGAAGAACAACCACACTTCAGTCTCCTTCGAAATCGAAGAAGCATCACACTTGCTTTTTCTCTTCCTTCGAATCCAGCGTTCCAAGCACAACTATTGACCCCCTCTTTCGAATCCAGCATCTTGGGCCTCCACTCAAGGTCCCACATCCATTCAAGGCCTGAAGCAAGGTAAGTTATTCTTACCTTTAAACTTTTGGTTTCATGGCATAGTAATTTTTCCCTTTCGTTTGAAACATGTACATACCATTGTTCCTTTCGTTTCCACCCTTTTAACATATTTTTTAGAGCTAACCCTTTCATTTTGCTTTCTGTTTACCTGAACTTGCTTTAACTATTAAATTGTTTGCAAGACAAATACTAGCATGGCCTCAGGCCATGTTGCCATTTAATGCTTTAAATAAAAGAAACAGGAAACAGGAAATAGGAAACGAAGCTTCTGGCTTCTACCCTATTTCTCCTGGTCAAATGAAAGAGACAGCCAAGAGGAAACCCATGTTGACTTCTAGGCCCAGACGAAAAGCACGCCTTCACTGATCCCAGGCTCAGTCGAAAGGTATTCCCTCACTTCTTTCAACCTCCAGTCGAAGAAACCAACAAGGCAGAACCATAAGGCTTCGCCATACACATACTTATCCAATCGAAGGAGGCCAACAGAATGCAAATCGAAGGGTGCTCCTGCCTGGGTCCAAGAGCTCATTTTCTTTCCTTTTATTTTGTTTTTGCCTTTACATTTTCTTGCCTTTCAATATGGTTGCAATAGTGTAGGATATTTATTTCCTGCATTTTTATTGCTTTATACAAATGTTAGCAACTAGGATATATGGTAAGATGAAAACAACAAATAGGCCACCCTAATCAAAGATTAAATGCATGCAATCAAATACACTTAGCACACATGCACCCTTAGGGTAATTCCACTTGTTGCCTTACAAATGGCCATGTTATGCATGTGGGATGTCTTAGCACAAACAAATCGAAAAAGATCATAGTCCCTCGATGACGCTATCAAAGTTGCCTTTCAAAATGATCTTGGTACCTATAGAAAAGTGCTAATTCATTTCACAACATTGCTATCATGGTCATACGATGACCCAACGCTCGTCCCTTCACATCCAACGATGGGTCTTCTTATCAAATCAATGGTAAGGTAGCAACATCTAAAGGAGGAGGAAAAACACATCTAAAACCTTTTGAGTAGGTAAATTACTTTTAGTTACTTGCTCAATTTCAAAAACAAACATCCTTGCTGTTTTCAAAACAATCACATACATCTTTCCAAAACTTGAAATATTTTCAAAAGCTCAACACTTTGCATACATTCTTACGAACGATAATCATTCCAAAGTTCTCCTAAACGGTGGCACCTTTTCAAAATACTTTCAAAACCACACAAAAGCACAATTTTCAAACAAAAGCAAGTGATCTAACAAGTAACTAAGAGCCCATGGAAAACAATGGATGGAAAGGGTGTTAATACCTTCCCTTTTCATAATCTACCTCCCGAACTCAAGAAAACATCTCGAAAGGTCTTTCCTGTGCTTTTTCACCTTTCCTTATAGGATAAAAGAAAAGTCGGTGGCGACTCTTGCTAAACCGCAACATTTGCGAAGACAAACGCAAAAACCCAAGTCAGTTCTCCCACCGTACCACAGAACTGGAGACACTGCTGGGGAAATTCAATTCTAAAAGTGGGGTTACCTTAGGGTTAGATCATATTTACTTGCTTACATTGCTTGATTTTTTTGCTTTACATTTTGGTTCCTTGTTTGGGTTTGTTTTAAATCCTACACCCGGATTTGGGGACACCTTTTTAGGTAAGTGGAAATAAACTGTGAGGGACATGTGCGGGGTATACCGACACGGTTAAAGCAGTAGCTACGTTGATGTTGCACTTTGGTTGGTACCGGTAACCCTTAAGTCAGTCAAGGAGAGTACGGGGCCACCGCGTGGTGTCGTAAAGCATCAACTGACCTTAGAACCTTACTTTACCAACTTGGCCATTAGGACGTAGTGAGATGACCGGCTTTGGTACAGTCTGAAGTTGGTAGATACTCGATGTTACACTCATTGAGGCTTGACCCTTGAGTTTTGTTCGATTGCGAGTCAATTGCTTATTGAACGAAGCTTGTGGGAAAGGTCAGTGATATTGAGATCCTTTAGAATCCGGTTACTTTTAACTAGGAAAGTTTTAGCCAACAAAAACTTAAAGAGGGTACTTACCTGAAACCCCATGCAAGCCTAAAACTAAGGATTTGTTTGCTTTGTGTGAATATGATTATTTGTATATAAACCTACTTACCTCGCATATTTGTTCATAACATCATAACATCATATCATAACATTTTCAATAACCATTTCAAGGATCTCAAGGGCCTATGATGCAGGGTCATGTTAAACCAGATGTCTATCAAGGGACAAGAGAATTTATTTTCTTCTAACCAAACTCCGTCAAAGATCAAGTACAACAAACTTGAGTCAAGGGCTATGACCAACTTGACATGGAGAGCTTGATTCTCGTGGAAAGACATCCACCGATACAAAGTTCTCCAATCAAAGATGTTGATCAAAGTTCAACTTCTAACTATTTCTTGTGTTTACCCCGCGAGATCCTTGAAAACATGCATCCACATATCATGCATCATATCATGACATGTTTCTCCCGTACAGGTTTCCTTATCTTCCTATTGTTTATTTCAGTAGAGATGGCTCTAGAGCAGACTATCAAGGACATCAAGGCTCAAAATGCTCAACTTCAAGAGATGTTCTTGAACCTATCCAAGGGACAAGAAGAGGTCAAGGCGCTCCTCACCAGGGGCATGATCCTGGGAAATCCTAGGGACGACAAAGATGACCAGTTGGAACGACTACAAACCGAGATAGCCATAATAAAGGTCTAAATGATGGGACAACTGGTGGGCCAGATATCTCTTATCCAAAATATGGCCCAAGGACAAGAAGAGTTAAGGGTCCTCATCAACAAGCTTCGTCGGGATGGATGTAACCAAATGGGGCAAACATCTAGGATTGGGAATCAAGTCATCATTCAGCCTCCCTTGAGACAAGAAGACGAGAGAAGACCTCCCCAATTTGCTTCCGCGTCATAAACCCAGCAACCACCTCGTCAACAAGGACAAGGTAACCAAAGTAAACAGGTCCCAGCCGTTAGGCAGTTCACCAAACTCGACATGCCTATATCGCAGGTCTTACAACACCTACTGAACTTGAATTTGGTCACATTAAGGGATCCTCCTCGGAATCCCAATACCTCTGCTCCTAGATATCATCCCAATGCATTATGTACATACCACTCCAATAATCTTGGGCATGATACGAGTCACTGTTGGGCTTTGAAAAATAAGATCCAAGACTTGATTGACAGAAGAATGTTGGAGTTCACACAAGACGGCCAGACTGAGTTCTTCTGCCATCCCTCAAAGGCTCGCCAGCTGAAGTAAAAAAAACCTCAAACAAAGAGGCTTTTGTTTCATTTGAATTTTCAATTGTAATCTCTTTTGTTATTCAAACAATTATCTATTAATGTCAAACTTTGTTTTCATTAATGCATTGCATATGTTTGTCTTGATCTGATCCACTCATTTTCATTACATTTAAACTATGTTTTTTACTCTCTTTATGACATTCAACTCTTGCTAAAAGTTACAAGCCTTTAGAGGGAGGATGACGAAAACAATGCTATAATCTCATAGAGTATGCTTTTGGACAGACCTTGCTGACGATGTATAGGCGTTTCTTTCAAATCCTAAACACTGGAGTTATAAGGAAGATAATACCTAGTCAACCCCTTCAAGCCAAAGAAGTAGAAGTTTTCTGTTTTAACACAAATTGAAACCTTTAATCAAAACCTGGGGCAGGGTAGTCTCTCAGTTAATTCAAATGCGCGTTTAGCCGCAAACTCTCATCTTGTAATACAACGAATGACATCAAAACATTCCTCTAGAATCAAAAGACGGTGATGGTTCCCTATCACATAGGAAGTCATTATCTCTCAAAAACAAAAGCCCACTAAGTCATAACCTACAAAGGAGACTTAATAAAACTGGGGCATCCCGCTGACTGTAATCTCAAAACAAGAACAGTCAAGCTAAAATCAGGGATAACAAATCCAAAAGAGGTCAATACAAATCCTCAACAACATAAAAAATGTTGCAAAAAAATGATTGCCTTTTGATAAGCTTAACTTGTCTGAACCATCACCAAAACATCATTCCAGACTCAATTGGAGTTCAAACGTACAATTAACTGAGCTTAGGACTGAAGAACATCACGAAGAACGGGTGGATACAAATACACTTTGAGCCTTTATCCTTTGTTTCTTAAACCGTGAACCAAGCCACGTTACAACCCTTCAAAAGTCCTAATTGAAGCATGGGTTAGTTCAAAAGCATACTGTTATAAAAGGTATCCTGACTCCTGTAAGGCTTTGCACTAAATCTTGAGATTGAATTTTCTTACAAAAATTCCTTTACTTACAAAAATGCATTTTTCAAAACTTCAAGACAAGCATAAACTTTGCATTACTTGAATATCACTGTTTGCATATGGCTATTTGTTTGACAGCAGAGAAATTCACATAATGAATATCCAGTGAACGAAAGCTCTCTCAGTGAACAAAATTAATTCAAGAAGGATGACACTTCCGGTAACAAATCTCCCTAAAATCCTTCTCATAGGATGACTCCCAGCCAGAGTTTCAATCTCTGAAAACCTTTTCACAACTGAGACAAACCTCAAAAAATCCTCGAATACTTTCCCCAACGAAGTCATCACCTCTCAAGCAGACCGGCAACAGGGTTTAATTCCCCAACAAACGGTAGGATTCCCCAACTTGAGTTTGCCTCTCCGACTACTACAAATCAAAGGACCACAACTCCTCTTCCCCAGTAGACTATTCTACAATCCCCCAAGTTACTGCGAAACCTGGACCCGACCAGATATCAGTTCAACTTAGACTCCCCAGTAGAGCAACAGATGACTAAGACTTCTAAACTCTTTTCCCAAGCGGGAATAAACATGCTCCCCACAGAGTTTTCAATATTTCCCACTGGAGTTCTCCTCAAACAACAAAACAGAAATCCCCGGTGGAAACATTCTAAGCAAAGTTTGAAGACACACATACTCTTCAACAGTAGTCCAGGATTAAACAACTCCCCAGCATTTGTCAAGGATTTATTTTCCCAAACAAAAATACATTCATAAACATTTCACATTTCATACATCTTATTTACATACATGATAAGTGCATACGACACAATCTCATTTGTTTTTAGAACATCATGACATCATGTATTTCATACATCATGACATTGCATACAGCTAACATTTTACCTTTTCAGGAAAAGTTCAATCAACAGATGGCTACCATCAACCTTTTCAAATTCAAGATTAATACCTGTAACAAGCCAGGAAAACTATCTGTGGACGACTAATTGTAGATTAATACCTGTAACAAGCCAGGAAAACTATCTACATAAAGAGATTGAAGATTAACGCCTGTAACAAGCTTGGAAAACTATCTTTTTTTCTCAGGTCAAAAGATTAACACCTAAAATCAGATAGGACAACTATCTACTCAACCATCATGAAGCAACCCTACACCGGTTCCTTCTTTCCAAGAGGGAGTTTTACACGGACTCATCATCAGGCAACCCTACACAGGTTCCTCCTTTCCAAATGAAGTTTTACACGGACTCATCATCAGGAAACCCTACATAGGTTCCTTCCTTCCAAGATGCAGTTTTACAGGGACTCATCATCAGGGAACCCTACACAGGTTCCTTCTTTCCAAGATGCAGTTTTACATGGACTCATCATCAGGAAACCCTACACAGGTTCCTTCCTTCCAAGATGCAGTTTCACGCGGACTCATCATCAGGCAACCCTACACAGGTTCCTTCCTTCCAAGATGCAGTTTCACACGAACTCATCATCAGGCAACCCTACACAGGTTCCTTCCTTCCAAGATGCAGTTTTACACAGACTCATCATCAGGAAACCCTACACAGGTTCCTTCCTTCCAAGATGCAGTTTCACACGGACTCATCATCAGGAAACCCTACACAGGTTCCTTCCTTCCAAGATGCAGTTTCACACGGACTCATCATCAGGAAACCATACACAGGTTCCTTCCTTCCAAAATGCAGTTTCACACGGACTCATCATCAGTCAACCCTACACAGGGTCCTCCTTTCCAGATGAAGTTTTACATGGACTCGTCATCAAGCAACCTTACACAGGTTCCTTCATTCCAAGATGCAGTTTTACACTGACTCATCATGAGGCAACCCTACACAGGTTCCTCATTTCCAGATAAAGTTTCACACTGACTCATCATCAGGCAACCCTACACAGGTTCCTTCCTTCCAAGATGCAGTTTTACACAGACTCATCATCAGGCAACCCTACACAGGTTCCTCCTTTCCAGATGAAGTTTTACAGACTCATCATCAGGTAACTCTACATAGGTTCCTTCCTTCAAAGATGAAGTTTCACACGGACTCATCATCAGGCAACCCTACACAGGTTCCTTCCTTATAAGATGCAGTTTTACACGGACTCATCATCAGGCAACCTTACACAGGTTCCTCCTTTCCAGATGAAGTTTTACACGGACTCATCATCAGGCAACCCTACACGGGTTCCTTCCTTCCAAGATGCAGTTTCACACGAACTCATCATCAGGCAACCCTACACACGTTCCTTCCTTCCAAAATGCAGTTTCACACGGACTCATCATCAGTCAACCCTGCACAGGGTCCTCCTTTCCAGATGAAGTTTTACACGGACTCATCATCAGGCAACCCTACACAGGTTCCTTCCTTCCAAGATGCAGTTTCACACAGACTCATCATCAGGCAACCCTACACAGGTTCCTTCCTTCCAAGATGCAGTTTCACACGGACTCATCATCGAGCAACCCTACACAGGTTCCTTCCTTCCAAGATGCTGTTTCACACGGACTCATCATCAGGCAACCCTACACAGGTTCCTTCCTTCCAAGATGTAGTTTCACACGGACTCATCATCAGGCAACTCTACACAGGTTCCTTCCTTCCAAGATGCAGTTTCACACGGACTCATCATCAGGAAACCCTACACAGGATGAATTTTTTCACGAACTCATCATCAAGCAACCCTACACAGGTTCCTTTTCAGGAAATTTCAGATGCAGTTTTACACGGACTCATCACCAAACAACCCACCTTTTGATACAGTTCAGATACACTTTAGACATGGACACAATTTTATACTCATTCTTTCAACTTACAAATTACAATTCAACAAGCATTCTTGGATGTCATCTACAAGCCCATCTCCAACAAGATTCTATCACCTCTCCAAATGGCATCTTTTAGCCCATTCCTCCTATCATCACATCGCCGAGTGCAAATTTCTGGGCACTCTAATGTCCAATCATCTTCCACCTTTGAGTCACGAATGGCAGAACTCGCCAATCTAACTCTTCAGGTTTAAGAAGATTTAACAGGGGCAGCTGTTGTACCCCAAAATTTTCCCTCTCATTTTTCAAGGCTTTTATCACAAGAATTCTCAAGGTTCAAGCTTGCACAAAGTACATTAGGATTTTCCAGCACCAGAATTAAAAGGAAACTGTCAAAAAGGGAGAAAACAGATAAAAATAATATTTTGACAAATTTGGAGGAAAATAGGTCTCCTTCGATTCAACCTTTCGATTGTACAAGCGTGCTACCTGCATGCTTGTAATCGAAGGCCATGACTTGCTGGCCACATGTGCCCCCTGCAAGGCAAATTCTTTGATTGGACAAAATGGCTGCCTACAAGCCTGCTTCGATTTGGACAAAATAGCTCCCTACAAGCTTGCTTCGATTTGGACAAGTTTACTGCCTACAAGCCTGCTTCGATTTGGACAAAATGGATGCCTACAAGCCTGCTTCGATTTGGACAAAATAGCTGCCTACAAGCCTGCTTTGAGTTGGACAAGTTTACTGCCTGCAAGCCTACTTCGATTGGGCATATGTTGCCTGCATGTTTGTTTCGTTTGGACAAGCTTCGATGGGATAAAATAACCATCTCTATGCATCATTCGAATCCACTTGCACCAAGGGCCTCTTGCAGACTTTTACTCTCACAAGTTTTGTTTGAGCCAAGAGATATCTTCATACAATATTTGACTAAATTCTTTCTCCCCTTGAAAGAACACCCTTCGATTCAGAAGCCAAGAACTTCCCTCACGCTAAAAGGAAATGACTCCCTTTATGTTTGTTTCGATCCACATGCTTCGATTGGGTAACATGCTTCCTTCGAACACGAGCTTTCGATTCGGCGATATGTTTGCTTCAATCCAAGCTTCGACTGGGCATTAGCTTCATTCGAGTAAGCTTTGTTTCGACCACAAGCTTCGATTGAGGCAAAGGCTTCCTTTCAACAAATGCGCCTTCATATCACCTTCGAATCCATCTGCAAACCCTTCGATACGCCATAGTCCTTCATTATGACACACAACTTGGTAGTCCATTTGAAGGACTTGTCGTAGTTGAGGAATAATTGTTCTTTTACTTTGGAGTCTGGTCGAAGGTTTGGGCCTAAGTTATTAAAAGCAAGAAGACTCAAAATGGCATATTCAGCTAAAAAGGGCCATTCGAAGAACATACAGTTGGTTCATTCGAAGGACACACAACTGGTGAAAATGAATGTTGTGTTGTTCTAGTTTGGTCGAAAGGTGTAGAAAGATGGAGGGTTCGACTTAAAAGATCAAGTTGAACATTTATACCGATAGGCTAGGCTACGTGTTTTCCCTTTTCAAGCCTCAAACCTATGACTCGTTGTATATTTAATTGTTTATGAAAGTTAAAATAGACCTTTACCCATTTGTTGTCCAAGACCACTTGCACTTAATAGTATAATACTACCTTTTAGAAAAGTTTGTCTTGAGCCTTGCGCTTATTTTCCTTCAGAAAAAAGCAACCCATCTGAACCACTCATCTTGCTTTTATGGCACAAGTTGACACTTACTTTCCAACTGGGTCCCACATCCATTCAAGGCCTAAAGCAAGGTAAGTTATTCTTACCTTTGAACTTTTCGTTTCATGGCATAGTAATTTTTCCCTTTCGTTTGAAACATGTACATACCATTGTTCCTTTCGTTTCCACCCTTTTAACATATTTTTCAGAGCTAACCCTTTCATTTTGCTTTCTGTTTACCTGAACTTGCTTTAACTATTAAACTGTTTACAAGACAAATACTAGCATGGCCTCAGGCCATGTTGCCATTTAAAGCTTTAAATAAAAGAAACATGAAATAGGAAACGAAGCTTCTGGCTTCTGCCCTCTTT
The DNA here is from genome assembly GCA_948472305.1 of Vicia faba. NCBI lineage: Eukaryota > Viridiplantae > Streptophyta > Magnoliopsida > Fabales > Fabaceae > Vicia > Vicia faba. The sequence goes on along the minus strand of OX451736.1, from coordinate 228,429,099 downwards.
CTCCAGGTCAAACGAAAGAGACATCCAAGAGGAAAACCGTGTTGACTTCTAGGCCCAGAAGAAAAGCATGCCTTCACTGATTCCATGCTCAGTCGAAAGGTATTCCCTCACTTCTTTCAACCTCCAGTCGAAGAAACTAACAAGGCAGAACCAGAAGGCTTCACCATACACATACTTATCCAATCGAAGGAGGCCAACAGAATGCAAATCGAAGGGTTATCCTGCCTGGGTCGAGGAGCTCATTTTCTTTCATTTTATTTTGTTTTTGCCTTTACATTTTCTTTCCTTTCAATATGGTTGTAATAGTGTAGGATATTTATTTCCTGCATTTTTATTGCTTTATACAAATGTTAGCAACTAGGATGTATGGTAAGATAAAACCAACAAATAGGCCACCCTAATCAAAGACTAAATGCATGCAATCAAATACACTTAGCGCACATGCACCCTTAGGGTAATTCCACTTGTTGCCTTACAAATGGCCATGTTATGCAAGTGGGATGTCTTAGCACAAACAAATCGAAAAAGATCAGAGTCCCTCGATGACGCTATCAAAGTTGCCTTTCAAAATGATCTTGGTCCCTACAGAAAAGTGCTAAGTCATTTCACAACATTGCTATCATGGTCATACAATGACCCAACGCTCGTCCCTTCACATCCAACGATGGGGCTTCTTATAAAATCAATGGTAAGGTGGAAACATCTAAAGGAGGAGGAAAAACACATCTAAAACCTTTTGAGTAGGTAGATTACTTTTAGATACTTTCTCAATTTCAAAAACAAACATCCTTGCTATTTTCAAAACAATCACATACATCTTTCCAAAACTTGAAATATTTTCAAAAGCTCAACACTTTACATACATTCTTACGAATGAGAATCATTTCAAAGTTAGCCTAAACGATGGCACCTTTTCAAAATAATTTCAAAACCACACAAAAGCACAATTTTCAAACAAAAGCAAGTGATCTAACAAGTAACTAAGAGCCCATGGAAAACCATGGATGGAAAGGGTGCTAATACCTTCCCTTTTCATAATCTACCCCCCGAACTCAAGAAAACATCTCGAAAGGTCTTTCCTGTGCTTTTTCACCTTTCCTTATAGGATAAAAGAAAAGTCGGTGGCGACTCTTGCTAAACTGCAACATTTTCGAACACAAACGCAAAAACTCAAGTCAGTTCTCCCACCGTACCACACTGTGATTAGTAGATTATATGCAGGCTTGATAAGTTCTTCCTTAGTTTTGTTCTTTTGTTTACATTTATTTTCTGTTGATAACATTTTATTTACAAATCCGTTTATCCCCAAACTCATTAACGAGAGATTAGTCGAACGAGAATTCAATAACCAATCTCCGTGGACACGATAAATTCCTGGATAAATATTTCCAAAACTTTTATTGCTTGCCGCTACACCGCTTCCAACAAAATGGCGCCGTTATAGGGGATTAGTTCTATTGTCTTCACATTGCGATAATTCTTTTGTTTTTGAGTTTTGTAATTAATGTATATGCCGTATAGAAATTGTACATTAACTTGTATATGATATTTGTGCATATATGTGTTTTCACGTATTGTTGTGAATTGTCTCATTTTCGTAACGTTTGTTGTGTGATTTTTAGGACACTTTATTTAGGTTTGCACGGTGTGACAATACCATTGCATGAGAGAGGAGATTACTAGCTCGCACAATAAAGGCATCGATCTTACGACGTAAAACAAGAATGTTTGTTTGTATTTGTTTATGTGTGTGGTGATTTTTGTTTTAACAAGTTGAAACAAGGAAATATTCTGAATTTCAAATCTTCACTTTTAAACTTGTTAATTCATTTTCATCCGGTTTTCATATTGTTATTTGTATTTATTTTGTTATGTCAATTTGTGTTTTCCGAAAGCTTGACGTGTTTAGCTTGAGGAGTTTTCTTCATTGTATATATTGTAAATTTTGTACATTAAAATGTTGTAGGAGTATTATTTTTCTAATTCTTTTGTTGTTGTTTGGACTCAAGTTTTGGTCTGGTAACTTGTAGAATATTGAGGTTATTTGTCAAGTTTGATCGTTTGAATTGCGAATGCATGGTAATGATTTTGTTAAAGTTTTGTACACGTTCAAGGTATGTGTTTATCGCTTTCTATACTTTAGCATATTCATGATACTTAGACTTTTCACAATTTTTATGCCATTCATTCTTCTGTATACTTGTTCATTTATGAATCACTTTAGTTTCTCCCCTTTTTGTGAGGTAGCTTTCTATTGTTCACATATGCTGGAAACTACAAATCTTGTTTTAACTGGATTTTATTATGCTTAATCTTTTGTTTATGTTGATTGTATGAAAGCTTAAATATGATCAATGCATTTTTTGTTTCATTTTGAACACAACTACCTTGGCCAAATAAGTCAATTCACCTTGTGAGTGTGTGATCATCAGTAACCCCTTTGAGCTTTTTGTCGATATCCATGTTGTATTTTCTAAATGTTTGTCTATGAGTGTTTCGTTTCCCTTTTTACATGGATGTTGATTCGTTGTTTTCTTGAATCCTCAGCCATTATTTTGGTTTGAATTTTTACCTTGCCTTAGAAAGTAGGGAGTATTCACTTTAATGTATGGTTGAATTCAAGTTGGGAAGAAACATGATTGTTCATTTATTGGTTGATTGCTATAAGGTTGAAAAGAAAAAGAAAAAAAAAAGTGAGAAAATAAATGTAAAAAAGTGATAGAAAAAGAAAGGGAAAAAATAGAAAAGCTTTTAAAAAGAAAAACAAAAAGAGTTTGGAATAATGTTGTGTTGAATAAGTGATGTGTGTTGGTTTGAAATTTGGGATGAAGAAGAAGTTTGATTGAAATTCTATTGTTTGAAACTTTGTGGAAGTAATTACTCACTTAGGTTTAGGTAAGTTTTTGTTTCGATTAGTTTTAGGACTTATCACTTGTTTGTTAATCAAGCCACATTACAACCTTGAAAAGTCCTTGAGATTCTTGCTTTTATATTTTCAATGTAAATTTTTGGATGAATGCATAATTTAGTGTATTGTTTGCAAGATTGTTGGATGAGTGAAAATACCCCATTTTTGTGTGTTTTTCATCTACCGATGATTATGTTTGCTAGGTGTGATTCATTTGTGACCAGGTATTGTTTCAGAATGTTTGGCATATTCTTTGTATTTAGCATTTGTTTCATGTTTATGTTATCGTCATAGTTTAGTGGTAAGTATGTTTCTTCGTGTGTACCATTTTTCATTTGAACCACTGCATTAGTTTTCCGTTTTCAAAACATGTTGATTCGTGATTCTTTGATTTATTATTCTTTGTTCTTTATGTTATTTGACTTTTTTTGAGGACAAACAATAGTTCAAGTTGGGGAGAGTTTGATAAGTAAAAATTGTAGCGATTTTTGTATATACTTTTTGTTGCACTTATCGACTTTTTATTGTTAATATCGTTGAATAAACCCAACTTTTGTATAAATACATTTAGTTTGTGTTTATTTGTGTTTTTATGTACATAGGGTACCGTTTGATGTTTTTCCATTCATTTTTTAGGTATTGATGCGTATTTGGAGCATGAGCAATAAAGTGTCGATGAGCCGGCTTCAAACGCGTGATTTTGAGCAACTCATCAACGAATAAGGCTCAAAATAAAAAAAATAAGAAATCATAAATTTGGTTTATATTTTGTCATTGTTAGAAATAGCATTGAATAAGCTTTCCAACTCTTTGAACGGGGAGCGAATCGGAGTTACGGTTCAAAAGTTATGGCCGAAACAGTGCATAATGTTGTGCTGATTTTTCAACCTTCTGTCATCCATCGACAGGCGACGATTTTGGTTGCCGAGCGACTCTAGGCGAGCTGTAGCATGGGAAAAACGTTGTTTTGGTCGCTGGGCGACGCTTTCTGGTCGTCGGGCGATGCTGGACAGTCAGAAATGCATATTTAGGTGTAAAAACATATTTTTTGGGTATGGTTTTGGGTATTTTTCATCCCAACTCCATCAACCTTCATTTTTGGATAGAATTAGCTTAGAAAACAAAATTGAAGCTTGCATATGGATGATCCGGGGTGGATTGCTCATCAATCGGCACTGACAAACCGGGAGATTTATGGTTCATTTCTCTTCCTCTTTGTGTATTCTTTATGTGTTGAGTTTGTACATATATTTACTCTGAACTTATGTATTTTGTCGTCCATGGCATTATATTAAACTTGCTTCACAAATATTTGTCAATTATTATCTTAGATTTTTGCTCTGTGCTAGGGATTTGAGTTGTTATAGACATATACTGCTTAGATTCTTATCTAGGATGATTATTTGTTAGTTTCTGAACTCTAGAGATAGATTTAGAACTGACATCTACTTGGGTATCAGAGTTTAATGCATCTGTGTGGTTGTGTTGTACTGAGAGATCGTCAGTGTGATTACATAGTTGTATTCTATGTTGTTGAGGAGGTAGAGAGATCATTTCTTTGGTGATACAGTCGGTCTCTCAATTTGGATTAGAAATGACTTAGGTTGTGAGTGATACGTAGTGACATTGACGATTATTGTTAGATTAAATGTAATTGGTCGATAGATTTAAGTCTGTGATGAGTAGATTATATGCAGGCTTGATAAGTTCTTCCTTAGTTTTTACTTTTGTTTACATTTATTTTCTGTTGATAACATTTTCTTTGCAAACTCATTTATCACTAAACTCATTAACGAGAGATTTGTCGAACGGAAATTCAATAACCAATCTCTGTGGACACGATAAATTCCAGGATAAATATTTCCAAAAATTTTGTTGCTTGCCGCTATACCGCTCCAACAGAAACTCACACCTTTCATCTTCCATGTGGTGAATGTACGGTCACACTAGAGGACGTGTACATGTTATTCCGTCTACCTATCGATGGTAAGCCTGTCAATGGCCGAGTCAACCAAGACAACGCCATATGCGAGGAATTTTTGGGAGTATCTTTATTTGAACAAGGGTTTAGAGGCCAAGGTATTAATCTCTGTCTTCTTAGAGAATATCATAGTAGTCTCATAATAACCGAAAACTCTACCGAGCAAAAAAAATTTATGAAAGCTCAGTGTTACATAATGGTATTATTTGGCCACTTTTTATTTCCTAAAATAACGGGTAATACTGTTAATATCATGTATTTACCCTTGTTAAGACAATTTGATAAAATAAACACATATAGTTTGGGCTCTGCTGTTTTGGCCCATTTGTATAGTTCCTTGTGTAAAAATGCATTGAACAATAGTTGTTCTTTCTATTCCTGTGTCTTTTTCCTCCAGACATGGTGCTGGTCAAGAATGTCGGCACTCACCCCCTGCAACACAAGGTCATTCGTCTTCCCCTTTGCTACGAAGTAAGATTACGAAAACACAAATTTTACATACTATATACTATAACCAACATGTATTAATTTATTACCCATTTTTCTATGAGGTGGTCTATTCCTGGGATGAATTACAACAAATCCCCTCGAAACACAATAGTAGTCTACCAAAATCTTATCGATCATGTTGGACCCGAAGATGTATTAAACTTATATGTTTTATACAACACTTTCAATAGGTTAATTAAGTTTAATATTAATATTAACTTAATATTTTTTCTCTACATTTTATATGGAGACCGTATAAGGATCTCGACCATGAGATTAACCCAGTTGATGCTGAAGTCTGGACTGCAAAAACAACACTCATCAGGTTCAATACTATGGAGATACACCATAGTGATCGTGTGAAGCTACAGTTTGGCATGCAATAGGGTATCCCAAATCCCCTACATATTTGGGACAATGACATCTACTCAGAGTTGACGACCAATGGGGATTTAATGATTTGAGAGACTTCGCTAAAAATCAATATCGTCAATGGAGGCATCAACGTGAATTGGTCCTAAGGGAGCCGATCTCACAAGATGACTTAAAACTGACTCTCCAATATTTGAGATGGTACACATCGGTTTCAACAAATATGTTTATGTCTCAAGAGACATGTTTGATCGACCCACGTCAAAGAGCTGCAACATACGTCCAATAAGAACCCCCAACAACCAACCCCTCAATAATACCAAACCCAACAACCAACCCCTCAACAATACCAAAAAAGTGAGTGCGAGGGTGGAAAAAGTCTCTGCATCTTTTAAGCCTAAAAATACAAAAAATTATGCTAATAATCACGTCCACAAAAGTCCACAAAAAAAAACAGAAAAGAGCGGGACGATCACATTAGAGGGTAAGGATCTAAATTCTTAGTCCGTTCAACACTAAAATACAGATAAAACAGACATATTCAACGAGTCAGACCCATTTTACCAACTCTAGATATTTGGCTATCGCACTTTTATTTCACATGGTTTCCAAGTTTAATATTTATTAAAAATCTATTAAACGAATAAGACAACACAAGCTTTATCTCATGCACGTAAACAACAAGAATAAGACACAAACCTTCATCAATCTTCACCTTTGTCTTCTCCACAAAAGTATCAAACCTCACAACAACCTTTCCTCTCCCAAAATTTCAATGGAAGCATCACCCCCTACTTCCTTCAACCACGTTGCTGCCATACCTTATCCTGCACGAGGCCACATCAATCCCATGATGAACCTATGCAAGCTCCTTGTGTCCAACAACAACAACATCCTCGTCACCTTCATTGTCACCGAAGAATGGTTAAGCTTCATCTCCTCCGAACCAAAACCCGACAACATAAGCTTCCGAACTATCCCTAACGTTGTTCCTTCTGAACTCATTCGCGGCCGCGACCATCCTGCCTTCATAGAAGCTATCATGACAAAGATGGAGGAACCCTTTGAGGAGGTACTAAACCTACTTGACCTCCCTCCTTCAATCATTTTGTACGACACTTTCTTGTATTGGGCTGTTGCCGTTGGAAACCGAAAGAATATACCAGTAGCATCGTTTTGGACAATGTCTGCTTCTGTATTTTCTATTTTGTTGCACCAACATCTTTTGGAACAAAATGGTCACTACCTTGTGAAATTTTCAGGTAACCATATTCTTAAATTTGTTTATATAACTTAGTTTTCTATTTTTACTTATATCTAATAGTAAATGATGCAAAACAGAAAATGGAGATGAACGTGTAAATTATATTCCTGGAGTTTCCTCAACGCGCTTAGCTGAATTACCATCTTTTCAAACCAAACGAATGATGCAGATGCTTTTGAAAGGTTTTCAATGGATTCACAAAGCACAGTATCTTCTAATTTCTTCAATTTATGAGCTAGAATCTCAAGCAATTGATACCTTAAAATCAAAATTGTCCATACCAGTTTACACAATTGGTCCTACCATACCATACATTAGCCTAAAAAACAATCCCAAACTAAAAACTAATAATAGCTACATTGAGTGGCTAGATTCACAACCAATTGGTTCTGTTCTTTACATATCACAGGGAAGTTTTTTTTCAGCTTCAAGTAAACAAATTGATGAAATTGCAAGAGCTTTATGTGAAAGCAATATTCGATTTTTGTGGGTAGCACGTAATGAAGCTTCTAGGTTGAAACAAATTTGTGGGAATATGGGATTGGTTTTGGAATGGTGTGACCAATTGAGAGTGTTGTCACATTCTTCTATTGGTGGATTTTTGTCACATTGTGGTTGGAATTCTAGTAAGGAAGGTGTTGTTTGTGGAGTGCCGTTTTTGACTTTTCCAATTACTGTTGACCAACCATTTAATAGTAAGATGATAGTAGAGGATTGGAAGGTTGGATTGAGAGTTAAAGAAAATGTGAATGGAGATGTTTTGGTGAAGAAAAGTGAAGTTGTAAAATTAGTGTGTGAATTTATGGATTTGGATAGTGACCTTGCAAAGGGTATTAGGGAAAGAATTAGAAAGCTTAAAAAGATATGTTGGGATGCAATTGGAGATGGTGGCTCAGCAGACATTGATTTGAAAGCCTTAATTGGTGATATAATAACGTATTCTTCAAAGTTCACACATGCTTAAAGTTCCACTTCCTGCAGTGAAGTCTCTATCTCAATAATATTTTGATAGGTAGATTATTGGATCGTTTATATATTCAACTCCTTCGTTTTTCACTTTTTATATTTCATATTATTTTCTCTTTTTTTATTTAATAATCTAATACTTATTCAACTTATTTATTTTATGTTTAAATCAAATGAATTAAGTCTTTATTTATAAAAAAAAATTGATGAATTTTAATGAAAAAAATTAATTTACTAAAAAATATTTGATCCCAAATGATTATGATGATATAAAAATCTAAAAAATCACAGTAGTCAATAAGATTTTGCTAAATATTTTTGTAATTCTCACTCCCTTCTTATTCAACATGTTGAATCTTTTCAATACTTTATTACAACCATTCAATTACTTAAATATTTTTTCAACAACCCTATTATGAATGGTATGAGTATTCCTATTTGTTTGTTATTTTTTGTTATTGAAATAAATTATTTCAGTTGTGCATTGTACAGGATGAAAAGACGGGTGAATATCTCGTAAAAAAGACCCGTGAATAGACAATTTTATATCATACTCTCCGTAAAGCCGTTTAAGATACTTATACATAAATTAAAAATTGATAATTTAGTCAATAAATTTTTTTTTTATAAAATTATTCTTTATTATTATTGATTGTCATACATTATTATGAATAAATGTATAGTATGATTTTCTAAATTGAAAATAGTGTAAATATTATTTATTAAGGTTAAAGTTGGTAAAAAATTAATTAATACTGCATTATATAAATTAAAAGAACATTTTTTTGGTGTGGCTAGAAATACACAAAATTTTTAGATAGAGGAAGTAACTAATAAGATATTCGTGCAAGTTTGAGAATTAAATTTATTTAATATAATATAAAATATTTAAATATATATATATATATATATATATATATATATATATATATATATATATATATATATATATATATATATATATATATATATATATATATATATATATATATATATATATATATATATATATATATATATATATATATATATATATATATATATATATATATATATATATATATATATATATATATATATATATATATATATATATATATATTAAAATTAATTAATTAATTGTAAAATAAACAATAATCTTATAAATTCACTTATATTAAATAATAATATAAGAAAAATAAGACTATGAGATGAAGAAAGATAAAAAATAGAAATTTTTTACATTTGAAAATAAGAATAGTTTTCTCAAATAACATTGTTATTTAAAATAATTACGTATTATATCACTAATAATATATGAGATCAAGTGTTTTATTATCATATTTATATATTAATTCAATGTCCGTATTATACATAACTCAAAAAATTAACGTGAACAAATTCTATGCATCTACTTCAAAATTAAACTTGAGCTTTATTAGATCATTACTGCTTTGTTTGGATCACAAAAGAAAGTAAGAGAAAAGAAAATAAAAGGAAAGATTGTTAAAGAAAAGAAAGTAAGTAGAAAATAAATGGGAAAGTTAGATGATTTTGTAGGTGTTTGATAGGAAAGAACATGAAAGAAAAGAAAGATATGAATTTGTAAAATGTCATAAACACCCCATATTAAAATAAATATTTATATACAATTAATAAACATATGAAGCAACATTGTATACATGCATAAAAAAATAAAATTCCAATTAATAAAAAAAAATAAAAAATAAATTAGGCATTCTTAAGCCAACGCCACTTATGTAAAACAAGTTTAATTTATAGAAAATAAATACATAGAAAAACGTTGGATGTAAAGTAAAACAAGTTTTTCATTTTTTACCCAGTATTGCTCTTGATCTTTCACTAATTTCACCTGCAACATTTACATTACAACAAAAGTTTAATAGTCAAATCTTACTCCTAAGTCCTAACTATGTATAATAGAAATGTGTTGAAGTTACTTGATTCATGCAAAAAGTCTACAACAAATTTCCTCTCAGGACACAAATAACCATTGAAGCAAAAAAATCCAAGCACTTGTTCACATGGACCCTGGTACACAATGTGTCCATCAGAGAATAAAACAATGTCATCAAAAAGAATATAGGTCTCTTGTGATGGTTGTTGTACTCAACTCACAATAACATGGCTGTTGTACTCAAATCACAATAGTTCTTGAGAAGGTAAATAAATTGCTCTGGTGATTTCACTATTTGAAAGATTGTTGAGTTATCCAAACCATTAGATATCTATAATATACGAAAATTAGTGGAATACTCGTGCGTTTACATGAAATTGGTATGATGTTGGAAATCCATCAAAATCTATAAAAAAGTTCTGTCAATCTTGATGAACAAAATTATTAAAGAAGAAAAGATATTAGAATTTCTGTAAAATTTCTCTCTGCCCACAAACTATGGAAAATCTTTATTCACTTTTAAGTGCAAATTCTGTGAATACAAGTTATGAGTTGATTATAAAAAATTGGGGTTACTCCCTCTATTTATAATTGAACTTGTTTGCTCTCTAAGCCAAAACTCAAAACTATAAAAATCCAAAATACCTATTTTAAACCTAAGTCAAAATCCTGTGTGAAGCAACATGCTTCAACACCTCGACATACACAACTCGACAAATAATTCGACACACACACTTAGGCTATTTCGACACACCTTGAATCGAACAACATGCTTCTTTCGACACAAGGAATTAGATTTTCAACACACCACATAATTCATTGTGTCAAAGCTATCTACATTAATCATAACTCGTAGTCTTTTGAACACTTCGACCTGCACACCCTTCGTTGTGATGTCTGCAATCTGATTATTAGTTCTGCAGTGTTCCAAGTTCATCTTTCTATCTGCTACCTGCTCTATAAGATAATGGAACCTGTTGCAGCGGTATAGCGGCAAGCAAAAAGTAAAGTATTATTTTTACCAGGTGATATAGGTTATATTGTATCGTGTCCATAGAGATTAGTTATTGAATCGTCGTTCGACAAATAATTCGTTAATGAGTTTGGGATTTGAATTGGTAAAACATAAAATCACAAAAGTAAATATGAACATGAAAGAATTCATTCTCTAGAGAGAATAAATTTATCAAGCATGCATATAATCTACTTCTCACAAACTTAAACTTATCGATAATTACACTTAGCCTATAATACTCCTCAGAGTCATCTAGCATCGCTCACTCCCTAAGTTATTTCTAACCCGAAGTAGAGAGAACTACTATATCATCTCGGCGACGATCTCTCAGCCAACCTCAACAACACAATAGACATCTATATTACTCGTATCGACGATCTCTCAACCGACACAACCAACACGGAAGCATTAACCTTCGACACCCATAAAGATTGTTAGCTCTAAATCTATCTCTAGAATCTAGAAACTAACAAATAATCATCCTAGGTAAAAATTTGAGCAGTATATATCTATAACAACTCAAACCCCTAGCACAAATATAAGATAACAATCGGCACAGATTTGTAAAGCAAATTAAATATAAGCCATGGGCAACAAATATACATGAGTTTAAAGTAAAATCATATGCAAAACCCAATCAAAGAGAAATACACAAAGAGTAAGAGAGATGAACCAAAAATATTCAGGTTTGTCAGCGTCAATTGATAATCTATCCATCACGGATCATCCGTATGCAAGCTCCGAAGTTGTTTTCTAAGCTCTCTCTACCAAAAATTGAAGGTTTGATGAGTTGGGATCAAAAATATCCAAAATATAACCTAAAAAAATATGTTTTTAACCCTTTTGACGTATTTATGTCCTGCCAGTTTCGACGGGTGAAATACACCAGAAGAAACAACCGAAAATTCTATACTATTTCGGTCATAACTTGAGAACCGTAACTCCGATTTGCGCTTGGTTTGTAGCGTTGAAAAGATTATTAAATGCTCTTTCTAACAATGACAAAATACCAACCAAATTGATAATTTTTTATTCTTTTATTTTGAGCCTTATTCATTGATGAGTTGCTCAAAATCGCGCGTTTGAAGCCGTGTCTTCGACACTTCATTGCTCATGCTCCAAATATGCATCAATACCTATAAAATGAATGAAAAACTATCAAATGGTACATAAATACACAAAAACTCGATTAAATACATTTTATACAAAAAGCAGAGAATTATTCAACAATACTAACAACAAAAAGTTGATAAGTGCAACAAAAAGTATATACAAAATAACCTACAATTTGCACTTATCAGAACCTCATCTCGATGTACTTCCTTTGGCCATGTGCTATCGGATTCTTTGACGGGTTGATAGCTGACATGCTGTCGATCTTCATGGTAACTACTCCATGATCTTTCCCTGTGATTTCTTCGATCAAGTTCACCATCCATGTTGCTTGACATGCACAAAGAGAAGCAACTTTGTACTTTGCTTCGCATAATGATAATTCCACTACTACTCCTTTATCAAACTCCAAGCAATCGGTGCACCACCTAGCATAAACACATATCCTGCTGTGGTTTTTGATCTTCAACATCACTACACTAACTTAAATCAATGTACCCCACTAACTTACATTATTTTCCTTTATCTACTGCAGGAAATAAAATGTCATAGTCAAGAATTCCTTTCAGATACCTCAGTATCCTCATTGTAGCTGCTAGGTGTGATACCTTTGGCTTCTGCATGAATCTACTTACCATACCTACATTGTATGCTAAGTCATGCCTTGTATGACTAAGGTATCTTAATGATCCAATAAGTCTTATGTATTGGGTTGGGTCGACATCATCTTCATCTGCATATTTTGACAGTTGCAGTCCAAGTTCTGCAGGTGTCGAAGTCGAGTTACACTCTTCCATCTCAAATCTCTTACGAATTTCACTTGCATATCTTCTTTTATGCATCATCAAACCTCTACTATTCTTGTGGAATTCAATGCCAAGGAAATATGAAATATCACCCAGATCCGATATTTTGAATTTCTTGCTGAGATCACCTTTGAAGTCTTTGATCTCTTTCTTACAGCTACCTGTTATTAACATGTCATCAATATAGAGACATAGTATAAGCAATTCACAATTGCTTCTTCTTACATATATTTCATGTTCAGTTGTGAACTTCAAAATTTTCTTATCCCTTAGAAAACTATTTATTTCCTTATTCCGAGCTCCTGGAGCTTGTTTCAATCCATATATGGATTTATGCAGCATATACATCTTTATTTCTTTGTCATGATTCACAAATCCAACTGGTTGTACAACACAAAGTTCTTCATCTAAGGGTCCATTCAGGAATTCATTTTTCACGTCCATCTGACATATGTGTCAACTGTTCATTTCTGCTAGACCAACAACCAACCTGATTATTTTGATTTTAGCCATAGGTGCAAAGACTTCATCAAAGTCGATTCCTTCCTTCTGAAAAAATCCTTTCACCACAAGTCTTGACTTGTGTCGAGTTACTTCCCCTATGGGATTCAACTTCACCTTGTATATCCAATTCACATCGATTACCTTCTTGCTTTGAAGCAATTCGACAAGTGACCAGGTGTTATTTTCTTCGATGAAATTCACTTTTTCATTCATTTCTTTCACCCACTTTGAATCCTTCAATGCTTAAGTTGTAATGACTAGTTCGACATCTACATAGAAAGCAAATATATCGGCTCACTTTCATCATCGACTATATCATTTGATGTAATCATGCATTCTTGCAACCTTACAGGAATGCGTCTTGTTCTCTGAGGTCTGCTTGTACTTGGTTGATCTCTAACTTCCTCTTGTCGAACTTCTCTTTCGACTTGAGTTTATGGTTCTTAAAGTAAGATTCTCACTGAATCTTTCTTGACATTTTCAGTCCAATCTCATTCCTTAAGCCCATCTATGATCACGTCCTTGTTGATCATAATCTGCTTGTTCACTAGGTCAAACAACTTGTAACCTTCTGTCAAATGATATTCTACTAGGATCATCGGACTCGACTTGTCATCAAGTTTTCTTCTCAACTGATCTGGTACATGTCTATGCGTTATAGATCCAAACACTTTCAGATGACTTAAGCTAGGTTTAACACCAGACCAACATTCTTCTGGCGTAATTCCTTCTAGCTTCCTCGTTGAAAATCTATTCAATATGTATGTTGCAGTCGACACAGATTCATCCCAAAACTCTTCAGATAAATGCTTTCCTTTCAACATACTTCTCACCATATTCATGATGGTTTGATTATTCCTTTCTACAGTTCCATTCTATTATGGAGTGTAGGGTGGCACCACCTCATGCACAATCCCCTCTTTCTCACATAACATGTCAAAGTATTTTGACACATATTCTCCACCACCATCAGTC